>OY757010.1:96538916-97977985 GCA_963580285.1 Lucinisca nassula | reverse complement strand
GTTATGGATATAACACGGTTTCAAGATGGATCCGAAAATGTGTAGATTACATGTATATAGAAAAAAAATGACCATAAATGGTCATTTTTATATATAATCTAAACATTTTTGTTTGAATATAACTTGGTTGTTAAACTAACACGGTTCCTGCTTTGGACCCCATTATTAGTGTTATAAAGAGGTTTTGGTGTATCATGTCAGGACCTTCTGGTCCTAAAACAAAAACCACAGTCAGACTAGAAAAATTTGATCGGGATCTGCATTGTTTTGCATTTACTTACAATCAACTTTTATGTGAAACAAAACATCTAGTCTAACAGAAGAGGACTTTGTCCAGGCAAGCTAGATGTGTAGTTATTGCAATTCAAAAGCTACCTATATTTTCTTTCCGCAAAAATTTGTGTATTTATTGTGTGAATGATGGAAAGTTTAACAATAAATCAACTAATGCCTCTGTTAGTATTGAACAGTAAAAGATAATTTTCATTGTACAAGTATGTTATTACTTAATTTTATTACACCACTTTTGAGTGCATGTTACACAGTCTTTTTTTTTAGCCGGCCTCAGTAGCACGTCTGACTGGTGATCAGGAGGTAGCGGGTTCGATACCTGCCGGGATCGGCAACATTCTTTTGTGGAGATTGATCATGAAATCTTTTCTACGGTCATTCTCTCCCTTCAGCTGATTCAAGAAGGGCAGTTGTCAGTTTCTGGTGAAAGAATGTGTGTTGTACTAGTTAAATGCTTCCACATAAGCCTGACCAGGAAAAGTGTCAATAGGTAAACTGACTGGCTCGATATGGCCTAACCTGTGTTGACTGGGCCATTAAACTCCAAAACAAACAAACAGAAAGAAAAACCCCAAATGGCATTATGGACTGGTTTTTCAGGGTTAACCAAAAGGTAAACCGGAACACGGCCGCCCGCCCGCCCACGCGCACGGACATCGCTATTCTAAAGGACGGAATTTTTCCTTGAAAAACCTGTCCAAAAACCAGAACACCTACCAAGCTCATTACATTACAGAACTAGCACAATCTGATGATCACCTAAAGTAGCACATTCTTTAAGAAGTAGTATACCTAACCCTTAAGATGCCTAGAAAAAATGCATCTGATAATGTCATCTGTTTATGTCATCTGCTGAACTGTCTTGAAAACTTTTATAAAAATATTTTTCATACAGGCAAACAGTGTGGACCCAGACTCTGAGCTGTCTGGTCTGGGTCCTCAATGTTTGCAACGATAACTTTTAAGTTTAAGTAACCAGCAGACGACAAAGCAGACAACTATTCTCGTGATTGGCATTTTATGGGCTAAGAGCCGATTACATTACTGAAAAGCACAGATTTCAAGAAGAATAACTCATAAACCATTATAGTAAAGCAGATATTACACAAGTGCTTCTGAGCTTGTTACATTACTGAAATGGCACAATTCTGTGGTAAGTTGCTCAGGAGCTTTTAACGTCATGAAAGTAACAATTCTGTAAAGAATCTCTACAGCACTTAACATAACAAAGGGAGCACAAATCTGTAAAGTAGAATACCATAAATCTCTTTATAAACACATCAATAACAACATGAAAACTCATAAAATGCACTGCGAAACTAAAGAATTCCGCCAAAGGCAATGTCACGCCTGTGGGACCAAAATCTGACATCAACATTAGGATCAGCACTAAGGTTGACACAAATGTCGATAGCTTGACAAAAAAAACAACAAACATTAAAGCAAAAACCCGAATCCCTTAAGGGGAATGGATACACTTTCAGGGGAATCAACTCCTGCAAAAGTGTTTTTGTCTCACATGTCAATAGGGGTCTACTCTTAAAGAAAAGAATTTGCTCCTAAGGAGCAAATTCTTTCCTTTAAGAGTAGACCTATTTTTCAATGGGACTTAGCCTATAGAAAAGCGAACAGTAAGTTCCCAAAGTTGTCTCCCTTTGAAAAATGGCGGAAAATGTGCTAGCTGTTCCCGTTCCCCTAAATAATGCCATGATGAACATACAGCATGACATTGTAACCACTGAGGACCCGATGAAAGCCTGCAGATTCAACCAGACCCAGCATATTATTTTTTTTTCATGATCCATTTAACTGAGCATAAAATAAGCCCTGTTCAAAAATTTAAAATGCCAACTAAAGTAATATTACTCTGCTGGCCTGAGCATGGAAAATTCTTTATTTGTTGTTTTTTAATGTTCATAAATAAAACCCTAATTTTCATGCTCAACTCAACTGATCATGAAGTTTGCACTGTTAAAAAGATATAACGAGCACCGCATGCGGGTGCCAACGCTCGGCTGCAGTTTCTTTTAGAAAACAAAAATTCTGAGTCGAAAAAGGGGCATAACTGTGCCAAAAATATTTTGAGGGTTACCTCACCTATTGGTATGAGTTCCCCTTTTCATAATGAACAACTAGTTCGGGTTTCAAGTAAATATGTTAAGTAATAACAGAGATATTACAAAATGTCCAAGTTTTTGCATGACACAGACGATGCCAGAGCTATGACAATACCTCGTCGTTTTCGTCGAAAACAGCCAAGCTAAAAGTGCTAACCCGTTTTGATATCTTAATATTATAGAAGGATAAATATTACTCTCCACCAACCTGAGAATGGAAAATGCTTTATTTGTTAATAAGCAATATAAATTTCATACCCACCTGAGTAAAGCTTTTTTCAAGCTCATCTCATTTGAGAATAAAATTTACCCTGTTCAAAAATATCAAACTGCCAATCATTGTTGGCATTTTAACATATATGAGCAGGAGAAATGTTACTTTCTGCTGCTCTGAGCATGGGAAATGTTTTATTTGTAAGTAAGCAATACAAATTTCATACCCAACTGGATGGAGCTTTTTTGACCCTCCATATGGAAAATTTGTTTGTTTGTTTGATTTGAGTTTAACGTCCACATCAACACTATATAGGTCATTTTGGAGACATTGGTTCCAATTTTGTGGGACTTTTACCTCACACTGAGATGAAAATACATCTCAAGCCCTGCCCCCCAATGAAACCAATATGGTTTATAACCATAGATGGTCCAACTCGCACCGCTTTGCCTGGGCAGGCTTAGATCCTCTAAGCTGTTTACCAGTACTCGTGTGAGGGTCCGTTGAAGCTCTGTGTGGAAGCATCATGCAGCCCATCTATGATTTATTTGTAAAGGTTGGTATTTTAATGTTCATGAGCATTATTTATGTTATACTCGCACTCCAATGGAGACAATTTGCATGAAATATTAACACAATGCAGGTGGGAAACCCCTAAAGGGGTACATTGGCAACCAGTGCAGGCCCAGATCAGATACCGCAGAACAGCATTTGATCAGGGCCTACACTGTATGCTAAAACAATTTTCCATCAAAAATAGAATAAAAACGAAATAACAGGCCTACTACCCCTTATATGACAAATGGACTTGTCCAGCAGATAGCAATGGAAGAGTCAACCAGTATGTCTGTCTTCTGAGAAAAATAAGAGAAATATTTCAAAATGTTGAGTGTGGAAATTTTTACCCAGAGTGCACGCTTAACGACTAGTTCATGGAGCCCAGTGTTAACATAAAGAACAGAGAAGTTTTTTTTTACTCTTATCATACTCTTCACAACAACCCCTATCTTTGGAAACAGTGTAGATCCGGATCAGATGGCTTCTGAAGAAGCCATCTGATCAGGATCTACACTGTTTGACATTCAGTTTATGGATTTGTATAAATAAATTACATCAACTAATCTGATTGGTTCAAAGTCAGAAATGGGCATGGCTAAACTGAATATTCAGCAGGATAAGGGTTAAAATTGCAGATGGAGTAGACAAAGAGACAAAGATATTTCTGTTTTCTCAGCCCGATATGTTTGCTTTTTTTTTTTAGTATAAATGAACTTAACAACAGTTTCGTTTTGTTTGATTTGAGGTTTAACGTCCCTGTCAACACTGTAAAGGTCATTTTGGAGACGTTGCTTCCAATTTTGTGGGACTTTTACCCGACATTGAGATGAAATGACATCTCAAGCCCTGCCGCCCAATGAAACCAATTGGGTTTATAAGCATGGACGGACCGACTCGCACCGCTTTGCATGAGCAGGTTTAGATCCTCTAAGCGGTTTACCAGTACTCGTGTGCGGGTAGGTTTCAGCTCTGTGTGGAAGCATCATGCAGCCCATCTATTTCTTCAAGCCCCGATGGGCGGGGGCCGTTAACAACAGTTAACAATATAATATAATATGTACATGTGTGTATAACAAAATTACAACGAAAAATTATAAGATCCTAAGCCTAAGGGGAATGGGAACACCTGGCATATTTTTTCCACCATTTCCAAAGGGAGACAACTTTCAGGACTTCCTGTTCACTTTTTCTATAAGCCCTGTCCCACTGAAAAAGTGGTCTACTCTTAAAGGAAAGAATTTGCTCCTCAGGAGCAAATTCTTTCCTTTAAGAGTTGACCCCTATTGGCATGGGAGACAAAAATACTTTTACAATTACCTCCACTGAAGGTGTACCCATTCCATTTACCTATAAATGCCCAATATATTTGTTATCCACTATAAATAAACGAAATACCCTTCTATATATACTTGGTGATAGCATTGCTATTATATATCTAACACCCTGAGATGCACCTAAAAACATTATGATAAAAACTATTTAGCCATGACATTCATGAAGGATCATAGGTTTTTTTTTTTTTGTTTTTTTTTTGTTTGTGTGGAGTGAGTGAGTGTGTTTGAGCTTTATGTCCAACCAACAGCTAAGGTCGTACAGAGATGGGACCTCAGTTTAAAGACTCATCCGAAAGTATGTAGAAGCCCGGGATCGAATCCACGACTCCTGGTTTATGAGAGGAGTAACTTATCCACTACATCACAAAGACTTCTTTGTTTGGTTGGAGGTGTTACATCCCTGTCAACACTATTTTCGTCATTTTGGAGACATAGCTACCAATTTTATGGGACGTTTACATATCTCAATTCCTGCTGCCCAATGAAACTAATAAGGTTTATATGCATCGAACAGTCTGACTCCCATCACTATTCCTAGGCAGGATTAGTCCTTCTAAGTGGTTTACCAGTACTCATGTGGAGTCAGTTTTAGATCTGTGTGGAAGTACCATGCAGCCCAATCTATTTTTCCAAGCCCCGATGGGCAGGGGCCCTTGTAGAACATTTACCCTACACTGAGATGAAATGACATCTCAAACACTATAAACCAAAGAAACCGCTATGGTTTTAAATGCGGTTCGATCTGACTCACACCACTTTTCCTATGCAGGCTTAGACCTGCTAAGCAGTTTCAAAGTACTAAAGTTCAGTTGGTTTCAGCTCAGCGTGGAAGCAACATACAGCCCAATCTATTTCTCCAAGCCCTGATGGGCAGGGTTGCAGATCAGTCAGTGATTATCTATATGGACATGACTCGGCCACTGACAGTCATGATTTCTTTTCTCTTTGTGGTAAAACCTTCCCGGTCCCCTAGCAGGCTCTTTTGAAAATAAAGTTTTTTTTCTAAAGGCTATTTTAGGTAAAATAAAAAACTTTAAATGAATTTTTGAACAAAATAAAGTTTTTTTTTTTTCTGACCTGGTTTCTGTTTTTCTATGCCATAAATACCTGTTTTTGAACGCCAACATTCATGTGACATGATCCGCCCCCGCGGGGCTTGAAGAAATAGATGGGCTGCATGATGCATCCACGCAGAGCTGAAACCGACCACACACGCTTACTGGTAAACTGCTTAGAGGATCTAAGCCTGCCCAGGCAAAGCAGTGCGAGTTGGACCGCCAATGCTTATAAACCCTATTGGTTTCATATGGTGGCAGGGCTTGATGTCATTTCATCTCAATGTCGGGTAAAAGCCCCACAAAATTGGAAGCAATGTCTCCCATATGACTTATGTAGTGTTGACGGGGACGTAAAACCTCAAATCAAACAAATAAACAAACAAATCATGTGACATGACAAATCAACTTCTGTTGTCTTCATAACTACAACATGTGGAGTTTCAGAAGTGATGTTTCATCCTCCAGAGATGGAGGACGTGATAGCAAAGTTTTAAGCCTTTTAAGAAATTTGCCGACATAAAGATTTTTTCATCAAAATATTGTTTTTTTTTATAGGTGTTTCAGACAAATTAAAGGTATTAAAGGATTTTGTGTAAAATAAAGGTTTTTAAAGGTTTTAAAGGTTCCCCTAGGGGGCCTGAGTCCTCCCCTTTGTCCATTTACTGTGTGCTTTAACAGCAAAGGTTTAGGTGTGACTGCACATATGTGAAGTCTCACTGCACATATGTGCAGTCTCACCTGAGCCTTTGCTGTCTCACTGCACATATGTGCAGTCTCACTTGAGCCTTTGCTGTCTCACTGCACATATGTGCAGTCTCACCTGAGCCTTTGCTGTCTCACTGCACATATGTGCAGTCTCACCTGAGCCTTTGCTGTCTCACTGCACATATGTGCAGTCTCACTTGAGCCTTTGCTGTCTCACTGCACATATGTGCTGTCTCACTGCACATATGTGCAGTCTCACCTGAGCCTTTGCTGTCTCACTGCACATATGTGCACTCTCACCTGAGCCTTTGCTGTTGCAGTCTCACCTGAGCCTTTGCTGTCTCATATTATGTGCAGTCTCACCTGAGCCTTTGCTGTTGCAGTCTCACCTGAGCCTTTGCTGTCTCACTGCACATATGTGCACTCTCACCTGAGCCTTTGCTGTCTCACTGCACCCTGAGCCTTTGCTATTGCAGTATCACCTGAGCCTTTGCTGTCTCACTGCACATATGTGCAGTCTCACCCTGAGCCTTTGCTGTTGCAGTCTCACCTGAGGCCTTGCTGTCTCACTGTACATATGTGCAGTCTCACCTGAGCCTTTGCTGTTGCAGTCTCACCTGAGCCTTTGCTGTCACACTGCACATATTATGTGCAGTCTCACCTGAGCCTTTGCTGTCTGCGTATATGCCATGTCTTATGACATGAATGTTGTAACACAGGCAAGAAGCATAGTTAAAAAAATCCCTGCCTCAGGTGGGATTCAAGCCTGGGCCACTCAGGTGGAAGTAACCACTGAATCAAAGAGTTGACTCTCTAGAGCAGTTGTAAGAGAGTGGTTATAAACCTGTAAGCTATGCATAATCTTCCAAGGCAGATAAGTAAACATAGGAGTTGCTGGGTGTAATATCCCCCCTTTTCAAGGAAATCATCATTTCTGGTGACCTGAAGCCATTTTCTGCTATGTAAAGTCTGATCTCTGACAAGCCCCTAACCTAACACCACGGCCCCCAACCCATGTGGGCTTGAAGAAATAGATGGGCTGCATGATGCTTCCAAGCAGAGCTGAAATCAAATGCACACGAGTACTGGTAACCGCTTAGAGGATCTAAGCCTGTCCAGGAACCGCGGTGCGAGGTGGACCGTCCATGCTAATAAACCCTATTGGTTTCATTGGGCAACAGGGCTTGAGATGTCATTTCATCTCAATGTCGGGTAAAAGTCCCACAAAATTGGAAGCAACGTCTCCAAAATGACCTCTACAGTGTTGAAGGGGATGTTAAACCTCAAATCAAACCTCTGACAAGCCCCTAACCTAACACCACGGCCCCCACCCATGTGGGCTTGAAGAAATAGATGGGCTGCATGATGCTTCCAAGCAGAGCTGAAACCAAATGCGCACAAGTACTGGTAACCGCTTAGAGGATCTAAGCCTGTCCAGGAACCGAGGTGCGAGTTTGCCCGTCCATGCTTATAAACCCTATTGGTTTCATTGGACGACAGGGCTTGAGATGTCATTTCATCTCAATGTCGGGTAAAAGTCCCACAAAATTGGAAGCAACGTCTCCAAAATGACCTATAAAGTGTTGACGAGGATGTAAAGCCTCAAAACAAACAAATAATCTAACACCATGAAAGTCATAACAACAGAAGTAAGCAGAGTTGAAAAAAAATCCCTTTCTCCAGTGCTGTGAGATTGAGCCTGCCCTCTCTGGTAAAAGTCCCATTGCTCACCAACTACTGAGCCAGAGTTTACCATTTGGCTCTGTGGTTATACCATTGGATTATCACCAAAGCAGCCTAGGTTCAAATCCTGACATGCAGGGATATTTTCAGCTATGCTTTATTCCTTTGGTATGACTTTCATCTTGTAAGACAACTGGGCATTTTATTAATTTTTTTTGGGTTCTGGTTTTACGGCCCTTTCAAGATTATTTAACTCATATGAGCTGAACGATATCGAGCTGATCGTTAGTCAGAGGTGGGAGAAAACCGGAGTACCTGGAGAAAAACCACCTGACCTTCCGTTGCAGAACTTAGCATCTCACATGTGATTTGAGTGAGGCTCAAACTACAGCGGTGAGAGGCCTAACGATTAAGTGTGAGAACTCTTATCCACACGGCCACGTAGGCCCGACATGTGGGCATGAACCCTCCATGCATGTCATGGATTATTACATGATGAATGAGCATTCTTTTTCTGGTGGTCATATATTTTTTCTTTTTAACCCTTGTCCTGCTGAATATTTAAATATGTCACACCCACTACTGATTATCAGCCAAAGAGATTACTTGATGCAAATTATTGCAACAAATTCATTAACTGGATGGCAAACAATGAATATCCTGATCAGTTGGCTTCTTCAGAAGCCATCTGATCTGGATCTACATTGTTTCAAAGATAAGGCACATCCGGGCTCAGCAGGACAAGGGTTAAATTTACATGTGCATTTGATTTTATTCTTAATAACATTTAAAAATCATTTTACAAAAATTAAGCATCCTTCTCCTAAGACGGGTGAAGCCCCAGTCATTACGAAAACAAGGCTAGATAAATATATTTAAACTTTTACCATCAGAAAAACTATTTTTCTTATTAACATTCTTCTTAGCCGGCCTCGCTAGCTCAGTCGGATGCGCGTCTGACTGGTGATCATGGCAGTAATCAGCAAGGCGCATTTTGTCCGAGGGGATTTTGTCCATCTTATGGAGGGGATTTTGTTCACCTTGTAAAAATCACGAGGGGGATTATGTCCACCCTGTAAAAGTTTCAAAGGGGATTATGTCCACCTTGTAAAAAACATGAAGGGGATTTCGTCCACCTATGCAAAAATGAGCAGAGGGGATTTTGTCCGGAGGAGATATTGTCCTACACTCTGCTACGGGAAGTGACGTCATCCCGAGGTACTTAATAAGTTTTTGTTTGTTTGATTTGAGGTTTAAAGTCCCCATCAACACTGTTAAGGTCATTTTGGAGACGTTGCTTCCAATTTTGTGGGACTTTTACCCGACATTGAGATGAAATGACATCTCAAGCCCTGTCGCCCAATGAAACCAATAGGGTTTATTAGCATGGACGGTCCGCTAAGCGGTTTACCAGTACTAGTGTGCAGGCCGGATTCAGCTCTGCGTGGAAGCATCATACAGCCCATATATTTCTTCAAGCCCCTATGGGCGGGGGCCGAGGTACTTAATAAGAGTTTGGGAGACAAAAATACTTTTGCAGGTGATGCCTCCCCCGCAAGCGTTTCCATTCCCCATAAGAGTAAGTTAGGTTTTGAAATTACAGCTTTGCTTGAAGGGATAAACTTCAATGGCATATTTTCTGCCATTTTTTTTTTTTTTTTTTTTCTCATCACGTGAACAAGTCCGTGAAATAAAGACCCCCTACACCCCACTTTATATAGAGAAAACTGGGGTTTACGGGAGTTATCATTATTTTCCTTATTACTGCTCAAAGACATAGGTTGTAGGTACTCGTTAGAACCGCCTTAATGAGGCGGTTCTAACAAGCACCCAAAACCTATGTTTGGTGTATAAATAAGAAAATTAGCATGATTTTCATCAGAAAAATAGCCATTTTGGAGATGTGAAAAAATGCACTATGTCGCACGAGTGTGTTATCGTAATGTGTTTTTTTTTCTGCCATTTTTTCTAAATAATTCCTGCCAATTTTTCTAATAATTTCTGTCAATCTTTTGCAAGGGAGATGATTTACAGGCTATCCATTTGGTTTCCTATATACTCAGCACCTCTGAAATAGGAGCAAATTCTTTCCTCAAGAGTGGGGCCCTTACTGACATCAGAGACAAAAATAATTTTGAAAGAGTTGCCCCTCCTTAAATGGAATTCATTCCCCTTAAAGATAATTCAAAGACATACAGTCAAACTTCAATGGCTCCAACACCTTTGGGACCTCGACAATCTGTTCGAGCCAGGGGTAGTTCGAGCCACTGAAGGTCACTGCCAAGAGGCATAACAAGATACTTTTAAACATCTTTCGATGTCAGATAATGAAAATTTTTGCTGTGTGTACTCATTAGAATCGCCACATCGAGGCGATTCTAATGAGACACACAGCATACATTTGCAAGATAAAAGACTAAAATCTCCTTAATCATCCCCCACCATTTCTTATCTTGAGGATTTCCCTAGGGGCTTAATTGAGAGTTCGACCCAGCCATGGTAAATGAGCCATCGGTGTTCGAGCCATTGAAGTTCTACTGTATATTGGTTTGTTTGTTTTGGAGTTAAACAGCCCAGTCAACACTATTTTAGGTCATTTTTAGCTGGTCAGTTTACCTAAACACACTTTTCCTGGGCAGGCTTATACGTAAGTGGTTAACCATTCTTTCGCCAGAAACTGACAACTGCCCTTCTTGAATCAGCAGAAGGGAATGACCGTAGAAAAGATTTCTTGATCAATCTCCACAAATGAATGTTGCTGACCCCGGCAGGAATCAAACCCGCGTCATCCTGATCACCAGTCAGACGTGCATCCGACTGAGTAAATACATGTATATGTATTGGAGAACTTTGGTCTCCATTCACACTTATCAAACCATCACAGTTATCATTTTTAAAGAATCTGTCAGCAACGTTACAAAAGTTTTTTTCCTGCTAAACTCAACTGAGCAAAAAAATTTATCACGTTAACAAGTTTGTGTAATGAACACCCCTGTAAACCCCACTTTATGTAAAGAAAAGTTTGGGTTTACAGGGGTACACAGTATTTTCTTTATTTCTGCTCAAAAACGAAAGATTGTGGGTACTTGTTAGAACCGTCTCACAGAGGCGGTTCTAACAAGCACCCACAATTATTGTTTGGACTAGAAATAAGAAAAATATCATATATCTCCACTTGAAAACTTCTAGTTCTACAGGTTGAGGTTTTATGTCACTATCAACACTATTAAGGTCATTTTGGAGACATTGCTTCCGATTTTGTGGTACTTTTACCCAATATTGAGATGAAATGACATCTCAAGCCTTACCGCCCATAGAAACTGGTAGGATTTAAGGAGCGGTACGACTTGCATCACTTTTCCTGGGCAGGCTTAGACCAAAGCTGTTTACCAGTGCTCCAGTTTGATAGGTTTCAGCTCTGCGCGGAAGCACCGTGCAGCCCAATCTATTTCTCCAGGCCCAGATGGGCAGGGGCACTCTGTATCTGTAGAGCTCGATTTTCGGAATTAGAATTTCTCAGATGGAACTTTTTGATACCCGTGCTCTGTAATAGGGTTTTTAGTTTCTATACGAAAAACACCATTGCAGCGCACTGATGTATTATCATAATGATTTTGTTTGTTTGTATGATATGAAGTTTAACGTCCCCATCAACACTATTAAGGTCATTTTGGAGATGTTGCTTCCGATTTTGTGGGACTTAACCCAATATTGAGATGAAATGACATCTCAAGCCCTGCTGCCCAATGAAACAAATAGGGTTTATAAACATTGAAGGGCCGACTTGCACCGCATTGCCTGGGTAGGCTTAGATCCTCTAAGCGGTTTACCAGTACTCGTGTGCGGGTCAGTATCAGCTCTGCGTGAAAGCATCATGCAGCCCATCTATTTCTTCAAGCCCTTACATAATGGTAAATTGCTCACAAATATCAAAATACCAAAAGAGCTTTTGTCCTTGTTTTCAAATCAGCACTTAACCCTTGTCCTGCTGAGCCTGGATATGCCTTATCTTTCAAACAATGTAGATCCAGATCAGATGGCTTCTGAAGAAGCATCTGATCAGGATCTACATTGTTTGTCATACAGATTGTGAATTTGTTGCAATAATTTGTATCAAGTAATCTGATTGGTTGATAATCAGTGGTGGGTGTGGCATATGTGAATGTTCAGCAGGTCAAGGGTTAAAAAACCTTGCTCCTGCTCATAAATATTAAAATGCCAATAAATGCAAATTCTTTCTCAACTAAGTTCAGCATACTAAACATAATTTTATAACCTTGTGGCCAGATCTTTATGCCCTATTTACATTGCATTTCACGGGAATTTAAGCCCTATACATAAACTATCTTTAGTCAACATTTTATATGAGCCAGCGAACAGCATTTCCTACAATTTACATGTGCGCCCAGAGAAGAATCAGATCAGCCTCTGACCAGAGACTTCTCTTGCTGCATGGAGCATTGGGCCCTTAGCTATCCTTAGAGCACACAATGAAGGCTCTGATCAGACTGCGCAGATGCACAGGCTGATCTGAGTCTTCGTTGGGCGCGCGTCTTACTGTAGGTTTTGTCGTGCACCGGCTCATATAATATACATCTAGGCTGGTTGTTCACTGGCATCAATATCATCAATGACAATTCTGCTTCGACGACAAAAACACAGACAGCCATTTGAACACTGCTGCCATCTGGAGAACTGATGTTTCTGTTGAACTGTGGCTTTTGATTTCTTCGACTTCAGAGACTCATGCTGAGCACTCTCGTAATACTTCAACTCTTTCAGATACCTGCAATGAAATAAATTCAGAAACTAGGTATGTTCACACCACAAAACTTCATTATAACATGGTTCATTATAACACGGTTAAGGATATAATACGGTTTCAAGATGGATCCCAAAAATGTATAGATTATACATGTATAGCAAAAATGACCGTTTTTCTGTATAATCTATACATTTTTGTTCGGATATAACATGGTTTCAAGATGGATCCCAAAAATGTGTAGATTATACAGAAAAATGATAGTAATTTTTCTGTATAATCTATACATTTTTGTTCGGCTATAACACGGTTTCAAGCTGGATCCCAAAAATGTATTGATTATACAGAAAAATGACCATTTATCCCAAAAATGTATTGTTTATATAGAATGGTCATTTTTCTGTATAATCTATACATTTTTGTTTGGATATAACACGGTTGTTTAAGTAACCCGATTTCTGCTTTGGACCCAAACAATAGTGTTATAAAGAGGTTGTGGTGTATGTGTAAAACCGCTCATGTGTGATTATAAGGACCTTACATGAGTATGGATTTGGTTTTGTTTGTTTGTATTGGAGTTTAATGGCCCAGTCAACACTGTTTTGGTCAGTTTTGAGCCGATCAGTTTACCTATCCACTCTTTTCCTGGCAGGCTTATACGTAAGCTGTCAACCAGTACATTGCACATTTTTTCGCCAGATAATGACAACTGCCCTTCTTAAATCAGAGGAAGAGAATGACTGTAGAAAATATTTCATGATCAATCTCCACAAATGAATGTTGCCGACCCCAGCAGGAATCGAACCCGCGTCCTCCTGATCACCAGTCAGATGCACATCCAACTGAGCTAGCGAGGCCGGCTATATGGATTCAGTGTTGATGTTTCCAGCCCTAGGCTAAACCAACATTCTGATAGGCCTGGGCAATCTAAGGGTTGAAAACACCTATATGGAGTCCATAGGGATAAAAGATTCTTCTTTCTTGCATATCATGCATTTTCTTTTTCATTCTATTTATTCATTCTTTTCACACATAGTAGCCTAGAGTTGTCAACTCTGAGTTCCTGAATTTGAACTCGTTTATTCTAATAAATAGTTGTGTGTGTGTGTGTGTGTGTGGGGGGGGGGGGTTTAACATGTTCTTTTGCAAAAATTGACAACTGCCCTTCTTGTATCAGCTGAAGGGAGAGAATGACCAAAGAAAATATTTAACTCATTGTATACTAGTGGACTCTTCCATTGCTATATATTGGACAAGTCCATTTGTATTCAAAGGGGTGGCAACCTATTTTTTTCATATTTATTCTATTTTTGACAGAAAATTTTGTAATCAAATAGTGCAGGCCCTGATCAGAGTCTGATCTGGGCTTGCACTGATTGCCAAGGTATCCCTTTATGGGCTTCCCACATGCAATGGGCTAATGATCGATCTCCACAAAAACAAAAATGTTGTTGACCCAGTGAGGATCAAACCCACAATTTCCAGATCAGCAGTCAAACATGCATCCAACTGAGTCACCGAGCATGACTTTGGAAGCCAAGGGTTCTAATTCCACTTCATTTCCTACGCACCCTTGGCTGCTAGCCTATTTGGCAATCAGGGGCCAGTTGTTCAAAGTATTGTTAGCTTAACGAGCTTGTTAGTGGTCATATTATTAACTCTTCTAGCAAGTACAGTATCGTAAATTTTGGTATTTTTGCTGAAAAACTGTGAGCAGCTTTTGAATTCGCAAAAGCTGCTCACAGTTTTTCAGCAAAAATTTCAGCATATTTGCCATATTTAATGATCAAAGTTTTAACGATAGGTTAACTAACGACGTCATTAGTTTTGAACAACTGGCCCCAGGGTCCAGTTGCTCAAAACTAACAACATCATTAGTTAACATATTGTTAAAATTTGATCATTAAATATGGCACACCAACAAATATTTTTGCTGAAAAAATGTGAGTAGCTTTTGCATTTGCAAAAGCTACTCACATTTTTTTCAGCAAAAATATCAGAGTATTAGATACTAGAGAAAGTGACCAGTGGGTCACGTATACCCCCGGCCAGCATCACCCTCTGATATATCTTTCGAGCTTGTATGTAATATGAATGAAGTCAAGAAGCTATAAGAATCTATAAATGTGCTTGTAAAAGCTAAACCAAACATAAAATTTCTAAATGGACCAAGGGAGTGAGGGCATCAAATAGAACACACAGGCATCTATAAATTTTGACATAAAACTTTAACCAAATGTAAAATTTCTAAGTCCGTGACCTTGAGGTCAAGGTCACCATGGGTGGGGGAATGGACATGCATCATGAAATCATTTATCAAACATGAAGATAATCTAAGATGTGGTTACAGAGATATCAGCCATGAAAAAGGTTTAACACAAAACTTTGACGTAAAAGTAGATGAACAGACAGACAGACAGCCCACCCAGGGGCTTGACCCAGAGGCTTAGATATTCCATATGAAAGGTAATACTATAGAGATATCCTTTACCAAACATGAAGAGAATCTAACATGTGGTTACAGAGATATCAGCAATGAAAAAGGTTTAACACAAAACTTTGACGTAAAATTAGATGAACAGACAGACAGACAGCCCACCCAGGGGCTTGACCCAGGGGCTTAGATATTCCATATGAAAGGTAATGCTATAGAGATATCCTATACCAAATATGAAGAGAATCAAACATGTGGTTACAGAGATATCAGCAATGAAAAAGGTTTAACACAAAACTTTGACGTAAAATTAGATGAACAGACAGACAGACAGCCCACCCAGGGGCTTAGATATTCCATATGAAAGGTAATGCTATAGAGATATCCTATACCAAATATGAAGAGAAACTAACATGTGGTTACAGAGATATCAGCAATGAAAAAGGTTTAACACAAAACTTTGACATAAAATTAGATGAACAGACAGACAGACAGCCCACCCAGGGGCTTGACCCAGGGGCTTAGATATTCCATATGAAAGGTAATGCTATAGAGATATCCTATACCAAATATGAAGAGAATCTAACATGTGGTTACAGAGATATCAGCAATGAAAAAGGTTTAACACAAAACTTTGACGTAAAATTAGATGAACAGACAGACGGACAGACAGACAACCCACCCAGGGGCTTAGATATTCCATATGAAAGGTAATGCTATAGAGATATCCTGTACCAAATATGAAGAGAATCCAACCTGTGGTTACAGAGATATGAGCAATCAAAAAGGTTTAACGCAAAACTTTGACGTAAAGGTTGACGAACGAACGTACGAACGAACTAACGAACGAACGAACGAATGAACTAACGAACGAACGAACGAACAAACGAACGAACGAACGAACAAACGAACATACGAACGAACCAACGAATGGACGAACGGACGGAAAGACGAAAACTATATACCCCCTGACATACTTCGTATGCCGGGGGTATAATTATACTTGCTAGAACACTTAACAATATGACATCTAACGAACTTGTTAAGATAACAATGCTTTGACCAACTGGGACCAGAACTTCCACTGCACATTCTGATTGGATCCGCGTAAGCTCCATTTCACAAAATCAAAGTTTTCTTTACCAGTCTCCGTATGACCTTAGCTGTTGGTGGGATGTAAAACTCAAACACATACTCCTTTACCAAGTCCTACTCTGTGCTGAAAATAAAGATGGCATGGTCTATCCATGACCACTGATAAATGTCTTTGCTCAGAAATATTCCTAAAGATAAGTAGTTTTGTTTGAATTGAGGTTGAACGTCCACATCAACACTATTTAGGTCATTTTGAAGACACTGCTTCCAATTTTGTGGGACTTTTACCCGATATTGAGATTAAATGACATCTCAAGCCCTGCCGCCCAATAAAATGAAAAATCTGACTCACACCACTTTGCCTTGGCAGGCTTAGTCCTTCTAAGTCGTTTACCAGTACTCATGTGTGGTCAGTTTCAACCCTTGTCTGGAAGCACCATGCAGCCCAATCTATTTCTCCAAGCCCCGATGAGCGGGGGCGAATAAAGATAAGTAGACAATTTTTTTCCCCATTATCTTTTACACTGTGGAGCAGTTGACTGAAATTTTAACTTATGACAATGACAAATGTTTTATTAAAAAAATTTTGAGTCTCCGGCTCACCATAGAAATACAACAGTTTTTAAATGTTTTATAATGTCCACCTGTCTGCATGATGTTTCTAGCAGAGCTGAAACTGACCTGCACACAAGTACTGGTGAACCGCTTAGAGGATCTAAATATGTTCTAGAAAGGGTTATCCTTTGGAAGCAAGGAATACACCACAGAACTGGAAAATATAAAATTTGTATGTTTTCTGGGCCAGACTAGCTAGTTTCGGCCAATTAGGCCTCATCAGTGACCCTCAAATATTTTCAAAATTCAAATCAAACAAACAAATCTACATTCTCGGTAGCGTAGTGCAATGATGACAAGTCAGACTCAATTTGTTTACTGTAATGTTATTTAATGTTATTGCTGCATCCTAAAGAATGGCACAGCTGGAGTTTCAATTTCCAAAAATGATGGTTAAGTTGTGTACAGAACAAAGAGGACCTGGAACCTTTGGCTTGTGAAGATGTATTTTGAGTGACACACAGACTTATTGACAGCATTAACCCTTTTTGTACCAAATGGAATCTTCCTCCTTGTATATAGCAGGAGTCCATTTCAAAATTAAGGGTGTCAGGTTGTGTTTTAATCAAAATCTATTTGGAAAATGACGGAACTTTTAGCAAACAGTGGAGGCCCTGATCAGACGCCGCGTTTTGCGGCGTCTGGTCTGGGCCTACACTGTTTGCCAGGGTACATGTTTTGGTGTTTCTTGTACTAAATGGGTTAACATAGCAAGTTGAAATTATTTTATCCTATGACGCTGCATCTGAGAATGAAATAATGCCATGTAATGAATTCTACAATGCACTAAGGGATTAAATATGTAAATTAGTTAGATACGCCCCGTAATGTTACTTGTACGACGTCCTTAAGGCTGTCACGTTTACTAAGGGTGGAATATTGACATTTTTGTAAATTAAAATTGTGAATAAAATGCATTTTGTATGTCATATGATAAATAGAATCTTGCATTCATGCTCATGCATTATTTAACTATTTAACTTAGGTATTCAACAAGTTGATGAAAAGGGATAAAAAGCGAGGCTTGAATTTATTAAACTCATTGAGGAAAAGGCATAAAATGCTTGGCAAAGCCTCGCATTTTATCCCTTTTCCTCCACTTGTTTAATAAATTCAATAATACAGGACTACTCATGTAAGATCCTCTATATACATACATTTATACATCAGGTATATGTAATGAAACCTGAAAACCCAACATTATATAGAGAAATAGAGAAAATTGGGGTTTTCAGGGGTATTCATTATTTTCCTTATTTTTGCACAAAAACATAGATTGTAGAAAAGCCTTAATGAGGTTGTTCTAACAAACAACTATATTTACAGTAGAGCTCTTCAAAAGTTTTTATCTGAAAATATTTTGTTCTTTATCTGAAAGACGGCATTTTAGCACATGGGTGTCTTTATTCGAAAGATGGCATTTTAGCACATGGGTGTGTAATCATGTCTGCATTGAGAATTCTACGAAAGGCTTTGTCACGTCTTGAGAAATGGATTCTTACATAAGGGTGAAAGTTAGGCTGAGCGCAAATGTTGACAGCTTGACAAACAAACAAATGAAAAACTGGTCTCTATAAAGCAGGCTCGACAAAAATACTCCAATTTCAAAATAGTAAGAACTCTTTTAAGAAAAGCCCTGTAAGAAAAGGAACAGACATGGCTGGCTGACTGACAGTTGTTTTTAAGGTAACCGGGCGCCATGGGCACATAGGGGCTACCCCCAGTTCGCCATCTGGGATTAGTTGTAGGTACTGCTCTTTTCCCTACGCTGCCAATATGCTGACTCCTGTCTGCTTGACAGTTGTCAGCTAGCCGATTGGGAGTTGGGTGACTTCTTTCGCGGAGGATGTGAGAAGTAGGTCAATCCCACCTCCCACATCCCCCGCTCAAGATGTCATGTAGGCACAGAACGCACCCAATGTTAAGCGTTTGTCCTGTAAAATGGGCAGTCCTCTGGCGGGGTTCGAATTTTGAATGCAGATGCAGACCAATGGTCGGGCTCTAGAATGTGGTGACACGTTGCCAATTCCGGCGGCAAAATGTGTCAGTACACAGCCCTTGTCTGACCGAGGAAAAAAAAGCTTCTCATGCATTATCGGTTTTGGCTTCCATTAGACTCTACCCCCACCCCTGCCATGGTAGAGAAAACGCCTTGGACACGGTGCTTGTTAAAGGGTGATAATGCATGTAATTTTGAATTTTGAACGGCGGCCAAAAGTGAGCCAGGAAGAGTTACTATTAGACCAGCCAATTTCGGCTATTGCAAAATGTCCTAGTACCCGTGCTCTACCACCTTGAGAACACGCCTATGCTGTGTCGCTACCCCCCAGGTCTCTACAAGGATAATCTTGGTAGTACCATGTACTACTGGCCCCTACTTTCGTCGCGTTGGGATATCATATGTTGGTGTTTTGGTTGTTGCTTATCTCTTAGTTTGTAGTTAATTCAGCCAATCAGTGTGCAGTTGTTGACTTCTATCGCAGAGGATGCGAAAGGAGGTCAATCCTATTTTGCTTCTTAGCTTTTCAGTTTCTGAAAAAGGTGATGCTTTCATCGACGTAGGATGTCGAGTTCTTATAAATTCGTAAGTGGGTCAATTGGGACCGGACCGCCATATTTGCATATCATTATCTCATCCTCTGTGAAGGAGGATATCATATTGGGGATATATGGATTGTAATACAATATGGATCAGTACTGATTGTATGTGGTAGTGTTGTAACCCTCTTTTGTTCAGGATCAGTGTGGTTAGAATTATAATGTTTACACATAGGCGTGTCTTTTAGTGGTGAAAAGTTATGTGGTTTGGCAAAGGCGAGTATGTGGCTAACCAGCCGTTGTGCAATTTCGCTTTTATTTCATTTTGAACGGTCGGTCTAAAAGGCTTTTTTAAGGGTCTTCCTGTGTCCAAATCCCTATCAAATTTGGTCATTACCGTTGCCCCGCCTATTAAATTGTTCTGTATTTGACCTACTCCAGAGATGTATGCTCCGTTCTGACAGCATGCTGTCTTCGCTTCGCACATCTCCGGGTTTCATCAGGAGGGTGTCCCCAAGGGGGCCTCTACGAGGCAGCCTTCTGGGCACCCAGCTGATGACTTCTCGGTAGCTGTCCTACACGAGGTATGGTGGGATTCCCCGTCAAGGATCCCCATGTACCTGCAAAAGAAATTATGATTAGTGTGTATTGGAGTTAGGGTTAGGGTTAGGGCTAGGGTTAGGGTTAGGGTTAGGGTTACATAAGCCTAAGTTTAGACTTGTCTATCACCGATGTGTTGCGTCGGCGGAGCACTCATAAGTGCAAAGCAAATGAGCCGCAACCACAGCGCCCCGCTTCGGTTCAACCGGTTCTAGTCCAAGTCATGTAGGGTAGGGTCTGTAAGAGGTAGAAGCAGTGCTTATGTAACCACTGTATGAGAATGTGTGGGTTTTGTGTTCCTCCCCGCACCCATGCAACCGGGGTCCCAGGACCACCGCCCCGGGAACGGCCAGTCCGCCCAAAGTGGGGGAATCATGTCCCCAGGGGCACCAGCCCGTGGCCCCCAGGTGCACGGAGAGGCAGAAATATGAGAATGGGGCCTATATCTATGGGTTTTGTGTCCCCCCCCCCCCCCGCACCCATGCAACCGGGGACCCCGGGCCACCGCCCCGGGAACGGCCAGTCCGCCCAAAGTGGGGGAATCATGTCCCCAGGGGCACCAGCCCGAGGCCACCAGGTGCTCGGAGAGGCAGAAATATGAGAATGGGGCCTATATCTATGGGTTGGGCAGCATAAGCAGCACTGTTAAATTCTTAGTAAAAATAATTCACCTGTTCGTGACGGCGCAGGCCAGAAGCACAACGCGGTCACGGTCTGATTGGGATAACCCCCACCTAGGTTGCAACCAGCCCATGCCCCAGCAAGCACGCGATCACGACCAGGCGCAGTTTTTGATCTGAATGATTTGTTTAGAGAGAAACTTATATGCTACTTATATGCTATAGTTCATTCTCCCGACCCAGACACACAGATGAAACTGCCTGCCAAAATCGAGAGAACCAATGAATATAAATCATTTTCCGGCACACACAGCCATAGCGACCAGTGCGCCTGAACAGGAATATATAGGTCCACAAATCCGCACACGCCAAACTACATACAAGCACTTTTGGCATATACGGATGTGCAAACCTAATGCATTCAGGATGTCCTGAACACAGTTCTGGGCATCTACATGTAATTAAAGACTGGTTATGGAACAAGGCACAGGGAACCAGATTGCCTCCCGCAGTCAGTAACCTAACGTTAGCAGCATTGGTTGGCTCTCTGATCGAAACCTAGAAACCTTAGTCCCACGCCCAGCATAATTAGATTGAGAGATTCATATTGCTTTATGATCTAACCTCCCCTCGAGTCCCTGGGGGCAAGGATATATGGTGTTATTGGGTTAGGGCCAGGTGGTTATTGGAGGGTGTGTCTGTAAGAGAAAGAAACATGCAGTATTAATGATCGCTGCATGAAAGGATTCCAGCGCTGGAAGAGAAATAAACTTGGATTAGTATTACATGGTTACTCTTTTATACTGCAGCTGTCTATATTTTATCAAATAACTCAGTGTCTTTCAAAAATGTAATGATTGCCTCAACTATCTGAGGCCTAATGTTTCGTGGGGGGTTAAGTAGGTCTTGTTCATCAAAAGTGTTGTATCCCAATATAAAGAGTGCAGCTTTTAATTCCTGTCTGGGTTCTATATTTCCTTCACAGTGAAAAAGGATATGTTTGATGTTATTTTGTTCATCTTTATCACATCTATTACATTTGATGTGGTTTTGATTAAATACACAATGGGTCCCTAGTTTACTATGGTTTAGACGCAAACGTGTGTAAACTGCGTCATGTTTTCGGTTATCGCTGTAATGGGTAGTAGTATTTTTAACCTTAGGTTCCAGTCTATGGTAGAAGCGACCTTTACTTTGTGGGTTGTCCCATAATTTTTGCCATTTTGTCATAATGGCCTGGTTAATTGCCGGGTATATTTCGGTTTGGGTCGGTAAGGTCTGATCGTTTTTACCGTTTGTCATTGCTGATTTGGCACTTGAGTCTGCCATTTCATTACCTGGGATATCTACATGGGAAGGAATCCATTCCAGGTAGATATTGTTGCCTTTGTCTTTGGCTGAGTCTAAGAGTAGAAGTATTTTGTTTATTTTATCTGGTCTTGTTTTTGATTGGCCAGATTGGAGGGCTTGTATTGAGCTGAGGGAGTCTGTAAGTATGACTGCCTCCGGGATGTTATTATCGATGATCCATTTAATGGCATGTTCTATTGCTATCAGTTCAATAGTAAATATAGACAGGCTCGGATTGGTTTTGAGTTCGATATTCACGTTTTCATCAGGGACCGAAACTGCTGCTCCTGCTGTTTGTTTTTCAATATCTTTGCTGCCATCTGTATATATCTGTAATCTACCCCTATGTTTTTTTTCTATATAGTTTATACTACACCCGGACCTCGTTATAGCACGATTCGTTACAGCACGAATTCGGATATAACATGGTTTTGGTTTGGACCCCAAACTTTCCCCAACCAACATTTATAAATATTATCCAAGGATCGTATCAGGTTTTAAGCACAACAACATTATTTTCCTCTCACTTTTGACTGCGGTGATACGGTAGCTAACACGGTAGCTAACACGGTTTATAACGGTACTTTTTGATATTTATTGCAGGCCTCCAGCAGAGTTGAATATACAGTATATTAACTTGTTTAGCTTGACACGCATGATAAACATGAACTGCCATCAAAAGTGTTGGCTTAGTGAGATAAAGAGATTAAAGAATTCAGTTACGCAACCGGAAAAAATATTTATCACACTCTGTTAAGGATCACTGCTCAGCAGAAATTTTAAACATCGATGCAGACGATGTGATCGGTCACTGCAATAAAACTATTTTCTAGAGCCGCATGTAAAAGAAGCCGCATGTAAAAGAAAGTCAAATTTATTCCAGCTTAAAAGCAAATGATAAAACCTATACAAGATGGATTTTCGCGGTAAAAAAATCAAAGATTTTTTGCGCCATTAAAAATCGTTTCAAATGGCTAAATTATTAAGGGTAAGACATTTCAAGGGAAGTAATTCAAATTTCTTGTAAGCGTTGATCATTGCCGGTTCCGAACCCTAACCCGGTAATATCACCATTGAAATGTATTAACAGTACTGTAGTTTGGTACGGTTCCGGACGCTCAGTTACAACAAAGTTAGCCGGGAACCAGCTATCAAAATGGCGTCATACTCGCTGTCAGATCGGACGATTTCTGGATATAAAACATGGTTTATCAGCTGATTTTGATTAAAGTGACTTGTTTGACTTGATGGGCCATGGTATTTACTGCCATTGATTAGTTCTAAACACATTTTAGTCGGGAAATACGGTTATTAACCGGACCGCACATCATCTGGTTTGGGAAACTATTGATCACCATAGTGTCAATGGTTGATCTGTGACAAATACGGTCGGCGTTTATAACATGATTCGGTTAACTAACACGGTCCGTTGGTTGGACCCGGAGTTCCGTGTTATAACGAGGTTGAGGTGTAGTTTGTTTCATAAATGTTATGTCATTTTCGCCTTTTTTCCCCAATGATGTCCTTGATTGTACAGGAGGGGGGGGGGGGTTGTGCTTTAAGTCACACTTGTTTCTATAATGGGGTGGTTCGATATCCTTAGGTATGTTCAGCTCAGCTATGAGCTTCTGAACTGTAACGGAGTATGGTCGGTATTGGTGTGCCTTTTTAGTAGTTTGGCACCCATGTTCCCCAATGAGGTCATTTACAGGCAGATTTTTACCCAAAGGCGAGGAACGTGCCCAATATTTTAGGATTAATTCCTCTCTTCTTAAATGGAGTGGTTTTATGCCACATTCTACTTCGAGTGCATTAATCGGGGTGGATATAAATGCCCTTGTTGCAATGCGAAGGGCTTGGTTTTGTACTGTGTCGAGCTTTTTAAGTTGGGCTTGTGAGGCAGAGTTATAGGCTTGTGCGCCATAATCTAGTTTACTTAAGATGAGGGCTTTGTATAGGTTGATAAGGGTATTCTTATCAGCACCAAAAGTTGTGCCCGTGACCAAACGAAGAATGTTTAGGTCCTTCTTACATTTCTGGATGAGCTGTTTTATGTGCTCATCCCATCTGAGTGCTTTATCAAGGATCATCCCTAGAAAGTTTACATTGTCCACAAATTCAAGTTTTTTGCCAAAAAGTTTGAGATCGAATTTGGAGGTGTCGATATTTTTCTTACGTCTAAAAAGTATGGCTTTAGTTTTAGTGTTGGACACCTTAAACCCCCACGCCTCAGCCCAAAATTCGATTTTTTTTTAGTCCTTTTTGAAGGGCATCTACGGCGCAACTGGGTGAATAATGTTTTCTCCATATTGCGCTATCGTCTGCAAATTGCGACAGCTGCAGTCTTTCTTCAGGGTCGAGATTCTCTTTTAGTGAAACCATGATTATATTGAAGAGAATGGGACTAATAACACTGCCCTGGGGACAGCCATTTTCTAATTTGTGCTGATTTGATGTTTCTTGTCCCACCCTTACTTGAATTTTTCGATTGTGGAGGAAATTGTGTATCCATTTGAGCATGTTTCCGTTTATGCCAAATTGTTTCAGTTTACAGATGGTTCCTGTTGACCACATGAGGTCAAAGGCTTTTTCCAGGTCTAGAAAGACGGCAGCTACTATCTTATTTTCCATAAAGGCCATATTTATCTCAGAGTCTAATCTGGTTAGTTGATCAGTGGTAGATCTGTTGGGTCTGAAACCGGATTGAGTGTCAGCCAGGTGCCCTTTGTTTTCTAAATGGGCCGTCAATCGTTTAGCAATCATGGTTTCCATTGTTTTACAGATACACGATGTAAGTGATATAGGTCTATATGACCCTGGTTCCAGTTTATTTTTGTTTGGTTTCATAATAGGTATGATGGTGGCGAGTTTCCATTCAGGTGGGAGTTCTCCTCTTTGATAGGAGATATTCATAAGTTTCAATAGTTCCATTTTGGAGTTATCGGGTAGTTGTTTGAGCATTTCATAATGGATTGTGTCCGCTCCTGGTGTTGATTCCTTTTTGGATGATAGTGCAGTTCCCAGTTCAAAAAATGTGAAGGGTCAGTTTAAGTCCGAGTTATTTTCTGTTGCCTGGGGTTCCGGGATGTGACCAAGTCCCCTATCTTCCATAATTATTTTAACAGCTTGAAATTTGGGCATATGATTTGACGATTTCGACATGTTGTCATAATGTTGTGCTAGAGCATTAGCTTTTTCTTTTTCATCGGTAATGATTGTTTTGTTTACCTCTAGGCAGGTAATATGGTCAGTAGGTTTGCCCCGGAAGCGGTTAATCATATTCCATACTGTTTTGGAGTTTGCCTTATGGTCTAGTTTAGATACAAAGTCACGCCATGAATTAATATGTTTGTCTCTTTTAATGTCTCTTGCTTCATTTTTTAACCTGTTATAGTTTCGTTTTTGTTCTGGATTTTTATTTTTAAGGTATTTCTTTCTAGCTTGTTATACCCCCGCAAACGAAGTTTGAAGGGGGTATATAGGAGTCAGCTTGTCGTCTGTCGTCGGTCCGTTACAAAAAACTTTAACATTGCTCATAACTTCCTTATTCTTTGACCGATTTCTTTAATATTCACACACCACACACCTTGCCACTAGTACTTAAGATTGATTTACACAAATCTGACCTTGACCTTTATGTTGACCTTCCTCAAGAACAAATACTTGTAAAAATTTGTCGTCTGTCGCCAGTCCGTTACAAAAAACTTTAACATTGCTCATAACTTCCTTATTCTTTGACCGATTTCTTTAATATTCACACACCACACACCTTGCCACTAGTACTTAAGATTGATATACACAAACCTGACCTTGACCTTTACGTTGACCTTCCTCAAGGTCAAATACTTGTAAAAATTTGTCGGTAGCGGGGGTATAATTGGCGCCCGTTAGGCGGCAGCTCTAGTTCACGTTTTTTGATAGCTATAGTAATTTCCTGATCCCACCAGGGCGGTCGGAGCGATTTTACTTTTGGTTTTGTTTTAGGAATAGTTTTCTGACAAATTTGTTGGAGGGATTCTACAAAGTCTGTTGCTATTTCCTGTGTTGGATTGTTTTCATTTATTTTTAATGTTTCTGCGCACAGAATTTTGAACTTTTCCCAATCAGCTCTTTGTAAGTTCCATTTTGGATTGTGGGCTGTCCCCAGTGCATTGAATTTTGAAAGAAATCGGAGGTAGATGGGGAGGTGATCGCTTCCACAAGTGTTGCCCAGGGTTTCCCAGATTGTACCTATGCTCAGGGCTGGAGTGGCTATTGACAGGTCAGGCGATGTAGTATATTCGGCCATCGTGGCTTCATCATTCTCATTGAGTATAATAAGGCAGTTATTTATGACGAGGTCAAGTAAAGTTTTTCCCTTTGTGTTTGATTTGGAGCTCCATAAGGAGTCATGGGCATTAAGGTCGCCTACAAGGATGAAATTTTTGGTAGGGATAAGGTCAAGGACCTTTTGATATTCATCAGCTGTGGATTCGCTTTGAGGCGGGTCATAGCAATTAAGAATAGTTATTTTGTCTTTTTCTAAATATATGGTGGTGGCACAGTATTCAAGGTTGGGTTGCTCAATTTTAAGGTCTAAGTTTGTGAAAGGTAAATCATTTCTAATATATGTTAGGACTCCGCCTCCTCTGTCTATTCTATGTTTGAAGGAGGCGACTTTGTAATTGGGTATGTGGGGTATTTTATTTTTCAACCACGTTTCTTGTAGGCAAAGTAGATGGGGCTTAAGTTTTTTATCTTCCAGTTGTGACCTAAGTTCGGAGATATTGCCCATGTTACGGATGTTCCATTGTACCAATTCAAGGTCAGAAGTTGTTGTTACAGCCGCGTGTGTGAAGCCGTTGCTGTAGTCGTGGGGCAATGGCGGGGGTATTAGTGTCTACCGGAGGTCTCTTGTGATAGTAACGTATAAATATTGTTACTACGGTACGTTGCCTTAGGTAAGGAGTTATTTGGTCGTCTGGTTTTTTGCTGGGCAACCATTGTGTTGGCATTTGTATTTATAGGATCGGGCCTTCTAACTTGGTTGGATGAGGCAGTTCCTGTATTTTGAGGAGCATACCTCGGCACATTTGGTTTAAAGGGAACTGGGGGCAGGTTATGGGTCTGTATGAGGGGGGGAGTGTTATCTCTTTCATCCACATGCTTCTCTATGATGTTTGATACTACACTTTCTTTCTGCTTTTTACTCATATTGGATGTGTTTGTGTGTAAGATGTCTGTTAATATGTTTGAATTGTAGTAGTGTGATGGTTCGGTCCGGTTGCTGTTTGTTCGGCATTTTTAGTTTTATTTATTTTCGGAAAGTCAGTTTCTAAATTAAAAAGGGAGGGGGGTTTGATCATCATGAGGGGGGCTAGTTTTTTATCGGTCCTGTGTGTTGTTGGATCTTTCCTTCTTTTTGCCCATTCTATGTAGGTTATGTTATTTTTCCTATCAATGGCATATTTCTGTTCCAAGAAGAAGGGGCAAGATTTGGATGCCGCTCCATGTTGACCGTAGCAATTGCTACATTTCCTTAATCGCGATTCAGTTTTATGCGTGCACTGGCTGTAATTATGATTTCCAGCGCACAAAGTACACTTAACGGGGTTACCAGGACAGGTGTTTATACTATGCCCATGTTCCTGGCAATTATTGCATCTTAGATAGGGTATTTCGCAGGGGTAAACTGGATAAGATTCTGTCCTAGTTAGAAGTAGTGTGGGGGCTTCCTGAACATTGAAGGTAATTTTGACCATGTCTGTTGGTTGTTTTAGTTTGTTCGAGATTCTGTAAAGGTCCTTGATGAGTTGGCCATTTTGGTTGAATGACCGCTGAAATTGGGCCAGGTTAGTGTTGAAGGGGATGTTTTTAATTATCCCCGTACTGGTAGGATTGTTCTTGTTAACGGGGGATGATTGCTGGGTAGGGGTCTTTGTAAACTTGGGGTGGTGACCATGACCCGCTATTGGTTGCATGGCTGACTCCATGCCAATAATATGGAGGTTGGGATTATTGGGTACATGGTTAAAGTTTCTTGCTTTGGGTAAGCTATGTTTCGAGATAGCAAAAGTGGGACCCAATAGTCCCACTTTAGGATAGGTTGTTTTAATGTCTGACCCCATGTGTTTTTTGAATGCCTTTGTTATGGTCTCGGCCTCTTTTGATGACAGTGGTCTTTTTTCTTCTAATGATATTGTGAAATAATATTGCTCCTGGTTCTGAGTGAGGCTGGCGGTGGGTTTGGCGGTGGGTTTGGTGGTGGGTTTGGTATTTTTAGTTCTAGAATTGAGGTCCTCCATGCAGGTCTGGATGAGCTCTACAAATGATCTTTCATTTTCATTTGATACTTCGTTTACTTCATTTTCAAGTGGAGATATTGGGCTTGCCGGTTTGTTATTGACCCTTTTAGCAGGGGTCGACGCTTTGGGGGAGTTAGAGTCGTTAAGGTTTCTTTTTCTCTTGGGTACAGCAACGTTGTCCCAGTCCATGTCCGTGTCTTCATTAGCATGGTCTTTGTTGTTTGCGAGAGTTATGAAGAGTTCAGTTCTATTTAGTATTTTAGCCTTGGGTCTTTTGGGGGTGGCTTGATAGCGCTGGGATGAGTCCTGTTTCAACGGGGTACCTTGCTGTATGTGAAGCCGAGCTGGCGTTAGGATGGCTCTCTTAGGGGCTGGTGCGGTATCAACGGGTGTGGGGACGGGCTTGATGGGTGTACGGCAATTTTTGCTAAGTCCGGTACTGTCCCGGGTTTTATCATGTTTGGGTTCTCCGGGCTCTCTGATGTCAGGTCGACCACTGATGGGGCTGGTGAGGGTTCGACGGTTGTAGATACTGCTGTTGTTGGAGTACCGGTGGTTTTTGAAGGGTCCGGTACAGTCCCGGGATTTGTTAAGGTTGGGCTCATTGGGCTTACCGGGCTCTCGGGTTTGGGGGGCCATGTGTCCACTTCTAAGTTAGGCTACATTATTTCAGCAGGTTCCTTTCCCGGGGAGCTTAAGATGCAGAAAAATGTTAGGTCCAAGTCCTTAGTTGGACTGGTGTCGTTGGTGTGGTCACTGATCAGACCCTCTTGTCGTTGCCCAGGGATGGGATAAGAATCGGAGATGATATTCTCCGAAGGCTGGTAATTATCCTTATGACTCCCAGACGTGTTGATGGGGCTGTTGTCTTGCCCAGGTGTGGGATAAGTGTCTGGAAATATGTCTTCCTTAGCGGGGGGATCCGGTGTGGTTTGATTCCCTGTGTATCTGGTGCTGGATAAATCGCTTGTATCAGAGGTGGGGGTTATATCCAGCACATCATATTGTGTAGCGCAAGACACTTTGGTTGCCATTGTACTAGTGTGTTGAGTTGTGTAGGTAGTTAGACAAAGAGACAAAGGGACAAAGGAATGTATTGAAAAAACGCAAGATTAACAATAAGACAGGAAAATATCAGTAATTTCTTACTTTTTATATCCTGTGTAGTTTGTTTAAACTTGTTGTAGGTGTCTGTTATCTTTCTCCGTGAGTCTGATGACCTAAAGAGAATAAATACGTACAAGGTTAATCGCAGCGATCTTTCACCAATGGCGTCTAGAGCTGGAATCTATCAACCGACCTGGCTGGTGATCTGCCTGTTGCTTATATATGTGCGTAATGGGCTGAGTACAATGGACATAGCCCAGTTCAAGCTAACATTAACCCTTAAGACACCGAGAAAAACTACATCTGCTTATGTCGTTTGCTGAATCTTCTTGCGAACTTTTTAGAAATATGTTTTCATAGGGGTAAACAGTTTGGACCCAGATCAGACTGCTCCTGGAGGAGCAGTCTGATCTGGGTCCACACTGTTTACAAAAATGACTTTAAAAGTAACCAGCAGACGACAAAGCAGATGACAATTGTCGAGATTGGCATCTTATGGGTCAATTTGTCTCTACCAAAATGAACTTTTCTGATGCCGCTTACCATTCCGGTGGCCACCTGTTTTTCTCAATAAACTTGATATTGTCTTGAGTAAGTCTCTGAAACATCTTCATATACCGCTGCTTCAACTGTAGGTAGTGGTTACACAGGAATTTCAAACACCAGTCACTCAGGCTGTCTGCATTGTGAAGCTGAAATATGTAGCAATACATACGAACCACTTGATTACACTGATCACTGTAATACGGCTCAGACTATAATCAAGTTTAAAGGTGGATCCCAAAGACGTATTGAGCTAAATCCAATGACGTCACACACCTGGATCTATTTGTTCAAAGTATTGTTAGCATAACAGCTCAATAACGGTCAAAATTTTAACTGTTCTAGCAAGTAAAATACCTCTCGCATGCGTGAAAACACCCGGAATGAGTGTTCGAGAGCGATTCAATAAGCTTGAAGCTTTCATCGCAATTAAACTAAAATAAATTAGTATAAACTAAACTAAGCAAAATACCTAATACAGTGGTATTTTTGCTGAAAAAAATATTAGTATAGTTGCGATATTAACTGATCAAAGTTTTAACAACACGTTTACAAAAATCATTGTTAGTTTTGAACAATGCAAGGCTTAGAAATTAAAATACAAAACAGCTGGGGCCAGTTGTTCAAAATGGACAACATCATTAGTTTACATATCATTAAAACTTTGATCATTTAATATGCAAATATGCTAGATTTTTGCTGACAACATGTGAGCAGCTTTTGCTAATGCAAAAGCTGCTCACATTTTTCCAGCAAAAATTCCACTATATTAGATACTTTACTTAATAGAACAGTTAACATTTTGACCACTAATAAGCTCGTTAAGGTAACAATGCTTTGAACAACTGTACCCTGAACTTTTGCAAATACCTGTAGTAAACATTCCGTGAAGTCTGATTTGGGCCAGCACTGTCTGCCAATGTCCCATTTTGGGGTCTCCCATCTAAATGGTCTAGTTGACATTGACTGATTGTGTTTAAAGACATGTCAAGCTGTCAACCCTTGTCAATCATTTGTGTTGTCTCCCAGAGAAAGGGGGACAAGTGTTAGATGAGATGAAAGGGAGTGATATAGAAGAAAGAGGAAAACGAGAGAAAGTAAAAAGATGATTTGTTTGATTTGAAGATTAACATCCCCGTCAACACTGTAAAGGTCATTTTGGAGTCATTGCTTCCAATTCTGTGGGACTTTTACCCATCATTGAGATGAAATGACATCTCAAGCCCTGTCAGAATCAGAATCAGAATCAGAATTGTTACTGGTGACACGTCAAATGACATTCATACACCAGGACCTGTGATGTGGGAAGTTAGTCCCTAGCTCTAACCAAAGAGGTAAATTTAGCTACACAATCATCAGCACCTTCAGCTGTCGAAATAATCGAATCGGGAAGGGCATTCCAATCTCTAATGGTTCTGGGGAAGAACGACTCTTTATAAATGTCAGTTCTTGCGCTAAGGGTCTGAAACGCCATCGAATGGTGATTTCTACAGTGTCTAGCTGGGGGAACAAGGTCATCTGTTGGAATGCTGGCAGCACCCTTTAGACCTTTGTATAAAAGGATTAGCCTACTGTCTTTTCTCCTTTTCTTGAGAGACTCCCATTTTAATTTTCCAAGTATTCCAGTCATGCTCCCAGTTTCAAAGCAGTAATTGCCTGTTACAAATCTAGCAGCTCTATTCTGAACTTTCTCAATTTCATCATTAAGGACCACTCCACTGGGGTCCCAGATACAACTGCCATATTCCAAGATTGGGCGAACAAGACCTTTATATGCTGCCTCTTTTACATCCTGAGGGCACTGATGAAGATTTCGCCTCAGGAAACCAAGCGTTCTATTTGCCTTAGTACACATGTTGCTAATATGAGTATTCCATCTCAAGTTGTGTGAGATTGTCACTCCACATTCTCGAGGACCGTTCCCTCTAAGGTGTAAGAAGCCTCAACTTTATTAGATCTCTTCCTAGTTATCTGCATAATATTGCATTTAACTGGCTGAAATCTCATGCCCCATTTACGTGCCCAACATCCTAATCTATCTATGTCAGCCTGAAGTTTCAATGAGTCATCTGTATCTCTAATTTCCCGGTAACAAACACAGTCATCTGCGAACAGTCTTATTTCTGAGTCAATGTCATTGGAAATATCATTGATGTACAGGGAGAACAAAAGTGGACCAAGAACGGTCCCTTGCGGGACTCCAGACAAAACTGGAGCCCACTCCGAAGATTCACCATTAACAACAACCCGCTGTTTTCTGTAGCAAAGAAAGGAATCTATCCATTTGAGGGTCTTTCCCCCAATTCCATAACCAAATAACTTAGATTTAAGAAGTTCATGAGGAGGGGTGTCAAAGGCCTTCTCGGAGTCAAGAATAAATGTGTCCACCTGTCCCCCTTTGTCCAAGATTTTTGCCCAGTCATTAATAACTGTGCTTAGCTGAGTTTCACAACTGTGCCTTTTCCTTAATGCATGTTGCCTGTCTGACAAAAGTTGCTCGTCCAAGTGGGCCATGATGTTTGAGCAGACTATATGTTCCAGCAATTTACACAGAACCCAAGTCAGAGACACAGGGCGATAATTACGGGCAAGAGCCCTATCTCCTTTTTTGAAGAGTGGACAAATGATTGCTAAGAGCCATTCTTTGGGGATTTCACCCGTATCAAGAGACTGTTGAAACAAGTGTGCGAAAACTGGATCCAACTCATTTGCTAGTTCCTTCAGGACTCTGGGATGAAGCTCATCGGGTCCTAAGGCCTTACTGGGGTTTAAGCCTTGAAGTAATTTGATCACTCCTGCAGCTGTCACAACAATATTATCCATGAATGGGGCCGATCTTCCAGTCAATGGAACCTCCGTGAACTCAGTTTTATTAAATGCATCACTGAATTGACCAACTAGTTCCTCTGCCCTTTCAGAGTCTGATTCAGCAACCCCGTCCCCTCCTCTTTTATTAAGGGGAGTTTAAAATAGTTTCGCCCAAAGAAACTAGAGAAAGCGACCAGTGGGTCACGTATACCCCCTGCCAGGGCCATACTCTGATATAGCTTTCAAGCTTGTATTTAATATGAATGAAGATGTCAAGAAGCTATAAGAATCTATAAATGTGCTTGTAAAAGCTAAACTAAACATAAAATTTATAAATGGACCGAGGGAGTGAGGGCATCAAAGTTACTGAAGGAGTTGGGGTATCAACGTTACCGAAGCAGCAGGGTGGGTTATGCATCAATGAAATCTTTGGACTGGTATGCAAACATCGATGCAAGTATCAAATGAATTTGTCTTAGAGTTTAGAACATACAGGCATCTATAAACTTTGTCATAAACCAAATGTAAAATTTCTAAGTCTGTGACCTTGAGGTCAAGGTCACCCTGGGTGGGGGAAGGGACATACATCACGAAATGTTGAAACTGGTACATTGATGCAAGTATCAACTGAATTTGTCTTAGAGTTTAGAACATACGGACATCTATAAACTTTGCCATAAAACTTTAACCAAATGTAAAATTTTAAAGTATGTGTCCTTGACCTCAAGGTCACTGTGGGGGGTAGGACATGCATCGATGAAATCTGAAGACCAGTATGTAACTTCAGTGTAAGTATCAATTAAATCTATCATAGGGTTCAGAAGATACAATCTCTCAGAAACTTTGACGCAAAACTTTAACCAAATGTAAAATTTGTAAGTCTGTGACCAAGGTCACTGCAGGGGGGGACATGCATCAATGAATCTTAAGACCAGTATGTAACTTCAGTGTAAGTATAAACTAAATCTATCAAACGGTTCATAGAAACTTTGACGCAAAACTTTAACCAAAATGTTAACGGACGGACAGATGGACGGATGGAAAGACGGACACACGGAAGGACGGACGGACGAATGGCAGGACGAAAACTATATACCCCCATAGCATACTTCGTATGCCGGGGGTATAAATAGCATACTTCGTATGCCGGGGGTATAACAAATAGGGTTTATAAGCATGGACAGGCCAACTCGCACCGCTTTGCCTGGGCAGGCTTAGATTCTCTATTAAACTGGTTTACCAGTATTCGTGTGCGGGCCGGTTTCAGCTCTGCGTGGAAGCATCTATTTCTTCAAGCCCTGATGGGCGGGGCGGAAAGAAACAGATGAAATAATGAAATTTGCCCCTTCACCCTTACTTGCTGCTAGGCCAGCAGGCCTTGCCCAACTGTAAGCCAGTATCAGTCGGGCGCCCAAGTTATGTAAGATACAGGGCACCATCCCCTTATCCATCCACCCAAAGTTAAAGTGGCCAAAATGATGAATGTTCTAGCCTGTACAATATGTAATAGATCTGGGGCCAGTTGTTCAAAACTAACGAAATCATTAGTTAGCATATCTTTAAAGTTTTGCTCATTTAATATGGCAAATATGCTAATATTTTTGCTGAAAAAAAATGTAAGCAGCTTTTGCATCTGCAAAAGCTGCTCACATTTTTTCAGCAAAAATACCAAAATTTTAGATATTGTATTTACTAGAACAGGTATCAGTATGACCACTAATGAGCTTGTTAAGCTAACAAGGCTTTGAACAACTGGCTCCAGATCTGGGTCTGCATTGTTTGTCTATGCCCTGTTTTGGGTATTCCTGTCTATAAAAATCAACTGACTTGTTAGTGGCAGGGTAATGTTCTAGTAAGATAAATGTCTAATACACAGATATTCTTGGTAAAAAAATGTGAGTAGCTTTAGCATCAGACTGCCATGATTCGCTTAAATATTTTCCTTTAGGGATAGGGAATTCCTCTGCCCCTCAGAAACCTGTACTAAATCTAAAACACAGTTTATCAGTTACCTCCTATATTAACTGCATTGTAACATCTTGACCTGATAAAGTTATTCTTACGACATGAAAGCCGTAACAAAGTAAAGAAGCATAGCCTGAAAAAATCCCCACCTATGGTGGGGTTCAAACCTGGAACGCTCGGGTGAGAGTCCAATGCTCTAACCACTGAGCCAAAGAGTCAATTCCCTGACGCAGTTGTCAGAGAGTGGTGATAAACCTATAAGCTATGCATATAATCTACCAAGGTAGATAACTGAAGGGAGTCAATGTGATCCGTGACACACTCCCTCTTCAAGGAAGTCATCATTTATGATGACGTGAAGCCAACTTGGGCATGAAGCCATTTTCGACGAAATAAAGTCCGATCCGGGACAAGCCCCCAATTTCTGTTACATGCCAGGCATAGCAGAAAGATAACGCAAACAAGCCTTTTGGAAAAATTCAACAAAGTTTATTTACAAACTATTTTTAACCTGTTGAAGTAAGAGAATTAAATGTACTTACCCGGTAGCTCTGTTATGGAATATGCTTGAATAAATTTATTTCCCTTGATCACACAGAATTCACAGTCCGAAATGAAATATAATATCCTTAAACAATCCAACACAGTATTCAGACACCCAAACTCCAAACTCTGACCCTGTCAATTTACCTGATCACACTTTTTCCTGGCAACACTTATGCATATGCGGTTGACCATTACAGTGCACATTCTTTTGTCAGAAACTGACAACTGCCCTTTTTGAATCAGGGGAATGGAGAGAATGGAAAGATTTCATGAAAAGGTTCCCCGGGAAAGAATATTGCCAACTCTGCAGTTATTGAGAGCTGTGACCTTGTGACCACCAGTGACTGAGTGGGAACCAGTAGATCTGAGAATATGCGTTATTGCTAAGTGTACATGTCTCAAGGTACCTTTCCACTTGAAGTGATTCAACTAACCTGTGCAGGTTCTAGAATATGCAGAACTTCCTCAATAATGTCCTCCCCATCACTAGCCTCCATCGCCAACTCCTCCACCACATTGGCCTCTATTAGTTTTACTAGTCTAGGCTGGCAGAATTCATTGCCAATCGCTATCACACCTAGACAGTCTATGTGGTTCTCTGGAACAAGGTTGTCAGTGTAGAGAAATTCTCTCAAGGCTAGGAAGCATTCCTTACTAATACCAGGGAAGTGGATCTGAAACACAGAGAGCATACATGTATTAAGACGCCAAGAAAAACTACATCTGAAAATGTCATCTGCTTATGCCATCTGCTGAATTGTTTTGCAAACTTTTCGAAAATATTTTTGCATACAGGCAAACAGTGTGGGCCCAGATCAGACTGCTCCTACAGGAGCAGTCTGATCAGGGTCCACACTGTTTACCTTTTTGTAAAAAAATGTGTTTAAAAAGTTTTCAAGCAGACACAGCAGACGACATAAACAGACATTTTCAAATGCAGTTATTCCTAGCATCTGATTGGCTACTGCAAATTTTTGACATGGGAGACAACTTTTGTGACCTACCGTATGTTGTTGAGTTGGCATTTAAACTATTTTATACAGGAAATTCCAAAAAGAGACAATGACAGCTAAGCTCAGGCACCACACATCACACAGACACCATCTACATAATTCCTACAGCAGACGATAATCTGATTTTTTTAAAAATAATGTCACAGAAAATAAGGCTTGACAGACGATTAACATGTGATGTCAAGCCTTAATTTAATTGAAAAACAAGATGTCTTTTGTGAAACACGAACAATCGTCATGTCCCCTGCTCCAGGTCATTTTTTTTCTCTTTAAAGTAGGTCAAGGTTAAGGTCATAGATCATTTGTTTTATACAAGAATTCCGCCGAAGGCTATGTTGCACCTGTGGGGACTCTTATATTAGGGTGAAAGTTAGGGTGGTCGCAAATGTTGACGGCTTGATGAACGGATTGATGGAAAGTTCAACCCCTATGTCGTGCCTGGTTTAAGCATGGCACGACAATAAAAGGGAAGCCCTTGTCACAAGAAACCAACATGCCATATATGAAGTCTCTTATCTCGAATGGTTCAAAAGTTATGACCAACATTGAAATTGTCCACATACAAACCAATAAACATACAAACCAACAAACAGACAGGGCAAAAACAATATGTCCCTGCTATCATTACTGGGACCATAACAATGAGAAATACACTTTGAAAATGTTGTCTGTTAGTCATGACTGGCAGTCTAAGGGTTAGGAGTTAAACTGAGACTTGGATTACACTCACCAGATCAGCAGAAGCTTCAATGAAATTATCATTAAACATGGCATACATCATCTCACATCTTGCCATTAACAAAGGTTTATGGGCAGCCACAGTACCATCATCCACCTTGAACTTTATATCTGAAATATGAAATGAAATCATACCAGCTTTATGTAAGATGAACAGTTTACCCTTAGCACACTTTTCCAGGCAAGGCTTATAGATAAGTGGTTAATCAGTGCAATGCACATTCTTTTACCAGAAACTGACTACTGCCCTTCTTGAATCTTCATAAAAGAATTTTGTTGACCTGGCAGGCATTCCAACAACTACATAAATAGGAGTTTTGCAAAAAAAACAACAACAAAAAACACACAACAGAAGCTACGAAAATAAATGTGTAAAGCATTTTCCTGCTATATCATAGACCTGCTCTTGAAGGAAAGAATTTGCTCCCCATGGCAGCTAAAGGTAAATGTCACTGTAAGACATGCATCTAAAGTCGTTTAATAACGTTTTAGATTCAAGGAAATGATGCAAAACCATCTACTGTAAAACACTTTAATTTGGCGGCAGCAAATTTTGGTGGTTTTTATGAGTGGACCTTTTGGCGGATTTATATTTTGGTGGATTTTAGATTTCCAAAATAAGAAAAACTCTGTCATATCTGACGTAGCCCTGGGTGTCTTATGCATTTGATGTTTACATAGTGATTTGGATGTTATACACGGTGATTTTCAAGTGTTTTCCACATTGCATTATTCTTGGTGTGTGAGTGAATACAAATCAATTCTATTGTTATTTATTTGCTTGGTTTATTCACAGGCAAGGCCATCAATCAATTATCAATAATACATCTGTTGACAATTACTGTCAAGAGTATTTGTTTTTATTCAGCTTTGTTGAGTATGCAAAACAGCTTTATAATTGAAAAGTTAAGCAAAGAGAAAGACTTGATAAAATATTTTCTACTCTTGCTGGATGGATTTAACTGTAAGCTATGTTCCCTTACACTATGTTTGACTGCCAAAGAAGTAGATAGACTTTTACTTTTGTAACAGATAATGACCTTGTATTGCCCTATATCATACATGCGATATGTATTGGGAATAAAATTTCTGCCAGGTTGTTATTCTTTTTTTAAACTTTATTGGCGGTTTTAATTTTGGAGGTTTCTTCCTTGACTGCCAATGGCGAAAGTAAAATGACTGCCAAATATAAGTATTTTACAGTAACATCAAAGAATTTATCGGTGACATCATAAAAAATTGGCTTTTAACGTCACACTCTTGCGCCCAGTGATTTGTTGTCCATTGCCTAAAAAGGCTCTCTGTGTTAGAACTAAAAGTTCAAAATGAAAAAAACCTCCTCTGACATACCTGCTAGAAATTCCTTTTTTAATGCTATATCTGTAAGCTTGGCTTTCCTTGTCTCCAGAAACTGTCTCTCTAACTCACTGTTTAAGAAAGTCTCATCTGATTGGATATTGCTGATTTGCAGTACCAAGTCTGATAGCTGTAATAACTGTGCTGCTACTTTAGCATCATCTAAACAATCAAAGTCTTCTTTAGTTTTCCCTGTATATAGGTACTCAAGGACATACTGAAATCCCCTGGGTGTTATGTCCGAATTCATGGTCACACAGGTCAGGTTCATGACCTCACCTGGCTTATATGGATTATCACATGGCTTATTTAGCTCAATCAAAGAGAAGGCTGGGTGATTTGCATTGATTACATCCCTAGATGAGATATCATTGTCATTCAGACTCAAATTGTCATCACTACTAGTAGGTATCTCTTCATTTTCAATTAGAGCTTTAACATCAATGTCTATATCTGATCTATTCTGACTAGTGTGACTTAATACTTTACTGGTTTTCCTCTCATTAGAGTTATTGAGGTCAAGGGTGAATAGGTCTTCAAAGACCTTTGAACTTACAGCGAGACAAATTTTATGTGCTCTAAAGCACTGTCCCCTTACATTAAATACAACATCACCTTCTGACTGGTTGAAAAGAAGCTTGTAAAAGTCATTGTGCAATGTTGATGATGGGACAGTCACTTTTGGCAGATGAAGCGGTGGGGGTCTCATGGGAGCTTGAATTTGCGGATACTGGATCCGTCGAAGCTGAGCACTCCAGAAACGTAATTTTCTTTTCTCGACCACTGCTGCTCGAATAACGTTGTTGAAAACGTCCTCTACTCCATTTTTGTTTAAGACACTGGACTCATAGTAAGGGGCTCCTATCTCCTTGGCAACTGCACGACCTTCATCTGGGGTCACAATGTCCTTCTCTTGCACCATTCTGAAACAACAGAACTTTTAACCTACCAACACAACTATTTGCTCAAAGAGTTCAGCTAAAGGTAAATTAAAATCTCCAAATAAATATGGTACCTTCTAATGATGAGAGAATATAAGAATCTTATAGGGGTGTGAGGGATGGATGGAAAAATCCGTCCTGAGGGTCACTGTCCGGCATCACAAGGCTTGCCGAGTGATGCTGGACAGTGATCCCAAGGGACGGATTGTTCTATCCAACCCTCACACCCATATAGGATTCTTTTTCTTGCATATCTTCCATTTCTTAGTGCGGATCTTAATGCTGTAGTCACTTCGGTTACCCACATCCGCCATATTGTGATGACACTACAGGAATGTTTAGTGAAGTCATTTAACATGATGTGACGTCAACCTTAACGACGGCGCATACGAGGTCGTACCAGTGCATTTATCAAACATGCGCGAATAATCGATTTTGGGTAAGAACACCAGGGTTAGAACAGAATTTTTATCCCAAGCTAAAACTATTTCCTTGTCTGGAGTGCAAAAAAATACTTTCAGAGATACTTTCAGAGATACCTTTTTTACTGAGGTTTTCTCTTCAGGTGGATACACTGAACCTGTTTTCCGCCATGCACAATTTGCAACAATTCTGCCAAAGGCTATGTCATTTCTATTTGGGTGCAAAGTCAGTGAACCATGAAATGTAGGTCCTGATCAAATATAGATGCTTGTATTTAAGCGCAATCCCTAGATGCAAGTTAATGAAGCTCTGTTAGTTCATTAGAAACTGACTTAAACATTAAAATTAACACTAAGGCCAATGCAATAGTTCACACAGTGAACCATGAAATGTAGGTCAAGGTGGAGTATTGATGCTTGCATTAATGTTGCCAGCCCAAGCAAGAATCATTTTTTAAAGCTCCTATATTTCTTGAAAAATGGACTTGAACATTAGGATGAACGTTAGGATTGCTGCAATAGTCAGGGAACCATGAAATGTTGGTCAAGGTCAGATATGGATGCTTGCATTAACTTCGCCATCCATAGAAACAAGTTTGTACCAAGTATCATTAATAAAACTCTTAAAGTTCTTGAGAAATGGTATCTAATCATTAGGTGAATGCTAGGGTGGATGCAAATGTTGACATTATGACAAAGGAACAGACAAAAAACCAGACCCCTATATCGCTCCATGCTTCAAGCAGGTGTGACAACAAGATAGATAACTCTTGGGACTTTCTGTTCACTTTGCTCCTCAAAAAATGTGTCTACTCTTAAGGGGAAAGGATACACCTTCAGGAGCAGCAACTCTTGCAAAAGTATTTTTGTCTCCCATGTCAATAGGGGTCAACTCTTAAAGGAAAGAATTTGTTCCCTTTTACCGTGGGACAGAGTTTATAGAAAAGCTAAAATGAAGTCCCGAAAGTTGTCTCCCTTAGAAAAATGGTGGAAAAAAATGCCAGTTGCATCCATTCCCATTAAAGGAAAAAAAAATTGCTCCTGTGGCACATGCATGAGTAAACCCCAAATGATATGAGAGACCAACTATTTTACAATTTCGAAAGAGTTGCCTTCCCTGACAGTGTATCAACTCTGAAAGGATCAAAAGACAGACTTCCGACATCAATTCTGAAAAGACCAAAAGACAGATCTCTGACATTAATTCTGAAAAGACCCAAGGACAGGGTATCCGGACAAAATCCCCCCCGAGCATAATCCTCCTTTTTGTAAGGGCGGACAAAATCCTAAAGACGGATCTCTCACATAAATTCTGAAAGCACCTAAAGACGGATCTCTCACATCAAGTCTGAAAAGACTAAAAGAGATATCTCCCACATCAATTCTGAAAAGACTTAAAGATGTATCTCCACATTAAATATTGAAAAGACCTCAAGACATACCTTGCACATTGATTTTGAAAAGACCTAATCTTTCCATAACATCCTGGATACCCTGATGAACAAGGAGCAGGATCAGGGTTTATAATGTTTGCTATTCCATCTGTACCCTTTGGACTCTTTGCTGGGTCATGAAACAAATTTGTTATAATTTTAGGAAAATTACAGCAAGTCCTCAAGGTGTCCAAAATTTTAGCACATTTACGGTACTTTTGGCTAATATATATACTCACTTGTAGAGTAACCCCTTGTCAATATTGAGATATCCTTCATCTCTGTACATGTACCTCAGGTCACCCTGGCACCCAGCAACTACAACTGGGGTGGTAGGGAGCTTGAGACGGATCTCTGGAATCCAGAACTTACTCAAATGGTGTAGAGATTTCGGCTGGCACAGACTGAAGCATAGCAACACAACATCTGCCCTGGAAAACAACAGGCAAAATTGTCAGTACACCATATCTGCTTAACCCATAAAATGACAATCACGACAATTGTCATCTGATTTGTCGTCTGCCAGTTACTTTATAACTCATTTTTTTGCAAACAGTGTGGACCCAGATCAGACTGCTCCTCTAGGAGCAGTCTTATCTCGGTCCACACTGTTTGCCTGTTGGCAAAAATATTCTTAAAAAGTTTGTCTTGGCATTTTAAGGGTTAACCCTTGTCCTGCTGAACATGACAACCCCTGTCTTTGCAAACAGTGGAGATCCAGATCAGATGAAGTCATCTGACACAAAGTTTTTTTTTTTTTTTTTTTGGTTTTGGTTTTACGGCCCTTTCAAGATTATTTCACTCATATCAAGCCGATCGTTAATCAGAGGTGGGCAAAAACCCGAGTACCAGAAGGAAAACCACCTGACCTTCCGTTGCAAAACTTGGTGTCTCACATGTGACCAGAGCGAGGCTCGAACCACAGCTGTGAGAGACCTAATGGTCAAGAGTCAGTGCTCTTAACCACTAGGCCACGGAGGCCCGTCACAAATAAAAGGGTTTTATTCCAAATGCAAAATAGTCCATGCATGGCATTTCTCCATCAAATAACATTCAAAATTTAAGGTAAAATCACTGAACCATGAAATATAGGTCACAATGACCTAAATATTTATTTTGAGGTCAATCATCAGGTCACACAGATCTAATAACCCAAGTATGACATTTTTCAATCAAGCAGTCTTCAAGATGTAAGGTAAAATCAAAGCACCATGAAATACAGGTCACACTGACCTACAGCTGGCCTCGGTAGCACAGTCGGATGTGCGTCTGACTGGCATTCAGGAGGATGCGGGTTCAACACCTGTTGGGGTCGACAACATCCTTTCGTGGAGATTGATCATGAAATCTCTTCTATGGTCATTCTCTCCCTTCCTCTGATTCAAGAAGGGCAGTCGCCAGTTTCTGGCAAAAGAATGTGCACTGTACTGGTTAACTGCTAATGTATAAGCCTGCCCAGAAAAAAGTGTGGAAAGGTAAACTGGTCGGCTAAAAATGATGTAAAAACAGTGTTGACTGGGCCTTTAAACTCCAATACAAACAGGCACACTGACCTAGATATATTTTTCGTCAATCATTGGGCAACATGGAACTTATATTCAAGGTTGACATTTCTCTATCGAATAGTCTTCGAGTTACAAGGCACAATCATTGAACCATGAAATATAGATCACACTGCCCTAGATATATTTATGTCAATCATTGGGTCACAAGGAACTTATATTTCAGGTATGACATTTCTCCATCAAATAGTAAACAAGATAAAAGGCAAAATCATTGAACCATGAAATATATGTCACAATGACCTAGATATATTTTGAGGACAATCATCGAGTCACATAAAACTAAAAGAGTCTAAGGTATGACATCTCTCGAATTAATAAGATGGTGAAATATAGGTCACAATGTCCTTCACTCTTTTACGCTTGAACTTGGCTGATGTATAAATCTTTGTGCCTATAACTTGTTAGCACAATGGAAATGCATTTATATGACGTCATGTCTGAGAGTGTAATAACACCATGTAATAAATTTGATAGTGGATTAAATATGCAAATTTGTTAGATACGCCCCATAGCGTTACATGTATGAGGTCCTTAACGACGTTGCGTTTACCAATGGCGATATATTGACGTTTTCATTAAACAATCGTGAAGTGCGTTTTAAATGTCATATGATAAATAGAATCTTGCATTCGTGCTCATGTATTATTGAATTTATTAAATGAGTTGAGGAAAAGTTTCAATTTATCAGTTTATCCCCTTGTACACTCTTTAAATATGCAATTATGATCAGTTATCGATCGTCATCAGTGTGTTCCAACATTCTGGCATGCAATAATCGGTCAATATACAAATGTATTTAGTATCATATGTCTGCAATTTTTCCTATGATATTTTGTCAAGCAATTTTTCCAATTTTTCCAGTAATAATAACATTTCTGCCAATTTTTCTAGTTGTCCAGTTCAATCATAATAGTGCAATGATAAAGCTCACTTGTCCTGAGATAGCATATCTTTATCAGTTCAAGATGTCACAATGCAATGAATATAGGGGGTAACTGATAAAAATCTCTTTAGACTCAAGAACTAGTTCGACACATAGTAAACAAGCCATATGTGTTCGAGTCAATATGCAGGAATAAGTTTCACTGTATTTCCAAGACAATAAAAGGAAATGGAAGCTTATTTATCTTAGTTGAGCTACAGACCAGCTACCGGTAATAACCCATATTTTTTGTTTCGCGGATTTGTTTTGTTTGATTTGAGGTTTAACATCCCCATCAACACTGTAAAGGTCATTTTGGAGACGTTGCTTCCAATTTTGTGGGACTTTTACCCGACATTGAGATGAAATGACATCTCAAGCCCTGTCGCCCAATTAAACCAAAAGGGTTATTAGCATGGACGGTCCGCCTCGCACCTCGGTTCCTGGACAGGCTTAGATCCTCTAAACGGTTTACCAGTACTAGTGTGCGGGCCGGATTCAGCTCTGCGTGGAAGCATCATGCAGCCCATATATTTCTTCTAGCCCCTATGGGCGGGGGCTTTTTTGTTGTTTTTTTTTTGTTTCGCGGAGAAACCGCCTAACGCGAAATCAGCTATTTTCTCCGCAAAACAGCGAGAAAAGATAAAATGAGCGAGAAATTTCTCGCTGAAATTTCTCCCGGTTTCGCGAGGAAAATTCTCGGCGAAAATTTGACCGACTGCTTTCATTGAAAGTGAAATTACCCGCGTTTCGCGGAGAAAAAAAAATACAACTGGGCTTACGTAAAATTTTTGGCTCATTATTATTTCTTCGTTTGTGCGCTGTTTTTGTATAAGGTAAATGGTAGTCATTGTTAAATCATAAATAAATATTCTTTCATGTTACACAATTTCATTTTAGTAATTTATTTCTCCTTTGTATAATCCCTTTTTAAAAGTCTCATGACAACTTTTATTCACATCACGAAAATACGCCTATTTATTTGTTACCCGCTTAAACCCAACTTTTAACTGGGGTTTACAGGGGTATACATTATTTATCTAATTTCTGCTCACAAAGATTGTGGGGACTCGTTAGAACCGCCTCGCCGAGTCGTTTTAAAGTGTACCCAAAATCTTGAGCAGAAATATGAAAAAATGCCAGAATTTTTATCCGAAAATTTTCCGTTTTTAATGGTAAAATTTTACAATATATTTGAATAGGCGAGTTCTCATAATGACACGTACATGTAGGTTATTAACACCATAATGATGTGTGACATTTACCAAAAGCTCAGCTTGATAAAATAGATGGGATGCATGATGCTTCCACGCATAGCTGAAACCGACCCGCATGCGAGTACTTTTAAACCGCTTACACGATCTAAGCCTGCCCGGGTGTGTTTTCATGATGTCAGGACAAATTCATTTATTTCAAGCCGACCACGCTAAACTCGCAACGTTGCAGAATTTGAACTGAACATGGTGCGAACCACAGCGATGAGAGTCCTAATAAGTGTCAGCGCTTTAAGGATGCCCGTTATCCTCGGGTGTTTATTGTATTTACTGCACTTTCAAGATTATTTCACTTATTTCGAATGGACCGCTAATCAGAGTAAGACCACCATCTGTTGCAGATCTTGGCGTCTCATATGTGGCCCGAGCGAGGCGCAAACCACAGCGGAGAGACCTAATGGCCCGATGATTAACCCTTTTTGTACCAAATGGAATCTTCCTCCTTATATATACAGGAGTCCATTTTGAAACTTAGGGGTGTCAGGTTGTTTTTTCTTAAAACTTTAGTTTGGGAAATGGCTTAAAGTTTTGCAAACAATGTAGGGCCTGATCAGACGCCGCGTACTGCGGTTTCTGATCTGGGCCTGCACTATTTGCCAAGGTACCCCCTTAAGGGTTTCTGGTACTCAATGGGCTAAGCGGTAGCGCTCTTACCCATTAGGACACAGGGGCCAGTTACCTTCGGGGTGTACAGTAGACTTAGCAAGATACCCAAGTTGCATGTCTGTACGAACTTTGCTGATTATCTTGGAAAATTTTGTAGTTCTGCTCCTAGTTAGAGATCAGACTTATAAGCAGCCTTGGAATGCTTGCCGCGCAATTTCCCTATATTACCCTTTTTGTACCGAATGGAATCTTCCTCCTTACATTTAGCATGAGTCCATTTCAAAATTTAGGGTTTCAGGTTGTGTTTTCTTCAAAATTTATCAGGAAAATGGCCAAACTTTTTGCAAACAGTGTAGACCCTGATCAGACGCCCGTTTGCCACGGTACCTGTTTGGGGGTTTCCAGTCTGAAATGGGTTAATGTACATGTATGAGCAAAATTTAATTGTAAAAGCAAGAAACACAAGCGGGCCTCCATGTGAGCTTAAGTGTAAGCATCAGTGATGTTTGATTACTCGCAGTGTAAGAAAAAGATCAACCAAAATGTAGAGTGAGATCAGCGCCCACATGTACATTTACAAACAGGATCCCCGTCATTATATACATTGAGTTTGATTTTTCTAAAGTATTTACTTGAGAAAAAATAAAGTACTCCCAATATGGTGAACCGATAGAAAATCAACAGTTTTCAATTTATGATGCGTTTACACAACAGTAAAAAAGGAACACAGAAAACATCCATGATGTTCATACTGCGTTGTAAAGTGCATAAGATGCAAATCATTATGGATCAATATCATACTTTACGATCGCTAGAGTTGTCAATCTTTGTACAAAGAACATGCATTTCGTCATATGCTTCAAACTTTGTGTACCAAATTTTAATGTATGAAAAAAAAAATACACGCACATGAACAAATATACATGTAGGTATAGGCAGATTTCGTGGAGAAACACCGTGAACGACTTCACCTGTACTAATTGGCTTTCGCCGAGAAAAAGCGATGTTCGTGGAGAAATTTTGCGGCATTTCGCGGAGAAATTAACCGCTTTGAAACGCAATTTTTTTTCTTCTCGGAGAAATTTTTCGCTTGTTCTCCGAGGAAAAAAGGCCTATTACCCCGGAGAAAAATAAAATATGGGTTATTACCGGTGGCTGGTCTGTATACTTAAACTGTCTAGAAGCACAAATAAACTTACCCCTTGTATGCAAATCTCCTGTCATTATCATGGAAGCCGAACGTGTCCCAGAGTCGGAGAGAGACATTCACTCCATCTACCTCAACAATAGATTTTTCCAGTATCTAAAATGAGAATGTCATTAAGGGCCACTCAGACAAGCAGATATTATGTAAACTATGTGTTTTACCACCTGGTAAACAACTATGGTCAAGTCGGGCCAGTCAGTTATGTACCCAATTCCTGGACAGCCTTAGACCCTCTAAGCAGTCCAGGCCTTAGTGAGATTCCCCACCCCTGCAAACATGATAGTAACAGACTACAACACAGCAAGTAGGGGAATGACTGAGTCATCAATCAATCAACTATCTGAAGCTGTCTTAGACAACAGGTAACGAAAGTATCTGATGATAAAAATGAGCCACATCAAACAACTAGACTATCAAGTGAGCATATGCTCACTAATACCCCCGGCCAAAGCCATCGGTAACTTTCTGGCAATTCAAAGCCATCAAGTTTGACAAAAACCTATTATGAACACAGAATTAATCTTGCAAAAGTAAGGAGAATACCATTACATCTAAATAACTCACCTGATAACTAATGAGATCTTGAACAGATGTTTTTCAAAGGGCAATAACTCTTGAAAGGAGCATAATCCGGACGAGAAAAAAAATACGTGTCGGCTAATTTTCCATGAGGAATCCATATATGAAATTTCAAAACCCTAGCATACACGGTTCTAAAGTTATGCTATGCATCACTTTTACCATACAGTACAATGGCACAAATTATCAAAATGACAAAGGGCCATAACTCACAAAGTATTTTTCGGAATTTTGTCAAAAGTTAATCAGTTCATCTTCTCATCACCACCAATCTATTCACCAACTTTCAAGGCTCTAGCTCCAATAGTTTTTGAGATATCTTGCTGACAAAATTTTATAAAAAAAATATAACAAAGGGGAATAACTCTAAAGAACCTGGCCCCACAGCCCCAATTTTCTTTCCCACAATACAACTAGTTATGCATGTTGTTTGTACCAAATTTCAAGTTTCTAGGTACAGTAGTTCCTGAGAAATCTTTGACACAAAATTTAAGGTAACTCACAAAATACACATCTCAGTAGCAAATATAACAAAGGGGAATAAATCTAAAGAACCTGGCCCCACAGCCCCAATTTTCTTTCCCACAATACAACTAGTTATGCATGTTGCTTGTACCAAATTTCAAGTTTCTAGGTACAGTAGATCTTGAGAAATCTTTGACACAAAATTTAAGGTAAGTCACAAAATGCACATCTCAGTAGCAAATATAACAAAGGGGAATAACTCTAAAGAACCTGGCCCCACAGCCCCAATTTTCTTTCCCACAATACAACTAGTTATGCATGTTGTTTGTACCAAATTTCAAGTTTCTAGGTATAGTAGTTCCTGAGAAATCTTTGACACAAAAAAAAGTTTACACACACACACACACACACACACACACACACACACACACAGAAAAGACGAAAACTATATACCCCCATGGCATACTCCGTATGCCGGGGGTATAATAAAAGAATAGCTGACACACCATGTTTGTTTGATTTGAGGTTTAACGTCCCCGTCAACATTGTAAAGGTCATTTTGGAGACGTTGCTTCCAATTTTGTGGGACTTTTACCCGACATCGAGATGAAATGACATCTCAAATCAACCTGTGCACCCATCCACCATGACAAGACCTTTTGCTTATGTCTCTTTGCATAGATATTAGCCTGTAGTAGGTACATGTGATCAGCGAAGACTCTGATCAGACTACGCGAATGCGCAGGCTGATCTGAGTCTTTGCTGGTCGCTCAGCTTTCTTGTAGATTTTGTCATGCACTGGCTCAAATTATTTACTTATAAAATATTGTGAAATATTTGTCACAAGTCCATAAAGCGAAGGATGCAAAAGCTTGTGAGTGCGAGTGCGTCTCCCCATATGAACGAGTGCTGAATATTTTATTAATATAAAGTCAATAACCTTTTATTATATATACTCAAAACTTGATCTTTTAGAATTCAGGACTGCCTGGCATTGAAATTTGAATGTAACATCAGATTATATATCTCTAAGCAGTTTGAAATGGAAAATAATGCAGGTCATTAAAAGTCTTCCTACATGTTGAAAAACCACGCCCAATGGCACCAAGGTGAAGATGATCAAAACGTTGGTGTATGTGATGTCATTAAAACACTGATATTTCCAACGTAGGATGCCATTATTTCTGAAGTGTCGGTTTTATTTCTGTTAAAATACTCCTGATTTTCTAAAAAAACTATTGAAAATCTAAACCTATTGCAGGTAGGTAAAATTTGACAGCATAAAATGTGCTTTATGCACTTAATTGCAACCAATATTCATTTTATTTTACCTTCTTTCAGTCGATATGTATGACAAGATAGTTGTCGCTTTTTCGTCTTGAAATGGGCAAATTTGAAAGGACATTTTTTTGGCATCTTGGGGTACTTGTGGATAAGCAGGAGTGATGAGGATAATTAACCCTTTTTGTTCCCAATGGAATCTTCCTTCTTATATATAGCAGGAGTCCATTTCAAAATTTAGGGTGTCAGGTCGTGTTTTCATCAAAATTTATTTGGAAAATGAAGGAACGTTTTGCAAACAGTGGCGGCCCTGATCAGATGCCGCGTTTAGGGGTTTCCCGCATACAATGGGTTAAAGTTCAACTGCAACGCTATTTTTTCTATGACTTATCATTGAATACATATAAAATACATCTCGAATAAGCTATTCGCCGTACTTCTTGTTACGGAATTATGTATTTATTAACAATTTACATTCGGTTCACCTGTGGGCAATTGCGAACCGGAAGTGATAATCCGAGTCACGTGACTCTGAATCCTGTGACGTCAATTGTAGAACGGAAGTGGAAATACCGTGTATTTTACATTGACTGTTCGAGAAAATTGTGATAAAAAACATCTTGTTATCTGAAATAAATTCCAAAAATGCCGACGCGATGTGTTGCACCGGGTTGTGGCAATACCCCTGCACCTGGTCGCGGTTTGTTTACGTTCCCGGAGGACCCGGTATTAAATAAAGAGTGGAGAGTGAATATGGGTCGCGCGAAAAGTGCAAATGAGCCTTTCAAACTATGGGAAAACTCAAAAACTTCGAGATTGTGTGATTATCATTTCACGGAGGAGTGTTTTATTGTGAGCCCAAGACTAGCGGCGGATCTGGGATTCAAACCAGGCAAGTTTCAGCTCAAGACAGGTGCTGTTCCAACGATCTTTGCCAGACCAAACCACCCCTGGAACACTCCAAAACAGACCAAAGTTGGCGGGGCATACAGGAAACGGCAGAGACAAGAGGTAATGTAGATTATCAGAATGCTGATTATAAATAACATTTGTTTTCAGAGCTTTTTGGTGCAATGGTCCTGAATGGCAGCATTTCATTTTATCAGATTTGTGATCGAGAGGTGGGTTCCGTCCTCATGCTGACCAAAGTGTTGTGTCCCTGATCATAGACAGTTCATCCATGTCTGTCTCAATGGACAGTCTCAATTAGCCAATTTCTCATTGCCAAAACATGCCTATCCAAATCCGCCCCCGCCCATTGGGGCTTGGAGAAATAGATTGGGCTGCATGATGCTTCCATGCAGAGATGATACCGACTGCACATTAGTACTGGTTATCTGCTTGGGGCTAAACCCTAGGAAAACTGCTGCGACTCTGTCCGTCCATGCTCATAATCGTTTCTAAAATAGTTGGAGGAGTGGCAAACAGCGCAGACCATGATAAGATGCCACATTTTGCTGTGTCTCATGTTAGTCTAGGTCACGGGTCAGTTCGCCCGTGAGTCGTTTCGCCCGTGGGTCAGTTCGCCCGTGGGTCAGTTCGCCCGTGGGTCAGTTCGCCCTGGGTCAGTTCGCCCTGGGTCAGTTCGCCCTGATTTGGTGGGTCGTTTCGCCCTTATTTTTTCAAGCTCTATGAAATACGGTTATATGGTTTGGCATATAACGGGGTAAATGCCACCTTTTGAATGCCTTTTGGGGGAAGATGTCCAAGCTCACATAACGTTAACAAGTCTTTGCAATGTAATGGGACTTTTATGGCCGTGGAAAAGACTGGGAATATGTAAAAAGAGTTTGGGATTTCTCTCATTTCTGCTGAAAACATAGATTGTTGATTAGATCCACTTTATTGTCTGTGTTTTAGAAACAGACGCAAGTATCAAGTGGGGTTTAGGGTGGGGTGTCTACATTGCATAAACTTGTTAACATGATGCTCAAATTAGTCAACAGCTGTTCTTTCTGCGCAAGTGGTGACGTATTAGTATGTCCACGTGAACCGGTACGTATAATTAGTAACGTCATGGCCATTCATACATGTGCAGTACCGTAACGAAAACATGCCTATTTAAGTGTATGGATATTTTACCTCCATAATATGAAAATTTTCCAATGAAAATTTCTCGTTTTTTTTTTTTAATATTCTTGCTTCAAATATAGCCTGAGTGCACTCGGTAGAACGAGTACCCACAACCTATTTTTAGGAAAAATAAGAAAATAATAAAACAAAAACACTGAAAACGCCAGTTTTACTTCATAAAAGTTGTGTTTTTTTTATTCATTAATTTATACGTCCAATCCATTTGACACTCCCTTCAAAATAAAATGCTGCGAAACGACCCACGGGCGAAACGACTAACGGGCGAATCGACTCACCCTACAAGGGCGAAATGACCCACCCCAAAAATCAGGGCGAACTGACTCAGGGCGAATCGACCCGGCGAAACGACCCACGGGCGAAACGACCCGGATTCTTAGTCTACACTGTTTGCTCAGGCATGTCTGTGCAAAACCATATAGTTGGGTGCAACATATGGTAAGAGTCATGTTCAGACAGAAAGCCAGAGAGGTAAAACTATGACCAAATCTCCAGTGATTACTGATCGATTATCAATCTCAATGGCATGACTGATAATCGATTATCATTTCAGCACCAATTAGCCAGGCCTATACATTTTTACTGATATTTTTTATCTTCTCAAATGACATTTTCTTGTATCTGCTATCTCTTCTACATGTATTTGGAGACCTAGAATTATTGTCAAGGGTTGAGGCGGTGGTTTAAAGTTGAAACCTTCTTATTTCAGACCATCCAGCAGATCATATCACAGACAACAGAGCCGGTTGTGACTGACCAATCCACTTTTTCCAGCAGTCAGGAGGGTGCCTGCGAGAGTCTAACAGAAGGACTACAGTCTGATACATCCTCTTCCAGCTCCCAAGTTCTGAGTTCTGTCGAAAATGTGCCATCTCGGAAAAGGGTAAGATTTTCAATTTATAAGATGTGTTTAGTTTGATTCCAGTCGTAACATCCCCGGCAACACTTATTTAACCCTATTCTTACTTTTCACGCCTATCCCTAACTTTGCAAACTGTAAATCCACATCAGATGGTCATCTGATCAGGATCTACAGTCTGACATTCAGTTACGGACCTCTGTCAAGTACTTGTGTGTTTGGTTCGAGTTAGGGGTAGAATGAGAAAAGATTTCATGATCATGATTGGTCCCCTGACCCCATGATCAGTCAGACACAGACCTGGGATTTAAAATTCCACACGTCCACTGGCATTTGCGAAAAATTTTTAAGGCAGGGCGAGTGAGATTTTCAGAACTGACTTCCCCTTTTCTTTATTTTTACCATCCAGATGAAACAGTAAGTTTTGAGGAAATTTTACATCTCTGCACGGGTCCAACATAGCTTCATTCACCTTCATTCTCGCTGTTCATGACAATCCCTACCTTTGCAAAGAGTGTAGATCCTGATCAGATGGCATCATGTCAGAAGCCAATTTTAATCAGGATCTACACTGACATTCAGTTTGTGAATTTGAGCGAACCACTTTATGATGTAATTTAACTTGCTTATCGCCAGAAATTAGTGGGTTTAATAAATTCAGATATTCAGCAGGATAAAGGGTCAATGATTCTTTACATTAGAAAATGCAAAAAACAGACACAAGTTTGTTTCAGGTTTCACATCCCACTAACACTGTATAGGCCATTTCAGAGACATTGTTTCCAATTTTGTTGTACTTTTACCCAGTTTTGAGATGAAAATGACATCTCAAGCCCTGTTGTCAAATTATACCAACATGTGTTAAGAGCATGGCATGGGTGGTTCGTCTCACATCACTTTGCCTGGGAACGCTTGGATTCCATAAGGGGTTTATCAGATCTGTTTCAGCTCTGCAAGGAAGTGCTAGAAATCCTGTTCTCTATCAGTATTGTACTATTTCTGCAAGTCCCGATGGGTGGGGCTTTTCTTCTATAGTAAAATACTGATAGAGAACAGTTTTTTTCGCAGAGAACCCCATTCGTCGTGTCAATATTTCCCATTTGTTTTATTTAATTTCGGTAAAACAATCTGTTACTGTATGCAATCTGTAGAGACACTGATCAGACACTTCTTGAGTGTGCTCTAGGTGACTAGGTCTGACCTGTTTGTGTAGATGTTCATTTAGAGAATATCCAGTATATAAAGAAAAGGATACATGTACACATACTTACATTTTCGTATTTACAATATATTTTAATGATTCCTATTACACCCCAACCCCTTTATAACACTTTTGTTGGGGTCCAAAGCAGAAACTGTGTTAGTTAAACAACCATGTTATATCCAAACAAAAATGTATAGATTATATAGAAAAATTACCATTCATGGTTATAATATTTATGTGTTTTTTTTGTTTTTTTTTTGTGATGGATATTGGTGAAAATGTCCACTATTTTACTTGTACATGTATGTAAGCAGACATATTTTTTCAATATTTGTGCTGTTCAGAAATTAGGGAAGACAATGTACATGCAACAAAAACTAAAACTGCCACGATTAATCGGATAATCAATTAATTGTTCGATAGATTTTAGAAATACAATTATCACTACTGATGTTTTGTAATTGCTTTTTTTATTAGTAGAATTTACTAGCCAAAGATGTTTCTAAAATAGCTGGATGAGTAGCAAACAGTGTAGACCCTGATGAGACGCTGTGTTTTGCGGCGTCTCATCTGGGTCTTCACCGTTTGCTCAGGCCTGTCTGTACGAAACCCTATAGATGGTAAGAGTCATGTTCAGACAGAAAGCCAGGGGGGTAAAATACTGACCAAATCTCCACTGATTACTTATCGAATATCGACCATGATGGTATGACTGATAATCGATTATCATTTCAGCACCGATTAGCCAGCCCTAACAAAAACCAGTTTTGAATGTGCAGGTTCTTTTCAACCTGAAAAAGGATAGTTTTTTCAATGGTGTATTTATGTTTTAGGCTCTAAACCACACAAGGAGTTGAGAGATGTAATAGAGCGATCTGGCCTTGTAAAAGACATCCAGAAACTATCACCCGCCCAGCAAACATACAGCTTGGAGTCTTTCCACAAGATATGCTGCTTCTTTGCCACGAAGTTTGTTCACTTCTTCTTCCTGAGTATGGAAGGAAGGTAAGTCCAGCAGTAAAAACAGTTTTCATAGCGTGCAATGTCACACCAAGCAATGTGTGCTGGAAGAGAATGACCAAATTTTTTGGAGGAAGAATTGTATCTCTCTGGCCACTTTAGCTTTGACCCTGGCCAGAGAGGCATTTGTGAGATGTGAAGTTTTGCCACAGTAAATCATGTCTTGTTTTTTTTTTCTCAGGGATTTTTGTACACCACAACCTCATTATAACACAATTCATTATAACACGATTTTGGATATAACACGGTTTCCAGATGGACCCTAGAAATATATAGATTATATAGAAAAATTACCATTCATGGTCATTTTTCTATATAATCTATTCATTTTTGTTTGGATTGGGGTGCAGGATTCAAGATATTATTTCCATGATGGAAGAAAATCCCACAAATTTGGGATCGATCATCATCTCCAATGACCTATAGTGTTGACGGAGCATTAAACCCGGATATCAAACAAATACAATTGCAACACAAATCTTATTCATGCACTTGTAAGCAGGGTTCATGTATTTACATGAATAGTTAATTATTTAAACAGCAAACTTTTTTGATTTTGCCACAGTGTTGCAGTAGATGTATTTGTGTGCCAATCATGTTATCAGTAGACTAGATAAGGAGGGTATTTGGTGATAATTCAGGGATAATTTTCTTTATCTCTCAACAAAAACATGTTGTGGGTACTCGTTTGAACCTCCCTACTGAGGCGGTTCAAATGAGCACCCACAACATATGTTTTTGTTGAGCAATAAGGAAAATTATCCCTGAATTTTCACCAAAAACACACCTGATCTAGTCTACTGAATGTTATCGTAAAGAACTCCAAGTATCAAAGATGTAAACATTTGTAATGCCACAGTGAGATGACTATCAGATGTCTTCAACATTAATTTGCTGGACTGTAAGATAAACATTGATTTTTATGAGACTGGGTTCGTCATTGGCATTTCTAACCAGAGACGACGATTGTACATGTAACCAAGACCAGCCTTGAGCTTATGTCAGCCTGAGGAATCAGTCCATTGAAATCTTTTTATAAAAAGTTTTGTTGTAAAAGCATTTTGCTGCCTAAAGATAGTTGACAGTATAAGCCACTATATGGTTATCATTGTTATAGAACCTCTTGAATTTTAATAACAGTCTTATTTCTTACTTCACACAGGCTGAAACTGGCTTGCCTTCACTTCAATGAAAACTCAAATCGAGCCCAAGATGTAACAAAAGATGGTCAGCTCAAGTGGCAGGTTTCTAGGCCTAAGTACAAGAAAGGTGGAGCTGTGGCGAAACAAACAAAAGTGCCAATTACGTACAGTAAGTACACCCATTTTTTTTTTCGGATTGAAGAGACTGTTACTCCAAAACTACTTCAAGATGCAGGGTGACAGCTGCCTGAAATTGTTTAGAGCAAACCTGGTTATCTTCCTGGCAGGTTGTCAGCTTCCTGTAATTTTTATGGAGTATTTTGATTGCAGGATGATAGCTACCTGAAATTGGTTATCTTGCTTTTCAAGATGATCCCATTATTGGTGTAAATATCTTTTTAGGGGCTATAGATCATCAATTTATACATTGCATTTTGTTTCTCTCGAAAACATTATGAATTTATGAACATCATAAATTGAAAATTTTTAACAGGCCTCCGTGGCCTAATGGATAAGAGCGCTGACTCTTAGTCATTAGGTCTCTCACCGCCGTAGGTTCGAGCCTCGCTTGGGCCACGTGTGAGACGCCAAGTTCTGCAACAGAAGGTCAGGTGGTTTTTCTCCGGGTAGTCCGGTTTTCGCCCACCTCTGGTTAACGATCGGCTCGATATGAGTGAAATAATCTTGAAAGGGCCGTAAAACCCAAACCAAAAAAAAAATTAAAATTTTATTATTAGTGGTACAATCTTTGGCCAGGGGTCTTCAAGCGTGTTTACTCCACTGCAGGGGTGTAAAATTTCACTTGCCCCCTCACATTTGTGATTTAATTTAGGCAGGGTGAGTGAGATTTTCTTAATTTTTAGCATCTAAGTGAAAGTTTAATTTTTTTGTTTCGGGTTTTCCTTTATAGGTTATATCACTCATATCGAGCCAATGGTTAATCAGAGGTGGGCGAAAACCAGAACACCTGGAGAAAAACCACCTGACCTTCTGTTGCAGAACTTGGCGTCCTCCACGTGGCCCGAGCCAGGCTCAAACCGAGAGACCTAATGACTAAGAGTCAGAACACTGACCCACTAGGCCTTGTGTATGTTTAGACCATAGGAGGAGGACATTTTACACCTGACTTCACAAAAACTGATACCATCTTATCCATTATATTTCAGACTATGTCAATCAGCTGATTAATGAAGTCGTTGCAAGGAGGCAAACACTCAAGAGCTATAAAGCCTGTCTCGAGGACTTACAGCCTGTTATTGCTGCCACTCCAAAGCCAGTGTCATCCAAATATGAGAATGTGAACAAAATGGCTGTTGTGACTGCCCACAGATCACGATTCGGAAGTGCCTTTAGTGGAAACTAGAGATATGTGTCAGTTACATTCAAATTGTGATTGGTATTTGGATACTGTGAATATGCGTGTTAACCTGAATGGATTATACATTTAAATTCGAGAACGTCAGTGAGTAGTTGAAAGACAAAGAAGCAGAACATATTTTTGCAAAAATCATCTGCAAACCTAACCAGTGAGAATCTTTTCTTCAGACACTATATCCAAGCCCATGCAGAAACCCAGTTCTAGGTGTACTTGTAGGCAAGCAGGCTACAAGAGAAACTGCATTGCTTGGAAGCCACTGTTGGTCTTAAATGCTCAGCTAATTTGAGCATGAAACTTTGTCTTGCTCATAAATGTTGAAAATGCCACACAATAATCACTGGATCCTGCAGAACTCTGTGTGTTTTGGGCCCCAGGTGTCATATTTTTCGGGCATCTGCATATTTCAGATTTCTATTTTTACCCCCATATCCTGCTGCCTAAAAACATTTGTATCTGTGAACGAATCGGTTTAGTTCATATTATATATACATTCAGTTCACAACTGCATGAAAAAAGTGTAGATCCTGATCAGATGGCTTCTTCAGAAGCCATCTGATCTGGATCTACACTGTTTGCAAAGTTAGGGATTGTCATGTCCAGCAGAATAATGGTTAAAAAGATTGGTCAGTATGAGGCCTGTTTGGCTAATGTTTTTCTGGATTTCTTTGTTTATGAGCATTACAGATTTCATGCTCAAATCAGTTGAGCATGATGAGAGTATCTTTAATTTATACTACCGGACCAAAATTTTTTGTACAGCACCACAAACACACAGTGTGACTTATGTCCAGTAAATCCTAGAAACAAAAATGATATCTTACAATAAAATATGCCTTCAGTCCTGTAGGTACATATTCTGTCCAGTAGAAGATAACAGACTTTACTAGCAGTAAGAGGCTTTTTCATTGCATCTTATCCTCTCTGTATGATTTAAAACTTGTTTTCATGATTTGTGTGATCACAGCCATTTCAAGAGTATTCAACAATAAACTTAAAATGCTGAATGACATGAGTCATGGAGGAAGGCACCGTGAAATAGACCTAAGTGTCTCAGTTATTATGGACTGGTCGCCCATCAGGCATTTTTGTTTGCATTCAGGTTTAACGGTCCAGTCAACAATATTTAGGTCATTTTTGCAGTTCCATTCACCTATAGATCCACACTTTTGTTTGGGCGAGCATATCCATATGCAGTTAACCAGTACAGTGCACATTCTTTCTCCAAAACTGAGAACTGCCCTTCTTGAATCAGCGGGAGAGAATGACCATAGAAAGGATTTCAGGATCAAACTCTACAAAGAATGTTGCCGACCCGAACCCATCAGGGCTTGAATAAATAGGTTGGGCTGCATAATGCCTCTGTGCAGAGCTGTAGACAACCTCAGGAGTTCTGGAAAACCACTATAAAAGCAGATCTAAGCCTGCCCAAGAGAAGTGGTTCAAGTATGTGACTGCCCATGTGTACAAACTGTTGGTTTCTTTTCATTAGGCAGCAGGGCTGGAGATGTCATTTCATCTCACTGATGGTTATAAGTCCCACAAATTGGGAACTATGTCTCCACAATGACCTTTACAGTGTTAACAGGGGCATTGAGCCTCAAATCAAACAAATTGTAGACTAGATACAGCTGAATAAATCTCTGGCCTTGATGCCGTAATAGGTAAGAGCTCAAGACTTCTTTTATTAGGTCACCTGTGTTTTTAACCTTTAACCTGCTGAATAGTCAATTAAGCCACACCCACTTATGACTTTGAACCAATTAGATTACTTGATGCAGTTTATTTCTACGTATGCAACATGGCGATACATTCTGGAAGTAGATACTTTTATAAATTGAAAGTGGTTAACAACCACAGTCTGCTAGTAACCCTACAGTTTATTTCTACATATTCATAAACTGAATGTCAAACAGTGTAGATACTGATCAGATGGCTTATTCAGAAGCCATCTGATCTGGATCTACACTGTTTGCAAAGATAGGGCTTGTCGCCAACAGCAGGGTAGAGGTTAACGAACTTGGCTCCTGTCACCTGAGATGCCAAGTTCTGCAATCTGCCTAATATCAGTGAAAAAATCTTGAAAGGGCTGTAAAACAAAACAGAAGGAACACTGTCATTTGTCAAAGATCTGTTTAATACAACTGACTGAAATCAGAGCACTGACAACACTGTTGGGTTGTTTGCCTTTGAGTGTATGATAACTAGATGTAACCTTGATCCTGAAGCAGAACAGTCACTTAGACTGTGAACAGTTCATGAAAAAACTTACAAGAAGCTTGGGTGGCCAGCAAAGACTGAGATCAGCCTGCGCCTTAGCAGTCTGATCAGAGTCTTTGCTGGTCACATGTAAAGTTCTACTATATACTACAGTCTATGTAAACCAAAATGAGCAAAAGGTCTTGTCTTAGTGGATGGGTGAGTGGGTTGATTTTAGTCTGCTGGCTGCATGGTCACATTGTAGGCTTTGTCTTGAATTGGGGGAAGGGGAAGAATGACTATATGTAGAAAAACTGTTATCCTCTTTGCACTAATAGTCTCTTTGATATTTGAAACCACAGTATTGCTCTGATGGCCAGCTCTGACGTATCTTGTTCACAGCACAAGCTGGTATCACCTTCCGCATTCCTCTTCCAAGTCTGTGCCACACCCATCTCGTAAAACGTCTGTATGCAACATGGCGGTACATTCTGGAAGTAAATAATTTTATAAATTAAAAGTGGTTAACAACCACAGTCTGCTAATAACCCTGATCTTGCTGAATATTTTAACCACACCCATTTCTGACTTTGAATAAATCAGATTACTCGATGAAATTAATAATTTATAAGATGAATGTCAAACAGTGTGGATCCTGATCAGATGACTTCTGATCTGGATCTACACTTTTCCAACGAATGAGGTTGTCAAGAACAGCAAGATAAGGGTTAAACCTTAATGGCCTTGTTCTGTCTAAAATGTAAACCTCCAAACAGACATAACCTGTGAACAAAGACCACGCTTGGCCATTCCTTTGTGCCATCTTTGTAGACAGGCTGGATTGTTCCTATAGATGTATGTATATATTATATGTAGATATGCTATTTTTGATAACAAACATGTACAGTAAAACAGGTCTTAGCAGCCACCTCTATTAAGCAAGCAGCCTGTCATAAGCAACCAAGCATTGGTTACCTGAAAAGTAGAATGCATAAATTTTACCTGTATAAAGCTAGAACCTGTCATTAGAAAGCAAATTTCGAATATGTTTTGAGGCGCTTGCTAATGTTTGTTTGTTTGTATTGTATACATTTGGTAAATGAACCTTATCATCCATCCACAGTGACAAGACCTTTTGCTCATATCCGGGCATAGATCATAGAATATAGTAGGTACATGCGATCAGTGAAGACTGATCAGCCTGCAAAAATGTACAGGCTGGAGTCTTTGCTGGTCACTCAAGCCTTCTTGTAAATTTTGTCATGCGCTGGCTCTTAGTATAACGAAGGATACCAATGAACTACCCAGGCCTACCCAATGGGGAAAGGGCATGTCTGTAAATACCAAGAATAAAAATAAAAAAAAATATTTGTACATATAATGCTGTTATTTTTCTTGCCCCTGTCCTTGATCTTATATAGTTGGAGTACCAGAATGCCATCTTTCTCAGACTCAGCTACAGTATGACATCAATGCAGGTCTATAGAATACATTCTGTTTGTGCTCAGTTTCACCAGCTGCTTACCAAAACCAATTGGTTGGATTTTGCTTGTTTCCGGGTTTTAATACCCAGTCAACACTATTTAGGTCATTTTTTAACCCGTCAGTTTACCTAGCCACCCTTTCATGGACAGGCTTACACATCAGCGGTTAACCAGAACTATGCACCTTTTTTGACGGAAACTAACAACTGTCCTTGAAACAGCATAAGGGAGAGAGAATGATTATTGAAATCATTTCATGATCAACCTCCACAAAAGAATGTTGCTGACCACACAGGTATCAAACCGATGTCCTCCTGATCTTCAGTCATAAACAAATCCGACTGAGCTACTGAGACCGGCTTACAGTTTCTAGGAGAGTTGATGAGTAAAACACCGTCACCTAGCTGGTAAACACATTCAATGGCTCATACTTACTCATGAATTGGCTCATCATCACCAACATGACCATAGTTGTCCAAGAATTCATAGAAGGATGTCTCTATAACATACTGGTTCAGACAATTTCCTTCATAGCCAGGATGCTGTGTGATGCACTGAAGGTCTTGATCTTCTACTAAGTTGTCAATGAGACCAATCTCCCTGCAGCATGTGCTCTCATCTACAGATGGCATGGGAATACAAAATCCACATTCACACCTGAAAAATAAAATGGCATACAAATTTAGGGTCAGACGCCAATGTTACATGCTAACTTGAGGTGTTTTTTTTCTCTGTGCACTCTGCTTTTGGCCTACTACCCTCATGTATTGGGGCTTGGAGAAATAGATTAGGTGCATATTATTTCCACGCAGATCTGAACCAATCGCACATGAGTACTACTGGGAGGTTCTTAGCCTGCCACGGAAAAGTGGTGCAAGTCTTGCTTCGAACCCGAAAGGGTTTACCCTGTCCTTGTGTGGATCAGTTCTGTGTAGAAGCAACATGCAACCCAATCTATGTCTTCAAGCCCTGTGGGCAAGGACCATTAGCATGTGTTGCCAGAAATTACAATTTAATTTATTACACAAGTCATCTTTGCAAACAGTGTAGATCCAGATCAGATGGCTTCTGAAGAAGACATCTGATCAGGATCTACACTGACATTCAGTTTATGAATTTGTAGGTATAAATTTATCCAAGTAGCCTGATTGGCTCAAAGTAAAAAATGAGTGTAAAATGGGTGTGGCTACACTGAATATTCAGCAGGACATGGGTTAATCCCGGAGTTTTTTTGCTGAATCTAGCACATAAATATTTACCTTTTGTTTTTTTATTTTTAGTTTAATGACTCAACCAACACTATTTAGGTTATGTGGAGCATGTCAATGAACTATCCATGCTTTTCCTGGACAGGCTAATTTATTGCACTTTTTGGCCAAAAATTGACAACTACCCTGGTTGAATCAGCAGAAGGGAGAGAATGTTTTTAAAGTAATTTCATGATCAATCTCCACGAAAAGTTATGCTGACACTCATCACAGGTCTCGAATCTTGGTCCTCTGTACACAAGTCGAATGCGCGCCTGACTGAACTGCAGAGGCCGGCCGGTTACTTGTTGCAGTAATGATTAAAATACACCCGGGTATCACCCCACTTTGGGTTCAACACACACTTGTCGCCAGGGATGACAGAAGAAGATAAGTCCAATGTTTTGCTGTTACATTGTAGGTTATCTGTGGCATTTTTGGTGTGTAAATATCTATATAGAGACTATAATAACAAAAGCAAGCCAATAATTTCACACTTCAACAAGGGGTGGGGGTGCAAATTTTTCCACTTTTCATAAACAATGAATGAGCAGGAATTATCTTGGCTTTCTGGCTCATTCTAGTGAAAGTATTTGGCCCTATTGCGGGTTGTAAAGATGACAAAACAGTTGTCAGCCCCCACTGTCTCAACCAGTGCCCCCCCCCCCCCCCCCCCCCCCGATTTTTTATTTACTTCCTCCTTTCCTTACGTTATTTTCGGCTATCAAAATACGAAACGGAACCTTACTAATATTGGGCTAATCAGTAGTAAAGTGGACGAACTTATTTTTTCCTCGTCATGCATTTTTTTTGTTTATTATTCCCTCTAACTTACCAGTCTGTGTTGCCGAGCCTATCGCTCAGCTGGCCCTCCAAATCTGACTCGCTAGATGTGTCCGATTCGGAATCTTCCGAGTAATCGGGCGCAGATTCTCTTCTTGGTTCAAACTGATACGGCTGTACCGGCCTGATTGACCCAGCTAAAACAGAATCACCGTCATTCTCCTCTAACTCTCTAAGATTTGCACTGTCCGCCATAGCTGTCACTTCGAAATGTGTCTACAAATGACGTCACGCGCAAGTGCGCATGCGTGAAAATCTAAATTTGGACAGGTGCGAAAGAACGGTAAATCACGTAACTTTATTGGCTTATAACTTCCCCTATATAACCTTTTGAATTCTCGCGACTTTTTGTAATTGCTTATTTTTATCTGTGCTACATGGATAATTAATAAAGATATGGTGGTAAAATTACCGTTTCCGTTGAACTTTAAGTTATAATTTTCCTAATTCCTCTTCAGAAACTGTTTTGGTGAGGCAATTCTAACATGTCCCCACAAGACAGGTTTGAAACTTATTATGTGGGTACTTATTAATATTGCATTTTGGTGAGGCAATTCTAACATGTCCCCACAAGACAGGTTTGAAACTTATTGTGTGGGTACTTATTAATATTGCATTTTGGTGAGGCAATTCTAACATGTCCCCAAAAGACAGGTTTGAAACTTATTGTGTGGGTACTTATTAATATTGCATTTTGGTGAGGCAATTCTAACATGTCCCCACAAGACAGGTTTGAAACTTATTGTGTGGGTACTTATTAATATTGCATTTTGGTGAGGCAATTCTAACATGTCCCCAAAAGACAGGTTTGAAACTTATTGTGTGGGTACTTATTAATATTGCATTTTGGTGAGGCAATTCTAACATGTCCCCACAAGACAGGTTTGAAACTTATTGTGTGGGTACTTATTAATATTGCATTTTGGTGAGGCAATTCTAACATGTCCCCAAAAGACAGGTTTGAAACTTATTGTGTGGGTACTTATTAATATTGCATTTTGGTGAGGCAATTCTAACATGTCCCCACAAGACAGGTTTGAAACTTATTGTGTGGGTACTTATTAATTTTGCATTTTGGTGAGGCAATTCTAACATGTCCCCACAAGACAGGTTTAAAATTAATGTTGTGGGTACTTATTGATATCCCCTCTCTGAGGCAATTCTAACATGTCCCCACAAGACAGGTTTGAAACTTATGTTGTGGGTACTTATTAATAATGCATCTCTGAGGCAATTCTAACATGTCCCAACAAGACAGGTTTGAAACTTATGTTGTGGGTACTTCTTAATATCACCTCTCTGAGGCAATTCTAAATCGCCTCTCTGAGGCAATTCTAACATGTCCCCACAAGACAGGTTTGAAACTTAAGTTGTGGGTACTTATTAATATCGCCTCTCTGACGAAATTCTAACATGTCCGCGAGGAGGCAATTCTAACATTTCCCCACAAGACAGGTTTGAAACTTATTTTGTGGGTACTTAATATTGCATTTTGGTGAGGCAATTCTAACATGTCCCCACAAGACAGGTTTGAAACTTATGTTGCTGGTACTTATTAATATCACCTCTCTTTGGCAATTCTAACATGTCCCCACAAGACAGATTTGAAACATGTTGTGGGTACTTATTAATATGGTCTCTCTGAGGCAATTCTAACATGTCCCCACACAACAGGTTTGAAATTTATGTTGTGGGTACTTGTTAGAATTGCCTCTTTGATGTGATTCTAACAAGTCCCCTCAAAACAGATTTTTATTAAGAAATAATAAAAATTATCTTGGACTTATAGTCTTAGACACTCCTTTTCTGAAGCTACATGTATATATCACAATATTACCCAGCTCTAACTTACATCTCTGTCTTTCTTGTAGTGGTCTGTAGCCCAGACTGTCGACACATGGGTCTTCACTAGCTCCTTGAGGCTGAAAGTCTTCTGACAAGCCCAAGTGGTGATCAGGCATGTTTTACCTTAAAGAAATACAGTTTTTGTTTGATTTGAGGTTTAACATTCCCGTCAACAAGGTATAGCTCATTTTACAGACGTTGCTTCCAATTTTGCTGGATTTTTACCTGACACTGAGATGAAATGACAATTCAAGCCCTGTTGCCCAATGGAACGAATATGGTTTATAAGCATGGACGGTCTGACTCGCACGGCTTTGTCTGGGCAGGCTAAGGTCCTCTAAGTGGTTTACCAGTACTTGTGTGGGGTTTGTTTCAGCTCTGTATGGAAACATCATGCAGCCAATGTATTTCTTCAAGCCCCAATGGGAAGAGGCTAAAAGAAATACAATAAAATTCTGCTATTAAGACCATCTAAAATTAAGACGTATTATGCTTTTAAAAGCATATTTAAAAGGTTTCAGGTACATTTTCTTTGTGTTTTCTACATCCAGTGTGCTGTAGTGGGAGACCATCTTTGGGGCTGTTCAAAAGTGGTCTAGACCAATTTTGAACAGTCCCAAAGGTGGTCTTAATATATGAATTTTACTGTATGTGTAAACGGATCAGCCACACTATTATCCAGGTGAGCTAAAATGATGTTACACATAGCAAAAGTGGTGCGAGTCAGACTGTTCTTTAAACCATACTCATTTCCTTTGGTGATAGGGCTTGAGATGTCATTTCATCTCAATGTCCCGTAAAAGTCCCACAGAATCAGAAGCAATGTCTCCAAAATGACCAAAATAGTGTTGGCGGGGAATCAAACCTCAACACAAACACATAACTTCCTTGGTATTACCTATCATGAAAATCAATTAATACTAGAACATTCCCTTAGTGAGCCTATATATAAGGTAGTTTCATGAGGGGAAAATACAAGAGCTCTGGATATTGGGGTGCTGCATGTGTGTTTGCAAACAGGCAGCTGACTGCGAAGTCCTTTAACCCTGGTCCTGCTGAACCCGGATATGTCTTATCTTTCAAACAATGAAGATCCAGATCAGATGGCTTCTGAAGAAGCCATTTGATCAGGATCTTCATTGTTTGTCATTCAGTTTATGAATTTGTCGCAATAATTTGCATCAAGTAATCTGATTGTTTGATAATCGGTAGTGGGTGTGGCATATTTAAATTTTCAGCAGATCAAGGGTTAACAATGTGAAGGATTTTTTAATAATATTTCATTGGCTGGCATTTGGATTTATGCAGCTGACTGATTCTCGGGTTTGAGCAAGTAAAAATTTTTTTTTTTTTTACAAAACAAGTGAATAAGAGCATTAATTTAGAATTTCATGCACTGAAAATTGCCCTCTGGGAAGGTAAATTGTTAGTGTAAGGGTTACCAGCTGATGCAATACCCTACACGAAATTTCGAACCATAAAAAGAGATGATTCTAACACAGCATGACATGCGTTAGAATCATCTCGTTTAATGGTTCAAAATTTGTGATGTGTACATAGGCAATGGAAAGGAACTGTGATTTATTCTGTAATAAATCACTTAGAAAAAGATGCAAAAAAGCCACCATTTTGTGACGTGGCTCAAAATATCTTTGACAGAGGATGGTGTGACGTCATTTTCTCGCATCAAAAACTTTACACAAGGACTAAAATGTATGTGATACAGTCCATAATTTTGGTGGATTTTTTTCTAACAATGGGGAAAGGTAGGGAGAATCTGAAGGAAACAACACAATAATTATTGATTTTTAGTGTGTTAGAATAAAAAAAGAACAGCCCTAGTGTGTGAATTGTTGAGTAATAAATCACAGCTGTCGGTCAACGGTAAGGAGACAAATCACTCGCTCTACGTGTTCGTAATTTGATCTACTTTACAACTGACCTCCAAACTTTGATTTATTGCTCAACAAATCACAGCTGAAACTGATCTATTTCTTAATTTACACCCATCCTTAACAACTTTGAAAACAGATATCCCCTAAAGCTGATCTATTTCTTAATTTACGCCCACCCTTAATTTAGCCCCCCCACCCCCTCCAACAATGAACACAGATATCCCCTAAAGCTGATCTATTTCTTAATTTACGCCCCCCCCCCTCCACAACAACTTTGCACACAGATATCCCCTAAAGCTGATCTATTTCTTAATTAATGCCCCCCCCCACCCCTCAACCCCACTCCACAACAACTTTGAACACAGATGTCCCCTAAAGCTAATCTATTTCTTAATTTACACCTTCCCCTTAACAACTTTGAACACAGATATCCCCTATAGATGATCTATTTCTTAATTTACGCCCTCCCCTTAACAACTTTGAACACAATTATCCCCTAAATGCTCAAATATTCACATACCTACTCCACTGTCACCAACAACAACACACTTGATGTATTCATTCAGGACACTAGGGTGCTGGCTGTCCACCTCCAGACGTTTCCTCGTAGCCACCGGGGATTCTGTATCGCTCTCGTACATTGGACATACCCGGCACAGCTAACCTCATAAGAGCTGGAAAAATAAAGTTACCATAAAAATCCTAGAAGACTGAGGACTTGCTATATTAACGAATTTGTTTCATGATCTAGCAAGGAGTTCAAAAGGTGTAAACAGAATGGCAAAAACTGAAGATCATGATCAGACTGGTCAGGAGCAGTCTGATCTGGGTATGCACTGTTTGCTTAGATACTAAGTATCTTCTGATATTGGAGGTTTTCTGTGCGACAAATCGTCTCATGATGGTTAACATTTCTGCAAAGAAATTTCAAAATCCATCCAGAAATAAGAAAGTTATTGAATGCGTTTAAGTTTTGGGTGGATGGATGAATGATTGTTTGATTTGAGGTTTAACGTCCATGTCAACACTGTAAAGGTCATTTTGGAGATGTTGCTTCCAATTTTGTGGGACTTTTACCTGACAATGAGATGAAATGACATCTCAAACCCTGCCGCCCAATGAAACCAATAGGGTTTATAAGCACGGACGGGCAAACTCGATTGCCTGGGCAGGCTTAGTAGTTTACCAGTAATCGTGTGCGGGTCGGTTTCAGCTCTGCGTGGAAGCATCATGCAGCCCATGTATTTCTTCAAGCCCCGATGGATGGATGAATGAACAGACTGGGGCAACACTATATGGTCTTCCACTATTCTTTGAATGGTGGGGTCATAAAAATGCATTGAATGGGTGGCACCATGATCTTACACTGTGCATGCCTGTAGGTGGCACCTGAATAATAAGACCCTCATGCTTTTGTGTGTAGTCTGATAATAACCTTTGAGACTTGCACAAATCTTCTGCAACCACAGTGACATACAAAGAGATAAAAGCGACAACCTTGCCGTAATGAATGGATATGCATATTGATCTGAGTGTGCATGTCGCAGTTCAAACAGGAAAGACTCCAATCATCCTGCCCAAGCGAGCATTCTTATCAGTCTTCATAGATAGAAACATTCTGCAGCCACAATGTCACCCAACTTGTTAACCTTTCTCTTGCTGAATATTCATTTAAGCCACACCCATTTCTGACTAAACCAATTAGATTACGTGATGTAATTTGTTGCTACAAATTCATAAATTGAATGCCAAACAGTGTAGATCCTGATCAGATGGCTTAGCAAAGTTAGGGGTTGTCGTGAACAGCAAGGTAAGGGTTAATAATTTATTTCACACTATCAAGCTGATAAAAAATTAAATCATATATCACCCATTAATCATTTCTGTTGGAGCTATCTAATACCCTTCCTTTTGTCTGTTGGTGATTAACTAAGAGCCGGTGTATGACCTTGAAAATGTCAATGTTAAAACCGGCTGCGGTAGCTCCGTCGGATGTGGGTCTGACTGGTGATCAGGTTTAAGGTTGGTTCAGTATCTGACTGGGTTGCAGAGATTGATCATGAAATTCTTTCTACGGTCATTCTCTCCCTTCCACTGATTCAAGAATTTCAGTTTCATGCCAAAGAATGTGCACTGTATTGGTTAACCACTTACGTAAAAGTCTGCCCAGGAAAAGTGTGGATAGGTAAACTGACCTAAAAGATATGGCCTAACCAGTCTTGACTGGGCTGTTTGCCAATACAAACTAGAATTTGTTTTTCTACAAAAACACAGATGTCTCCCCCGTTTTTGACCTTTAAGTATAACCTTGACATTGGAGGTATTGAGCTGGGTCTTGTGTGCAACACATTAACTAATGAAGATGAACATTTCTGCAAAGTAACTTTAAAAATGTTCATAGAAAAATAAAATAGTTATTGGCCATACACAAAAAAGCCCTTTTTTACCTTTGACCTCTAAGTATGGCCTTGACCTTTGAGGTACAACACATCGTCTCGTGATGGTTAACATTTCTGCCAAGTAATTTCATAATCCATCAAAGAATAAGGAAGTTATTGACTGTCCCTTTTTTTACCTTTGACGTCTAGGTATGACCTTGACATTGGAGGTATGGACCTTGGTCTTGCACATGACTCATGGGCTAATGACGTTGAACATTTCTGCATGTTAACTTTATAAAGTCCATCCACAAATAAAAAAGTTACTGACTGGACACAAAAATAAAACAAACTTTTTTACCTCTGACCTCCTTGTACGACCTTGAGCTTGGAGGTACCGACCTGGGTCTAGCCTGCACTACATCGTCTCATGATGGTTAACATTTCTGCCAAGTAATTTCACAAACTATCCAGGAATAAGGAAGTTATTGACTGAACACTAAAAAAGGCCCCTTTTTGTCCTTTGACCTCTTAGTACGACCTTGACATTTGAGGTACCAACTTGGGTCATGCATGCAACACATTGTCTCATGGTGGTTAACATTTCTGCCAAGTAATTTCAAAATCCATCTAAAAATAAGAAAGTTATTGACAGAACACAAAAAGGCCCCTTTTTTACCTTTAACCTCTATGTTTGACCTTGACATTTCAGGTACCAAACTGGGTCATGCGTGCAACACATTATCTAATTTCAAAATCTATCTAAAAATATGAAAGTTATTGACCAAACACGAAAAAAGGCCCCTTTTTTGACTTTTGACCTCTATGTATGACCTTGACATTTTAGGTACCAAACTGAATCATGCATGCAACACATCGTCTCATGATATATAACATTTTTGCCAAGCAACTTCAAATTCTATCTAAAAATAAGCAAGTTATTGACAAAACCCGAAAAAAGGCCCCTTTTTTTACCTTTGACCTCTAAGTATGGCCTTGACCTTTGAGGTACCAACCTGGGTCATGCAGGCGACACATCGTCTTATATTGGTTTACATTTCTGCCAAGTGATTTCAAAATCCATCTCAAAATAAGAAAGTTATTGACCAAACACGAAAAACCTTTGACCTATAAGTATGACCTTGACCTTTGAGGTATCGACCTGCCTCATGCGCACCACACATCGTCTCATGGTTGTTAACATTTCTGCCAACTAATTTTAAAATCCATCTCAATATAAGAAAGTTATTGACCAAACACGAAAAAAAGACCCCTTTTTTGACCTTTGACCTCTAAGTATGACCTTGACCTTTGAGGGACCGACCTGCCTCATGCGCACCACACATCGTCTTATGGTTGTAAATATTTCTGCCAAGTAATTTTAAAATCCATCTGAAAATAAGAAAGTTATTGATCGGACAAGATTTGCCCATACATATATACATACCGACAAACTTCAAAGGGAGATAATTCAAAAAGTATAAATGCAAGAGTTATAGTTCTTGCGCACTGCACGTCATCTAATGCTGATTAATATTTATATGAAGTTTTGTGAAGATAACTCTAACGGTTTTCAAGTTATAGAGCGAACACGAAAGTGTGACAGATGGACAGACATGCAGACAGACGCCCGGGGGAAAAACAATATGTCTCTCCGAAAAATTTTTTTTGGGGGGGGGAGACATAACAAACATTTACATTTTAAGGTGTGAAAAAATCCATTAATTGTGTGCATCTTTAATTATGAAGGTGAGATAAGCCTTTGACTTTGTTGGCGAATGGCGGTTCTGTTAATGTAAACAAGAATTCCGCGGAAGGCGGCGTCGCACCTGCTAGGGGCAAAAGTCACAGGAGCCACAATCAGAACGTTGTTATCAAATAAGTAAATTTCATTCTTAGCAGTTGGTAGTTGATGTAAAATATGTAAGTCACTGGACCAAAAAATATAGGCCATGGTCACCAGGTCAAGGTATGTGCCAAATCAGTACATCGAGGAGAAGCACTATGCAAGGCTTGATGGCTGCAGGCCATTTATTTTAGGACATATAATTACATGTAGAACATTGACGTAAAATGTGTTTAAGTTACTAGAGTGCATAATATGGGTCAAGTTCACCCGGTCAAAGTACTCGCAGAGTCAGTAAATGTAAGAGAAACCCATGTAAGGTTTGGTGGCTGTAGGCCTTATAGTTAAGAAGATATGGAATGTCAACCTAAAATGTGTAAAAGTCAATGGAGTACGATAAATAGGTCAAGGTCACCAAGTCAGGGTACATGCACAGTCAGTACATCTAGAAGCACCATATTGCAAGATTTGATGGTTGTAGGCCTGTTATTTGCAGAGATCTTGAACTTCGACGTAAAATGTGTCAAAGTCACTGGAGCATAAAATAAAGGTCATGGTCACCAGGTCAAGGTACCCGCAGAGTCAGTACATCTAGGAGAAGCATTATGCAAGATTTGATGGTTGTGAGTCTTTTATTTGAGGAGATCTGTACATTTGACGTAAAATGTGTCAAAGTCTGTGGAGAGTAGAATATAGGTCAAGGTCACCATGTCAATGTACCTGCAGAGTCAGTACATCTAGGAGAAGCACTATGCAAGATTTTATGGTTGTAGGCCTTTTATTTTTACAAGATCTGGAACATCAACTTAATTTGTGTCAAACTCACTGGAGCATAAAATATAGGTTAGGGTCACCGGGTCAAGGTGCTTGCCTAGTCCGGTGCTTAGGATGAAGTTTCATGAAAGGAGGTTGATTGTTTAGTCGTATAGTTGATTACAATACAAACTTCGACGTAATGACGAACTTCGACGTAATGGTCAAAGTCACTGGAGCGCAAAATATAGGTCAAAGTCAGCAGGTCAAGGTGCCTACAAAGACAGAAGGTCAGGGAGATGCTTCATGAAAGGTTTGATGGTAGCTGAAGCTTGTAGTTGACTGAAATAGAAACTTTGATGAAAATGTCCAACTTCTACGTAAATGTTAACAGACAGACTGATTAACGGACGCAAAATAGAGGTCAAAGTCACCAGGTCAAGCTGCTTACAAAGTAAGAAGGCCAGGGTGATGTTTCCTGTATGGTTTGATGTTAGCTAAGGTTTGTAGTTGACTTAAACAAAAACTTTGACGTAAATGTCGAACTTCCACGTAATGGTCAAAGTCACTGGAGCGCAAAATATAGATCAAAGTCACCAGGTCAAGGTGCTTACAAAGTGAGGTCTATGAGATGTTTCATGCAAGGTTTGATGGTAGCTGGGGTTTGTAAAATAAAAACTTTGACGTAAATGTCGAACTTCGATATAAATGTCAACAGACGGACGAACAGATGAACGGACGGAAAATCGGACGCCTATGTCGCACCCTGCTACAAGCAGGTGCGACAAAAACAAGGTATGTTTGTGAAACATTGATGCCCCCGGACAGCCCATGTTAAATATGAAAAAAAGTGTCACTAAGCAATCGAAAGGTATGGCCAATGTTCAGGTCTTAAAAAAGTAGGTCAAGGTCACAAAGTAAAAAATTATGGAATTGTTGAAAAGGCCTTGTGACATAGTATGCACACGTGAAATATGAAAGCCTTATCACTTACCAATTGAACGTTATGGCCAATGCTGAAGTTTTTAAAACGTATGTCAAACAATATGGTACCACTGGAAAGGTCTTGTGAAAAAGAATGCACATGTGAAATATGAAAGCCCAATCACTTACCAATCAAAAGTTATGGACTATGTTAAAGTTTTTAAAAAGTAGGTCAAATGTCAAGGTCAAGGTCATGAGGTCAAAAATTATGGTACCACTAGAAAGGTCTCGTGACAAGGAGTGCACATGTGAAATATGAAAGCCATATCATTTACCAATCGAAAGTTATGGTCAATGTTAAAAGTTTTTAAAAAGTAGGTCAACATCAAGGTCAAGGTCATAAATTTTGGTACCACTAGAAAGGTCTTGTGACAAGGAATGCACATGTGAACTACGAAAGCCCTATCACTTACCAATCGAAAGTTATGGCCAATATTAATGTTTTTAAAAATTTTGAAAAAAGTAGGTCAAAGGTCAAGGTCACGAGATCAAAAATTATGGTACCACTGGAAAGGTCTTGTGATAAGGTATATGTATGTGAAATATGAAAGCTCTATCTACATTGTATTACCATTCAAAAGTTATGCCCAATGTTAAGGTTTTTGTACACAGACAAACGGACAAACAGACCAAAAACTATATCCCCCCCCCCCCAATCTAGATTCCCGGGGCATAAAAAAAGCCAAATATATTATAATTGGTATGCTTTTGTTTAAAGGAAGTCTTAGATGAGGGTCGGAAAATTCCACCTGTCTGCTTGCCATGAGGAGAAATTTGGAGAATAAGTAAAAATTTTGTCTACTGGTAGTCCCTATGAAATTAACAACATGGGTCAAATGGCCAAATACATGTATGACTGACTCAGTATATGAAGATTGATAAAACTAAAATCTACATACCCATTGGTCATGCGGGACAAGCAAAATTTTTAGGAATTTTCCACCTCAGTGCAACCAATGCATATGGCATTGTATAGAACTTTTTAACCCTTGAACTGCTGAATATTTAAATATGCCACACCTACTACTGAATGTAACCAATCCGATTACTTGATGCAAATTACTGCAACAAATTCAGAAACTGAATGACAAACAATGAAGATCCAGATCAGATGGCTTCTTCAGAAGCCATCTGATCTGGATCTACATTGTTCAAAAGATAAGGGATATCCAGTTCAGCAGGACAAGGATTGAATTCGTTGGGCTATCATAACTATGGCTAACATGCAGGACGATCCAATAATACTCCAAATATATATGCCGGCCCCTGCCCATCGGGGCTTGAAGAAATAGATGGGCCGCATGATGCTTCCACGCAGAGCTGAAACTGACCCACACACGAGTACTGGTAAACCGCTCAGAGGATCTAAGCCTGCCCAGGCAAAGTGGTGCGAGTCGGCTCTTCCCTGCTAATAAACCTTATTGGTTTCATTGGGTGACAGGGCTTGAGATGTCATTTCATCTCAAGGTCGGGTAAAAGTCCCACAAACTTGGAAGCAACATCTCCAAAACGACCTTTACAGTGTTGACGGGGATGTTAAACCTACAATCAAACAAACAAAATGTCAAAAAGTGCACCATCCATCGGATCGGGACATTAACTGGACGCCCCCTGTGCAGGAAGAGCCATGCCCTGTGTAGGTTGAAGACCCCTATTACTGTGTAGGCTTTCATCTGTACGTAATGTTCACCTGTGAGCAATTTGTTTCTTTGATTAATTTGAGGTTTAACATCCCCATCAACACTGCAAAGGTCATTTTGGAGAAGTTGCTTCCAATTTTGTGAGACTTTTACCCCACCTTGAGATGGAATGACATCCCAAGCCCTGCCACCCAATGAAACCAATATGGTTTATTAGCATGGACGGTCCGACTCGCACCCCCTTGCCTGAGCAGGCTTAGATCCTCTAAGCAGTTTACCAGTACTCATGTGCCGTCAGTTTCAGCTCTACGTGGAAGCATCATGCAGCCCATCTATTTTCCCGATGGGCGGGGGCCATCACCTGTGGGCAATGGTCAAATGTGACCATTCGCAGTTTAAGTAGATAGATAAATATAAATAAAGAATTACAGTCGAGTCCGGTAACATTTCGTTTATTTTGCACATCCTGCATTCACATTTTCACTAACCGTATCTCTAATTAACAGCTTCACTATTTTCAGTGCATCGGCATTAAGTATAAACTAGTCTTTGGCTTGCACATGCAGATTAGCTAGTTTCATGCAGATAAGATAGTTTCGCAGAATTTTCCAGTTTTCTCAAAATACAAAGTCCAAAATTTTAAAAGTCAAGACTGAGTTTAAAACTAGCCAAAGGTGCTATGCCTTATGGTCTTGTATCTTAACTTACTGCATTTGACACCACTGCAGAAAAACTAATCAACAACTTATCTGAGTCAACCCCAGTGTCCAAACTGCTCGAAATACTTATTGTGCCTAATGTTGGGCGAAAAAATTGGCAGTTCAATTACAAGGGGGTATTCCTTTTCATAGTTTTCTTTGTCTTGTATGTTGAGACCAATTTTCATTGCAGCTAGTCGATCTAGGGAACTGTTGCAATATTGTTGATTGTGAAATTTGAGTGGTGGCTTGAACAAAGTCACATGTAGCTATCACAATTTAATGTGGGCAATGCTACTGGACTGCATCGTAATAGGTATTCTACATGTATCTATTAAAATCTGACCCAAACGACCCAGGCCGAAATCACCCAGGACAAAAATGACCCACCAAAATAGGCCGAAATTACCTGTCAAATAAAGGCTGAAACTACCCAGGCCGAAACTATCTATCAATCTTCATATACTGAGTCGGTCATACATGGCCATTACCTCAGTTGTATGGTGCCCTATATTTAGAATTTAGCCCCCCAAACAAAATCGCTGGATGAGTCCTTAAAACTATTTACAATCTGCTTTCAGAGGTGTACTAAAATGCATACCTCTGAGTCCCAGTCTTCACCATGCCGGCTTTGAACTCCTGTGCAGTTTTGAAATTTACCACAGAGGAAGGGAGCAGTCATGAAATGGTTTGGGTAGATAGTTAAGTTTCACTGGGTCAGCAGAGTGACAGCAAACAAATATTTTAAGGTTAAAACAGGGGTCATCCTAGGTCCAGGAAGCAGGGAGAAGGAGAAGTGACTTCTCCCTCCAGCCCTGACAGGGCGAAATGAGGGACAAGAGTGAGAAGCAGGGCTCGAGAAAAACGACTAAATTACGGAAATTGTCGAGCCGAATTTTCAGTAATTTCCGAAAATATCGTATTTTTGCAATTTAGAAATACAGTGTGTGGGTGTGATATCGTTGCGAATTACATGTACATACCAATATTGCTGTTGCACTTGCTGAATGAATATGCACATCGGTATTTCGATTATAGCAGCAATAATTGCTCACATGGTTCAGATATGAGAGACTTCATCTACTTTCATTTTCTCGATGTCCCGCTCACACAGCCACGGGAAACAACCGATATTATCTCATCTCGTGGTAATGAGTCACGTTATGCAGTCGGGTGGGAGTTTCGATCTGTGCTACGATGATATGCCGGCAAGTTGCTGCAGGTGCAATGGGGCTGTTTTTTTGTGTTCTTTTCATCTATCATTTCCTATATTCCCTTTTTTCTAGTTCCCATCTTTCCTTTTACACATTTTCTGTCTGTTTGATCATTTTGAGTCAGCACCTGATCACGGTTTTTATTTGTTTAATTAGAACCAAATAGGTTTTCAAAGTTTATTAAGAAAACAGGAAAGCCCTGATGGACATACTAACGTGAAAGAATGAAACTAGATTAATGCAAAGAAACAATGAAACAAGGAAAAACATACAATAACATGTATCACGACCTCCTCATAACACGGCTCATTAAAGATGAAGAGAAAAAAAAAAAAAAAAAAAAAAAAAAAAATTTTTTTTTTTTTTCTTTCCTCCCCTCTCCTCCCTCTTTTTGATCTCTATAACCGTGCTATAAAGTGGCAGTGGGACATGTATACAGTTACCGCAAAAATACCCAAAAGTCTATAAAGTGGCAGTGGGACATGTATACAGTTACCGCAAAAATACCCAAAAGTCTGGACGTACATGTACATATACTGCAATCACAGTCTTAGTTTACAAATATGGACATGTTTAAACTAGTAAGAACAGCAAAAAGTGAAGACCCTGATCGAAAAGAAGCTGATCAATCTGGGTCTGCCCTGGTTACTCTTCTGTCCAAACATTTAGGACACTTGTACGGCAAGCCGCCTGGCTCAGGTTGCAGTTGTTAGTTGTGGCTGAATTAGAGCTGCACAAAAATGTGAGTGATTCGAAATACAGCTTGCTGACAATCAATATCTACAGGTGGAGGGCACATTGAAAGATCCAGAATCTGCAAATATAGATCATTGTTCTCAACGCAGCCATACATGACTGCATGTTGCACCCCAGTGACATCACTAACCCATCCAGTACCAAAAGGTTATCCTGTTAAAGTCGCATCTCTATCTATCAATCAATCTCTATCTTATATTGATATGTAAAATGAGAGGCACATTTTTCATGCGTCAATCATATTACCAAGACCAAAAAGACTGATCGTCTCATGCTGCATGGTTCAAGTGGCCATGAAATAAGATCAAAGATGCTGATCTGGACTAACCCAATTCACCTATTTACATAATTAACTGATCTGACAAGTTGTGCTCAACGCTACAGGTGGTCAGTTTCTGACTCGAGCAAATAACACATGTAGTTGGATTATTAATTGTCGGATTATCAATAGGTGTTTTTGTAATCAACTTTGTGCCTTTATTGATGGATATTACTTCGCATTTGAAAAGCCGATCCTGGAGACGGAGAAAAAAAAGTCGAAAAAAAAAAAAAAAAACAGGGCAAAGTCAACTTCTCTTTTCTAGGCTGGTAAGGCTAAGTTCTTGAACTTCGGGCGAAGAAGTCGCCCGAATCGCCCCCTCGGCTGATCCCTGGTTAAGAGATAAATAGATATTACAAAATATTATTTATCATTTTTATAAGAATGAATTAAAAAAAAAAACAATTACCGTAAAATCTCTATTAGAAGCCCATGCTCTAATAAATGCCCACCCCGCAATTTGGATGTTAAAAATGGCGAATATTTTGAAAATTCTCAGAAAAATACCAGCCTCCAATAAACACCCACTTTACTCTGATGTTGATTCATAGGAACTATTTTGTGACATTGTGACAGGGTTGGAAATTAAACAAGTCAAACAAAATGACTTCAGGTTTTGTTTGACACGAAATGAGAAAAACGTTAATTATATTCGCTTTAGTGAAGAAAGGGGAGGTAACCACTATTCTATTCTAAGACAAGGCTATGACTGGTGATACAATAGCCTTGTCTTAGAATACAATAGTGGTTACCTCCCTTTTTTCTGAGAATTGCCATTTTTAACATCCAAATTGGGGGGTGGGTGTTTATTAGAGCATGGGCTTCTAACAGAGATTTTACGGTAATTATCCCCACGCTTTTAAAAAAAAGCGTTCAGGGATAATGTGAACGCCTCCGTCTGTCACGCTATCTCCTCCTTAACCACTGGCCGGAATGCAACCATATTTGCTACATGACTTCCTTACATAGTGAGGGCGTGCGAGAGGGACGTTATAGTTGGCTCCGCCTAAAGGGGCCATCTCAAGGGGTCAAAAGGTCACGTCTGCTATAAAAATCACGCTAGCGCCTGCATTTCTTCACCCATTTCAATATAACTTCACACATATGTTCCTTATGACAATATCTCAAGGGAGTTCGACTTTCAAGGTTGTGACCTCAAGGTCAAGGTCACTGTGGCTATTTTTAGAAAAACTTTGTCATCGCTCTAGCGCCTATATTTGTCAACCGATTTCAATATACATGTAGCTTCACAAGTGTTCCTTATGACAATATCTCGAGCAAGTTTGACTTTCAACTTAGTTTCAAGGTCATGACCTTAAGGTCTAGGTCACTGTGGCTATTTTTAGAAAATACTTTGTAATCGCTTTAGCGCCTACATTTTTTGACCAACTTCAATATAATTTCACACAAATGTTCCTTTTGACAATATCTCGAGTGAGTTGACTTTTAAGGTCATGACCCCATGGTCAAGGTCACTGGCTATTTTTAAAAAACATGTCATCACTCTAGTGACTACATTTATTGATGGATTTTTATTATCCTCACGCTTTTCAAGAAAGTGTTGGTGGATATTGGGAGTGTGTTTGACTTTCATGGTAAAGGTCACTGTGGCTATTTTTAGAAAAACTTTGTAATCACTCTAGTGCCTACATTTCTCAACCAATTTCAATATAATTTCACACAAATGTTCCCTTTGACAATATCTCGAGTGTATTTGACTTCAAGGTCAAGGTCACTGTGGCTATTTTTAGAAAAACTTTGTAATCGCTCTAGCGCCTACATTTCTTGACCAATTTCAATTTAATTTCACACAAATATTCCTTTTGACAATATCTCGAGTGTGTTTGACTTTCAAGGTCAAGGTTACTGTGGCTATTTTTAGAAAAACTTTGTCATGGTTCTAGCGCCTACATTTCTTGTCCGATTTCAATATAACTTCACACAAATGTTCCTTATGACAATATCTTGAGGGAGTTCGACTTTCCAGGTCAAGGTCACTGTGCTTTTTTTAGAAAAACTTTGTCATCGCTCTAGGCCTACATTTCTTGATTGATTTCAATGTAACTTCACACTAATGTTCCTTATGACAATATCTCGAGTGAGTTGACTTTCAAGGTCATGACCCCATGGTCAAGGTCACTGTGGCTATTTTTAAAAAACATTTGTCATCACTCTAGTGACTACATTTATTGATGGATTTTTATTATCCTCACGCTTTTCAAGAAAGTGTTGGTGGGTATTGGGAATGCCTCCGTCTGTCTGTCCATCTGTCCATCTGTCATGCTATCTCCTCCTTAACCACTGGCCGGAATGCAACCATATTTGCTACATGACTTCCTTACATGGTGAGGGCGTGCAAGAGGGACGTTTTAGTTGGCTCCGCCCGAAGGGGCCATCTCAAGGGATCAAAAGTTCATGTCTGCTATGTGGCAAAAGCATGGGGATTTGCGATGGCTTGCCATCGACTGCTCACTCTAGTTGTTTTTTTTTAATTGATTCCAATAAAAAATGATAAATAATATTTTATTATATTTATTTGTCTTTTAACCTTAAAATATTTGTTTGCTGTCACTCTGCTGACACAGTGAAACTTAACTATCTATCCAAACAATTTCATGGCTGTTTGTGCAAAAAAAAAAAAAAAAAAAAAATGTTTTTTTTTTTCTCAGAATGGAATTTTAATGGTAACAATGCTACCATAACCCAAATTCTGTCCATAACACCAATATGGAAAGAAGTAAAGGTTTTCAGCCGCACATTATTGATGGAATAACAACATTCCCAATTGGTCTAACCATCTTAGCCAGATCCAGAATCTGCCTAGCCAAATAGGAATTCTTATTTGGACTAAACAGAGTTTAGCCAGATTCCGGCTGGCTAAACTAAATATTATTTTAGCTACATCCAGAATCTGCCTTGGCCAAATAAGAATTCCTATTTGGTCTAGCCAGATTCCAGACCTGGCTAAATTCTTATTTGGACTACGACATGTATATTCCTATACAAAACACAACCATCAGCAAACAAATGAACCGATGACCTGATGCTATCTGGAAGGTAATTGCGGGTCACTCTGTTCACCGCAAGACACCACAGGACACCTTTATTTAGTATATATCTAATACATTTTAACATGAAAAATGTGTAGTAGCGAGTTTTTTATAATATATTTGATAGTACTTTTCATGCCAAAATAGATCAAATTATTCCAGGCAGTTCTAAAGTTACAGCGATTGTCACAAACTGACCACGTGCGGACAGATGGACGGAAAGACTCACAGGGTGATTATAGTGCAGACCCTACGGGTTGTGCAGAACCCATAATGAACCATGCCGACTCAAGGTCAAGGTCACGAGTTTAAAACTTGGAATATTTTGTCAGTTCCATTTCTCCATTACCCCTCAAAGGATTTTTATTAAAATTTGGTCAATTATCCCCCTCAGTGAGCTCATATGCAGAGCCCATAAATGAATAATGTCGACACCAGGTCAAGGTCACATTGGGTGATCACGAGTTTGAAACTTTGAATTTTGTGTCCATTCCATATCTCCTTTACCCTTCAAAGGATTTAAACGTTGGTCAAATGTCCCCATCAGTGAGCTGATGTGCATAACGCATAAATAAACCATGCCGACTCAAGATCAAGGTCACAGTTGAAGGTAACGAGTTTGAAACTTTGAATTTTGTGTCCGTTCCATAAACTTTGAATTTTGTGTCCGTTCCATATCTCCTTTACCCCTGGAAGGATTTTCAATAAACTTTTGTGAAATATACCCCACAGTGAGCTGATGTGCAGAACCATAAATAAACCATGGCAACTCAAGGTCACAGGTGAAGGTCACAAGGTTGAGCCTTGATTCAAAGTGTGGCGGGAGATTTGGGCTGTCCTTCAGACTGCTTTCTTGTTTTATTAAAAACCTACGTTTTGGGACATGTAATAACATTAATAAGAAGTGATAAAGGTATCCTGTGGTGTCCATTAAAGGTACATATAGGACGGTGTATATTCAACTTATTAGGTAGCTATGACCATTATTACATAAGAACGAAACTTCTAAAACTTGCTCTTTCATATCATACTTTTCACATGTATAACTATCTGTGACCATTGACAATTATGAGCTGTAATAAATATGTCCTGTGGTGTCTTACTCTGATCGTAACTACGTGTACTATAAGGGCAATATACAAGACTGAAATATATGCATCAGTTTTGTTTATTGTATACCTTTTTATAAATTGTAGGGTATTTTTTTAATTTTATTTGATGGGTAAAACATAGTGAATAAAGGAGTCTTGCGGTGTCGTGTTGTGCTTGCAGTGATCAGAATGACCAGATAATAAATAAATACCAAGAAAAGGACTGGTACAAGTACAGAACCTTGGGAGACACGGGACAAAAAACAGGGACTGGATCCAATGCTTGGCCATCAATTACAACTTGCTGTGAGTGCAGACTTGCCTACCCCTCGAGAAAGAAAATAGTATGAGCCCATGAAAAATATCGTAAGATTTCAATTTCATTTGTAAGGGTTTCAAGGTATTCAATGTGTGGTCAAAATAAGTTGACATACTATAACGTTTATTGTAACACTTCAAACCGATCCCAATGTGTTTTCCTTCAAAGAAAAATCCATCTTGCTGCTGATACCAATAGTTATTTGTAAAACCAGCCGTGATTGGATGCCTTTCCTATTCTTAGCCAATGAAATTTAACTTTTCATTCCACCGCGAGAGTAAGCCAAGTACCATAACTTTTATCTTGTTTGGGTCTAAGAGCCTGCTTTACCGAACCACAAACAACACATTGAATTGCCCATTTTTATAAAACACCGAAAATTGTACGGAATTTGCCTGTGATCGTAAGGTCAAAATTTAGACATAAAAATTGCATGCCTTTTGACCAAATTGTAAGGGTAGGCAAGTCTGTGAGTGTCCAGAGAGCCATGAGCTAATCCACTTCAGTGTGGAAGTGAAACCACCCAGCTGAAACAACTCGATACCTAAACTTCCCATAAACGGGTCACCGGAAAGACCGAAATCCATCGAAATCACAGAAATCACCACAGAAATCACCACCAAAATCACACTGGGAAGATCAGAAATCGCCATTGGATGATAGGATAGGGTTGGAAAAGACATGGTAGGGTAGGGTTTTGTTGGATTTGGTCAGGTTGGATTTGGTAGGGACGGGTTAGGCCGGGGAATCGCCATGGAACTCAACGAAATCACCAAAGTTGGGTAGGATACGATACTAAAGTTATCATTGTAATTTAATAAAGGTATATACAAATTAGACTAAGATTGTTATAGTCCGTTAAATTGTCTAGTTAAAAATATTATTGTTATTTCTTTAATTATTCAACTCTTGCATAAACAATAATCGTCAGTTAATTAAGTATGCAAATCAAAGTCGCTGAAATCATACTAAGCATTGGCAGTATGTATTATTATTACTAAAGAATGACTTAATTATATTGATTAAGTATATAAATTCAAAAAATATATACTCGCAATGACTTCGTCACCCTATTTTGTAAAATCATTCTTCGATATAAAAAGATTGGGTGCAACATAAATGTTATACGACAGACTGCAGTGCATGCATGGTAGCTAACCCAATCAAGGTTGTCAACTTTGCTTCCCTCTTTAATTGCACGCCGGTGGGTCAGGCCTCAGATTTTGTGACAGTTCCAGCGTAAATGCTTGCTAAGAATTGAATTAGAATTTAATTTTATGTACATGTAATGTTGGTTGGTGCCTGATGCTCTGACCCTGGTCGGGCCCATGGGAGTCTAACTGTTGGTTTTCTTTTGCTCCAGCATTTCAGAGGTGTCTTGGTGTTGAGTTATTTTCGTTGTTTTATCTCTGTGTCTGCTTGATTTTTATGTTCTCTGAGATTTTGCAACGATTAGTTAGGAAACCTTCATGCGGACTGAACAAATTATTTGTCCAAATTGCGAGCGAGGTAATGGCGGGGATTGCGGCCGCGTAAAATCAATTACAGCCCCCCACCACCCACCCGCATCCCAGTGGAATTCGTTTCACTGACCGTTTCAATGCGGTTCTTCTGTCGTGGTTTATTTTGTTATGGTATGTCTTTGAGTATGTGTATCGCCACCCCTAAACCCCACTTTATATAGATAAAACGTGGGTTTACGGGTATACATTGTGTCTCTTATTTCTGCTTCAAGAGATAGGTTGTGGGTACTCGTTGGAATCGACTCAAAGAGGGCTTTTAACTAGCACTCACAACCTATGTTGCACTCACAAAATATGTTTGGCGTAAAAATAAGAAAGGTACCAATAATTTTCAGCAGAAAAGTAACCTTCTATAGATACGAAAGAATGCCCTATTTTACACGACTTTTCAGAAAGAAATTTCATATTATATTTTGGGTGCAAAATTTTCATTATATTTGAATAGGGTATCCGCAATGTACATTCTGAACAGAAATAAGAAAAAATAAATCCCTGCAAACCCCACTTTTTCCTAATGAACGAACTTGAACTAGACATGGTAAACGAGTTATCCGCATCACTCCTATATAAAAACATCATTTTCTTGGTTATTCTAAAAACATAGATTGTGGATACTCGTTACAATCGCCTTAATGAGGAGCTTCTAATCATGAAGTAGGCATGATATATGTTATAAGCTGCAATATAAAAGATGTACACTAGGGGTGTAACGATGCATCGATAGTTTGATGCATCGTGATAGGGACTGCCTCGATAGCAATGCATCGATAGTACTTTGGACTATCGATAACTATCGCCGATAGTTCATTCAACTATCGATAGTTTCGATAGTTTTTTTTTTTCTTGGATAGACTTTGAAAATATACATGTACTGTTGTGTTGTTGTGAAATGACACAAGTATTTTTGCTTAGGATATCCATGCAGCTGTAATCAGGACAGACTGATAAACCTTCGCATATGTGCATGATGATCTGAGTCTTCACTGGTCGCACATGTGTATCATGGTTTTTGCTGTGTGGTGAATTTCTCGCGACAATGAATTTCCCTCCGTCATTATTACAGGTGCTGTTGAAATTTTCCCACGTTTTTCAATAACAAAACGTCAATGATCATTTGCTCACAAGGTTGTTGCTCAGATCAGCCTGCGCAGTCATATATAAATGTTTGCTGTTTGTATTAGCTTTCCATAGTATGGCTTCTGGGACAAACATCATTTCCCTGTTCAGTTTTGAAGACATTTGCAAGATGCACAAGCTGATCTTTTTGTATGAAGAAATGTTTGTTTTTGCCGTTTGCTGACTCATTCACACAGCTAACTGTATAATAAACAACGGTATAATGCAGTTTAACTTGTGTATGTGACTCTTTTTGCGTGCGACAAAGACGACAGCTAATGAGTATTATGAGTGTCTGAAGCAGGACTCGCAGGTAACAAAAACACTGCATATTGCCAAATGAAAACACCGACTTGATCACTGCTTTACTTCTATTTTGATAGTCTAGCTTTTGATGCTAACTTCAAATAAAAATATGTAAATTCAAGTTTTAATGCAGTTCGTTAGATTCATGTCGCCCTTAAAGAGGTGCTAAATGTCATGCTGTGATTATGTAATACTATGCAATGATTAATCGGGTTACCTAATTAACTGAATCCACAGATTAATTTAGTACAGGCGACAAACATCAAACAATTGCAGACTGATCACTCGATCAGCATGTCAGTTTCCACAAGCAGAAAATCTCAAACACTGCAAAGGTATATGTGTATAGGTATTAAAGCTATGATAACCATCACTGACAGGCATATATACTGGAAGCGGCAAGCTATTTTTTAGGCGGTGGGTCCTTCTGTAGGTGGTGGGGATATATAAAGAACCGTCTCCCCATGATGTTTTTTCTGGAATAGCCCCAAGGGAATGAATGCTGATATTGAAACACAAAATAAACATACACTTTTAGGCCATTGCAATTTTCCTAACTCGTTCTGTCACTCTTAGCCATTTTTATATGAGTGATATTAACATCTTTGAATCATTTATAACAGTACCCGATAGTATCACGATAGTATCGTGATAGTATGCTGCGATAGTGATAGTATCGTGATAGTAGTTTCCACGATAGCAATACTATCACGACAGTCAAAATTGGCCTCACTAGTCAGCCCTAATGTACACCCTGCAAACCCCACTTTTCCCCGTTCTATGTCTTCATCGCATAGGCTTGTTAACTTGGTGGAATTTTAAAACACTTAAAAAGTGTCAGTGGTACGTATGGCATACTCAATAAACATATCTAGATAATCCAGTCATCAATAATCGTGTTAATTAACGATTAAAACTTTAATCACTTGATCTGAGTTTGAGTTGATTTATTTTAATCATATTAAAAATAATAATAATAACATGATTAATCAATATAATAGAATTTAATGGAATATTTTGCGATGAAAATTGTGATCGTTTTCTTACTCCTACTCAAAACATAGATTGTGGGCACTCATTAGAAAAGATTTATTTTTGGCCGGCCTCTGTAGCTCAGTCGGATGCACGTCTGACTGGTGATCAGAAGGACACGGGTTCGATACCTGCCAGAGTCGGCAACATTCTTTCATAGAGATTGATCATGAACTCTTTTCTGTGGTCATTCTCTCCCTTCCGCTGATTCAAGAAGGGCAGTTGTCAGTTTCTGGTGAAAGAATGTGCACTGTACTAATTAATCGCTTACGTATAAGCCTGCCCAGGAAAAATGTGGCTAGGTAAACTGACCGGCTCAAAAATAACCTAAATAATGTTGAGTGGGCCATTAAACTCAAATACAAACATAATCTGTATGCATATATGCTAGCGATATATTTTTTTAAAAAAAGAAACAAACTAATCAAAGTACATGTATTATTATTATAAATTATAATAACTTTAAACCAATCAACAACTAAATTGGAGAAGATATGCGCAAAATTGTGATAATAACTTTAATCGACAGCAATGTCCAGCAGCTTTCTTTCTCAGCTGACTGTCAGGAACTCCTTTTATTTACAATTATCTCACAGTACAGTCAAACTTTATTTTGGTACCGCGAACTAAATCATGGTGATTTCGGTGATTCCATTGGCGAATCCCCGACCAAACCCGTCCCTACCATCTATCTATCTATCTTCTGATACTGCGTCGGTCACATTTGACCATTACCGCAGGTGTATATTACATACACTCCACTACCAAACCCAACCTGACCAAATCCAACAAAACCCTACCCTACCGTGTCTTTCCCAATCCTACAATGGTGATTTCTGACCATCCCAGGGTGACATATACGTGAGAATGTCCAGTTTAACCCAGCGCATAATATTGGAAGATGATTTATGTGGTGATTTCCATGGCGATTCCACCAATCCCATCCCTACCAAAGCCAACCAGACCAAATCCAACAAAACCCTACCCTATCATGTCTTTCACAACCCTATCCAATCATACAATTTTTTTTATTTTTTTTTGGTTTGGGTTTTACGGCCCTTTCAAGATTATTTCACTCATATCGAGCCGATTGTTAATCAGAGGTGGCGAAAACCGGAGAAAAACCACCTGACCTTCCGTTGCAGAACTTGGCGTCTCACCAATCCCATCCCTACCAAAGCCAACCAGACCAAATCCAACAAAACCCTACCCTATCATGTCTTTCACAACCCTATCCAATCATACAATGGTGATTTATGAGCTACCCAGGGTGATTTCTGTGGATTTCGGTCTTTCCGGTGACCGCCCATAAACACCATGTTAGAATTGTCCTGGTTTCAGGACATTAAATTTATGCAGATTCTCTAAAGATGACAATGCAGACCTAAATAAAGCAATTTTTATTGCACATACTTCATAATGTGCAAGATATTCAAAGAAACACAGGTCTCTATGATGGTTCCAGTGTCGTTTTTTGTTGTTCATTTTATCAGGAAAAAGCAGGAAAGGCACTTTCTCTGGATTTAAACCACCTTTGCAAACAATGTTGATGTGTTCTTGGCGCCGTGTTCTTTATACAAATTCGTGTAATTAAAGGTGGCGCTTCCATTTTCAATGCAGATGTTACTTTAGTTACCTGTCAATATTGAAATTACGGTATTTTTCAACACGCAAAAATTGTTTCTCATTCAATCTTTCGCGAGTTGTGTGTGTACACACGTTTTGATGACATCATGACCAAATGGTGGGTGTGGCTAAATACCGCATATGAAGGGTTCCTTTAAATAGCGAAACGGACCGACAAGTCATCTCGCCTCTTCTCGTCAACGGTTATATATTCTAGTGACTTATTTTGTAGGCTAAAATCTAAAGTTAGCCATCCATCCAACTGAGTTGAAATATAGATAGACATATCGATAGATATATGTTCGTTTGTCAGTCCATCTTCTGTGAACGAGGAATTACTTAATTGTCCTTACTTGCCGTCGAGATCGCTGTTAGGAGTTCGCCTCTAAGATCAGCTTTGGTATTATTCTTTGGTATTGGTGCTGGTTTGCGAATATGCAGTACAGCAATTTGGATTGAATTTTACTGGAAATGTCTTCCAATGTTTATGTAGCCTTGATTTAAATTGGTTCATTGTTTCAGTAGCTACTACATTCCCAGGAAGGCTGTTCCACTGGTTAATAATTCTTCGGTAAAAACTAAATCTCATAATATCAAAACGGAATTTCTGATATCAACCCCTTGTTCTTGGGTTTGTAGCAGCATCATTAAAACTAAACTGCTTCAAATAAGGTATTTTGGGGTAAGTAAGTGAGTAAGTAACTTCAGATTTTTTTCTACGAGGGTGACTTCATTTAACAAACCAAACCTCTATCCTTTTTTTTTTTTAACTTTTTGTAATTTTTTATTTCGATAATATACGTACATATTAACAACATTGGGGGTTATACAATCATTATAAAGTTTAAACCTAGAACTAGCACTTATGGTCCATTTCGAGCCATATTTAAGAAATAGATTAGGTCTATCAGTGATTCATTGAATGGCACACTACTGCTTGGAGGTCAACTGGAAAATAGATCCAATCACGAGCGCGAAGCGCGAGTGTTTTGTCTACCCATAACTGTCCGAAAGCAGCGATATATCACTCAATAAATCACGGCACTAGAGCCAATCTATTTCGGTTCTAATACACTGGAAGTCGACGAAAATAATATTGATTCCTTCAAATTCTCCCTATCTTCCGCCATTGTTAAAAGGAATCCCGCCAATATAACTAACTTTATCACATGACGCCGCATCTGAGAATATAATAACACCATGTAATAAATTCGATAATCCACAAGTGGATTAAATATGCAAATTAGATAGATACGCTCCGTAACTTTACACGCATGCCGTCCCAAACGAAGTCGCGCCCACCAACGGCGGAACATTAACATTTTCGTACAAAAATCGTGAATTAAATGCGTTTTCAATGTCATGTGATAAATAGAATCTTGCATTCGTGCTCATGCATTACCGAATCTACCAAACTCGTTGAGGAAAAAGGGGTAAAATGCTCGGTAAAGCCTTGCATTTTATCACCTTTCCTCAGCTCGCCTAATAAACCAGAGAACACATGAACACTCATGCAAGATCCTCTATATATTTTATGCCTTTACCTGTTTCCATAACGTATCTGATACAAGAAATCGACGCTACGCCATCTAACGTCAAAGTAACAATGAAGGACGTCATTAAACTGAATTAAAAGGCGGCTCTTTGGGTCGCGTTTTTATGCCCACTGATTTTTCACTATATGTCACTAGATTTTACGATAAGCTATATCCGCGACCAGTGCTAGAATATGTAATATACCCGACTTACTTGTGAGATATAACTGTCGTAAAACATAGATGGCTCGAACTTCGATGACTCGTTTACCATGAATAAGTCGTATTCTTTTTAAAATAATGAGGGATAGGTCAGTGAGATTTTCTTCTTTTATCCTGCAAGCGTATGCTGTGTCTGCTCATTATAATCGACTCGTTGAGGCGGCTCCAGCAAGCACACAAAAACATTTGTATTACAAAATACTGAAAGGATATCCCTAAATTATCTCCATTGTGCTTTCTGGTGCAACACTAATGGTGATCTTCACCGACTCAAACTACCCTTGTCTCAAACAATATTTAGTCACAAGGGGTTTACACCCATTGAAGTTCGACTTTATTGCAAGCCAGGTGGAAAGAATAAAAGTCGGTATGTGTCAAATGTTGCCCGGGTATGCACATGCTCCTACACACACATAAACAAATACATACATACATACATAAAAATATGCATATATATACTTATATATATGTATAGCCATGTAAGTAAATCTAATAATTCTTCTTTTTATAAACAGATGTAGTAATTCCCACTTTGTCCAATGTCATTACGGAAACACACCTACTCAAACACACCGAGAATCTTACCACCACAATTCCTAATATTGATTATATTTCCGCCCAAAAACACAGACCGCGGGTACTCAGAACAACCTCGGTAAGGCGGCTCCAACAAGCACCCACGGTCCACGCCCACGTGCCGAAATTAGAAAATTAATCATAGTAATATATGCTCCAGTTAGAAAATTAGAAAATTAATCATAGTAATATATGCTCCAGTAGTATACAAAACAGGAGTATTCTGCAACAAGGTCTATCGGAACCCGAATTTTATGGTGACTTAGTATATAAATTCAGAAAAAATTATAACCGCAATGACTTCAGCACCCAATTTAGTAAAATCGTTCTTCGATATAAAAAGATTGGGTACAGCATGGATGTTATACGACAGACTGCATGCATGGTAGTTAACCCAATCACGGTTGGCAACTTTGCTTCCCTCTTTAATTGCACGCCGGTGGGTCAGGCCTCAGATTCTATGACGGCTCCAACGTAAAGGCTTATTGAGAATTAGAGAGATCTAATTCTTGGTAATGTTGGTTGGTGCCTGATCCTCTGTCTCTGGTCGGGCCCATCGGAGTCTTACTGTTGGTTTTCTTTTGCTCCAGCATTTCAGTGGTTTCTTGCTGTCGAGTCCTCCCCATTGTTTCACCTCTGTGGTTCTTTGAATTTTTGTGTTCACGGAGATGTTGCACTGATGAGTTAGGAGGCCTTCATGCGGACTGAACAAATTATTTGTCTAAATCGCGACGGAAGTAAGGGCGAGGATTGCGGCCACGTAAAATCGATTTAAGCCCCCCCCCCCCTGTGGAAATCTTTCCACTGACCGTTCCAAGGCTGTTCTTCTGTGGCGGTTTATTTATGTTGTTGTTTGTTACTTACTGTGTGTATCACTTGTGTCTTTTTATTTTGGATGGCCATATGGTCATTTTGTGGGAAAGTAACTGTCCTTATGGCCTTCCTTTGTTTAGGTTTCCATTATGGTCTGGTCGCTTAATGTTTGTGTTTCTTTCCCTTTGGTGTCTTTGATGGATGGAGTAAGTTAATTGTATCGATTCCTGATCTTTGTTTTACTTCTATTCTGTAATAACCCCACAACCTCACACTGTGGGCCACCCATCCCCCTGGGTCGGCCCAACCGAGCGGGGATGCCGAGGACAATTTTTTTTCATCCCCCCCCACAGTGGAGCCCACCCCAGCCCCCGGCTCGGCCCCACAGTGCGGGGATGAAAAAAAAATTGTCCTCGGCATCCCCACTCGGTTGGGCCGACCCGGAACCAGCCTGTGCTCGCCAACAGCCCCGACGGGCAGGGTGTGTTTGTATTAGAGAAATATAGTACCTAAACATACAGCACAAAAATGAACAAGTGTCATTAGATTCCTGTGGGGAAGAGATAAGTAAAGTAGAAGTAAATCAAAGATCAGGAATTGATACAATTAACTTACTCCACCCATAAAAGACACCAAAGGGAAAGAAATACAAACATTAAGCGACCAGACCATAATGGAAACCTAAACAAAGGAAGGCCATATGGACAGTTACTTTCCCACAAAATGGCCATATGGCCATCCAAAATTAAAAGACACAAGTGATACACACAGTAAGTAACAAACAACAATATAAATAAATCGCCACGGAAGAGCTGCATACTGCACCTCTTCAGCTCATTTCGTCTTCCCGAGAAATAGGCACAAAATTTAGTTTCCTCGAATTTCAGAGGCTTATAACTCGCAAGATACGTGTTGTAGCAGTATGAAATTTTGTACTCGTCGAGGCACTGAGGTGTACTAGGAGCATGCAAAATTTCAGCTTCATCGCGATACGAACACTCGAGTTATAAGGGTCTAAAATTTTGGGCGGGACAACAATATGCCGAAGGTGTCTAAATGTTGCAAAGGTGACTTGATGGAATCGGCTTATAATTGCTGCCAAATGATGCGCCTTTGACCCAAGTGTCCTGGGATAAAATGGGAGTTGTCTTCCCTGAAACAATAATTGCCGCGGAGAATTCTGTGGGCGACACAATAGTGTCAGTAGGAGGATAGGAAGAACAGAACCACTACTATGCACAGACTGTGGAGTGTCGGTGAAAACACACCATCTTCTTTGTATGCAATGTGGTGTTAAATCAGTTATTACCATAAATTACATAAACAGGAATCGAAGGACTCAAAAAGAGTTTAGACGACTATCTGCCATTTCTATCTAGTATTTTTAAAAAAGAGTTTAGATGGTTATAATTAATTTATTTCCTATTAGAGAATTGTTAGTATATAGGTAAAGTCCAACAAAAATGCGGAAAGATTTTCTACTGTATTTCCTATTAGAGAATTGTTAGTATATAGGTAAAGTTAAAGATACAGTAACATGGCTACTATGGATGAATACATAGAGCAGTTACTGGCAGAAATACCTGATAATAATTCGACTCTCCATCATGTGGTTCAAAACATCTTGGATGAGCCTATCCCAGATTCTGTCAAAGGGCGCTTGTTAAAACCCTTATAGCCTGAAAAATATCGACCTACCCCACCACCACGCAAAGAGAAGGCCGCCAAAAGAAAGGCCATTGAAGAGGAATTTGACCCTATCTCCCGCGAGAAAGTCCTGAGATTTGTCAAGGAATATCAGGATGAGATCCTGGATTTGTTTACATCTGCTGAGCAGATAAAAGGAAAACTAGTCTTCAGGCAGACACCATGGGTTAATGGCGACTTCTTGAGGGGCTGGCAGATGGACGTGCCTGCCAATAATCCTCATAGTGCAGACTCCAGACATCAACCATAGTGCAGTTTATATTTTACTTTTGGTCCTTTGAGATCAGCGTGTATATTCTGAGAAATCAGAAAAAAAATATTGGTTCAGACTCATATTCTAGACAGGTTTTTATTTATTTGGACCCCATTTTGATTTATATCAGTCTTTGAATCGACTGCCTATTCGAAATTCGCAAAATTGCAGTATGTTTCCTCTGGCTTTCTTTGCCGGATCATTACAGGGTCACTGATGAGGCTTTATTAGCCGAAACTACGTAGTATGACCCATCTGCTTTCTTATGAATGTTTTCATTGCTCTTAAAGGAACTCATTATTGATTTTTATTTGCCTTCACTGCAGCTGGTGTTGTGCCGTGTGGCGGCCGTAAAACGTCTCCCCGTACATCAACCATAGTGCAGTTTATATTTTACTTTTGGTCCTTTGAGATCAGCGTGTATATTCTGAGAAATCAGAAAAAAAATATTGGTTCAGACTCATATTCTAGACAGGTTTTTATTTATTTGGACCCCATTTTGATTTATATCAGTCTTTGAATCGACTGCCTATTCGAAATTCGCAAAATTGCAGTATGTTTCCTCTGGCTTTCTTTGCCGGATCATTACAGGGTCACTGATGAGGCTTTATTAGCCGAAACTACGTAGTATGACCCATCTGCTTTCTTATGAATGTTTTCATTGCTCTTAAAGGAACTCATTATTGATTTTTATTTTCCTCGAGGCTGCGGTGCCCCAAATCAGTAGCAAGCTCGAGGAAGAGATCGAGGCGCTAGGTGGTGGGAAGTTCCAGTTGGCCCTCAAGATTCAGCTTCGGAAGGACAACCCAAACGGTAGTGAGGAAAGTAGAAAGAAAACAAAGATCAGGAATCGATACAATTAACTTACTCCACCCATCAAAGACACCAAAGGGAAAGAAACACAAACATTAAGCGACCAGACCATAATGGAAACCTAAACAAAGAAAGGCCATAAGGACAGTTACTTTCCCACAAAATGACCATATGGCCATCCAAAATAAAAGGACACACGTGATACACACAGTAAGTAACAAACAACACCATAAATAAACCGCCACAGAAGAACCGCCTTGGAACGGTCAGTAGAAAGATTTCCACGGGGGGGGGGGGGGGGGGCTTAAATCGATTTTACGTGGCCACAATCCTCGCACTTACTTCCGTCGCAATTTAGACAAATAATTTGTTCAGTCCGCATGAAGGCCTCCTAACTCATCAATGCAACATCTCCGTGAACACAAAAATCAAAGAACCACAGAGGTGAGACAACGGTGAGGACTCGACAGCAAGAAACCACTGAAATGCTGGAGCAAAAGAAAACCAACAGTTAGACTCCGATAGGCCCAACCAGAGACAGGGCATCAGGCACCAACCAACATTACCTTGAATTAGATCTCTCTAATTCTCAATAAGCCTTTACGTTGGAGCCGTCATAGAATCTTAGGCCTGACCCACCGGCGTGCAATTAAAGATGGAAGCAAAGTTGCCAACCGTGATTGGGTTAACTACCATGCATGCAGTCTGTCGTATAACATCCATGTTGTACCCAATCTTTTTATATCGAAGAATGATTTTACGAAATTGGGTGCTGAAGTCATTGCGGTTATATATTTTTCTGAATTTATATACTAAGTCACCATAAAATTCGGGTTCCGATAGACCTTGTCGCAGAAGAGATTTAAGTCCAATATTGAATTTTGAAATTAAATCAGAATGGCGTCTATAAAATTTTGAAAAGGCTTTGCGTAGTTTATGGTACCGATAACCCTGATTAAGGAGTTTAGCCATTTATAATTTATTACGAGTGTTGAAGTCAGTTACATGACTACACACTCTAGCAAATCGAATTAATTGCGAAATAAAAAACGCCATAGGATGGCGCAGGAGGAACATCACCATCCAACAAAGGAAAATTTACAATCTCAAAATCAAAGTCATCGCGTTTATCATGAATTTTGCACGAAACAAACCCATCTACAATAGATAGATGTAAATCCAAAAACGGGGCCTCGGTATCAGAAAAATTTGCTTTATTTACCTGAAGTTCTGGGGGATAAATCTGACTGATCAAACCATCGAAATAGGTATTATCAATATTTAATAAATCATCTAAATATCTAGAAGTGGAGCTAAAAGCTTCAATAATTTCAGATTGGTTATCAATGGAAAGCGACAACATGAAGTCTCTTTCATAACAATACAAGAACAGATCAGCCACAAGAGGTGCGCAATTCGTACCCATCGGAATACCCACAATTTGTCTAAATAACTTAGTACCGAATCTAATATAAATATTGTCAAGGAGAAAGGTGAGGGCATCACACACTTTCTGACATGACCAAAGTGTATAATTCTTATGCTCTTTAGAAGTGAAAAATGCATTTCTGACATTACATGCAAGATAGAGAGAATCTTCTCTGTGAAAAGTAGAAGTAAAACAAAGATCAGGAATTGATACAATTAACTAACTCTACCCATAAAAGACACCAAAGGGAAAGAAATACAAACATTAAGCGACCAGACCATAATGGAAACCTAAACAAAGGAAGGCCATAAGGACAGTCACTTTCCCACAAAATGGCCATATGGCCATCCAAAATTAAAAGACACAAGTGATACACACACTAAGTAACAAACAACAACATAAATAAATCGCCACAGAAGAGCCGCCTTGGAACGGTCAGTGGAAGATTTCCACTGGGGGGCTTAAATCGATTTTACGTGGCCACAATCCTCGCCCTTACTTCTGTCGCGATTCAATTAAAACATTAAGCTTTTCTTTTGTAAGATTATGAGGTAGTGTAAAGAGTGGAAAAATCGTAGGTAGACAGACTTGACGCACGAAAATGTCTGGATTTCAAATTATTTAAAACCTCCTTCGAGTTTTTTTTTATAGACCAAAACAGATTTCTTCCTGATCTTTCAAAGTAGAAGTAAAACAAAGATCAGGAATCGATACAATTAACTTACTCCATCCATCAAAGACACCAAAAGGGAAAGAAACACAAACATTAAGCGACCAGACCATAATGGAAACCTAAACAAAGGAAGGCCATAAGGACAGTTACTTTCCCACAAAATGGCCATATGGCCATCCAAAATAAAAAGACACAAGTGATACACACAGTAAGTATCAAACAACAACATAAATAAACCGCCACAGAAGAACCGCCTTGGAACGGTCAGTTGAAATATTTCAACTGGGGGGGGGGGGGGAGGGGGGGGGGGGGCTTAAATCGATTTTACGTGGCCACAATCCTCGCCCTTACTACCGTCGCGATTTAGACAAATAATTTGTTCAGTCCGCATGAAGGCCTCCTAACTCATCAGTGCAACATCTCCGTGAACACAAAAAATCAAAGAACCACAGAGGTGAAACAATGGGGAGGACTCGACAGCAAGAAACCACTGAAATGCTGGAGCAAAAGAAAACCAACAGTTAGACTCCGATGGGCCCGACCAGAGACAGAGCATCAGGCACCAACCAACATTACCTTGAATTAGATCTCTCTAATTCTCAATAAGCCTTTACGTTGGAGCCGTCATAGAATCTGAGGCCTGACCCACCGGCGTGCAATTAAAGAGGGAAGCAATATCACAATATTTAATCACATGCGTTTTAATAGCAGTAAGACAGGAAGTTAATAATTTAGAAAGTTCAGTGGTAGTGCAAGAGCCAGAATTTGCAATAAACCGTGCTTTGTAAGGTTTTTATGAAGTTTTGGTAACCAGTATAGCGTAGGGAGCTTGTCTTGGCCTTCGGTAACACACACAGCAAACTTGGTGGCTGAATGAAAAACATGTTTATCTACTATAGCTCTCTATTCAGCTAAAGGCTGAAGTTCATAGGCCTTAGTACCACCAAGCTTCTGCTTAAGCGTGTTAACATAGTGGAGCCGTCACACAACGACAACGTTGTTAGCGGCCTTGTCTGCAGGGGCCAAAACAAACTTCTTGTGAAATTCTTGAATACCTAGTTTAAGATGACGTAAAGACGTCTTGGGCTTAGGAGATAATAAGTTAGTATTTTGAGAGTAGAAAGAAATGCGTTTATTGACTAGTTTTAAAATGCTAAGAGTCCAGTCCTTAAGGGCTTTATGCTCAACATACTCTCGCTTACACCATCGATTACTGAATTCATTCAAGGAAGCAGCGATTTCATCTCTACATTTACTGAAATCAATTTTAGAAGGAAACCGATATTTCGGTCCTTTAGAAATTATATTCCTTATCCTAGAATCAGGAATAATTTTCAAATTGCCAGTAATTACATGACCAGCTGCAGGATAGCAGGAGTACACAACCCCCGTGCTGCGCCACAAACAGGAGGCCCTTCTCCAGGCCAGCGAAATCAAGGGGGCTCTCGATAAAACCTTCCAACAGATCCAAAAACACTCGAAAAGTGGACGCAGAGAGGGTCTGGCTGGGTTGTAGATCAGGTACAGACCCTTTGGCTGGACATTGCCAGACCAGATATCAGCCTCTTCGGGGTAGGTCCTACATGCCACTCCCAACAGAATTAAGATATAAGAAGGCACTGGTTAACATAAAGAACAAGGACCGATACTTCTTTCAATGGACGCTCCGAGCGGCTCTGGCAAATCCGCCACCACCACATAACCCACAGAGACCAAGTTGGTATCCTACCAATGATGGTCTGAACTTTGAAGGGATTGATAGTCCCACACCCATCTCACAGATACCAAAATTTGAGCGACAGAACAACCTAGCCATCAATGTCTTTGGCTGGGACAAGGGCATCCTTGTCCTTCGTCTCAGCACACAACCACAAGAGATACCAAGGATCAATATGCTGCTGGTCAGTGCAAATAAAAATCACTTCCACTACAACTGGATAAAGAACTTCAACCGCCTCCTTTACAACCAGAGCAAGTACCATAAAAAGAAGCACTTCTATGAGCGCTGTCTTCATGGCTACACGAGAGATGAACTGCTGGAGGCCCACAAGCTTGAGTGCGAAGGCATTGGCCAGACGGCTGTCTGGGTGGAGATGCTAGAGGAGGGTAAGAACAAGCTCACCTTCCAGAACAACCACAAGCAGCAACCAACCCCATTCGTCATTTATGCAGACTTTGAGGCTCACACCACAAAGATCGAGGACCCCGAACGCGATCCTACAAAAAGTAACACCCAACGAACACAACAACATGAGGCTTGCAGCTACTGCTATATCGTGGTGCGGTGTGATGGATCAACAAAGCCGCCTGTCGAGTGTCGCGGCCCAAATGCAACAGAGCGCTTCTTAAAATCACTCCAGGAGGAGGAGCGCAAGATTAAGAGCGTGCTAGCCAATCCTAAAAACATAAGGATGGCACGAAAGGCCTATCAGGTCCATAACAATGCCGCGAATTGCTATATATGCAAAAAACCGCTAAACGGTGACTCTGTCCGCGACCACTGTCATATCACGGGTAAATATCGAGGGGCAGCTCACAACGCCTGCAACCTTAAGCTGAGGCTAAGCCCAAAGACCACCGTTATTCCTGTGGTTTTCCACAACCTCAGAGGGTACGACTCCCACCTGCTCATGCAGGCCATCTCGAGGGTCGAAGGTAGAGTTTCCTGCATCCCCAACAACACAGAAAAATACATTTCCTTTTCTCTCGGACAGCTTCGCTTTATCGACAGCGCCCAGTTCCTGCTAGCTTCCCTTGATAAACTGGTGGCGGCAAATAAACCAGAAGCTTTCAAGATCACATCGTTCTACGAGCCAGACAAGCAGAGGTTTGAGCTATTAACCCGAAAAGGTATCTACCCATATGGGTACATGGACTCCTGGGATCACTTCGTTGAGACCAAGCTCCCTCCGAAAGAGGTATTCTACAGCAAGCTCGCCGACGAGCACATCAGCGACGACGAGTTCGCCCACGCGCATAGAGTATGGGAGATCTGTGGGTGTAAGACCCTGGGGGAGGGGGGGCTACTACGACCTCTACAATCGCACAGATGTTCTCCTGCTGGCTGTTATCTTCGAGGAATTCCGAAAGACCTGCCTGACGCAGTACGGTTTAGACACAGCGCACTATTACACCAGCCCGGGGCTTTCGTGGGACGCCCTTCTCAAGAAGACAGGAGTGGAGCTCGAGCTACTCACAGATTACGACCAACATCTATTCATCGAGAAGGGGATGCGTGGAGGTATCTCAATGGTCCCAAAGCGCTATGCTAAGGCCAACAATCCTCAGGTTGAGGATTATGACCCAGAAAAGCCTAGTAGCCACATCCTATACCTCGACGCAAACAATCTCTACGGGTGGGCTATGAGCCAGGCACTCCCTACCGGCGGCTTCCAGTGGGTTGATGTATCGGGACTCGCAGAAACCATTGCAGAACTACCCGCAGACAGTGAAGTGGGCTATATTCTAGAGGTAGATAAGGAATATCCAGCAGAGCTGCACAAGGCACACAACACCTATCCGCTAGCACCAGAGCGCCTAGTGGTCAAGAAGGAGTGGATGTCGGAGTACCAGCGCGAACTTCTCGATGGAGCTTTGGGGGAAGCACCTACAGAGGTTGAGAAGTTGATACCCAACCTTCGCAACGAAGACCGTTACGTGCTCCACTATCGGAATCTCCAGCTTTACCTCTCCCTGGACATGCGTCTGACCAAGATTCATCGCGCCCTCCATTTCCAGCAGAGCCCCTGGATGGAGCCCTACATCCGGATGAATACTGAGCTCCGGAAGAAGGCCACCAGCGACTTCGAGAAGGATCTCTACAAGCTAATAAACAATTCGGTCTTCGGCAAGACGATGGAGAACCTCCGCAGGCGTGTCGACGTCAAGCTGGTCCGCGCCAACGAGGAAGATACTCAGACGCCTCATCGCAAGCCCCGCCTTTGCTAGAGCCACCATCTTCGACGACGACCTGGCGGCTGTCCAAATGCATAGGAGTCGTCTTGTGCTCAATCGCCCGGTTTACGTGGGGATGAGTATCCTAGACCTCTCGAAGACCCTGGTGTATGATTTATATTACAACCAGCTCCAGAGGCAGTACGGGGACCGCTGCCAGCTGCTCTACACAGACACCGACAGCCTCCTCCTGGAAATCCAGACAGAGGACGTCTACGAGGATATGGCCAAACATCAGAACCTTTACGACACGTCCGACTACCCGATAGACCACCCGCTGCACAGCACAGAGAACAAGAAGGTGTTGGGTAAGATGAAGGACGAGTGCGCCGGGCAAGCAATCGCCGAATATGTGGGCCTGGGCCGAAGATGTACTCCATCCTCCAGGCATCTGGAAAGAACATCAAGAAGGCCAAGGGTGTGAGAAAAGCAACTGTCAAGAAGCGCATCAGGCATGAACAGTTCAAAGAGGCTCTCTTTGAGAAGCAAACCTTCCGCCATGGCATGGATGTTCTTAGGTCGGAGCGTCACCCCATCTACAGGCAGCATCTCAACAAGGTGTCGCTGTCGCCCTTCGATTCCAAGCGTTGGAACGCAGAAAACGGAGTTGACACACAGGCTTATGGTTACAAAGATTACAACACAAAAAAGATGGACGCGTTCGTTGAGGAACTCGGGCAGTCCATCCAAAGAACTCTGAAACCATAGGATAAACGATGGCTCCCAAAAAGAAAAAACAACAACAAAAAGACGCAAGTGATACACAGTAAGTAACAAACAATAACATAAATAAATCGCCACAGAAGAACCGCCTTGGAACGGCTTAAATCGATTTTAGGTGGCCACAATACTCGCCCTTACTTCCGTCGCGATTTAGACAAATAATTTGTTCAGTCCGCATGAAGGCCTCCTAACTCATCAGTGCAACATCTCCGTGAACACAAATAATCAAAGAACCACAGAGGTGAGACAACGGTGAGGACTCGACAGCAAGAAACCACTGAAATGCTGGAGCAAAAGAAAACCAACAGTTAGACTCCAGTTGCTTCCTAAAGCAAAACAATCTATTTATGCTAGGAAACTTGAAGAATCTATACCCTTGTTTGGTATTTTTAAAATATCTATTAAAATTCATTTCAAACTAGAAGAATATAATGCAGTTAAAACAGAAGATAGGAAAAATTAAAAAAAAAAGGCCGGAACGTCATCATAATTTTTCTTCGAATGTTTTTTTTTTTCAGGGTCTTTTTAGGTACATGTGGTAGAATAGAAGTGAATGCAATGATCAGGAATCGATACAATTAGCCCACAGCTCCCATCAGAGACACCACGGGAAAGAAACACAAACATGAAACAACTAGACCCTAATGAAAACATCACAAGCGGAAAGCCAAAAGGACAGTTACTTTCCCACAAAATGACCAATTGGCTATCCAAAGCAAAATAATATACGCGATACACACACTCAAAGACAAGTCATAACAAAAATAAACGATGACAGAAGAACCGCCTTGGAACGGTAAGTAAAACGAGTTCCACTGGGGGAGGGGTGGGGGCTGTTCTTAAATCGATTTTACGTGGCCATAATCCTCGCCCTTACTTCCGTCGCAATTAAGACAAATAATTTGTTCAGGTCGCATGAAGGCCTCCTAACTCATCAGAGCAACATCTCCGTGAACAGAAAAAAAAATCAATCAACCACAGAGATGAAACAACGGTGAGGACTCACCGAAATGCTGGAGCTAAAGGAAACCAACAGTTAGACTCCGATGGGCCCGACCAGAGACAGAGCATCAGGCACCAACCAACATTACATAAAATTGGGTCCATTCAGCTCAACCAACATAAGCGCGGCCGACTGAGTCGGTTAAGTAGAAGTAAAACAAACATCAGGAATTGATACAATTAACTTACTCCATCCATAAAAGACACCAAAGGGAAAGAAATACAAACATTAAGCGACCAGACCATAATGGAAACCTAAACAAAGGAAAGCCATATGGACAGTTACTTTCCCACAAAATGGCCATATGGCCATCCAAAATTAAAAGACACAAGTGATACACACAGTAAGTAACAAACAACAACATAAATAAATCGCCACAGAAGAGCCGCCTTGGAACGGTCAGTGGAAGATTTCCACTGAGGGGCTTAAATCGATTTGACGTGGCCACAATCCTCGCCCTTACTTCCGTCGCGATTTAGACAAAAAATTTGTTCAGTCCGCATGAAGGCCTCCTAACTCATCAGTGCAACATCTCCGTGAACACAGAAATCAAAGAACCACAGAGGTGAGACAACGGTGAGGACTCGACAGCAAGAAACCACTGAAATGCTGGAGCAAAAGAAAACCAACAGTTAGACTCCGATGAGCCCGACCAGAGACAGAGCATCAGGCACCAACCAACATTATCTCTTTAATTTTCAATAAGCCTTTACGTTGGAGCCGTCATAGAATCTGAGGCCTGACCCACCGGCGTGCAATTAAAGAGGGAAGCAAAGTTGCCAACCGTGATTGGGTTAACTACCATGCATGCAGTCTGTCGTATAATATCCATGTTGTACCCAATCTTTTTATATCGAAGAATGATTTTACGAAATTGGGTGCTGAAGTCATTGCGGTTATATATTTTTCTGAATTTATATACTAAGTCACCATAAAATTCGGGTTCCGATAGACCTTGTTGCAGAAGAGATTTAAGTCCAATATTGAATTTTGAAATTAAATCACAATGGCGTCTATAAAATTTTGAAAAGGCTTTGCGTAGTTTATGGTACCGATAACCCTGATTAAGGAGTTTAGCCGTTAATAATTTATTACGAGTGTTGAAGTCAGTTACATGACTACACACTCTAGCAAATCGAATTAATTGCGAAATATAAACGCCATAGGATGGCGCACGAGGAACATCACCATCCAAAAAAGGAAAATTTACAATCTCAAAATCAAAGTCATCGCGTTTATCATAAATTTTGCACGAAACAAATCCATCTACAATAGATAGATGTGAATCCAAAAACGGGGCCTCGGTATCAGAAGAATTTGCTTTATTTAACTGAAGTTCTAGGGGGTAAATCTGACTGATCAAACCATCAAAATAGGTATTATCAATATTTAATAAATCATCTAAATATCTAGAAGTAGAGCTAAAAGCTTCAATAATTTCAGATTGGTTATCAATGGAAAGCGACAAAATGAAGTCTCTTTCATAACAATACAAGAACATATCAGCCACAAGAGGTGCGCAATTAGTACCCATCGGAATACCCACAATTTGTCTAAATAACTTAGTACCAAATCTAATATAAATATTGTCAAGTAGAAAGGTGAGTGCATCACACACTTTCTGACATGACCAAAGTGTATAATTCTTATGCTCTTTAGAAGTGAAAAATGCGTTTCTGACATTACATGCAAGATAGAGAGAATCTTCTCTGTGAAAAGCCCATTCAATTAAATCATTAAGCTTTTCTTTTATAAGATTATGAGGAAGTGTAGTGTAAAGAGTGGAAAAATCGTAGGTAGACAGACTAGAAGCACGAAACTGTCTAGATTTCAATTTATTTAAAACCTCATTCGAATTTTTTATAGACCAAAACAGATTTCTTCCTGATCTTTCAAAGACTTTATCACAATATTTAATTACATGCGTTTTAATAGCAGTAAGACAGGAAGTTAATAATTTAGAAAGTTCAGTGGTAGTGCAAGAACTAGAATTTGCAATAAACCGTGCTTTGTAAGGTTTTTTATGAAGTTTTGGTAACCAGTATAGCGTAGGAAGCTTGCCTTGGCCTTCGTTAACACACACAGCAAACTTGGTGGCTGAAAGACAAACATGTTTATCTACTATAGCTCTCTCTTCAGCCAAAGGCTGAAGTTCATAGGCCTTAGTACCACCAAGCTCCTGCTTAAGCGTGTTAACATAGTGGAGCCGTCACACAATAACGACGTTGTTAGCGGCCTTGTCTGCAGGGGCCAAAACAAACTTCTTATGAAATTCTTGAATACCTAGTTTAAGATGACGTAAAGACGTCTTGGGCTTAGGAGGTAATAAGTTAGTATTTTGAGAATAGAAAGAAATGCGTTTATTCACTAGTCTTAAAATGCTAAGTTCCCAGTCCTTTAGGGCTTTACACTCAACATACTCTCGCTTACACCATCGATTACCGAATTCATTCAAGGAAGCAGCGATTTCATCTCTACATTTACTGAAATCAATTTTAGAAGGAAACCGATATTTCGGTCCTTTAGAAATTATATTCCTTATCCTAGAATCAGGAATAATTTTCAAATTGCCAGTAATTACATGACCAGCAGCAGGATAGCAATACTTTGAGTTTTTACAATCACATGAATCAGGATTATTAGTATCAATATCAAGATCTGAAACAAGTTTATTGAAATTAAAAATGATAGATCTAACAGGTTTGTTATATTTATAGCAAATTATAGGTGTTTCAGTATTTTGAAAATAAGCAGGAATGGAAGAAAGCACCGATCTCTCACGGAAGATACTGGGCAAATCTATAAAATCCATACCCTTATTAATGAAGGATATTTTGAAGAAATGACGTTTATGGTTAATTTCAGAATCAATGTAAGGACGGAGAGTATGCTGAGTATAGCCTCTAGTTAAGAGAGCCGCATCATATAACTGATGAGAACTATCGTAGAATTTATTCGCCTCGGTGTCCAGAAGACGTAAAACAGAAACGGGTAATGAACTTAAAAATGAAAGCATAGAGTGGCGTCCATGATTTAATAATATAATTGACAGTCACTTCAGTCTAGTATTGTTTCGTTTAAACGCACGTGATTTACGTTTAAAGTTACCATTTTTCCTGGTGCCGTGAGATCTAGTTCTGCGTTTTCGACATTCCAGGAGTGAGAAAATATCAAAGTCCGGCATTCTGGAAATATTACCCTCATGATAAATGTTGTCATTAAATCCCAGTGGAAAAGGGGTCTGTAAAAATTTAATCCATTTCAGTTCAGCTTCATGTCTTTTGATTATTTTGAATCTAGATGTAGAATTTGCATCGTAATAAAGTTTTTCCACTGGTTGTATAATAATGTTATTTACAGGATGACCTGTACGTCGAAAGTGACGGTACAAGAAAGTGTCAGTTTTCTTAGGCTTACTCATTCTACGATAATGCTCGTTCAATCTAGTTTTAAGCATGCGGTTAGTTTGACCGACGTACTGCATATTACAGTTTGCAGCACGTCAAGTAATTAGATAAATTAAATCTGTAGACTGTCATGTCAAATCAGACATGTTAACTACAGAGAAGCGTCTACCGTTTACAGATGAAGTAACGGTAGACGCAGTGCTTAAATGCGAACAACATCTGCACCTCTTGGCATTGCACTTAGAAATACTAGGATACATTCCACTTCTTTTCCACGGATTTGTATATTTTCGAAGGATGGGTGATTTGAGAGGAGATAGTCTTATACGAAGACTACTCCCAAAAACATTGGTATTGCCTGCTCCTTTGAGATTAACTGAAGTTACAGAAGACAAATTTAAGGGTCTAACCAATACCGAAGGCAACATAGTATTAAAGTTCTTAATAGAATGGGGAATCCGTACAGAAGAAGCAGAGTGTAACCTAAGGGGTGATATTGATATTTTAAATGTATTTGTAATACTCATTTTGGTTAGTAAGGTTGTGATACCGTCAAAACTAAAGCGATGTTCATACCGGTTATTAAATAAATAAAATTACTGAAGAAGATTCCTTCGAATAGAAGGAAGGTACAACAAAAGCCCACAAAACATCCTAGTCTACTTAAAGTACAGGGATGTCAAACAAGCAGTTGTTATACAACGAGGAACGAACATCGGTTTAATAATGACCTTCAACAGGTATCTAAAGGATGTCAATTGATGGAACAGTGAAAAGCAATTGCATAAGCAATCCCTGAGGATTGGAAAAATAAGAGCATTAAATGCATGTACGGGGAGACCTTTTACAGCCGCCACACGGCACAAACAAAACAGCCCTGATATGCAAAGTAGAAGTAAAACAAAGATCAGGAATTGATACAATTAACGGACTCCATCCATAAAAGACACCAAAGGGAAAGAAATACAAACATTAAGCGACCAGACCATAATGGAAACCTAAACAAAGGAAGGCCATATGGACAGTTACTTTCCCACAAAATGGCCATATGGCCATCCAAAATTAAAAGACACAAGTGATACACACAGTAAGTAACAAACAACAACATAAATAAATCTGCATACGGCTGAACTTATTGCGTCAAAAGACTTAAAATTTCTAAATGGCTGGTTAATAGGCTAATCAGAATCAGAATTGCACGGAGATGTTGCACTGATGAGTTAGGAGGCCTTCATGCGGACTGAACAAATTATTTGTCTAAATCGCGACGGAAGTAAGGGCGAGGATTGTGGCCACGTAAAATCGATTTAAGCCCCCCAGTGGAAATCTTTCACTGACCGTTCCAAGGCGGCTCTTCTGTGGCGATTTATTTATGTTGTTGTTTGTTACTTACTGTGTGTATCACTTGTGTCTTTTGGTTTTGGATGGCCATATGGCCATTTTGTGGGAAAGTAACTGTCCTTATGGCCTTCCTTTGTTTAGGTTTCCATTATGGTCTGGTCGCTTAATGTTTGTATTTCTTTCCCTTTGGTGTCTTTTATGGGTGGAGTAAGTTAATTGTATCAATTCCTGATCTTTGTTTTACTTCTACTTTGTTACTGATGACACGTCAAATGACATTCATACACCAGGACCTGTGATGTGGGAAGTTAGTCCCTAGCTCTAACCAAAGAGGTAAATTTTACGTGTAATTAGATCTCTTCCTAGTATCTGCATAATATTGCATCTGTCGAGTCATCACCGTTGTCTCACCTCTGTGGTTCTTTGATTTCTGTGTTCACGGAGATGTTGCACTGATGAGTTAGGAGGCCTTCATGCGGACTGAACTAATTATTTGTCTAAATCGCGACGGAAGTAAGGGCGAGGATTGTGGCCACGTAAAATCGATTTAAGCCCCCCAGTGGAAATCTTCCACTGACCGTTCCAAGGCGGCTCTTCTGTGGCGATTTATTTATGTTGTTGTTTGTTACTTACTGTGTGTATCACTTGTGTCTTTTAATTTTGGATGGCCATATGGCCATTTTGTGGGAAAGTAACTGTCCATATGGCCTTCCTTTGTTTAGGTTTCCATTATGGTCTGGTCGCTTAATGTTTGTATTTCTTTCCCTTTGGTGTCTTTTATGGATGGAGTAAGTTAATTGTATCAATTCCTGATCTTTGTTTTACTTCTACTTTACTGAGCTTGTAAAACCATAATGATATGGAATTGCTTTAGACGAGATTAATCAAACTTTTATTCTTGTAAACCCTTCTTTCCTTTCCAAATATATGGTTTTCCAGGATGTTCATTACATGCACACGGTAACGTGATTATTATTATTTTTTTTATTATTTCTCCTGTTGGTACGTTTGTTACCACTTAGGACCCCTTTGTGGGATATACTTTTTTTTCATTTCTGCTGTTGATCATAGATCGCAGGTTCTCACTAGATCCTCCCCATTTGGGCTTTTCTAACGAGCACCCACAATATGTGTTTAAAGAAGAATTAAGAAACACATCCTGAAGTCGCTTCTAAGTAGTTTGAGATAAAAAGGTTTGAAATCTTATAATTTTTTTTAGAAAAAACTGAAACCAAAGTGGCCAGAATCTAGTTTCATTTAAGCAGTAGTTTGAGATATCAGTGTTTGAGATAACGAGAATCAACTGTTACATAACTCAAAATATCGAAAGAACATCAAGTTAGCAAGTCCGTTAATTGAAGACCCCACAAACCCCACTTATATAGAGAAAACTGGGGTCCATGGGGTATTCATTATTTTCCTTTTTCTCAAAAACATTGATCTTCGAACACCGTAAAAGCCACATCTCTCAACATGTTTAAGAGCAACCTGAACCAGGACTGGACGACCAAAGAGAACAAATTCGCACCTATCACGTAGGCACACACACATATCAGCAGCGCTCGTTTACACTTGAGCCATGTATGGCTCACTAATATGGCCACTATTAGCAATTGTGCTACACAACGGTCAGAGGATGAAGGTAAATGAAGGTAAATGTAGATAATCGTTAGCACCGCCTCAACGGCACTCACAACGTATTTTTGGGGTACAAATAAGAAAAAAATATTACAGCTTTTCATAAGAAAAGTCAACATTTCTGGGATATGATGTCATGCGGATGTGTTTTCGTAATGATAATTAATAAATGGATTCGTAAATTGGCGAGATATTTATATAAAAGGTACACGCCTATGCCCGATATATCTGTATGAATAAGAGTGCCATACTATCTGGTTCTAGAAATAACTATGGTGGATACCTGTAATGTTTTTCAATTTATTTCTGCTCTAAACACCACTAGGGAAAATGATTGTGGTGGCTCAGACACACCGGGTGGGATTATTGTCAACTGACCTATATTCCACGTTTGATAAAGTAATTTGTGAAAAAGGGCATGCACAATGTGGTAAAAAATGATAATAGTATGTATTTTATAAAAATATCCTAAAAATATGGTGGAAACCAGGTCGAAAATGGTCCGTTCCGGTAAATTTACGCACCCCACTGTGGAGAAGGACCGGTTCGCTATATAGACAAACCCGTTTAGGAGGGGTCAGTATAAAACGCAGCACTTTAGTGCAGCTATATTAAACATATAGGAAAATGCAGCCATAAGGAAATCATAGGTAATGCAGCTATTATAGAAAATAGTATAAAACGCAGCCGCATATGCAGCCAATATAAAATATATAGTGTAGTATTCACTTTTCGCTTTTCAGTTAAAAATTATCTTATATTTTCATACATCTGCTCAAAACATAGATTGTGAGAACCGCCTCGGCGAGGCTGTTCTAACCAGTTCCCACAATCTATGTTTTACCCACAATCTATGTTTTTGAGCAGAAATATGAAGACTAATGTACACACCTGAAAACCATTTTCAGCTATATAAATGTTGGGTTTAAAGGTATCAAAATTAAATAGGCGTGTTCTTGTTATGGCTTGATGAACCTGTGACTCTCCATCTTTGTGTTGTTTGAATAAAGATCGCGGATTAAACTGATGCCTAAGCCCCAGTTTATATAGAGAAAACGGGGGTTTAGTGGAGGGATACATTATATTTCTTATATCTGCTCTTAGACATAGGTTGTGAGTCCTCAATGAGTCGGTTCTAACGAGCACCACAACCTATGTTTGCAGTATAAAGAAGAAGAAAAGCACTATGTTGAGCTCGTTAGCGGGGGTGGGGCGTAACTGTATATAACGTCAAGCAAGAATGCTCTCAAACTGGAGGTATCTTGGCAATAAGACATAGAAAAGAACAAAATAAAGAGAACATATTAACTTCATTTTTAGCTTGTAAATACAAAAATGCATAATATGAGAAAACATATGGAAAACAACCTAACAGTTACATTTGAGCAATCACACAAGATTATATCCTCTTTAGAAGTAGTTTGCCAGTACTCGTTTGCGGCCGGGTTCAGCTCTGCATGGATGCATCATGCAGCCCCATCTATTTCATCAAGCCCCAATTATATAAATCCATGTACCAGAAACCCCAAAACGGGTATTTGGCAAACAATGTAGGCCCAGATAAGATGCCGCAGAACATGGCCTCTGATCAGGACCTACACTGTTTGCAAAAAGGAATGGCCCATCACGTGAACAAGTCTGTGAAATATAGACCCCTAAACCCCACTTTATAGAGAAAACTGGGGTTTATTGGGGTATACATTATTTGCCTCATTTCTGCTCCAAGACATAGGTTGTGGGTACATGTTAGAACCGCCTCAATGAGGCATTTCTAACGAGCACCCAAAACCGATTTTTTGGAGTATACTGAAGAACAATATCACAAATTTTCATCAGAAAAATTACCTTTTTTGAGGTTTGACACCCCTGAATTTTGAAATGTACAATATATACAAAAAATATACAAGCATAATTTGAGTTAATTTGTATATCTCAATGCATTGGTCAGTTATAAATTTATACTGGAATCTTCACCATTCCAAAACCTCTTGGTTATGAGCAGTATACTGTTCACAAACATCCCTAAGGTGTGAAAAACAGAAGTTTACCTGTACTAATCTGTGTGATGTTTTAACAAGATCACTACTGTTCACACACATCCCTTAAGGTGTGAAAAGCAGAAGTTACCTGTATTAATCTGTGTGATGTTTTAACAAGATCACAGAACAGAGTTTTAATAATTTGGTGATATGCAGCTATATTTTCTTCAGAAATTTCAGAAGATAATTTTGGAAAAATTGACTATGATATAAAGCAGCATTACGTCCATACTGTAATCATTAATGTGATTTATTGCCTTTAATTAATAATGAAAATAGAAATGCAAGATAACATGAGAATCCTTCTAGCATGAAGCAAAAAAGGCACAATACACATAGACTTTTACTATATAACAGTGGGGTTTAAGGGGGTCAAAATTATATAGGCATGTTTTCGTGATGAATATGATAACACGCTCAAAACATAGATTGTGGAGTACCCACAATCTATGTTTTTGAGCAGAAATAAGAAAAAATGATGTCTACCCCTGCAAACCCCAGTTTTACTATAAAACAGTGGGGTTTAAGGGGGTCAAAATTATATAGGCATGTTTTCATGATGAATATGATAACACACTCAAAAATTAGATGCCAAAATCAGGCCCATTTTCTCTTTCTCTATCAGTACCATTTAAGTAAAGTTGTGCTAACCCTATATCAATTAAATTTATGAGGTAATTGGTAGACACACCTACTTATGTATCTTGTTAACACTTAATAAAACACTTGACTGCAGGTAAGTGTGCATGACAATTTAAAGAAGCCTGTTTATTACCTGGGCGTACTTTTATTAGATCATTATATCAGATAAACAGATTAACTTTTGAAATATAATAATTCAATCAGTTATGACAAGTATGGTTACCTGTGCAATAGGGGGTCTGACAGTAAAATAAAAAAATAAGTACAATAACATAATTAATATAAAGTATGTAATAATGAAAAATTACAGGATGAAAGAAAATGATATTTTTTATTATTTCTGCTTAATTTTATTTTTCTGCACAAAACGTGGCTTGCAGGGGTATTCATCACATAGATTTGTTGTCAAGATGAAGCCCTTAAATTACATTATATATATTTTGTATATAAATTGTGATATTTTTCTAATTTCTGCTCAAAACATAGATTGTGGATACTCGTTAGAAACGCCTCGGTGAGAAACAATAATGTCTACCCCTGCAAACCCCAGTTTTACTATATAACAGTGGGGTTTAAGGGGGTCAAAATTATATACCGTATTCGACCTATTTACCGCACATGCTCCTATAAGCGCACACCCAAGCTTTTTTGGAAAAAATACACAAGCGCAATCTTTACAGTAACCTCCCAACAAATTCATATTGAGTTTTGTTGCATCTTTGACCCGGACAATCATATGTATATGTGGTGAACCCCTATGCTGAAATTCAACTCTATAAAATAATCATATTAGAAGCTTTTTTTTCGTATTTTTTTCGTATTGAGTGTGCGCTTATTAGGTAGATTTTTCACCAAATATTTTCATACAATTTTGAAAAAACTAAGCGCACGGTGCGGTAAATAGGTCGAATACGGTAGGCATGTTTTCGTGATGAATATGATAACACACTCGTGCAAATTTGTACATTTTTACACATCTCCATTTAGGCGGTTCTAACGAGTACCCACAACCTATGTCTTGGAACAAGAATAAAAAAATAATGTTTACACCCATAAACCCCTGTTTTCTCTATATAAAGTGGGGTATAGGGGGTCATCATTTCACGGACTTGCTCACGTGATGACTGAAACAAAAATACTTGCAATCATTGGCAAGACACGTGGATTTAAGTTACATCTAGCTTATCTTCGGCCCCAGCCTATCTGGGTTTGAAAAAAATAGATTGGGCTACATCTTCTTCCATGCAGCGCTGAGAGCTGAAACCAACCGCATATGAGTACTGGTATACAGCTTATAGGTTATAAGCCTGCCCTGGTGGTGTGAGTCGGACCGCCCATGCATATAAACCCTATTGGTTTCATTGTGCACCAGGGCATAAAATGAGAAAGGAAATAAATAAATAAAGTATACTTACGGGAAACGATGGTACCATCTCTGAAACAATATCTAAGTCCATAAATTCACGTACGCGAAAACCTGGATAGCACAACGTCACTATATTGTCACTGAGTAAATACTCATGCATATATTTAACCTGACTATGTCCCAGAATAAGAGCCATGATTAATGCACAGACTTTCTATGCCGGCTTATTACAGGGTCACTGATGAGGCTTTATTAGCCGAAACTACGTAGTATGACCCATCTTCTTTCTTATGAATGTTTTCATTGCTTTTTAAGGACCTCATTTTTTATTTTTATTTGCCTTAACTGCAGCTGGTGTTGTGCCGTGTGGCGGCCGTAAAACGTCTCCCCGTACATCAACCATAGTGCAGTTTATATTTTACTTTTGGTCCTTTGAGATCAGTGTGAATATTCTGAGAAATCAGAAATAAATTATTGGTTTAGACTCGTATTCTAGACAGGTTTTTAATTACCGGTATTTGGACCCCATTTTGATTTAATTCAGTCTTTGAATCGACTGCCTATTCGAAATTCGCAAAATTGCAGTATGTTTCCTCTGGCTTTCTATGCCGGCTTATTACAGGGTCACTGATGAGGCTTTATTAGCCGAAACTACGTAGTATGACCCATCTTCTTTCTTATGAATGTTTTCATTGCTTTTTAAGGACCTCATTTTTTATTTTTATTTATCCAAATTTAGCACACAATATCTTGCTATCAACTTAGAATGGAATATTTCAGTCATTTTTTGTATGCTGTTATATATTCTTGGAGATGGCATTGTTTGATTTCTGGTGTGAAGGCAATAATTAAATAATGATTTGGATTAACTATACAAACCAATTGTGTACATATAGGCTTCTTCTTAAGTCACATCATTATTGTGATTAAAAGAAAGTTAAACAAAGTTATTAGAACCATCAAAGACAAACTTCTAACGGGGCACTTCTAACAATTAATCTTTACTTGCTAACATCACAGTTTTTGTTAATTAAGCAATTATTGTGAGTTGACCCTATGTCCATATTTATCATTCTTCCCCTCTTTTGTCAGTCAAACAAAACATTTCACCATAATACACAAGAAAATATGCCTATTCAAGTATATTGAATAAATTACTCCCCCCCCCCTCCCCTAAAAAATAGGATATTTATTTATTTATGCACTATTTATTTAAGCACTATCAAAGATTGTGGGTACTCTTTAGAACAGCCTTAACGAGTACCCACAATTTATGGTTTTGAGCAGAAATAAGAAAAATAATGTTTAAACTTACAATCTATGTTTTGGAGCAAAAATAAGAAAAATAATATATACCCTAGTTGCACTACATACAAGTGGGGTTTAAGGGGGTCATTATTATATTGGCACATATATTTCTATGATGTTAATTCATAACACACGTGTTATTTGTATCCTAATGAAACCTGTATTTATACTACACTATATATTTTATATTGGCTGCATATGCGGCTGCGTTTTATACTATTTTCTATAATAGCTGCATTACCTATGATTTCCTTATGGCTGCATTTTCCTATATGTTTAATATAGCTGCACTAAAGTGCTGCGTTTTATACTGACCCGTTTAGGAGGATCCATTTCCTTGCTTAGTTGTACCATTTTTAAAGATGGCGATCGACTTGCGGAAGAATAAGGAATCGCTTTTAAAAGCGTACAATGATGTTGTGGCAGATAACAATTCAGTTGATTGGTACTGTGTTTTAGACCTGCATATGATGACTCGATTTTCAGCAAAGCAATCTCGGCATTTCTTTCGCATAAACTGCAATCACCGAATAATCTTTGTTCAGTTTTGCTTGTTTACACTTCCGCATTTCCAAACAGAGCCATGCAAAGTAGCAGTCTGCACGCCAACTATGGCTAGATGCAGTGCCTAGTGGTAGTACACAAAAAATTTGTTACGTCTAGTGCAGTGACTTAATGAGAATTGTTACTGGTGACACATCAATAGGTCAGTGGTTAGTGCACTTGCCTCTGGTGCTAGAGGCCCCCAGTTTGATCCCCGGAGGCGGTGATTATTTCGGTGTCTGAACATGCTCCATTGGCATCATTTGCAGGGATGAATGCGAAAAGGTGCACCGTCCTTCGAATCGGGACGTTAACTAGAGGCCTCCTGTGCAGTAAGAGTCATCTCCTGTGCAGGTTAAAGAACCGTACCGTAATTACATGATTACAGTGTAGGCTTTCAACCCTGCAACCTGGAGTGTATGTAATGTACACCTGCGAGTAATGGTAAAAAAAAGAACCTAAGCTCAGCTTAAATGGAGCAAGATAGCTCAGTGGTTAGTGCACTTGCCTCTGATGCTAGAGCAGAGGTGTAAAATTTCCCTCAAACTTACTCGCCCTTATCGTCTAAACTTTTCATTTAGGTGCTAAAACTGAAGAAAAAGTAAGGTCAGTTTTGAAAACCATACTCGCCCTGCCTTAAAACTAGCAAATGCAAGCGGGCGAGTGGAATTTTACACCCCTGTAGAGACCTCCCGGTTCAGTCCGGGGTGGCAGTCATTATTTCGGTGTTTGAACAAGCTCCATTGGCATCATTTGAAGAGATGAAATTGAATGTCAAAAAGTGCATCATCCTTCAGTTGAGACATTAACTGGAGGCCCCCTGTGCAGGAAGAGTCATCTCCTGTGCAGGTTAAAGATCCATACCGTAATTACATAATTACTGTGTAGGCTTTCAACCCTGCAACCTGGAGTGTATGTAATGTACACCTGCGAGTAATGGTCAAATGTGACCAGTTGCAGTATAAGTAGAAAGAAAGAAAACTCTTGCCAAAGAAGTAAACCTAGGTCCTAGCGCCTTCAGAGGATGAAATTCCCGAATCTGGAAGGGCATTCCAAGGGGAAAGAGGTTTCCATGAGAAATTTTTATCAGTTCTTTTTGTGGGCGGATCGTGGTAGCTCAGTAGTTAGTGCACATGCTTATCATGCTAGAGGCCCCCTGTTTGATTTCCGGCAGCGATAAATAAAATCGCTGTGTTCAAACATGCTCAACTGGCAACATTGGCAGGGATGAATGCCACAAGTGCACCGTGCTTCGGATCTGGAACTGGACGCCCCCTGTGCAGGGAGAACCATCCATGATTTCAGGATTACTGTGAAGGCTTCCATCTTGCAAACCTGGAGTGTACATATGCACATAATCCTCGTGAGGGGGTGTTGCAGTATAAAAGAATCTGATATGCCAAAGTTCAATGATTTCTGCAGCTCCTAATTAGGAGAATATAAGGTCATCTGTTGTCCAAGGGTATAAGCCTACTGTCTCTCCTCCTTTTTTGAGAAACTTCCATCGCATTTTTTAGCTCACCTGACTGAAGGTCATGGTGAGCTGTTGTGACCGTGAGTTGTCCGGTGTAGTCTTGCGTGCATAATAGAAGTAAAACAAAGATCAGGAATTGATACAATTAACCCACTCCACCCATAAAAGACACCAAAGGGAAAGAAATACAAACATTAAGCGACCAGACCATAATGGAAACCTAAACAAAGGAAGGCCATAAGGACAGTTACTTTCCCACAAAATGGCCATATGGCCATCCAAAATCAAAAGACACAAGTGATACACACAGTAAGTAACAAACAACAACATAAATAAATCGCCACAGAAGAGCCGCCTTGGAACCGCCACAGAAGAGCCGCCATAAACCTTTTCTTGTGAGCACTCTAAGAGGTCGCAGGTTTGGTCCAATCATCATCAAACTTGGTCAGAATGAACATCATGACAAGGTTGGGCGGCAAATACCACCCCCGGTATTTACCAGTGGCATTTACCGGACTGGAAAATACTCATCAAGTGGCAAATACATGTACTGGCAAATTGAAATTTTTTGCCTTAAAACACAGCAGAAATCTTAATGAAATTGACTTAAAGTAGTATTTATATATAATCAAACTAAATGAGTTAAAAATGTTAAAATTTAATATTTATATAAAGTAATCAATATACAGAAAAAAATATTTCTCAATTTAAAATAAAAATGTTGAACTAGCCAAAATGTGAATCTAAGACTAAAAATTTTGAAATTATTTAAAAAAAAAGTATCTTTTTAAATCAATAGTAGAAAAATACAGGTAGCAATTCCCTGTGCACCTGGTTATTGTCACTTACCATAATGGTTCTAAGTTTTAACCCCTGTCCTGCTGAGCCTGGATATGCCTTAGGTTTCAAACAATGTAGATCCAGATCAGATGGCTTCTGAAGATGCAATCAGGATCTACATTGTTTGGTCTCCGGACGTTAGCCCCCCAGGATGTTTGCCCCCCAATGACTTATTCTAAAAATGGACATTTGCCCCCCAGTTGAAAATGCGACCCGGACATTTGCCCCCCAGAGCTTATTTTTGGTATGGACATCTGCCCCCCAGTGCTTATTTTACAGGTGGACAATTGCCCCCCACTGCTTATTTCAGAAAGGGACATTTGCCCCCCAACCTGGCTGACAACGATATTCATTACACAGACTTGTATATAGCTACATAATTTACATGATAATGCTTTAGTTAAAGTTTTACAGCCCATTCAAGATCATTTCAATTTCTTCAAGAATTAACCATCAGTGTATCCAGTGTAAAAACCACTTGAGTATAGGCGTCTGACACTGGACCCTCAGTGAGGCACAAACTCAATATATGGTTCTGTAGCTGACTTGCTGAATAAATTAAGCATCTCCAATTGTTGACTATTAACCATCACATTCTTGGCATATTTTTGTTAACTTAACGAATTGCATGACAAACAGTATAGATCCCGATCAGATATGGCATCTGATCGGGATCCATACTGCTTTCTAACGTAGGGGTGTATTATGGAATTCATATTTATATAGATGGAGTAATTTATTGCTTAACATTTTGTATTTCTGATGATAATAAACCAATAAACACATTGTTTTCTCCTTTGTGTTAGCCCTGGTCTATCTGGGGGGCAAATGTCCCTTTCTGAAATAAGCAGTGGGGGGCAAATGTCCACTTGTAAAATAAGCACTGGGGGGCAGATGTCCATACCAAAAATAAGCTCTGGGGGGCAAATGTCCGGGTCACATTTTCAACTGGGGGGCAAATGTCCATTTTTAGATTAATTCATTGGGGGGCAAATGTCCTGGGGGGCAAATGTCCTGGAATCACCTTGTTTGTCATTTCAGATTGTGAATTTGTTGCAATAATTTGCATCAAGTAATCTGATTGGTTGATAATCGGTAGTGGATGTGGCAGATTAAAGTATTCAGCAGGACAAGGGTTAGTACCGGCCCCGATAGCTCAGTTGGTAGAGTGTCCGCTCCGGGGAATGGGAGGTCTCGGGTTCGATCCCGGGCCGCGACATACCAAAGTCGTTAAAAATGGTACTAGCTGCTCCTCGCTTGGCACTCAGATTTACGGGGTAGAGCTAGGACTGGTCGATCCAGTGTCAGGATAATGTGACTGGGTGTGGTATCATGTAATGTGTCTGGGACATGATACTTCAGTGAGGCAGCACTATAAACGTGAGCATTGAGCTCCCTGTCGCAACCAGACACCGCCGTGATATGACTGAAAAATTGTTGAAAGCGACGTTAAACCCGAATTCACACACACACACAGGACAAGGGTTAAATTTGTGTTGATGAAGGTAACACTGAGTAATATTAGCCAATCCATCTGCATCTTTTGAACACACTTTGTATGTTAAAACCATAAGGCCTACATACAACCCCACATTGATTATTGCAATTCCATCTGGGGAGGCACTTCACAAAGAAATCTTGACAGGATATATAGGCTACAAAAAAGAGCATGTAAAATTATTTTAGATTACCAGTATGAAGACATAGCAATCAGCATGGAGGAACTTAAGATTCTTAACATTTATGAACGAATTTACCTCAAGAAAGCTAAAATTATGTATAAAATTTCTAATTCTTTGACGCCTCAATACATTAATGAAATGTTCCACTTAAGACCTTTGAATGATACTCTTCAGTCCCTAAGATCATCAGGAACAATAAATTATGTGTTACCAAAGCCCAACAAAGAGCTGTTCAAGCAGAGTTTGATTTACTCTGGTCCAGTGATATGGAATAATTTACCTGATAAACTTAAACATTTGGAAACTATTAACAGCTTTCACAAAAATTGTATAAGATGGATGAAAGGGTCTCAAATGTGAAATGTGTGAACAGCTAGTGTGTTTGTGAGTGTGTGACCAAAGTTCTTAACTTGTGTTTTGTTTCGGCAAGTTTGTTCTTGGGTAAAAACATGTTTTTTTTTTGTTTTTTTTGTTCCATTACATTACCAAGTCTGTGTAATAAACACCCCTCTACTCCCCACTTTAACTGGGGTTTGCAGGGGTATACTTTATTTTTCTTATTTCTATTGCGGGGCATGGGTTGTGGGTGCTCGTTGGAACGACCTCAATGAGGCAGTTCTAACGGGAACCCTCAGCCTGTGTTTGTGATGTGAATGAGGCAAATATCACAAGTTTTCATCAGAAAAGTAATGTTTTGATATGAAAGATTGCACTATGCCACATGTGTATGTTATCATAATGTTGTTGTTTTTGTTTGCTGTAACAAGTTAACTTCATTGGCTGTGTGTGCTCAAGATATAATGTCATTACTACATGTTTGTATATGATTCACTACTTTGTTGTATATACTGTAAATAATAGAGGGCCTCATGGAAGATTAGCTTGTATTTCTGCTAAATGTGTTACCCTCTGAAAATAAAGACTATTATTATTATTATTATTATTATGTGTTCAAATTTTGGGATATTTACAACATTTTCTATTATCCAACACTTTGAATTGCAAGATTACTAAAACAACAACTCTGGAGACATTGTTTATTTAAGATAGCACAAGGTAGCCAGGGGCAAGTTTAGACAAAGGATTTCTTTAAATTGCTCCATGTTTTAATTAGCCTAGGTAAAAGTAAACAGATGAGTACTGTGGCAGGTGGCAGATACTAAATAGGCCTTTTTATTCTAACATTATATTAAATAAGATACTAAAAAATAAAATAATATCAGAGTTAAACTATATCAGCATTATTAAATATTAAGTCAACTAAAGGCTATTATTGAAATTATCCATACATAACTGTTGAGTGTAGGGTTTTGTTTTAGTTCCAGGGTTGTAAATTCAACGTTCCAGTATTTGCCGGTATTTTCCAGTATTTGCTGGTATTTACCGGTAAATAGCACCGGCATGGAAAATACTCATATTTGCCGGCATTTTGCCAACCTTGCATCATGACAATATCTAGGTCAGGTTGGAATATGGTTCATTTCTGGTCAAAACGTAGGTCAGTAGGTCAAATCATAGAAAAACCTTGCAAGTACTCTAGAGTTTTAGTCAAATCATCATCAAACTTGGTCAGGATGATCACCTTGACAATATCTGGGTCAAGTTCGAATATGGGTTATGTCAGGTCAAAAAGTATGTCAAATCATAGAAAAAAACCTTGTGTACACTCTAGAGGCCACAGTTTTGGTCCAATTAACATCAAACTTGCTCAGAATGATCATCATTATAATATCTCTGTCAAGTTCAATATGGGTAATGTTGGATCAAAAAGTAGGTCAACCAGTGCTTCAGCTGAAGTGCACGACCCGCCGGATGCTTTTAGCTTTATGAGTGTTACCATATATATGTATGGCGGCCATTTTGGTCATGTGACCTGGACATAAAACGGTTCCCCCAATAAATGCGCCTTATCGTAAGGAGCAAAAATATATCTTATACTTTAGTACTGTATTCTGAATCGTTTGCAGGATAAAATCCAACACAAAAGCATATGTGTCAAAGTTTGACCTAGGCACAAAGAAGGTCAAGGTCAACCCAGGGTCACCATTTTAGCAATTTATGATGGGCCTATATCCCAGATGCTATTTATCAAGTTTCGTGGAAATCTGCACAGTGGTTCTGAAGAAGACTATTTTTGAAGGGTTTTTACCAAATATTGCTTGGCGGCCATTTTGGTCATGTGACCTGGACCCCATGAGGAAATTTTGGTTTCCCCCATCCCGTAGAGGCTCCATATGAAATTTGACTTCAATCGGCCCAACGATTTCCGAGGAGAAGCAGTTCGAAAATTTTCACATTTTTCGCCTCGGCGAGGCTGTACTAAATGGAATGTAATATTTCGCAAGTTCATTGATAAGATCTCATTGACATTTATCAGAATGCCAAAAATTGTTTAAATATTCCAAGCGGTTAAGTCACTATCACCAATTTTCACAAACGGGTTACGGATGGACAGATAGACAGACCATATATGGCTTGGCGGCCATTTTGATCATGTGTCGTGGACCCCATGAGCAATTTTTGGTTTCCCCCATCCCATAGAGGCTCCATATGAAATTTGATTTCAATCGGCCCAACGGTTTCTGAGGAGAAACAGTTCGAAAATTTTCACATTTTTCGCCTCGGCGAAGCTATACTAAATGGAATGTAATATTTCGCAAGTTCATTGGTTAGATCTCATTGATATCTATCAGCATGCCAAAAATTGTTTAAATATTCCAAGCGGTTAAGTCACTATCACCAATTTTCACAAACGGGTTACGGACGGACAGACAGACAAACCATATATGGCTTGGCGGCCATTTTGGTCATGTGACCTTGACCCCATGAGCAAATTTTGGTTTCCCCCATCCCATAGAGGCTCCATATGAAATTTGACTTCAATCGGCCCAAAGGTTTCCGAGGAGAAGCAGTTCAAAAATGTTCGAAAAATTTCACATTTTTCGCCTCGGCGAGGCTATACTAAATGGAATGTAATATTTCGTAAGTTTTTTGGTTAGATCTCATTGATATCTATCAGTATGCCAAAAATTGTTTAAATATTCCAAGCGGTTAAGTCACTATCACCAATTTTCACAAACGGGTTACGGACGGACCCAAAGAAGGTCAAGGTCAACCCAGGGTCACCATTTTAGCAATTTATGATAGGCCTATATCCCAGATGCTATTTATCAAGTTTCGTGGAAATCTGCCCAGTGGTTCTGGAGAAGACTATTTTTGAAGGGTTTTTACCATATATGGCTTGGCAGCCATTTTGGTCATGTGACCTGGACCCCATGAGCAAATTTTGGTTTCCCTATCCCATAGAGGCTCCATATGAAATTTGACTTCAATCGGCCCAACGGTTTCCGAGGAGAAGCAGTTCGAAAATTTTCACATTTTTCGCCTCGGCGAGGCTATACTAAATGGAATGTAATATTTCGCAAGTTCATTGGTTAGATCTCATTGATATCTATCAGTATGCCAAAAATGTGTTTAAATATTCCAAGCGGTTAAGTCACTATCACCAATTTTCACTTACGGGTTACGGACGGACAGACAGACAAGCCATATATGGCTTGGCGGCCATTTTGGTCATGTGACCTAGACCCTATGAGCAAATTTTGGTTTCCCCCATCCCATAGAGGCTCCATATGAAATTTGACTTCAATCGGCCCAAAGGTTTCCGAGGAGAAGCAGTTCAAAAATGTTCGAAAATTTTCACATTTTTCGCCTCGGCGAGGCTATACTAAATGGAATGTAATATTTTTTGTAAGTTCATTGGTTAGATCTCATTGATATCTATCTGTATGCCAAAAATTGTTTAAATATTCCAAGCGGTTAAGTCACTATCACCAATTTTCACAAACGGGTTACGGACGGACAGACAGAATGACAGACTGACAGAATGACAGACTGACAGAATGACACGGTGATTTTAGGGCACTCTTAGAAAAAACCGACTTCAGTCGGTTGCTTTTTCTGCGGGTCGTGCAATATATGAAAAAACCTTGTGAACACTCAAGAGGCCACAGTTTTGGTCCTTTCATCACCAAACTTGGTCAAAATGATCATCATGACAACATCTGGATCAAATTTGAATATGGGTCAAAAAGTAGGTCAGTAGGTCAATCCATAGGAAAACCTTGTGAGCACCCTAGAGGTCACAATTTTGGTCCAATCATCATCAGACTTGCTTTGAATGATCATCTTTACAATATATGGGTCATGTTGGGTCGAAAAGTAGGTCAGTAGATCAAAGCACAGAAAACCCTTGTGAGCAATCTAGAGGCCACATTTTTCATTCAGTCATCATCAGTCTTGCTCAGAGTGATCATGTTGACAATATCTCAGTCAAGTTCAAATATGGTCATGTCTGGTTAAAAAGTAGGTCAATAGGTCATATCATAGAAAAACCTTGTGAACACTCTAGATGCCACAGTTTGGTCCAATTATCATCAGACTTGCCCAGAATAATCATCTTGACAATATCGGGGTCAAGGTCGAGCATAGGTCATGTTGGTTAAAAAAGTAGGTCAGTATGTCAAATCATAGAAAAACCTTGTGAGTATCCTAGAGGCCACAGTTTTAGTCCAATCATCATCAAACTTGGTCAGGATGATCATCTTGACAGTATCTGGGTCAAGTTCGAATATGGGTCATGTCAGGTCAAAAAGTAGGTCAAATCATAGAAAAAACCTTGTGTACACTCTAGAGGCCACAGTTTTGGTCCAATTAACACCAAACTTGCTCAGAATGATCATCATTACAATATCTGTGTCAAGTTCAATATGGGTCGTGTTAGGTCAAAAAGTAGGTCAATATAGGAAAAAACCTTGTGAACACTCAACAGCAAGGTTGGCAAAATGCTGGCAAATGTGAGTATTTTCCATGCCAGTGGCATTTACCGGCAAATACTGGAAAACTGAATTATCCACCCTGGAATAAAAACAAACCTACACTCAACAGTTGTATTATTGGATAAGTTCAATAATAGAGGTTAGTTGACTTAATATTTAATAATACTGATGCAGTTAACTCTGATATTAGTTTGTTACTAACTAATTTAATGAAATGTTAGAATTTAAAGGCCTATTTAGTATCTGCCACAGTACTCATCTGCTCACTTTTACCTGGACTAATTGTTTAAAGTCACATAAAACATGTAGCAATTAATGAATGACATCCTTTTATCCCACCTTGCCCCTGGCTATCTTGTGCTCTCTAAATAAACAATGTCTCCAGAGTTGTTGTTTTAATCTTGCAATTCACTGATGGACAATAGTAAAATACTATAAATATCCTAAATTTTGAACACATAGTTTAACCTTACAAAATGTGTTCAAAAGATGCAGATGGATTGGCTAACAGTGCTCAGTCTTATCTTGATTAACACAAATTTGAAACATAGAACCATTGTCATGATTGTGGTAAGTGACAATAACCAGGTGCACAGGGAATTTCTACCTGTATTTTCCTATTATTGATTTGAAAAGATACTATATTTTTGTTTCAATAATTACAAAAGTCTTAATCTTAGATTCACATTTTGGCTAGTTCAACCAGGGTTTTCCCTCAAAGTTTTTATTTGGGGAGCATTTGTCCCCCTTAATTTTCATTTTAGGGGACAAATGAAAATTTGGGGGGACATGTCAGATATTTTTATCCCTTCTCCTGTTTTGATGTAAACTGTTTATTAAATGTTGCTTGGAGTGTTCCAATTCCATTTTTAATTCCATGTTGTTGATGAGCCAATGCAAAACCAACCTGATTATACACAATGAGACTTGGAATTTTCATGTCTAGAAAGGGTTGAGGTCCTGAAGTTAATACACCCTGTTGTAAATGGGTTGCTTTGCCCTGTGTGGCAACATACATGACACGTCATCCCGCACAATTTATCGTCCCAACGAAGCCAGGAGTACAAATCTAACCACCGTATTCGGGCGTGTATTACCTGCATTTGCGTACTACCCACACCCCCTTTTTTCAGCCAAAATATGGGGAAAAACTGTTATTCTGTTGTGTTACCCGCATGAAGCATTTGCTGAAATTTTGGTGGGTGCGTAAGTGAGAAAAAGTAAGAATTTGGCCAGTTTTTGTAACACACAGTGGAACGGTCTGCAAAAGGCGGGAAAATGCATGTGCGTGCGAATATCACCAGAAAGCATTATTTTGCATTAAAATGTTGAAAAAACTATACCTGTTCACCCTTGCTATTTATTTATTAACCAATACATGCCCAGCGGCCCTTTTTCGTGGACATTGGCAAACAGTGTTGTCCCAGATCAGACACCGCAGACGTCCGATTCGGATTTACACTGTTTGATGATTTATAACGGTTCAATTATGACACTATTGTTAATCCCTGTCATATAATTGCCACCCTGCGGTGCGTGTCGATAAGGTGTGAAAATATGGTCAAGTTATGTCTCTAATTTGCGTTTATTCCCCAATCAATAATTTAATCCATAATCAATGTGAAAACGATTTAATTGCTCCTAAGAAAGTTGCTAAATCTTACGGTCGATGTATGGTATAATAAAAACGGACTATTCTACTATCTCGTGAATGGTTATGTTTTGGAGCCAAATAGCTTGGCGGGAAGAGTCGAACGCTTTAATTTGTGTAAACACAAATGCATGCTGTTGTTGGTTATTGACATGGAATTTGGAATTGAACAGAAGCGTCAGATTGCGCCGATCGAGGCGCACTATAAGGCAAAATGCGGGACATTTGCATCGAAAATGCGGCAAAACGCAGAAATTTGTGCGCCAGGGAAAACCCTGGTTCAACATGTTTATTTTAAATTGAGAAATATTTTATTCTGTAGGATGATAACCTTATAGAAATATTATTTTTAACTCATTTAGTTTGATTTTAGTACTTTTAAGTCAACTTTGTTAAGAATTTTGCAGTGTTTAAGGCAAAAAATCTCAATTTTCCAGTATTTGCCAGTATTTACCACTTGATGAGTATTTTCCACTCTGGTAAATGCCACTGGCAAATACCGGGGGTGGAATTTGCCACCCAACCTTGCTCAAGAGGCCACAGTTTTGGTCCATTCATCACCAAACATGGTCAGAATGATCATCATGACAATATCTGGGTCAAATTTGAATATGGGTCATGTTGGGTCAAAAGTAGGTCAGTAGGTCAAATCATAGGAAAATGTGAGCACTCTAGAGGCCACAGTTTTGGTCCAATCATCATCAGACTTGCTTTGAATGATCATCTTTACAATATCTGGTTTAAGTTCGAATATGGGTCATGTTGGGTCAAAAAGTAGGTCAGTAGGTCAAATCATAGAAAAACCTTGTGAACGCTCAAAAGGGCACAGTTTTTGGTCCAATTATCATCAAACTTGGTCAGCAAAAATCATCTTGACAATATCTGGATCAAGTTCACATATAGGTCATGTCAGATAGAAAAAGTAGGTCAGAAGATTATTTTGTCATAACCCATAGCACCAGATATTAGGGGGTATCCGCAAATTATTTTTTAATGACAGATTCAATCTGTCATCTCTAGCTATCCTGCAGGTTTTAAAGTAGTTCCGGCTTTCTTCTGGCTTTCTTCCGGCTTTGACCGCCATAGAAATATGAGTCCGCACAAAATATAGTCCGGTTTGGCGCAGTAATCAAAATTGTACAAGCGTATTAGTTATCCTATAAGCGCAAAACAAACGTTTGAAGCAGACGACTTGACGATTTTATCTTACCTTTCAGAGAATCGATACAGCATTTCATATGAAACAGCTGCATCATATGATGGGTTTGGCAAATATATCCAGATCAATGCAGCGTCTGCTCAGCCGACTGCTCAGGTTTTACACTGTTTTCTAACAGTGCTGTCAATATTTAATCCATAAAGACCAGCCTGCTTAATGGGTTTTCTGACTTTCGAGGTCAAGCCTAGGTCAGTTACAACTTAGGTTGTATATTAGACTTTGCGTGGAGAAATATTGGAAAGAAAGGCTGTCCCTTTCAACCCTGGAATATGGTACTGATACTTATGCAAACAGTGTAAGTCCTGTAATATAATTCTAGGTGCCATATTTAGCAGAATGGATGAGCCCAACTTCAGTGCACTCCAGAAACTCAAGACAGTGAATAAATCAAAGCACTGACAACACCCATGCTGATTCTCTGAGTGCAGGCTGGTTATGAACGGGGACTTTGACTGATTTGTTTAAACTTTATGTGTTAGTATAAACTAATGCAAAAAGTGTAAAACAAGATCAGCATCTTGTTCTGTGGTGTTTGATCTGAGTCTATATTGTTTGCTAGGTCCAACATTTGATTCAAGTGCAAATTGTACAGACAGTACTTACATGTACCCAACACTGACAAATGACCCGGATATGTTTCGGGTGATTGTTTGGCATTCGACCCAAAGTTGCTAATAAGAAAAGCGCTTCAGTGCTAAAGTCTACGTGATTATCACTGACTTGTCAGAATAACTTTTTTTCATGTAAAAAATAGCCGCAATCAGTGTATTCCAAAAGACTGAATATTTTGTTTGTTTGATTTGAGGTTTAACGTCCCTGTCAACACTGTGAAGGTCATTTTGGAGACGTTGCTTCCAGTTTTGTATGACTTTTACAAGACATTGAGATGAAATGACTTCCTAAGCCCTATCACCCACTGAAACCAATAGGGTTTATAAGTATGGACGGTCGGGCTCGCACCGCCCTGCCTGGGGAGGCTTAGATCCTCTAAGCGGTTTACAAGTAATAGTGTGTGGTCGGTTTCAGCTCTGCGTGGAAGCATCATGCAGCCCATCTATTTCTTCAAGCCCCGATGGGCGGGGTCGCATAAGACTGAAGATCAAAGGGTAAGCGTGACAAACAGTGTAGATCTGACGCCGCAGAACGTGACTTCTTATCAAAATCTTCACTATTTGTTTGGAATTTCAGAGTTAAATGAAACAGTTTAAATCTCAGCCCAGGACTATTACCCCAACCTACACCCCACCAACACTCTCAGTGCTTTGATTCTGAAACCAAACAGTTGCATGGTTACAACATGCTTAGGCACCATAAAGGTTAAATCAATCAACCGTGACGTCTGGTTACCAGTCCGGCCACGTCGATCCTGTGCACCACCTTCACACCAGTACGGATAGAAACCACATGTTCAGGATCAAACTTTTGATATATGCAATGTAAGGTCGTGCCTAGAAAAGAAGAAACTGAAATTTGTTCTCAAAAATCATTGAGAGCGTATTGCAACATTTTTCATTAAAGGTGCATTATTGAGCTATCTGGAAAAAATGCTTCCAAAAATAAAATATATATAGCCGGTATTTTTCTTTAAAACAATACAAATGAATGCATTTTATGCAAAAATGCGAACAATTATGATGGCAGGTAAACGAGTTTGAGAGGGATTCCTTAACTAGGTTTCGAACACTAGTTAGATCTATTTTTAGTTTGTGACAAAAATAGAATCTCCATATATGACGTTATGCGACATTCATTTTTGGCCTTGTTTGCTTAGGCCATGTCTGAATCGAAAAAAAAATATGACGCTGAATACCATGCCATAGGTATCGACACTCAGAGATGATACTGTCGCCATGTATGTGTAAAGTGACAGATTTATTTTTAGAACAGAAATTCCGAAAACATGTTCAGAGCGAAGGGTAAACTCGAATGAAAACGACCATTTTCACAAAGTTCTGAAGCTGTATTTGGCTCCAAAAGTGTACACACGACAAAGGAGTAAGCATTGAAGATAAAAACCAAAAAAAAAACTTGAGACCCGGTAGCTCATTAATGCACCTTTAAAGGATCGTAAGTGTGCCCCTTGGTCGGAAAACGGATGACGATGACTCTGCTTTTGGGTGTCACATGTGTGTGATCTATCGTCTATTGGAGCGACATCTTACTGTAAACGGAAGACGCCTGTGGACGTCGACGTAGCGGAAGACCGACGTCGGTACGTCAAGATTGATTCATCCGTCAGACGCATATGCGAAACAGATTTCCGCCGGCAGCTTCTAGACTGTACCTGTAGATAAACAAGAGGTCTCAACTACCGACTAATAAGCACTGACACTGTTTGCCGCCCTTATCCGATGCATGTTTGAGAGCATGACGTTCCTGTCGTGAGCAAAGTTAACGCGCCGACACAGTATAGAACACTTACGCTGGTGCATGAAATACGTAAATTGGCGTGTAAGCGACTGACGTGATATGCGACAAGTGAATCACGCCGATTGTCGTTTCCGGGTGTTTCGAGAATAGGTGAAGGTATGCCGAGGTGACGCGTGCGAAATAGAGCGTGACATATCGGGTGGAACAAGCGTAATTGTGTGGCGTGGTATTGCATGCAGTTAGCGAACGCAGCTTAGTGTCATTAATAGCATTCAAGAGCATGGCTGAGACGTGAACTGAACAGCGAGACGTTACATCAATCAAGTGCTTCGGCCTTCATTGGTGCCATTTATTTGTTTACACTCAGAATCGGGGATATCATATCCAGCAGGATTACGCGCAGGCTCATAGTGTTGTTCTTACGCAAACTTTTCTTCAAGCCACTGGTGTAGCCAGCCTTTCCCCTCCGATCTCTTTCCCATAGAGTATCTTTTGGGAGAGGTATCCACAACCGACCAGACAAAAACTGTTACTTATGGACAGTGGCATTGTTAAAACTTGATTTTTAATGTTTGGTTTTGAAAACGTAAATAGTTTCCTTCAAAAATTTGAAACCGGTCTATAGACATCTGCAAACATATCATACATTGGAATTTGCAGAACTACTTGTCTAAATTTTAAGATCTTTTTAGAAAGGTTTTCTATAAGTTTTCACAGTGTTATGATTTTCTCATAGAATCTGTCATTTCAGTGCCTTTGGCGCTTTGATCTTACTTCTGCTGGAATATATAAGTTGTGGGTATTCATTAGTAGCACCTTAGCAAAGCGCTTTTAATGAATACCCACAACATAAGTTTTCCAGCAGAAATTAAAAAAAATGTCAGTACTTTTTGGATGAAAAAAGTGTCTTATGAGGAGCTATGAACCATTTGAGATATAGCCTTCATATTTGGCTAGTAGTTTGACCTGTGACCTTGACCTGTGACCTCTTTTATCATAACTTTTGAACCATTGGAGATAGGCCTTCATATTTGGCAAATTGGCATGTATGTTCCATATGACAAGGGCTTCCCATCCATACAAAAAACAAAGTAGGTCACAGATCAATGTCACTTTTTTTAAAAAAAAAGTGCCATTGATCTGTGATCTATTTTGTCATAACTTTTGAACCATTTGAGATAGAACCTTCATATTTGGCATATATGTTTCTTATGACAAGGGCTTCCCGACAATACAAATAGTTTGATCCGTGACCTTGACCTGTGACCTACATGTGTACTTTATCATAACTTTTGAACCATTTGAGATAGAGCCATCATATTTGACATGTATATTAATTTATTCAGCAGGATAAAGGTTTAATTGTAATGAAAATACATGTAGTTCAGAGGCCAGTTGTTCAAAGCATTGTTAGCTTAACGAGCTCGTTAGTGGTCATATTGTTAACTCTTCTAGCAAGTACAATACACTGTATCATAAATTTTGGTATTTTTGTTGAAAAAATGTGAGCAGCTTTTGCGTCCGCAAAAGCTGCAAACTTTTTCTCAGCAAAAATTTCAGCATATTTGCCATATTTAATGATCAAAGTTTTAACGATACGTTAACTAACAATCTCGTTAGTTTTGATCAACTGGCCCCAGCACTTCTCTTCTGAAAACAATAACTTCTGTTGATCATCTTTTGATTAGTTTAAAATTTTATTTACAGGGCAGTGTTCACTTATGAAGGTCAAACACCTGTATTGAAATTAGCAGAAACTGGAGGTAAGCCCGTTTGTTGCCAAATTTGTTTTTATGTAGATAATGAATGAGGATTTTAAATGTGGATATAATTTTCCACATGATTCCAGGACATTTGCCCCCCAATGAATTATTCTAAAAATGGACATTTGCCCCCTAGTTGAAAATGCGACCCGTACATTTGCCCCCCAGAGCTTATTTTTGGTATGGACATCTGCCCCCCAGTGCTTATTTTACAGGTGGACATTTGCCCCCCACTGCTTATTTCAGAAAGGGACATTTGCCCCCCAGATAGACCAGGGCTAACACAAAGGAGGAAAACAATGTATTTATTGGTTTATTATCATCAGCAATACAAAATGTTAAGCAATGAATTACTCCATCTATATAAATATGAATCCCATAATAACCTGCTGTTATGGACAACCCCTACGTTAGAAAGCAGTATGGATCTTGATCAGATGCCATATCTGATTGGGATCTATACTGTTTGTCATGCAATTTGTTAAGTTGACAAAAATATACCAAGAATGTGATGGGTAATAGTCAACAATTGAAGATGCTTAATTTATTCAGCAGGATAAGGGTTAAGCAAGTCAGCTACAGAACCATATATTGAGTTTGTGCCTCACTGAGGGTCCAGTGTCAGACGCCTATACTCAAGTGGTTTTTACACTGGATACACTGATGGTTAATTCTTGAAGAAATTGAAATGATCTTGAATGGGCTGTAAAACTTTAACCAAAACGTTATCATGTAAATTATGTAGCTATATACAAGTCTGTGTAATGAATATCCTTGTCTAGCCAGGTTGGGGGGCAAATGTCCCTTTCAGAAATAAGCAGTGGGGGCAATTGTCCACCTGCAAAATAAGCACTGGGGGGGGGGGGGGGGGGGGCAGATGTCCATACCAAAAATAAGCTCTGGGGGGCAAATGTCTGGGTCGCATTTTCAACTGGGGGACAACTGTCCAGCTTAGATTAAGTCATTGGGGGGCAAACGTCCTGGGGGGCTAACGTCCTGGGGGGCTAACGTCCGGAGACCTTTCCACATACATGTATCTGGAAAGAAAAGATTCTAGTGATATAGTTCGAACAAATTGACCTGAGACTGGTGAACTCTATTAACATAATTTCACACCTGACTGAATGCATATATTTATCTTCGCCGTCTTCCGAAAAGGTTGATGTTGGTATTCAATACGTAGAGGTCGGTAAATGGGTCACCATTCATGAGATGCTGAAACTCACAAGAAGTTTACAAAATCAATCTATTAGGTGATAACACTGATTAATTTATTCTTTGCATAAAGGTCAGTCTCATGTCAAATTGCACAAGCTATAGTCAAACATGTGTATTATTTTACTGTAAATTCAATTTGTAAATTCCACTGTGTCAGTATTATAAAGAAAACATTTTTTTTATTTTATTTTGGATTTTTGTTTCTCATAAATAGTTAAAAGTTAGGTTTACAATGGTTTATATTTCCTTATTCTTGCTTAGATACAATATGAAAAACATGTTAGAACTGTGGGTGCTAGTTAGAACTGCCTCAAAGGGACTGTCAATCAGGCAGTTGTACTGAGCACATATTATCTATGTTTTGTGAAAAGAAATCATTTCCTTATTCATTTAACTACATTCTATGTAAGGCTGACACGATTAATCGTATAATCGATTAATCGATCGATAAATTCCACAAAAATGATTATCATTTCTGATTTGCTTTTAATCGATAACTTGATGGGTACAATTTACTCCCCAAAGTTATGCCTAAAGTAGCGGGATGAGTGGCAAACAGTGTAGACCCAGATGAGATGCCGCATTCTGCGGCATCTCATCTGGGTCTACACTGTTTGCTCAGGCCTGTCTGTTCAAATATACATATGGTAAAGTGCAACATGCTCAGACAGAAAGCCAGACAGGTAAAATTATGACAAAAACCTTAGCGATTACTAATCAATTGTCGATCGCAATGGCAGGACTGATAATCGATTATCTTTTCAGCTCCGATTAGCCAGCCCAAATACTATGTGAAAATTCAAATAGAAAATGAAGTTAGAAAAAGGTTTATTTTTGCAAGAAAAGCTTGCACCCATTGTTGCAAGTTGTATGTGTAAGGCATACAATTAGGTAATTTTTATGAAATTACAACAAAACTGCAATGGCTCGAACACTGATGGCTCCTTTACCATGACTGAGTCGAACCCGTTCTTGAACCCCTAGCGAAATCCTCTACATAAGAAATAGTGGGGCATAATTAAGGAGATTTTAGTCTTTTATCTTGCAAATGTATGCTGTGTGTACTCATTAGAATCGCCTCGATGAGGCGATTCTAATGAGTACACACAGCATACATTTTCATTATAGAACACCGAAAAGATGTCTAAAAGTATCTCGTTATGCCTCCTGACAGTAACCTCAGTGGCTCGAACTACCCCTGTCTCGAACAGATTTTCGAGGTCCCAAAGGTGTTCGAGCCATTGAAGTTCGACTGTACAACAAAACTGCAATGGCCCGAACACTGATAGCTCATTTAGACATTTACCATGGCTTTTGCAAACTCATTCTTGAGTCGCTAAGAAAAAAAGATTATTGTTTGGAAATTCAATTCTTTTTCATGTAAATTTACACAGTAGGTGTAAAATATATCCTTCAATTCTTCATACCTGTGATAATTTTATGTTGACCATGAGGGAGATTTGCTTCTCAGATGAGGGAGATTGGGGTCCCAATGAGGGAGACTTTCTGACGGCATGTTTAAGTGTTTTTTGTGGTTTAGATGTACAAAGGAACAGGAACTACTTAATTAAAATGATAGGAACATATTTTGTCAAGTTTAATTTCAAAATAGCAAGTTGTAGGTTGTTTACAAACAATGCTGTGACCACAAGTCCATTGATGTGATGTTGTGGGTATTTGTCAGAATCACCTGATTGTTGAAAGTACCCACAACATGCTTTAGTGTAGAAATATTTGATTAGAAAAGATATCCTAAAATGTTTCCAGTCCTCCTCTTTATCCAGTGCTGGGTTTTACTGCTACTGAACAGACCCAAAGCACAAAGTTCTCTTCAATGATAAGCATTACTTCTAGCACTATTTACACTCCTTCATATAGTCTGTGCAGGCAACTTTTTTGGCCTTTCTCAGAACACCCTGTTCATAAATACATGTATAAGTAAAGCAGTCCATGCTGAAATTAATACCATTTTATAACAATTGTTCAGGTTGGCCCAAAAAAATTAGAGAGAATCCCAGGAAAAAAAAAATGCTGAGTCTTTATTTGTTTAAAATGTAAATTTTGTTACATCCAAACCTTGATATAATGATGCCCTGGATCGCTCACCTGATCCACACTGAAGAAATGAAAAGGTAGGTAATATTTTACGGTGCCATGTCAGAAGGAGCATACATGCCAAATATGAAGGATCTATCTCAAATGGTTCAAAAGTTATGATATAGTAGGTCAAGGTCAAACTTTTTGTATGAGTGGGAAGCCCCTCTCACAGGGAATATACATGCCAAATATGAAGGCTCCATCTCAAATGGTTCAAAAGTTTTGATTAAGTAGGTCACAGGTCAAGCTCAAATTTTTTTGCATGAGTGGGAAGACCTTGTCACAAGGAACCTACATGCCAATTATGAAGGCTCTGTGTTAATTTAAATGGTTCAAAAGTTATGACAAAAAAGGACAAAGGTCAAGGTCACAGGTCAAAAATGTTGTATGTGTGGGAAGCCCTTCTCACAAGGAGCCTACATGCCATATATGAAGGCTCTATCTCAAATGGCTCACAAATTATGGTGAAGTAGGTCAAAGGTCAAGGTCGCAGGTAAAATTGTGTGTATGGGTGGGAGGCCCTTGTCAGAAGGAACATACATGCCAAATATGAAGGCTCTATCCCAAATAATTCGAAAGTTATGATTAAGTAGGTCAAAGGTGAAGGTCACAGGTCAAAATTTTTGTATGGGTGGGAAGTCCTTGTCAAACAGAACAAACATTCCAAATATGAAGGCACTATCTCAAATGGTTCAAAAGTGAATAAAGAAGGTCAAGGTTACAGGTCATTTTTTGTATGAGTGGAAGCCCTTGTCACAAAGAACCTACATGCCAAATATGCAGGCTCTATCTTAAACGGATCCACAGTTATGACAAAATAACCTAATGATCTACTTTTTGATTTTTAAACTTGATCAAGATCTGGTCAAGATGATCATTCTGAGCAAGTTTGATGATAATCCGACTAAAATTGTGGCCGCTAGTGTGCCCAGAACGTTTTTCTTTGATTTGACCTACTGACCTACTTTTTGACCTGACATGACCCATATTCGAACTTAACCGTGATATTGTCATGAAGATCATTCTGAGCAAGTTTGATGATGATCGGACTAAAACTGTAGCCTCTAGTTTGTTCACAAGGTTTATTAATGATTTGACCTACTGACCTACTTTTGCCAAACTTGACTTAGATATTGTCAAGATGAGCTTTCTGAGCAAGGTTGATGAAAATCAGATTAAATCTGTGGCCTCTAGTGTGTTGACAAGGTTTTTCTTCAATTTGACCTACTGACCTACAGTTGAACCTGCGGGGGCGACCACCTGTCTTAAGCGATTTCCTGTCTTGAACGACCGTTATGCAATCCTCCTGAGCGATTTTCAATGTTAAATTACCTGTCCTCAGCGCCCACCTGCCAAACGCGACCAACGACCGCTTAAAACTTGTCCAAATTGTAAAATTTCCCTGCCTTGTGCGACCAGTAAGTAAATCGCTGTCAATTCAGAAACAAACCATCTGTGTATTTATTACGGTTCAAGTATGACACTATTGTTAATCCCTGTCGTAAAATTGCCACCCTGCGGTGCGTGTCGATAAGGTGTGAAAATATGGTCAAGTTATGTCTCTAATATGCGTTTATCCTCCGGTCATAAAATTTAATCCGCAATCAATGTGAAAATGATTTAATTGCTCCTCAGACTATTAGCTACATCTAACGGTAAATGTTTGCATTATAAAATCGGACTATTCTACGATCTCATGAATGGTTATGTTTTGGCGCCAAACAGCAGACGTTGGCGGGAAAAGTCGAACGCTGTTGTTGGTTATTGACACGGAGCTTCTGGGGATAATTCGGGAGCTGTGCAAAGCATTGATTTTCTATCCACCTCTATTCACAACCGCTTAGCTATCGGGAAAATATTTTTTACCGGTTCGAAACATTTTTTTATGAAAGAGATACACGCAATGACATTAAACACGTGTGGGGTAATGGCGTCGGATTACGTCATTTACCGATTGCGTGCAGAAAAATCGTAGCGGTGGTTTGTGGGCGGCGATTTATATCAATTCAAAAATCACCGATCGGCTTTTTCCGTATGTCTGGTCTTCGTCGGACATTGCCGGAAAAAAGCCTTCAGTCCATGACCTCGGCTATAAGACGGGGTCATTTTTTTTGGCTCATTTTGGAGGGAAAAATCCTCGTCTTATAGCCGAATTTTTACGGTAACACTTTTCTGTAGATAAATGCATAATTTTATATTTCAATAATGATGTCATAAATTGCATAGTGTGGTAAAAAAAAAAAAAAAACAGAAAAAAAAATCTTGATTTATCCTCCCTGCCTTAAGAGACCACCTGTCTTGAGAGACCACTTTTTGTTTTTCCCAAAGGTGGTCTCTCAAGACAGGTTTGACTGTACTTTTTGACCCAACATGATCCATATTCAAACTTGACTTAGATATTGTCAAGATGAGCTTTCTGAGCAAGGTTGATGAAAATCAGATTAAATCTGTGGCCTCTAGTGTGTTGACAAGGTTTTTCTTCAATTTGACCTACTGACCTACTTTTTGACCCAACATGATCCATATTCAAACTTGACTGAGATATTGTCAAGATGATCATTCAGATTAATGATGATTGGACCAAAACTGTGGCCTCTAGTAGGTTCACAAGGTTTTAAAATGGTTTGACCTACATTTTGACCCAACATGACCCATTTTCGAAATTTACTTAGATATTGACAAGATGGTCATTCTTAGCAAGTTTGATGATGATCAGACTAAAACTGTGACCTCTAGTGTGTTCACAAGGGTTTCTATGACATGACAGAGATATTGTCAAGATGATCATTCTGAGATAAATTGATGATAATTGGTCAAAAACGGTGGCCTCTAGTGTGTTCACAAGGTTTGTCTATGATTTGACCTACTAACCTCCTTTTTGACCCAACATGACCCATATTAGAACTTGACCGAGATATTGTTAAGATGATAATTCTGAGCAAGTTTAATGATGATCAGACAAAACTGTGGCCTCTAGTATGTTCACAAAGTTTTTATATGATTTGACCTACTGACCTACTTTTTGACCCCACATTCGAACTTTGCCGAGATATTGTCATGGTGATCATTCTGACCAAGTTTTATGATGATTGGCCCAAAACTGTGACCTCTGGGGTGTTCACAAGAAAATATTACGCACGGACGATGCACGACGGACGATGCACGACGACGCCGGACATCTCACAGTCACAAAAGCTCACCATGACCTTCGGTCAGGTGAGCTAATAAATGCACACTAATTATAGATTTCACTAACATGAAGTTCCCGGTCACAAATCTTTTTAAATACAGTACTTGTACAAAGCTTACTCAAGGGGAGCAATTTCCAAGTAAGAAAATCTGCTGTTGATTTCATGACTTTTAGTAATTACACGTTATTGCTTTGTAAATAATAACTATTTACCACTTTCAAAATCAAAATTTCTAAGTTTACATAAAATATAAAAACAAAAGACATATGGGGGAGTGATATAAAGGGAACAAACAGTGATAAAAAAATGGGAAAATAAACACACAATTTCAATTAAATCTAGGCTAAATATAAATGAAATAGAACTGTTACAGTCACCGTACAAAACTTCTGAGTATCTGTATCTGAGTGCAGATGCACGGTCTCTTAAGAGATAGCGGTAAATGAATTACGTCAGCTTATGTAATCTTTACAGGCAGCCAGGTCATGTTTATTCTGTGCAAACAGCTGAGACAGAAAGGATTATCGGCTTTTTGAAGTTGATGTTTACCGTTAGGTGTCCGATATATTCTCCTGTTTATTTGTTAATTACCTTCAGCAGTGAAAATTGTAAGTCTGTTACCGTTTACCGCAAATTGTAGCTCTGGAAAAAATCGGGGACAGGAAAATTGCAAATGCGGGAGATTCTGTCTCCCGGACGGGAGAGCGGGAGGTATGCTTCAAATGCGGGAGCCTCCCGCATGATCCGGGAGATATCACAGGTATGATTCTTATTATCGTTCGTCAAATGAGGCACATCAACTAGATTTCGGCGTAAGTGTAGTAGTTTTATAATATTGGTGAGGCAATGAATTGCCAAGTAAAATGTCAGAAGAGACTGGTTCTGTATTATTTAACACTTCAAAAACACAAATGGTCAAAGAATAGTTAATTTTATGAAGCAAAGTGCGTTTATTTTATGATGAATATTTGAAGGTCTCATTAAATTTTACCCTGTATGGAAACACAGAAAGGTAACTGATGCAATCCGATATAGACCAATCAGATATTTTGACACATAGCTGCACTGTGCATGCAATGCATGCACAGTGCAGTCATGTGTCAAAACATTGGATTTGTCTGTACTGGTACCTTCATTTCAGAGGGCAGTATAGATGACCTTGTTGAAGAGCTAAACAGTTCCAAGATAATGTATGCCTTCTGTAAAGTGATGGACCCAAATACCAATCTACCAAAATATGTTCTAATTACTTGGGTAAGTTTGTTTGTTTGAATTGCGGTTTCACATCCATGTCAGCTCTATTTAGGTCATTTTGTAGACATTGTTTCCAATTTTGTGAGACTTTTACCCGACATTGAGATGAAATGACAATCTTAAGCGCTTTGCCAGTACTCATACATGTATGTGGTCAGTTTCAGGTCTTGAGTGGCACCACCATGCAGCCCAATATATTTCTCCAAGCCCCAACGGGATGGGCTGTATCAAGCTCACAGCTGTTTATAAGATGGATCATTTTGGTTTGCTTTTGAATATAACACATTAGTTCCAATTTTGTTGGACATTCACCTTGGGCCAGTTGTTCAAAGCATTGTTAGCTTAACAAGCTCGTTAGTGGTCATATTGTTATGTGTTCTAGCCAGTTCAATTTCTAAAATTTTGGTATTTTTGCTGAAAAAATGTGAGAAGCTTTTGCATTCGCAAAAGCTGCTCACATTTTTTCAGCATTCCCAAAAGCTGCTCACATTTTTTCAGCAAAAATATTAGCATATTTGCCATAATAAATGATCAAAGTTTTAACGATACGTTAACTAACAACGTCGTTAGTGTTGAACAACTGGCCCCTGACATTTAGATGAAATGACACCACCAGCCCTACTGCCCAAAGAAAGGGCCAGGGTCTGAGGGATGGTCCGACTCCCATCACTTTCCTGGGGAAATGATTTACCAGTGTTCAACTGTTAGGTTTGTTTTAGCTCTGTCTATGTGGAGGCACTATGCTCCCAATCTATTTCTCCAAGCCCCCACGGGCAGGGCTGCCTTATTTATTTGTATTTTAATATTTTTGAGCATTAAAAATTTCATGTCCAAGTGAGTTGAGCATGAAAAAGGTTTTACAACCGCAGTGCCTGTGAGGCCAGTGACATCACAAACCAGCTTGTGCAGTCACACAGTTTGATCAGTGACATTGCTGGTCACTGTGAACCTTCTATGACCTTTTATCCATTCCAAAGAGTGATGAATGGAGATACTGGCTAGATTGCTTTCAGGGAGAGGCTGAGCTGAGTTTTTTTTGTTTCTGTAACAGCATCATTGGCACCATAATGTCACCATTGTCCAATCATATTGGAGTGCACCATTGTTTATTTTGAAGTAACTGACATCGTGTCAGTCAATATATTCATGGAAGTTTGTTTGTTTGTTTTGAAGTTTAGCATCCCCGTCAAGACCGCATAGGTCATTTTGGAGATTTCGCTTCCAATTTTGTGGGACTTTTACCTGACATTGAGATGAAATGACATCTCAATCCCTGTCGCCCAATGACACCAATAGAGTTTATAAGCATGGACTTGAACCGCTTTGCTTGGGAAGGCTTAGATCTTCTAAGCGGTTCACCAGTACCTGTGTGTGGTCGGTTTCAACTCTGCGTGGAAGCATCATGCAGCCTATTTATTTCTTCAAGCCCCAATGCGCAGGCCTAGATCAGACGCCTCATTTGCTGTGTCTGATCTGGGCCTGTACTGTTTTTCAAGGTACCACTGTAGGGGTTTCCGGCTTGCAATGGGTTAACTATAGGACTTTTTTTCTATAAATACACTGAGAATGTAAATATGACAAATTAACAGGTACTGTTAAGACTACTGAAGATTTATGTTTTTTACTTCTATTCTGTCAAGAGCACATGTACATGAACTGGGTACATACCTTAAGGGGAATGGGAACACTTTCGGGGTGGGTAACTGCTGCAAAAGTATTTTTGTCTCCCATGTCAATAGGGGTCAACTCTTAAAGGAAAGAATTTGCTTCTGAGAAGCAAATTCTTTCCTTTAAGAGTAGACCCCTTTTTCTGCGGGACAGCGCTTATAGAAAGCAAACAGGAAGTCCCGAAAGTTGTCTCCCTTTGAAAAATGGCAGAAAAATCAGCCAGGTGTTCCAATTCCCTTTAAGTGTGCTTTATTTTTTCAGCAAGGAGAAGCAGCCCCTGAGTCAATGAAGTTTAAGTGTACCAATCATCTTAGAGACGTGAAAGCTTTCTTTCATGTAAGTGTACATCATTGATCCGATTACAAAGCCTTGTAACAACATTTTACAGCTAAAGCTACTTTATGAATTTATCAGACCCATTTAAAAGGTGTTCTGTTTGACTCTCTGCATGCTGGGTATTTTGAGCAGCAGACGACAATTGAAGTATTTTTCTTATTTTTCCCAGGAAACAGGACTTGACATCCCATGCAAATTGTCTCCACAGCATCTCATGCAAATTGTCTCCTGTAGAGACTATTTGCATGAGATGTCGGGTCCTGTTATCAGGGAAAAATAAGAAAAATATCAACAACTTCTCGTCTGCTGAATTAGTGGCAATGGTTAGGTTAAATAAATAAAAAAAAAACACACACAAAAAATGACAACAATAATATAAGAGCAGTTACGACATTTTGTCACATAAAACGGCTACATTTGTTGAATGAGAAAAATAGAGCAAAAAGTGTAGTTACAAGATTTTGTACTGACTATATGGTTGTCATAGTGAGAAAATTATTCCTTATGGCATATGAGCCCCAAAAAACAAAACTGTTACAGAAGACTTAGAGGGAACGGGAACACTTGGCAGATTTTTTTGCCATTTTTCAAAGGGAAACACCTTTGGGACTTCCTGGAGAGCTTTTCTGTAAGCTCTGTTCCACAGAAAAAGGGGTCTCCTCTTAAAGGAAAGAATTTCCTCCTCAGGAGCAAATTCTTTCCTTTAAGAGTTGACTCCAATTGACATAGGAGACAAAGACAAAAATACTTTTGCAGGAGTTGTCTGCCCTGAAGGTATTCCCAGGCCTGACAAATCCAGTGAGTAAGTGAGTGTTTGAGTTTTACGTCCCACCAACAGCTAAGGTCATACGGAGACGGGACCTCGGTTTAAAGACTCATCCGAAAGTCTGTAGAAGCTGACAAATCCAGTGACTAGTGGCCAGGGACAAGTCCAAAACTTGGCCTGGGCAAGTGATTTTTTTTATTCCATATGCCTAGAAAAGTGTATATAGAATATATAGAGAATCTTACACGAGTGGTCATTTCATACGAAATTTATGAAACAAAACTTTGGTAAGTTTCATAAGTTTCATATGAAATGACCACGAGTGTTAGATTCTGTTTATCATAAGGCCACTTTAAATTGGATTTCATCGCCTTTAAATTTGACAAATTTTCCACAAAAATGCATGGTTGACATGGATGTCGTCATGACATTACTTAATCCTGCCAAAGTGTTATTACATGTGTGGTCATCTTTTTATTACACAACATTATCCACTGCTTATCAATGATGTCATATGATAAATAGGAAATATTATACTGGTAATGGTAATTCTGTGGCATTTTGAAGATGCTGTTTAATGTTAATTCAGATTTGTCATGCCGTGACTTTACCCTTTCACCACTGTGTTATGAAGTGCACTCTTCCATGAACGAATTTTGACAGGTCCATTCTTTTAAATAGGGCATTTGGTGAACGGCAAACAGTGTAGGTCCAGATAAGATGGCTCATTATGAGCCATCTCATCTGGCTCTACACTGTTTGCATAGGTATCCACATGGCTAGAAAATTCTTTAAAATTCCACTTTTCCTGCGTGACCAAGGGCATGCAGATGTTGGTAAATTTCGTAGGGACTAGACAAAATTTTTACTCATCCTCCAAAATTTTACTCGTCATGGTGAGAAGAGTGAAATTTCCCAGCCCTAACAGTGTTTATCTTTAACTTTTTAAATAACTGGACGAGGTGGTCTTTTAACTTCTGGGATGCAATGGACCTGGTCTAAGTTCAACTGTACTGAAGCAATCCTGAAAATCATACTACATTGATACAGTCATCAGATTATTGCTATTATTAGCCCTTAAGATGCTGAGAAAAACTACATCTGAAAATGTCATCTGCTTATGTCGTCTGCTGAATATTCTTGCAAACTTCATAAAAGTATTTTTGCAAACAGGCAAACAGGGTGGACCCAGATCAGACTGCTCCTAAAGGAGCAGTCTGATCTGGTCCACAGTGTTTTAGAGGTGCCACGATTCACCGAAATCACGATGCATCACGGTTCAGTGGTCACGATTCGGTTCACGATTCTTTTGATCCCATTTTCGATACGGTTCGATTCACAAAATTGTCAACAATTGTCAATCAATTAGTTGTTTAATTACTGCATGGCAAAGTGAAAAAAAAAACTAGTACTCTTCAACAGTAAACTTCATTTTGAATGTTACTGAACAGATACACACATGGATTATTACTTTAGGCAAGGTTTTTATGACTTATTTCAAGCAAACAAAAGCGCTAATGCGAATGTCATTAGTTTTCGCGACTTACGAAAATCGATCTTTCAATCAATGACTGTCACTAATTAGGACTTTTAAGACCTTTCAAAATGACCAGAAAAGTTCTGTCAAACACTCCAAATTTAATTTAAGTCTGTTTTTTGAAAAGTTGTTCATGTTATTTTATAGAAAATGAGCCAATCTCTTATGATCAAAAACTGAGCATTTTTCGGGACAGATCGTGTTTTCAAACAAAGGTTATAAATGCATCTACAGCATGTCTACAAGCATTAATTAAGTGGTTGAACTTTGTTTTAATGTGGTTATTTCTTATTGAGAATTTATTCTAAAAAAAAAACAAAAACATTTTGTTATTGTCATAGAACTTTTATAGAAACATTCTTAATTAAACTCTGAACCACACCAAACATAGATTTTCATATGTTGCTGGCCAAATAATGTTATCCTTTGCAGTTGGTAACTCAGCATTTGAAGCCTTAAAAATGTATCGTGATACGTATCGTATCGTGAGCCAAGTATCGCGATACGTATCGTATCGTGAGGTGAGCGTATCGTGGCAGCCCTACAGTGTTTGCAAAAATGCCTTTTTAAAGCAAGCAGGAGACGACAAAGCAGACAACAATAATCATGATTGGCATCTTGTGGGTTAGTTGTTTACTTTGTAAAATAACAGGAACAAACTGAAAACAGAAACATTCTATTGTATTAAAGTGGCAGATTTTCAACTGGACCATTCGGACCATCCAGCAGACCTGACCAGCTTTTCACAAGACTGTCCATCGCGTTCTAGGGTTAATTTCGAACCCTGCCCAATCTGTACTGGGCTACAGGGTTGAAAGAGTAAAATCTGTTTGCATAATTATCTACTCAATCATAACACCACCATGCTTGTTTGTATGAAGAAGCTTAGAATCAGTGGACACCTGCCCCTTGTCTTGCAGAATAAATTAATTTTGCCACACCTATTTTTGACACTGAAGTAGTAAAATTACTTGATATAAGGTGTGTGTGTGAATTCAGGTTTAATGTCGCTTTCAACAATTTTTCAGTCATATCACGACGGTGTCTGGTTGTGACATGGAGCTCAATGCTCACTTTTATAGTGCTGCCTCACTGATGTATCATTATCATGTCCCAGACACATTACATGATACCACACCCAGTCACATTATCCTGACACTGGGTCTACCAGTCTTAGCTCTACCTCATAAATCTGAGTGTCAAGCGAGGAGCAGCTACCATTTTTAACGACTTTGGTATGTCGCGGCTCGGGATCGAACCCGTGACCTCCCGTTCCCCGGAGCGGACACTCTACCAACTGAGCTATTGGGGCTGGTCTTGATATAAGGTATTTGTTCAGTTCACAGTGGAATGACAACCAGTGTAGATCTTGATCAAATAGAGCCGGCGTCCGAAGCTCAGTCGGATGCGCGTCTGACTGATGATAAGGAGGAAGCAGGTTCGATACCTGCCGGGGTTGACAACATTCTTTCATGGAGATTGATCATGAAATCTTTTCTATGGTCATTCTCTCCCTTTTGCTGATTCAAAAAGGGCAGTTGTCAATTTCTGGCGAAAGAATGTCCACTGTAATGGTTAACCGCTTACGTATAAGCCTGCCCAGGAAAGTGTGGATAGGTAAACTGACTGGCTCAAAAATGACCTAAAATAGTGTGATCGTGCCGTTAAACTCCAATGCAGACAAGCTTGATCAAATGGCTTCATCAAGCCATCTCATCTCGATCTGAACTGCTTACAAAGGTAGAGTTTTCATGTTAATAAATAACCTTCATTTCATAAATAGAGCATCTTACACAAGTGGTCATTCATATGATGTTTATGGAACGAGCCTTTGGCGTGTTTCATAAATATCATATGAAATGACCACGAGTGTAAGATTCTGTTTATCATATGACCACTTTAAAATGGATTTTATCACTTTTAAACAAGGCAATTTTTCCACAAAAATGCATGGTTATCATGGACGTCGTTATGACGTTACTTTATCCTGCCAAAGTGTTATTACATCCGTGGTCATACGATATTTTAGACATGACGTTATCCACTGCTTATCAACGACGTCATATGATAAATGTTTTTTACTTCACTAATCATACGTAAATAACCTTCATTTCATTACTGTTTTTAGGGTGCTCATGTTACTGTGGCTGCCCGCTCTGAGGCAGATATTGATGAAGATGATATTATCAAGAAAGTTGCCAAATCCTCGGGCTCACAGTACAGTATACACAAGGAGAAGGCCAAACCTGAGGACAGGGAACCCTCAGGGCCCGTTGTAAGTATCAGACAGGGAGGAGGAGGAGGGAGAGGAGGAGGAGGGTAAACGTGGAGACAATACCAGACCATGGCAGATTTTTTTAAGCCTTTTTGTACCAAACGGAATCTTCCTCCTCATATAAAGCGGGAGTCCATTTCAAAATTTAGGGGTGTCAGGTTGTGTTTTCTTCAAAATTTATTTTGAAAATGACTGAACTTTTAGCAAACAGTGGAGGCCCTGATCAGACACCGTGTTCTGTGGCGTCTGATCTGGGCCTGCACTGTTTGCAGGGGTACACATTTTGGGGTTTCGGTACAAAATGGGTTAACCCATTTCATACGGGAAACCCCTAAAGGGATACTTTGGGAAACAGGGAAGACCGAGATCAGATGCCGCAGACAAGGCATCTGATCAGGGTCTGCACTTTTTGCTAAGAGGATTTTCCATCAAAAATAGAATAGAAAATGAAAAAAATAGACCTGATACTCCTTCAACGACAAATGGACTTGTCCAACATATAGCAATGGAAGAGTCCACCAGTATACAACTGGTTTAAACTAACAATGTCATTTATACCGTAAAATCCTAAAAATTCGGACACCTTGAGGACTTGCTGTAATGTTTCATGATCCAGCAAGAAGTCCAAAAGGTGCAGATGGAATGGAAAGCAGTGTAGACCCTGATCAGAAGGAGTATTCTGATCTGGGTTGGCACTGTTTGCTTAGGCCTATCTGTTGATGTATTGTTTATTTTTTACTAGATTTTGAAATATGCTCATATTTTTGCTGAAAAAAAATTAATGTAGTAGCTTTAAAAATTTTCAGATGTGAAAAGTGTAAAGTATGATATTTTGCCATTGAAGTTTTCCTGCGATACCTATGTGTATTGAATGGTCATTTATTGAAATTTATGCATGTAATAATTTGCAGCATTCAAATACTCTGAGAAAACTTTTAATGTAGATAGAAATTTTATCTCAGGATATAGAGTGGGCCTCTGTGGCCTATTAGTTAAGAGCGCTGACTCTTCATCATTTCTCCGGGTACTCTGGTTTTAGTCCACCTCTGATTAACGATCGGCTCGATATGAGTGAAATAATCTTGAAAGGGCCGTAAAACCAACCCCCCCCCCCCCCAATCTCAGTTTGTACACCTTTTATTGGGTTTTGCTTGATTTAGCTTGCTGTTTGGGTGTACTTTGAGCACTCAAGAATATCAATAAACTTTAACATCTATCTATGGATTATTGAGTACATGTATTTTGAATTATCACATTCTACAGTCGAACTTCAATAACTCGAACCCCATGGGAATCATGAAAATTTGTTTGAGATAGTAGTAGTTCGAGCCACTGAGGGTCAAGAGACATAGTAGGAATAGCATCAATTTTCTTTGAAATAAAAATCTCCTCATTGAGGTGATTTTAATGAGTACACACAAGATGCATTTCATCATCATCATCAACGGATTTTTGATTAACGTGCAGGTACAGGGGCAATGTCCACATAAGTGGGCCCCCTTCCAGGTAGCTGGCTTGCTGCACGCATGGCAGATCTTACACCAGATCTCCAGGCTTGTCTATCATGAGGATAGATAGCAGAGAGCTTCCATTCTCTGCAATCTCTTTCTGTTAGCTGCTTCCAGGTCATCTTGGGCCTTCCTGGCCCCGGCTTTCCACCTACCTGTATGTCACAGGCAGTCTTGACTGCATTGTTGGAGTGTTCCACATGTCCATACCAGCGAAGTCTTCTTTCTTTCAGGATGAGGTCCAGGTCCTCAATGCCAAGACGCTCAAGTAACTCGCTGGACCTGATGGTGACAGTGTCCTGTGGCTTAACATTGCAGATCTGTCTGATCATTGCCCTGTCATTTTGCTGCAGACATTGGAGGTTTGGCTTTGTCAATGGCCATGTCTCACTGGCATGGAGCATTGCGCTCCGCACACAAGAGCTATACACATGGCCACTTGTCTTGAACGAGAGGTGCCGGGAAGAGAGAACTGCTAGCAACTCCTTGAATTTCTTCCAGGCTGTTTTCACACGTGATGTAATTGAAAGGTCGTAACCACCCGCTGCAGAGAGCATATCACCTAGGTAGCAAAAGGAAGCTTCAACCTCCAGCTTGTCGGATCCGACTTGGACTTCCCTCTGTGGTATGCCATCTAAGGGGCGTGCAGTTCCTTGGCACCGCGTACACCTGTAATCAGGGTCCTCTATCAAGCGTTTGAGCCCACTGCATTTCTTGTGCACCCAGAACTTGCAGCCATTACAAAAGATACTGTTGCTGCCCACTCCAGTACGACATACAGCGCATGGGAACTGGCCTGTACACTGCAAGAGGTCCAGACCTGTACCACAGATCATGATCTTTGTCTTTCCTGCATTCACTCTCAGCCCTTTCGCCTCCATTGTGTCGTTCCAAGTTAAGAGCCTCCTGACACATTCCTCAAGGGATTCAGCTATGATGACAAGGTCATCAGCATACAGGTCCTCCCAGGGGACTCCAGAGTGGAACTCGCATGACAAGGCTTCAAGCACAATGATGAAAAGCAGTGGGCTGAGAACAGAGCCTTGATGAACACCCACCTTCACCTCGAATTCTTCACTGTAACCATCACCAATGCGGACACGGCTCCGAGCATTAGCATACATCCCTTGGACCAGTTTCACCATCCACTCCTACACTCCAAGTTTTCTTAGTGCCCACCAGATGACTTTCCAAGGCACTCGATCAAATGCCTTCTCCAGGTCTACAAAAGCCATGTAGAGTATCCTGTTGGCCGCCAGATACTTCTCTTGCAGCTGCCGTACAACAAAAATTGCGTCTGTTGTGCCTCTTCCTGGGCAAGGCCAAACTGGGAATCGTCGATGGACACCAACTGCCTAATGAGGCCATCCACAATCCTCTCCAGGACTTTCATGGCCTGTTCTGTCAGCTTGAGACCACTGTAGTTGCCCCATTCCAATGCATCGCCCTTGCCCTTGTAGAGACACACAATGAAACTCTGTTCCCTGTCAGAGGGTACCTTTCCATCACGGATGATTGCAGCTGCAAGGTCGCGGATCATTGAGGCACCTGCCTCACCTGCAGCTCTTATCATCTCCACCACTATGCCATCTGTTTGTCAGTCTGTTTGTCAGTCCCTCAACATAGGTGTCAACCCTAGGGTCATTTCAAGATTAAATAAGAAAAGTTATCCCAAACATATTTGATAGTATCTTTTTAGGTATGGAAAATGCTTCCTAACGACTCTGAACTATTCAGAACAAAGGAGGTAGACAAGCCAATCAGAACTCCATCCATCAAGTTGTATATATGTATTAAACTTTTCCAGGGCTCAGTGTACCAGAAAACACAGGTGGCTAAAGAAATAAGCATCAAAGAGAGGGACAAGTTCTGGGCTAAAACAGAGGTAAGTTTTGGGGAATATATACTACCAGAATCAACTTTTTCTATTAAAGTTACCCTGCACATGGAATTTAAAACCCTTTGTGTAACTGTCTCTTTATTCCAAGCCTGGCCTTTGTTCTGTAATCTTTTTAACCTTGGAGATATATTTGTAGTGCCTGCTTTAAGCACAGCACAACATAGGAATCCTGTTTCCTGTCCATTTGTCTGTCCGTTTGTCACTCCCTCAATATTTGTGTCCACCCTAGTGTCAGCGTAAATGTTTAAGCCCATTTCTCAAGAACTTAATACCCAGGCATGACCTGGCCTTTGATCAGGGCCTGACAAATCCATTGCCCAGCTGCATCGGGCATGTCCAAATTTTGGCTGGGCAAGTGATTTTTATTTCACTTGTCCCCTGTTAGCTTAACAAGCTTGTTAGTTGTTAACTATTCTAGCAAGTTTAATACCTAAAATTTTGTTTTATTTTTTGCTGAAAAAATGTGAGCAGCTTTTACATATGCAAAAGTTGCTTAGATATTTTCAGCAAAAATATTAGAATGTTTGCGATATTAAATGAACAAAGTTTTAACGATTTGTTAACTAATGGCGTCGTAAGTTTTGAACAAGTCTTACGTACAATCAAACTTAAATGACTCAAACCGCTTTTGGACTGTGAAATTTTTTCTAGATAGGGGCAGTCTGAGCCATTGAGGTTTAAGGGGTAAGGGAGCATCATGAGGATAATTAAGGGATAACTTTAGTTTAGGGATGATTTACATTTTTGTGGATTTTATCAGTCACAGTGTGTAATTTCTGGCGAATCACTCACAAACTGCATGAAGCCCGAAGGGCTTTATGCTAAAATTGTCAGTGATTCGCCGGAGTTTACACATCGATAAAATCCACAATTTCCACAGTTGTGGATTTTATCAGGGTGAAAGCTCCGGCGAACTGCATAAAGATGATGAATTATAATTCAAAATTTGTCATTGCCACCCAAATGGAAAATTTGGAATTCTTTGGAAAGCATAAAAATCAACTTAACAATGTCCACCACGGAATGGTTATTCAATTAGAAGCTGCAATCTTTGAAAGACACCTAAGCAAAAAAATAAAAAAAGTGTCAAGTCTTTCAATAGTTTCCCGTCTTTCAATTGAACGCTGTTGACGTCACTTCATATACAATGACATAACGTGCAGATTCTAAACATGCCTTTTTAAGTCACGTTATATTACTACCTGTCGCTGTTTGAAATAGTTCTGAGATTCTTGCTCATGGAATTTATTGAAGTATAAAATTTTTATTTCAACCAATCAAATCACTGGAAATGTACATAATGATGAAGAATTGGAATTATTCTTCTATAAACTTAAGATACTTTGTGCGTACTATTTAGAATTGCATCATTGAGGAAATTCAAATGAGTACATACAACATATCTTTCAAGACAAAATATAATTTTTTAAAGCCTTTGTCTGCTAGTCATGACTAGCAGACGGCATTTTCAGAGTGTATTTTTCTCATTTTTCAGTGAAAATATGGCTTGACATTACATGTGAATTGTCTGCTGTGCAGACAATTCACATGTAATGTCAAGCCTTACTTACTTTGAAAAATATTTTGAGAAATCAAATTGACGTCTGCTCCAGGAATTTATGCAGCAGATGCAGGGTTAACCCATTGCGTGTGGGAGACCCCTAAAGGGGTACCTTGGCAAACACTGCAGGCCCAGATCAGACGCCTTAGAATGTGGCGTCTGATCAGGACTTGCACTATTTGCAAACAAAATTTTCCATCAAAAACAGAATAAAAACGAAAAAAAATAGGCCAGACACCCCTCATATGCCAAATGGACTTGTCCTACATATAGCATTGGAAGAGTCCACAAGCATACAATGGGTTAAATATTTGTGGTCTGGATCTATGTTAAGAATTTCCTTGGGAATCAAGGGTGAGTTTGAAATAGCCATGGTAAATGCCTCATCAGGATTTGAGTCATTTAAGTTTCCCTGTACTTACCCTAGTTACTGTAAAAGCCCTAAAAATTGGGACGACTTGAGGAGTTGCTCTACTTCTCCTAAAATTTTAACAAATTTGTTTCACCATTGAGCAAGGAGATAAAAAATGCAGGCAGAATGGTGAATAGTGTAGACCCTGATCAGACTGCAGTCTGATCGGGGTCTGCACTGTTTGCTTAGGACTATCTGTCCCTGTCCCAATATTTTGGATCTTTACAGTAGTTTGAGGATGTGCATAGTGTAAGTACGGTAACACTGTATTAAAGGTACAGAGTCACAGCCCTTGATTTAAATGTTTTTTTTTTCAGTGAATTACAACTTGTCACTTCCCCTCAACCCCCCATCCCCTCCCCCACCCTGCCTCACACCATATCCTTGTAAGCATTTGAGACCCATTAGCCTATTTTATACAGGAAACACCAAAATGGGTCATTGGAAACAAGTGTAGACCCAGATTAGATGCTGCAGAACCCAGTGTCAGAAGGTCATTGGCAAACATTGCTGGCCCAATTCAGACACTGCGTCTAATCAATGCTTTCACTGTTTGCAGAAAGTGCAACCATTTTCTGAATAAATTTATAAATGCATGTAAAACTGAACCTGACACAGGAATTTTGAAATGTACTCCTGTAAATCCCTTTCTTTCCTTTAAGAGTAGACCCCTTTTTCAGTGGGACAGAGCTTACAGAAAAGCAAACAGGAAGTCCCAAAAGTTGTCTCCTTTTGAAAAAAAAAAAAAAAAAAAAAACGGAAAAATCTTGCAGGTGTCCCAATATCCCTTAAAAAGCATTCTAACTTACTGTTATTTACTCGCGGTCAGAACGTCATTTGAAGTTATTTTTGTCCGTTGTAATTCCCAGTCACATAGCTTTGAAGTTGTGGAAGCTTAAAAAAATGTTCATAAGTGGGGCTGGCTAATCGGAGCTGAAAAGATAATCGATTATCAGTCCTGTTATTGTGATAGATAATCGATTAGTAATCACTAAAGATTTGGTCATAATTTTACCTGTCTGGCTTTCTGTCTGAGCATGACTCTTACCATATGTTGTACTTTACCATATGTTTTTGAATAGACAGGCCTAAGCAAACAGTGTAGACCCAGATGAGATGCTGCAGAATGCGGCGTCTCATCAGGGTCTACATTGTTTGCCACTCATCCAGCTATTTTAAACACAACTTTGGGTAATAAATTCTACTTATGAAATAATGGATTCCAAGCAAATCAATAATGATTATCATTTTTGTAGAATTTATGGATTGGCTAATTGATTATCCTATTAATCCTGCCAGCCTTATTCATAAGTCTTTAAAAATACCGAAGCTGTGCTCATTCTTTTAGCAAGAGGAAGAACAACGTATCCTGAAGGAAAAACGTGAACAGACGATACGACAGCAGAGTTTGGAGTCGGAAAGAAAACAACGAGAGGTAGTCATGCTATGCTACTGTATGGCCTGGGCTTGGTGTGACTGCTATTTATATGTAGTGTCTAACGATTGTCATATTAACCCTCACCATGTAGAACACGGTCCACGGATATATTCTCTTTTCAAAACAGTTTAGATCCTGAGCATGTCAACAAAATCACGACAAAAAGCAATAACACCCTGAAATTTGTAAAGAGAAACATTAAAATTCGCAACAGGAAACTCAAGGAATCTGCCTATTAAACTTATGTCAGACCTTTTTTGGAATACTCAGTCTGGGACCCATGGTAAAAGAAACTCATCCATGAAGCCAGCTGATCAGAAATTCTAATGTTTTCCATTCTTCATGGTGCTTCCATGCATAGCTGAAACTGACCACACATGAGTATTGGTAAACTGCTTAGAAGGACTAAGCCTGCCTAGACAAGATCGTCCGATGCATATATGCGTATAAGCCTTTTGGATTCATTGGGCGGCAGGGCTTGAGATGTCATTTTATCTCAAGGTCAGGTAAAAATTCCACAAAATTGGAAGCAATGTCTCCAAAATGACCTAGATCTAATTATGGGTTGAAATAGATGTTAAACCTCAAGTCAAACAAACAAATCTCCTTCTGAATCAATGGCAAAAATTGAAATCATGCAACACAAATGGCTGTAAATTGGGGAGGAGTGTAGCATATTGAACTAGAATACTGTCGATGGCGCGCCATCGCAAATCCCCACGTTTTCTACAGAGGGGCCAAGTACCGAAAACCCCTCACCCTGGGCTCTAATTTGACTCCATGGTCAAAATATTACCTGTATTATATTCTACTAATCATGCCCTTCAATTTCATATGCCACATGACTATGTTCCAAAAAACTTAAATTTTGACCCTTTGACCCCTCTCCCAGGGCCCCAATCTGACCCCAGGGTCAAAATTTTACTTGTAGTTTATTCTACCCATTATCCCCTTCGCATAGATATGCAACATGACTATGTTCTGAAAAACTGTAATTTTGACCCCCGACCCCCCCAAGTCCGACCCCCAGGGCGTGACCTAGGGGTCACAGCCAAAATCCCGTTCAATATGTTTTACTTTTTTCATAACTAAGTACATGTGCAAAGTTTGGCATCAAAATCTTCAAAATTGACTTTGTAATTGAATTTTATTGATATTTGACCTTTTGACCCCTCCCCAGGGCCCCTGGGGGCGGGGACCAAAAAAAATATGCTCTTGCGCAAGCCATTCATGTAAGCAACTCGCATACCAAATTTGGTTGAATTCCGGCTAACGGTTTAGGAGGAGATAGCCGGACAGACAGACGGACAGACGGACAGACAGACGGACGGAGGCGATAACAATATCCCCACTTTTTTTTAAAAACGTGGGGATAAATATTCAGCATGGTGAGAGTTAACCATGTCTATTTAGTGTCTAACTCACGTCTATTTTTAGTAACCCTTTCATCCCTGAGTTTTTGAAGTGGACATCTTTGAATGTTTGACACCTCTTTTCTTTTAGTCTGAATCATTAAACCTTATCCTGCTGTTTATGACAACCTCTACCATTGCAAAATGTGTAGATCCAGAAGCCATCTGATCAGGATCTGCACTGTTTGTCATTATCCCCACGTTTTTCAACGAAAAGTGGGGATATTGTTATCGCCTCCGTCCGTCTGTCTGTCTGTCCGTCTGTCTGTCCGGCTATCTCCTCCTTAACCACTGGTCGGAATGTAACAAAATTTGGTTCACAGCTTCCTTACATGATGAGGGCGTGCAACGTCACATTTATTTTTTGCCCTGTCCCCAGGGGCCTTGGGGAGGGGTCAAAAGGTCATATATCAATTAAATTCAATTTCAAAGTCAATTTTATATATTTTAAAACCAAACTTTGCATAAGTAATGATTAATGATATATGTAACACATATTGGACGAGATTTTGGCTGTGACCCCTGGGTCATGCCCAAGGGGTCGGACGGGGGGGTGGGGGGGGGGGGGTGGGGTCAAAATTCAAATTTTACTGAATATTGTCATATGGAATATCAAATTGAAGGGGGTGATTAGTAGAATACAATACAAGTAAAATTTTGACCCTGGGGTCAGATTGGAGCCCTGGGGGAGGGGTCAAAGGGTCAAAATTTAAGTTTTTTGGAACATAGTCATGTGGCATATCAAATTGAAGGGCATGATTAGTAGAATATAATACAGGTAATATTTTGACCCTGGGGTCAAATTAGGGCCCAGGGTGAGGGGTTTTTGTACTTGGCCCCTGTGTAGAAAGCGTGGGGATGAGGATGGTCTGTGGGTGGGGGCATCTGTGGATGTGTCCTATTGACACATTTGTAGTTTTCTCTTGGTAAAAGAATGATTCACTCTCTTTTATGCAATGGAGAGTATTCAAGAGTTGCTATAAGAAGATTTACTGACATGCTTGATAGCAAACTGAATACCGTAAAAGTCCTAAAAATTCGGATACCTTGAGGACTTGCTGTAATTCTCCTAAAATTTTAAAAAAACTTGTCTGGTGATACAGCAAGGAGTCCAAAAGGTGTGGAAGAAATGGCAAACAGTGTAGACCCTGATCAGACTGCTCCTTTAGGAGCAGTCTGATCTGGGTCTGCACTGTTTGCATAGGCATATCTGTCCCAATTCTTAGGATCATTACACTAGAAAACACAAAGACAGACACACTAATGAGACCTTTCAATTGTGTTTTTAAAAGAAGAATTAGTTTTAATTTTAGGGGTTCTCACTGTATACTGAACTGTATATGTGTACCTGTACATAGTCCATACTAACTTCATGTAAAACATTTAACCCTTATCCTGCTAAATATCCAGTTTAGCCACAACCATTTCTGACTCTGAACCAATCAGATTACTTGATATAATTTATCCCTACAAATTTATAAACTGAATATCAAATAGTGTAGATCCTGATCAGATGCCATCTGATCTAGCGCTACACTGTTTGCAAAGATAGGGGTTGTCATGAACAGCAGGACAAGGGTTGAGTTATGTTGCTTTCTTTTTTGTGCACTCTTTGATACTAATTTTCTGGTTGTTGCTCTTGTCATACATTCTTCTGTATATTACTGGGTTGAATGTGTATCTCAGAGTTATATTCATTGAAACTTAAAGAAATCAAGCACAGATGCCTTGTTTACTATGGTAAATTTGAACTAGTTCATGAGTCTGTAGAGAATTCCTGCAATTGTCCCATTTCCTGACTTTACCTTTAAAAGTATGTTGTGTGCACTCATTTGAATCACTTCAATGTGGCGAGTCTAATAAGTACACATGTATGTTGTGCGCACTCAATAGAATTGCCTCATCGAGTGCACTCATTAGAATCACCTTGATGAAGCGATTCTAGTAAGTACTTACAAAATACCTTCAATAGTGTTTCTGGTCCCTGCCCATCAGGGCTTGAAGAAAAAGTTTGGGCTGCATGATGCTTCCACGCAGAGCTGACACTGACTGCACGCGAGTACTGGTAAATTGCTCAGAGGATCTAAACCTGCCCAGGCAAAGCGGTGCGAGTCGGCCCGTCCATGCTTATAAACCCGATTGGTTTTATTGGGTGGCAGGGCTTGAGATGTCATTTCATCTCAATGTGGGGTGAAAGTCCCACAAAAGAAATGGAAGAAATGTCTCCAAAATGACCTATACAGTGTTGACGGGGACGTTAAACCTCAATTCAAACAAAACAATAGCACTCATTAGAACCCCCTCGATGAAGTGATTCTAATAAGTACTTACAAAATACCTTCAATAATGTTTCAGGTATGACCTAAATAGTTTTAAAGGGGATGAAAGACTTCCACACAAAGAAGCAAACCCAAATATGCCTAGGGTTGAAAAAGGTACATTGGCAAACAATGTTGACCCAGATCAGATGCCTCAGAATGCTACATCTGATCAGGATCTACACTGTTTGCTTAAAATACAGGAATTTGACGGTGTAAGTCAGTCTAGGTTCTGGACAAAATTCCGCCCTACACTCTCAGACACAATCAACCCACCAGTGGTGTTAGTGCTTTGATAATGTTTCTGTTCTCAGCTAGTCTCAGGTAGTGGCTATGTTTATATTCTTGGCAGGGTAAATGCACAGAGAAGCCTCGTTATAATGACAGTATTTGTTTCTTGACACTTTACCATTATAAGGAATTTGCTGCTATACAGAATCTCAATAAGAAGTAGTATAAGAGGTAATAAAGGGCTTTTTCCCCTCAGTTACTCCAAAATTAGGAGTCGAATAACATTAACCCTTTTTGTACCAAATGGAATCTTCCTCCTTATATATAACAGGAGTCCATTTCAAAATTTAGGCATGTCAGGTTGTGTTTTCTTCAAATATTTTGGTGGAAATGGCTTAACATTTTGCAAACAGTGTAGGCCCTTATCAGACGCCGCATTCTGCGGCATCTGATTTGGGCCTGCACTGTTTGCCAAGGTACCGAATGGGTAAATAAAGAGCCCTTTGCCCTGAGTCACTCCAAGAAACAAATGTTGTGAACATTTGTTAGAATCGCCTCACACAAATATCCACAACATTTAAAAACAAATGTTGTGGTCAATTGTTAGAATCGCCTTGCTGATGCAATTCCAATAAATATACACAATGTCTCACAGAGGTGATTCTAACAAAAAACCACAACATTTAGAAACAAATGTTGTGGTCATTTGTTAGAATTGCCTTGCTGAGGCCATTCTAACAAATATCCACAACATTTGTTTTTTTTTTAGTACAAATTCAGTATTCTTGAATATCTCCATTTTTTAAAGCCCGACCATCTTTAAGCTAAGGATTCATTCCATTGCAATTACGATTGTCACGAGATCTGTTGTAATATCAAATGTCTGTATAAAAAGCGTTATCTGTAGTTCTTTCAGTAGTCCTTTCAGTAGTTCTTTCAGTTGTCCTTTCTGTAGTTCTTTCTGTAGTTCTTTCTGTAGTTCAGTCATTGTTTCTTATCAGCATGCAAAGTTACTTTTATACTTGATATACATGTATCTTCATTTTCAGATAAACGATGACAGATTTTGGTAATTTTTTGAAGTTGATTTATACAATGGGAATGGCTACACTTTTTCAGTCAATTTTGATTATTGAGACAGCTTTTGGCACTTTTTCCCTCACCTGTAAACTGAAAAACTCTGAAATAGAAGTCTGCCCTTAACCCGTAAGATGCCAAACACGACATTTGTTGTCTGCTTCATTACGCAAACACGCCTATACAATTACATCGTAAAGTATACCGCCGAAAAAATGAAAACTTTTAGATGAAAAATTGTGATATTTTTAGCTCACCTGAGCCTTTAGGCTCATAGGTGAGCTTATAGTATAGCCATGGTCCGTCGTTCGTCCGTCCGTCCGATCAAAGGGCCAATCAAAGCCAAATTTCATATGGAGCCTCAGTGGGATGGGGGAACGAAAGTTTGTTCGCGGGGTCTGGATCACATGACCAAGATGGCCTCCATGCCCATATATGGTAAAAAGCCTTCAAAAATCTTCTTCTCCAGAACCATAAGGCCAGTGGCCTTGAAACTTGGCATGTAGCATATGGTACTCGGGCCCATCATGGTTTGTACAAATGGTGACCCCGGGTTGACCTTGACCTATTTTACAGCAATGTCAAATTTGCCAAAGTAGGCTTTTGCATGGGGCAAAGTGAAAATAATGGATTTATAGGAAAACCATTGAAGACAGTGTCACCAAAATTTGTAGATCAGGTAAAGTAACTGAATACATGAAGATCTATGGGTCAGAAAGGTCAAGGTCATTCATTGGCCTTAGACCAAGGTCATTCAGGATCCATATTTCAAACATTTTTTTCTCCAAAACTGCTGAGCCAATTTATGTGAAATTTAATATGGAGCCTTTGTGAGTTGAACAAATGAAAAAATGCCAATACGGTCTAGATCACATGACCAAGATGGCTGTCACGCCTATATATATGGTAAAAAGCCTTACAAATTTTTCTTCTCCAGAACCATAAGGCCAATGGCCTTGAAACTTGGCATGTAGCATATGGTACTCAGGCCCATCATAGTTTGTACAAATGGTGACCCCGAGTTGACCTTGACCTATTTTACAGCAATGTCAAATTTGCCGACTTAGGCTTTTGCATGGGAAAAAGTGAAAATAATGGATTTTTAGGAAACCATTAAAGACAGTGTCACCAAAATTAGTAGATAAGGTAAAGTAGCTGAATACATGAAGATCTATGTCAAGGTCATTAATTGACCTTAGACCAAGGTCACACAGGTTCCATATTTCAAACATTTTTTCTCAGAAACTACTGAGCCAATTGAAGTGAAATTCAATATGGAGCCTTTGGGAGTTGAACAAATGAAAAGCTGCCAACATGGTCTAGATCACATGACCAAGATGGCCACCACGCCCATATATGGTAAAGAAACTTCGAAATTCTTCTTCTCAAGAACCGTAAGGCCAATGGCCTTGAAACTTGGCATGTAGCATATGGTACTCGGGCCTATCATAATTTGTTCAAATGGTGACCCTGGGTTGATCTTGACCTATTTTACAGTAATGTCAAATTTGCTGACTTAGGCTTTTGCATAGGAAAAAGTGAAAATAATGGATATTTAGGGAAACCATTGAAGACAGTGTCACCAAAATTTGTAGATTAGGTAAAGTAACTGAATACATGAAGATCTATGGGTAAGAAAGGTCAAGGTCATTCATTGACCTTAGACCAAGGTCACTCCGATTTCATATTTAAAAAAAAAACATTTTTTTCTCAGAAACTACTGAGCCAATTTAAGTGAAATTCAATATGGAGCTTTTGTGAGTTGAACAAATGAAAAGTTGCCAGTAGGGTCTAGATCACATGACCAAGATGGCCACCATGCCCATATATGGTAAAAAGCCTTCAAAAATTTTCTTCTCCAGAACCGTAAGGCCAATGGCTTTGAAACTTGGCATATATCATATGGTACTCGGGCTCGTCATAGTTTTTACAAATGCTGACCCTGGGTTGACCTTGACCTATTTTATGGCAGTGTCAAATTTGTCAACTTAGGCTTTTGCATGGGAAAAAATGAAAATAATAGATTTTTAGGAAACCGTAAGAAAGGTCAAGGTCATTAATTGACCTAAGACCAAGGTCACGCAGGTTCCATATTTCAAACATTTTTTCTCAGAAACTACTGAGCCAATTGAAGTTAAATTCAATATGGAGCCTTTGGGAGTTGAACAAATGAAAAGCTGCCAACATGGTCTAGATCACATGACCGAGATGGCCACCACGCCCATATATGGTAAAGAAACTTCGAAATTCTTCTTCTCAAGAACCGTAAGGCCAATGGCCTTGAAACTTGGCATGTAGCATATGGTACTCGGGCCTATCATAATTTGTTCAAATGGTGACCCTGGGTTGATCTTGACCTATTTTACAGTAATGTCAAATTTGCTGACTTAGGCTTTTGCATAGGAAAAAGTGAAAATAATGGATATTTAGGGAAACCATTGTGTGTGTGTGTGAATTCGGGTTTAACGTCGCTTTCAACAATTTTTCAGTCATATCACGACGGTGTCTGGTTGCGACAGGGAGCTCAATGCTCACTTTTATAGTGCTGCCTCACTGAAGTATCATGTCCCAGACACATTACATGATACCACACCCAGTCACATTATCCTGACACTGGATCGACCAGTCCTAGCTCTACCCCGTAAATCTGAGTGCCAAACGAGGAGCAGCTAGTACCATTTTTAACGACTTTGGTATGTCGCGACCCGGGATCGAACCCGTGACCTCCCGTTCCCAGGGAAACCATTGAAGACAGTGTCACCAAAATTTGTAGATTAGGTAAAGTAACTGAATACATGAAGATCTATGGGTAAGAAAGGTCAAGGTCATTCATTGACCTTAGACCAAGGTCACTCCGATTTCATATTTAAAAAAAAAAAAAAACATTTTTTTCTCAGAAACTACTGAGCCAATTTAAGTGAAATTCAATATGGAGCTTTTGTGAGTTGAACAAATGAAAAGTTGCCAGTAGGGTCTAGATCACGTGACCAAGATGGCCACCACGCCCATATATGGTAAAAAGCCTTCAAAAATTTTCTTCTCCAGAACCGTAAGGCCAATGGCTTTGAAACTTGGCATATATCATATGGTACTCGGGCTTGTCATAGTTTTTACAAATGCTGACCCTGGGTAGACCTTGACCTATTTTATGGCAGTGTCAAATTTGTCAACTTAGGCTTTTGCATGGGAAAAAGTGAAAATAATAGATTTTTAGGAAACCGTAAGAAAGGTCAAGGTCATTAATTGACCTTAGACCAAGGTCACGCAGGTTCCATATTTCAAACATTTTTTCTCAGAAACTATTGAGCCAATTGAAGTGAAATTCAATATGGAGCCTTTGGGAGTTGAACAAATGAAAAGCTGCCAACATGGTCTAGATCACATGACCAAGATGGCCACCACGCCCATATATGGTAAAGAAACTTCGAAATTCTTCTTCTCAAGAACCATAAGGCCAATGGCCTTGAAACTTGGCATGTAGCATATGGTACTCGGGCCTATCATAATTTGTTCAAATGGTGACCCTGGGTTGATCTTGACCTATTTTACAGTAATGTCAAATTTGCTGACTTAGGCTTTTGCATAGGAAAAAGTGAAAATAATGGATATTTAGGGAAACCATTGAAGACAGTGTCACCAAAATTTGTAGATTAGGTAAAGTAACTGAATACATGAAGATCTATGGGTAAGAAAGGTCAAGGTCATTCATTGACCTTAGACCAAGGTCACTCCGATTTCATATTTAAAAAAAAAACATTTTTTCTCAGAAACTACTGAGCCAATTTAAGTGAAATTCAATATGGAGCTTTTGTGAGTTGAACAAATGAAAAGTTGCCAGTAGGGTCTAGATCACATGACCAAGATGGCTGCCAAGCCCATATATGGTAAAAAGCCTTCAAAAAATTTTTTCTCCAGAACCGTAAGGCCAATGGCTTTGAAACTTGGCATATATCATATGGTACTCGGGCTTGTCATAGTTTTTACAAATGCTGACCCTGGGTTGACCTTGACCTATTTTATGGCAGTGTCAAATTTGTCAACTTAGGCTTTTGCATGGGAAAAAGTGAAAATAATGGATTTTTAGGAAACCATTGAAGACAATGTCACCAAATTGGTAGATCAGGTAAAGTAAATGAATACATGAAGATTCATGGGTAAGAAAAGTCATCATTCAGTGACCTGGGACCAAGATTAACCAGGTTCCATATTTCAAACAGTTTTTTCTCAGTAACCGCTGGCCCAATTCAAGTGAAATTTGATATGGATCCTTTATATGATGAACAAATGAAAATTTGCTCATATGGTCCAGGTCACATGACCAAGATGGTGGCCATGCCCATATATGGTAAAAACACTTCGAAATTCTTCTTCTCCAGAACCGTAAGGCAAATGACCTTGAAACTTGGCAGGAAGCATCTGGTACAAGGGCCTATCATAATTTGTTCAAATGGTGACCCTGGGTTGACCTTTACCTATTTTACGGCAATGTCAAATTTATGGACTTAGGCTTTTGCTTGGGAAAAAGTGAAAATAATTGATTTTTAGCTCACCTGAGCCTTTAGGCTCATAGGTGAGCTTATAGTATAGCCATGGTCTGTCGTCCGTCCATGCGTTGTCCGTCCGTCCACCATTTTCAAAGATCTTCTCCTCCAAAACAGGGAGGCCAATCAAAGCCAAATTTCATGTGGAGCTTCAGTAGGATGGGGGAACGAAAGTTTGTTCGCGGGGTCTGGGTCACATGACCAAGATGGCAGCCATGCCCATATATGGTAAAAAGCCTTCAAAAATCTTCTTCTCCAGAACCATGAAGCCAATGACCTTGAAAGTTGGCTTGTAGCATGAAAAGTTAAAAAAAATATGACAAATGGAATAAACCATAACAAAAGCATGGCCTTCGAACTGTCAGAAAGGTAGGAATAGGTGGAAAGTTTTATCACATTGTTAGACATCAAAATTTTGTCCCCACAAGTTGTGTACCCCTGCTCTGAGGCTATATACATATATAAAAACATTAAAATGTACACCAGGACCAGGTGTCAGGTGAGCGTTTACAGGACCACTGGTCCTCTGGTTCTTATTTCTGCTCAAAATATAGATTGTGGGCACTCGTCAGAACCGCCGATGAGGCAGTTCTAACAAGTACCCACAATCTATATTTTAGAGCAGAAATAAGAAAAATACGGTATACCCCCGGAAACCCCAGTTTTACTGTATAAAAGTGGGGTTCAAGGGGGTCAAAATTATATAGTCGTGTTTTCGTAATGTGTTGCCTGATGGTTACTTTAAAAGTCATTGTTGCGATAGGTGCGGACACAAAAATTGTCGTCTGCTTTGTTGTCTGCTGGTTTAAAAGTCTTCGTTGCAAATAGTGTGGACACAACGATTGTCGTCTGTTTTGTTGTTTGCTGGTTACTTTAAAAGTCATTGTTGCAATAGGTGCGGACACAAAAATTGTCATCTGCTTTGTTGTCTGCTGGTTTAAAAGTCTTTGTTGCAAATAGTGTGGACACAACGATTGTCGTTTGTTTTGTTGTTTGCTGGTTACTTTAAAAGTTATCTTTGCAAACAGTGTGGACAACAATTGTCGTCTGCTTTGTTGTCTACTGGTTACTTTAAAAGTCATAGTTTCAAACATTGTGGACCCAGATCAGACTGCTCCACTAGGAGCAGTCTGATCAGGTTCCACACTGTTCACTTTAATGAAAAAAAAAATATGTTTGAAAAGTTTGCAGGAATATGTAGCAGACGACATAAGCAGACAACATGTACAGATACAATGTTTCAGGAGTCTTAAGGGTTAAAGGAAAGAATTCTGATAAGGGAGGGAAAATATTTTGAAAGAGTTGCCTCCCCTGAAGGTGTACCTATTCCCCTTTAATTTTTAACACAGTTACCCTAGACTGTAGCACGGGAGTGGGTGAGCTTTCTGTGCTGCTTTTTGCACTGCCTCCAGCTTTGGCTGTATCTCTGTTGGCAGCATCATTGCGGCTCACAAAATGTTCAATGCTTTATGATCTCAGATTCTGTAATTTTATAATGGGATAACCCATAAGACGCCAATCTTGACAATCGTCGTCTGCTTTGTTCAGAAGTGTAAAATTTCCCGCCAACATACTCGCCTTTATTGTCTAAACTTTTCATTTAGGTGCTAAAAATGAAGAAAAAGTAATGTCAGCTTTGAAAATCTTACTCGCCCTGCCTTAAAACTTACTCGCAAATGCGAGTGGGCGAGTGGAATTTTACACCCCTGTTGTTGTCTGCCGGTTACTTTAAATGCCATTTTTGCAAACAGTGTAGACCCAGATCAGACTGCTCCTGTAGGAGCAGTCTGATCTGGGTCCACACTGCTTGTATGAAAAAAAATTTCTAAAAAGTTTGCAAGAAGATTCAGCAGATGACTAAGCAGACAACATTTTCAGGTGTAGTTTTTCTTGGAATCTTAAGGGTTAAGTTCATAATTATCATGATGGCAGTTTTGTTTGTTTGTTTTGGAGTTTAGTGGCCCCGTTAACCCTTCTCTTGCTGAATATTCCTTTTAGCCACACCCATGTCTGACTATGAACCAATCAGATTACTTGATGTAATTTATTCCTACAAATTCATAAACTGAATGTCAAACAGTGTAGATCCTGATCAGATGGCTTCTTCAGAAGCCATCTGATCTGGATCTACACAGTTTGCAAAGAAAATGGTTGTTGTGAACATCAGGATAAGAGTAAAGACTAATAAGGAGCCGGTCAGTTTACTTAAACACACGTTTCCTGGCCAGGCTTATACATAAGTGGTTAATGAGTACTCCACATCCTTTCACCAGAAACTGATAACTGCCCTTCTTGAATCAGGGAAGCATGAATAGCATGAATAGACCCAATGGCAAGGTGGTTCTATTGAGTACCCACAGCAAAGGTTTAATCACCATATTTGCATTATTTGCTGGCTCCCAGCTTGCACATTGTCAATATTGGAAAAACAGGTAACCAGACCCCCCCTGACATTTTAAGGTCAGGGGGGTCTGGTTACCTGTTTTTCCAACACTTATAATCTTCAGACTAGGAACCAGCAGATAATGCAAAAAAGGGTGAATAAGGAGAAATAATGAAAACTACCCTTCAGTTGTCATGAAATACTAACCTTATCAGTTCGTATGGTTGTGCATACTGGTTAGAATCACAGCATCAAGGTGATTCCATTGACTACACACAACATAACATGTATAGGCCCCTGCCTATCGGGGCTTGAAGAAATAGATGGGCTGCTTGATGCTTCCACGCAGAGCTGAAACCAAAAGCACACAAGTACTGATAAACTGCTTAGAGGGTGTAAGCCTGCCCAGGCAAAGCTGTGCAAGTCGGACCGTCCATGCTTATAAACACTATTGGTTTCATTGGGCGATAGGGCTTGAGATGTCATTTCATCTTAATGTTGGGTAAAAGTTCCACAAACTTGGAAGCAACATCTCCAAAATGACCTATACAGTGTTGACGGGGACATTAAATCTCAAATCAAACAAACAAACAAAACTTAACATGTACATCTTCAAAGATAAGAAAATTCTCCCTAAACTAACCATAATATATTGATACCTGCAATTTTTCCAGGGTCTCAAGGTCACACATTGACCTTATTGTTATAAAAAGTGCACAGACGGGTGAGCTACCCTAGTGTCTGACAATTATTCTCGTTAAATATTTGAGCCCCGCCAAGCGAATTTGTGTCTTCGAGCATTCCATCATGACAAATTTTAACTGCGCATGCCCAGCCAGTCAGAGGGGCCAGGGATATGGCTTTATGTCTGAAGGTTCCTCTTGATTCACTGCTTGTATGAGCGAGCAGCGAAGGTTCTGGTGAGACTGCGTGGATGCGCAGGCTCGCCTGAACCTTCGCTGCTCGCATAGGCGATAAGTACCAAAATCGCTTGACGGGGCCCATTTGAAATTTTTGTAATTGTTTTGTGCATGACTTTCTTTGTCTTCCAGTTAATGCAGTTATCAAGGCATTTTCTTTCAGTTTCCATGAAAATAGTATTCAATAAATAAAGGACAGTCAACTCTCATTGTTTTGGCCCCCGTCCATCGGGGCTTGAAGAAATAGTTGGGCTGCATGATGCTTCCACGCAGAGCTGAAACCGAGCCGCACACACTACTGGTAAACCGCTTAAAGAATCTAAGCCTGCCCAGGAAAAGCGGTGCGAGTCGGCCCGTCCATGCTAATAAACCCTATTGGTTTCATTGGGTGGCAGGGCTTGAGATGTCATTTTATCTCATTGTCGGGTAAAAGTCCCACAAACTTGCAAGCAACGTCTCCAAAATGACCTTTACATTGTTGACGGGGACGTTAAACCTCAAATCAAACAAACAAACCAACAAACAACTCTCATTGTCTTAAACTCAAAGAGACTAGAAAGTTTGGTTCAAGGTACAAGTAGTTTGATATAAAAGAAAATCAAAGGAGCATTCACCAAAACTAAAACGTCAGTGCCCGAAATGTAGTTTGACTTAATCTGTAGTTTGAGATATCAGTTTTTGAGATAATGAGTCAGCTGTATAAAGGACCACAGAATGGCTTTAAATATTATGAAATGGAACAAAAGAGACGTCTTGCTATGTCCAGTTAAGAGAGATACTGACATTCAATGGATCTGGTCAGCAGGGCTGGCTAATCGGGGCTGAAATGATAATCGATTATCAGTCTGCCATTGTGATAGATTATCGATTATTAATCACTGGAGATTTGGTCATAATATTACCTGTCTGGCTTTCTGTATCAGCATGACTCCTACCATATGTTGTACTTTACCATATGTATTTGAACAGACAGGCCTGAGCAAACAGTGCAGACCCTGATTAGACACTGCAGAATGCGGCGTCTCATCAGGGTCTGCACTGTTTGCCACTCATCCAGCTATTTTAGACACAACTTTGGGTAGTAAATTCTACATATCCAATAATTGATTACAAGCAAATCATTAATGATAATCATCTTTGTGGTATTTATCGATCGATTAATCAATTATCCAATAAAAGTGCCAGCCTTTATGGTCTGTCTTGAGTTTGACACTGTCTTTGTTAAATTTAGTAGAGGGAAACATTGTACATTCGAATGCCAATGGCTCAAACATATTTAGAACCGTGAAATTTTATTCAAGATAGCGGTGGTTTGGGCCACTGAGGGTGACATCACAGCACTAGCTCAGGAGATAATGGGGATAATTAAGGGACATATTTTTTCGATATTCTTTTCTCATTGAGACAATTCTGATGAGCATACACAACATACCTTTTCAGTATATTTTAAAATAAGGAAAACCTCCCTTTTTTCCCATGTCACTGTGGGGCTACTCTTAAAGGAAAGAATTTGCTCCTGCAGAGCAAATTCTTTCCTGCAAGGGAAGACCCTTTTTAGGAGGGATGAATTTATAAAAAGCAAACAGGAAGTTCCAGAAGTTGTCGCCCTTGTAAAAGGTTTTCCGAAATATGTCACATGAATTAATTCCCCTTGTACTAGTTTTTCATTGACCGTAAAATTGTACTTTCGGTCTTACGCTTTTGTGTTCATTGGGCTAGTGATAATCTCATGGAATCCATTGAAATAACTGGCTGCTTACAGGCTGAGGAGGCAACTCTGCGGGAGAAACAGGTACAGGAGCGTATGAGGACCATTCATCAACAGAAGGCTGCTGAGAGACGAGCTAGTCAGACTGACACAGAAGAACAAAAAAGACAGTGGGTAGGAAGTTTTTTTATGCCATGCCAGCTGTTCTAAGAATGATGGAAAGGGCATATATTGTTACCCTGCCCATCTGTTTGTCTCTTTTTGCATTCATGTCCATGTCCATGTCCGAGAAGTTGTTAACAAATTTGCGTTTAAGTTTTCTTAACCCATAAAATGCCAATCATGACAATTGTCATCTGCTTTGTCGTCTGCAGGTTACTGTAAAAGTCATTCTTGCAAAACGTGTGGACCCATATCAGACTGCTCCTGTAGGAGCAGTCTGATCTGGGTCCACACCATTTGCCTGTATGAAAAAAATATTTCTAAAAAGTTTGCGAGAAGATTCAGCAGACGACATAAGCAGACGACATTTTCAGATGTAGTTTTTCTCAGCATCTTAAGGGTTAATAATATATTGTGCTACCAGGCAGGGGTGTTTGTGTTCTAGTTTTCTGCTACATTTAGAGGGAGGTGTTTGAAACAGTCTTGTGTGTTTGCTTAAAGTACAGATATTTAGGTATTGAATGAAACAGTCTCAGTTCAGGCTTATGCTAAACTCAGATACAGTCAACCGACCAGTTCTTATCCATTGCATACAGTAAATATCATAAAAATTGGGACACCTTTAGGTTTTGCTGTAAGTCTCCTAAACATTTAACAAATATGTTTCTTGATCCTGCAAGGAGTCCAAAAGGTGGAAACAGAATGGCAAACAGTGTAAGCCCTGGTCAGACTGCTCCTGAAGGAGCAGTCTGATCTGGGTCCACACTGTTTGCTCAGGACTATCTGTCCCAATACTTAGAATCTTTACGGCAGTTCTCGTGAATTTTTGGCATCTCGTGAATTGCAACCCATTTACCGACCTCTATGTATTGAATAACAATAATCCGTGCATATTGGGTCCGAGCAGTCTTCGAGTGATGGCGAAGATAAATACATGCATTCATTCGGGTGTGAAATTATGTTAATAGAGTTCACGCATCTCAGGTCAATTTGTTCGAACTATACACAGCTTTTGAAAGATTAATCAAAGATATTATCCGTGATAGGAGCTTTGAGAGTTGGGTGCACGGCTGCAGCAGTGGGTGTCAGGGAAATTATGGAGGTTATGATGTGACCTTGTGGCTGCTGGTCAGAGGTGTGATAGGAGAGTGTGATTCAGCTCATACATTGCTTGTGCCGTAGGACTGATATGGGTGCATGTGATATACATGAAAGCACAATATACACCACAAACTCTTTATAATACTATTATGTTAATGGGGTCCAAAGCAGAAACCATGTTATATCCAAACAAAAATGTATAGATTATATAGAAAAATGACCATTTATTGTCATTTTTATGCCCCCGGAATCTAAGAGATTCGGGGGCATATAGTTTTTGGTCTGTCCGTCTGTTTGTCCGTTTGTCCGTCTGCAAAAACTTTAACATTGGGCATAACTTTTGAATGGTAATAGATAGAGCATTCATATTTCACATGTGTATACCTTATCACAAGACCTTTCCAGTGGTACCATAATTTTTGATCTCGTGACCTTGAACTTGACCTTTGACCTATTTTTTTCAAAATTTTTAAAAACATTAACATTGGCGCTGTCCGGGGGCATCAGTGTTTCACAAACACATCTTGTTCTATATAATCTATACATTTTTGGGATCCATCTTGATTCCGTGTTAAATCCAAAACCATGTTATAATGAACCGTTTTATAACGAGGTTGTAGTGTAGTGTTAAATGTCATGTCAGTACCTCATATGTAACAGCTACAGTACGGCTCAGGTATTTGAACCATTTTTCTTTTTCGTTCCGCAGACAACTTTTTAAATCCGCGTTTTTCCGCCGAATGGTTTGAAGTAAACCACTCTAAGTGAAAATATTTTACTCCAAGTTATGCGCTCGATATTCCGAGGAAATTCCGCAGAAATCGGAGCTTACCTGTGATATTCGGAGTGTTTGCGAGTATTTGCGAGTGGTGATTAATTTAATTAATTAAACTGTACAGGTAAGTTTGACAACGGGGTGTATCAGAGGCCAATAATGGCGGCCGAAACCCGTCAAAATTTCGCTGACAGTTATCACTTTGATTATTTTTTTCTCAATTGTCCGATAATACTTCACATTAAAATTATTAAAGAATGAAAGACAAATGATTATATTATATCAAAATAATTTTCTTTTTTTGAAAATGTAAAAATTACATGGAGAAATTTTGAGTTCTAAATGACCAATTTTGCAGTTTAAAAGAAGCCAATAATGGCGGCCGAAACCTGTCAAAATTTCGCTGACAGTTATCACCTTTGATTATTTGTTTCTCAATTGTCCGAACATACTTCACATTAAAATTATTAAAGAATAAAAGACAAATGAATATATTGTGTCAATTTTCTTTTTTTGAAAATATAAAAATTACATGGAGAAATATTGAGTTCAAAATGACCGATTTTGCAGTTTAAAAGAAGCTAGTAATGGCAGCCGAAACCCGTAAAATTTCGCTGACAGTTATTACTTTTGATTATTTGTTTCTCAATTGTTCGATAATACTTCAAATTAAAATTATTAAAGAATGAAAGACAAATGATTATATTATATCAAAATAATTTTCTTTTTTTGAAAATATAAAAATTACATGGAGAAATTTTGAGTTTAAAATGACCGATTTTGCAGGTAAAAAAAAAAAAGTCAATAATGGCGACCGAAACCCGTCAAAATTTCGATGACAGTTATCACTTTTGATTATTTGTTTCTCAATTGTCCGATAATACTTCACATTAAAATTATTAAAGCATGAAAGACAAATGATTATATTATATCAAAATAATTTTATTTTTTTTTAAAATATCAAAATTACATGGAGAAATTTTGAGTTCAAAATGACTGATTTGGCAGTTTAAAAGAAGCCAATAATGGCGGCAGAAACCCGTCAAAATTTTGCTGACAGTTATCACCTTTGATTATTTGTTTTTCAATTGTCTGATAATACTTCACATTAAAATTATTAAAGAATAAAAGACAAATGATTATATTATATCAAAATAATTTTCTTTTTCTGAAAATATAAAAATTGCATGGAGAAACTTTGAGTTCAAAATGACCGATTTTGCAGTTTAAAAGAAGCCAATAATGGCGGCCGAAACCCGTAAAATTTCGCTGACAGTTATCACCTTTGATTATTTGTTTCTCAATTGTCCGATAATACTTCACATTAAAATTATTAAAGAATGAAAGACAAATAATTATATTATATCAAAATAATTTTCTTTTTTTGAAAATATCAAAATTACATGGAGAAATTTTGAGTTCAAAATGACCGATTTTGCAGTTTAAAAGAAATATTTTGTCCTCGCATTTGGAAAGAGTTGTATGTACTCGTCATGCCCAACTGATTCCCTTGTTTGAAATCACTGTACAGTTTCACACCCTGGGTAATTAGTGATTACCTCTTTGTTGACTTTTGACAGCGTTTACATTACAATAATTATCAGTGATATATATTATCTTATAATTATATACAAATATAAATGATGGTAAAAGAACATTAAATAAACAAAAAAAAAATGCCCAGGTATTTCGTCAAATTCCTCCGAGTATTTCCGCATAACTTCGCGAGAAAATATTGCCTCCAGGTACGATATTACGGCTCGGAATAACTTCGCGTACTGCATACTAAGCGCGGACCTTGCGAGTGTTTTCGAGGAGTGTCTGCTGAATATATACACGTACTCGGAACAATTCTGAGTGTTTTTGAAAGTACTCGAAACGCCGAGATTCGGAATAAAGAGTTTTTTGGTTCTTATACCTGAGCCGTACTGTACATAATTTCTAGTAAATGTATGAAAAAGACAGGTTTTAACTTTTCTTGTCTGCTGGTAACTTTAAAAGTCATTGTTGCAAACAGTACTAGTGTGGACCCTGATCAGACTTCTAGAACATTGCAACTCCAGAGCATACTTGTTCTAAAATTTGAACAAGTACAATTGACTACCCAATCTTGTGTCTAAAAATAGATGAGTGACAAACAGTGTAGATCCTGATGAGATGTATTCGGGAGCCTCTCATCTGGGTCTGCCGTGTTTGCTCAGGTCTGTCTCTCTGAATACATGGTATTCAAGGGGAATGGGAACACCTAGCAGATTTTTCTGCCATTTTTCAAAGGGAGACAACTTTCGGGACTTCCTGTTCACTTTCCTATAGACTCATTCCCACCGAAAAATGGATCTACTCTAAAAGGAAAGAATTTGCTCCTGAGGAGCAATTCTTTGCTCCTTGGGAGTAAATTTTCCTTTTAAGAGTTTACCCCTATTGATGTGGGAGTCAAAAACACTTTTGTAGGAGTTGCCTCCCCTGAAGGTGTATGCATTCCCCTTAAATAAACAGGTTTTACCATATTCGGACAGACAAGTCTGATCAAACAGTGTAGACCCAGGGTCAGCTGTGCAACATCAGGTAGTATATTGTACTTGAAACATTTTTTATTTTTTTTATTTTGGTTTTGGTTTTTACGGCCCTTTCAAGATTATTTCACTCATATTGAGCCGATCGTTAATCATAGGGGGGCGAAAACCGTAGTACCCGGAGAAAAACCACCTGACCTTCCGTTGCAGAACTTGGCATCTCACATGTGACCCGAGCGAGGCTCGAACCCACGGCGGTGAGAGACCTAATGACTAAGAGTCAACGCTCTTATCCATTAGGCCACGGAGGCCCGTTGTACTTGAAACATGGTAAGGCATTGAGTTGTCTGAATATTTAGGGTAAATATGATACATGTACAGTTAACCCTCTTTATACCAACATTCGTTATGACGGCAAAACTCGTTATAACGGCATTTTGAATGGAAAGACTACTAAACTAAATGCTTAGCCTCGGTTCCGAGAGGTGTGGGCTTCCCTCGGGTTGGAAATGCACAAATTGAGTCCATTGCATGAAAGGGTCTTGTAATCTAATACTCCAAGAACCAAATGTTATAATATTTGTTAGAATCGTCTCACCGAGGCGATTCTAACAAATGTCTATTACCAAATGTTATAGATATTTGTTAGAATCGCCTCACTGAGGCGATTCTTACAAATGTCTATAACATTTGTTTCTTGGAGTTTTGTTTTTTTGTTTGAGTTGAGGTTTTACGTTCCCGTCAACACTGTATTTCTGAAGACGTTGCTTCCAGTTTTGTGGGACTTTTACCCAACATTGAGATGAAATGACATCTAAATCCCTGTCGCCCAATGAAACCAATAGTGTTTATAAGCATGGATGGTCCTACTCATACCTCTTTACCTGGGCAGGCTTAGATCCTCTAAGTGGTTTAACAGTACTTGTGTGCGGTCGTTTTCAGCTCTGCTTGGAAGCATTATGCCACCTATCTATTTCTTTAAGCCCCGATGGGCAGGGGCCTCAAATATTTAGGGTTAATGTTGTTCTTGGTTTATGGAAAATTGTCTGTTATAGGAAGCAGAACAACAAAAAGCTTACCAAGACGAGGAGGAGAGAAGAACGGAAGCTGACCGGTTGAGGAAAGCAAGGGCAGCGGTAAGTGAAATGCGATTTCTCCTCACATGTACAGTGAAACTGTGATGGCTTGAACACCAATGGCTCATTAACAGTGGCTGTTGGTTTTGTTTGATTTGAGGTTTAACGTCCCCGTCAACACTCTATAGGTCATTTTGGAGACGTTGCTTTCGATTTTGTGGGACTTTTACCCGACATTGAGATGAATTAAGGCGTAACTATACAAAATTTAGTGACACAGAGGCCTTTCTGATATTTAATCTTCATCTGTGTGTCTCAGCCCCAAAGTTTTGAATGGACAAGACCCGGCAAACACAGCACATCCCCCTCCAAGCACACACCAACTGACGTAGCTCAGGAGACAGGTCAGCTTGAGGCATCAGGCAACAGACGCCTACCCTAGGCATCTCAGGCCCTACCGCCCATAGAAACCACTAGGGTTTAAGGAGTGGTCCGACTCGCATCACTTTTCCGGGGCAAGCTTAGACCTAAGCTGTTTACCAGTGCTCAAGTTCGATCGGTTTCAGCTCTGGGCGGAAGCACCATGCAGCCCAATCTATTTCTCCAGGCCCTGATGGGCGGGGGCGCTGTGATGGCTTGAACACGGATGTTTTTTTAACAGTGGCTGTTTTAAAGTCATTTTTGAGTCCCAAGGAAAAAAACTTTCTCATAACTACAGATACATGTATTGATATGTTTGGGATGATTTTCTGATTTTATCTTGGAAATGTATGTTGTGTGTACTCATTAGAATCGCGAAATGTATGTTGTGTGTACTCATTAGAATCGCCTCAGAGGCGATTCTAATGAGTACACACAACATACCAGGGCTGAAAAATTAATTAGAATTTCACTTGTCCTGCATGAGCAAAGGCATGAAGATTTTGGCAAATTTTATATGGACTAAACAAAAGTTTTACTAGTCCTCGAAAATTTTGACGAGGAATTTTTAGTCCCTGACATACCATTATTTTAAAGAAAAACTAAAAGTTATTCCCATCGTGCCACCTCACCTGGCAGTAAAATTAACTCCCAATGGCTCAAACTACCTGTCTCAAACAAATTTCATGGTCCCTAAGGTGTTTGAGTCATTGAAGTTCGACTGACTATAGTTTTTCTGTCATTATTGGCAATGCCCAGTCTTAATGAAATGCGTTAAGTGCTACTGTTTGTGTATTCTAAGATGACAGATGAGACCTATCTTGGCTCTATACTGTCTATTGCAGATAGAGCAAGAGAAGACCTTGCACTTGACATTTGCAGTAAAATTTTTTATATTGAGACCACCTTGGAAAGTGGTATTTAAGACCTTTTTTGAACAGTACCAAAGGTAGTCTCTAATTAGAAGAGACTTGGTGTATAAAACACATCATAAAGTACTGCTGTTTGTGTATTCTTAGATGACTGATGAGACAAGTGTTCTCTAAACTGTCTATTGCAGAGAGAGCAAGAGAGGACCTTGCTCTTTACATATACAGGCAAATCTATGTTGAAGCAAGCACCTATCAATAAACAAAAAAGTTGTTGCTTAAGATAGGTGCTTGTTAATACAGGTATATTTCTACTAATTTGTCATTGACGGGATCAACAGAACTGATCTTTTAATACAGGTCTCTGCTTAATACAGGTGGTCTTCAGGACAGGTTTGACTGTACAGTAAGATTCCTGTATTTAGACCACCTTTAGAACTGTTTGTCATAGATTCAATACCTGCTGGGATCAGCAACATTCTGTCATTGAGATGATCTCAAGTCTTTTGTATGGACCGTCATTCTCTCCCTTCCCCTGATTCAAGAAGAGTAGTTGTCAGTTTCTGGTTGTCATGTAAAAGAATGTGCACTATACTGGTTAACAACTATTGCATAATCCTGTCCGGGAAGTGTTGTTAGGAAAACTGACTGACTCAATATGACCTAACTAGTGTTGACTGGGCTGTAAAACTCCTAAACAAACAAACAAAACCAATACACATAATCATGGTCTTAATAGCAAAATTTTACTTTATATAGATGTTTATTGTAGGAAGCCCAACATCTGGCCTCACATAAAGCCTCTAATGCCAGAGATTTCTTCCAGAGAAAGGCATCAGGAAGTGAGGACCATCCTCCGCCACCTCAGAGAGGTCCTCCACCACCCAGGTAATGTTTTGGTACTACACCACATTCTGTTTGTTAACCCTTGTCCTGCTGAGCCCAGATATGTCTTATCTTTCAAACAATGAAGATCCAGATCAGATGGCTTCTGAAGAAGCCATCTGATCAGGATCTACATTGTTTGCCATTCAGATTGTGAATTTGTTGCAATAATTTGCATCAAGCAATCTGATTGGTTGATAATCAGTAGTGGGTGTGGCATATATGAATATTCAGCAGAACAAGGGTTAAGAAGCCTCCATGGTGTAGTGGTTAAGTTACTTGCCTTGTAAAACAGGGGTTGAGTTTGATTTCAAGGGTTTCTAGACTTTCGGATGAGTTTTTAACCATAGTCCTCTATGTATGACATTCGTTGTTTGCAGGACAAAAAACTCAAACACACACACCACAGTTTGTTGTGTAACACGATTTTGCATTAACACAGTTGGAAGGTGGATCTCACACGTGTATAGATTAAATAGAAACATGACCGTAAATCTACATAAATTGTATAAGTTATATAGAAAAATTACCCTAAATGTTCATTTTTCTGAGTAATCTATCCTTTTTTGATAACATGGTTGTTTAAGAAACTATTTTCGAGGTTTAGTTGCAACCACAGTTGCAGTGAGCAATTATTCCAACAGATCATTCAAAACAAAGCCTGCAAAGTTATGAATCTGGCTGAAAATTCTGAAAATACTTTAAACCTTTACCACTCTTTAGGCTAATTCATCAGACGACAAATTGTTGATATTTTTAGCTCACCTGTCACGTAGTGACGAGGTGAGCTTTTGGGATCACTTTTTGTCCGTCGTCCGTCGTGCGTGTGTGTGCGTGCATGTGTGCGTGCGTAAACTTTTTCTTCAAACAACATCTCCTCCTAAACCACTAATCGGATTTTGACCAAACTTAAAAGAAATGATCCTTAGGTGGTCCTCTTTCAAAGTTGTTCAAATGGTTCCAGTCTGTTGCACATCTAGGTCACAAGAGCTAAAAATAGATTTTTTAAATGAAAACTTTAAAAATCTTCTGAAACCACAAGGCCCAGGTCTTCGATATTTGGTATGAAGCTTCATCTAGTGGACCCCTACCAAGATTGTTCAAACTATAGCCCTGGGGTCAAAAATGGCCCCGCCCCGGGGCCCACCAGATTTAGATAGGCTCATATAGGGAAAATATTTAAAAATCTTCTTCTATGAAACAGCAAGGCCCAGGTCTTTGATATTTGGTATGAAGCTTCATCTAGTGGACCTCTACCAAGATTGTTCAGATTATAGCCTTGGAACCAAAAATGGCCCCGCCCCGGGGCCCACCAGTTTTACATAGGCTTATATAGGGAAAATCTTTAAAAATCTTCTTCTCTGAAACCGCATGGCCCAGGTCTTAAATATTTGGTATGGAGCTTCATCTAGTGGACCTCTACAGAGATTGTTCAAATTATAGCCCTGGGGCCAAAAATGCCCCCGCCCCGGGACCCTTTGGTTTAACATAGACTTATATATGGAAAATCTTTAAAAATCTTCTTCTCTGAAACCACATGGCCCAGGTCTTTGATATTTGGTATGAAGCTTCTTCTAGTGCACCTCTACCAAGATTGTTCAAATTATAGCCCTGGGGCCAATAATGCCCCCGACCCAGGGCCCACCAGTTTTACATAGACTTAAATAGGGAAAATCTTTAAAAATCTTCTTCTCTGAAACCACATGGCCCAGGTCTTTGATATTTGGTATGAAGCTTCATCTAGTGGACCTCTACCAAGATTGTTCAAATTATAGCCCTGGGGCCAAAAATGCCCCAGCCCCAGGGCCCACCAGTTTTACATAGGCTTATATAGTGAAAATCGTTAAAAATCTCATTTTAAACCGCAAGGCCCAGGTCTTTGATATTTGCTATGAAGCTTCATCTAGTGGACCCCTACCAAGATTGTTCAAACTATAGCCCTGGGGCCAAAAATGCCCCTGCCCTTGGACCCTTTTGTTTTACATAGACTTATATAGGGAAAATCTTTAAAAATCTTCATCTCTGAAACTGCACAGCCCAGGTCTTTGATATTTGGTGTCAAGCTTTATCTAGTGGACCTCTACCAAGATTGTTCAAATTATAGCCCTGGGGCCAAAAATGCCCCCAGCCCCAGGGCCCTTTGGTTTTACATAGGCTTATAGAGAGAAAATCTTTAAAAATCTTCTTCTCTGAAACCGCAAGGCCCAGGTCTTCGATATTTGGTACAAAGCGTTATCTAGTTGACCTCTACCAAGATTGTTAAAATTATAGCCCTGGGGCCATAAATCCCCCCCGCCCTGGGGCCCTTCGGTTTTACATAGACTTATATAGGGAAAATCTTTATAAATCTTCTTCTCTGAAACCGCATGGCCCAGGTCTTCTATATTTGGTGTGAAGCTCCATCTAGTGGTCTCTATCAAGATTGTTTAAATTATAGCCCTAGGGCCAAAATGCCCCCGCCCTGATGCCCTTTGGTTTAACGTAGGCTTATGTAGAGAATATCTTTAAAAATCTTCTTCTCTGAAACCGCAAGGCCCAGGTCTTTGATATTTGGTATGAAGCTTCATCTAGTGGACCTCTACCGAAATTGTTGAAAAATAATAGCCCAGGGGCTAAAATGCCCCCGCCCCGGGGCCCACCAGTTTTACATAGGCTTATATAGGGAAAATCTTTATAAATCTTCTTCTCTGAAACCACAAGGCCCAGGTCTTTGATATTTGGTGTGAAGCTTCATCTAGTGAACCTCTATCAAGTTTGTTTAAATTATAGCCCTAGGGCCAAAAATGCCCCCGCCCAGGGGCCCCATGGTTTAATATAGGCTTATGCAGAGAATATCTTTAAAAATCTTCTTCTATGAAACCGTAAGGCCCAGGTCTTTGATATTTGGTATGAAGCTTCATCTAGTGGACCTATACCAAGATTGTTGAAAAATTATAGCCCAGGGGCTAAAAATGCCCCCGCCCCGGGGCCCACCAGTTTTACATAGACTTATATAGGGAATATCTTTAAAAATCTTCTTCTCTGAAACCGCAAGGCCCAGGTCTTTGATTATTGGTATGAAGCTTCATCTAGTGGATCTCTACCAAGATTGTTCAAATTACAGTCCTGGGGCCAAAAATGCCCCTGCCTGGGGACCCTTTGGTTTTACATAGACTTATATATGGAAATCTTTAAAAATCTTTTTCTCTGAAACCACATGGCGCCGGGGCGGAGGCATTTTTGGCCCAAGCACTATAATTTGAACAATCTTGGTAGGGGTCCACTAGATGAAGCTTCATATCAAATCTCAAAGACCTTGGCCTTGCGGTTTCAGAGAAGAAGATTTTAACAGATTTTCCCTATATAAGCCTATGTAAAACCAAACGGCCCCTGGACGGAGGCATTTTTGGCCCAAGCACTATCATTTGAACAATCAAGGTAGGGGTTTACTAGATGAAGCTTCATACTTAATAGCAAAGACCTGGGCCTTGCAGTTTCAGAGAAGAAGATTTTTAAAGATTTTCCCTAAATAAGCCTATGTAAAATCAAAGGGCCCCGGAGCGGGGGCATTTTTGGCCCCAGCACTATAATTTGCACAATCTTGGTAGGGGTCCACTAGATGAACCTTCATACCAAATAACAAAGACCTGGGCCTTGCAGTTTCAGAGAAGAAGATTTTTTAAATTTTCAGTGAAAAAATCTATTTTTGGCTCCTGTGACCTAGATGTGCAATATCATGAGATATTGTAAAAGTAAAGTGTTATCCCATGTTCAGAGGATATTGTCTTCTATCTTAGACAAAAAGAGAATTTCTGCGCATGCGCAATGTCCATTTTCTACCGAAATCTTGCAAGACAACTCTGGAGCAGAAAGGTGTGGGCAATTGCAAGTTTGTGCATTCTCTAGCTAAATGTCCGAGTTACATGTATACAACCAAATTTAGCTCAATAGCTACCAGATATCTAGTGAGTTTCAACCGGAAGTTGGTATAGTTACTTTTTTGACTAAGTATATATAGGATCTTTTTAGCTCGCCTGTACAAAGTACAAGGAGAGCTATTGTTGTCACCTCAGATGGCGTGCGCGTGTGCGTTTGCGTTCCCGTCACACTGCGTTAAAGTTTTTCAAATGCTTATATCTCAACAGTCACTCATCACAGACCACTCATATTTGGAACTTAAGTACCTGGGAGGGTTCTCTGATGTTCAAAGAGAACAGACCCCTGGGTTCATGCCCCGTGGTGGGGCTAGGGGTCAAAATCTAGAACACCTTTGTAATTCTGTGTTAAAGTTTTTGAAATGCTTATATCTCAGCAGTCACTCATCACAAAGCATTCATATTTACAACTTGGATACCTGGGAGTGTCTTCTGAGATTCCAAGACAACACAACCCTGGGTTCATGCCTGGGATTGGGGATGGGGTGGGGCTGGGGGTCAAAATCTAGGACACCTTTGTAATTTGTTGTATACCTTTCCATTATACTAACGAGTTATAGACACAATTGGTTATACATCAGCCAATCAAGTGACATTGGTTCAAGTGTAAAAGGGTGAAGGTCATGGTGACCTACATTTCACGGTCCAGTGATTTTGCCTTATATCTTGAAGTCTATTTGTTGGAGAAATGTCATACCTAGGATATTAGTTCCATGTGACTCCACGATTGACCTCAAAATATATCTAGGTCACTGTGACCTATATTTCATGGTTCAGCGATTTTGCCTATTATCTCGAATACTATTTGATGGAGAAATGTCATACCTGGATTATTAGTTCCATATGACCCAATAATTGACCGCAAAATATATCTAGGTCATGGTGACGTACATTTCACGGTCCAGTGATTTTGTCTATTATCTTGAATACTATTTGATGGAGAAATGTTATATCTGGGTTATTAAATGCAGGTGACCCCATTATTGACCTCAAAATATATCTAGGTCACTGTGACCTATATTTTATGGTTCAGCGATTTTGCCTATTATCTAGAATACTATTTGATGGAGAAATGTCATACCTGGATTATTAGTTCCATGTGACTCTATAATTGACCGCAAAATATATCCAGGTCAGTGTGACATATATTTCATGTTTCAGTGATTTTGCCTATTATCTTGAACACTATTTGATGGAGAAATGTCATACCTGGATTATTTATTCCATGTGACCCCATGATTGAGCTTGAATTAATATCTAGGTAAGTCTGTCCTATAGTTCATGGTTCAGTGATTTTTCCTATTACCTTGAATGCTATTTGATGGAGAAATGTCTTACCTGGATAATTAGTTCCATGTGACCCGATGATTGACATGGAAATATATCTAGGTCCTTGCCTTATAATTCAGATACAATTTGATCCTGAAATGTAATATCTGGAATATATGTTCCATGTGACCTGATTATTGATCTCAAATATATCAAGGTGAGTGTGACCTATATTTCATGGTTCATAAATTTTTCCTTATATCTTGAAGTCGCGAAACAGGCGAGCTATGCTGTCTGGTGACAGCTCTTGTTCCTTTAATTACTCAAAGAAACAAATGCTGTGTACATTTGTTAGAGGCAATTCTACCAAATGTCCACAACATTTATTATGCCCCCGCCAAGTGAGTGAGTGTTTGAGTTTTACGTCCCACCAACAGCTAAGGTCATACAGAGACGGGACCTCGGTTTAAAGACTCATCCGAAATTCTGGACAAGCCGGGGATCGATCCGGCGATCCCTGGTTTACAAGGCGTGTAGCGTAACCACTGCACTAAGGAGGCTTCTATGCCCCAGCCAAGGGAAGAATGGTGGAAGGGTATGTAGCTTTGGCCCTGTCCATTTGTTTATCTGTTCGTCCGAAACTTAACATTTTCAGGCGGGGGGCATCTGTGTCCTATAGATGCATTTCTAGTTCCCTGCAATATTCAGTAGAATATTCTTGAATATTACTATTAACCCTTATCCTATTGAATATTTAATTTTGCCACACCCATTTCTGACATTCAACCAATCAAATTACTTGGTATCTTATAGTCATTTGAATTCACAGACTGAATGACAAACAGTGTAGATCCAGATCAGATGGCTTCTTCAGAAGCCATCTGATCTGGATCTACACTGTTTGCAAAGATAGGGGTCGTCGTGAATAGTAGAATAAGGGTTGATCAACATAATCTTGAGCTAATTCCATTGAAATTGGTGTTATAACATATTTTGTTGGTATATAGAACGAAAGTACATGTATACAGAGGGTTAGCTGTATTTTGTAGAAAATTAAAGCACAACTTTGGTCAAGTGGACCAGGATGAGCCTCCACCTATGAGAAAAGGGCCAATAGAGCTCCCTAGAGAACAGCCATCACCACCTCCAACGCAACACAGAGAGCCATCACCGCCCCGTCGTGAGCCATCCCCTCCCAGACGGCAACCATCACCACCAAGACGTGAACCATCTCCACCCCGTCGTCAGCCATCCCCTCCTGTTTCACAGATTCCCGCTGAGCCACCAAAGCGGAGAAGTTTGCTAGCGGAGAATTTACCACATCGGCAGCCAGACTCGGATGAAGAGCAGAATGATGAAGATGACTGGGGAGAGGATGGTGAGTGTTATGCCTTAACCCTTGACCTGCTGAATATTTAAATATGCCACACCCACTACCAATTATCAGCCAATCAGATTACTTGATGCAAATTATTTCAACAAATTCACAATCTGAACGACAATGTAGATCCTGATCAGATGGCTTCTTCAGAAGCCATCTGATCTGGATCTACATTGTTTGAAAGATAAGACATGTACTCGTCAGCAGGACAAAGGTTAAGATGTCAAGAAAAACAGCATCTGAAAGTGTCGTCTGTTTATTACGTCTGCTAAATCTTCTTGCAAACTTTATAAAAATATTTTTGCATACAGGCAAACAGTGTGGACCCTGATCAAACTGCTCCTAGAGAAGCAGTCTGATCTGGGTCCACACTGTTTGCAACAATGACTTTTTAAAGTAACCATCAGAAGACAAAGCAGACGACAATTGTTGTGATTGCCATCTTAGGCATTAATAACCCTTTTAAGTGCTTATCCTGACCAACAGATAGCATTTTCAAAGTACATGTATTTTTATCTAATTTTTGAGTGAAAAGAAGGCTGGAAATCACGTTAATCATCCGCTCTGTAGTACTATTCTAACGCAGCAAGCCTATATAAGCAATGGAAAGTAACTGTGATTTACTCTGCAATAAATCACAAAAGAGGATGACTAAAAAAACACCATTTTATGATGTCATACATAAACTCTTTCATGTTTGATGGTGAAACATCTTTTTTTTTTTCGCATCAAAAACACTGCAATGCATGTGTTGCAGTCAATACATTTGACAGGATTTTTTCTAACAATGGCAAAAGGTTGGAAGAAGTTGATTTGTTTGTTTTGTTTGTATTAAGAGTTTAACGGCCCAGTCAATCCTATTTTAGGTCATTTTTGAGCCGTCAGTTTACCTATCCACACTTTTCCTGGGCAGGCTTATACATAAGCGGTTAACCAGTACAGTGCACATTTTTTTGCCAGAAACTGACAACTGCCCTTCTTGATTCAACGGAAGGGAGAGAATGACAGTAGAAAAGATTTCATGATCTCCACGAAAGAATGTTGCCGACCCTGGCATGTATTGAAGCCGCGTCCTCCTGATCACCAGTCAGGTGTGAATTCAACTGAGCTTCCGAGGTCGACAAGGGAGAAATTGAAGGAAACAACAACATTATTGCTGATTTTCAGTGTGTTAGAATCAAAACAGATCAGCTCTTGTGATCAAATTGTTGAGTAATAAATCTCAGTTTGTCATGCCTTTCAGTAGACAAATCACTGATACTAGTGATTTGATCTACCGTATTGTGCTTAAAAATTGGGACAGAAAAAAATAATTACTTTTTGAGCTGTCCCAATATTTAGGTTGATGCAAAATAATTATTTGTTTAGGTGTCCCAAAACTTTGGTTTGGGTCGAAGGGGTAGTCGCAATGCACCGCAATACAGCCAAAAGTATTGGGGCATATCGACAAAGAAATAATGAAACTGATCTGTTCATAATTGATAGATACTGTGTTTTTACAATACAGGGGCTGACAAATCCATTGCCCGGTCGCCCGGGACAAGTCCGAAATCACGCCGGGCAGGTGCACTTTGACCATTCGACGCCCGGTCGGGCAAGTGCAAAAAATCGTCTACAATCGTCAGTCTCTTGAGTCCTTAAATACAGTAAAACTAGACCAGTAAGTAAATCACAATAATTCCCGCTTTGTCTGCTATTCAGAGAAGAAACTATCCATGTTTTTATAACTATAACACTATTGTTAATCCCTGTCATATAATTACCTATTAAACATGATTGCCCGGCGGTGCGTGTCTTTCTTTTCTGGCTTAGTGTGTACCGCCAGCGCTATCGATAAGCATGACAAGGTGTGAAAATAAGATTGTCTCTAATTTGTGGTTATCGTGGCCATAAAATTTAATCCACAATCTATGTGAAAATGATTTAATAGCAACTAAGACGATTTGCTACATCTTACGGTAGTAAAAACGGACTATTCTACTATCTCGTGAATGATTATGTTTTGGCGCCAAATAGCAGACGCTGGCGGAAAAAGTCGAATGTTTTAATGTTGGTAACCGCGGATTAGTCGCGCCGCTATCCACAACCATTTAGCTATCGAGAAAATATTTTTTTACCAGTTCCAAACATTTTTTATGAAAGAGATACGCCCCATTAAAATAAAACAATGGCGTTAAACATATGTGGTGTTGCTGGGGCACGGATTACGTCATTTACCGATCGCTTGCAGACAAATGGGAGTGTTGGTTTGTGGACGACGATTTGGATGGCGGAAATGATGGTCGCATTGAATTTGCTTGTAGGGTGGGTGTGAACGCTTGTGATAGAGTCTTCTGGTTGGATCATTAAATTGCAAGCTAAATAAACTGCATTCTTTAAATCTTTTATCTCACTGCCCTGACACTTCTGATCTTTTGAGTAGATCTATATCGGCTGCAGCTCGTGTTTATCGTGCGTGTCAAGCTAAATGAGTTTATATAACTGTATCTTAAATTGCTAATCGGTTAAGGTATTATGTCAGCAATTAACTTGAAAGGTACCGTTATTGACTGTGACAACAACAGTATTTGCTACGTATTACCGCACAGAGGGAAATAAATAGAAGTGAATAATGATCAGGAATCGATACAATTAACCCTGAGCTCCCATCAGAGACACCAAAGGGAAATAAACACTAACATGAAATAACTAGACCCTAATGGAAAGTGGTTGTGCTTGGAACTTGACAGAAACCTTGGATTATATTTGTAAATGTTAGTCGTCATCCTCGTCACCACTATCCCCCCCCCCACATCCAACCCCACTTTGAGTTCCAAAATTCTGGGCAAGTAGGATTTTGAGCTGGGCAAGTGCAAAAATATTTTACTTGCCCAGTGGGCAAGTGGATAATTTTTGGATTTGTCAGGCCCTGCAATACCCGGTAATAAATAAATAATTACCTCTTGACTGTCATGTTCATTTCTTTAATTATCCTTAATCTCCTTATTTAAACCAAGTCTACATAAATCAGATGTTTGCAAGTAATTTGCTGCAAACAAGAATTACTGATTGCCCAGGTGGACAGTTACAATTTCGTGATCGGCACATTACGGTTGACTAATCTGAGCCAGTCTACTCAGTCAGATATATATCTGAATGTTAATCAGGAGGTCGTGGGTTTAATACCTGCTGGCCATGGGTCGTCATTATTTTTTGTCAAGACTAACTATGAAATTTTTTCTTTGGCCAGTCTTTCCCTTCTGCTGATTCAAGAAGGGTTGTTGTCAGTTTCTGGCTTAAGAATGGTGGTAAATTACACTTGTTCATATTTTAGAACAAGTATGGTAAGGAGTTGAGGTATCCGAATACTTAGGGTAAATATGGTAATTTCAGTAAAATTCCTATATTAAGACCACCTTTGGGAGTGTTCAAAAGTGGTCTGAAAGACCACTTTTGAACAGTCCCAAAGGTGGTCCCTTAACGGGAGACACTAAGTGTAGAAAACACAAGGAAAGGATAACTGAAACATTCTTTATAGGCTTTTTAAAAGCAGATTGGGTCTTTGTCTTGCTGTTCACGACAACCCCTATCTTTGCAAACAGTGTAGATCCAGATCTGAAGAAGCCATCTGATCAGGATCTACACTGTTTGGCATTCAGTTTATGAAATTGTAGCAATAAATTACATCAAGTAATTTGATTGGTTGAGAGACTGAAAGGGTTATGGCTTAAATGAATATTCAGCAAGATAAGGGTTAATTTTAGGTGGTCTTAATGCATGTATTTTACTATACTCTTTATCTGAGCTATGATCAAAGATAAAGATGTTGCCAGAATTTCTCATGCCAATTTTCATGGTAATCCCAAGGTCAAAAGGAAGTAACTTTGATCAAGAAGGCATCTCTATAACCCAGAAATGAGTTTGTTTCCTCTGAGAAGATGAAGTTTTTTTACCCATAGAGGAGAATACAAGTTGGATTGCTGTTTTCAAATTTTGGTTGCTATCTTTGAACATGGATTATGACATCAGGTATCATGAAATACATAATGAAAACAAAATCTGTTTTTGCAGCAATAAAAGTACAGTTCAGCTGATCTGCACCTTTGTGTTTGCTGTTTTTTTGCAGCACAATACCTCAGGAACTTTGCATCTTTGGTATTTTCATGATTTGACACTTAGCAGAAGAAAGCTGCCCATCGGGGCTTGAAGAAATATTTGGGCTGCATGATGCTTCAACGCAGAGCTGAAACCGACTGCACACAAGTACTGGTAAACGGCTTAGAGGATCTAAGCTGGCCCAGGTAAAGGGGTGCGAGTCGGACCGTCCATGCTTATAAACCATATTGGTGTTATTGGGCGACAGGGCTTGGGATGTCATTTCATCTCAATGTCGGGTAAAAGTCCCACAAAATTGGAATCAATGTCTCCAAAATGACCTTTACAGTGTTGACGGGGATGTTAAACCTCAAATCCAGCAAACAATTATCTGAGCTATGATCAAAGATAAAGATGTTGCCAGAATCTCTCATGCCAGTTTCCATGGTAATCCCAAGGTCAAAAGGAAGTAACTTTGATCAAGAAGGCATCTCTGTAAGGCAGAAATGAGTTTGTGACCTCTGAGAAGATGACGTTTTTACCCATAGAGGAGAATACAAGTTGTATTGCTCTGTTTTCAACTTGTAGTTGCTGTCTTTGAACATTGCATCACGAAAACACGCCTATATAATTTTGAACCCCACTTTTATATAGTAAAACTGGGGTTTACAGGGGTGAACCTTATTTTTCTTATTTCTGCTCAAAAATATAGATTGTGGGTACTCGTTAGAACTGCCTCGATGAGCGCCCACAATCTATATTTTGAGCAGAAATAAAATAAAAATGTCACAATTTTTCATCTTAAAATTTTCATTTTTTCGGCGATTAAGGTGGCAATGTATTTGTATAGGCATGTTTGCGTAATGACTATGGCATTCAGGTATCATGAAACACATTATGAAAACAAAATACGTTTATGCAGATCAGTCTGCACATCTATAGACTCTGATTTGCACCTTGGTGTTTGCTGTTTTTGCAGCACAATACCTCAGGAACTTTGCATCTTTAGTATTTTCATGATTTGACACTTAGCAGAGGAAAGATATATTCTATATATCCTATAGGTTTTATTTGCTTTCAGGAAGAAAAAGAGGTAAGACCAGAATCCCTAGGAAAGCTTTTTTTTTTTACAGTAGATTATCCTGAATCTTATAATGGTGCTGCAGCATAGCCCCTGATAAGAGGCTTTCACAAGAATTAAGAATTCTTCGTGCTATGCTGCAAAGAAATTTGCACGCTTTTGATTGAAAAGCCCAAGCATATACCCTGTGAGTAAAATATTGCACTCTCACACTCGCATTTGCTGAATAGTGATGTCCGCCATCTTGGATTTACTGCACAGTCTTAATGAAAATAATTTCATACATCACAATAATTTTCAGCTAATAATTAACCAAAAGATAAAAACTTTTCATTATTTTATTCAATTCAGAACTTAACCCATTTAGTACCAGAAACCCCAAAACAGGTACCGGTAGTTGGCAAACAGTGCAGGCCCAGATCAGATGCAGCAGAACGCGCGTCTGCTCAGGGCCTACACTGTTAGCAAAAAAAATTCAAACATTTTCCCAATAAAATTTGAAGAAAACACAACCTGACACCCCCAAATTTTGAAATGGACTTTTATTATATATATAAGTTGGAAGTTCCATATGGTACAAAAAGGTTAATTTCATTGTTTTCCACTATTAAACTCTCATTCTGTTATGGCGTTGATGTTTTCCCACTGAGAACATCATCATTGTAGTGCTGGTAGAAGGGTGTGTTTGATGATGTTACATGTGAACATTTACTTTTCACGGCATCCACTGCAAAAAAAAAAAAAAAATCTTTGAAAAATGTGCAATAACGAACAAAACATCGTGAAAAGGCTTTGCAGTATAACAAACTTGTTAGTTCAATTCTTGACAAGGAACATGGGATGACGTTTCCTGCCTAAACTGAGGGTTACTGTCAGGAGGCATAACAATATAGTCTGGGACATCTTTTCGGTGTTCTAGAATAAAAATGTATGTAAATAAAAATGTATGGGGTGTGTTCTCATTAGAATCGCCTTATTGAGGCGATTCGAATGAGTACACACAGCATACATTTGCAAGATGAAAGACTAAAATCTCCTAAATTATCACCCAGTGTTTCCTATGTAGAGGATTTTCCTAGGGGCTCAAGAATGGATTTGATTCAGCCATGGTAAACGAGCCATCGGTGTTCGAGCCAACAAAGTTCTACTATATTTGTAGAAACACATGTTTTGGGTGTTTGTTTGAATAGCGTCTTTTTTACTTGTTGCAGCTTAAGCTATAATCAGTTCAGCAGTACGACAGAAAATAATGTTATGTCCAACCATATTAGAATTGTCTTAAAACGATGGGCTGAAATAAATAATATTTAAAGGGCTGTTAACTCATGAAACCAGTAAACCCATACTCATATGTTGGCAAAATTCTTTCGTTGCGATTGATCATGAGGTCTTTTCTACTGTCATTCTCTCCCTTCCCTGATTCAAGAAGGACAGTTGTCAGTTTCTGTTGAAAGAATGTGCACTGTACTGGTTAACCGCTTACGTATAAGCCTGCCCAGGAAAAGTGTGGATAGGTAAACTGACCGGCTCTAAAATGCCCAGTAAAGTATGGATAGGTAAACTGACTAGCTCAAAAATGACCTAAAATAGTGTTGACTGGGTCATTAAACTCCAATACAAACAAACAAATCATGCATTTGCAATTTGAGTTGATCCAGATGAGATTATTAAGATGGCTTAATGTGAGCCATCTGTGTCAGATCTTATCAGGATCAACACTGTTTGGCATCCTATGAACCCATAAGATGCCAATCACAACAAATGTTGTCTGCTTTGACTTAAAAAAGTCATTTTTGAAAACAGTGTGGCCCTATATCAGACTGCTCCTCTGGGAGCAGTCTGATAAGGGCCCACACTGTTTGCCTGTATACAAAAATATTTTTAGAAACTTAGTTAAGAAGATGCAGCAGACAACGTAAACAGACAACATTTTTAGATGTCGTTTTTCATGGCATCTTAAGGGTTAATCATTCTGAGTAAACCCCCATAATTATAGGAATGTACATGTCCAGATTCATTGATGGAAGAGTCCACTTTAAAAAACTCGGGGGTGAAAGGGTTAATGGCAGGAAGAGCTTTTTTTCCTAAAAATAAGGAAGAACCCATAATTCTTCATAATCTATTGTACCCTTATCCTTGACATGTCCAGGCTTTAAGTTAACCCTTAACGTGCTATTCACAACAAACCCTACCTTTGCTAACACTGTAGATTCAGATCAGATGGCTTCTGAAGAAGCCATCTGATCTTGATCTACACTGTTTACCATTCAGTTTGGGAATTTGAATAAATCACATGTACATTAAGTAACAATGTTGTTTGAGGTCAAAAACAGGAACTTTGTTACACAGCCCCCAGATAAGAGAGGGCATTCAAATATTATTATGTCTCCCCTGAAAATTTTTTTTCCGGAGAGACATATAGTTTTTTCCCCCCCGGGCGTCTGTGTGTCTGTCTGTCACAAAATCGTGTCCGCTCTGTAACTTGAAAACCGTTAAAGCTATCTTCATGAACTTTGTATTGACTTAAGTCAATGCTTATATTAGACGACGTGCAGAGCGCAAGAACTATAACTCACGCATTTATACTTTTTGAGTTGTCTCACTTGGAAGTTTGTTGGTATGTATGTATGGGCAAATCGTGTCCAGTCAATAACTTTCTTATTTTTTGATGGGTTTTGAAATTACTTGGCAGAAATGTTAACCACCATGAGAGGATGTGTTGCATGCATGACCCAGGTTGGTACCTCAAAGGTCAAGGTCATACTTAGAGGTCAAAGGTAAAAAAGGGGCCTTTTTTCGTGTTTTGTCAATAACTTTATTATCTTTAGATAGAATTTGAAATTACTTGGCAGAAATGTTAACTACCATGAGATGATGTGTCCCACGTATGATTTAGGTTGGCACCTCAAAGGGCATGTGTTGTGCGCATGACCCAGTTTAGTACCTCAAAGGTCAAGGTCATACATAGAGGTCAAAGGTAAAAAAGGGGCCTTTTTTGTGTTCGGTCAATAACTTTCTTATTTTTAGATGGATTTTGAAATTACTTGGCAGAAATTTTAACCACCATGAGACGATGTGTTGTGTGCATGATCCAGGTTGGTACTTCAAAGGTCAAAGTCATACTTAGAGGTCAAAGGTCAAAAAAGGGGCCTTTTTTCGTGTTTGGTCAATAAATTTCTTATTTATCGATGGATTTTGAAATTACATGGCAGAAATGTTAACCACAATGAGTCATGTGTCTCTTGCATGACCCATGTTGGTACCTCAAAGGTCAAGGTCATACTAAGAGGTCAAAGGTAAAAAAATGGGGCCCTTTTTTAGTGTTCAGTCGATAACTTTCTTATTCCTGGATGGATTGTGAAATTACTTGGCAGAAATGTTAACCATCATGAGACGATGTGTTGCGCGCTAGACCCAGGTCGATACCTCTAAGGTCAAGGTCATACTAAGAGATCAAAGGTCAAAAAAAATTTTTTGTGTGTCCAGTCAATAACTTTTTTATTTCTGGATGGACTTTTTTAAGTAACCTTGCAGAAATGTTCACCTTCATTAGAAGATGAGTTGTGTGCAAGACCAAGGTCCATACCTCCAATGTCAAGGTCATACCTAGAGGTCAAAGGTCAAAAAAGGGGCCTTTTTTGTGTACAGTTGATTTCTTTCTTTTTCTTTGATGGATTATGAAATAACTTGGCAGAAATGTTAACCATCATGAGACGATGTGTTGTACCTCAAAAGTCAAGGCCATACTTAGAGATCAAAGGTAGAAAAAGAGCTTTTTGATGTATGGTTAATAACTGTCTTATTTCTCTCTGAACTTTTTATTAAAGTTATTTTGCAGAAATGTGTTGCAAAAAAGACCCAGGTAAATACATCCTATGTCAAGGTCATACTTAGAGGGTCATAAGGGGGAGACATCTGTGTTTTTGTAGAAAAACAAATTCTAGTTTTTCTTATTTCTGCACGAAAGCATATTATATTGTGGGTACTCATTAGAGATGCCTCACCATTTCTGCACAAAAACATGGGTACTCATTAGAAGTGCCTCACTGAGGCGCTTCTAATGAGTACCCACAACATATGTTTTCATGCAGTAATAAGAAAAATATCAGTACTTTTCTGCTGAAGAAAAGCACCTTATTTGGAGCTATGTTAGTTAAACAAATGTATTGTAGGCAAACAAGAATGTATAGATTGTGTAGAAAAATGACCATTTATGGTCATTTTTCTATATAATCAGTATATTTTTGGAGCCAGTCTTTAAACCATGTATTATACAAAACCATTTTGTAATAAACAGTGTTATAAATAGGTTTCAAGGGAGATCAGCAGGAAATCTAAAGCTAAATAGGGTGATACACTTTAACAGAAAGAATTTTCTCCCTTTGGGTATGTTTTCCTTCAAGAGAACCTTTACAGACATTGTAGAAACAAAAAATCAACATTCTTTCATTAAGAATGGTCTCCCTTTGAAAATTGTCAGCTCTCCTTAAACAGATTCTAACTGACAGGCTTTAATACTTAAACAACAATGTGGCATTCCTGCCTACTACTACTAGTAATGCTAACAAGGATGGTAACCAGCTTTAAAGAGACAAATCACTGACCTCCCTTAGTATGGTGTCAGAATATTTTAAAAGTAGTTCATTCTTATTCAGTTTTTGCATAAGTTTTCCTTCTTTTGTCAACTAATTGATTGTGAAATTGAATTTATCATAGATGATAAATTTCTTGCGTAATGTATTCCTAGGCTTCTACCCTGGGACCTCTTCTCTATGATAAATGGTCTGAGAATGTAAAAACGCCATGTAATAAATTCGATTATCCACTAGTGGATTATATATGCAAATTAGCTAGATACGCCCCGTAACGTTACATGTATGACATCCTTAATGACGTTGCATTTACTAATGGCGGAATATTGACATTTTTGTTAAACAGTCGTGAATAAAATGTGTTATATGATAAATTGAATCTTACGTTCGTGCTCATGTACTATTGAATTTATTAAACTTGTTGAAGAAAAGGGATAAAATGCTCGGCTGAGCGTTTTATCCCTTTTCCTCAACTTGTTTAATAAATTCAATAATACATGAACACTCATGTAAGATCCTCTACATGTCTCTTCCTTCATCAGCTCACTGTTTCTCTTCCTTAATTTTATATTTCTTTTCCTTTATCTACTCACTGATGAAATTGTACATTTCTCTTCCATTATCTACTCACTTTGGAAATTTTATTTTTCTCTTCCTTTATCAACTCACTGATAAAATTGAACATTTCTCTTCCTTGAGCAGCTCAACAATGATTTTTAGCTCACATGATCATGAAGTGCTCATAGTGAGCTATTGTGATTGGTCTCAATCTGTCGTCGGCAGTTCGTCAGTGTGTGCGTCTCTCCGTCGTCAACATTTGCTTTAATTGACTTCTCCTCAAAAACTGCTGGGCAGATTTTGAAATAAGTTCACAGAAATGTTCCTTGAGTGACCCTCTACCACAGTTGCTCAAACCATTCTGCTCGGGTGAACAAGATGGTCACAGCTAACAAATGGCTTGTCCGCCTAAATCAGTGAATGGATTTTGAAATAATTTTATAGGAATGTTACTTGCGTGACCCTTTACCAAAATTGCTCAAACCATTCAACTCGGATGAACAAGCTGGCTGCCAGAGCTAAAAATAGAAAAAAGCCTTCACTGATTTCTCCTCCTAAACTAGTGGATGCATTTTGAAACAATTTCACAGGAATGTCCCTTGGGTGACCCGTTACCAAAATTGCTCAAATTGTTCCGCTTGGATGGACAAGATGGCCATCAGAGCTAAAAATCAGAAAGCTGATTAAGTAAGAGAAATATACAATTTCATCAGTGAGCTGATAAAGTAAGAGTATTGTTTGTTTGTTTGTTTGTGATTGAGTTTTACATCCCACAAGTTCATATGGAGACAGAACCTCGGTTTAAAGACTGATCCAAAAGCTTCAGTATCTAATATTGTAAAAGATCAGATTGTCTTCTGCTTTAGGATTTTATGTAGCAATTGAAGGGTTGATAATGTTAACTTGACAAATAAAGTAAAAAAGAAAACAACAAAAAAAAAACAAAACTGTGATATTACTGAGCTGTTCTTGACTGTATTCCACAGAGACCCAGAATGTCCCAGCAGTGCAAGCCCCACACATTCCTGAGCCAGAACCAGAACCAGCATATCAGCGGGAACCAGAGCCATCATATCAGCAGGAACCAGAACCAGAATATGAAACTGAGCAGGAACCAGCTGCTGGTGAAGGGTTCCAGCCAGGACCTGATGACGGGCTGTGTGCAAGAGCTTTGTATGACTACCAGGCAGGTAAGAATTCATGTAAATTTCACAGGAACTAGGCTCAAGATACCATAATCAAAGCACTGACAGCACTGGTGGGTCAATTCGTTTGTTTGATTGGAGGTTTACCGTTCCCGTCAACACTGTAAAGGTCATTTTGGAGACGTTGCTTCCAATTTTGTGGGACTTTTACCCGACATTAAGATGAAATGACATCTCAAGCCCTGTCGCCCAATGAAACCAATAGGGTTTGTAAGCATGGACCGTCCGACCCATACCGCTTTGCCTGGGCAGACTTAGATCCTCTAAGCAGTTTACCAGAACTCGTGTGTGGGTTGGTTTCAGTTCTGCGTGGAAGCATCATGCAGCCCATATATTTCTTCAAGCCCCGATGGGCGGGGGCGAATACTGGCGGGTCGATTGATCGTGAGTGTAGGTTGAAAAAATGGTCCTGAATGGGCACTAAGACTGATTTAAGGGGAATGGGAACACGTGGCAGAGTTTTCCGCCATTTTTCAATGGAGACAACTTTTGAACTTCTTGTTCACTTTTCTATAAGCTTTTCCCACGGAAAAAGGGGTCTACTCTTAAAGGAAAGAATTTGCTCCTCAGGAGCAAATTCTTTCCTTTAAGAGTTGACCTCTATTAACATGGGAGACGAAAATACTTTTGCAGGAGTTGCCTCCCCTGAAGGTGTTCCTATTCCCTTTAAGAAATAGATCAGCTCTAGCAGTGAATTATTGAGTGATATATCACTGTTTGGAGGTCAGTTGTAATGTAGATCAGATCACAAGCCTGAAGCACAAGTGATTTATCTACAGTCGAACTTTGATGGCTCGAACCTCATTGGGACCATGGAAATTTGTTCGAGACAGCCGTAGTTCGAGTCACTGTTCACTGTTATATACTTCTAGAAAACATAACGGGGGTATTTTTGGACTTCTTTTCGGTGTTCTGTAACATAAATGTATGCTGTGTGTACTCATTAGAATCGCCTCATTGAGGCAATTCCAATGAGTACACACAGTATACATTTGCAAGATAAAACTCGAAAATCTCCTTAATTATCCCACACTTTTACTTAGGCAGAGGAATTCCCTAGGGACTCAAAAACGGGTTCGACTCAGCCATGGTAAACGAGCCATCGGTGTTCGAGCCATCGAAGTTCGACTGTACTTTATACTGACCGACAAACAGTGAAATATCATTTTATAAATCATGGCATAGATGATGATTTCCTTAAAGTAGGGGTGTGTTACAGACTGCATTTCTTGCCTTCAGTTATCTACTTAGTTTAGTTTATACTAATTTATTTTAGTTCGATTGCGATGAAAGCTCCAAGCTTATTGAATCGCTCTTGAACACTCATTCCGGATGTTCTCACATGCGCGAGAGAGAGGCAGTGACTTTTTCACCACTGCTACCCATTTGCACCTGGGTCAAGTGGAGCATTGTCATAAAGTGTCTTGCCCAAGGACACATCTCGGTTCTGGTGGCTGATTCGAACCCACAACCTCTCGATCATAAGTCGAATGCGCTAACCACTGAGCTGTCGAGGCTGACAGTTATCTACTTAGTATAGCATAGCTTATGCATAGCTTATCTATAGGTTCATCACCACTCTCTGACAACTGTGTCAAGGAGTCAACTCTATAGCTCACTGGTTAGAACATTGAACTTCCACCAGAGTGGCCTGTGTTCGAATCCCACCATAGGCAGGTTTTTTCTTCAGCTATGCTTCTTTCCTTTGTTACGGCTTTCCTTTGTCATAAGATAGGGGCTAGTCCTGGATAGAACCTGGGCTTGTTTGTATTCGTGATAACTAAAGGATAGGTTTTGTCAATACTCTATAAAAACCTATGTTGTGGGTACTCATTAGAACTGCCTAGCGACACAATATAGGTTTTTATGGAGAAATAAGGAAACTATCCTTCAATTATCACAAAATACTTACCTTATCTGTCGCTTTGCTCTAAGAACACAATTATTTTTTACTCAAAACTCACACCACAACTTGAACCAAACCTTTTTATAACACTGTTCATTATGAAGTGGTTGTAGGCAGATGAATCACCAAAAAATGAATAATTTATAGATCATATAGAAAAATGACCATAAATGATGATTTTTCTATATAATCTGTGCATTTTTGTTTGGATAAAACACAGTTTGTGCTTAGGACCCCAAGAATAGTGTCATAAAGAGGTTATTCATTACAAAATGGTTATAGATAAAGCACAGTTTGATCCTTTTTGTAATAAATGAAATCTTCCTTCTCATATATAGCAGGAGTCCATTTGAAAATTTAGGGGTGTCAGGTTGTGTTATGTTTAAAATTTATTTGGCAAACAGCTGAAGTTTCTGCAAATAGTGTAGGCCCTGATCAGACGTCGCATTCTGCGGCATCTGATCTGGGCCTGCACTGTTTGCCAGGGTACCCGTTTTGGGGTTTCCGGTACAAAATGGGTTAATGATGGATCCCAAAATTTGAAAAAATTTATAGTTTATATAGGAAAAAAAATGACCATAAATTGTCATTTTTGTCGCGCCTGCTATTAGCATGGCGTGATATAGGCGCCTGGTTTTCCGTCCGTTCATCCGTCTGTTCGTCAAGGCGTCAACATTTGCGACCACCCTAGCGTTCACCCTAAGGTTCAAGTTTACCACAGGCGCGACATAGCCTTCGGCGGAATACTTGTTCTATATAATCTATGCATTTTGGTTTGGATACAACACAGTGCTGTAGACCCATCAAGGTAGTGATATAAAGACATGGAAGCGTATGGTCTTCACTTGGCATCATCACGAAAACACGCCTATGTAATTTTGACCCCCTTGAACCCCACTTTTATATTGTAAAACTGGGGTTTACTTGGGTGAACCTTTTTGTCACACCTGCTATTAGCATGCCGCGATATAGGCGCCCGGTTTTCCATCCGTTCTTCAAGGCGTCAACATTTGCGACCACCCTAGCGTTCACTCTAATGGTCAAGTTTATTTCTCAAGAACTATAAGAGCTTCATTAATGATGCTTGGTACAAACTTGTGAGGATGACAACTAACATGCAAGCATCCATATTTGACCTTGATCTACATTTCATGGTTCACTGGCTTTGTAAAATATTGCGACCACCCTAGCGTTCACCCTAATGGTCAAGTTTATTTCTCAAGAACTATAAGAGCTTCTTTAATGGTATTTGGTACAAACTTGAATCTGTGGATGGCAACTTCAATGCAAGCATCCAAATTTGACCTTGACCTAAATTTTATGATTCACTGACTTCGTAAAATATCGCGACCACCCTAGCGTTCAGCCTACTGCTCAAGTTAATTTCTCAAGAACCATAAGAGCTTCATTAATGATACTTGGTACAAACTTATATCTCGGGATGGTAAATTAAATGCAAGCATCCATATTTGACCTTGACCTACATTTCATGGTTCACTGACTTTGTAAAATATTGCCACCACCCTAGCGTTCACCCTAATGGTTAAGTTCATTTCTCAAGAATTATTTGAACTTCATTAATGATACTTAGTACAAGCCTTTTATGCAAGCATCTGTGTTTGATCTTGGCCTAGATGTCATGGTTCGGTGACTTTGCGCCCCCACAGGCGCGACATAGCCTTCGGCGGAATTCTTGTTTTATTATTTCTGCTCCGACATTTTAATTGTGGGTATTTGTTAGAACCGCCTCCATGACGAGTACCCACAATCTATATTTTGTGCAGTTATAAAAAAGATATCACAGTTTTTCATCATATTTTCGGCGGTAAATTTTCAATGTGTTTGTAATAGCGTGTTTGCGTAATGTAAAATGCCTTTCCTTGTGATTCTGATTATGAATTTTAGCATTTTACCATACTTTATTGTAGCTGATGAGACAGAGATAACCTTTGACCCTGATGACATCATCACACATGTTAATCAGATTGACCCTGGTTGGTGGACGGGAACGGGACCAGATGGATCAAGCGGAATGTTTCCTGCAAATTATGTTGAATTGATTAATGGCTAGAGCTAATGTGATATATAGAAAGTTTTAACAAATTTTTATTTTTATAATATATGTGTATGCAATGGTCACATTTAACTTTTACCACTATCTAGGGGAATTTAACAGACGACAAATTGTTGGTATTTTTCTAATTTTTCCCAGAAAACAGGATTTGATATCTCATGTAAATTGTCTCCACAGGAGACAATTTACATGAGATGTCAAGTCCTGTTTTCTGGGAAAAAATAGAAAATATTTCAAAATGTCGTCTGATGCGAAAAAAAAAAAAAATACCCAGCATGCAGAGCGTTAACTATAGCAAGGGTTATGTGTCATCAGCTCACAACAAATATAAGCTGAGTGGGTTATTATTCTTGAATACCCGGGCTTGACATTTCATTCATATTACCTCCACTGGAGATAGTTTGAAGAAATTTCAAAGTCCAGTTTTTAAGAGAAAATGTTTTAAAATGTCGTCTGCTCTTGTTGAAGAGTAGATGGCGGAAGGTTAAAACCATTTTCTGATGCTACTATATTGATTATTCATTTAACCCTTATCCCGCTGCATAAATTAATTTAGCCACACCCATTTACATTTCGACCAATCAGATTACTTGATGTTATTCATTCATTCAAATTCACAAACTGACTGACAAACAGTTTAGATCCTGATCAGAAGCTATCTGATCTGGATCTACACTGTTTGCAAAGCTAAGGGTTGTGTTCAGTAGGATATGGGTTAAAGTTAATAAATCAAGGCATGAATCAAGAAAAGTTATGTTCAAATATATTTGATGCAAGAAAAAAATCTATTGCTGGTCATCATATATGTATATATTGTGACAATTGGTGCAAAATAAAAAACTGTTGTATGAGAATAAAGGTGTCTGACACTGCAAGAATACTGTATTAATCCTAAATATCTAAATATTTGGACTTCTCAACTCCTTATCATGCTTGTTCTAAAATTTGAACAAGTACACTTTACTACCCAATGTTGTTTCTAAAAATTGCTGTATTTAAGCAAACAGTGTAGCTTCTGATGAGATGCTGCATGCTGTGGCATCTTATCTGAGTTTACTCTGTTTTCCCAGGCCTGTCTGTCTGAATAAATACAGTAAATATTGTATATTGTGAATCTTCCATGACTTGAACACCATTGGCTCATTTACCACAGCTTTTTGGGACTCATTCTAGAGTCCCTTAAAATATTGTACTTTAAATAATGAGTGAGTTCAAGGGTTAACCAGCCAGAACAAAGTTGCTGTGAACCAGTCAACCATAGTCTGACCATCCTTATAGGATGGTCAGACTTTGGTTGACTGGTTCCCAGTCTTCCCTGAAGAACAGCAGAACACTAGAACGAGTAATTTTGTTTCATTGGCATTGATTGGTTGTTTCATTTACTAGGGAGTAAAGTCTAATAAAAGTAACAGCAACTATAGTTATTCTAGTAAGAGCTTGAACTCGCTCAATATTTTTGGGAGTATTTTCTGATTTTATCTTTGAAAGTGTATGTTGATCTCATATTCATGACATGAGAAATTGCCCCCCCCCCCCCCCCCCACCTACCAGTCTAATACTATATCAAAGTGGGGTATCACATTTCCACATGTTTCTTATGATACCGTGGAGAGATCGATAATGTGATGCTACAATCCCTTTCTCTTAATCTTTGCCACTGTGGTACGAGCTTGAGCCACATGTTAGATGCAAAGTTCTGCAATGGAAGCTCAGGTAGTTTTTCTCCAGGTACTCGAGTTTGCGGCCACTTTTGATTAACAATTGACTTGATATAGATCTTGAAAAGGCCCTACAACCCCCCCCCCCCTGCCTACAAATTCTTTTTGTACTACCCTGATAACTGTATGTATTCAGACAGACCTGAGCAAATAGTGCAGACCAGATGTGACGTCGCTGAATGCTGCGTCTCATCACGATCTACATTATTATCCACTCATCCAGCTAATTTTATGCACAACATAAAGTAAATTGTACTTGTTCAACTTTTAGAACAAGTATGCTAAGGAGTTGAGGTGTCTGAATACTGGGGGTAAATATTATATGTTCTCTTGTAAATCCTTATTATGTCCCCTCATTGAAGGGGAGTGGGGCATACTGTTTTTTGTGTAGAGCCTGTTTGACATGGATGCCCATAAATGATCCTTATAAATTGAAGTCACAATTTTGCTGTTAACACACACATGAATTCATGCATTCCATAAATTGTACTTGGCATCAAGAAATTAACAATACCACTAAGATGTTTATTCTTTTAGTTTTATTTTAATGACTTTTTATTATGTCTCTGGATGCTTGTCTCCCATCTTATTTGTGGTATTTATTCGGACATTTGTCTTTTCTTCACTGTAATCATTCTAAAATTTAACCAGGTCAGTCTGTGCAGTCTCTTTGTAACAGTCTGGTCTTGCCCTCACATAGCCTAACTGCTAAGGTCTGTGTGCCGGAATACATCATGATAACATGTTCGTGAAATAAACACCCCTCTAAACCCCAGTTTATATACAGAAAAGGGTATACAAAGGCTTTACAAGGGTATACATTATGTTGCTTATTTCTGCTCTTGGGCATAGGTTGTGGGTACTCATTAGAACCGCCTCAGTGAGGCGGTTCTAACGAGCACCAACAACCAATGTTTGGAGTATGAAAAAGAAAGATATCACAAATTTTCATTGGAAAAGAAGCCATTTAATGAATTTGGAATTATGAAAGAAAGCACTATGTGGCACAGAAGTGTTATCGGAATATGTATAGTAAAGATAGTACAGTTCGCTCTCTTTATACCGACATTCGATGTAACAAAACTCGTTATAATGACAATTTCAGCTGAATGAATTCTAAGCTCAAGGCTTAGCCTTGGTTCCGATCAGTGTGGGCATCCCATGGGTATCGAATCCATACTCGTGTAAGATTCTTGTAACCTAATACTCCAAGAATCAAATGTTTTAGATAGTTGTTAAAATCGCCTCAGTGAGATGATTCTAACAAATGTCTACAACATTTGTTCTAACAAATGTCTACAACGTTTGTATGTTAGATATTTGTTAGAATTACTCAGTTAGGCGATTCCAACAAATATCTACAAAATTTGTTTCTTGGAGTAATTGAGGGGAAAAGGCCCTTTATTACCTGTCATACACCTTATTGGGATTCTTAATAACAGCATTATGTTCGGAAACAAACACTATCGTTATAAGAAGGCTCCTCAGTAGTTCTGTTTGCCAGTTCAAAAGGTGCTTTTAGCTTTGTTACAAACTTAGAATATCTCTGTAGTTTAATCAAATATTATTAACCCTCAACCCATAAGATGCCAATCACGGCATTTGTTGTCTGCTTTGTCGTCTGCTGGTTACTTTTAAAGTCATTTTTGCAAACAGTGTTGACCCAGTCTGATCTGGGCCCACACTGTTTGCCCATATGCAAAAATATTTTTAAAAAGTTTGCCAAAAAAAAATTCAGCAGACAACATTTTCAGATGTAGTTTTTCTCTGCATCTTAAGGGTTAAGATGCCAAAAAACTGCTTCTAATAATCTTGTCAGTGTCATCTGCTGAATCTTCTTGCAAACTTTTCAGGGTCTACACTTTGCAACAAGGACTTTTAAAGAAACCAGCAGAAGACAAAGCAGACGGCAATTGTTTTGATTGGCACCTAAACGGTTACTACATTTGGGATAATTTAGGGATAATTTTTTTTATTTTATCTTGAAAGTGTACGTTCTGTGTACTCTTTAGAATCACATTGATGAGGGAATTCTAACAAGTACACACAACATATCTTTATTTTAAAGGAAATCAAAGACATACTTCTATTATGCTTCCTGATCTGACACTATGATTGACCCTGTGGCTCGAACTACATCCGTCTCAAACAAACGGGCCTCCATGGCCTAGTGGATAAGAGCGCTCAACAATATTTGTGATCCCATATCCATGGGATTTAAGTTTGACTGTTTATCCTACCATTGAGACTAATAATTCCTCATAAGGGGAATTGATACACTCGCAGAATTTTGTTGCCTTTTTTCAAAGGCAGACGGCTTTCAGTACTTCCTGTTTGCTTTTCTATAAACTCTGTCTCACGGAAAAAGGGGTCTACTCTTAAAGACTCAAAAGAGTTGACCCCTATTGCCGCCCTGAAGGTATATCCATTCCCCTTAATCTGGTTTACATATGTCCTTTTTGTTTCAAACATACTATGCATTTTTGAATGTTGAGGAGAATGTGTAGTCTCTGGGGGAGGCAACTCTTTCAAAAGTATTTTTTGCCTCCCTTATCAGTAGGTATCTACTCCTTGAGGAAAGAATAAACTCCTGAGGTTTTCAGAAAAAAAAACAGTCCAAACTTTGAAATGTTGTCTCCCTCACACCAGGCAGGGAATATTGATAATACATATTAATTCTATTTCAGTCCTGAATACCACATGGGGCTTCTTGACCACTCAAGCTAGTCCGCACGGTGTCTGACTGGCTGTAGTATCCGACTATTAACTCACCAAGGGATTGCCATAATGAAGGAATCATTTAGGCAACACAAGGTCTTTAAGTGAAAATATCAAAACGAAGCTTGGCTAAAAGTTGGATTGTTTTTGTTTTCTTGAGGTTGTACACTGCCATCAACACTATTTAGGTCATTTTGGTGACATTACTTCCGATTTTGTAGGACTTCTACCCAATATTGAGGTGAAATGACATCTCAAGCCCTACCCCCCAAAGAAACTGCTAGGGTTTAAGCAGCAGTTCAACTTGTACTACTTTTCCTGGGCAGGCAAATAGACCGGCAGTACTCAAGTTCGGTCGGTTTCAGCTCTGTGCAAAAGCGCCATGCAGCCCAATCTATTTCTCCAAGCCTTGATGAATTGGTGAATTATAAACATTGTCATGTGTTTCCATGTAAATAACATAAAAGTCTGTTTATAGCAAAATGATCAGATAATATTAACACTTTCATTTGGATTCAGCACTACAGTGTAGCTCCGTTATATCGCGTTCCGATATTTCGCGATGTCCAGTCTATCGCGGTCGCGCCGTGGATCCCGTTTTTTTTTTTCCCTTAAAAATTCATAAATAAAAAAAAATAGAGTTTTAAGTTGTTAAAATTTATTTAAAACCAGGTTAAACCAGGGGCCAACAGCGTTTGACTTTTCCCGCCCAGCGTCTGCTATTTGGCGCCAAAACATAACCATTCACGAGATCGCAGAAAAGTCCGTTTTTATTGTGCAAAAATCTACCGTTAGATGAAGCTAATTGTCTAAGGAGCGATTAAATCATTGTCACATTGATTGTGGATTAAATTTTATGACAGGAGGATAAACGCCAATTAGAGACATAACTTGACCATATTTTCACACCTTATCGACACGCACCGCAGGGTGGCAATTATATGACAGGGATTAACAATAGTGTCATACTTGAACCGTAATAAATACACAGATGGTTTGTCTCTCAATTGACAGTGCAGCAATTATCGCGATTTACTTACTGGTCTAGTTTTACCGTATTTAAGGACTCAAAAATACTGACAGTTGTAGACGATTTTTTTACACTTGCCCGAAACCAGGGCACTGTGCTGGACACTGTGGTTGCGGCTCATGTGCTTTGCACTTATGAGTGTTCCGATGAGGTAACATGCCGCGGCAGGACAGGCAGCCCCCATGGGAAGGTAATTCTTCACAATAACCGCGCCACCCGTTAACTTGGTTTTGAACAAGTTACCCTAAGAGCCGGACCGTGCCTTTGTGGGGGGACCCCCCCTCACAAGCCCGGCCCGCCCTGTGCACAGAATGGGAAGCCAAAATATGTGACGGATGGCGGGGTCATATTAGCACAAGCACAATATGCACTAATGACTTTTGTTTGTATTACAGGTACAGGTGGGACCCCGGGGGACAAGAAACTGAACACAACTACACTGATCCGAGCGCACACATGGGGTCCCAAAGCACTAATCCGACTTTTCTATTTCAGGAACGAGAGGAGGCTCGACGGAGCCCGTCAGGACAACATCCTGAGGGCACCTGGGAGAAAGCCCGTACTGGGCTCCCCCTAGGTACCAACAGAATGAAGTCCCCTGAAGTAGGCAAAGCGAAGGCATAGATACTGCCAGAACCGAGCATACAAACGGGGACAGGTCACACGCTAAATATCTTTATAGGCGGGGCAACGGCAATATCAACCATTTGCTAGGTATTTGGAAATAGGAAGTCCCTTAAAAATGCCTTTTGGAAGACCATTCAAAAATAAAAATTAGCGGGATTGCAAAACGGCTGATTAGCCTCATCACTGCCTTTCCCAAACAAGCACATACCTCCAAACACATCACGAAGACACACCTGTCCAATTTTGAACCCCACTTGCATAGGCAGGTCTCCGTGATGAAAGCACGGGTACTAGGACTTTTTGCAATAGCCGGAATTGGCTGGTCTATTAGTCACCCATCCTGGCTCACTTTAGATGCCTGTTCAAAATTCAAAAATTCATGCGTTATCACCCTTTAACAAGCATCGTGACCGAAGGCGTTTTCTTTGCCATGTCAGGGGTGGAGGCAGAGAATAATGGAAGCCAGAACTGATAATGTATGTTAGCTTTTTTCCTCGGCCAGACATTTGAAAACAGGGCTGTGCTCTGACACATTTGGCAGTCGAAATTGGCAACACGTCATCACATACTAGAGCCCGTCTTTGGTCTGATTCCTGCACTCAAAATTCTAAAATCGCTATAGAACTGTGTTTCTTAGGACAAACGCTGTACCTTGGGTGCGATTTGTGCCTTCCTCCGATTAAGAGTTCAGTATATTCCCATTGGTCAGCTGACACCTGTCGAATTGACAAGTGCCAGCACATTGGAGGCCCTGGGAAGAGCAGTTCATAAACTAATCCCATTTAGCGAGATGGGGGTAGCCCCTATGTGCTTTTAGCGCCCGGTTACCTTACAAAATCTATCAAGTCAAGTTGCCCGAAACCAAAACACAATAAAATGATAGTTTTGTTGTTGTATAGTTTTTCGGCCCGTGGTAGACGTTAAATAATTTTTTTTCCAACCGCTACTTTTAATTTTTCTGAGATCTGGTGAGCCAAGGGAAACAACTAGAATTGCTTTAGGGCTTAGCGCTTATGGTAGTTGCGTCCCTTGGCCGTCAACATGAGAGACAACCAGGGGAACCCGCAAATTCAAAATGGCGTCCTGTTTTGACATTTTAGCAAACACATGTTTTCAGATGCAGATTTTCAGCTGTTCTCGAATGTAAGTTAATTGGTAGACATAGTCCCCTTTGTTTGTTCTGTCACTGAGTAATTCTGAACCTACTTTAATGGTGAAATACGGCTGATAGCATTACTGACAGCCATTAGTGTGGAGTGATAACGGTATCTCACCAAACTATCACCGCGACTTGTATTGGCATCTCGGCAAACTACCGCGACATATATCGCGCTCCGACCACATCGCGGTTTTTGGGCTTTGGACCCCGACTACCGCGATATATTGGAGCTATACTGTATTAATAAGCTATTTATAGAATTTCCCATGTGATTCCAGAAATAGTATTATATGTATAACTTTGTATATAGAAGATTTTATAATTCCAGAGCATGGCAAAGCCTGCTAGATCTATGCAGCCAGCATAGACTCAAATCAGCCTGCATATCAATCCAGTCTCCAAATAGTTCTTACCTATTGCTCTTTGGATGATGGGCCTCCATGACCTGATGGGTGAGAGCGCCGACTCATAATCATGAGGTCTCATCGCTGTGGTTCGAGCCTGGCTAGGGCCACATGTGAGACACCAAGTTCTGCAATGGAACGTCAGGTGTTTTTTCTCTGGTTACTCCAGGTTTGCCCACCTCTGATAAACGATCAGCTTGAAATAAGTGAAATAATATTTAAAGGGCCAAAATATTAAAAAAAAAACAATAACAAAAATGGCCCTTTGGATAGACCTGGCCCAGAGGTTATAAAACTTTTCTATGCTCTACTCAATTTAACATAAGTTTATAGTGCTAATAATTTATATTTTACCGGCCAGCATAGCTCAGTGGTAGAGCGTCCGCTTCGGGAATGGGAGGTTGCGGGCTCAATCCCTGGCTGCGCCATACCAATGGCATAAAAAATTGGTACTAGGCGCTCCCTTGGCTGACACTCGCATTATCAGGGATAGTCCTAGGAAGATAAATGAAGGCAGGTAAGTATTTGTTAAAGGATACTATGTTGCAATAAAAGCTCTACAGAGCTAATGTTATTTGTTTCGGATACGTAACGTGAAATAAAGCTTCTTTATCTCATTAAAATACATGTACCAACAAACTGAGGATTTTGTCATGAGCTGGGGCACAGCATTTCCTACAATTTACATGTGCGCCCAGCGAAGCATCAGATCAGCCTGCGCATCCATATACTTGGACCAGAGACTTCTCCTGCTGCATGAAGGAGCATTGGGCCCTTAGACATCCTTAGAGCACACAAAAAAGACTGATCAGACTGTGTGGATGCATAGGCTGATCTGAGTCTTCGCTGGGCGCACATGTAAATTGTAGAAAATACTGTGCCTCGGCTGATATTAATATCGGTAGAGGATGGTATTTGTCCTGTTGATAAATATTCAAATGCCAACAATAGTTGACATTTGAATATTTATCAGCAGGACAATTTTTTTGCTCAAATAAGTTGAGCATGAAAAAAGTTTTATAATCTCCAGTGCCAGGGGCCAGTCGTTAGAAACCTCATTATCTTAGCAAGTTTGTTAGTGGTCAATATGTTAAGCCTTAAGATGCCGAGAAAAACTTGAAAATGTCATCCGCTTATGTTGTCTGCTGAATCTTTTGTGCAAACATTTTTCAAAATAATTTTGCGTACAGGCAAACAGTGTGGGCCCAGAGCAGACTGCTCTCTGATCTGCCATAGAGGGTCCACACTGTTTGCAAGAAATTCCTTTTAAGGTAACCGGCAGACGACAAAGCAGACAACAATTTTCGTGATTGGTACTAGCAAGTACAATATCTGATACACACATATTTTTGATGAAAAAAATGTGAGCAGTTTTTGCATTTGCAAAAGCTGCTCACATTTTTCATAAAAAATATGATCAAATTTGCTGTATGAAATGATAATAAGTTTTGCCCATATTTAACTTCATAAGTATTGGGGCAGATAGGCCTAGCCAAACAATGCAGACCCACTTCAGACTGCTCCTTCAGGAGCAGTCTGATCAGGGTCTACACTGTTTGCCATTCTGTCTGCATGTTTTGGACTCCTTGCTGGATCATGAACCAAATTTGTTAAGATTTTAGGAGAATTACAGCAAGTTCTCAGGGTGTCCGAATTTTTTGGATTTTTACAGCAATGGCATGAGAAGTTTTGAAAGACTGGATGCAGGGCTGGGCTATGTAAAAGGTTCATGCAGCAGAAAAGGCTCGGATCAGACTGTGCCTTATGTGCAGGCTGATGTGAGTCTTTGCGAGTCTTTGTTGGTTGCACAGATCTTTAAGTTCTGTCATGACTTTGCTCACATCTGTCAAATGTTGGAAAATGACTAGAGATTAGATGTACAGTATTGGCTTGAGATATGTTCAGTTTGAACTTTTTTTTTGCTACATGTATACTGCCAAAATAATAATATGAACAAAAGAAATAATCATGCTCAGATTTGTTTGTATTTGTTTCCTATCCACTAAAGGCAGGTCCTGACATTAGAAAACCGTATTATGCTCGACTCACTTGAGCATGTTTGTCCTGCCCATAAATTTTTACCCATAAGATGCCAATCAGGACAATTGTCGTCTGCTTTGTTGTCTGTTGGTTACTTTAAAAGGCATGTTTGCAAACAGTGTGTGCCCAGATCAGACTGCTCCTCTAGGAGCAGTCTGATCTGGGTCGAAACTGTTTTCCTGTATTCAGAAATATTTAAAAAAAAAATTGCCAGAAGATGCAGCAGACGACGTAAACAGATGACATTTTCAGACGCAATTTTTTCTTGGCATCTTAAGGGTTAAAATGCCAACAATTGTTGGCATTTCAACATTTTTGAGCAGGAGAATTATCATTCTCTGCTGATCAAAGCAAGAAAAAAATCCTTATTTACTGGTAGTTTTATTTCATGCTCAGTTGAGTTGAGCTTAAAAAGGTATGATAGCGTTATACTCAAATTATTGATATGGACACAGGGTATGAGAAAGAATAGGGACTTGAACCTAGGACCTCTCACATACCTGGCAAGCAGTCTACAAACAGGTTTCAAGCCTGTTGCTTTAACATGTTACAGATCCCCCTGCTCATTTAGTTCAGAACCATGTTAGACCAACAAGACATACACAATTTGATGCCTGTGGCCCCAGATGTACTTCCACATTTGCAGCCCCCTCCCCCCCCCCACCCCCTACACACACACATATACTACAACTCAATCCCCCAAAGGAAGGTGAACATATTGTTTTTGGTGTGGATATCAATCACGTCTGCATCGGCATAGCCAGTTTAAAGCAAATTATCTCAATACATTTCCTGAGCCAATGGATGGATTCTGACCAAATCACCAGGATGGGGGCAGGTTTTGGCCAAAAATATCTTGTCTACAACACCCTATCTCATGAAAGAATATTTTGCATATTAGAGGGCCTCATGGAAGATCAGCTTGTTGTTTCTAAATGTGTTACCCTCTCAATAAGGACGATTATTATTATTATTAATTTTGGTTAAACCTGGTACAATATAGCATTGCTACCTAGCATTGATTAAATAGATTTTGGTGAAGTTTACCTCATTTTAAGGTCACAGGTTCCAGAAACCTCAATTTTGGGGGAAAAAAAGCTTGTTTGCACCCTCTCATGAACAAATTGTTGGATTCTGGTCAACCTTTGTATAACATATCATTGGTACCTGCCAAGGGTTTGATTAAATTTTGATCTTTATTACAACCTACCAAAGATTTGATTAGATTTTGGTGACCTTGAGCTCATTTTCAAGGTCTCAGTCTCCCAAAAACTGTCCATGTTGGGCCAAAAATGGCTGGTCTGCACCCTATCTCATCATCAAATTGATGTATTATGGTCAAACGTGGTAAAATATATCATTGCAACCGGAAGTCGATGTTTTATCTTTTTGCTGCGTTTTTGGATGATAACCTTTTTAGCTCACCGAAGGCTCCCGTGGAGCTTATATGATAGGCAGTTGTCCGGCAGCGGCGTCTGTGTAGTTGTCATCTTGTGACGTCAGCATTTTCAAAGACATCTCTGAAGCCACTGAGCCAATTGGGCCCTAATCTCGTCCGTAGCATCCTTAGGCTGGGCGATTGAAAGTTTTTAGCTCCACTGGCCGAATGTAACCAAGGAACAATATGTGCTCCACATAGTTTTACCTGGGGCTATTAATAACCCTCAATGGCTCAGTGGAGCGCTGTGGTGCTGTGGTAAAGCATCGGATTTGAGATTGAGAGGTAGCCGGTTCGATCCCCGCAAGCGCCAAGTGTTGTATCCTTGAGCAAGGAACTATCCACATTCCTTAGTACTGGTTTCTACACAGGCAAAGAGGGCCACATGGAAGATTAGTACTAGTACTAAATGTGTTACCCTCTATAAATAAGGTTGATTATTAATGGCTCAAACTACCTGTCTGCAACAAATTTTCATGATCCATTGAAGTTCGATTTTTTTTTTTCAAGTTTCTGAGTAAGCCTAATAAATACACTTTCAGGGGAGGCAATTGCTTCATTTTAGAAGTTTTTTGAATGACAGAACTGCTGTCTACCTGCTAAGGAAGCCCATTGGGACTTGAAGAAATAGATAGGGCTGCATCATTTTGTTTGTTTGTATTGGAGTTTTTGAGCCAGTCAGTTTACCTATCCACACCTTCCCTGGGCAGGCTTATACGTCAGCGGTTAACCATTAAGTGCACATTCTTTCGCCAGAAACTGACAACTGCCCTTCTTGAATCAGCGGAAGGGAAAGAATGACCGTAGAAAAGATTTCAAGATCAATCTTTACCAAAAGAATGCTGCCGACCCCGGCAGGTATCGAACCCGCGTCCTCTTGATCACCAGTCAAGACATGCATCCGACTGAGGAACTGAGGCCGGCTAGGGCTGCATTGTAAGAACCAAACTATGGACTGCTTCACATCATGGACTACCTACATATCATCACTCTCCCCATAAACCTGGGGTCGTGGGTTTGATCCCGGTCTTCTCAAGATTTTTCGATGTGTCTTAAAGGGAGGTCTCATCTCAGTCTGACCTTAGATGCTGGTGGGATGTAAAACTCAAACACAAGCACACACCACCTATATATCAAGTTTGGCTCAGTTTCATTGGATGTAAAATGTAGGATTTATCCGAACACGATCCGGAAACGAAATGCTGAGAAAAATCTGTGAAAGGGGCATAACTCTGGTAATATTTGGTGGACCATAACCTCAAAATACCAGTAATATGGGCATAACTCTGGCAATATTTGGTGGACCGTAACCTTAAAATAATATGCGCTGTTCCACATCATGGTCTTACTGTATATAAAGTTTTAGCTTCATTTGATGTAAAATGAAGGAGTTATCCAGAAACAGAATGTTTACAGAATTTTTCAGAGGCATAACTCTATTATTTTTTGGTGGTCCTTAACCTCAAAACAATATGCGCTGCCCCACATCATGGTTTAACTATTTTTAGCTCACCGTCACGTAGTGACGAGGTGAGCTTTTGGGATCACTTTTTGTCCGTCGTGTGTGCGTGCGTCGGTCCGTCCATGCGTGCGTGCGTGCGTCCGTAAACAATTTCTTTAACCCTTTCCCACTCAGATACGTGTTTTTACGTGTCTGCACCCCCCCCCCATTTTAAGCCCCAGAAGCACCTAAAATCTTTATTTCTAGCCCTGGATAGTTATGTTTGCTTTAGGATTTGTTGGGCAAAAAAGTGACCTGTTTTTTCGCGCACCTCCCCCCTAAAAATATTCTGTGGGGGGATTGAAGGGGGGCGCTGCCCCCTCATATCCCGAAAAATTTTGGGTGTATGGCCCAAACGGCCGCTAAAATTTATACCTGAGGGCGTCTGGGGTCAAAAATGCCTGAAAATTGATGCTGATAAAACATGCTGCAAACAGTGAAAATGGCCAGTGCCAAAACACCTTAATTGTTGCCTTTACCGCTGTGTGAAGATTATAATGTGGTCAAAAATTCATGTGAAAACACACTTTTTGCCAACTTTGAGATGCCCCCTCTTTACCATGACAACAATGATCAAGTCATGAAAGGTTGCATTTGAAAGGCTACTGTCCAATGAACATTCATACCGAGTTTGACGTAAAACAGACTATCCATTATGAAACAATGGCTAGTTGAAGTTGGTGTCTGGTGCAACACTGTGAAAATCAGCGAAATTCACAAAATCCCTGAGTGGTAAAGGGTTAATGAAGAAAATCCCAACTGACCAAAATAATGTTTTTTCATCATTTTATTGCAAGAAACAATATTTCAGATATAATTAATGCATTTTGGACTAAAATTCAGTATTTTCCCAGATTTCAGATACGTGTTTTTACGTGTCTGCACCCCCCCCCCCCTATTTTAAGCCCCAGAAGCACCTAAAATCTTTATTTTTAGCCCTGGATAGTTATGTTTGCTTTAGGATTTGTTGGGCAAAAAAGTGACCGGTTTTTTCGCGCGCCTCCCCCCTAAAAACATTCTGTGGGGGGATTGAAGGGGGACGCTGCCCCCCTCACATCCCGAAAAATTTTGGGTGTATGGCCCAAACGGCCGCTAAAATTTATATCTGAGGGCGTCTGGGGTCAAAAATGCCTGAAAATTGATGCTGATAAAACATGCTGCAAACAGTGAAAATGGCCAGTGCCAAACACCTTAATTGTTGCCTTGACAGCTGTGTGAAGATTATAATGTGGTCAAAAATTCATGTGAAAACACACTTTTTGCCAACTTTGAGATGCCCCCTCTTTACCATGACAACAATGATCAAGTCATGAAAGGTTGCATTTGAAAGGCTACTGTCCAATGAACATTCATACCGAGTTTGACGTAAAACAGACTATCCATTATGAAACAATGGCTAGTTGAAGTTGGTGTCTGGTGCAACACTGTGAAAATCAGCGAAATTCACAAAATCCCTGAGTGGTAAAGTGTTAAACGACATCTCCTCCTAAACCACTGATCGGATTTTGACCAAACTTCACAGGAATGATCCTTAGGTGGTCCCCTTTCAAAGTTGTTCAAATGGTTCTGGTCCATTGCACATCTAGGTCACAGGAGCCAAAAATAGATTTTTTCACCAAAAATTTAAAAAATCTTCTTCTCTGAAACCACAAGGCCCAGGTCTTTGATATTTGGTATGAAGCTTCATCTAGTGGACCCCTACCAAGATTGTTCAAATTATAGTGCTGGGGCCAAAAATGCCCCCGCCCTGGGGCCCTTTGGTTTAACATAGGCTTATATAGGGAAAATCTTTAAAAATCTTCTTCTCTGAAACCAAAAATCCCAGGTCTTTGATATTTGGTATGAAGCTTCATCTAGTGGACCCCTACCAAGATTGTTCAAATTTTAGTGCTGGGACAAAAAATGCCCCCACCACGGGGCCCTTTGGTTTTACATTGGCTTATATAGGGAAAATCTTTAAAAATCTTCTTCTCTGAAACCACAAGGTCCAGGTCTTTGATATTTGGTATGAAGCTTCATCTAGTGGACCCCTACCAAGATTGTTCAAATTATAGTGCTGGGGCCAAAAATGCCCCTGCCCCGGGGCCCTTTGGTTTTACATAGGCTTATATAGGGAAAATCTTTAAAAATCTTCTTCTCTGAAACCACAAGGCCCAGGACTTTGATATTTGGTATGAAGCTTCATCTAGTGGATCCATACCAAGATTGTTCAAATTATAGTGCTGGGACAAAAAATGCCCCCGCCACGGGGCCCTTTGGTTTTACATTGGCTTATATAGGGAAAATCTTTAAAAATCTTCTTCTCTGAAACCACAAGGTCCAGGTCTTTGATATTTGGTATGAAGCTTCATCTAGTGGACCCCTACCAAGATTGTTCAAATTATAGTGCTGGGGCCAAAAATGCCCCTGCCCCGGGGCCCTTTGGTTTTACATAGGCTTATATAGGGAAAATCTTTAAAAATCTTCTTCTCTGAAACCACAAGGCCCAGGACTTTGATATTTGGTATGAAGCTTCATCTAGTGGATCCATACCAAGATTGTTCAAATTATAGTGCTGGGACAAAAAATGCCCCCGCCACGGGGCCCTTTGGTTTTACATAGGCTTATATAGGGAAAATCTTTAAAAATCTTCTTCTCTGAAACCACAAGGCCCAGGTCTTTGATATATGGTATGAAGCTTCATCTAGTGGACCCCTACCAAGATTGTTTACCGGCCCCGATAGCTCAGTTGGTAGAGTGTCCGCTCCGGGGAACGGGAGGTCTTGGGTTCGATCCCGGGCCGCAACATACCAAAGTCGTTAAAAATGGTACTAGCTGCTCCTCGTTTGGCACTCAGATTTACGGGGTAGAGCTAGGACTGGTCGATCCAGTGTCAGGATAATGTGACTGGGTGTGGTATCATGTAATGTGTCTGGGACATGATACTTCAGTGAGGCAGCACTATAAACGTGAGCATTGAGCTCCCTGTCGCAACCAGACACCGTCGTGATATGACTGAAAAATTGTTGAAAGCGACGTTAAACCCGAATTCACACACACACACACACACACACACCAAGATTGTTCAAATTATAGTGCTGGGGCCAAAAATGCCCCCGCCCCGGGGCCCTTTGGTTTTACATAGGCTTATATAGGGAAAATCTTTAAAAATCTTCTTCTCTGAAACCACAAGGCCCAGGACTTTGATATTTGGTATGAAGCTTCATCTAGTGGACTCCTACCAAGATTGTTCAAATTATAGTGCTGGGACAAAAATGCCCCCGCCACGGGGCCTTTTGGTTTTACATGGGCTTATATAGGGAAATCTTTAAAAATCTTCTTCTCTGAAACCACAAGGCCCAGGTCTTTGATATTTGGTATGAAGCTTCATCTAGTGGACCGCTACCAAGATTGTTCAAATTATAGTGCTGGGGCCAAAAATGCCCCCGCCCCGGGGCCCTTTGGTTTTACATAGGCTTATATAGGGAAAATCTTTAAAAATCTTTTTATCTGAAACCACAAGGCCCAGGTCTTTGATATTTGGTATGAAGCTTCATCTAGTGGACCCCTAACAAGATTGTTCAAATTATGGTCGTGGGGCAAAAAATGTCCCCGTCCCGGGGCCCTTTGGTTTTACATGGGCTTATATAGGGAAAATCTTTAAAAATCTTCTTCTCTGAAACCGCTAGGCACAGGTCTTTGATATTTGATGTGTAGCTTCATCTAGTGGACCTTTGCCAAGATTGTTCCAATTATAGCCTTTGTTGATGTTTGGTATGAAGCTTCACCTTTAAGACCTCCCTCAACATTATGCACATTAAAGCCCTGGGGCCAATAATGGCCCTCTCTGGGGCCCACTTGTTACACTATGGATCAGGTGAGCGATCCAGGGCCATCATGGCCCTCTTGTTAGCTCACCGTCACGTAGTGACAAGGTGAGCTTTTGGGATCACTTTTTGTCCGTCGTCCGTCGTGTGTCCGTGCGTGCGTGCGTCCGTGCGTCCGTGCGTAAACAATTTCTTTAAACGACATCTCCTCCTAAACCACTGATCGGATTTTGACCAAACTTCACAGGAATGATCCTTAGGTGGTCCCCTTTCAAAGTTGTTCAAATGGTTCCGGTCCGTTGCACATCTAGGTCACAGGAGCCAAAAATAGATTTTTTCACCAAAAACTTAAAAAATCTTCTTCTCTGAAACCACAAGGCCCAGGTCTTTGATATTTGGTATGGAGCATCATCTAGTGGACCCCAACCAAGATTGTTCAAATTATAGTGCTGGGGCCAAAAATGCCCCCGCCCTGGGGCCCTTTGGTTTTACATAGGCTTATATAGGGAAAATCTTTAAAAATCTTCTTCTCTGAAACCACAAGGCCCAGTTCTTTGATATTTGGTATGAAGCTTCATCTAGTGGACCCCTACCAAAATTGTTCAAATTATAGTGCTGGGGCCAAAAATGCCCCCGCCCCGGAGCCCTTTGGTTTTACATAGGCTTATATAGGGAAAATCTTTAAAAATCTTCTTCTCTGAAACCACAAGGCCCAGGACTTTGATATTTGGTATGAAGCTTCATCTAGTGGACCCCTACCAAGATTGTTCAAATTATAGTGCTGGGGCCAAAAATGCCCCCGCCCTGGGGCCCTTTGGTTTTACATAGGCTTAAATAGGGAAAATCTTTAAAAATCTTCTTCTCTGAAACCACAAGGCCCAGGACTTTGATATTTGGTATGAAGCTTCATCTAGTGGACCCCTACCAAGATTGTTCAAATTTTAGTGCTGGGACAAAAAATGCCCCCGCCACGGGGCCCTTTGGTTTTACATTGGCTTATATAGGGAAAATCTTTAAAAATCTTCTTCTCTGAAACCACAAGGCCAAGGTCTTTTATATTTGGTATGAAGCTTCATCTAGTGGACCCCTACCAAGATTGTTCAAATTATAGTGCTGGGGCCAAAATTGCCCCGGCCCCGGGGCCCTTTGGTTTTACATAGGCTTATATAGGGAAAATCTTTTAAAATCTTCTTCTCTGAAACCACAAGGCCCAGGTCTTTGATATTGGTATGAAGCTTCATCTAGTGGACCCCTACCAAGATTGTTCAAATTATAGTGCTGGGACAAAAAATGCCCCCGCCACGGGGCCCTTTGGTTTTACATTGGCTTATATAGGGAAAATCTTTAAAAATCTTCTTCTCTGAAACCACAAGGCCCAGGTATTTGATATTTGGTATGAAGCTTCATCTAGTGGACCCCTACCAAGATTGTTCAAATAATAGTGCTGGGGCCAAAAATGCCCCCGCCCCGGGGCCCTTTGGTTTTACCTAGGCTTATATAGGGAAATTCTTTAAAAATCTTCTTCTCTGAAACCACAAGGCCCAGGACTTTGATATTTGGTATGAAGCTTCATCTAGTGGACCCCTTCAATTTATAGTGCTGGGACAAAAAATGCCCCCGCCACGGGGCCCTTTGGTTTTACATTGGCTTATATAGGGAAAATCTTTAAAAATCTTCTTCTCTGAAACCACAAGGCCCAGGTCTTTGATATTTGGTATGAAGCTTCATCTAGTGGACCCCTACCAAGATTGTTCAAATTATAGTGCTGGGGCCAAAAATGCCCCCGCCCTGGGGCCCTTTGGTTTTACATAGGCTTATATAGGGAAAAGCTTTAAAAATCTTCTTCTCTGAAACCACAAGGCCCAGGACTTTGATATTTGGTATGAAGCTTCATCTAGTGGACCCCTACCAAGATTGTTCAAATAATAGTGCTGGGGCAAAAAATGCCCCCGATCCGGGGCCCTTTGGTTTTACATAGGCTTATATAGGCAAAATCTTTAAAAATCTTCTTCTCTGAAACCGCTAGGCCCAGGTCTTTGATATTTGATGAGTAGCTTCATCTAGTGGACCTTTGCCAAGATTGTTCAAATTATAGCCTTTGTTGATGTTTGGTATGAAGCTTCACCTTTAAGACCTCCCTCAACATTATGCACATTAAAGCCCTGGGGCCAATAATGGCCCTCTCTGGGGCACACTTGTTACACTATGGATCAGGTGAGCGATCCAGGGCCATCATGGCCCTCTTGTGTTTTATATTAGGATCACTTTTTGTCTGTCATCCGTGCGTAAACAATTTCTTCAAACGACATCTCCTCCTAAACCACTGATCGGATTTTGACCAAACTTCACAGGAATGATCCTTAGGTGGACCCCTTTCAAAGTTGTTCAAATGGTTCCGGTCTGTTGCACATATAGGTCACAGGAGCCATAAATAGATTTTTTTCATCGAAAATTTTAAAAATCTTCTTCTCTGAAACCGCAAGGCCCAGGTCTTTGATATTTGGTATGAAGCTTCATCTAGTGGACCCCTACCAAGATTGTTCACATTATAGTGCTGGGGCCAAAAATGCCCCCGCCCCGGGGCCCTTTGGTTTTACATAGGCTTATATAGGGAAAATCTTTAAAAATTTTCTTCTCTGAAACCACAAGGCCCAGGACTTTGATATTTGGTATGAAGCTTCATCTAGTGGACCCCTACCAAGATTGTTCAAATTATAGTGCTGGGGCAAAAAATGCCCCTGTCCCGGGGCCCTTTGATTTTACATAGGCTTATATAGGCAAAATCTTTAAAAATCTTCTTCTCTGAAACCGCTAGGCCCAGGTCTTTGATATTTGGTAAGAAGCTTCATCTAGTGGACCTTTGCCAAGATTGTTCAAATTTTAGCCTTTGTTGATGTTTGGTATGAAGCTTCACCTTTAAGACCTCCCTCAACATTATGCACATTAAAGCCTTGGGGCCAATAATGGCCCTCTCTGGGGCCCACTTGTTACACTATGGATCAGGTGAGCGATCCAGGGCCATCATGGCCCTCTTGTGATTAATATTAGGATCACTTTTTGTCTGTCATCTGTGCGTAAACAATTTCTTCAAACAACATCATCTCCTTAACCACTGATCGGATTTTGACCAAACTTCACAGGAATGGTCGTTAGGTGGACCCCTTTCAAAATTGTTCAAATGGTTCCGGTCTGTTGCACATATAGGTCACAGGGACCAAAAATAGATTTTTTTCACCGAAAACTTTAAAAATCTTCTTCTCTGAAACCACAAGGCTAAGGTCTTTGATATTTGGTGTGAAGCTTCATCTAGTGGACCCCAACCAAGATTGTTCAAATTATAGTGCTGGGGCCAAAAATGCCCCCGCCCCTGGGCCCTTTGGTTTTACATGGGCTTATACAGGGAAAATCTTTAAAAATCTTCTTCTCTGAAACCGCAAGGCCCAGGTCTTTGCTATTTGGTATGAAGCTTCATCTAGTGGACCCCTACCAAGATTGTTAAAATTATAGTGCTGGGGCCAAAAATGCCCCCGCCCAGGGCCCTTTGGTTTTACATAGGCTTATATAGGGAAAATCTTTAAAAATCTTCTTCTCTGAAACCACAAGGCCCAGGTCTTTGATATTTGGTATGAAGCTTCATCTTGTGACCCTCTACGAAGATTGTTCAAATTATAGCCCTAGGGCCAAAAATGCCCCTGCTCCGAGGCCCTTTGGTTTACATAGACTTATATAGGAAAAATCTTGAAAAATCTTCTTCTCTGAAACTGCAAGGCGTAGGTCTTTGCTATTTGGTATGAAGCTTCATCTAGTGGACCCCTACCAAGATTGTTCAAATTATAGTGCTGGGGCCAAAAATGCTCCCGCCCAGGGCCCTTTGGTTTTACATAGGCTTATATAGGGAAAATTTTTAAAAATCTTCTTCTCTGAAACCACAAGGCCTAGGTCTTTGATATTTGGTATGAAGCTTCATCTTGTGGACCTCTACGAAGATTGTTCAGATTATAGCCCTGGGTCCAAAAATGCCCCCGCTCCGGGGCCCTTTGGTTTACATAGACTTATATAGGGAAAATCTTTAAAAATCTTCTATTGTGAAACCACAAGGCCTAGGTCCTTGATATTTGGTGTGAAATTACATCTAGTGGACCTCTATCAAGTTTGTTCAAATTATAGCCCTGGGGCAAAAAATGCCCCGGCCCTGAGACCCTTTGGCTTATATAGGGAAATCTTTAAAAATCTTCTCTGAAAGTGCAAGGCCCATGTTTTTGATATTTGGTATGGAGCTTCATCTAGTGGACCTCTACCAAAATTTTTCAAAGTATAGCCCTTGGGCCACAAATGGCCCCGCCCAGGGGCCCTTTGGTTTTACATAGACTTACCGTATGTAGAGATAATCTTTGAAAATCTTCTTCTCTGAAACAGCAAGACCCAGGTCTTTGATATTTGGTGTGAAGCTTCATCTAGTGGACCTAAATCAAGATTGTTTAAATTATAGCCCTGAAGGCAAAAATGCCCCCACCCCAGGGCCATTTGGTTTTACATAGGCTTATGTAGGGAATATCTTTAAAAAAAATCTTCTTCTCTGAAACCACAATGCCCAGGTCTTTGAAATTTGGTGTGTAGCTTCATCTGGTGGACCTTTGCCAAGATTGTTCAAATTATAGCCTTTGTTGATTTTTGGTATGAAGCTTCACCTTTTTAGACCTCCTTCAACATTATGCACATTATAGCCCTGGGGTCAATAATGGCCCTCCCCCGGGCCCACTTTTTACTCTGTGGATCAGGTGAGCGATCCAGGGCCATCATGGCCCTCTTGTTAGCTCACCTGTCACGTAGTGACAAGGTGAGCTTTTGGGATCACTTTTTGTCCGTCGTCCGTCGTGCGTCCGTGCGTCCGTGCGTGCGTGCGTGCGTGCGTGCGTCCGTGCGTGCGTCCGTAAACTTTTCTTCAAACGACATCTCCTCCTAAACCACTGATCGGATTTTGACCAAACTTCACAGGAATGATCCTTAGGTGGTCCCCTTTCAAAGTTGTTCAAATGGTTCCAGTCCATTGCACATATAGGTCACAGTAGCCAAAAATAGATTTTTTTCACCGAAAACTTAAAAAATCTTCTTCTCTGAAACCGCAAGGCCCAGGTCTTTGATATTTGGTATGAAGCTTCATCTAGTGGACCCCTACCAAGATTGTTCAAATTATAGTGCTGGGGCCAAAAATGCCCCCGCACGGGGGCCCTTTGGTTTTACATGGGCTTATATAGGGAAAATCTTTAAAAATCTTCTTCTCTGAAACCGCAAGGCCCAGATCTTTGATATTTGGTATGAAGCTTCATCTAGTGGACCCCTACCAAGATTGTTCAAATTATAGTGCTGGAGCTAAAAATGCCCCCGCACGGGGGCCCTTTGGTTTTACATGGGCTTATATAGGGAAAATCTTGAAAAATCTTCTTCTCTGAAACCGCAAGGCCCAGGTCTTTGATATTTGGTATGAAGCTTCATCTAGTGGACCCCTACCAAGATTGTTCAAATTATAGTGCTGGGGCCAAAAATGCCCCCGCACTAGGGCCCTTTGGTTTTTCAAGGGCTTATATAGGGAAAATCTTGAAAAATCTTCTTCTCTGAAACCGCTAGGCCCAGGTCTTTGATATTTGGTATGAAGCTTCATCTAGTGGACCCCTACCAAGATTGTTCAAATTATAGTGCTGGAGCTAAAAATGCCCCCTGCACGGGGGCCCTTTGGTTTTACATGGGCTTATATAGGGAAAATCTTGAAAATCTTCTTCTCTGAAACCACAAGGCCCAGGTCTTTGATATTTGGTATGAAGCTTCATCTAGTAGACCCCTACCAAGATTGTTCAAATTATAGTGCTGGGGCCAAAAATGCCCCCGCTCCGGGGCCCTTTGGTTTTACATAGACTTATATAGGGAAAATCTTGAAAAATCTTCTTCTCTGAAACCACAAGGCTTAGGTCTTCGATATTTGTTATGACGCTTCAGCTAGTGGACCTCTATAAAGATTGTTCAAATTATAGCCCTGAGACCAAAAATGCCCCCGCCATGTGGCCCTTTGGTTTTACATAGACTTATATAGGGAAAATCTTTAAAAATCATCTTCTCTGAAACACAAGGCTTTGGTCTTTGATATTTGTTATGAAGCTTCAGCTAGTGGACCTCTACCAAGATTGTTCAAATTATAGCCCTGGGGCCAAAAATGCCCCCGCTCCGGGGCCCTTTGGTTTAACATAGACTTATATAGGGAAAATCTTGTTTTACATAGACTTCTATATGCAGGGTAAACCTTTAAAATCTTCTTCTCTGAAACCAGAAAGCCCAGGTCTTTCATATTAGATATGAAGCTTCATCTTGTGGACCTCTACCAAGATTGTTCAAATTTTAGCCCTGGGGCCAAAATTGACCCTGCCCGGGGCCCACTTGTTGTGCTTTGGATCAGGTGAGCGAACCAGGGCCCTCTGGGCCCTCTTGTGTTTTATATTAGGATCACTTTTTGTCTGTCATCCGTGCGTAAACAATTTCTTCAAACGACATCTCCTCCTAAACCACTGATCGGATTTTGACCAAACTTCACAGGAATGATCCTTAGGTGGTCCCCTTTCAAAGTTGTTCAAATGGTTCCGGTCCGTTGCACATATAGGTCACAGGAGCAAAAAATAGATTTTTTCACCGAAAACTTAAAATATCTTCACCTCTGAAACCGCAAGGCCCAGGTCTTTGATATTTGGTATGAAGCTTCATCTAGTGGACCCCTACCAAGTTTGTTCAAATTATAGCACTGGGGCCAAAAATGCCCCCGCCACGGGGCCTTTGGTTTAACATGGGCTTAGATAGGAAAATCTTCAAAAATCTTCTTCTCTGAAACCACAAGGCCCAGGTCTTTGAATTTTGGTATGAAGCTTCATCTAGTGGACCCCTACCAAGATTATTCAAATTATAGTGCTGGGACCAAAAATGCCCCCCCCCCCCCCCCCCCCCTCCACGAGGCCCTTTGGTTTTACATGGGCTTGTATAGGGAAAATCTGTAAAAATCTTCTTCTCTGAAACGGCAAGGCCCAGGTCTTTGATGTTTGATATGAAGCTTCATCTAGTGGACCCCTACCAAGATTGTTCAAATTATAGTGCCGGGGCCAAAAATGCCCCCGCCCCGGGGCCCTTTGGTTTTACATGGGCTTATATAGGGTAAATCTTTAAAAATCTTTTTCTCTGAGACTGCAAGGCCCAGGTCTTTGCTATTTGGTATGAAGCTTCATCTAGTGGACCCCTACCAAGATTATTCAAATTTTAGTGCTAGGGCCAAAAATGCCCCCTCCCTGGGGCCCTTTGGTTTTACACAGGGAAAATCTTTAAAAATCTTCTTCTCTGAAACTGCAAGGCCCAGGTCTTTGATATTTGGTATGAAGCTTCATCTTGTGGACCTCTACCAAGATTGTTCAAATTATAGCCATGGGGCCAAAAATGCCCCCGCTCCAGGGCCCCTTGGTTTTACATAGACTTATATAGGGAAAATCTTTAAAAATCTTCTTCTCTGAAACCACAAGACCTAGGTCTTTGATATTTGGTGTGAAATTTCATCTAGTGGACCTCTATCAAGATTGTTCAAATTATAGCCCTGGGGCCAAAAATGCCCCCGCCCTGAGACCCTTTGGTTTTACATAGACTTATACAAGGAAATCTTTAAAAATCTTCTTCTCTGAAACTGCAAGGCCCATGTCTTTGATATTTGGTATGGAGCTTCATCTAGTGGACAATTATAGCCTTTGTTGATATTTGGTATGAAGCTTCACTTTTTTAGACCTCCTTCAACATTATGCACATTATAACCTTGGGTCAATAATGGCCCTCCCCGGGGCCCACTTGTTACTCTATAGATCAGGTGAGCGATCCAGGGCCATCATGGCCCTCTTGTTGAAGTTTCAGCTTGATCGGATGTAAAATGTAGGAGGCGTTATCCGGAACCAAAGTTTACAGACAGATGGATGGACGGTCGGATACCAGGGTGTATAACATAACAAGAGGGCCATGATGGCCCTGGATCGCTCACCTGATCCATATTGAACAAATGGAATTGAAGATAATATATGGTAGAGTAGAGGGTTTGAGCAATTTTGGTTGACACAAGGAGGTTTTTATAATTTTAGCCATCTTGTTCATCCAAGCACAACGGGTACGGGTTGAGCAATTTTGAAAGCTTTTTTCCATTATGAATCTATGGGAGCAAAGGGGCCCATGGGCGTGGCCCATTAAGAACCCAGGGGCATGATTGGCAGGAATTATGTAGGTGACCACTTGCCGTTACTAAATGCTAAATATATAAGCCCTGTGGTTTCAGAGAAGAAGATTTTTTAAGCTTTTTCCATTATGAGTCTATGGAAGCTATGGGGCCCCGGGGTGTGGCCCATTTGGAACCCAGGGGCATGATTGGCAGGAATTATGTAGGTAACCACTTGCCATTGCTACATGCTAAATATCTAAGCTCTGGGCCCTGTGGTTTCAGAGATGATTTTTGAAGCTTTTTTCCATTATGAGTCTATGGGAGCGAAGGGCCCCCGGGCCGTGACCCATTTGGATCCCAGGGGCAGGATTTATGTAGGTGACCACTTGCCCTTGCTACATGCTAAATATCTCAGCTCTGGGCCCTGTGGTTTCAGAGAAGAAGATTTTGAAGCTTTTTTTTCCATTATGAGTCTATAGGAGCTAAGGGGCCTTGGGCGTGGCCCGTTTGGACCCCAGGGGCATGATTGGCAGGAATTATGTAGGTGACCAATTGACGTTGCTACATGCTAAATATCTAAGCTCTGGGCCCTGTGGTTTCAGAGAAGAAGATTTTTCAAACTTTTTTTCCATTATGAGTCTATAGGAGCTAAGGGGCCCCGGGGCGTGGCCAGTTTGGACCCCGGGGGCATGATTGGCAGAAATTATGTAGGTGACCAATGGCCGTTGCTACAAGCTAAATATCTTAGCTCTGGGCCCTGTGATTTTAGAGAAGAAGATTTTTGAAGTTTTTTTTTTTTTTCCATTATGAGTCTATAGGAGCTAAGGGGCCCCGGGGCGTGGCCCATTTGGACTCCAGGGTCATGATTTGCAGGATTTATGTAGGCGACCACTTGCCATTGCTACATGCTAAATATCTCAGCTCTGGGCCCTGTGGTTTCAGAGAAGAAGCTGTTTGAACCTTTTTTCCATTATGAGTCTATAGGATCTAAGGGGCCCCAGGGCGTGGCCCGTTTGAACCCCAGGGGCATGATTGGCAGGAATTATGTAGGTGACCACTTGCCCTTGCTACATGCTAAATTTCTAATCTCTGGGCTCTGTGGTTTCAGAGAAGAAAATTTTTGAAGCTTTTTTTTCCTTTATGAGTCTATGGGAGCTAAGGGGCCCCGGGGCGTGGCCCATTTGGAACCCAGGGGCATTATTGGCAGGAATTATGTAGGTGACCACTTGCCGTTGCTACATGCTAAATATATAAGCTCTGGGCCCTGCGGTTTCAGAGAAGAAGATTTTGAAGCTTTTTTCCATTATGAGTCTATGGGAGCCAAGTGGCCCCGGGGTGTGGCCCATTTGGAACCCAGGGGCATGATTGGCAGGAATTATGTACGTGACCACTTGCCGTTGCTACATGCTAAATATATAAGCTCTGGGCCCTGCGGTTTCAGAGAAGAAGATTTTTGAAGCTTTTTTCCACTATGAGTCTATGGGAGCGAAGTGGCCCTGGGGCGTGGCCCATTTGGAACCCAGGGGCATGATTGGCAGGAATTATGTAGGTGACCACTTGCCGTTGCTACATGCTAAATATCTAAGCTCTGGGCCCTGTGGTTTCAGAGAAGATTTTTGAAGCTTTTTTTCCCATTATGAGTCTATAGGAGTTAAGGGGCCCCGGGGTGTGGCCAATTTGGACCCCAGGGGCATGATTGGCAGGATTTATGTAGGTGACCACTTGACATTGTTACACACAATATCTAAGCTCTGGGCCCAGTGGTTTCAGAGAAGAAGATATTTTAATTTTTTTCCCATTGTAAGTCTATGGGAGCTATATGTTGCCATGGCAACCAGAATTCCAATCTGATCAGCCCCAAAACCTTATGCAGCCTTTCCCCCTACCTGATGATGCTTCTCATTTGATCAAGATTGACCATGGGGTATTAGAGATATACTTATTTGAAATTGTTTACGGACGCACGGACCGATGCACACACGGACGCACGCACGACGGACGACGGACAAAAAGTAATCACAAAAGCTCACCTCGTCACTACGTGACAGGTGAGCTAAAAAAGTCCTGTTTTTCAAACGTGCGTATAAAAATCACTTGGGCAGTTGGGAATATAAGCTGGCTTTCAAGCTATGAAATAAAGAAAACTGGAATAAAGTTAGGTAAAATTTATTTAAAACTTCCAAACACACACAATCTTCTCAACAGGCCATGGCAAAACCAGTAACATTTATGCTATGAAGACTCGGAAAGCCTGAACACATTCTGATAAAACTAAATTGTCTAAATCTGCAGCAGATTTAACCTTTGACCTAAAAAACAGCCTGTTTTGTGTACCGTTACACATTAGAGCTGATTCATCCAGCCAAAGTGGCTCGTGAGGAACCAATTTCTAAGGTGTTTAAGTCATTTAGTTTGACTGTATACGAAAAATACCTTATACCTTGAAAAGGTACAAATACTTTAAATCTTGAAAAGGTAATACTTACGTTCTGTGAACTTAACAAAATCACCTCACGAAGGCTATTAACAAGTAACATAAAACCGTATCTACCGTATGCGTTCGGACAAACAGGCCTGAGCAAACTGTGTAAAACCAGATGAGATGCCACATTGTGGCATCTCATCTGGGTCTACACTGTTTGCCACTCATTCAGCTGTTTTTAGACAACATTGGGTAGTACATTGTCCTTCTTAAAATTTTACAATAAGTATGGTAAGCATCTGTGATGGCTGAATATTTATGGTAAATACGATACCCTCATTTTTCAGAAAAGATATTCTTAGATTATCCCCTGGTGCTATTGTTAACCATCACTGGCTCAAACTACCCCTGTCTGAAACAAATTTCCCAAAGATGTAGGGAGTCATTGAAGTTGACTTTGTACAAGGTCAAGGTCAATGCGATGTTAACCCTTAAGATGCCAAGAAATAACAGATCTGAAAATGTCATTTGTTGTCTTCTGTATCTTCTTTCAAGCATTTCAAACATTTTTTGGCACACTGACAAACAGTGTGGACCCTGATCAGACTGCTCCTCTAAGAGCAGTCTGATCTGGGTCCACACTGTTTGCAACAATGACCTTTAAAGTAACCAGCAGGCAACAAAGCAGACAGCAAGTGGTGTGACTGGCATCTTAATTAAGCTACATGAAATGTATACACAGGCTGTTCAACTGTTTGCAAGAATCTTACTGGTTTTGCTGGGAGGCCACACATAAAGAAACAATCTGTACAAGAAATTCTGATGCCCTGCATCTATTCATAGAGTAAAAGCAAAGCTGGGACACAGTTCAACTTACAAAATGGTCAGGCTATTGAGGGAAAGAAATCAGCAATGTCTAACATAATACTTGTAAAAGGAAACACGATACTTGTGGAATAGTTGTCATCATTTCTCAAACTGTTCAGCTTCACTGGTTTGTTGGACATTTAATATTCATTAGACTTTGGAGTGGACGTGATACTCAATAACTGTCATTTCAAAGTTGCTGCTGCATCCTTTGAACTTTAGATTATGATGTCACAAACTGACAAGGATAGACAAGTATTAGATTATTAAACAACAAGTATGCAGGTATCCACTCAGATACAATTTCCACTTTCAGAAATTAGTACATGTGATAGTCTATCACAGGTCAATCACCTGTGACAAGTCTGGAGTACAGAGCTTGGTGAAAGTCTGATGTATCTTTCTGGTGCTCTGACCTCTGAATTTACATCAGAATGTACCCCTCTGCTACATATGACTGAAAGTCTAATGGATACTGAAATCGTTAGAACATTAATGCTGAGCATGACTGATGCATAATCCTTAAAAATGACAACTAATGGCTGACTTGAGGGGAATGGGAACACCCTCAAGGAAGGCAACTCCTGCAAAAGTATTTTTTGTCTCCCATGACAAAAGGGATCAATTCTTAATGGAAAGAATTTGCTCCTGAGGAGCAAATTCTTTGACCCCTTTTTCCGTGGGACTGAGCCTATAGAAAAGTGAAAAGGAAGTCCTGAAAGTTGCCTCCCTTTGAAAAATGGCGGAAAAATTTGCTAGGTGTTCCCATTCTTCTTAAAAAAGTCAACAATTCCTGTCAGAGCTCGACCAGGATTATGTTCTCACAGTCTCAGACTAGCTGTTTAATCTGAGTACATATCTTTCACTCCTTTCACTTGAATTTTACATTTTGTAAGCTCTGCTGTGTGCCAGCTCATATAAGGAGATAAAAATTGATAGAGAATAAAAGCTTAGCACTAACAGCAGCTTTGCAAGCCAAGGATACCAAGTCCATTATGTTTCTTATGTGCATAAGGAACGTTGCTTTCCTCATGTGCATAAGGAACATAGTGGACTAAGCTACATGTAGTACCCTTGGCTTTTGGAAGATGCACTAACAGTAACAAGGTAAAATATTTCAAGGTATATTTTCAAGCATCGCAAAACAAAACAGCGAACAGTACTGTCGTTTATAAACAAAGCTGTTAACAAGCCACTAAATCCTTCGTAAGGTTTGAAAAATATACTTAGTCAAAAAAGTAACTATACCAACTTTTGGGTGAAACTCACCAGATATCTGGCAGCTATTGAGCTAAATTTGGCTGTAGACATTTAAATCTGACGTTTAGCTAGAGAATGCTCAAACTTGCATTTGCCAATACCTTTCTGCTCCAGGGTTGTCTTGCAATATGTGCCTAGAAAGATTTTGGTAGAAAATGGATATTGCGCATGCGCATAAAGCTCTTTTTGTCTAAGATGGAAGACAATATTCTCTGAACATCGGATAACACTTTACTTTAACAATATCTCATGATCTGGCATTAGAAGCGAGGTTTGAATTTACGAAATTCTCAAATTATCTCCCTTGCAATTAAAAATATAGCAATTTTCGAACTGCTGTAATTTTTATTCCTCTCAACCAATTTTTGCCATTTTTTCAAAAAACGCTTTGTGTCCACCATTGCTGTTCATTATCATGGTAAAAAATACAGAAAATTCATGTAGCATGTAGCACTATCGATTGCGATTTTCTATGGAGTTCCCATTGAAAGCAGCATTTGCACACAACTTCTAAGAATTGGAGGTCAATATGTGATAGCCTGTTTCTTGTAGCTGATGAAACTAAAGTTCCAAATCTTTTGTGAATAGATGCAAATGGTATCTAAAGAAATGTCACATGTATCAACTTTTAGAAATGTAGGGTACAGGGAAATTTTTTGATGTTAAATCATAGCATGTTTTAAGGATTTTATCTGCGAAAATGACACAGTGACCCCTTGGGTGTTTAAAGCAATAGTCTACGATGATGTGTTTAAGAAAACAAAAACGACTGGGGCTTTTGCACGGAAAAATGAGTCTTCTTATCAAAACATAACAAACTTTGTGTAGTTTTTATCTGTAGTAGCTAAAGTAACAGAAGCAATTTTAGGTATAGGAACTTTTTTCACTGAGTATACATTGCAACTTCTGTATAATATTGTTGTTGGGGTCAAAAGTGGAAACAGTGTCAGTTAACACTTTTTATACCAATGGAATCTTCCTCTTTTTATATGGCAGGAGTGCATTTCGAAATTTAGGGCTGACAGATTGTGTTATCCTGTAAAATTTATTCGGAAAATACAAGGTAGTGTAGGCCCTGATCCGACGCCACATTCTGCGGCATCTGATCTGGGCCTACACTGTTTGCCAGGGTACCCATTTTGGGGTTTGCGGCACAAAATGGGTTAAAAATACAGTGAAATTCCGCTATTAAGACCATACCTGCCAACTTTCACCCATTAGGAGTGAGTTTCACGATTTTTCCATGCATTTTTACCTCACGATCGTGTTGCCAAAATAAGGCAAAAATCACGATTTTCCACCTCCTCACGCTTGGTATTTTTATCAGCCATATTATTTGTGGATAGTAATTGGAATATCTTGGATTTCTTCACTATTGCCAACAGTTTTCTATCCGTATGAGCATGAACAGGGATGCCCTTTGCTTACCTTTTCATGCATGTATGTTTGAACAATTATTTAATCTCTCCAAGATGTAATGAAAGTAAATATTTACCTATGAATGAGCAATGTCACGTATTTTCGTGACTACGAAAATCGTAGTTTTATCTCTCAAACTAAGAATTGTATTGTTATTTGGTAATGAGTGTTCTAACACTTCAGAAACAATTGTTTTGCAAAATAAAGGCTGTTATAGTCAGACATTAAGCACGCCTTGCAATTGCATGAAAACTGTTTTTGAGTAAAAGAACCTAATTTCAGACATCATATATTCAGACAATCTTTAGTTATTGCAAATACTCTTAATTATTGAAGCTTAAGTATTATACCAGTGATTTATTGGATAATACATAAAATGTAAACATGCAATTTTTCTGATTGAACTAGTAGACTGGAGTGTGTCTACTAATTTGAAAAAAAAATCTCCCCCATGGAAATTTTGGGGAAAATATTCACCGCGCTTTATTCCATAGACAAATGCCGTGACACGCAGAATCTCCCCCATGAAAAATTTGAAAAGTTAGCATTGTAAGACCACCTAAAATTAAGACTCATTCTACTGTTAAGAGCTTATTGAGTTTGTTTTGTTTGATTTGAGGTTTAACGTCCCCATCAACACTATAAAGGTCATTTTGGAGACATTGCTTCCAATTTTGTGGAACTTTGAAATGAAATGACATCTCAAGCCCTGCCGCCAGGTTAATGAAACCAATAGGGTTTATAAGCATGGACGGGCCGACTCGCACCGCTTTGCCTGGGAAAACTTAGCTACTCTAAGCTGTTTACTAGTACTTGTGTGCTGGTCAGTTTCAGCTCTGCGAGGAAGCATCATGCAGCCCATCTATTTCTTCAAGCCCCGATAGGCGGGGGCGATAAGAGCTTATTGAGGAAGTTTAAGATATTTGTTCTTTGTCTTTTCTACATACTGTGTCTCCTTAAAGAGACCACTTTTGGGCCTGTTCAAACTTTTGAACCTGTTCAAAAGTGGTCCTAAAGACCACTTTTGAACAGTCCCAAAGGTGGTCTTAATGTAGGAATTTTACTGTAAATGCTGTATCCAAAAAAGTATAGATTATATAGATATAGAAAATGAATCCTGTATATAATCTATATTTTTTTTGGGGGGGGGGGGGGGATCCATCCCTTACTGGGTTTTAAAGAACAGTGCTATTAATAGGACATAGTGCATAACTGCAAAAAAAATTCTCAAACTTGGAAATTCAAAAGTGTCAGTGACAGTCTGTTTAGACCTACCTATTGGTCTGGCATGATATTAACCTTCAAATGCTGTATGTATGAATTCCTTCAGCAGACAATAATCCGGCAGACATTATTCACATGTAAGGTCAGGCCTTATTTTCAATGAAAAATAAGAAAAAAATGCACTTTGAAAATACTATCAGCTAGTCCTTATTAGCAGACAATGGGTTAAGCTATCCATTACAAGTTTGTTTTGTCTGGACATTTAACGGCAAACAATACTATTTAGATCATATCCAGCTAGTCAGTTTACCTAACAACACTTCCTTTCTTCAATCAGCAGAAGGGCAAGAATGATAGTACTAAAGATTTCATGATCAATCTCCATGCAAGAATGTTGCAGACCCCAACAGGTATCGAACCTGCGGCCTGTTGATAGCCAGTCACGCTTGCATCCTACTGAGCTACCGAGTGAGTGAGTGCTTGAGTTTTACGTCCCACAAACAGCTAAGGTCATACTGAGACGGGTCCTCGGTTTTTAAAGACTCATCCAAAAGTCTGGAGAAGCCCGGGATCAATCCTGCAATCGCTGGTTTACAAGGCGAGTAGCGTAACCACTACACCATGAAGGCTTCTACCGAAGCAGGCAATCTATCGATTGAGTGTTAAGTGCACACTGATCAGACTGCACAGATATACAGACTGACATGAACCATTGCTAGTCACGTCTTCTTAACCGTTACCACTCTCGGCACTAATGCAGCAGACAAACTGATAATTAGCCCCCACCCATTGTGGCTTGAAGAAATAGATGGGCTGCATAATGGATCCACACAGAGCTGAAACTGACCGCACACGAGTACTGGTAAACCGCTTAGAAGACCTAAGCATGCCCAGGCAAAGCGGTGTGACTGTCAATGCTTATAAATCCTATTGGTTTCATTGGGCGACAGGGCTTGAAATGTCATTTCATCTCAATGTCGGGTAAAAGTCCCACAAAATTGGAAGCAACATCTCCAAAATGACCTGTACAGTGTTGACGGGGAGGTTAAACCTCAAATCAAACAAAACAAAAACAAACTGATGATTTTATCATGAAAACAGGTTTTTACATTTCATGCAAATTGTCTCCATTGGAGACAATTTGCAAGAAATGTCAAAATCTGTTTTCAGGGAAATATGAGAAATATTTTAAAATTCAGCTGAAATTTTTACCCAACGTGCTTAGTGTAACGGGAACACCTTCAGGGAAGGCAACTCCTCCAAAATTATTTTTGTCTCCCATGTCAATCGGGGTCCAAAGGAGCAAATTCTTTCCTATAAGACTAGACCCATTTTTCAGTGGGACATGGCTAATAGAAAGTGAACAGGAAGTCCCGAAAGTTGTCTCCCTTTGCAAAATGGCCAAAAAATCTGCCAGTGCAAAATGGCCGAAAAATCTGCCAGGTGTTCCCATTCCCTTTAAATGATTTTCTAGCCTGGAAACAGCTTTGTCTCAGCACACCATCGACTGTTTAACAACTTACATCAGATTCCCCAGGGAAAGTATTATTAAGCAATGACTAGATAAGAATATGTACAATAATTTACAAATCTGGAATTCGCAAAAAGCACACAATATATAGATGTCATGATCATCTTCTTGTGCATCATAAGTCTCTGCTACCATGTACTAGACCAATTTCTTTTTGCACCTTCCAACTTTTGCATCTTCCAACTGTGGTGAAACAGATGACAAAAAATGTTGATCACCTTTAACCTGGCCAGGGATCAAAACTGATCTGTCTGAATGACAGGCCAACACTCTACCACTCTGCTATAAAAGCAGGCTTGTAAAATGAATTTTGTAACTACATGTATCACTACAACAGTTGCTAAAATTACTACTTCTGACACAAACATTACAGTATTTAATTGTTTTTCACAAATATTTGCTTGTGTGTGTGTGTGTGTGTGTGTTTTGGTGTGTGTGTGTGTGTTTCTTTTTTCTTTTTTTTTATTTGTGACTCATACTTTGTACTAATTCCAGATATTATCTGACAACCTATTCGGTAAAGTAATAATCTCATATCCAAACACACAGTTCCTTGCAGAAGCCTCGTATTTTATCCCTTTTCTTCAACTTATCTAATAAATTTAATAACACATGAGCACGAATGCAAGATTCTATTTATCATATGACATTTACAACGCAATTTATTCACGATTTGTATACAAAAGTTTCAATATTCCCCCATTAGTAAATGAGACGTTGTTAAAGACGTCGTATGTGTAACGTTACGGGCATATCTGACTAATTTGCATATTTAATGCACTAGTGGATTATCGAATTTATTACATGGCATTATTACATTCTCAGTCGCAATGTCATATGATAATATCTCTTTGCAGACATACTCTACTGTCTCTTTATAACACTATTGTAGCAACATGGCAACCACATTTTCAAGATTCTCAGATGGGCTGGGTCATTCTTTTCACAAAAAACGTCATTTTCTTAACAAATTAACACTATACAATAACAGAAAAACAAGAACAAGAAACTGTACATTTCAAGACCAGCTTTGCAACATTTGTAATTCCATAACATTTGTAATTTACAATACTATATAACCTCTCTTGTGTTACCAAGTATGGACTAGCTCCTCATAATAAAATCTGAGCCTTTTTTCTTCTTCTTTTTGAAATGTGAAACTGTATTTACCCTTAGAATTCGGACACCTTGACTCTTAGGCCTAGCTGTACTTGTTCTAAAATTTAAACCACTTGGTGTTAAGTCTTTGTTCGTATCTGAGTTTAACGGCTCAGTCAACACTATTTTAGGTCATTTTTGAGCCTGTCAGTTTACCTATCCACATTTTTCCTGGGCAGGCTTATACGTTAGTGGTTAACTAGTACAGTGCACATTCTTTCGCCAGAAACTGACAACTGCCCTTCTTGAATTAGCAGCAGGGAGAGAATGACTGTAGAAAAGATTTCATGATCAATCTCCACGAAAGAATGTTGCCGACCCCGACAAGAACCAGTGTCCTCCTGATCACTAGTCAGACGCACATCCGACTGAGTTACCGTGGCCGGCTACTGCTTTCTGAGATTCTTTTTAAGGGGATATTTCACAAGGGAGATAACTCCACTATTTAAGAGAAACAATTGCTCCTGAGGAGCAAATTCAGAATTTGCTCCCACCTGGCTCCTGAGGAGTAAATTCTTTCCTTTAAGAGCAGATCCTACTGACAGATGAGATGTCAAAAATATTCCTTAAAGTGGATCACTTTCCCTTAATGTTAAAATTACAGGTAATAACAATAAAATTTATGGCAGTCTAAACCATATTGGGTAACTCAGAGGAGAAATATCCAGACTATAGCTGACCAGCCCCAGCTTTAAAGTCCATGCTTCATTTTAAGTGGTTAGTTGTTGGCATTTTAACCCTTTTTGTACCATATGGAATCTTCTTCCTTATAAATAGCAGGTGTTTATTTCAAACTTTAGGAATGACAGGTTGTGTTTTCATCAAAATTTATTTGGAAAATGACTAAACTTTTAGCAAACAGTGGAGGCCCTGATCAGACGCCGCGTTCTGCGGCGTCTGATCTGGGCCTGCACTGTTTGCCAGGCTATCCGTTTAGGGGTTTTCGGTACAAAATGGGTTAAATATTTCTGTACATTATAAATGTCAAGCTTGATGAGATAAGCTCATACGCCTCAACCTCTTTATAGCAATGCTGAAACATTTTAACAAATTTTGTTTCACGATCCAGCAAGGAGTCCAAAAGGTGCAGACAGAATGGTAAACATAGTAGACCCTGATAAGACTGTTCCTTCAGGAGCAGTCTGATCTGGGTCTACACTGTTTGCCTATGCCAATCTGTCCCAATACTTAGGATCATTAGGGTATTTTCAGAATGACAGCCTATCAGTCAAAGTTCTGCGTAGTCTGTCTGATAACCTGTAAACCCCAATTTGAATAGCGGAATTTGTAGTGTATATGAAGGTACATTATTTTCCTATTTTTGTTCTAAAACATAGATTGTGGATACCTGTTAGAACAGTCTCAATGAGGTGGTTTTACTGGCACCCACAATCTATATTTGGAGCATATAAAAGCATATCCCAGGCATGAGAAGCAACTCTGCCAGCAGTGTTCCAACCACAAACCTGGGAATATGACTAAGTTATTAGTCAAAAATAATCACCTAGTAACATATGTACTGTATTTGCCCCAAAGTATTCGGACATCTCAACTCCTTAACAAACTTTTTCAAAAACTTGAAAAAAAGTACAATTTACTACCCGATGTTGTATCTAAAAATAGCTGGCTGCGTAACAAACAGTGAGGAGCCTGATGAGATACTGCATTATGTGGTGTCTCGTCAGGGTCTACACTGTTTGCTCGAGCCCGTCTCTCCTTACACATACAGTAAAATTCCTATATTAAGACCACCTTTGGGACTGTTCAAAAGTGGTCTTAAAGACCACTTTTGAACAGTCCCAAAGGTGGTCCTTGACCAGATTACATTTTAGGCAGAAAACACAAAGAAAAATTCAGTGTACCCTTCAAAATAAGCTTTTTATAGCAGAATTAGTCCAAATTTTAGTCGGTCTTAATAGAGGAATTTCACTGTACAGTAAATACGGTACTGTAGGCAGATTCTCGAGTATGAAAAAAAATGAGGTCCAGCCCCATTTTTCAGAAAGTCGAAAATCTGAATACTCCAGCAAAGCAGGTTACCTTCAAGTTTAGCTAAAATCTGTAGCACTGACCTCATTATCTGGTATTTTATTCCGACAATTTTGTAAAATGAGTATCAAAATGCTTATACATATTACCTATTTATTTTGGGATTCATCTTTAAACCGCGTTATATCTAAAACCGTGCTATACACCACAACCTCTTTATAACACTATTGTTGGGGTCCAAAGCAGAAACCGTGTTAGTTAAACAACTGTGTTATAGCCAAACAAAAAAGCATAGATTATATAGAAAATGACCATTTATATAATCTATACATTTTTTGGGATCCCTGCTGAAACCGTATTATATCCAAAACTGTGTTATATTGAAGAGTGTTATAATGAGGCTGTGATGTAATGAACCATGTAATAAAAGACTGCAGTGAACTGTGAAGAACAAATAACTTCTGACAGTAAAATTATCCACCAATAGAACAGAATAGATAACAAGAGCACCGCAAGCGGGTGCCAACGCTTGTCTGCAGTTTCTTTTAGAAAACAAAAGTTCTAAGTCAAATCAAATTGCAAGATGGAGTTATAAAACTTGTAGGGAATGTAGCTCTTGTGATGGTGAGTATGTGTATGAAGTTTCATGAAGGTAGGCCAAATACTTTTGGAAATATGGTCAAGGTTAAGTTTTTTGGTTAATTTTTCGAAAAATAGGTCAAAGTTCAAAGGTCAAGGTCACAGGTCAAAAAGCGTGGTATGACTGAAAAGGTCTTGTCCCAAGGAACATTCATGTGAAGTTGGAAGGCTCTGTTGTGAATAGTATTGAAATAAGAGACAAAAACAATTTAAAAAAAAAAACGGAGAGAAAAGGGGAGATAATTCAATCAAATTGCAAGATGGAGTTATAAAACTTGTAGGGAATGTAGCTCTTGTGATGGTGAGTATGTGTATGAAGTTTCATGATGGTAGGCCAAATACTTTTGGAAATATGGTCAAGGTTAAGGTTTTCGGTTAAATTTTCGAAAAATAGGTCAAAGTTCAAAGGTCAAGGTCACAGATCAAAAAGTGTTGTATCACTGAAAAGGTCTTGTCCCAAGGAACATTCATGTGAAGTTTGAAGGCTCTGTTGTGAATAGTATTAAAATGAGAGCAAAAAATGTGTTTCAGAAAAAAATTGGAAAAGGGGAGATAATTCAGCCAAAATCAACAATGTTGTTATGGTCCTTGGTCAAAATGTAGCTCTTGTGATGATGAGTGTGTGTATGAAGTTTCATGAGGCTAGGTCTAATACTTTTTAAGTTATAGCCAAGGTTAAGTTTTTTTGGAACGACGCAGGACGACAACGCAGACGCCGGAGTGATGACAATAGCTCGAAAGTTTTTTTTCAAAAAACAGACGAGCTAAAAATGTTCTGACTCAAAAACAGATTATGATTATTAGCTTCAATACAGACATACATGAAGCTGGGGCCAGTCAACTTGTTTAACTATGAAACTTCTATCCATCTCACAAAAACCTTGACTAGAATTCTGTGAGAAAAAAAACAACAACAATGGCTACACAAAATTATGTACATAAATGCTAACATACAAAAAAGTGCTTGGCCACAGGCAAACCAACAAACTTCTCTGAAATTTGCACTTTTTCAAGAGTGACATGCATGTCTCACTACAGCAGTTATGCAAGTTTAAGAAAGGGGGGGGGGCAAATTCTTTCCTTTACGAGAAGACCCCTTTTACAGAGTATGGCCTATTTTTATCAATTCTAGTCTATGACAAAATGAAGACTCCGCAGAATGAATGGGAAAGTTCATGAGGAAAGAGAGCCTATCACAAAAGACAGCCAGCAAAGGCAAGCCTGTTCATAAGTGCACTAGAAGCTTTGTTTGTTTGATATGAGGATTTGTCAATGTTATTTAGGTCATTTTGGAGATGTTAATTTCAATTTTGTGGGACTTTCACCCACCACTATGATGAAATAATATCTCAAGCCCTGCCACCCAATGAAACCAATAGGGTTCATATGCAGGGATGGTCCAGCTCTCACAACTTCGCCTGGGCAGGCTTAGACCTTCTAAATGGTTTACCAGTACTCATGTGCTCTGCGTGGAAGCACCATGCAGCCCAATTTATTTCTCCAAGCCCCGACAGCCAGGGCCCAAGACATGTAGAGCATACCTAGAGATATGCAAGAAGTCACACTTCTAGACCTATAAGTTGGATCTGAAGAACATAAATTGGATAATGGATTTTTTTTTTCTCATGGGTCGCCTCAACTACCGTATTCGGGCGTGTATTACCCGCAGTTTTTTCCCTCAAATTACAGGGCAAAGTTCTGGGTGCGGGTAATCCGCCCGAATTATTTTTGGACCATTTTATTTTTACTTTACAGCTGAAAATACGATGCATCTCATGTTATGCTCTATCCTTTTACGATTCCCGACATAAATAACGTTTAATTGTCCACTCAATTTTACTTACACATGAGTAATATAACAATCTCTATTACTAGCAAGCCCGATTTTGTGAGTATTATTCCTAAAACTCTGATTTTAAACAAAATAAACAAGCAAGTTCAATGCGAACATCAAAGTTTTCCGGCATCCAAACTGCCGCCCACAAATCACAGCTAGTTTTTTTCTGCACGCGATCGGTAAATGACGTCATCGTACCCCAGCAACCCCACACGTGTCTATTGTTTTAGCTTAATGGGGCGTATCTGTCTCATAAAAAAATGTTTGGAAACGGTAAAAGTATTCTCGCTAGCAAAACAGCGCTTTCCGTAAGCTCCGTGTCAATAACCAACAACAGAATACAGATGTGTTAAAACAAAGAGTTCAACTTTTCTCGCCAAGCGTCTGCTATTTGGCGCCAAAACATAACCATTCACGAGATAGCAGAATAGTCGTAGCAACTCGTCTTAGGAGCAATTAAATAATTTTCACACTGATTGCGGATTAAATTTTATGATTGGGCAATAAACGCAAATTAGAGACATAACTTGACCATATTTTCACACCTTATCGACACGCACCGCAGGGTGGCAATTATATGACAGGGATTAACAATAGTGTCATAATTGAACCGTTATAAATAATAAACAGTGTAAATCCAAATCAGACATCTGCGGCGTCTTTCTGAGGTGTCTGATCTGGGACTGCACTGTTTGCCGATGTCCAAAAAAAAGAAACGTCTGCGGCGTCTTTCTGAGGCGTCTGATCTGGGACTGCACTGTTTGCCGATGACCAAAAAAAGGGCCGCGGGCATATGTGGGTTAATAAATAAATAACACTGGTGAGCAGGTAAAGTTTTTTCAACATTTTAATCAAAATACATGCTTTCTGGTGATACTCGCACGCACGTGCATTTTCCCGCCTTTTGAAGACGATCGCGCGTTCCGTTGTGTGCTACAAAAACTGGCCAAATTCTTACTTTTTCCCACCAAAATTTCAGCAAATGTTCCATGCGGGTAATACAACAGTATAACAGTTTTCCCCCAGATTTTGGCAAAAAAAGGGGGTGCGGGTAGTACGCAAATGCGGGTAATACACACCCGAATACGGTATTGGAAGTCCTAACAGCTTCCAAGCTGCACATCCTGTAGGAATGATACACCTTAAAACTGTTAATATTGGATAGATTTTGCATATCAGGTTGTGTTTTTTGTTGGATTTTCTGTGACCAAGCCCTGGGTCCAGTTGTACAAAGCATTGTGATATTAACAAACTCGCAAGTGCCCATTACAATAAACGGTGTAGCGATTAAAATACATGTATCCAATACAGTTATTTTTGCTGAAAAGATGAGTCACTTAAATGCAAAAGAGACTCATAATTTTCAGCAAAAATACATGTATGTGCATTTATGCTATATTAAATGTTTAGTTTTAATGATACATTATCTAATGTTTTCGAACAACTTGGCCTTAAAAAAAAAAAACAATTTGCACAGCAAATGCTTCTGGGAATAGGCATAAAATACTGTACATAGCACAATAACAATAAACATTCTTTCTATAGTTTAATATTAAGATATTAATTTGTGCAGTCCGAGCCAAGCAGTGACAGAATGGTTCTTAAGGTGACTTCTGACAACACTCAAGTTGAAAGTACATGGATGTGAGAGCCGGCCTCGTTAGCTAGTCGGATGAGCATCTGACTGGTGATCAAGAGGACGTGGGTTTAATACCTGCCGGGGTCGGCAACATTCTTTCGTGGAGATTGATGATCATGAAATCTTTCTATGGTCATTCTCTCCCTTCCGCTGATTCAAGAAGGGCACTTGTCATTTTCTGGCAAAAGAATGTGCACTGTACTGGTTAACCGCTTACATGTAAAACCTGCCCAGGAATAGTGTGGATAGGTAAACTGACCAGCTCAAAAATGACCTACTGTTGACTGGACAATTAAACTCCAATACAAACAAACAAAAGACCCCTATTGACATGAGAGAGAGAGTGAGTGAGTGAGTTTTACGTCCCATCAACAACTAAGGTAATATGGAAACGGGACCTCAGTTTAAAGACTCATCCGAAAGTCTGGAGAAGCCCGGGATCGATCCTGCGATGCCTGGTTTACAAGGTGAGTAGCGTAACCACTACACCATGGAGGCTTCTGTTGACATGAGAGAAAAAAATGAATTTTGGATGAGATGCCTCAACTTTTTCCAAGGGGCTCAGGTTGGAGAAAAACAAAAGGGAAGTCACAGTTGTCTTCGACAAAATATGCTAGGTGTATCCTCCTCATTAATCCTTATCCTGCTGAATAAATTAATTTAGCCACACCCATCACTGACCAATAGCCAATCAAATGACTTGATACAATGTATTTGTTCAATTCACAAACTGCATGGGAAACGGGGTAGATCCCGATCAGATGGCTTTTGAAGACGCCATTTGGGCCCCGTCAAGCGATTTTGGTACTTATTGCCCATGCGAGCAGCGAAGGTTCAGGCAAGCCTGCACATCCGTGCAGTCTCGCCAGAACCTTCGCTGCTCGCTCATACAAGCAGTGAATCAAGAGGAATCTTCAGACAGTAAGCCATATCCCTGGCCTCTCTGAATGGATGGGCATGCGCAGTTAAAATTTGTCATGACGGAATGCTCGAAGACACAAATTCGCTTGGCGGGGCTCATTTGATCTGGATCTACACTGATTGCAAAGGTAGGATAGTGGCTAATGCATGTTTGACTTATGATCAGTGCGACTTGTACATTTGTGTTGAGGGTTTTATGTCCCGATCCACAATATGTAATGTCATTTTGGAGATGTTGCTTCCGAATTTGTAGGAAATTTACCCGACAATGAAATGTATGGTCCAACTTGCACCACTTTTCCTGGGCAAGCAAATGTTTAGTTGTTTTCAGCTGTGCATATAAGCACCATGCTGCCCTATCATAATTTCCAACCAAAACTTTGCCACTTCATACTTGTCTGTTTTTTTTTATTTCTTTTTGGTTTTGGTTTTACTGCCCTTTCAAGAACATTTCACTTATATCAAGCTGATTGTTAATGAGTGGTGGGCGAAAACAGGAGTGCCCGGAGAAAAACTACTTGACCTTTCATTGCCAGGCTTGAACCACAGCGGTGAGAGACCTGATGATCAAGAGTCAGCACACTTATCCACTGGGCCATGGAGGCCCATATAAGGACAATGTAAACTCACAGAATAGGTAAGTGCTTTAACTCTTTTGGACCTGTCTTTGTTTATTCGAGTTTAATGGCCCAGTCAACACTTTAGTTCATATCAAGTCGTTCAGTTTACCTAACCACACATTTCCTGGGCAGGCTAATACATAAGCAGTTACCTAGAACACTGCACATTCTTTTGCCAGAAATGACAACTGCCCTTCTTGAATCAGCAGAAGGGAGAGAATGACCTGGCCCAGTCAACACTATTTAGTTCATATCAAGTTGCTAAGTTTATCTAACCACACATTTCCTGGGCAGGCTTATACATAAGCGGTTACCTAGAACACTGCACATTCTTTTGCCAGAAATGACAACTGCCCTTCTTGAATCAGCAGAAGGGAGAGAATGACCGGAGAAAAGATTTTATGATCGAACTCCAACAAAGAAGCTTAGTGACCCAAATAAAATCAATCCAGGTTGACCTTCTTATTCCTTTCCCACGACAGAAATCAAACCCAGGACCTTCGGATCACCAGTCAGCCACACATTAGCTATAGATGCCATCTAGGACCAGAGAGCTTGTGAGCGGGACCCTTTCATCTTTGAATTATGACATCCATTCTTGTGAACAGAGTGTTTAGCCAATAATCATTTATAGGCTGGCATGCAGTGTAGATCCTGATGAGATGGCTCAATTAACCCTTTTTGTACCAAATGGAATCTTCCTCTGTATATATGGCAGGAATCCATTTCAATATTTAGGGGTTACAGGTTGTGTTATCCTTAACATTAATTCAGAAAATAGCTTAACTTTTTTTTGCAAATAGTGTAGGCCCTGATCAGACGCCGCGTTGTGCGGCGTCTGATCTGGGCCTGCACTGTTTGCCAGGGTACCCGATTTGGGGTTTCTGGTACAAAATGGGTAAAGAGACATCTTATCTGGATCTACACACTTTTGCATCTGTGCTGTCTACAGGCCTGAAAAGGTTAAGAATCATACTGTTACATGCTGGCTCATGTATAACAACCCTTATCCTGCTGAATAATTTAATTAGCCACACCCATGTCTGGCTGTCAGCCAATCGGATTACATGATATAATGTTTTCATTCAAATTCACAAATTGAATGACAAACAGTGTAGATCCTGATCAGATGGCTTCTTCAGAAGCCATCTGATCTGGATCTACACTGTTTGCAAAGGTAGAAGTTGTCGTGAACAGCAGGATAAGGGTATAAGGTGCACATATTATGACTTTTAAAAAGTATTAAAAAAACTTTTCTACTCTAACAGTGCATAAATAAATTGTATTTTATGGTAGCCAGTACCATATCAATACTTCAGCAAAACCTCTTTGTATTATTCATTTTTTTTCAGGGGAATGGATACACCTTCAGGGGAGGCAACTCCTTCAAAAATGTTGTTAATCCCTAGTCAAATGGTTCTGATCTTAAAGGAAAGAAATTTTTTTCCTTTAAGAGCAAACCCCGGATTCTTCTCTTAAAGGAAAGAATTTGCTCCCGAGGGGTAAATTCTTTCCTTTAAGAGAAAATCCCTTTTTCAGGGGAGATGAATTTACAAGAAGATAAACAGGAAGTCACAAAACTTGTCTCCCTTTAAAAATGGCAGAAAAAAAAACTGCCACATGTATCCATTCTCCCGATATTGTATTTATCTATTCCATAACTTTCATGTTCCAACCTATGCTATTAAAATATACTTGTTAGAATCTCACCACGTTAACAAGTCTGTGTAATGAATCCCACTCTTAACCCCATTTTATACAGAGAAAACTTGGGTTTACAGGGGTATACATTGATTTTCTTATTTCTGATCCAAGACCTAGCTTGTAGGTACTCATTAGAATGGCTTCATTGTGGCAGTTCTAAAGACCCACAATCTATGTCTGAAGTAAAAAGAAGAAAAATACCACAAATTTTCGTCAGAAAAAAAAAGACTATTTTGGAGATATGAAAGACTGCACTATGTTACATAGGCGTGCTTCGTACTATAACTTTTTTTTAAGCTTCTCAATTGTACAGTAGAACTTCGATGGCTCAAACACCGATGGCTCGTTTACCATGGATGAGTCGAACACATTCTTGAGCCCCTAGCGAAATCCTCTACATAAGAAAAGTTGGGGATAATTAAGGAAATTTTAGTCTTTTATCTTGCAAATGTATGCTGTGTGTACTCATTAGAATCGCCTCGATGAGGCGATTCTAATGAGTACACACAGCATACATATTCATTATAGAACACCGAAAAGATGTCTAAAAGTATCTTGTTATGCCTCCTGACAGTAACCTCAGTGGCTCGAACTACCCCTGTCTCGAACAGATTTTCGAAGTCCCAAAGGTGTTCGAGCCATTGAAGTTTGACTGTATATGAATAGGAAAGGCTCTAGAAACACTGTTCATATTCACCTGCGCCCAGTTGGTCACAGCAAATTTCGTCATTAAAGTTATGTTAAATAGTTAACTGTTTTTGTTTTTGATGACAAAACAGATAGCTTTTTAAACTTTTAAACAAGAGGCCCATGGGCCACTATGCTCACCAGAGCTCAGGTGGGCACTGCCCAATTGCAGCCATGTATTTTAACATATCATTTTAATCTGCCAAATGAACCCCCATATCCAAATGAGCACCCATGTGGACTCAGTATATGAAACATTAGGCCTTTTATGAAGTAGAGGGGGTGGGGCATGGACCCAATGGAGCCCTGGTTGGTGTCACTAAACGTGTCTTATCACAAAGAACAAGAATATATATGGTTTAGCAGTGGGGATCTGCATGGCTGGAGATATAAGTGGAGGGGTTGGAGCATGCCCTGTCGTTCCCAGGAAAGCCCAAGATTGTTGTCCCTAAATGTGTCTTATCATAAGGACCAAGTATATATATGGTTTAGGGGTGGGAATCTGAACGGTATCCAAGATATCCTTTCATGAAGTGGAAAGGAGAGGACTGGCCCCTGCGGACACCCCTACAGTAGGTGTGCTAATAATAAGGAACAAGAACATATATGAATATGGGGTGGGGATTTGAATGGTTTCTGAAATATATGGCCTTTTATGAAGTGGAAGGGCGGGGCACATTGCCTCAGCACAAAGAGACCCCCAAGTTGGTGCGACTGAATGAGTCTTATCATAAGGAACAAGAATATATATGGTTTAGGGGTGGGGATCTGAACTATTTCTGAGATATGTGGCTTTTAATGAAGTCAAGCGGTGGAGCAAGGCCCGGGCATGCCCCGGGGACTCACAAGCTGGTGTTAATGAATGTGCCTTATAATAAGGAAGATGAATATATATGGTTTAGGGGTGGGGCTCTGAACAGTTTCTGAGATAAAAGGCATTTTGTGAAGTGCAGGGGTGGGGCAAGGCCCAGGGAGACCCCCAGGTTGGTGTCAATGAATGTGTCTTATCATAAGGTACAAGAATATATATGGTTTAGGGGTGGAGATCTGTAAGGTTTCCGAGATATTGTGATATTATGAAATGGAGGGGGTGGGGCATGGCCCCAGCACATCCCTGGGGACCCCCAGGTTGGTGTCACTGAATGTGTCTCATCATAATGAACAAGAACATATATGGTTTAGGGGTAGGGATCTGAACAGTTTCTGAGATATATGGCCTTTTGTGAAGTGAAGGGGTGGGGCATGGCTCCGGCGCACCCAGGAAGACCCCCAATTTAGGGTCAATGAATGTGTCTTATCATAAGGAGCAAGAATATATATGGTTTAGGGGTGGGGATCTGTAAGGTTTCCGAGATATTGGGCCTTTTATGAAATGGATGGGCGGGACATGGCCCCGGCGCATCCCGGGGGACCCCCAGTTTGATGTCACTGAATGGGTCTTATCATAAGGAACAAGAGTATATAGGGTTCAGGGGTGGGGATCTGAACGGTTTCCGAGATATTGGGCCTTTTATGAAGTGGAGGGGGTGGGGCATGGCCTCGGCGCATCCCGGAGGACCTCCAGGTTGGTGTCAATGAATGCGTCTTATCAATAGAAACAAGAATATATATGGTTTAGGGGTGGGGATCTGTAAGGTTTCTGAGATATAAGGCATTTTATGAAGTACTGGGGGGCGGCGCATGGCCCCGGCACAACCTACTGGACCCCCAGGTTGACATAAAAGCATATGGCTGAGAGAAGTTTGCTGAAGGAACATTTCTATGAAAGTTTTGTCAAAATATCTGCAAAGGCTTTGTAGTTAATGCCATTTTTCAATTTTCCCCATTATAAGTCTATGGAAAATCTAAGTTGCCATAGCAACCAAACTAAAGGGCCGAATTTCATAAAAAACACAAAACCTGTAAAGGCAAATATGGTGAATATTTCCATAAACTCTCAGCCTCATAGAGCATACGGTTTCTGAGGAGATGATTTTTTAAGTATTTTTTTTTCTATTTTTTTCATTTTGGTTTCCATGGCAACCAATACAAATGAGCAGTAGGCCTAAAATCATATGGCAGATAGTAGATTGCCTAAGGAATATTTCTATGAAAGTTTTGTCAAAATATCTGCAGCGGCTTAGCAGTAAATGCCATTTTTCAATTTTCCCCATTATAAGTCTATGGAAACTCTAAGTTGCCATAGCAACCAAACTAATAAGCCGAATTTCATAAAAAACACAAACTTTTAATCCCCCAACCCAAGCATGCTACAGATGAAATTTGGGCCCAATCGACCCAGTGGTTTCAGAGGAGATGTCTTTTGAAAGTGTTGACAACGCAGACGCAGACGACGCCGACGACGACAGACAACTGCCTATCCTAAAAGCTCCCCCGGAGCCTTCGGCTCTGGTGAGCTAAAAAGCTTCTCACATCTTTTTCAGCAAAACAAAGCACTGTATCAGATATTGTACTTGGTGAAACAGTTAATAATTTGAATGCTAAGGAGTTTATAAAGCTAACCACTGGACATTAAATGCTTTCCTTTACAAATAGATCCCATTTTTGAAAAAAAAAAAAAATGTGGATAATCATCCCACCAAATATCTTATGAAAACCCAGACCAGCTGGGTAAGCAACAGGTTCTGAAAACATAAAACACATTAAAATATTCTGCGAGTGATTTAGTTTCTTTACAAATAAGCCCTGCAATAAGGCCTGTATGACTAGGGACCCAGTTGTTCAAAGCATTGTTAACTTAACGAGCTTGTTAGTGGTCCAAATGTGGACTGTTTTCTTGTAGGTACAATATCTGATACAGTAGAATTTTTGCTGAAAAAAATGTGAGAAGCTTTTGCTACTCACATTTTTTTTTCAGCAAAACTTTTAGCATATTTTCCATATTAAATTATCAAAGTTTTATAGATATGTTAACTATTTTGAACAACTGGGCCCGATTGGTGGGTCGGGTCGTCAGCTCATTCAGACTACCCACCAAGTCTTGTCAGAGTCATCATTAATCGCTCTCTATAAAGCCGACAAATTATGCAGCTCATTCAAACAACCAGGATTTGATCAAATTATGAAAGTAAAGGGTGATCAAATCTTTGCTGAACATACAGGTCTTTTTGTAGGTTTGTTTACGCTCTGGCTCGTAGATACTTCCATACTGGGAAACTTTATACTCGCATTTTTCTATTACACCACAACCTGGTTATAACACGGTTCATTATAACACAGTTTGGATATAACATGGTTTCAAGACAAATCCCAAAAATGAGATTATATAGAATAATGACCTAAATGGTCATTTTTCTATATAATCTACCGAAAAATGTGTAGATTATATAGAAAAATGACCAAAATGGTCATTTTTCTATATAATCTACACATTTTTGTTTGGATATAACACAGTTGTTTAACTAACACGGTTTCTGCTTTGGACCCCATGAATAGTGTTATAAAGAGGTTGTGGTGAACATGTAGATAACTTTTCACATATAGATTATAGTACACCTCAACTTCTCTATAACACAGTTCATTATAACACGATTTTGGATATAACACTGTTTTAAGTTGGAACCGTGTTAGTTTAACAACTGTGTTATATCCGCACATATATAGGAAAATGACCATTTATGGTCATTTCTTCTACATAATCTAAACATTTTTGGGGTGCAACTTTTCACTGTGTTATATCTAAAAACATATTATAATGAACAACGTTATAAAAAGGTTATCTAAGTGTAATATTATATAATTTATAGCATATGACCACTGACAGTGGCCATTAGTTAATGCAGTGTGAGAAAATATTTACCAATATTAACAAAGAGTCATTAAAAGAGTATTTGTTAAAACATCTGAGCAAAATACTAAAATTGTACTTATTTTTTTTTAAGTAAACAAATGTTCATCATTATTCAAAAGTGTGATTTCAATTAAAACAGAAAAGCAGTTCGGCAAATAGTGTAGATCCTGCTGAGATGGCATATTGAGCAATCTCAACTGGATCTATATTGTTTGCACTGGCACCAGGTCAGAGCCCCAGATAAGTGAGGTATCAACATATAATTTTCTTATTTCTGCAGGAAAACATAAGTTGTGGGTACTCATTAGGAGCGCCTCGCTGAGGCGCTTCTAATGAGTACCCACAATGTATGTTTTGGTGCAGAAATAAGAAACTTATCAGTACTTTTCAGATGAAAAAAGCACCTTATCTGGAGCTATGTGTGACCTGTATCAGTTTATAGGGTGGAAAGGGTAAACAATACTTAAATACATGTACAACAAGAATTCCACCGAAGGCTATGTCGCGCCTGTGGGGACACAAAGTCACCCAACCATGATATGCAGGTCAAGGTCAAACATAGATGCTTGCACAAAAGTTTCCATTCTTAAATGCAAGCTTGTACTAAGTATCATTAAGCTCTAATAATTCTTGAGAAATGAACTTAACCATTAGGGTGAACGCTAGGGTGGTCGCAATATTTTACAATGTCCGTGAACCGTCAAATGTAGGTCAAGGTCAAATATGGATGCTTGCATTTAAGTTGCCATCCACAAATTCAAGTTTGTACCAAGTATCATTAATGTAGCTCTTATAGTTCTTGAGAAATAAACTTGACCATTAGGGTGAACGCTAGGGTGGTCGCAATATTATACAAAGTCAGTGAACCATGAAATGTAGGTCAAGGTCAAACATGGATGCTTGCATATATGTTGTCATCCCCAGATACAAGTTTGTACCAAGTATCATTAATGAAACTCTTATAGTTTTTGAGAAATAAACTTGAACCTCAGGGTGAACTCTAGGGTGGTCGCAATATTTTATAAAGTCAGTGAACCATGAAATGTAGGTCAAGGTCAAATATGGATGCTTGCATGTAAGTTGTCATCCCCAGATACAAGTTTGTACCAAGTATCATTAATGAAACTCTTATAGTTCTTGAGAAATAAACTTGAACCTCAGGGTGAACGCTAGGGTGGTCGCAAATGTTAACGCCTTGACAAACGGATGGACGGACGGAAAACCGGGCGCCTATATCGCGCCATGCTAATAGCAGGCGTGACAAAAATCAAAGCACTGAAGGTGCTGGTCTAACTGTATGCTGAAAAGATGGTCCTAAACCGGATTTGTTTTGTATCTAACCATTAAACTCCTGTACTGTATGCAATTGTAGACCCTGATCAGCTGCCATGTTCAGCATGTCTGATCTGGGTCTACACTGTTTGCCATTGTCCCAGCATATGTGCTGAGCCAATGTTTTGCAATAAGCTTTCCTTTACACAGCTTTCTGATGCCACAATGACAAGAATATGGCAGCTATTCTCTACATTACGGTAACACACCCGTGCATTAAAATGTTGTCTATCTTATCTCTAAAACTAACATTATTCAGATGAAAATCATTTTCATCAGGTGAACACGTCCGTGAAATGAACATCCCCTTACACCCCACTTTATATAGGGAAAACTGGGGTTTACGGGGGTAAACATTATTTTTCTTATTTTTACTCCAAGACATAGGTTGTGGGTACTCGTTAGAACCGCCTCAATGAGGCAGTTCTAACAAGCACCCACAACCTATGTTTGTAGTAGAAATAAGAAAGATATCATGGAATTTCATCCGAAAAGTAGCCAATTTGGAGATGTGAAAAATGCACTATGTCGCAAGGGTATGTTAGCGTAATGTTTTCTTATTCCAAGTCCAAATAAAGATGGTGAGTGCTCGTTAGAGCTGCCTCAATGAGGCGGTTCTAACAAGTACCCTCGGCCTATGTTTTTGAGTAAACATAAGCAAAGTAATGAATACCCATGTAAACCCCACTTTTCTCTGTATACAGTGAGGTTTAGAGGGGTGTTTAATTCAAACTTGTCAACCTGATGAAAAATAACCAATACCACAATTCAGTGCAAGTCACATAGACTTCAGGATTGATACTGCGCTTCATAAGTTTGGTAAACAATAGAACCCAAAAGGTGCAACTCTTATAGAAATTTAAATTAAAAAAAAATCTGCAGTAAAATAACAAATACTTCTTCAAAACGAGTTAAGAAAATTAACATTTTGCCCAGAATTGTAACATGTATGTGTTAATAAAACAATTTTAAATACCAGTATTAAAACATATTTCTTCAGTAACAACTAAACAAATTACATGTTAACATAATTAATTCTTCAGTAACAACTAAACAATTAACATATTCATCTTAATAGTAAGTTTACTGTTTCATTTTTCATCAATGAAAAAGTACATGCAAATCAAGGGGAAATAAATCCATCTGGGATATTTTCCACCATTTCTTGCAAGGGAGACAACTTCTGGGAATCCCTGTTTGCTATTTCAGTAGACCCAATTTTGCCTGTCCAAAAATGGATCTACACTTAAAGGAAAGAATTTGCTCCTAAGGAGCAAATTCTTTCCTTGAAGAGTAGACCCATATTGACATGGGAGACAAAAATATGTTTGAAAGTTGCCTCCCCTGAAGACGTAGCCACTCTCCCCAATGTTATATAAAACTGAACTGTATATTATAGCACAAAAAAAATCATAATCATTACCACAGCAACAGATAAGGTTGGTATTTTGTGAAAACTTAAGGATAGGTTTTGTCAGATCTTCATAAAAACCAATGTTGTGGGTATTCATTAGAACCGCCTCGGTGAGGCGGTTCTAATGACTATCCACAACATAGGTTTATACGGAGAAATAAGGAAAACTATCCTTCAATTATCACAAAATACTTACCTTCCCTATGGTCATTAAGCGAATCTGTCCTCAAAGAGCATCCAAGAGGCAAATCCATAAAATGAACTTCATCAAACACTAAGTAGTTAGGTTTTTGTATGTTTTGGAGTTTAACGGCCCAGTCAACACTATTTAGGTCATTTTTGAGCCAGTCAGTTTACTTATCCACACATTGCCTGGACAAGCTTATATGAAAGGGGTGAACCAGTACAGTGTACATTCGTCCGCCAGAAACTGACAACTGCCCTTCTTGAATCAGCAGACAGGAGAGAATGCTTGTAGAAAAGATTTCATGATCAATCTCCATGACAGAATGTGGCCGACCCGGCAGGTATCGAACCTGATCCTCCTGATCACCAGTCAGAGGCGCATCTAGGCCGGCCAAAGTAGTTAGGTTGGTTTCCGGCAAAGACACTGTTCAGCCTCTGCACCTGGGCACTATATGGTTAAGACTTGTCTCAATCTTTGCCGGGATCCAGTCTTTGCAAGGATCCAGTTCCAGATAAGGACATGTAATGAAAATTTCTTAGGAATGAGTTTCCTTATTTCTTCTTAGAAACACCTGATGAGGCAATTCCAAAAAGTGCCAAAAAAAATGTGTTTTTATGGAGAAATTCTAACACAACGCGCCTACGGCAATGGAAAGGAACTGTGATTTGCTCTGTAATAAATCACAGAGAAAAAGAGCGTGAAGAGAATAGCTGCCATTTTAAGACATCACTCCTAGTTTTTTTTACGTTAGGCGGTGTATCATTATTTTCTTGCTTCAAAAATGTTACAAAAGGACTTAAATGCATGTATTACAGTCAATAATTTGGGTGGCATTTCTTCAGGTAATGGCAAAAGCTTACGGTTGGGAGAATTTGAAGGAAATAACAAAATTATTGCTAATTTTCAGCATGTTTGAATAGAAGTAGATAGGCTCTACTATTTGAATTGTTAAGAAATAAATCAGTATGTTGGTCATTTGTAAGTAGACAAATAACTCAGGTGCAACAGCGTGATGCTATTGATTTGATTTACTTTACAACTGACCTTCAAACTGTTATTTATTACTCAAAAATTAACTGCTAGAGCTGGACTTTTTTTAACCCTTAAGATGCCGAGAAAACCTACAATGAAAATGTCGTCTGCTTATGTCGTCTGCTGAATTTAGTTTGCAAACTTTTTAAAAACATTTTTGCATACAGGCAAACAGCGTGGGCCCAGATCAGACTGCTCCTATAGGAGCAGTCTGCTCTGGGCCTACACTGTTTGCAAAAAAATTGCTTTTAAGCTGACTGGCAGACGGCAAAGCAGACGACAATTGTTGTGGTTGGTATTTTATGGGTTAAATGAAAAACTGTCCCAAAATTATCCTCTTTAATCCTGATCTGGATCTATACTGGGGGCTATATGGTTAGACAAGGTACCAACAAACATAGCCCTAACAAGATTCATGTATGCCCACAGCCAACCAGGAAGTGTGGTTAGGTAAACTGACAGGCACACTAGTGTTGACGGGGCCAAAAAGCTAACCTGGAGCATTTGTGACCTGTGACTTTCCTGGCCACACATCTTTGTTTGACCAAGCTCTGATTTTGCCAAGTTAGTTCTTGTCCTGCTGAATAAATTAATCTAGCCCCACCCATTTCTGACTATCAACCAATCAAATTACTTGACAAAATGTGTTCATTCAAATTTGCAAAATGAATTACAAACAGTATAGTTCCTGATCAGATGGTTTCTTTCAAAGAAGCCATCTGATCAGGATCTACACTGTTTGGAAAGGTTGAAGCCTCCGTGGTGTAGTGGTTACGCTACTCACCTTGGAAACCAGGGGTCGCAAGATCGATCCCGGGCTTCGTTTCTCCAGACTTTCAGATGGGTCTTTAAACCGAGGTCCCGTCTCCGTATGACCTTAGCTGTTGGTGGGACGTTAAACTCAAACACTCAAAGGTTGGAGCAGTTATCCTTCAGCAGGACAAGGGTTTGCAAGCCTTCCTATTAGCATCTACAGTTCTTTGTCAAAAACTGTATGCGGTGTCGGCAGGTGAAACAAACGTCTCGACAAATACACATGTAACTTTGAGGGTAGTGGTAGATACGGAATCCGCTTCAAGAAATTGTCCTTACTAGCCTCACAAAGGGTCTGCTGTATCACTTTGCGACACAGGTTCTTCAGCGAATGCGGTAGAGTCATACTCTTTGTGTACCAGTCGAAAAATGCTTCGTCGTTAGCCAGCAACTCCGGCGGGATGCCAGGCCCCTTCCATTTTAACCAGTCTATTAGGTTCAGCATATCACAGTCTGCGTGAAACAGAATTTTAATACACGGCACTTGATATTTCAGATCTTCCTTATACAGCCCTGTGCTCAAGGAGCTGACACACACATAGAGAGGGGTTCGTCCCATATTGTCTATACGGTTGACTGTTGTTTCAGATGTCAAGATACGAAGAACGTCTTTAATTTTCCAGTGGGCAGCCACGTGTATTGGGGCCTTACCATTTTTGTCACTCCTGAAGGCATAGAAACAGAATGCTAAGATAGGGTACACCGCCACCTCGTTATAACACGGTTCATTATAACACAGTTTTGGATATCATCATGGTCATTTTTCTATATAATCTGTACATTTTTGTTTGGATATAACACAGTTGTTTAACTAACACGGTTTCTGCTTTGGACCCCATCAATAGTCAATAGTGTTATAAAGAGGTTGTGGCATATTTTGTGATAACTGAAGGATAATTTTCGACAATTCTCCATAAAAACCTATGCTACCGCCTCGGGGAGGCAGTTCTAAGGAATACCCTCAACATAGGTTTTTATGTCAATCATCAACAAATACTGAAGGAGTTGTTCATTCGAGGTGAACAAAAACCAAAGTATCAAGAGAACTAGCAATGGTGTTTGTAAAAAAACCATGCCCCCAACAACATGCTTGTCCCTGATTATCTAAATTTTCAAAGGACCATAACAGAAGAAAATTTTTCAGATAATGTACTAGTCATTCCCTACCAGCCTGTCAAATTTCTAAGCAACAATTTAAATTTAAATATTTTTCCTACAAGAAAGAAACAGAAATTGCAGAGGGCCATCACTCCAACAAAATTTCATCAAATTGGTTGAAAATTTAATCAACATGGAGGCCAGTATCAAAATATTTCTAGGGGTGTGACTCATTAACCCTTCTCTTGCTGAATATTCAGTTTAGCCACACCCATTTCTGACTTTGAACCAATCAGATTACTTGATGTAATCTATTCTTACAAAGCCATAAACTTAATGTCAAACAGTGTAGATCCCGATCAGATGGCTTCTTCAGAAGCCATCTGATCTGGATCTACACTGTTTCCAAAGATAGGGGTTGTCGTGAACAGCTGGATAAGAGTTAAGCTCAGTTCGGTACTTACTGATGAACTTTGGCTCCAGCAGCTAGTAGCATCTCTACAGTTGCATAGCTGGAGTGAACGATAGCATTCTGTACACAGATATACAATGGGGTCTGTCCTTCTTTGTCACTCTTGTTCAAATCAGCACCTGAGAAAAACACATGCAAGTTACCAAACATTGTAAAAGTTGTTATGACACAGTATTTACATTAAACTTTTGGACACCTGAAATCCTTAACAAACATGTTCTAAAATTTGAACAAGTACAATTTACTTAACATTGCTGTGTCTAAAAATAGCTGGATAAGTGACGAACATTGTAAACCCTGATGAGATGCCAAAGAGTGCGACCATAGAAAAGATTTCATGATCAATCTCCATGAAAGGATGTTGCCGACCCCAGCATGTATCGAACCCGCGTCCACCTGATCGCCAGTCAGACGGCCATCCGATGGAGCTACTGAGGCTGCCACAGTGGTTGTTTACCTTGAGTGCAATGACAATCAAAGCACTGATGTGTTGATTTTCTATGGGTGTAGGCTGTGCGAATAGTCCTGAAATAAGACTTACATTAGAGGGTCACCTAAGCAACATTCCTATGAAGTTTGAATGAAATTGGCCAAAAGATATGGAAGATGTCATTTAAAGATTTTTCAATTTTTAGCTCTGGTGGTCATTTTGTTCTTCGGAGCAGAATGATTTTAGCTAATTTGGTAGAGGGTCACCTAAGCGACATTCTTATGAATTTTGAATGAAATTGGCCCAGGGGTCTGGGAGGAGTAGTTGTTTAAATATTTTTCTATTTTTAGCTCTGGCAGCCATCTTGTTTAACTGAGCAGAAATCTTTTTAGCTATTTTGGTAGATGGTTACCTCAGCAACATTCCAATGAAGTTTGAATGAAATTGGCCAAGGGGTATGGTAGGAGTAGTTGTTTAAAGATTTTTAAATTTTTAGCTCTGGCAGCCATTTTGTTCATCTGAGCAGAATGATTTTAGCAATTTTGGAGGAGAGCCACCTGGCTGACATTCCTGTGAAGTTTAAATGAAACTGGCCAGGAGTAATCTTTTAAAGCCATTTTTTGACATTTTTCTATTTTTAGCTGTGACCATCTTGTTCACTGGAGTGGAATTGTTGAGCTATTTTGGTAGAGGGTAACCTAAGCAACATTCCCGTGAAGTTGAATGAAATTGGCCCAAAGGCATGAGAGGAATAGTCATTTAAAGATTTTTCTATTTTTAGCTCTGGTGGCCATTTTGTTCATTGGAGCGGAACGATTTTAGCTATTTAGGTAGAGGGTCACCTAAGCAACATTCCTCTGCAGTTTGAATGAAATTGGCCAAGGGTATGGGAGGAGTAGTCATTTAAAGATTTTTCTATCTTTAGTTCTGGTGGCCATTTTGTTCATCAGAGCAGAACAATTTAAGCTATTTTGGCAGAGGGTCACCTAAGCAACATTTCTATGAAGTTTGAATGAAATTAACCAAGGGGTATGTGAGTAGTAGTCATTTAAAGATTTTTTCTATCATTAGTTCTGGTGGCCAATTTGTTCATCAGAGCGGAACAATTTTAGCTATTTTGGCAGAGGGTCACCTAAGCAACATTTCTATGATGTTTGAATGAAATTAACCAAGGGGTATGGGAGTAGTAGTCATTTAAAGATTTTTCTATTTTTAGCTCTGGTGGCCATCTTGTTCATAGGAGCAGAACGATTTTAGCTATTTTGGTAGAGAGTCACCTGGGTGACCTTCCTATGAAGTTTAAATGAAATTGGCCCAATGGTTTAGGAGGAGTAGTCTTTTAAAGCAAATTAATTGTTGACACGGCACGACGGACATTGACTGATCACAATTGCTCACCATGAGCACGCGCTCAGGTGAGCTAACAAAGAGCTTTTGCTCACCGCCCAAAAGGACCTCCCACAACTGGCTGCTCTGTGCAGGGTATCCAACCACATTATGACCTGAAACTCCTAACCTCAATTAATGAATTATCAACCTTGGTAGATTACAAACTGTTTATAGGTTTATAACCCATCTCAGACAAGCCGGCCTCGTTTTCTCTAATGACTGACTGGTGTGTCTGACTGTTGATCTGGAGACGGGTTCGATAAATGCCAGAGTGGCAACATTCTTTCGTGGAGATTGTCAGTTTCTGGCGAAAGAATGTATACTGTTCTGGTTAACCGCTTACGTATAAGCCTGCCCAGGAATAGGGTGAATAGGTAAACTGACCGGCTAAAATGACCTAAATAGTTTTGTCTGGGTCATTAAACTGTGTTGTGGCAGACAAGGTGGGTATTTTGCGATAACTGAAAGATAATTTTCCATCTTTCTCCATATCAGCCTACATGTATGTGTATTCATTTGAACCACCTCTGCGAGGTGGTTCAAATGAATACCCACAGTGAGGCGGTTCAAATGAATACCCTAAACAGTAGTTTTCATGGAGAATTGACAAAAATTATCCTTTAACCTTCAGCGTGCTGGAGGCGACTTAAGTTGCCCAAGGAGGTGGTCCAAATTGAGCAGCTTATCAAGCTCAAGCAACTACACTCCGATGAGGTTGTCCAATCAGGAGGGATCCTTCTTTATTAAAAGGGCACAGGTTTTACCCACATTGTCGGCTGTTAGATTTTACACCCGGAAATGACATTAAAAATCTACGATTTCTCAAGTACCAGTTTTCAACAGATTGCCCATATCTGTTCTATCACAACTTTGTGCATACCTGACCAAATCAATCTTAACAACTACTGGTGATAAATATGTTGCAATAATATAGGTAGCTACACAAGCCATCAATTTCAAAGGATACACTGAGCGCTATTGTCTTGTAGTTCTTTTTTTCTTAAGTGTCTTAAACCTCAGATCACGTGACTGCCATATTTGGAAGTCACCTGACCCAAAATACTTCTGGTAGAAATGGCACAGGATCTCTTCCCTATAATGTGTCAAAGTATGAGCAGAATCGCTTCAGGTTTACGGAAATTATTGCTGCCGAAATAAGGGTACCCCCTCAAAAGGGCAAGTATTGAATTAAAACACAGCATGCAAAAGGTTTATTATCACAAAATACTCACCTTATTCTGTTTTCTATGCATAGGTTATCTTTACCAGCCTTCAGGGTTAATGGTCAAAATGGAATGTATAGTTAAACACCAATACATACACACAAACACACATGTATGTATGCACACACATATGCACAAACACAAACACAACCACTTCCTACCTGCTTGAACTAAAACATCCACAAGAACTGGTCTGCCATGATAGGCAGCTTTATACAAAGGTGTACAGCCATTTCTGTCTGTTAGATTTACCTCAGCACCGGCTTTTAGTAAAATCTAAAAGATACAAGAATTTGATGTAATACAGAGGACCCGCATTACAACGACATTCGTTATAATGGCAAAACTCGTTATAAAGACAATTTCAATGGAACAAATTCTTAGCTCAAGTCTTAGCCTCGATTCCGAGCAGCTTGGGTATCCCTCGGGTTGGAAATGCTCAAATAGAATCCATAGTCATGAAAGATTCTTGTAATTTAATACTGCAAGAAACAAATGTTATAATCATTTGTTAGAATCGCCTCATCAAGGCAATTCTAACAAATGTCTACAACATTTGTAAATGTCTATAACATTTGTTTCTTGGAGTAATGCTGTGGAAAAGACCTTTTATAACCTATCATACTCTTAACTGGGATTCTTTATAACGATGAATTCATTTTAACGGTACAATAATACGGAACATAACGCCGGTCCTCTGTGCTATTTTTTCGGCCCACAGAGAAGCACATAAAGAGGCATATTATAATGGACAAACTAAATAGACAACCAAGGAAAGAACTCCAAATGATAGATGCATGCAACAATATAAAGAGAAAACGAGGAATGTGTCTAAAGGACAAGGCTACCCCAGCCTGGTAGCACAATTTAGGAGAAGTTCATATTTATAGCAAATTGTCGACTTTTTTCTATTTCTAGCTCTGGCGACCATTTTGCTCATAAGAGTGGAACCATTTTAGTTTTTTTGGCAGAGGGACACCTAAGTAACATTCCAGGAGTTTGAATGAAACAGGCCAAAAGGTATACAAACAGTAGTTTCTATTTGTAGCTCTAGTGGCCATATTGTTCAACAAAGTGGAACCATATTAGCTATTTTGGTAGAGTGTCAGAGCTCTAGATAAGAGGGCCACTATAAGGATAACCCTCCTTATACCGACATTTCCTATGATGGCATAACTTGTTACAACGACAAATCCTTAAGGACCATCCTTAGCTTAAAGGAAAACAACCACAAAAATTAACTTTCACTTCAGAACAAAGGTTTTGAGGAGACAAACATTTTGGTACAAGTTTTATGAAAATTGACCGAGTGGTTTAGAAGTTATGACCTATTGAACATTTCACAAATTCTGGTTTTGTTAGTCCAGAATGAGGCTGTGAGTAAATGATGTCATAAACTAACAATCTGAAAACTTTGAATTACAGCGATTCTCGTGCAATAAAACAGCAATAAATAGTTCAGTATGCAATCCATTTATTCAATGTGATGATAATTTACTGTTTTTAAGTACAAAATCTGAAAAGTATGCAGTAAATTATTATTTTTCTATTTTGGTCATGTGACAAGATTAACAAAATGCCGGCCCTCATAGACAGCAATTGTAAAATGTTCAAAAGGTCATAATTTCAAAACCGCTCAACCGATTTTCATAAAATTTGTACCAAAATGTTTGCCTCATCAAAGGCAATATTTTAAAGTGACAGTTAATTTTTGTGGGTGCTTCCCTTTAAGATGGGAGGGGTTAATGGAGATATCCAAGAATACAGATTTATTACTGCAAGAAATAAATGTTGTGGATATTTGTTAGAATTGCCTCGGTGAGGCGATTCTAACAAATGTACACAACATGTATTTCTCAGAGACTTAGGGGAAAAGGCCCTTTATTACCTATTACACTACTCTGACTGGGATTCTTAACAGCAGCAAATTGTTTGTAACAGTAAAATGTAAGGGATCAAATGCTGTTATTATAACAAGGGTCCTCTGTATTTTTAACATCAAAGAAATTAGGGCTTTATATTTCATGCATAACGAAGAAATACCACGATTTCTCAATGAACTAGAAATGCGTCCATAGGACCCGGATGCCCTCGTCTGAAAATATGTCTATGTTCGTATTCAGCCATAGAAAGTTATTGACTGTGTTTATGTTTTGGAATCTTTATTCACATTTGACCTCTAAGTATGACCTTGACCTTGGAGGTAAGGACCTTGGTTTTGTGTGAGGCAGATTGTCTCATGATGGCCAACATTTCTGCCAGGTAATTTCATAATCCATCCAGAGATAAGAAAGTCATTGACTGCGTTTAAGTTTCGGACCATTTTTTTTACCTTTGACCTCTAATGATGACCTTGACCTTGGAGGTACAGATCTGGGTTTGCACGTGACACATCGTCTCATGATGGTTAACATTTCTTCAAAGTAATTTCAAAATCCATCCAGAAATAAGTAAGTTATTGACTGCATTTAAGTTTCGGACCCTTTTTTGACCTTTGACCTCTAAGTATGACCTTGACCTTAGAGGTACGGACCTGGGTTTTGCATGTGACACATCCTCTCATGATGGTTAACATTTCTACAAAGTAATTTCAAAATCCATCCAGAAATAATAAAGTTATTGACTGCGTTTAAGTTTCGGACCCTTTTTTTTTTACCATTGACCTCTAAGTATGACCTTGACCTTGGAGGTACGGACCTGGGTTTTCCACATGACACGTCATCTCATGATGGTTAACATTTATGCCAAGTAATTTTAAAATCCATCAAGAAATAAGGAAGTTATTGACCGCGTTTAAGTTTCGGACGCACGGATGGACAGGGGCCAAAGCTATATGCCCTTTCCACCATTCTTTGAATGGTGGGGGCATAATTAAAAATGATAATGACCTTGGCCTAGGAAGAGGAAATATTTCCCTGTAGCCGGTTCTACTTTTCATGGTGGCAAAGTATTGACCACCCGGGAAAACCCGCCTGGGAAAACCCGGGTTTTCCCGGGCTGGGCAATACTCCCTCAACTGGGCAATACTGGGTAATATGGTTTTGGGATGGGTTTACTGAAAAGAACCTGTGTGTTTTATTGCTAATTTAAGTTTTCTAAATTCTTAAATGCATTGTGGAGCCATATATCAGTCATATATTGAAGAGGGCATTATATCAGACTCAGATACATTGGTAAAATATAAATGCAAATTTAACTTTTATTTACAGCTGAACATAACAAATATGTTAATTGTCTGTGTATCCTCTGAGCTACCACACCATTTTAGTCTGCGTGCTTTGAGTCTTTCACTTTTTGCACTAACAACCATTTTGCACCCTTTGCATTTGGCAGTTTTTTTCGAGCCATCTTCAGTAATGTCAAAAAAATTCCAAATAGGATCCTTAGGTTTCATGTTTGACAGTGAGAATGACAAAAATTACTGTTTTCCCTGAAGATTAGATTTTTGTAAAAACTGCTCACCAACAGGTATATTAGGTTTATATTGTTGGTTTAACAATAGGTATAATTACAGACAATCCCTGGCTGTAGGTGCATGATCACAGCCTTTGCAAATGTTAGTATTATACTTTTATACTTTAATATTCTCTTTTTCAGAAGTTTCACTTTTAGTTTTGTACTGGATAGAATAATTTGGGACTTTTGAATTTATTAAGCCATGATTCATATTATTTTCAGGTCAAATTAATACATTTTTTATCACCCTGACAAATGTGACACCAGTATTGCCCAGTATTGCCCGGTATTGCCCAGTATTACCCGGGTTTTCCCAGTATTACCCGCCGGGCTGGGCAATACTCATAAAACCCGGCTTTTTGCCAACCTTGCTACTTTTCCAATGTAATCGTTATATTTAAATATGGGAAAGTTTAATTCATGTCGACACATTGTTCTTGATGTCACATCAATGGCATCCCAGAATTTCATCTGCTTCTTTTTGCTTGGTCAAGGTTGGGCGGTCAAAACCAGGGGTGGTTTTAACCGGCGGTTTTAACCGGTTAAAACTGTCCCGGTCAATACTCCCAGAGTGGTCAATACTGGTCAATACCGGTCGATTGAAATATTGAGTGGTCAATTGAATAATTTTAGTGTTGAAAAGGCAAAGCTACTGAAACTTTTTTGAAGTTTTGGTCTCTTTGCTTGAGGCTGATCATTTGATAGAGTTTCAGGTTCACATGTTATTTCTTTAAGTGACTTCTGGCTTTTTTAGCCCTAGGCATTCTAGGCATTTTGGACACATCAGTCTTAAAACCTTAGCACTAACTTCAACACCTTGCACTTTTTTTTTTTTTTTTTTTTTGTTATCTTCCAAAATAGTGAAGAAGTTCCAAATTGGGTCTTCAGGTTTCATTAAATTTTTGACACCATTAATAGCTTGATGATAAGATACTGCCTATATTGCATATAAATCAAAATTTCACACATTAGGAATGGTGTCAGTTTATAATACCCCTATTTGGGACATATAATTGGTCAATTTAGCAATTAGATCTTTGCCACCCAAACTGCAGTGGCATGGGTTAGTCTGTTTTGACAGCAATTTACAGGTGTTGCAGATATATCAGTGAATCAAAGATTATGTTAAATAATTGATATTTTCAAAGCTGAAGAGGGAAGAAGATTTGTGAGGGGAGAGAGGGGGAGTGGGTCAATCTGGTACAACAATTTTTGTTTTCTGTGTCAAACAAAATAGGATCTTTCATAAATCCTTCGAAATCCATGATACATTCAGCTTATTCATATGCCTGTAAATCAAAATATGAACAAACAATCTAACCTATAAAGGAAAAAAAAAGAATTATTATAAAGATTGTTTGATTGAAAAGAACAGGCCTGTCTACAGTTCAGTGAGTCAATCCAACCTCTTCATTTGACCAGCAATAATGTGTTTTGACTTTTGACCAAATGAAAATACCTCAAATAATTACTGTTATTAATAAAAAAAATATCTTGTCTTGTATTCTTGAAAATACAGTCTAACATCATGTACATGATGTAGGGGGAAAGCCTTTAAGACCAGTTTAGCAACAGGACAAAGGCATATACTCCAGTGATTTAATTGACCACCAATCGACCAGAATTGACCAGTAATGACTGGTTAAAACCGGTTTTAACCACCGGCCCGGTCAATACTCATATTGACCAGCTTTTTGCCAACCTTGTGCTTGGTACCTTAAGGGTTAAAACAAAAGAGAAACTACCTACCATAGATATTTCTAGATGATTTAGGGACACGGCAGCCAGCAAGGGCGTGGTACTGTCTTTCACACTGGGGACCGCTGGATTACTCCAGGGGTAGTTGATATTAGCCCCCTGGCTGATGAGAGCCCGAACACCCTCACGGTCATTGGCCATCACTGCAAGGTGAAGGTCACGCTCTTTCTGGGGCATCGTCAAGGTAACAGTTTCAAACTTGGTTGATTTTGAGTTCCCCATACTAAATCTCTGGGGATAATGATTGCTTCTGAAACATAGCAAAATAGAGGAAAATAGATGAGTGCTCATGTATTACTGAATTTATTAAACTAGTTGCAGAAAATGGATAAAATGCTCATTGTATAGCAAGGACCTCGTACATGTAACGTTACAGTTTTATACTAATTTATTTTAGTTTGATTGCGATGAAAGCTTCAAGCTTATTGAATCGCTCACGAACACTCATTCTGGATGTTTCTGCAAGCGCGAGAGAGAGAGGCAGTGGCTTTTACACCACTGCTACCCATTTACACCTGAGTGGAGTAGAGCAGTATCATACCTCGATAACCGTTGCCGGATTCGAACGCATAACCTCTCGATCATAAGTCGAACGTGTTAACCACTGCGCTATCGAGGCTGACATTACAGTGCTTATCTAACTAATTTTCATATTTAATCCACTAGTGGATTATCAAATTTATTACATGGCATTATTAATTGACTAAACTGTATTGATCGGAGATCACCCGTATTAACACCAGGTCAACCAATATTAACTGAGGTCAAGTGAGGTAAAACAAGAGGGCCCAATGGCCCTTTATCGCTCACCTGTGTACCAGAAAATCATTAGTGTAGGAGACCACTTGACATTGCTATTTACTGAATATCTAAGCTCAGGCAAAGCGGTGTCCATGCTTATAAACCCTACTGGTTTCATTGGGCAACAGGGCTCGAGATGTAATTTCATCTCAATGTCGGGTAAAAGTCCCACAAAATTGGAAGAGACATCTCCAAAATGACCTATACAGTGTTGACGGGGATGTAAAACCTCAAATCAAACAAAATCTGTGCCTTCTGGTATTGGAGAAAAAGATTTTTTTTAAGTTTTTTCCAGTATAAGTCTATAGGAGCTAATGAGCCCTTGGCTTGGCCAATTTTGACCCAAAGGGCATGGTTGGCAGGATTTATGTAGGCGACCATTTTGTGTTGCTATATACTAAATATCTAAGGTCTGTACTTCATGGTTTCAAAGAATTTTGAAGCTTTTTTTCCATTATAAGTTTGTTAAAGTTAAGGAGCCACAGGATTTGGACCCCAGGGGCATGATTGGCAGGATTCATGTAGGTGACCACTCGACATTGCTACATGCTAAATACCTAAGCTCTGGGACTTATGGTTTCAGAGAAGAAGATTTTTGAAGATTTTTTCCCCCATTTTAAGTTGTTTTTTTTTTTTTTTTTTTTTTTCATTATAAGGGCCCTGTGGTTTCAGAGGAGAAGATTTTTGAAGTTTCTCCAATTGTAAGTCTATGGAAGCTAAAGACCCCTAGGGTGTGGTCAATTTGGATCCCAGGGGCATAACTGGCAGGATTTATGTAGGTGGCCACTTAACGTTGCTACATACTAAAAATCTAAGCTCTGGGCCTTATGGTTTCATAGAAGAAGATTGTTTAAGTTTTTTTTCCATTATAAGTCTATTGGAGGTGATGAGCTCGGGCGTGGCCAATTTTGACCCCAGTGGCAGGGTAAGCAGGATTTATGTAGCTGGCTATTTTATGTTGCTAGACACTAAATATCTAAGTTCTGTGCTTCACAGTTTCTGAGAAGAAAATTTTTGAAGCTTTTTTCCATTATGAGTCTATGGGAGCTAAGGGGCCCCTGTGCATGGCCCATTTGGACCCCAGGGGCATGATTAGCAGGAAATATGTAGGAGACCACTTGCAGTTGCTACATGCTAAATATCTAAGCTCTGGGCTCTGTGTTTTCAGAGAAGAAGATTTTTGAATTTTTTTTTTCATTATGCATCTATGAGAGCTATGGGGGTCCCAGGGTGTGGCCCATTTGGACCCAAGGGGCATGATTGGCAGGATTTATGTAGGTGACCACTTGTCATTGCTACATGCTGAATATCTAAGCCCTGTGGTTTCAGAGAAGAAGATTTTTGAAGCATTTTTCCATTATGAGTCTATAGGGGCTAAAGGGCCCCGGGGTGTGGCCCGTTTGGACCCCAGGGGTATGATTGGCAGGAACTATGTATGTGACCACTTGCCGTTACTACATGCTAAATATCTAAGCTCTGTGCCCTGTGGTTTCAGAGAAGAACATTTTTGAAGCTTTTTTTTCCATTATGAGTCTATAGGAGCTAACTGGCCCCGGGCCCCTTCTCCTCTGAAACCACAGGGCCATGAGCTGCAATATTTGGCATGTAGCAACGGCAAGTGGTCACCTACATAATTCCTGCCAATCACGCCCCTGGGGTCCAAATTGGCCACACCCCGGGACCCCTTAGCTCCCATAGACTCATAATTGAAAAAAAGCTTAAAAAATCTTCTTCTCTGAAACCACAGGGCCCAGAGCTTAGATATTTAGCATGTTGCAATGGCCAGTGGCCACCAACATAATTCCTGCCAATCATGCCCCTGGGTTCCAAATGGGCGACACCGTGGGGCCCCTTTGCTCCCATAGACTCATAATGGAACAAAAAGCTTCAAAAATCTTCTTCTCGGAAACCACAGGGCCCATAGCTTAGATATTTAGCAGGTAGCAATGGCCAGTGGTCACCTACATAATTCCTGCCAATCATACCCCTGGGGTCCACATTGGCCACGCCCCAGGGCCCCTTCGCTCCCATAGACTTACAATGGAACAAAAAGCTTCAAAGATCTTCTTCTCGGAAACCACAGGACCCAGAGCTTAGATATTTAGCATAAAGCAAGGGCAAGTGGTCACCTACATAATTCCTGCCAATCATGCCCCTGGGTTCCAAACGGGCCACGCCCCAGGGCCAGTTAGCTCCTATAGACTCATAATGGAAAAAAAAGCTTCAAAAATCTTCTTCTCTGAAACCACAGGGCCCAGAGCTGCGATATTTGGCATGTAGCAACGACAAGTGGTCACTTACAAAATTCCTGCCAATCATGCCCCTTGGGTCCAAATTGGCCACACCCCGGGGCCCCTTAGCTCCCATAGACTCATAATGGAAAAAAAGCTTCAAAAATCTTCTTCTCTGAAACCACAGGGCCAAGAGCTTAGATTTTTAGCATGTAGCAACGGCCAGTGGCCACCTACATAATTCCTGCCAATCATGCCCCTGGGTTCGAAATGGGCCACGCCCTGGGGCCCCTTTGCTCCCATAGACTCATAATGGAGCAAAAAGCTTCAAAAATCTTCTCGGAAACCACAGGGCCCAGAGCTTAGATATTTAGCATATAGCAACAGCAAGTGGTCACATACATAATTCCTGCCAATCATGCCCCTGGGGTCCAAACGGGCCACGCCCGGGGGGCCTTTAGCTCCTATAGACTTATAACGGAAAAAAGCTTCAAAAATCATCTTCTCTGAAACCACAGGGCCCAGAGCTGAGATATTTGGCATGTAGCAAGGGCAAGTGGTCACCTACATAATTCCTGCCAATCATGCCCCTAGATTCCAAGTGGGCCACTGTGTTTTCAAAGAAGATTTTTGAATTTTTTTTTTCATTATGCATCTATGAGAGCTATGGGGGTCCCAGGGTGTGGCCCATTTGGACCCAAGGGGCATGATTGGCAGGATTTATGTAGGTGACCACTTGTCATTGCTACATGCTGAATATCTAAGCCCTGTGGTTTCAGAGAAGAAGATTTTTGAAGCTTTTTTCCATTATGAGTCTATAGGGGCTAAAGGGCCCCGGGCGTGGCCCGTTTGGACCCCAGGGGTATGATTGGCAGGAACTATGTATGTGACCACTTGCCGTTACTACATGCTAAATATCTAAGCTCTGTGCCCTGTGGTTTCAGAGAAGAACATTTTTGAAGCTTTTTTTTCCATTATGAGTCTATAGGAGCTAACTGGCCCCGGGCGTGGCCCTTTTGGACCCCAGGGGCATGATTGCCAGGAATTATGTAGGTGACCACTTGCCGTTGCTACATGCTAAATATCTAAGCTCTGGGCCCTGTGGTTTCAGAGAAGAAGATTTTTGAAGCTTTTTTTCCATTATGAGTCTATGGGAGTGAAGGGGCCCCGGGGCGTGGCCCATTTGGAACCCAGGGGCATGATTGGCAGGAATCATGTAGGTGACCAATTGGCATTCCTACATGCTAAATATCTAAACTCTGGGCCCTGTAGTTTCAGAGAAGAAGATTTTTGAAGCTTTTTTTACCACTATGAGTCTATGGGAGATAAGGGGCCCCGGGGCGTGGCCCACTTGGAATCTAGGGGCATGATTGGCAGGAATTATGTAGGTGACCACTTGCCCTTGCTACATGCCAAATATCTCAGCTCTGGGCCCTGTGGTTTCAGAGAAGATGATTTTTGAAGCTTTCTTCCGTTATAAGTCTATAGGAGCTAAAGGGCCCCCGGGCGTGGCCCGTTTGGACCCCAGGGGCATGATTGGCAGGAATTATGTATGTGACCACTTGCTGTTGCTATATGCTAAATATCTAAGCTCTGGGCCCTGTGGTTTCCGAGAAGATTTTTGAAGCTTTTTGCTCCATTATGAGTCTATGGGAGCAAAGGGGCCCCAGGGCGTGGCCCATTTCGAACCCAGGGGCATGATTGGCAGGAATTATGTAGGTGGCCACTGGCCGTTGCTACATGCTAAAAATCTAAGCTCTTGGCCCTGTGGTTTCAGAGAAGAAGATTTTTGAAGCTTTTTTTCCATTATGAGTCTATGGGAGCTAAGGGGCCCCGGGGTGTGGCCAATTTGGACCCAAGGGGCATGATTGGCAGGAATTTTGTAAGTGACCACTTGTCGTTGCTACATGCCAAATATCGCAGCTCTGGGCCCTGTGGTTTCAGAGAAGAAGATTTTTGAAGTTTTTTTTTTTTCCATTATGAGTCTATAGGAGCTAACTGGCCCTGGGGCGTGGCCCGTTTGGAACCCAGGGGCATGATTGGCAGGAATTATGTAGGTGACCACTTGCCCTTGCTTTATGCTAAATATCTAAGCTCTGGGTCCTGTGGTTTCGGAGAAGAAGATCTTTGAAGCTTTTTGTTCCATTGTGAGTCTATGGGAGCGAAGGGGCCCTGGGGCGTGGCCAATGTGGACCCCAGGGGTATGATTGGCAGGAATTATGTAGGTGACCACTGGCCATTGCTACCTGCTAAATATCTAAGCTATGGGCCCTGTGGTTTCCGAGAAGAAGATTTTTGAAGCTTTTTGTTCCATTATGAGTCTATGGGAGCAAAGGGGCCCCACAACGTCGCCCATTTGGAACCCAGGGGCATGATTGGCAGGAATTATGTAGGTGGCCACTGGCCATTGCAACATGCTAAATATCTAAGCTCTGGGCCCTGTGGTTTCAGAGAAGAAGATTTTTTAAGCTTTTTTTCAATTATGAGTCTATGGGAGCTAAGGGGCCCCGGGGTGTGGCCAATTTGGACCCCAGGGGCGTGATTGGCAGGAATTATGTAGGTGACCACTTGCCGTTGCTACATGCCAAATATTGCAGCTCATGGCCCTGTGGTTTCAGAGGAGAAGATTTTTGAAGTTTTTTTTTTCCATTATGAGTCTATAGGAGCTAAAGGGCCCCGGGGCGTGGCCCGTTTGGAACCCAGGGGCATGATTGGCAGGAATTATGTAGGTGACCACTTGCCCTTGCTATATGCTAAATATCTAAGCTCTGGGTCCTGTGGTTTCCGAGAAGAAGATTTTTGAAGCTTTTTGTTCCATTGTGAGTCTATGGGAGCGAAGGGGTCCCGGGGGGTGGCCAATGTGGACCCCAGGGGCATGATTGGCACGAATTATGTAGGTGACCACTGGCCGTTGCTACATGCTAAATATCTTAGCTCTGGGCCCTGTGGTTTCAGAGAAGAAGATATTTTAACTTTTTCCCCATTGTAAGTCTATGGGAGCTGTATGTTGCCATAGCAACCAGAATTCCAATCTTATCAGCCCAAAAACCTTATGCAGCCTTTCCCCCTACCTGGTGATGCTTCTCATGAAATTTGATCAAGATTGACCATGGGGTATTAGAGATATACTTATTTGAAATTGTTTACGGACGCACGGACAGTCGTCTTTACAGATGTATACTCTTGTGTCTTCATCCCTACAAAGTACCCTTGTGTGCCAAATTTCCTGGAAATTTCTTGGAAAATAAGATACACAAGTTACTATTTTTGACACACAAGTCAGTGACTTGTGTGTCTACGGAATAAATCGCATTGAATTTGATGTAAGTGTCCATAATTTTAAACACACAAGTATACATTTGTTCCTGCGCACACACGCACGGACGGAACGAACGCACGCACGACGGACAAAAAGTGACCACAAAAGCTCACCTTGTCACTACGTGACAGTTGAGCTAAAAACACAATACATGTAATTATGATTTTTTAATTGTGTCAATTAATAAAATTGTCATTGATCAAGTAATTTCGCATTGACCCAGTTACAGGTCCTTGGTCAGCTGCATTAGCCCTCCGCCTTTGGCCTCGGGCCAATCCAGCAGACCTCGGACCTGTACCTGGGACAATACGAAATTACTTGATTAATAACATCATAATATTATCTATATATATTTTTGATTCAGATATACAGTGTTATTGATAAACTTTTGCCCGAGGAGTATTGTTACTCATTCAACCAAAGACTATAGGCGTATACTGTGATTCTTTGAGAGTATCGGTACTCCTAAATTCAAAACTAGGGTCGTATCTTCATCTATCATCACAGGATGGCTGCTAAGTGCACTTATATTAATTTCAGACGTGGCAATGGCCATATGTAAAAGACGTTAAACACATATTCTATCATCGTAACATACCGATATATATTTTCATGTTAATAAGCTGGCGGACAGCAAAATGAAAAGTTACTTTTTCTTCTAAACAATGTAAATCCAGCCAATGTTGTCGTATTCTTCGCATGTGTTTTTTGAATTTCCTAGACGCAATTGAAGGCTTGTTTTGATCAGACTGTGCAGGCTGGTCGGAATCTTCAGCCGTCACACAGATCATACTGTCAACAAAACGTTTTCAAACCCATGTTTTGTGTCTGCAGCGGCCTCATGTGCTACGTGTTCAAAGACGGGAGGAAATCTCCACTAATTGTAGCAACTGCATGCGATTGGTAAAAGGCGAAAAATGCAGCGCTCAGCAAAAATACTATAAAATGTGCAACCAGTGAAGACTCAGATCAGCAAGCGCATCTGTGAAAGCTAATCAGTCTGTCCCGGTTGCTGTGTTTGCGTTCTTTTATGATGCGCTGCCAGTCATTCTGCTTTATGTTCAAATAAAAATCAAAAATGAGTTCCTTTAAGAGCAATGAAAACATTCAAAAGAAAGAAGATGGGTCATACTACATAGTTTCGGCTAATAAAGCCTCATCAGTGACCCTGTAATGATCCGGCAAAGAAAGCCAGAGGAAACATACTGCAATTTTGCGAATTTCGAATAGGCAGTCGATTCAAAGACTGATATGAATCAAAATGGGGTCCAAATAATTAAAAACCTGTCTAGAATATGAGTCTAAACCAATAATTTATTTCGGATTTCTCAGAATATTCACGCTGATCTCAAAGGACCAAAAGTAAAATATAAACTGCACTATGGTTGATGTACGGGGAGACGTTTTACGGCCGCCTTACGGCACAACACCAGCTGCAGTGAAGGCAAATAAAAATCAAAAATGAGTTCCTTTAAGAGCAATGAAAACATTCAAAAGAAAGAAGATGGGTCATACTACATAGTTTCGGCTAATAAAGCCTCATCAGTGACCCTGTAATGATCCGGCAAAGAAAGCCAGAGGAAACATACTGCAATTTTGCGAATTTCGAATAGGCAGTCGATTCAAAGACTGATATGAATCAAAATGGGGTCCAAATAATTAAAAACCTGTCTAGAATATGAGTCTAAACCAATAATTTATTTCCGATTTCTCAGAATATTCACGCTGATCTCAAAGGACCAAAAGTAAAATATAAACTGCACTATGGTTGACCATAGACGCCGACGAGACATATATTAGGGTGTTCATTTAATAGGCTACATGTACTTGATAGATAGCGGTAAATAAGCTTGCACTGCATGCTGACCTGACCACCTGTGATTCACAAGTAGATATATGAGTACCCAAATATTACAGGTTAATCCTGCCATTGTGACTCAATAAATATAATTTTGGTCAAATGTATACGGAACACGGCGGACAAAGAGATCAATCAGTCTGTGCAGCGGTGGTTCTATCTCAGACTTGCATTGACGACAATGTTGCGAAAAAAAATGCGTCGGGATGATAAAAGTATGAAAAATAGAAGTGGAGTCAAAAGAAAACAACCACCATGATGCAATTATCAAAGGCGCCGACATACTCGTGTCGGAAAACGGCAATAAACAAGGTTTTTAAGCCTCCGGTTAAGAGTTTCCGCCAATGGCAAAAGGACGCGAAAAAAATGAGTCATGGACGCAAATTTTCTTGCATCTGCGGCCTGTGGACGCTTAGCAAAAAGAACTAGTGCTAACACTGCCTGGTGGGATATATATTCGCTGTTAAATTAAATATAACTTTCCTAGCCCAGTTGTTGTTGCTTCTGTTTTGTTTTTCCACAAAGTACAGAGTAATCCATTTCAACGTGAAGTTCTGCGATTTGTGAGAAATAGCCGCCAGAAATTTCTCATGCATTTGATTTTTTTTCCTGCGTTTTTCCTGATAAACTTTGTCAGATCCTCCACAAACTTAATATTTTATCGTCTGCGTGTCTGTTTTGATATTTAATTCCTAACTACATGACAATGTGAATCTGTAGATCTGCCGAACCCAGGATCGTATTTTTATGCACGCTTGACGCTTGTCATAAAGTTATTTTAAGTTACTGTTCATGCTTCAGGCGTTGTTAATAAAGTTAATGCTGGCAGCTTTCCCTTAGATAATAAATACTGTTATGTAATCACGCATCAATAATCGGTTTCCTAATCATGTGAATAGTTGTCATAACGTAATATAAGCTCAATATATGATCGTCAAAAGGTAAGGTTGAAGTGTTTCAGCGTTATTAAAACAAATGCCATCATTCATGAATGGATGAATTTCGAATCGTTCTTGAAGATGGAACAGTTTTTGTTGAAGACTATGATGCGGCGAAAATTACAGCGATTTCGATTGCTTTCTGTCAGGCGTCACATTTTTCTTTTTTTCAATACGACTGCAATGGAACGACCTTGGCGTATCACCAATTTGACGGTCGTATTTGGTACGACTTTTTCTTCATTTCTAGGCGTATTTGCTCGATCTTAGAGTCGTATTTACGACGATACAACCCTTATCAATTACTCTGGATATAACTTACATGATTTCTACTTTAGACACAAACAACAGTGTTATAAAGAGGTTGTGAACGGGCCTCCGTGGCCTAGTGGATAAGAGCGCTGACTCTTAGTCATTAGGTCTCTCACCGCCGTAGGTTCGAGCCTCGCTCGGGCCACGTGTGAGACGCCAAGTTCTGCAACGGAAGGTCAGGTGGTTTTTCTCCGGGTACTCCGGTTTTCGCCCACCTCTGATTAACGATCGGCTCGATATGAGTGAAATAATCTTGAAAGGGCCGTAAAACCCAAACCAAAAAATAAAGAGGTTGTTTGTTTGTTTGTTTGATTTGAGGTTTAACGTCCCCGTCAACACTGTAAAGGTCATTTTGGAGATGTTGCTTCCAATTTTGTGGGACTTTTACCCGACACTCAGATGAAATGACATTTCAAGCCATGTCGCCCAATGAAACCAATAGGGTTTATAAGCATGGGTGGTCCGACTTGTGCGCACCGCTTTGCCTGGGCAGTTTACCAGTACTCGTATGCGGGTCGGATTCAGCTCTGCGTGGAAGCATCAAACAGCCCATGTATTTCTTCAAGCCCCGATGGGCGGGGGCTGTAAAGAGGTTGTAGTGCACCTCAAAGGGTGATGGTGTAACAGTGATCAAAAGAATATGTTAAAACATTGACAGATAGATGCCATGCTGATTAGCAAATCTCTCAAACCGATTCGGTTGGGGACAAAAAGAATCATTCGCAGTGAGTAATTATTGATCCCATAACTTGATAAGCATGAAAGCTAGGTGGACCATCTTTTTCTCTTAAAATGAAAAACAGCCAGTATAAAAGTTTTCACCAGAAACAGTAGAAATTACCTTACCTTTTACATTCAACACACTTCAAAGCCTTGAACATCTCTATGAAGGCGAAAGTCTTTCCTGCAGAACAGCAAAAGTATTGTGTCAGGTCGTGAGAAAACGATATTCATACCTGTCTACCAGCACAGGCTCAGACTGTTAACCCTTATCTTGCTGAATATTCATTTAAGCCACACCCATTTCTGTCTATCAACCAATCAAATTACTTGATGCAATTTATTGCTACAAATTCACTAACTGAATGCCAAACAGTGTAGATCCTGATCAGATGGCTTCTTCAGAAGCCATCTGATCTGGATCTACACTGTTTGCAAAGATAGGGGTTGTCGTGAACAGCAAGATAAGGGTTAAGTTTTGCCACAGCTTTTACCAATGGCCACCTGTAGATTAACATGTAGTCATAACAACCTGACTTGCCTATGGAACTTTGTTTTCATGGAACAATCACATTAAATCTCGGCGAGACTTCGGAAGACATAACTTTTTTTTCCTCCACATGAAATGTCTCCCTCTGTCAAAATGTCATTGATTCATGATGGTCTTTTTAACTTTTTTTCTTAAATGCTCAGATCTGCATTCGCTGTCCTGACTTACAGTATTCTAATTTGTGAACAACAAACAAAGATACAAAACTCGTATAAGTCATCACTGTGACCATGTGACCATATACATGTATCATGTACACATCACTGTGACCATATATCATGTATATAGTAACTGTTTTAAAAAGAATTGCCGGTAAAAGCCAGCACCTCACTTGGGCCAACGATTCACCAGAGCTTTTACCGGCACCTCGGTAGGGTGGAAAGCATTTATCTATCAGCAGCTTCAACTGCAACAGTTAGTTAGACGTAGATAACAATGCTCATGTCCGCATTAACCCTTGACCTGCTGAATATTTAAATATGCCACAGCAACAACTGATTATCAACCAATCAGATTTCTTGATGCAAATCATTGCAACAAATTCATAAACTGAATGACAAACAATGGGCCTCCGTGGTCTAGTGGTTAAGAACGCTGACTCTTAATCATTAGGTCTTTCAGCGCTGTGGTTCGAGCCTGGCTCGGGTCACGTGTGAGATGCCAAGTTCTGCAATGGGAGGTCAGGTGGTTTTTCTCCGGGTACTCCAGTTTTCGCCCACCTCTGATTAACGATCAGCTTGCTTGATATGAGTGAAATAATCTTGAAAGGGCCGTGAAACCAAAACAAAACAAGAGGGACATCATGGCCCTGGATTGCTCACCTGATCCATAGAGTAACAAGTGGGCCCTGGGGAGGGCCACTAATGACCCCAGGGTTATAATGTGCATAATGATGAGGAAGGTCTAAAAAGGTGAAGCTTCATACCAAATATCAACAACGGCTATAATTTGAGCAATCTTGGCAAAGGTCCACTAGATGAAGCTACACACCAAATATCAAAGACCTGGGCCTTGCGGTTTCAGAGAAGAAGATTTTTTTTAAGATATTCCCTACATAAGCTTATGTAAAACCAAACGGCCCCAGGGCGGGGGCATTTTTGTCCTCAGGGATGAGCCCTTAAAACTATTTACAATCTGAATACAGAGGTATCATAAAACGCATACCTCTGAGTCTCAATCTTACACTGTGCCGGCTTTGAACTCCTCTGCGGTCTTGGCATTCACCGCAGAGGATGGAAGACTATTCCACTTAGGACAGTGTTTCCACTCATGTTTGTTTTTGGGGGTAAACTAACCCCCTGGGTACAAAAACTTAGGGTAAGAATCAAATTTAGTGGGTATGAAATTTTACAACGAAACGAAATGTGAGAAAACCTGTATACTTGTCCATAATGCTTTGGAATTTAATAAAAACATTAAAGGTTGTGTTAATGCTTTGTTGTTTATTCTTTCTCCATTTATCATGATGTGAAAAAATCGTTTTTGATTGTTACACTGTGTCACCGACTAACAATCATTTTTCATATTTGTGACCTTGAAATGAATGTATAAATATATTAGTAGGGGTGCAACGGTATACCGATATACTGGTAAACCGTGGTTCGCCGAAAATAAATATTGTTTGCCTGTACCGTTACAAAAGCCTTTTCTTTGTGTCCCATTTTGCTCATTCCCTCTAAAATAAAAAAAAAACACTTACTTCCTGTAAAGCTGGGGTAAAACAGACTCGTATGTAAACCGGAAACATTACAGAAGAATAATATTGCAATGTTCGTCAACGCAAGTGTCGATGTTTTCACTATTACTGGCACAATTAAAATAAATTTCGGCTCCAAATTTGAAATTTATTTGGGTTTTCTATTATATTTTTATATAATGATTTTGATGATAACAAATTAAGACCGTATCCATTTTGTTCCTTCAAGGTTTAGAATGCCGATTTTCTGCTAAATAGCCGAGTTTACAAAAACTGAACGCGCATTTTCTTGACTTCCGGCAGTTCAGACGCCGTCGTAAAACAATGGTTCCATCGGCTGCTAGAATTATCTATACTTATCAATTTATCATAGATTTTAAACAATTTTCGTGTTGCTCCGTAACTAGAAGTATGAACTATATACAATAATAAAGCAACTTAATGATTGCAAATACAGTGTGTTCTTTTGTGACACAGTTAGCATGTGGCTTTTTCCCGCCTTTCTAAGACGATCCTTGCTTTTTATACAGGGCTCAAGCTAGAGGGCGACTCAGGCGAAGAAGTCGCCCTTTTGGGGCTCACTTCGCCGACTTTGGCGATGAAAGCGAAACAACTTCTCCCTGAAATTTCGCCCGTTTTTTTTTCGGTGTCTTCCTTGTGAATAGTAACGGTAAACTGACAAGGTGACGATAATCCTTCGATCCACTAGTGTCAGAAATCTAAGTAATTACACTGAAAAAAGCTAACTGTTTATTCTGCACTTCGTGCCAGTTGCAGTTTGGTACGGTTATGTAATTTAATTCTAACCGTTAATTCATGCTGCTCGAGCCACTTGCAACACACTTAGTAGTCTTGTACTGTCATAAATCTTGGTTGATTTCACAAAGTTTTTATTGCAATAAGAGCCAATTAAGATTACACAAGATTATGTAATTTATGTGGCTCTTACACTGTCACGACTTTGACCACGATTGTCCACGACCAATGGGGACCATGAAAATCATGGCAAATCGGGGCAAACACGATTCGGATTTCACTACCCTACGAATACTGACGACATTGCTACGACACTTCTACGAACAATCACGATTGCTGTACGATAATGGAGCCGATTTACAACAATCCTCCACGATCGACCACGATGTCTAACGATCCTCTAGGATTCTTCTGTGACTGCACCACGATTGCTTCAAGATATCATAGTGATACGATCATACACGATCCCTGCAAGACTGCTCTACGACCAAGGCCGAATTGGCATGATGATCAAAGACTCAGTATGATCATGGAGGATTCGATGCGATTTACTCACTATTAACCGATTTGTCAGGATTTATAACAATCTGGGTATATAAAAGTGTTCGTCGGGATAAACCTTGCTAGTGTCTTCATCAATCGTAGTGCATTCCTGGTGAATCTTGCATTGTCGTGAGCAGTTGTCGTGATATCGTAGTTTGTACGGCAGTCGCAACGGAATCGTAGAGGCGTCGTAGATGATCTTGTCTGGTCGTAGCTCAATCGTGGTAGAATTCAGTCACGATTACCACGACTCACGACTGAGCTACGATTTCTCTACGACCGCTCTACGATTTGAAAAATGATGCCGACCCGTCACGAATGTTTTGAACATGTCCAAAACAGTTGTGGTCACTCCCGAACTATCACGAATCCTCAAGATCTCTGCCAACTTCTCTAAGATGTTGTTCACGATTTACCACGATTTAAAAAAATTGTGGTTAGTCGTGGCCAAAACCGTGACAGTGTAAGAGCCCCTTAAAACAGGTATATTTGTACCGTTAGCTCGTGCCAATGTCCGGGTGCGGACGTACTTTGTTAAGTACTGTTATATACAGTAATAAGATTATTGGATCCGTTGACATTGACACTGCATTAGGATTTAATAAATTTTAAATATAGATGGTTTTGCCCTTGATTTGTTATTACATTACTTTTGCATCCATCAATCGTTTTCATTTTTTTTTCATGGACCACAACAAAAGTAGGTAGCAATTTTTTTTATTTTGTAAGTGAAAATAATTATTACTTGCCGGTAAATATTCAGTAATTATCCAAATTCATAAAAAATAACAACTGATTTTCATCTAGCGAGGTTGTTCCCCCTTGTTTCTATAGTCTGTTTTAAAAACCAATTGTGACAGGAACTTAGTGAAATGATCTTACTATTACACAGAAACCTCTTTACTTTATAACACCATTCATTATAACATGGTTGGATATAACAAAAGTTACAGCTTGCCCAAATACAGTAAAATAACTATATTAAGACCACCTTTGGGACAGTTCAAAAGTGGTCTTTAAGACCACTTTTGAACAGTCCCAAAAGTGGTCTCTGATCAGGGGTCACTGTATGCAGAAAACAGCAAGAAAGAATAACTGCAGCCAACCAAATAAGCATTTTAAAGCAGAATTAGTCTTCATTTTAGGTGGTCTTAATAGCGGAATTAATTGATACCCCTTTAAAACACACTTTTCTCCAAATAGGGGTTTACAGGAGAACTCATTACATTGTTGTTGCCCAGTGTTTAGCCGCACCCACTTCTCCCTAGACCCAGCAAACTTCTCCCTATTTTTCCAGGAGGGAGAAGTCACTTCTCCCAAATTTGTTTGGCTAGCTTGGGCCCTGTTATAGACCCCGTTTTAAACCCGAATATCGCCAATCTGGGGCTGCGAAATTTTGCGGCAATGCCCTTTGCAGACGGCAAATGTTGTCTGTGTATTGGCTCCCGATGGGAAGCGGGAAGCTGTACAAGCTAGTAAAGCCATATGCCGGATTCAAATCTGCCTGTTTTCCCAAATCTATTTCAGCGAATCGGCTGATTCGTCCCAGTCAATTTTGAACGTGCCGACTCCCCCGAAGGGGAAAATTGGCCGATTAGCCCCCCCGCCAATTTCATATGCGCGCAATTTCGTCCGACGAAAAATAAAATCGCGAGTGATTTTTATTTTCTTTGCGTGATTCACGTAAGACATTGCGAGAGTGGGAACTCTGGAGGAATTGTTCTACTTTCATCCTGCAAGCTGTAAGTGTATGCAATTTACACCTCCGAGTAATGGTCAAATGTGACCGATCGCATTGTCAGTAGAAAGAAAATCTACAGTGCAGTCCGGTAACATTGCGCACATAAAGTTTTGATAGCTACGTGTGACTTTGTTCAAGCCACCACTCAAATTTCACAATCAGCAACATTGCAACATTTCCCTTTCGACCAGCTGCAATGAAAATTGGCCTCTGAAGTTATTAATATACAGGGCAAAGAATACTATGAAAAGGGATACCCCCTTGAAATTGAACTACCAATTTTGTTGCCCAACATTGCGCACGATAAGTTTTTTGAACAGTTTAAACACGAGGGTTGACTCAGATAAGTTGTTGATTAGTTCTTCTGCAATGTTGTCAGAAACAGTAAGTTAAGATACAAGACAATAGAGCTTTTGGCTAGTTTTAAACTCAGTCTTGACTTTTAAAATTTTGGATTTTTCGTATTTTGAGAAAATTGAAAAATTCCGCGAAACTAGCTCATCTGCACGTGCAGGCCCATCTTTTTCTGGGCTAAGTTAAACTTGATGCCGATGCACTGATAATAGTGGAACTGATAATTAGGGATAAAGTTTGTGAAAATGCGAATGCAGGGTGCGCAAAATAAACGGCCGCGCAAAGTTACCGGACTCGACTGTATCTGCTAAAACTTAGAAGCGAATTGTTACCCCACCCCGATTTTTTTTACAATAATATTTTTGGCAAAGTTATTACCATCTCAGGAAAGGATAAGCTCTGATGCTTAGCTCTTAATTAACGGTCTCACTATAAAGCGACAAGAAGCGTCAAGAAGCGACAAGAAGCGTCACGAAGCGACAAGAACGTTTTTAAACATTTTTTTATATACATCTTAGGCAGATTTGATCTTTTATAACATTTTCAATGCTTCTTGGTATATTTTTGTCAACACAAGTTCATTAGATGCCCTTAATGTTTGCTCCGAACAACTGTGCAATCCCGACTCTGAAAATCTTAGACAAGTATTAAGCGACAAGAAAGCGTCAAGAACATATTTTAACACTTGTATTCAATCTTTCTGGTAATAAGATAAGACCAGACATTGGCAAACTTAAATGTGCAATTTTGTGTCCATACAAGCTCCTTTAAAAGCCCATAAATGCTTATCAGATCCATACTAAGGGCCTGTCGTCTAGCTTTATCGACTGATGAAAAAGCGTCATGAAGGGATTTTAACTTTTGTTTCGCTAGATACTAGCCTACATGTGATACAATTTCCTAAGATATTTATATATATACACACACATAAGCAAACAAAGATTTACGGATAATTTTTTTAAGGCTTTATTATGCAAAAACGGTGCCTGTCAAGTATCAAGAAACAAGAAAGCGTCAAGAAAAAAAAAAATGACGATTTCCACACGTATTTTTTTCTTGATTTCTGACATATGCAAAGATCACATATCATTATGGTTTCAATTTGCTCATTTATAATACTTCTCTGGAAAATAAAATCCACTTCGGACCCTTATAGTTAATGGAAAAGTTCCACCTTCTGCCGGTTGTTCGCTTACCAGGAAAAAGCGACAAGAAAATATATTACGGCCCAAATCGTTAATTACTTTCACTCAGTTTGAGTAATTTAAGTTGCATTACTCAATGGCTTGCGGGCTATGAAACTGATAAAATCAATAAGCGTGAATTCCTTCATAGCACCGCCAAATTCTTTCTTTCTTTTCCTTTCTTTATTTTCATTTTCTTTATTTCTTTCTTTCGTTCTTTCTTTCCTATTTTTCTTCTCTTTCTAATATAGTAACAAATAAGTGCACTTATTGGAGATATTTCATTTTTTTCTTAAAAAAAAAAAAAAAAAAAAAAGATTTGTTGAGGGTTTTTGTTTGTTTGATTGATTTGAGGTTTAACGTCCCGTCAACACTGCATAGGTCATTTTGGAGACGTTGCTTCCAATTTTGTGGGATTTTTACCCGACATTGAGATGAAATGACATCTCAAGCCCTATCGCCCAATGAAATCAATAGGGTTTATAAGCATTGACGGATCGACTCGCGCCGCTTTGCCTGGGCAGGCTTAGCTGTGCCTGAAAGCATCATGCAGCCCATGTACATGTATTTCTTCAAGTCCCAATGGGCAGGGCCGGATTTGTTGAGGGTACGTATTAGAATCCTGTGTGAGTAAGTTATAATGAGACCCACTACATGTTTTCTATCTTTTTCATGTGAATACCCGTTAGAATTCTTGGTAAGACGATTATGACTACCCACGAGATATTTCTTTATTTGTTCTTATTTCTTTCTTTTTCTATCCTACAAAGGAACCGGGACAATTTTGTGGGACTTTTACCCGACATTGAGATGAAATGACATCTCAAGCCCTGTCGCCCAATGAAACCAATTAGCATGGGCGGTCCGCCTCGCACCACGGTTCCTGGACAGGCTTAGATCCTCTAAGCGGTTTACCAGTACTAGTGTGCGGGCCGGATTCAGCTCTGCGTGGAAGCATCATGCAGCCCCTTAAGTTATTGTCGCCTTTTGAGGACTCATATAGCCCCGTTGAATTTTCTTGTCGCCTCTTTAGCTCCCGTGTTTCAGCTCTCGACGTTATTGTGCGGTTTTTTTTTTCAATTTTTTTTTTTTTACCAGCTGATTATCTACTTTGCGATATAATGCCTGAAATGGATAAATGATTTTGATGGTTCTTCATCTTTGTGTAGTCGCCATTTAACCTTCTTGTCGCTTTTTTCATGGACTCACGAAGTTTCGTGTCGCTTATTCAGAACTCAATTTATCGGGCGGTTTGCATGCTTTCGTACCCCATGATGTGTATTCTACGGATTTTATGCATAAAATGCATACCAGAATATGTTCTATACACTTCATGACGCTTCTTGTTATCGCTTCAACTGTGAAAAATCTTCTTGTCGGTTTTTCTAGCACTCAAATCGCACCGTTATTTCTTCATGTCGCTTTTTCACCACTCAAGATGCTTGTGCGGTTTGCCTTTCTTCTTGCATCATGTTAGTCTTCTACACATTTCAATGCCCTTAATGCATATTGCATATGAGAGACATAAATATATATGACTTATACTCGAGAAAAACAAGACTTATGTCTAACATTTACTCTTTGTCAGTCGCAACATTTTCTTGTCGCTTTTTCTCAACCGAACGCGGTTACGCACACGATTTTTATTTTTTATTTTACACAAGAAAATGCAATATTTCTGGAACTATTCAAACCTGATCCTTTGAAATACTTATTTTATTTACGAATTCATAAAAAAATCTAATATAGGAATGTATATTTCGAATGGAATATGATCATGACGCTTCTTGTCGCTTCTTGTCGCTTCTTGACGCTTCTTGTCGCTTTATAGTGAGACCCCTTAATTAACTGTAAGCGTCTGCATGTATAACATGTCTAAAAGGCTGTCAAAAACAAATTTGTATTTTTTCCAGCTGCTCTGTGACATTTTCAGGGGCACATTCGTTTGACTAGCCTGGCACTCATAATTTTGGGTAAAATGCAAGCCTCTTGGTGCAACGGAAAGCCAAAAATTTTCGATATTTTATTTACTTACAATATTTTAAACTTTGTTTATAGTTGGTTTTATGATCACTAAATGTAAGTTCTGAAAAGCCAACATCGAGGCATTTAACTTTGTAAAACATCAAGACAAACAGTGATTTTCTTCATAAACGGTCAGACTGACTACCCCAGGACACCGGAAGACACCTTTATTTACCAAATGCCTAACTATACAAAAATGGTGACACGTCAAATGACATTCATTCGACAGATTCATCCATCCATCCTTTTTTTAAGAACTTGAGATAAAAGGTTCCGAGTATATAATCTTTGTAGGGGTGGCCTATATGTGCTCTTGGCGCCCGGTTACCTTAAAAACAAAATCATTCATTCGTATATAGTCTCATTTAATATCTGTCCATTTAGGCTACCTATGCAAACAATTCCATGACATTTGCCCACAAGACAATTGCTCACAAGACTGTTGCTCACAAGACAATTGCTCACAAGACAATTGCCCACAACCTTAATGGAAAATAGGACAAATAACCACAACACTTTTTTTTTATTATTTTATTTTTATTTTAAAAGTCTTTGATTTAATTGAATGGGCTTTTCACAGAGAAGATTCTCTCTATCTTGCATGTAATGTCAGAAATGCATTTTTCACTTCTAAAGAGCATAAGAATTATACACTTTGGTCATGTCAGAAAGTGTGTGATGCCCTCACCTTTCTACTTGACAATATTTATATTAGATTCGGTACTAAGTTATTTAGACAAATTGTGGGTATTCCGATGGGTACTAATTGCGCACCTCTTGTGGCTGATCTGTTCTTGTATTGTTATGAAAGAGACTTCATTTTGTCGCTTTCCATTGATAAACAATCTGAAATTATTGAAGCTTTTAGCTCTACTTCTAGATATTTAGATTTATTAAATATTGATAATACCTATTTTGATGGTTTGATCAGTCAGATTTACCCCCTAGAACTTCAGTTAAATAAAGCAAATTCTTCTGATACCGAGGCCCCGTTTTTGGATTTACATCTATCTATTGTAGATGGATTTGTTTCGTGCAAAATTTATGATAAACGCGATGACTTTGATTTTGAGATTGTAAATTTTCCTTTTTTGGATGGTGATGTTCCTCGTGCGCCATCCTATGGCGTTTATATTTCGCAATTAATTCGATTTGCTAGAGTGTGTAGTCATGTAACCGACTTCAACACTCGTAATAAATTATTAACGGCTAAACTCCTTAATCAGGGTTATCGGTACCATAAACTACGCAAAGCCTTTTCAAAATTTTATAGACGCCATTCTGATTTAATTTCAAAATTCAATATTGGACTTAAATCTCTTCTGCAACAAGGTCTATCGGAACCCGAATTTTATGGTGACTTAGTATATAAATTCAGAAAAATATATAACCGCAATGACTTCAGCAACCAATTTCGTAAAATCATTCTTCGATATAAAAAGATTAGGTACAACATGGATATTATACGATAGACTGCATGCATGGTAGTTAACCCAATCACGGTTGGCAACTTTGCTTCCCTCTTTAATTGCACGCCGGTGGGTCAGGCCTAAGATTCTATGACGGCTCCAACGTAAAGGCTTATTGAAAATTAGAGAGATAATGTTGGTTGGTGCCTGATGCTCTGTCTCTGGTCGGGCTCGTCGGAGTCTAACTGTTGGTTTTCTTTTGCTCCAGCATTTCAGTGGTTTCTTGCTGTCGAGTCCTCACCGTTGTCTCACCTCTGTGGTTCTTTGATTTTTGTGTTCACGGAGATGTTGCACTGATGAGTTAGGAGGCCTTCATGCGGACTGAACAAATTATTTGTCTAAATCGCGACGGAAGTAAGGGCGAGGATTGTGGCCACGTAAAATCGATTTAAGCCCCCCAGTGGAAATTCTTCCACTGACCGTTCCAAGGCGGCTCTTCTGTGGCGATTTATTTATTGTGTTGTTTGTTACTTACTGTGTGTATCACTTGTGTCTTTTGGTTTTGGATGGCCATATGGCCATTTTGTGGGAAAGTAACTGTCCTTATGGCCTTCCTTTGTTTAGGTTTCCATTATGGTCTGGTCGCTTAATGTTTGTATTTCTTTCCCTTTGGTGTCTTTTATGGGTGGAGTAAGTTAATTGTATCAATTCCTGATCTTTGTTTTACTTCTACTTTTATTTATACTTTCTACAGTTTATGGGAATTATTTCTACAGTTTATGGGAATTATTTCTTCCTGAAAGTAATTTGTAACAGTTGATCAGCTAGATTTCAACTAGTTTAGTGATAACTAAACACCAGCACTTGGATGAAATGATAGCCAACTACTTACTGAACTGTAATGAGCTGTAGTCAGCTTAAATTATCAATATTATATTATTAAGCAGCTTGATAAATATACTCATCATTAGTTAAAATTAACCTTTATTTATTTATTTATTTATTTATTTATTTATTGTTTCCAAAGTTTTATAAGAATTCATTTGACCTCCTTAATCAATTAAATGTGAGCTTTTCTTACATGTATCACCTAAAATTGATGGTATATTTCAAATTAATAAACACCTACTTGTTAAGTGATTAATTGTCTAATTATCATACCTCTAAATACGTATTTAATGGCACATAATCCATTTAACACCCATTTAACATTCATGCTTGTTGGTAAATGACACCTCACACCTGCCTAACTATACATAAAAAATATCATGATTTCTCATGCAAAGTAGAAGTAAGACAAAGATCAGGAATCGATACAATTAACTTACTCCTATCATCAAAGACACCAAAGGGAAATAAACACAAACATTAAGCGACCAGACCATAATGGAAACCTAAACAAAGGAAGGCCATAAGGACAGTTACTTTCCCACAAAATGGCCATATGGCCATCCAAAAGAAAAAGACACAAGTGATACACACAGTAAGTAACAAACAACTCCATAAATAAACCGCCACAGAAGAACCGCCACAGAAGAACCACAGAAGTATTAAAACTGGATACATCAAACTGATATTTTATATCATTGTATCTAAATCATATCAAATGTTGGTTGGTAATAAATATTTCTTTCCCACCCATCCATCCATCCATCCATCCAGCCATCCATCTTTTTTCAGAACTTGAGATAAAAGGTTCCGAGTATATAATCGCATTTAATATCTGTCAATTAATGCTACCTATGCGAACACCTACTTGTTAATTTATTACCATACCGCTAAATACTTCATGGTACATAATCCATTTAACAACTACAACTACAAAAACTACAAAATGGTTTATTCAGGCACAAGCAATACAGTGCTTCTCGCCCTATAATACCAATTAACACCCATTTAACAGAATCAGAATCAGAATTGTTAATGGTGACACGTCAAATGACATTCATACACCTGTGATGTGGGAAGTTAGTCCCTAGCTCTAACCAGAGGTAAAATTAGCTACACAATCATCAGCACCTTCAGCTGTCGAAATAATCGAATCGGGAAGGGCATTCCAATCTCTAATGGTTCTGGGGAAGAAAGACTCTTTATAAATGTCAGTTCTTGCGCTAAGGGTCTGAAACGCCAACGAATGGTGATTTCTACAGTGTCTAGCTGGGGGAATAAGGTCATCTGTTGGAATGCTGGCAGCACCCTTTAGACCTTTGTATAAAAGGATTAGCCTACTGTCTTTTCTCCTTTTCTTGAGAGACTCCCATTTTAATTTTCCAAGTATTCCAGTCATGCTCCCAGTTGCAAAGCAGTAATTGCCTGTTACAAATCTAGCAGCTCTATTCTGAACTTTCTCAATTTCATCGTTAAGGACCACTCCACTGAGGTCCCAGATACAACTACCATATGTCAAGATTGGGCAACAAGACCTTTATATGCTGCCTCTTTTACATCCTGAGGCACTGATGAAGATTTCGCCTCAGGAAACCAAGCATTCTATTTGCCTTAGTACACATGTTGCTAATATGAGTATTCCATCTCAAGTTGTGTGAGATTGTCACTCCAAGGTATTTAATGGAGTCCACATTCTCGAGGACCGTTCCCTCTAAGGTGTAAGAAGCCTCAACTTTATTAGATCTCTTCCTAGTTATCTGCATAATATTGCATTTAACTGGCTGAAATCTCATACCCCATTTACGTGCCCAACATCCTAATCTATCTATGTCAGCCTGAAGTTTCAATGAGTCATCTGTATCTCTAATTTCCAGGTAACAAACACAATCATCTGCGAACAGTCTTATTTCTGAGTCAATGTCAGTGGAAATATCATTGATGTACAGGGAGAACAAAAGTGGACCAAGAACGGTCCCTTGCGGGACTCCAGACAAAACTGGAGCCCACTCCGAAGATTCACCATTAACAACAACCCGCTGTTTTCTGTAGCAAAGAAAGGAATCTATCCATTTGAGGGTCTTTCCCCTAATTCCATAACCAAATAACTTAGATTTAAGTAGTTCATTAGGAGGGGTGTCAAAAGCCTTATCGAAGTCCAGAATAAATGTGTCCACCTGTCCCCCTTTGTCGAAGATTTTTGCCCAGTCATTAATAACTGTGCTTGGCTGAGTTTCGCAACTGTGCCTTTTCCTAAATGCATGTTGTCTGTCTGACAAGAGTTTATGTTCGTCCAAGTGGGCCATGATGTTTGAGCAGACTATATGTTTCAGCAATTTACACAGAACACAAGTCAGAGACACAGTATTCTTGTTGGTAAATGACACCTCACAGTTGACCACAACAATGTGTATTCAATGAAGTTTTATGCTCTTATTATTATATGTTTATATATACAATTTTAACTTATCAATTTCCAGAAGACATAAATTCCTACCTATACATAAAAATATCATCATTTCTCATGAAAGTACTAAAACTGGATACATCAAACTGATATTTTATATCATTGCATTTAAATCATATTAAATGTTGGTTAGTTAGCCTGATTGCACTCTTCTGGGGTCCATGTCTGTTGATCTGAACATTGATATTTGCCATTTGTCTATGGATTAATGATTTTGGATTAACGCTTTGGTACTACGACCTAGACTACTTAGTAATAAATATTTCTTTTCAATCCATCCATCCACCCATCCATCAGAATTGTTACTGGCGACACGTCTAATGACATTCATTCACCAGGTCTATCCATCCATCCTGTTTTTTTTTTTTCAGAAGTTGGGATAAAAGGTTCCGGGTATATAATCTCATTTAATACCTGTCAATTAATTCTACCTATGCAACGCCTAATTGTTGACTGATTAATGATCATACCGCTAAATAGTTCATGTCACATAATCCATTTAAGTACATGTAGGCTAATTCTGCGCATCTGCCAATTCGGCGCATTGGGATTATTTCAAAATTAAATGAACCTGATTAAATCTTTTCAATTTTCTTTGACAGGTATCAAAACAAAGCTTCAAATATTATTTTGGATGACACTTGGGGGGTAAACTGGGCGAAAGACGTGTATTTTTTGTTTTTACCTGAATCAGGCTTAATGAGGGCCACAGGCCCTTACTTAATTTTGATTTTTTTTTTTACAGACATCTATTTTTTTCAACCAACTGGACCATCAGCATTTAATAAACACATGACAAATCAAGTATAACAACACAACATCTTTCCTTGTCTAAAGTATTGTATCTTGACTGGATGTTATTGTTTGGGTGCGCGGAATTAGCAGACAAAAGTGATCCCTGATCAATCTCCCCGAAAGCATGTTGCCGACCACCAGTCAGACGCCGATCCACCAGAGGTACCGAGGCCGGCGCGCACATAACGTCGATTTAACATCGATGCAACAGGGTTACGTTGCATCGACGTTGCTTCGACGTTTCCTTAACGTCATGTACCCGCTGGGAGAATTTTCATGCCATACATATCATGAAAACCATGAGCACCACATCTTTATTGAAATAAGAAAAGAAGAAGAAATTACCTTCAGATCCCCTTTACAGAAGTTCCTGAGACGAGAGATATAGCTATCCCCAAAGAGAGCGAAACGTACCATGATGTATACAGAAGTTGTTGTGTCTGTGTGACATGAAACAACATAAACCCTAGGCTTTATATAATATGAGTTATTTAAGTTAACAGTGCCAAAGTTATCAATGCTTTTTAATGAGCTTGGGTATTGAACATTTCCGCTTTCGGGACTCGGGACATGGCATGTGATACTTGCTCACCATAGTGCATGTAATTACCTGCGAGTGCTCACTAATTAAGACCAGATGTTTGCTCCTGAGCATTGACCAGTGATATCTTTAAATCTGTAAAATTTAATTAGGCTTCTTGGTGCTATTTACAAACGCCTGGTTTAATCTAGGCTAAATTTTTAAAGGCCTTTGAGTGAGTATAATTACAGAATCTTTCATCCAAAATTGCCTCCTCTCACTCTTAATTTCCTTACTACCTCATATATCGGTATATTCATGAGATAATTGGGCAAAATAATGATTTTAAAGGTCCGTTCCGGTTATTCCAGGTCCGTTCCGGTTATTGGGTCCATTCCGGTCCATTCCGGTTAGTAAACGGACCGAAAAGTGATGGCGTCTTAACGTGGGGGTGTGTCTATTTAAAGACAGACCACAACATAACTGCACCAGAGAAATTAAAGGTTGCTATTGTCTTTTAACAAGCTAAGACAACTGTATAGCATAGTGCTGCAAAATTGGTTTTAGGTCCCTGGAATGGATGAAACAAAAGCTCAAAGTCTTAAGTGCGCAGAATTAGCCTACAGCACTGTAACAAACGCAGTTGATTAATTTTTTATCACTTCCGTGTGTTAAAGTGACACTTTTCTTATTATCTTAAACGCCCCATTGAGGATGTTCTACGTGTCTTTCTATAAATAATTATACTTTTCTAAAAACCTTTTTAGATTCTCCTGTGTCTTCCAGAGGTACAGACTGACCCGGTCACAGCTATTGGGGACCGACCTTTGGTACTGATTTTATCTCCTGCAGGCACTAATAAAGTACGCCTTTTAGCACTTCCGGGCTCTGTGGACAGAAAATAAATAAATAGTTTTGTATGCTTTTTTATGGAAAATTCTGTAAGCAAATAGTGCAGGTCCTGATCAGAAGCAACGTTTTGCAGGGTCTGATCTGGGCCTGCACTGTAATGTATTTTTAATAACCCGTATGCAAGAGCTGTTTGAAATGGTGTTTACAGGGGAAAGCTTCAAAGTTTCTAAAGTCCTTGCTGAAAACTAACAAAGATATCAGCTATAAGAAAATGCTGAAGAAGCTAGGTGACCGGTTTGGGGATGATGACATCAGTACGGCTGTATATGCCCGGTTCAACCGAGCTATACAGAAGAAGAATGAATCCGTGGAAGATTGGGCTGACCGCGTGCAGGAACTGGCAGCCAAAGCATTCAACACCTTGCCGGATGAGTATTGTCGAAGCATGGCTGTTGACAGATTTTGCCAGGGCATGTTAGATTGCGAAGCGGGTCATAATGTAAATTTGCAAGCGCCTAAAACTCTAGAGGATGCTGTGAAACAAGTCCGCTTGTTCCAGCACATAAAAGAATCCTGCTATGAGAAGAGGCGAGGCCGAGGCAGAGATGTCGGAGTTACAGCCGAGGATTACAATGAGGTGCCGGAAGTCTGTGCTGTCGCAGAACAGTCAGAAATGAAAGCACTCATTTCAGAAATGGCAGAACAGAGAAAGATCTTGGAGAAGTTGTTGGTACGTGACCATCCCCAACAACCACCTGTGCAGTCGACAAGTGAGGCTCAGGGAAGAGACCCCAAGCGTGAGGGGAGAGTTTGCTTTTTCTGCCATAGGAAGGGACATGTGAAGAGAAATTGTAAGAAATGGCAGGAAGAGTTAAACAAGACTGGGGCGAGTCAGGGGGCCATGGCCCGTACCCAGAAAGAAGAGGGCCCAAGCAAGGGCCAGCAGTCTTAAAAACAACAGGGTGTGAGAGCAGAGATGCAGGGATACAGGCAACAACGGATGTTTCACTGTCGCAGGGCAGTATTGCTTCAGATTCCAGCGCAAGCTTGCCACAGCATTGTGGTGTGACTGCAACTTCGGAGAAAAACCCTGCAAAAATTGAAGTTCCTGTTGCTGAAACAAAGACACCGGTGAAGGTTTGCATGCTGAAGTCGTATCAAAATTCACCGTGCCGGTACGAGTAGAAGATGTAAATATAGAAGCAGTGGTTGATTCTGCGGCGGAGGTTACTATCATCTCTGATAAGATCTACGAGTCCATGACTGTACCACCCGGGAAACTCTATGATGTGCGACTGGATACGGCGGGCAGACAGATGTCCATAGATGGGTTTGTGGCTGGACCGATAAAGATGAAGATCGGTGGGAGCTACTATGATGGACCGATCTGTGTTGCCCCTATTGAACAAGACATGTTGTTCGGAGTTGACATCATGAAGAGGGGTTCAGCGGTTATTGACATGGGCAGAGGGATTTTCAGGTTCAAAGGCCATGACATCACCATGAATGTGGGAAAGGAAGACGGTGTCCCACGGGTGGCAAGAGTGAGCGTGGCAAAGCGGATGGTGATACCTCCTAACTCAGCAGCTCAGGTTAGATGCAAGATGGACCAGTCTATGCCTGACTATGTGATTGAGCCTACTCAAACCGAGAAAGTCTATGGCCCCAGGGTAGTGCGTTCTGCTGGGACTGACCCAGTGGTTTGCATTGTGAATTGCTCCGACAGGTACAAGTTACTACGGAAAGGCAAGGAAATTGCGAGAGCCAGCCCAGTGGAAGAATACCTGCCGGAGGAGGAGTTTGAGGAAGAGGCGGATGCTGAAGTCTGTGAAGTGTCACAGGCGTCAGTCCAGAAGGAGGCAGATGCAACATCAGTTCCAGACCATCTGAAGGAAACCTTTAGTGAGTCTGCACAACATCTGTCTGCAGATCAACAAACCCGTTTAGCAGCATTGTTGAACGAGTTTGGAGATGTCTTTGCCAAGGATGAGTTTGACCTTGGTACCTTTACAGAGATCGAACACGGTATCGACACCGGTGCCTCCGCGCCAATCAAGCAGCGAATGCGTCGAACTCCTGCATGTTTTGTGGGAGAGGAAGAGGCTCATTTAAAGAAAATGATAGACGCGGGTGTGATTCAAGAGTCCACATCCGAATGGGCCTCCGCGCCAGTTCTAATCAGAAAACGCGACGGAACTGTTCGTTGGTGCATTGATTATCGCAATTTGAATAAAGTTACCGTGAAGGACGTTTTTCCATTACCCCTCGTAGACGACTGTCTAGATACGCTCGCCGGAAGTGTCTGGTTTTCGAAGCTTGACGCTAATTCCGCGTATTGGCAAATTAACATAAAACCGGAAGATCGCCACAAAACTGCATTTCACACGCGATACGGTCTATACGAGCATGTAAAAATGGGATTCGGTCTCTGTAACGCGCCGGCAACTTATGCGCGCGTGATGAATTTAGTTTTGCGCGGACTGAACTGGAAAACAGTTCTCGCGTTTTTGGATGATGTCCTCATCATGGGCAAAACCTTTGAGGATCACCTAGCCAATCTAGGTGATGCATTGAAGCGGTTTCGGAAGTTTGGCTTGAAACTCAAGCCGAAGAAATGCGTCTTTTTCCAACAAGAAGTCGAATTTCTTGGTCGGATGGTTAGCGGTGACAAGTTATCTATGACTACAGCGGACACACAGTCCGTGGCATCATGGCCTGTCCCAACTTGTTCTAAAGATGTCGAACGTTTCATGGGATTAGCAAATTATCACCGTGGCTTTGTGAAGAACTTCTCGAAACTAGCGGAACCTCTATACAGTGTGGTTGGAAAGCACAAGTTCAGGTGGAAAGAAGAGCAACAAGAAGCCTTTGATTCACTCAAAGAAGCCCTCGTCAATCCACCAGTCCTGGCTCTTCCGAATCATCAAGATAGCTTTATCCTGGATACTGATGCCTCAAATGAAGCTATCGGAGCCGAACTACTTCAGTTCCAAGATGGTGTAGAGAAAGTTATCGCATACAGTAGCTATGCTCTAACCAAAGAACAGAGGAGGTATTGTACCACTAGAAAAGAACTGCTGGCGATTGTAAGATTCTGCAGACAGTTCCGGTACTACTTACTAGGCAAGCCATTTACAATTAGAACTGACCATTCGAGTTTGACATGGTTATTGCGTTTTAGAGAGCCACAAGGACAGTTGGCTAGATGGATGGAAGAGCTGTCACAGTACAACATGGTTTTGAAGCATAGAGCGGGATCCAAACATTCCAATGCTGACGCATTATCCAGGATTCCCTGTGGCGAGATGACCTGTGACCAGTTTCTTCAGGGGGTGAGGCCTACAGATTTGCCTTGTGGGGGATGCAGCTACTGCGTAAGGGCTGATAGCCATTGGGGAACCTTTACCCGGGAGGTTGACGACGCGGTTCCATTGACGTCGCTGGTTACTACTGGTGCGGGGGGCGTAGTGCACAACGCTGGGGTACCAGGAGCCGGGGGCGGTGATCATGGGGAACTGGGGGGCCCATTGGTTAGAAATACGCAACTGGATGTGCAACAGAATCCAGGGAAGCAGCAGTCGTATCAGGGGATATCAGCGGAGACAGTGGGTGTCGGGGCGAATAACCAGGTTAAAAAGAATGGCAAGCCGGTCAATTGTGATGGCGCAGCTGGTAATGTAGACAGACAGCCGCCAGGAGCACAGTCGCTGACAACTATCCGTGACTGGGTGAAAACCAGATCATTGTCAGAAGAGGAGCGACCAGCAGTAAGCCAGATGTGGAACAAAGAAGATGTGTTCATAGAGATTACATCCAGCTCGAATGCATTTGATGTAAATTTGGTTAAACCGGTAGTCTCAGTCTGTGATGTCACTGCGCGAGGACAGCAATCTGTCCTATCTTGTTGGGGTTTCGATGTCACAGAGGTTCAAAAGTTACAGCAGGAAGACTCGAACCTCACCATTTTGTTGGAATGGTTGGAGTCTAATGTCACACCCAGTGAGGCAGACCTGTTCATTGCAAGTCCTGCTGCAAAGTACTATTGGTTGGACAAAAGCAAGAGATCCGGCTCTGGGGCATTTTGGGATTGACAGCGAGCGGGAAAAACGTCGACTAACGTAGAAAGAGACGACCGAGAAGAATATTCTACAAGTATTTGGGACCAAGACGCTACCAATCTTATTCAGGTAATACCCAGATACTTTAGTGGGACCAGGACTGGGGACGGAAAAGGGCAGTCCTACCTGGATAAATGGGTGAAATTCTCCTGGCAGCTTGGCTGGTGTTGTCACTTCAAGATGGCTGTCTAGTCTGCATTAGCTGTGGTCTAGATTGCACGATTTTGTCGTTCCCGGGTCCCATGGAATATCCAAGTGGGTAAAACCCATCACCAGGGTCGGTGTTTCTGGGCATCTCACGACACAACACTCCTCCCCACTTTATCTTGAAGGCCTTATCACCGGCTGCCAGGTTCATCCTTTAGTGAGACTTTAGTCCCACTGTCACTTCGGGCCTGGGGCCCCTGGGCGAGTCTATAAGTGCCACTTTTATCATCTGGCTTGGAGGAGACTGCTGACTTGAGACTAGTACACTACTAGTCTCAAGTCGTAGTGTCTTGCTGGGGAGCAAATTCTTTCCCTTAAGAGTAGACCCCTTTTTTCAGTGGGACAGGGCTCATAGAAAAGCGAACAGGAAGTCCCGAAAGTTGTCTCCCTTTGAAAAATGGCAGAAAAAATTGGCCAGGTGTTCCCGTTTCCCTTAAATATGTAGGATCACATCTTGCCCAGCAACCCTAATTTGATTTGAAAGAAAGCCTATCTGCCGACCCTACGCTAAAATGTTGAAATTGGAAAACCATCACGAAAACATGCCTATGTAATTGTTACTCCCTTTATCGTAAAAATATGGTTTACAGGAGAATACAACTTTATTTTTGTCGCGCCTGCTATTAGCATGGCGCGATAGAGGCATCCGGTTTTCCGTCCGTTTGGCAAGGCATCAACATTTGCCACCACCCTAGCTTTCACCCTAATGTTCAAGTTTATTTCTCAAGAACTATAAGAGCTTCATTAATGATATTTGGTACAAACTTGTAGCTGGGGATGGTAACTTAAATGCAAGCGTCTATATTTGACCTTGACCTATATTTCATGGTTCACTGATTTCGTAAAATATTGCGACCACCCTAGCGTTCACCCTTATGATCAAGTTTAGTTCTCAAGAACTGTAAGAGCTTCATTAATGATATTTGGTGCAAACTTGTATCTTGGGATGGCAACTTCAATGCCAGCACCCATATTTGACCTTGACCGACAATCTTGGGTCACTGACTTAGTAAAATATTGCGACCACCCTAGCGTTCACCCTAATGGTCAAGTTAATTTCTCAAGAACTATGAGAGCTTCATTAATGACACTTGGCACAAACTTGTATTTGGGGATGGCAACTCAAATGCAAGCATCCATATTGGACCTTGACCTACATTTCATGGTTCACTGATTTTGTAAAATACATGTGTTATGATCACTCTAGCGTTCACCCTTAGGGTCAAGTTCATTTCAAAAGAACTATAAGACCTTTATTAATGATACTTAGTACTTACTCATATCTAGGGATGACAACTAAAATGCAAGCATCCATATTTGACCTTGACGTAAATTTCATGGTTCATTGACATAGTGAACTATAACATCAACCCTGGTGTTCAACCTAATTAGAACTATTAGACTTTCAATGATGATACTTAGTACAAGCTTGCATCTAGGAATGGCAACTTTTATGCCAGCATCAATGTTTGACCTTTGCCTAGATTTCATGGTTCAGTGACCTTGCAAGATGCAAGGTGCAAGATAGCCTTCGGCAGAATTCTTGTTCTTATTTTTGCCTAAAAACATAGATTGCGGGTACTTGTTAAGAGTACCCACAATCTCTGTTTAGAGCAGAAATACATTGTATGATAACAGTTTTTTTACAGAAATTTTTCATATTTTGGTGGTAAAATTTTCAATATATTTCAATAGGCATTTTCGTAATGAGAACATTGTTTTGGCATTCGGTTCATATTTGGTAGGTTGAAAGATCTACATGTATATAGGTCCAAAGGTTTATTCAGCAATACCACCGCCTATGCCCATGACCTCAAGTACGATTTTCCAGGCTAGCTATCCTGTCAGTTGACAGCTCTTGTTGGACATGTTCAATATATTCGATGGCCCAACTTCAAAGTGCCAGTGTTCTACCTTAGAGCTTTACTGTTAGTTTGCTGTAAGCTATGCTTGTTTAATGTTTTGCATGCTGGGTATTTATTTTTTGCAGTAGACAACATTTTGAAATATTTTCCTAATTTTCAGAATTTGTCGTTTGCTGAATCAGCCTAGAGAGTGCTAAAAGTTAATGTCAGGGACAAGCCCTATGAGTGAAATTATCCAATGTCAAGCTCGTATTGGGAAACATAGACAACAGATTATTCTAGTCAACAACTATTGCACATGAAATGATGGAATCACCCCTGAATCTGGTAAGTCAAATTACATGTATATTTGACAAAAACTGATAACACTAAAGTTAGAATTGAAGCTGTCATAGTATAGCGAAAATTCATGAAACAAAACTTTGGCTGCAGTAAAACATCCAGCCCCCGAGGTTATAAAACTTTTTTCATGCTCAACTCAGCTGAGCATGAAACTTGTGGTGCTCATAAAAATTAAAATACTAAGAAGTCGAGCGATTTTTCTTTCTCAGACAGCAGAGAATGTTATTTGTCCTGGTCACAAATTTTAAAATGCCAACAATTGTTGGCATTTTAAAATTTGTGAGCAGGACAAATTTCATGCTCAAATGAGTTGATCATGAAAAAAATTCCATAACCTTGAGGTCATAAAACTTTCTTCCATGCTCAACACAGCTGAGCATGGAATTTATAATGCTCATAAAATATAAACTTACAAATGAAAGAGGCAATTTTCCTGCTCAAATCAGCACAAAATATCATTTGTCATGCTCATAAATCTTAAAATGCATTTTAAAATTTATGAGCTGCTCAAGATAAGAGGGAATAAAGGGGTATTTCAGCATTGAAATTTTTGAAAATCAGCATCGAAACATAATTTGAGGAGTAAAATACTCAATGAAATTTTGGATTTCAGCATTGAAATCAAATTTAGGGGTAAAAAATTCATCCAACTTTACATCTTTAAACATGCATAGTGATTACCTTCTCACTGATTCTTTTGTAAGCAGTAGCAGCATATAAGATAAGAATGAGTTAAACACTGCACAGAGGACAAATTTATGCATTCTGTAAATTTATGTGGGAAAGTAACTGTCCTTTTAGCTTTCAGCTATTGATGTTTCCATTAGGGTCTAGTTGTTTAATGTCTGTGTTTCTTTCCCTTTGGTGTCTCTGATGGGAGCTGTGGGTTAATTGTATTGATTCCTGATCATTGCCTCCACTTCTATTTCTTTATCATTGGTGTTTTTCAGAGAATAGAAAGCTTGGCATTTCATGTGAATTGTCTGCTAAGCACACAATTCACTTGAAATGCCAATCTGTCTTTTCTCTGAACACACCCCCACCACAAAACAAACAAGAAATATCTTTAAAAAAGATATGCGGCGTAGATTTAATTGGAAGGTTGTTTAGAAACCAGTGCTTCAGCTGAAGTGCACGACCCGCCGGATGCTTTTAGCTTGATGAGTGTTACCATATATGGGTATGGCGGCCATTTTGGTCATGTGACCTGGACCTAAAACGGTTCCCCCAATAAATGCGCCTTATCGTAAGGAGCAAAAATATATCTAATACTTTAGTACTGTATTCTGAATCGTTTGCAGGATAAAATGAATTCTCACTTTTCCAATACAAAAGCATATGTGTCAAAGTTTGACCTAGGCACAAAGAAGGTCAAGGTCAACCCAGGGTCACCATTTTAGCAATTTATGATGGGCCTACGTCCCAGATGTTATTTATCAATCTTCGTGGAAATCTGCCAAGTAGTTCTGGAGAAGACTATTTTGAAGGGTTTTTTACCATATATGGCTTGGCGGCCATTTTGGTCAAATGACCTGGACCCCATGAGCAAATTTTGGTTTCCTCCATTCCATAGAGGCTCCATATGAAATTTGACCTTAATCGGCCCAACGGTTTCCGAGGAGAAGCAGTTCGAAAATTTTCACATTTTTCGCCTCGGCGAGGCTATACTAAATGGAATGTAATATTTTGCAAGTTCATTGGTTAGACCTCATTGATACTATCAGTATGCCAAAAATTGTTTAAATATTCCAAGCGGTTAAGTCACTATCACCAATTTTCACAAACGGGTTACGGACGGACAGACAGACAGACCATATATGGCTTGGCGGCCATTTGGGTCCTGTGACCTGGACCCCATGAGCAAATTTTGGTTTCCCCCATCCCATAGAGGCTCCATATGAAATTTGACTTCAATCGGCCCAACGGTTTCCGAGGAGAAGCAGTTCGAACATTTTCACTTTTTTTCGCCTCGGCGAGCCCATACTAAATGGAATATAATATTTCGTAAGTTCATTGGTTAGATCTCATTGATATCTGTCAGTATGCCAAAAATTGTTTAAATATTCCAAGCGGTTAAGTCACTATCACCAATTTTCACAAACGGGTTACGGACGGACAGACAGACTGACAGAATGACGTGGTGATTTTAGGGCACTCTTAGAAAATCAACCGACTTCAGTCGGTCGCTTTTTCTGCGGGTCGTGCAATATGAGCTACAATAGTGACAGCAACAATTGTCTAGCTATGAACTGGTTTACTGTATTCAAACAATTCAGATGTCACGCGAGGAAAAATAGCTTTGCAGAGGGCGGTGTCCCGCCTGTTTGAGCTAAGGTCAATGTAAAAGGTCAAGGTTAAAAACATGACCTCATTTCAAGAGCATATGATCTCAAGTATATGCATAACAAATAAGAAAACGTTATCATTTACTGTTTTTGAACACAAATTCTAGGGTTAACATTTCGGGTTGTCGCTATGGTGAACGTAAACGCATAGGCGGACGAACAAACGGACGAGCAGACAAACGGACGGAAACTTGATCTTATGTGCACCTAATTAAAACTCAAATTACTCTTATTCCTTTTCAGAATTTATATAATATTAATGATATTCGAAAATGTCCATTTTGTGTTAAAATGGAGGACATAAAGTTTGCTGAAGACAAATGATACACTGCAACTTTTATTTAGCATATATTGTAAATTAAACATCTGTCAATTTGTAATGCGATTATTACATGTTTTTGTCATGCTATATCTCTTTATTGGTTTCATTGGGCAACAGGGCTTGGGTGTCATTTCATCTCAATGTCGGGTAAAAGTCCCACAAACTTGGAAGCAACGTCTCCAAAATGACCTACACAGTGTTGATGGGGACGTTAAACCTCAAATCAAACAAACAATTCCTTTCGCAGAAAATTCTTCCTTTCGCGAAAGGAACCTTCCTTTCGCGAAATGGTTCCTTTCGCTATATAGACCAACCACGTGAAATTAGGTCAAAATAGCTGTTCACCGCAGCAGTTACAGAATTCACTAGAAACACAATTATACATATGACGTATGGTCATCAAAGGACGGTGAGCAAGCCGAAACTGTATATATTTTTCATTCATGTCTCACATAAAAAAACGAAACATTTCCTGGGTTAAAACTTCAGTAAACTGTCGTACTTTTGAGTAGATTTATTTATGCAAATCATTGACCAATGAAATGGTCATCTCCTTGGACATGTGGTTTTATTGACCAATGGAATAACGAAAAATGTAGGACAAAAGCAAAACCATAACGGCTACGCCGTAAAAATAAAAATAAAATTTGGTATGCTACACTTAAGTTTGGTTCTTTAACAGTTATGCATTACAAATGGGCTTTATACTCATTGTACCAAAAGCTTATCTGGAGCACTGCCACCATCAATGTTCAGTTACGCTGTTTATGTTAGTTCTGCATGAAAACCACATACTTTTTTCTTCTTAAAGTATAGGACATCTGTCAGGAAAGAGTGTTTGTGTATGTTTTTGAGAGTGACTTAAAAAAAAGCAGTGTAGCATTTGGGAAAATTTAATCAAACAAAAAGTAAAGAGAAACCAACTTTGAAGCAGATTCAGACAACCAAAAAAAATAAAAATAAAAAAAAATTAAAGAAAAGAAAAGATAATCCACCTCATTTTATAAATCTTTTCACAGAAATAATACACATAACTTTATATTCTCCTAGAAGGATCCAAAGACTTATTCTGAATTAAGCTATGATTCTGTGACCTATATTTCATGGTCCATTGATTTCAGACTTAAGTCAGTTTAGCAAGGCAAAATTTAATGTCTCTGACACTATATGATGGATTTATATGATTTCTTGCAACATGCCACAATGTCATATTGACCTACATGTTATGGTTGATTGATTTTGGTCAATATCAGTACAGGTACTGTTTATATTTACATGACCCTTGGTGTAGAAGCCCCCATGGTGTAGTGGTTATGCTACTCGCCTCATAAAGCAGGGGTTGTGGGTTCATTCCCGGGCTTCTCCAGACTTTGGATGAGTCTTTATACCAAGGTCCCATCTCAGTATGACCTTAGCTGTTGGTGGGATGTAAAACTCAAACACACACAACTCTTGGTATATTTTCTGAAGAAGGTTCAGGTCACAGTGACATATACTTAAGGGAAATGGGAATACCTAGCACATCTGTCCGTCATTTTTCAAAGGGAGACAACTTTCCGAACTTCCTGTTCACTTTTCTTTAGGCTCAGTTCCACCAAAAAAGGGGTCTACTCTTAAGGGAAAGAATTTGCTCGTCAGGAGCAAATTCTTTCCTTTAAGAGTTGACCTCTATTGACATGGGAGACAAAAATACTTTTGCAGGAGTTGCCTCCACTGATGGTGTTCCCATTCCCCTTAATGCTTAATACAGTCTAACTTCAATGGCTTGAACCCCTTTTGGACCATGAAAATTTGTTCGAGACAGTGGTATTTCGAGCCATGGAGAGTGATACCAGGAGGCAAAACCCTAGCGGTTTCGACTGGCGGTAGGGCTTGAGATGTCATTTCATCTCAATGTCAGGTAAAAGTCCCACAAAATTGGAATCAACGTCTCCAAAATGACATTAATAGTGTTGACGGGGACATAAAACCTCAACTCAAACATACAAACAAACAAAAATTTTAATGGAGATAATTGTGGAATATCTTTTCGTTTTTCTTTATTATAAATGTATGTTGTGCATACTCAGTAGAATCCCATCATAGAGACGATTCTAATGAGTACAACAGCACGCATTTGCAAAATAAAAGAAGTAAATCCACTTTTCTGATCAAAATCCGTGGCAGTTTTCTTATTTATACTGCAAGCATAGGTTATGGGTGTTTGTTAGAACCGCCTTATTGAGGCAGTTCTAATGTGTGCCCACAAAGTAAAACACCAGTTTTCTCTATATAAAGTGGAGTTTGTGAGGTGTCAAGTTCTGCAACTGAAGGTTAGGTGATTTTTCTCCGGGTACTCAATTTTTCGCCTACCTCTGATTAACAATCAGCTCGAAATAATTGAATTAATCTTGAAAGGACCGTAAAACAGAAACCAAAATAAATAAAATGGGGTTTATGGGGTGTTCATTTCACAGACTTGTTCACGTGATGAATAACTTTCTTTAACCCATTTTGTACCAGAAACCCCAAAACGGGTACCGTGGCAAACAGTGCAGGCCCAGATCAGACGCCGCAGAACGCGGCGTCTGATCAGAGCCGCCACTGTTTGCTTAAAGTTTAGTCATTTTTCAAATAAATCTTGATGAAAACACAACCTGACACCCCTAAATTTTGAAATAGACTCCTGCCAGATATAAGGAGGAAGAATCCATTTGGTACAAAAAGGGTTAAATATGTTTTAGGCCCATCAGCAAGGAAGAAAAGCAGACGCATTAATAAAGGCGGGAAAATATGATGAAGCCATTTCCTGCCACAACAGAGCTGCGGGTTTGTATACCATACACTTCGTAACCCTTACAATGTCAATCACAACAGTTGTTGTCTGCTTTGTTGTCTGCTGGTTAACCCATTGCATGCGGGAAACCCCTAAAGGGGTACCTTGGCAAACAGTGCAGGCCCAGATTAGATGCCACAGAAAGTGGCGTCTGATCAGGGCCTGCATAATTTGCTAACAGAATTTTCTGTCAACGGAAAAATAGGCTTACCACCCCTTATATGACAAATGGACTTGTCCAACATATAGCAATGGAAGAGTCCACAAGCATACAATACACATGTAGTTTAATTAAAAAGTCATTGTTACAAACAATGTGAACCAAAATCAGACAGATCCTCTCAGGAGAAGCCTCGGGGGTGTAGTGGTTACGCTACTCGCCTTGCAAACCAGGGATCACAGGATTGATCCCGGGCTTCTCCAGACTTTTGGATGAGCCTTTAAACTGAGATCCTGTCTCCGTATGACCTTAGCTATTGGTGGGATGTAAAACACTCACGCTCCTCTAGGAGCACTTGGAGCAGTCTGATCAGCATAGCAACAGATAAGGTAAGTACATGTATTTTGTGATAACTGGAGGATAGTTTTTGTCGATTCTCAATAAAACACCTGCCTTGTGGGTATTCAGCTGAGGCGGTTCTAATGAGTACCCACAACATAGGTTGATATGGAGAAATGAGAAGTGTCCTTCTATTATTATAAAATACCCATCTTATTTGGTGCTATGTATCGGGTCCACATTGTTTGACTGAATGCAAAAATATTTCAAAACATTTGCAAGATGCAGCAGATGACATAAACAGGTTTGTTTTTTGTCCCACCTGCTTGTAGCAAGGTGTGACATAGGCGTCCGCTTTTCCGTCCGTTCATCTGTCCATTCATCTGTCCCTCTATTAACATTTACGTTGAAGTTCGACATTTACGTCAAAGTTTTTATTTATGTCAACTACAAACCTCAGCTAGCATCAAACCTTACGGTACATGAAACATCTCCCTGACCTTCTGACTTTGTAGGCACCTTGACCTGGTGACTTTGACTCATATTTTGCAATCAGTGACTTTGACCATTAGGTCGAAGTTCGACATTTATGTCCAAATTTGTATTGTAATCATCTCCAAGACTAAACAACCATCAAAACTTTCATGAAACATCTGCCTGAGCTCCTGACTAGGCAGGCACTTTGACTGGTGACCTTGACCAATATTTTACACTCCACTAAGTTTGACAAATATTATATCGAAGTTCCAGATCTCCTAAAATAAAAGGCCCATAACCATCAAATCTTGCATAGTGCTTCTCCTAGATGCACTGACACTGCAAGTACCTTGACCCGGTGACCTTGTCCTGTATTTTACACTACATTGACTTTGACGCTATTTACGTTGATGTTCCTTGACCTATATTTAGCTCCAGTTACTTTGACACATTTTATGTCGAAGTTCCAGATCTCCTCAAATAAATGGTCTGCAACCATCAAATGTTGCATAATGCTCCTCCTAGATGTACTGACTCTGCAGGTACCTTAACCTGGTGACCTTGACCTATATTTTATGCTCCAGTGACTTTGACACAATTTACGTCAATGTTCCAGATCTTCTCAAATAAAAGGCATGCAACCACCAAATCTTGCATAATGCTTTTCCTAGATGTACTAACTGTGCAGGTACCTTGACTTGGTGACCTTGACCTATTTTTTGCACTCCATTGTCTTTTACACATTTTAGGTCGACATTCTGTATCTTCTTAACTGCAAGGCCTACAACCACCAAACCTTGCATAGTGCTTCTCTACATTTACTGACTCTACGAGTACCTTGACCTGGTGACTTGCGGGTAACTTGAACTTGCATAAATGCACACATGCATACATGCATGTGCACATACATGCATTCATACACTCATGCATGCAAAGACATACATGTGCATCACACATGCATGCATGCAAGCACATACACATGCATGGACATACACATACATGCACACATGCAATCACACATGCATGCATGCACCCACACATGCACACATGCATGTATGCATGCTTAAATGCACACACATGCATGCATGCACACATGCATGCATACACACATGCACACATGGCAGCCATCTTGAAATTCTTCAAACGACATCTTGCAAACCAAAGGTTGAATTGAGGTGAAACTTGATGGGAGGCATTGGGATGACATGGAGATTCAGATTTGCTAAAAACATTCAATTCTGATATCCAAGATGGCCGCTTCTTCAAATGACATTTCCTCCCGAACCAAAGGTCAAATTGAGCTGAAACTTGACGGGAGGCATCGGGGTGACATGGAGATTCAGATTTGCTCAAATTGTTCCGTTCCCATATCCAAGATGGCTGCCGTGGTGGTCTTCAGGAAATTCTTCGAACAACATCTCCTCCAGAACCATAGGTCGAACTGAGCTGAAACTTGATGGGAGGCATCAGGGTGACATGGAGATTCAGATTTCCTAAAAATGTTCCATCCCGATATCCAAGATGGCTGCCATGTTGAAATTCTTTAAACAGCATCTCTTTAAAAGGCATCGGGGTGACATGGAGATTCAGATTTGCTAAAATTGTTCCATTCTGATATCCAAGATGGCCACCATGGCAGCCGTCTTGAAATTCTTCGAATGTCATCTCCTATCAGATTCAGAGTTGCTAAAGGCAATGTGACCTGATAGACAAAATGGCCACCAAGGCACAAAGTAATATATGATCAGCCTCATCCAGGTGAGCTATTCTTGGGCCTCTAGTTTGATTTTTATATTCTGGGAGATGTTGCACTAATGTGACTGGGCACATATTCTGGGAACCAGATCAAAACAGCCTTTTGAAAGTGCCATTGGTGTTCGAGCCATCGATATTTCACTTTATCATATGACGTCGTTAATAAGCATGTCATGTAATAAAAATCTTAAGACCACACATGTTATAACACTTTGACGGGATTAAGTTAAAAGTAATGTTATGATGACATCCATGTCATCCATGCATTTTTTTTGTGGAAAAATTGTCAAGTTTAAAGGCGATAAAATTCATTTTAAAGTGATCATATGATAAACAGAATCTTACACTCATGGTCATTTCATATGAAATTTATGAAACTCACTGCAGGCTTGTTTCATTAATATCATATGAAATGACTACTTGTGTAAGATCCTCTAAGTATACTGTCACTATTTTTTACACTTATCAGATTAGCTTGTCATATTACATTAATAGCAAGTGCATTGCAATGTTTATTTCAGAACTGATACTGGATGCGATGCAGCAGACTAGCTGTAAGACAGCACTGGAGTCTCTTAAACTGCAACATGCCCATCATCTGAAACAGACAGACCAGTTGTATGATAGACAGAGGCGGGCACAGATCTTACAGATCAGACAGACTAAATCACAGTTCATTAATCAGTCAACACAAACTCTTATACAGGTAACTGTAACATTATCCCTTATCCTGCTGAATAAATAATTTAACCATTATCAACCAATCAGATTACCATAAAAATCCTAAAAATTCGGACACCTTGAGAACTTGGTGTAATTCTCTGAAAATTTCTAACAAATTTCTTTTAGGATCCAGCAAGGAGTCCAAAAGGTGCAAATGAATGGCAAACAGTGAAGACCCTGATCAGACTTCTCCTTCAGGAGAAGTCTGATCTGGGTCTGCACTGTTTGCTTAGGTCTGTCTGTTCCAATATTTAGGATCATTACGGTACTTGATATAATGTATTTGTTCAATTCACAAACTGAATGACAAACAGTACTACCCATAATGCCATCTTTGGAAGCCTCTGTGGTTTAGTGGTTACACTGCTCATCTTATAAACCGGCCCCGATAGCTCAGTTGGTAGAGTGTCAGCTCCGGGGAACGGGAGGTCACGGGTTCAATCCCGGGCCGCGACATACCAAAGTTGTTAAGAATGGTACTAGCTGCTCCTTGCTTGGCACTCAGATTTACGGGGTAGAGCTAGGACTGTCAGGATAATGTGACTGGGTGTGGTATCCTGTAATGTGTCTGGGACATGATACTTCAGTGAGGCAGGAGGCAGCACTATGTGGAGCGCTGTGGTGCAGTGGTAAAGTATCGGACTCGGGATCAAAAGGTACCGGGTTCGATCCCCATGAGCAGCAAGTGTTGTTTCCTTGAGCAAGATACCTTATCCACATTGCCTAGTACTGGTCTCTTTCCAGGAAAAGAGGGCCACATGGAAGATTAGTACTAGTACTAAATGTGTTACCCTCTATAAATAAGGTTGATTATTATTGTTATTATTATTATTAAAAGTGAGCATTGAGCTCCCTGTCGCAACAAGACACCATCGTGATATGACTGAAAAATTGTTGAAAGCGACGTTAAACCCGAATTCACACACACACACACACACCCATCTTATAAACCAGAGGTTGTAGGTTTGATTCTGAACAAGTCTTTTAACTGAGGTTCCATCTCTATATGACATTGGTTATTGTTGGGACGTAAAAACTAAAAAAAAACAACAAAACTTTCAGGCCCGCTCAGTAGCTCAGTAGGATACACATCTAAACTGGTGAGCAAGTACAATATCTAGCACTGGTATTTTTGCAGCAAAAATGATCTATAAATTAATGGTGTTGTGTGTTCTCTTTAAAATTGCCTCATTGAGGCGATTCTAATGAGTACACGCAACATACCTTTTAAAGGTAAAATCAGGGAAACCTCCCTGAAATGCTCATCTATATAGAAGTGGCCCCCTCCCATCAGGGCTTAAGGAAATAGATGGGCTGCAGAGCTGAAACTGACTGCACACACTCATCCCCCACCCATAGGGGCTTGAAGAAATATATGGGCTGCATGATGCTTCCACGCAGAGCTGAATCTGGCCCGCACACTAGTACTGGTAAACCGCTTGGAGGATCTAAGCCTGTCCAGGAACTGCGGTGCGAGGCAGACCGTCCATGCTAATAAACCCTATTGGTTTTATTGGGCGACAGGGCTTGAGATGTCATTTCATCTCAATGTCGGGTAAAAGTCCCACAAAATGGAAGCAACGTTTCCAAAATGACCTTTACAGTGTTGACGGGGACGTTAAACCTCAAATCAAACAAACAAAACTGACTGCACATGAGTACTGGTAAACTGCTTAGAGGATCTAAGCTGCCAGGCAAGGGGGTGCAAGTCTGACAGTCCATGCTTATAAACCCTATTGGGTTTCATTGGAAGACAGAGCTTGTTTGTTTGAGTTGAGGTTTTACGTTCCTGTCAACACTATTATGGTCATTTTGGAGACGTTGCTTCCGATTTTGTGGGACTATTACCCGACATTAAAGTCCCTAAATTGGAAGCAGCATCTCCAAAATGACCTATACAGTGTTGACGGGGACGAACAAACAAAATCAGTTATATAGATATCTTTAGCTATTGGGTTCTTTAGGGTCAGCAGAGTGAGTTCGAATTAACCAAGATAAGGGAGCTATCTGCAGTGTTTGAATTATTGAAGTTTCAATGTATTCAGGCCTCGCTGTGGCCCACTTTGAAAATACAGGTTTTCATATAGGTTCTTCTTACTCAAAATATTGGTTCCTACAGGATTTTCAATATCAAATATAGGTATAACAAACTTTCTTCCACACTTGCATGAAGATTTAAAACTGAAGAAAAAATATTTGATGAATTATTGCCCCACAATTACTCAGATAAAGTTGATCTAAATTTTACACATTCGGAGCGAGCCAATTGAGCAAGGAAAAATATACAATTTCTTAACCATTTTCATCACTTTTGGGGAACTCAAAAGTAAAAATAGAAGGGAATTTTGAAGAAAAGTTGGAATTGAGTCACGAGAAGGCTCAAAAAGAAAAAAAATATAGTTTTTTTTTTCATGAAAATACTGGCTTTTTATAGGTTTTATGAACAAAATAAAGGTTTTATAGGTTTGACGCAAAATTGTAGGTTATAATATAATGTTATTAATAAAGTAATTACGTATTGGCCCAGGAACAGGTCCGAGGTCTGCTGCATTGGCCCGAGGTCGTTCGACTTTGGGGCTAATGTAGCTGACCAAGGACCTGTAACTGGGTCAATGCAAAAATACTTGATCAATGACAATTTTATTTATTGACACTATTTTAAAATCATGATTATTGATTTTTTTTTACCTCACTTGACCTCAGTTAATATTGGTTGACCTGCGATCAATACAGGATAGTCAATTAATAATAGGTTTTATAGATTTTGCTAGGAGGCCTCAGTTACAGTACAGAATATCTAGAATTTCAAGGCTTTTGCAAGGGTTTATTTTTATGGATCTCAGTTTCTTTTTTCCCAGGGACCAGTGATATCTGCCAATGTGGACCAATCGGATGCTCCAACATTCCGTTTATCTCAAGATCAGTCCATCAGTGACAATATTGAATCTATATCACCTCTTGATGATGATCCTACATATCGAACTTTGACAGAGCAAGACTCTTTGATTGGACTTTTGATCCGGAGAACACAGAATGCCGATGCACCAAACTTAAAATCATTACATTCTGGTGTACCGATAGAAAGAGTGTTTTATTCCAGACCAACAATTTGTGAAGTGAATTCGGAGAAAAACCAGTTGGAAGAGCTCCGTAGTTTAAATGAAGAGTTACAAAAACATATTAAACAGCTACTACAAGAAAATGACGATTTAAAACATGGCAATAAAAAACTGCAAGAAAGAGTAGATCATTTAGAGACAGGAAGTATATATTCCCAGAGTATTTTCAAGGAGGTTGGTGGGAGTGGTATAGAAGCAATTCCTGATTTACCTCCCCTGGAAATGCCTACATTTGATTTCGATTTGTTGGAGAAGAAAGATGAAAAGAAAAGTAGTTCAGAAGATCTTTCAGGGCAGTCTTTTTAACCGTTAAGATGACAATAACAATAATTGTCCTCTGCTTTGTTGTCTGCAAATTATTTTAAAAGTCATTGTTACAAACAGTGTGGACCCAGTTCAGACTGCTCCTGTAGGAGCAGTCTTGCTCCTGTAGGAGCAGTCTGATCTGTGTCCACAGTTTACTTGGATGCAAAAATATTTTTAAAAAGTTGACAAGAAGACGGAGCAGACGACATAACCAGACAACATTTTCAGATGCAGTTTTTCTTGACAGCTTAAGGGGAATGGATACACCTTCTGGGGAGGTAACTCCTGCAAAAGTTTTTTTGTCTCCTATAGGGGTCAACTCTTAAAGAAAAGGATTTGCCCCAGAGGAGCAAATTCTTTCCTTTAAGAGTAGACCCCTTTTCAGTGGGACATGGCTTATAGGAAAGCGAACAAGAAGTCCTGAATGTTGTCTCCCTTTGCAAAATGGCGGAAAAATCTGCCAGGTATTCCCATACCCCTAAATGGTGTTAAGCCTTAAGATGCCATCACTACAGTTATTGCCTGCTTTGTCTTCTGCCAATTACTTCAAAAGTCACTGTTGCAACTAGTGTGGACCCTGATTAGACTGTAGTCTGATCAGGGTCTACAGTGTTTGCCTGTATGCAAAAATATATGTTTGAGAAAGAAGTTTGCAAGAAAATGCTGCAGTCCTCAAAAACAGATGACATTTTCAGATGTATTTTTCTTGGTGTTGGAAGAGAACCATTATTCTTTATAGTGCTAAGCACAAATGTGCAGACAGCATTTTCATTGTTTTCCCGAAAGTTCAGAGCCTTAGGATAAAACACCTTTGTGAAAAGTGAATTATTTCATACCTGGACCCCAGCCTTCGGGGGCCTGGAGAAATATATAGGGCTGCATGATGCATCCACGCAGTAAACCCACCAGTAATTTTTACTGACCATTCCAAGTCGGTGCTTTTGCTGTGGTTCCTTCATGTTTTGTGTTGATGGTTCTGATTCTTTCCCTCATCATAGATGTTGTTACGTTGACGATTCTGGTTCTTCCCCTTTTTGATTGTTCATTTTTAGTTACATTTGTCCTTCCAGTTTAATGTTTGTCATGTTGGTGATTCTGATGCTTTCCCCCATTATTGCTCAGTTTTAGTTAGGTTCAGATATTCTGAGTCAGCACCTGTTTGGGCAAGAGCTGCTGACTCGGTTTACCTGTGGTCTGTTTTGTTTACTGTTGTAGCGTGTACCCGGTCGTCCACGAAGTCAAGCAACACGGTCACCCATCCAGGTACTAACCGCTATCTCCTTTGCTTAACTTCGTGAAAAAGCTAACCACTCTACCCGCGTCGCTAAAAGAGCCGGCTCCTACAGCAAGGCTGTAGAAGTGGTATTTATCCATAACCGTTACATTTCTCCCCCTCATCTCTTGACTTCGTCCCGAAGTCACACATGCCTCACAAGGCTAAACCCGAGGGTGGAGTCTATGTAACAAACCAGCGGCACTGTTTCCATCCCACCGCTGCCACCAATGTAGCGTGTACCCGGTCGTCCACGAAGTCAAGCAACACGGTCACCCATCCAGGTACTAACCGCTATCTCCGTTGCTTAACTTCGTGAAAAAGCTAACCACTCTACCCGCGTCGCTAAAAGAGCCGGCTCCTACAGCAAGGCTGTAGAAGTGGTATTTATCCATAACCGTTACATTTCTCCCCCTCATCTCTTGACTTCGTCCCGAAGTCACACATGCCTCACAAGGCTAAACCCGAGGGTGGAGTCTATGTAACAAACCAGCGGCACTGTTTCCATCCCACCGCTGCCACCAATGTAGCGTGTACCCGGTCGTCCACGAAGTCAAGCAACACGGTCACCCATCCAGGTACTAACCGCTATCTCCGTTGCTTAACTTCGTGAAAAAGCTAACCACTCTACCTGCGTCGCTAAAAGAGCCGGCTCCTACAGCAAGGCTGTAGAAGTGGTATTTATCCATAACCGTTACACTGTCATCACTCCATGTTTCGACTTCTTTCCCTAGTGACATTGTGGGAGAATTTGGGATCTGATTGTATCAGTTCCTGATTGTTTCTCTTTTTATTTCTGAAACCGACCGCACATGAGTACTTGTAGTGGTAAACCGCTTAGAGGGTCTAAAGTAGAAGTAAAACAAAGATCAGGAATCGATACAATTAACTTACTCCACCCATCAAAGACACCAAAGGGAAAGAAACACAAACATTAAGCGACCAGACCATAATGGAAAGCTAAACAAAGGAAGGCCATAAGCCTACCAAGGCAATGTAGTGCAAGCCGGTCTGTCCATACATTTTAACCCTATTGGTTTCATTGGTCACGGGTCGTTTCGCCCGTGAGTTGTTTCGCCTATGAGTCGTTTCGCCCTGGGTCGTTTTGCCCTGATTAGGTGGGTTGTTTCGCCCTTATTTTTTTCAAGCCCTATGGGTTGAGATTTTTTGTTTGGTATGTAAAGGGGTTGATTAGGGTATTGAGAGTTCCGGAACACATGGTAATATCCTCGTTTGGTACTCGTTTGGTACAGCTGGACGACCTACTGACGACTTCTACGTCAGGTTTGAGCAACTTAGCTACCATCTTTTTGAGAATGGTATTCAAGCTCACATAAGGTTAACAAGTCTTTGCAATATAATGGGATTTATGGCTGTGAAAACGACTGTATATATGTTAAAATGTGACATATACTGAGCCGAAAAAGAAACGCAATTTTTAACCAAAATAATTTTCATGCAACCATCAGGTTTACTGAAAAATCATTTTACGATTTACTTTCATATTTTTTAATTCCCCGCCGCTAAGCGGAGTGGGGATTATAGGAATGGCCTTCGTCTGTCCGTCCATCCATTCGTCTGTCTGTCCGTAAGTTAACACTTTCTTGTCCGCTCCATATCTCCTGAACCCTTTGATAGATTTTCATTAAACTTTGGTCAATAATTCGTCTCGGTGAGCTGGTTTGCAGAACCCATAAATGAACCATGCCGACTCAAGGTCAAAGTCACGGTTGAAGGTCACAATTTTGAAACTTGGAATTTTTTGTCCATTCCATATCTCCTTTACCCTTGGAAGGATTTTCATTAAACTTTGGTCAAATATTCTTCTCAGTGAGCTGATGTGCAGAACCCATAAATGAACCATGCCGACTCATGGTCAAGGTCACATTTGAAGGTCACAAGTTTAAAACTTTGAATTTTTGTCCATTCCGTATCTCCTTTACCCCTCAAAGGATTTTCATTACACTTTGGTCAATTATTCCCCTCAGTGAGCTCATGTGCAGAGCGCATAAATGAATCATGTCCATTCATCCTTCCGTCCGTCTGTCATCTGTCTGTCCTTAACACTTTCTTGTCTGCTCCATATCTCCTGAACCCTTTGATAGATTTTCATTAAACTTTGGTCAGTTATTCGTCTCATTGAACTGGGGTGCAGAAACCATGCCGACCCAAGGTCAAGGTCACGGTTGAAGGTCACGAGTTTGAAACTTGGAATTTAGTGTCCATTCCATATCTCCTTTACCCTTGGAAGGATTTTCATTAAACTTTGGTCAAATATTCTTCTCAGTGAGCTGATGTGCATAAATAAACCATGCCAACCCAAGGGCAAGGTCACAGTTGTAGGTCACGAATTTGAAACTTTTAATTTTGTGTCCGTTCCATATCTCCTTTACCCCTAGAAGGATTTTCATTAAACTTTTGTGAAATATACCCCACAGTGAGCTGATATGCAGAACCATAAATAAACCATGCCAACTGAAGGTCAAGGTCACAGTTGAAGGTCACAAGGTTGAGCCTTGATACAAAGTACGGCGGGAGATTTGGCTGTCCTTCAGACTGCTTTCTTGTTAAACTTCCTTATGCAGAAAGCATTTGGGCGATATCTGTACAGTTTGCAGCTCCACTTGGCAATTTGTTGTTTTCAACATTTCCTCCTGCAGTAGATTAAATGTATACAGTAACCTCATCATATTGGCATATTGTGTTAGCTGGAGTTTAGGTTTCAAAAGTCAGGTAAAATTTCTCTACGGAATATGGTACTTTTGACCCAAGATCAACGTAACGTAGCGGTCCAAATGCTTCTACGTGGGACGTATCAGGCTGTCATCACCAGGAACTTCCAAGTGAGTAAATCAGCGTCTACGTCAAACGGGAACGACAAATGACATGCCCAGAAGTGCGCGTTCAAGTGTCACAACACGTCCACAGGACCGATACATCTGTCTAACCCACCTTCGTAATCGGTTCCGTACAGCCGGCGAGAAGTCTCAGGTGACACCAGGAACGCACAACAATCAAATAAGTGCAGATACTGTCAGGAATCGCCTTCGAGAGTTTGGCTTAAATCCTCGGCGTCCTTACGTTGGTATGCCATTAACACCACGACGACGTCAGGTTAGAATGGTGCGGCTCACACAACATAGGACAAACCTGTTTCCCCTTCGTCAGTGGCGTAACATAATGTTTTCTGACTAGTCCAGGTACTTTTTGTACAGAGCTGACAGCTGTCAACGTGTGTATAGGCGTGACAAGGCTCAGCATGGCGTTTCTTCAGCAGAACAACGTTGATGTGATGCACGGGCCTCCGTATAGTCCAGATCTCTCTCCTATAGAACATTTGTGGGACGTCTTGGATAGGCTCGTACGTAACCGACCCCCAGCCGGCAACAACGCGTCGAGCCTTGCTTCTCGCGCTCATACAGGAGTGGAATGCTATTCCCCAGGCAGAGATCAATTGTTTAATTCTGTCCATGACAAGGCGTGTGCGTGCAGGACTGAATGCAAACGGAGGACATACTCACTATTAACTGCTTATGTTTTGAACTTGTGAAATGACTACCTCTATGATAAAACGGATTTGTGTTCCAAACATTCTCACTGGAAATTGTACTCTCTATGGTAGTTACATTCAGGAATGATTATATTGTTGAATCGATTTTCTGCAAACATGATAATTTCTGCAAATACTCGCATTTATATTTTGAGTTGCATTTCTTTTTTTTTTCTTTCCGCTCAAAACATAGATTGTGGGCTAAAACTGTCTAATTGTTAATGTTTTAGATTCAGAAATAAGAAAAATAAAGTATATGCGAAAACCCACTTTTCGCTGTATAAAGTGGGGTTTAGAGGATACTTTATTGCACAGACTTGCTAACATGATGTTTTATTTACTATCAGTTGTTCTTTCTGCACAAATAGTGACATGATATAACTGGTTGCAGTATTCCATAAATTGTGTTGATGGGGATGTTAAACCTCAATTCAAACAAACAAAATATTTTTAAACAGTGGTGTCTGAATAAAAGTTTACAGAAATTGATGGTTGGATGAGTAGGTGGATGGGTAGATTGATGGATGGATGGATGGATGGACAGACGGATGGACATAGATAGATATATATAGATCCGTTCATCCATCCGTCCATCCATCCGTCCATCTAACCATGCATCAGTTCATTCATTCATTCATTCATTCATTCATTCATCATTTATCCGTTTCCAATTGTCCAACTACCCATACTCTCCATCCATTCATTCATTCATTCTACCAAAGCACAACTCCATTCGCACATTTATTCATTTATTTATTCATCCATCTGTCCATTTACCCATCCATTCCGTTTGCCACTCCCTTAAAATATAATTGCGGCAAAACGACCCACGGGCAAAACAACTCACGGGGGAAACGACTCACCCGATAAGTGCGAAACGACCCACGGGCGAAACAAACCGGATTTGGTTTCATTGGGTGGCAGGGATTGAGATGTCATTTCATCTTGGTGTCGGGTAAAAGTCCCACATTAAGCAACATCCCCAAAATGACCTAAATAGTGTTGACGGGGATGTTAAACCTCAAAGCAAACAAACAAAATTCTTTCATATCGCAGAACTGACATTTTTTCCAGAGAAAATCTGCAATATATTTCTTATTTCTCTAGCAAACATTGTCGCTGTAACACATTTTGTCATTGTATCAAATGTCAGTATAATGAGGACTGGTTGTACTATAAAAATCCTAAAAATTGGGACACCTTGAATACTTGCTCCTAAAATATTAACAGATTTGTTTCACGATCCAGCAAGGAGTACAAAATGTGCAGATGGAATGGCAAACAGTGAAGGCCCTGATCAGACTGCTCCTTCGGGAGCAGTCTGATCTGGGTATGCACTGTACACTTAAGTGTGTCTGTCCCAGTAAGGTACCAATAGGTGTGTCTGTCCCATTAAGGTACTTTTTTCACTGCAAAGAAATGTATAGGCTTTTGATTGGACAGCGCAAGGGCAATTATTTTCCATATACCTTGGGAGCCAAAATATATTACACTCTCGTGCTTGATTTCGCCGAATTGCATTGTCCGCCGTCTTAGATTTACTGCACTGTTGAAAATAAATACAGCAAAATAATTTCATGCACCACAATAATTTCCAACCAATAAATATATAAATAAAACTTTTTGATTGTTTTTCATTCATTCCATACTTTATTTTGTTGTTATCCCCACGCTTTTTAAAAAAAAAAAAAAAAAAAAAAAAAGGCATTCAGGGATATTGTGAATGCCTCCATATCCGTCTGTCCATCCGTCCGTCTGTCCATCTATCCCTCACGCTATCTACTCCTTAACCAGTGGCCGGAATGCAACCATATTTGCTACATGACTTCCTTACATGGTAAGGCTGCGCGAGAGGGGCGTTATAGTTGGCTCCGCCCAAAGGGGCCATCTCAAGATGTCAAAAGGTCCTAGCGCCTACATTTCTTCACCAATTTCAATATAACTTCACACACATGTTCCTTATGACAATATCTCGAGCGAGTTCGACTTTCAAGTTCGTGGCCTCAAGGTCAAGGTCACTGTGGATATTTTTAGAAAAACTTTATAATCACTCTAGCGCCTACATTTCATGACCAATTTCAATATGATTTCACACAAATGTTCCTTTTAAACCTCAGTTTCTCTATATGAGGAGGGGTTTAGAGGGTTTTCAGTTTACGGACTTGTTGACGTGATGAGACGTAGCCCATCGGTTGCACAAGGAGGAAAATATTTCACAAGAAACGAACACAACAACAAGCGCTTAAGGGGAAGCATCTCAACGGGATGCGGCGTCTGATCGGGGCCTGCACTGTTTGCATAACGCTAGGCCATTTTCCAGCCAGAATTTGGTAGTTGGCAAGCAGTGCGGGCCGAGATCGGACGCCGCAGGATGCGGAGTCTGGTATCTCAAGTTTGTTTTACTTTAAAGGTCAAGGTCACTGTGGCTATTTTTAGAAAAGCTTTGTCATCGCTCTATCGCCAGAGAGTTTGACTTTCAAAGTCATGGCCTCAAGGTCAAGGTCACTGTGGCTATTTTTAGAAAAACTTTATCGCTCTAGTGACATTTCTTGACCGATTTCAATATAACTTCAAACAAAATATGGCCCCCGCCTATCGGGGCTTGAAGAAATATATGGGCTGCATGATGCTTCCACGCAGAGCTGAATCTAGCCCGCACACTAGTACTGGTAAACCGCTTAGAGGATCTAAGCCTTCCAGGAACCGCGGTGCGAGGCGGACCGTCTATGCTAATAAATCCAATTGGTTTCTATGGGCGACAGGACTTGAGATGTCATTTCATCTCAACGTCGGGTAAAAGTCCCACAAAATTGGAAGCAACGTCTCCAAAATGACCTTTACAGTGTTGACGGGGACGTTAAACCTCAAATCAAATCAAATCAAACAAAAGTGCTTTATGAAAATATCTCGAGCGTGTTTGACTTTCAAGGTCAAAGTCACTGTGGCTATATTTAGAAAAAACTTTGTATTCCCTCTAGCACGTACATTTCTTGACCAATTTTAATATAATTTCGCACAAATGTTCCTTATGACAATATCTTGAGCGAGTTTGACTTTCAAGGTCAAGGTCATTGTGCCTATTTTTAGAAAAAGCTTTGTCATAGCTCTAGCGCCTACATTTCTTGTCCGATTTCAATATAACTTCACACAAATGTTCCTTATGACAATATCTTGAGCGAGTTCGACTTTCAAGGTCAAGGTCACTGTGCCTATTTTTAGAAAAACGTTGTCATCGCTCTAGCGCCTACATTTATTGATTGATTTCAATATAACTTCCCACAAATGTTCCTTATGACAATATCTTGAGTGAATTGACTTTCAAGGTAATGACCTCATGGTTAAGGTCACTGTGGCTATTTTTATAAAAACAACTTTGTCATCGCTCTAGTGACTACATTTATTGATGGATTTTTATTATCCCCACAGTTTTAAAGAAAGCGTTGGGGGATATTGTGAACGCCTCTGTCCGTCTGTCCTTCCGTCCGTCACGCTATCTCCTCCTTAACCACTGGCTGGAATGGAACCATATTTGCTACATGACTTCCTTACATGGTGAGGGCGTGAAGAGGGATGTTACAGTTGGCTCCACCCAAAGGGACCATCTCAAGGGGTCAAAAGGTCACGTCTGCTATGTGGCAAAAGCGTGGGGATTTGGGATGGCTTGCCATCGACCGCTTGCTCTTGTTTTCTGTTATGACGTGACATAAACATTTTTAGCTCACCTGAGCCGAAGGCTTACAAGGTGAGCTTATAGTATAGACAGGCATCGGCGTCCGTCCATCGTCCGTCCATCGTCCACACTTTTGAACTTGAATACCTCAGTAACTGGCTGGCCAATCTTAATCAAATTTTATGTGCTGTATCACTGGGTTTGGGGATCGATTGCGTTATGCTTTGGACCAGCTTTGATCAGAACTGTGGTTGCCATCAAAACAAATATGCTCCATAGACTTATAATGGGTAAAAACGGCGTCTCCAACTTTTCTCAGCCGTTTCTGCTCCAATCTTTATCAAACTTACAGATAACCAGGAGAGGCGTACAGTCCACGTTGAGTTCGAATTTGAGCATCACATGACCAACCCCTTTAGAGTTACTGGCCTTGTGCATAAATATAAGCGAAAAAAATTTTCTCAGCTGTTTTCGATCTGATCTTTTTGAAACTTTTAGTAAACAATGACAAGCATAATATCTCAGACGAGTTCAAATTTGGCTCCAATCTGACAACGGGTTACGGAGTTGGCTCCCCTTGAGCGTGAAATATTTTCCTATAGCCTTACAATGGAAAAACAATGCCTCCAATTTTTCTCAGCCTTTTCTGATCTGATCCATATCAGACTTGCAGAAAACCAGGAGAGGCATAAAGTCTATGTCGAGTTCGAATTTGAGCCCCACAGGACCAATGGCTTTGGAATTGCCTGCCCTTGAGCGTAAATATAAGCAAAAATGGTATCACCACTTTTTCTCAGCTGTTTTGATCTGTTCTTTTTGAAACATTTAGTAAACAAGGACAAGCATATCTCAGACGAGTTCGAATTTCGCGCGAATCTGACAACCAGTTTCACATTTACGTTCCCTTGAGTGTGAAAAGATTTACCATAGGCTTACAATGGAAAAACAACGTCTCCAACTTTTCAGCCGTTTCTGATCCGATCTTGCAGATGACCAGGAGAGGCATACGGTCTACGAATTTGGGTCTCGCAGGACCAAAGGCTTTGGAGTAACCTGTCCTTGAGCATAACTATGAGCGAAAAATGGTGTCTCCACTTTTTCTCAGCTGTTTTTGATGTGATCCTTTTGAAACTTTAAGTAAACAAGGACAAGTAGTATATCTCAGATGAGTTCGAATTTGGCTCGAATCTGACAATCAGTTTCGCAGTTACCTTCCCTTGAGCATGAAACATTTAACCATAGGCTTACAATGGAAAGTCGAAGTCTTCAACTTTACTCAGCCATTTCTGTTCTGATCTTTTATCAAACTTGCAGATAACCAGGAGTGGCATACAGTTTACGTCAAGTGCGAATTTGGGCCTCACAGGACTAAGGGCTTTGGAGTTACCTGCCCTTGAGCATAAAAATAAGCGATGAAAGGTGTCTTCATTTTTTCTCAGCTGTTTTCGGTAAGATCTTTTTGAAACTTTTAGAAAAAAAAGGACAAGCATAATAGCACAAACGAGCTCGAATTTAGCATTTACCTTCTCTTGAGCGTGAAAATTTTTACTTTAGGCTTATAATGGAAAAACAACGTCTCCAACTTTTCACATCCATTTCTGATCTGATCTTTATCAAACCAGATAACCAGGAGAGGCATACAGTCTACGTTAGTGGTCCATCGTCGTATGCGTCTGTGTTGTTGTCAACATGTTCAAACATCTTCTCTGAAACCACTGGGCCGAATGAAGTCACATTTCATATGGAGAATCCATGGGACGGGAGAACAAAAATTTGTTAGCGGGGTCCAGGTCACATGACCAAGATGGCCACCATGCCCATATAAGGTAAAACCCTTTAAAAGTCTTCTTCATTACCAGTGGGCCGATTATCATGAAACTTGGTATGTGGTATTGGGGACTTCGACACATTGTAGTTTGTTCAAATGATGACTGGCCTATTGTACACCAAGGTCAAATTTGGTCACATAGGCTTTTGTATGGGAAAAAGTCACAAATAGATATTTGTCAGAAATTACTGCAGTCTTTGATCAGAAAATTGGTAGATGCAATAATTAGCTAAATGAGTAAATGAAATTATAGGTGTATTCAATGTCATTCCTTATCCTTCGCCAATGTCATTCAGATATGAAATTAAAACTTGCTTTTCTCAGAAACCACTTGGCCATTTGTAACCAAAGGACATCTTTCATCTGTGCCCATGCATGTTTTTTCTTGAAACTTCGTATATTAATTACTCAGCATATACAACTTATGAAAATATATTTATTGAATTATATAAATAAAAGTAGGACGCAGGAAGCACCCCCGACTGACTCCCTCCATGAGCTGATGTCTCTCTCTAATTAAGTATGTCTTAAATCTGAAGTTTTATTTAATTTCAAGATTTGTGAACTGGATTGAATGCAGAACTCCATAGACATTCTTTTGATACCACAAAACCTTCTGAAATAATTGAAGTGTACATATTCTGATAAAATAATTATCAAAAATGTCATTTTTTAATCAAAATTTCAAAAAATTATACAAAGTCAATTCCTGAGATTAATATGTTCTAGTCTTTGTCAAGATATCGTATTACCAGGAAAACTTGCCATATGCATCTTCTGTAGCTATGCCAAATTTCATGAAAATTCAAAACCGGTAACACTGTAATTTTTAGCTCACCTGACCGAAGTTAATGGTGAGCTTTTGTGACTGTGAGATGTCCGGCGTCGTCGTGCGTCGTTCGTCGTGCGTGCGTAAACTTTTCTTGTTAACACTTTAGAGGCCACAGTTTGGATCCAATCATCATCAAACTTGGTCAGAATGATCATCATGACAATATGTCAGTCAAGTTCGAATATGGGTCATGTCAAGTCAAAAAGTAGGTCACCAGGTCAAATCAAAGGAAAACCTTGTTAACACTCTAGAGGCCACAATTTTGGTCCAATCATCCTCAAACTTGCTCAGGATGATCATCTTGATAATATCTTGGTCAAGTTCGAATATGGGTCATGTCAGGTCAAAAAGTAGGTCAGTAGGTCAAACCACAGAAAACCCTTGTTAGCACTCTAGAGGCCACAGTTTTGGTCCAGTCATCCTCAAACTTGCTCAGAATGATCATCCTGACAATATCTCGGTCAAGTTCGAATGTGGGTCATGTCGGGTCAAAAGTAGGTCAGCAGGTCAAATCATAGAAAAACCTTGTTAACACTAGACGCCACAGTTTTGGTCCAATCTTTCTCAAACTTGGTCGGAATGTTCATCCTGACAATATCTCGGTCAAGTTTGAATATGGGTCATTTCATTTCAAAAAGTAGGTCAGTAGGTCAGATCATAGAAAAACATTGTTCACACTCTAGAGGCCACAGTTTTGGTCCAGTCATCCTCAAACTTGCTCAGAATGATCATCCTGACAATATCTCGGTCATGTTCGAATATGGGTCATTTCAGGTCAAAAAGTAGGTCAGTAGGTCAAAGCGCAGAAAAACCTTGTTAGCACTCTAGAGGCTACACTTTTGGTCCAATCATCCTCAAACTTGCTCAGAATGATCATTCTGACAATATCTCGGTCATTCGATTATGGGTCATGTCGGGCAAAAAATAGGTCAGTGACTCAAATCATAGATAAACCTTGTTAACACTCTAGAGGCCACAGTTTTGGTCCAATCATCCTCAAACTTGCTCAAAATGATTATCCTGACAATATCTCGGTCAAGTTCGAATATTTGTCATGTCGGGTCAAAAAGAAGGTCAGTAGGTCAAATCATAGAAAAACCTTATTAACACTCTAGAGGCCACAGTTTTGGTCAAATCATCATCAAACTTGCTCAGAATGATCATCTCTACAATATCTAGGTCAATTTCGAATATGGGTCATGTGGGGTCAAAAGTAGGTCAAATCATAGAAAAACCTGCAATTTTAGTCTAATTATCATCAAACTTGCTCAGAATGATCATCTTGCCAATATCTAGGTCAGAGTTGAATATGGGTCATGTAGGGTCAAAAGTAGGTGAGTAGGTTAAATCATAGAAAAACCTTGTTAACACTCTAGAGGCCACAGTTTTAGTCCAATCTTCATCAAACGTGCTTAGAATTGTCCTCTTTTTGTAATACATTGGTCAGGAGGGGTATTTTATTTGACAGAAAATGTTGTTAGCAAACAGTGCAGACCCTGATCAGATGCCATGTTCTGCGACGTCTGATCAGGGCCTATGCTGTTTGCCAGGCTACCCCTTCAGGGTTTTCCCGCCTTTTAGGGGTTCTTAAAACTTTAAACAAATATTCTGTATAATAATACAGTATCTCAAGCAGTTCAGACTTTCAGGGTGTTTGGATCATGGTCAAAGTTGTTTTGGCTATTTTTAGAAAAAACATTGTCATCACTCGACCTACTTTTGACATCTCAAGCCCTGTCGCCCAATGAAACCAGTAGGGTTTATAAGCATGGTCGGTCCGACTCGCACTGCTTTGCCTGGGCAGGCTTAGATCCTCTAAGCGGTTTACCAGTACTCCTGTGCGGTCGGATTCAGCTCTGCGTGGAAGCATCGTGCAGCCCAACTATTTCTTTAAATATTTTGTTGTCATTCAGTTTATGAATTCGTCACAATACTGTGCATCAAGTAATCTAACTGGTTGATAATCAGTAGTGGATGTGGCATATTTAAATATTCAGCAGGACAAAGGGTTAAATAATTTCAAAGGGGTTGACATCAAGATTCAGATATGCTGAAATGGTTCCGTTTGGGTATCCGAGATGGCCGCCACGACAGCCATCTTGTATCCGAGATGGCCATGGTGGCCATCTTGAAATTTTTCAAACGAAATCTCCTGAGCAGAAGATCGCATTGAGTTGAAACTGCATGGGAGGCATGGAAGGCATCGAGGTGACATCATGGAGATTCAAATTTGCTAAAATCGTTCTGTTCCGATATCAAAGATGGCCGCCTTGGTTGCCATGTTGTAATTCTTCAAATGGCATCACCTTCCTTACCAACGGATTTGGGAGATATCGGGGTGACATGGAGATTCAGATTTGCTAAATGGTTCCATCCGGGTATCCAAGATGGTCGCCATCTTGAAATTCTCAAAGCAACATCTCCTCAGGAACTAAGTGTTGGATGGAGCTGAAACTTGATGGATGGCATCATCCAATAGATTCACATTTGCTAAAATTCTTCTGTTCTTATGTTCAAGATGCTCTGGTGGCAATCTTGAAAATCTTCAAACCACATCTGCTCTTGAATGGTACGTAAGTCGCATTGAGTTCAACTTTGGTGGGAGGCATGTGGGTGACATGGAGATTCAGAATTGCTAAACTCTTTGCATTCCAATATCCAAGCTGGTGGCTGTCTTGAAATTCTTCAAAGCACATGTATCATGTGTATAGTAATCGCAGATAAGATTTTTGGGGAGGGGCAGCTAATGTGCTATCAATAGGCCTATATGTCGGATTCGCTGATTCTGTAGTGTGCCTTAAAATTTGCATGTTTTTTATAAGCTGCCATGTACACCACAGCTTTGTGTTCCAGTTGAATTCACATGATCGGGAGACTTGGTTGACCTTTTGTTATTAGAGTATTCTAAAGACAGGTGCAAACGATACCGTAGCCCTGTAAAACTATAACCACCCCCCCCCCCCCCACACACACACACACACACACAGAGTCTGCATCAACATCATCTCTTTCTGAATCCTAAATCAGGCTCCAAGGTTATACAACTTTTTTCATGCTAAACTCACTTGAGCATGAAGTTTATCCTGCTCATAAATTTTAAAATGCCAACAAAAGTTGGCATTTTAAAATTTATAAGCAGGATAAATGACATTCTGCGCTGACCTGCCTCTATCGTTTTTAATTTAATATTAATGAGCACTACAAATTTCATGCTCAGCTAAGTTGAGCATGAAAACAAGTTTTATAACCTCGGGGCCAGACTGAGCTGCACAGAAACTTAAAAAAAAACTTTATCAGAGGCACAAAGGCAACATGCAAATTCAGAATTTGTAGAGGCAATGCGATTGTGATCTGATAGACAAGATGGCCACCGAGGCACAATGCAATATAACATGATCAGCCTCATCCAGGTCAGCGATTTCTGCCATACTTGGCCTCTTGTTTGATATGAGGTTTAACGTCCCCGTCAACACTATTTAGATAATTTTGGAGACGTTACTTCCAATTTTGTGGGACTTTTACCCGACACTGCGATGAAATGATATCTCAAGCCCTGCCGCCCAATGAAACCAATAGGGTTTATCGACTCGCACTACTTTGCCTAGGCAGGCTTAGACTTTCAAAGCGGTTTACCAGAACCCATGTATGGTCGGATTCAGCTCTGCGTGAAAGCACCATGCGGCCCAATCTACTTATCTAAGCCCCGATGGGCGGGGCCCGGCTTCTGATCAGGATCTGTATTTTTGTCATTCTGTTTATGAATTGAACGAACACATTATATTGATTAATTTGACAGGTTTATAGTCAGCAATGGGTGTGGTGAAATTAATGTATTCAGCAGGGCAAGAGTTTAGCGATTTATAAACGTTTTAAAATAACATCAAAGGGCCTGATTGATTGATTGATTGATTGATTGCTTGCTTGATTTGAGGTTTAACGTCCTCGTTAACACTGTATAGGTCATTTTGGAGACGCTGCTTCCAGTTTTGTGGGACTCTTACCCGACATTGAGATGAAATGACATCTCAAGCCCTGTCGCCCAATGAAACAAATAGGGTTTATAAGCATGGACGGTCCGACTCGCACCGCTTTGCCTGGGCAGGCTTAGATCCTCTAGTCTGTTTACCAGTACTCGTGTGCGGTCGGTTTCAGCTCTGCGTGGAAGCATCATGCAGCCCATGTATTTCTTTAAGCCCAGATGGGCGGGGCCGTCAAAGGGCCTGACTTAGTCTATATAACTTGTGTCGGGTACTTTAAACTTGAGGTGCGGTCTTTTACTGGAGAAAATTAACTCTTGAAAGCTGTCTCAAATCAATATTTGATATGTAAACTGGCTTTACCACCCAGCTAAGATTTTCAAACAGACTATCATCATTAAAAACCTCATCAGGCCCGGTATTTGTGTATACTGAAATCTCTTTACAAACATTCAACAGTAATAAATGCTTCGTGTCATGCCCTTATAACAGGGGCTGAATAGAAATTTGCTTAAAGAGGTAATGTGATATGAAAATCCATAACAAATCAAAACATTAACATAACACACTTTCACGATCATATTAACCGCGTATAATGGATTAATAAGGCTTTTCATGTTTATGTATATTTTGTCAGCCATTTTCGAAAAGGCTACCACTTATAAAATTCTTATTTTAATGTATTAACACGTCTGTGTATTAAGCCCTACTTTTATTTTTCAGTTCTCAAAAATATATACAGACTGTGGCTACTCCGACAATCTATGTTTGGAGAAGAGTTAAAGCCGAATATTCTGCTGAATTTTGGCAGAGTTATTAACCCTTTTTGTACCGGAAACCCCTAAACGGGTACTTGGCAAACAATGCAGGCCCAGATCAGACGCTGCAGAACGCGGCGTCTGATCAGTGCTTCCACTGTTTCCTCAAAGTTCAGCCATTTTCCAAATAAATTTTGATGAAAACACAACCTGACACCCCTAAATTTTGACTCCTGCTATATATAAGGACGAAAATTCCATTTGGTATAAAAAGGGTTAAAAACAGAAGTGAAGGTCGATGCAATTACCTAGTAGAAAAGTTTATTCCCGTTCTCTCCTCTAAGAGTATCCCAAAGATTAAATTTAGTCCTTCAAGTTGAGAGTGAACCTTTTTTACAAGAGTAGACCCTTACTCTCCTCTTTAGGAGTACTTCCTACATGTAATTGTAAAAGGAGATAAAATAGTTGCTTCCCCTGAAAGTGTATTCGTTCCCCTTTAACCATTTTTGTGTGACTCGAACTCTCTATTGGGATAAAGAACCCTTTGTGGTGTAGTGCTTATGCTACTCGCCTGATAAACCAGGGATTGCAGGATCGACCCCGGACTTCTCCAGACTTTCGGATGAGGATTTAAACGGAGGTCCCGTCTCCATATGACCTAATATGTTGGTGGGGCGTAAAACTGAAACACACTCACTCACTCTATTCGGATAACTTGTTCAGTAGACACTATAACTATCATGACATTTTAGAACTAAACAGACGAATTTGTAAACAAACAGTTCAACAAGAAAGGGACTCGCATGTCACATTTTCATTGAGAACATATAAAGTCTAAGCATATGGTTTCATAGGCTCTATGTGAAAACTAAAAATGGTTCTAATTTAATATTTTACATTTATTAATTGATTATCCTATATTACACAAGGTCAACCAATATTCAAAAATCATAAATCATGTTTTTAATTGCGACAATTAATAAAATTGTCATTAATCAAGTAATTTCGTATTGGCCCAGGTACAGGTCCTCGGTCAGCTGTATTGGCCTCGGCCTTCGGCCTCGTGCCAATACAGCAGACCTCGGACCTGTACCTGGGCCAATACGAAATTACTTGATTAATAACATTAAAGTAATATTAAAATCTTTGCTGGGGAAATTGTGTGTATCACTCTTGCCAACCTGTACTGTTTGCCGTGCCCCGACTCATTTAACTTTTGAGTCAGCACGTCAAGAACCTTAAATTCAAGACAGGTTTCCACAATAATCAACCGTCTACTTCAGCTATTCAACAAAAATGCCGAAGTTTCTTGAATTTGATACTGAAAATTCAATGCTCATTTAGTGACAATCTAATAATTCAAGTCTATAACTGTACTAAGAAAGAACGGTCTGAAATGATACTTCCTTGTCGATATCTTTACTTGTTGACTAATAATGTTGGCATATCAGCTAGACGGTACATATCGCGTACGCGAGCAATGCATGCGCGGTTTTTCGTTGAAGCCTGACCTCTGCTCTTTGAAGCATCTTCTAAATACCGAACAGTGAAAGTTTTGAGCGGTACGTGCCTATTTGCATTTTGCATATACACTGTACCTTTGCAGATCCTGAACGTATGCGATAACTGTTCTGAAGTATTCTGGTATGATGAATTAGAAAATAAATGGCTACGGAAAACTTATTTTTTTTATAAAAAGAGCCGATCTCTGCGAAAAGGGCCCTTACAGCTTAGACGCATGACTACTTGCATGATTGCTCTACATGTCTGTGAACAACAAAGACGCAGGCAAGACTGTGCTGATGCGCACGCTCGCCTTAGCATTTTCTGGTCGTCTGTGGAACCTGGTTCAGCAAATTTAAACCTAACCAAGGCGATTCTATTGAGTATTCACTACTAACACTTATCCCGTTGAACACAACAACCATAAACTTTGCAAACACTGTAAATCTAGATCAGATAGTTTCTGAGGAAGCAATCTGATCAGGATCTACACTGTTTGACATTCAGTTTATGAATTTGTACATGTAGGAATACTTTAAAGTAATCGGATTGGTTCAAAGTCAGCTTCGATAGCGCAGTGGTTAACGCGTTCGACTCATAATCGAGAGGTTGTGCGTTCGAATTCGGCACCCGGTATCGAGGTGTGTCCTTGGGCAAGACACGTAATGACACTGCCACCCAGGTGCAAATGGGTAGCAGTGGTGTAATAGTCACTGCCTCTCTCTCGCGCGCGTAAAAACATTCGGAATGAATGAGAGCGATTGAATAAGCTTGAAACTTCCATCGCAATCGAACAAAAAAAAAAATTAGGATAAACTAAAGTCAGAATTGGGTTTGGCTAAATTAATTATTCAACGGGATAAGGATATGATTTTGATAATTGTTTGTTTGATTTGTTTGATTTGAAGTTTAACGTCCCCGTCAACACTGTAAAGGTCATTTTGGAGACGTTGCTTCCAATTTTGTGGGACTTTTACCCGACATTGAGATGAAATGACATCTCAAGCCCTGTCGCCCAATGAAACCAATAGGGTTTATTAGCATGGACGGTCCGCCTCGCACCGCGGTTCCTAGACAGGCTAAGATCCTCCAAGCGGTTTACCAGTACTAGTGTGCGGGCCGGATTCAGCTCTGCATGGAAGCATCATGCAGCCCATATATTTCTTCAAGCCCCTATGGGCGGGGGCCGATATGATTTTGATAAGAAAAGTTTCCCAAACATTAATACATGTATTTGCAGTTATGGGAATTTCTTACTTTGATTTCAAAACGGGTTCGAAATAGCTATGGTAAACGAGCCCTGGGCACTTGAGCTATCCCAGCCAGCAAAGAATTTCGGGACAACGTCGGACCGACGGCGATACGACGTGGCAACGTCGTTTTGCTGTCGGCCTTACATTGGCCCGCTATTGCGTGCTAGCTGGGATCGAAGTGTTCTTGAAATGTACGACGCTTTGTATAATTCTCTGAAGCGTGTAATAAACTGTTTAAATAATAATTTTCCACATCTTCCCTTGAAACCCTGTTTTCATTCAATACAATAAATGTTGTTTTCTTTCTTTCTTAATCTAACTAAAAGGAAACACTTTTCAAAAGTTTGCAGCATTTTATTAATCTATCGCAGGTCTACAGCTTACATGTAATGTAGTTCAGTGAGAGTAATCAGATATTTGGAATTTTGCAAATAGTAAACCTGCAGCAAGTCACTTTTAACAAAAATATAACCAGGCGACATATATATGATCTTACAGGAGTGGTCATTTTATACAAAATGTATTTAACACGCCCTGGCGAGTTTCATGCATTTCATATGAAACGTCCACGATTGAAGATTCTGTCTACCATACAGTCAACCCTCTTTATACCGACATACGTTATAACGGCAAAACTCATTATAGCGACAATTTCAATGGAATGAATTCTTAGCTCAAGGCTTAGTCTCGATTCCGAGCGACGTGGGCTTCCCTAGTGTATGAAATGCCCAAATCGAATCCATAGTCTTGAACGATTCTAGTAGTAGGGGGGTCACTTGGGCATCATGGACTGCGCATGCGCAGCATTTGTATCACTTCCGGTGAAACGTAAGCGAAACGATTAGATGACGAAACTACCCTAAATATCGGACGAGTGTTCGAATGACGTAAATTACCGTAATTACGCCGTAAGTATCCTAAATGTTGAGGCGAAAGAAGTTCCCGCGGAATGGCAAAGTTCGCTGTCCCTGATCAGGTCGGGGGTGATCGGGGTCTACCCCGTTCGCTCGAGCGATCCTATCCCAATATTTAGGGAGATACTACCCGGTATAGTAGCGATGAAATTAAGTCTCTCACCCGCAAAACAATTATCGCCTCGAAAACCGGGAAACAATGGAAGGTGTTGGAAGAGCTCGACTCGATGCGAGAAACTAGTAATGGACCGCGTCCCGGAAAAAAAAAAAAGTTTGGTTCGTTCGATTTGAGGTTTCACGTCCCCGTCAACGCCTTATAGATCATTTTGGGAGGCGTTGCTTCCAGTCGCGCGAGACCTTTACCGGACATATCTACGACATTTGAATCTCGGAGAATCTTTCTCGGCTACGGAATTTATACGGATATCGCGGGGCGTAGCCAGTATGCATTATGAGAGTGGAGCGTAAAATGAGAAGCAAATGATGATAGGATTTTTGATCAGCTGTAATTACCCTAAAAATTGGGGCACCTGAAGGGAGGTCACCGTAAATATCCTAAAGTTTGATCTCAAGCGATGTAGCAAACGTGTTCTGGTGGAATAGTGGAATGACAAACAGTGCAGACCCTGGTTAGAGGGATCCGGATCTACACCGTTTTTTTCTGTCCCAATATTTAGGGTAATACTACCCGGTGCAGTCCTGCGATATTGACAAATCGATTGTCTCCGACACTCAGCGCGAAACGCTTATCGCCTTTAAACTAGAAAACAATGAAACTCGCTGGAAGATAGCGTTTAGAAGGCTGATGTTATCGTTTAAATTTCTAAACACGCTCGCTTCTGAATGGGCTGCAGCTGAGAAAAAAGTTTTTATCAAACATGTTTGTTCGATTTGAGGTTTAACGTCCCCGTCAACGCCGTAAAGGTCATTTTGGAGACGTTGCTTCCGAGCCGACATTGCGCTGAAATGACATCTCAATCCCTGCCGCCTAATAAAAACGATAGAGTTTATACGCGTGGCCGGGCCGACTCGCAGCTCTAAGCCCCTGATGGGCGGGGAGGATCAATCATTTTGCCCCGTTTTCGACATAGAAATATTTTTACCCAAACGAAATAGATTTAATACGTCCGCAAAGTCTGCGCGGTGTGACGGGACTTTTTAGGCCTTATACCGTTACGAAATTCCGCCCACGCAAATATATGGAAAAAATTACTAACCAAAAACTGAAAAATTTCGGGCGAAAAAATATTTTTTCTTATTTCCGCTTCAAACAGTAATATTTTTTTTTTGGGGTTCGGGTTTTACGACCCTTTCAAGACTATTTTACTCATACCGAGTCGATCGTTATTCAGAGGTGGGCGAAAACCGGAGTGCCCGGAGAAAAAACCGCCTGACCTTCCGTTGCTGAACTCGGCGTCACACGCGTGACTCATACATTGCGGGTACTCGATAGAACCGCCTTAATGAGTCGGTTCTGAAAGGAAAAAATCGATGACGCGACAATGGTGCAACATTGTATACCACGGCGTCTTATACGCGCGCGCGCGCGCGTGCGTGCGTGCGTGTGTGTGTGTGTGTACTCGCTTGTCCGTTTTATGTCCAACCAACGACTAAGGGGCATAGCGGAGACGGGGTGAAATGTAAAGCTTGTCCGGAGCGTACCTTTGATAGTTTTAAAGGCAATTTAGTGAAACTCGATACACCGATGGGGGGCCATGAGAGAAATCGCGGAATGCGATAAACATAACCCTGCTAACACTATTTACGGAGTTACTGCCCTTCTTAATAGGACCCCGCACAGTATTTTGGGTGCCCTAAAGAAATCACCGAGTCAGTCAGTTTGTCGCATCTAAACCAAAATATTTAACCGGTCATTACTTTAAAAGTATTTACCCTACGCTCACGAAACTTCGCATACATACCATCACAAGACCCTACATTCTGACAAACGGTCATAACTGTATTGATTTTGGGTGCGCGTTTGTCAGGCCAAAACCAAACGACTTAAACTCGGTCATAACTTCGAAAGGATTGGTCCTGCTGTCACGAAACTTCACACACACATATGTCGACGCCGCTACCGCTTTTCCGTACTAAGTATGTGTACAGTAGCTTCTTTCTGCGTGAGCTCTCATTCTGAGGTCTACATGGATTGGGAAGGAAACTCTGCAACAAATGTAATACCATGTCACATTTAATGATAATGAAACAATGCATATATTAATGAGCGGTTATGGAAAGTCATTGTAAAATACAATGACATGAAGGTGTGTTTTATTGAATGTAATAATCTTCATATGGTAAAACACTAAAAATGGATGGACAGGTGACTTCATTGTTTACAAACATGAAATGCACAATTTCAATCCGAAATAGACAAATATCCATTTCAAAATATGATATGAAAATTATGTCAAAATGAAGGAAAATGACAAGACAACATACCTGCAACAAATGTAATACCATATCACATTTAATGATAATGAAACAATGCATATATTAATGAGCGGTTATGGAAAGTCATTGTAAAATACAATGACATGAAGGTGTGTTTTATTGAATGTAGTAATCTCCGGTACCTAACTTTGAAGAAATACCTGGCTAACGCGACCTACCTGGGCAAACGGACTACCTACACTACAGGAGACTACTCAAACGGACTACCTACAAAATAGGAGACTACTCAAACGGACTACCTACACTACAGGAGACTACTCAAACACTGGGCTCAAAAGGGCATTTTATGGGAAGGCCAGGAATGTTGTCAGACAGCGTACATATAAAAAATAGTACCCTATGACATATTTCCCCCCTATGGGAAATGGCGTCCCGACATTTATCAAAAGCAGGCATAAGGATAAATTTGAAACATGCAGCAACTTATAAAATTAATGGTACATATATGTCTCAACAAGAAATCATTAGCAAATAATGATCCAACAGAACACCTCCAGTCTGCAAAGATAAAATATACCAATTATATTACTAAAGTAATTACTATCCAGCTTTGGCAGACAACAAAAGCTAGTATTCTGTAAATAAGACATATTAATTAACCAGTTCATACTATATAACAACTGCAGTGGAATTCTAGACAAAATAACTGCAGTATCTAACTCCATTATAATGCAACAGATATACTATTGCATGACTTTCTTCAGCGATACACTACTGAAATAAAACCTTCAATCTGAAATAAATATTGAACATTTTTCAGATTATCAACATGAGGAAACAACTGTAGTACCATAGTTCTGAAAATGATAAAAAACAATGAGTTTAGGATGAAATGGCATAAAAGTACAATAAACTGAGTTAAAACAAAAACAGGCTAAAGCATAAGCATATACTCAGAGGTGATATTTACATCCACCGAGGTTTTCGTCTGGCACGGACTGGACGGGGACTCCTTTGTTCCTCACTAGAGGTACAGTGAGAACTACTATGTTCCAGAACGTCGCTTTGAGGTATCATGCGAGGTAGAAGACCTGGTTCCCCCCGCGACCTACGCATCGGAATCTTATACTTACCAGGCGTCGATTTTTTGCTGTTGTCTGAGATACCTCCGTCGTAAGCTGCCTCAGAATCCGAATCTGAGCACAGATCCGAAATGGCATCGACAGAAGGTACCTCTTTTAACACGCCGTCATTCTGGTTCTTCTCTGCAGATTTGTCTTGCTCCGCATCCTCGTTAAGACACGGGAGACACATAAATGGCAGCAGAAAGTTCCGATGAAGGAACCTGGTCTTCGACCTCACACCTTCACGCTTAACCTTGTAAACAGGTATATCTTCTGTCGGCTGGCCAATAACTATATACGGGTCTTTTTCCCACCGATCAGCTAGTTTGCATTTGCCTCTAACGCCAGCATTCTTCACCAGTACTCTATCGCCTGGCCTCAAGACAGAGTGTCTTGCTTTGAGGTCATAGTTCAGCTTATGCTTTTCTGCTGCTTTCTTAGCAGCTGCTTGAGCTTTCTGATAAGCATAGCTGAGGCGATTCCTCAGTTTCCTCACGTATTCAGTCTGAGTCGAAGAGCTCAAAGAATCTGAATTCAAACCAAGAAAAGCGTCAATAGCCAATCTTGGGTGGCGCCCAAACATGAGGAAATAAGGAGAGTACCCCGTACTGCTGTGGAATGTGGCGTTGTAGGCGTGCACCAAAGTGGGGACGTGTGCCTTCCAATCACTCTTCTGGTAATCTTCAAGTGTTCCCAGCATTTGCAATAAGGTTTGGTTAAACCTTTCCACTTGCCCATTTCCCATAGGATGGTATGGTGTTGTTCGAGACTTCTCTATTCCAGCTATCTGGCATAGTTCTTTGATCAAATTCGATTCAAAGTTGGCGCCCTGATCACTATGGATACGAGCTGGGAAACCATAGTGAACGATGTAGTGGTCGAACAACACCCTCGCCGTAGTCTTAGCGGTTTCATTCTTTGTGGGAATTGCTTGGGCATACCGAGAAAAGTTATCGGTGATAACCAAGATTTTCTCAAAACCACCTTTCGACCTTTCGAGGGAAAGGTAGTCAAGGCACACAATCTCCATAGGTGTGGTGGAGGTGATGTTAACAAGCTCACTTCGGTAAGAAGTAGCCTTCCTCCGGGTACAACGTCCGCACTCCGCGACCTCTTTATCAATGAAGGAGTCCATCCCTGGCCAGAAGAATCTTTGTTTAATCAGGGAAAGGGTCCTGTCTCTTCCTTGGTGCCCGAGGTCCGAGTGTAACGCTTGAAAGATGTCCAAGCGATAAGCTGGAGGTAGCATCAGCTGAAGGAAAGGCTGTCCGTTCAGTATGACCTTACGATGTAATACACCATTGGAGAGAAGCAGCTTATTCCACTCCTTGAGATACCTGCCATCAAGAGTGCAATCCAGATCACGCTTAGATGGGGCATGTAAACCTTCTTCAAGGCGAGTAACTATAAATCTCAAGGTGGGGTCTTCCAGCTGAGCCTTTCTCCAATCTTTAGATGTAAGGCCATATGACTGAAGCAGCTGTTCCTGTACATCCTTATCGATTGGAGGGGTGATCTCCGAAGGATCGGATACACACATGCTTTCAATCATTGGACACGGACCAGATGTCACTGATGCAGAAACAGCTTTTATGACGTCAGGAAATATAGTGCATTCCACCGTCTCGCCCTCCTGACGTCGTGACAGTCCGTCGGCGTCAGCGTTTCTCTTACCACTCCTGTATTTGATGGAGAAGTTGTAGTCACTCAGAGAGGCTACCCAGCGCTGCCCAGTAGCGTCAAGTTTCGCTGTGCTGAGAATGTATGTAAGAGGATTATTGTCAGTAATAACCTCAAACGAACCACCATACAGGTAGTCGTGGAACTTCTCAGTCACAGCCCACTTTAACGCCAGAAACTCAAGTTTGTGAGCTGGATAGTTTTTCTCTGAGGACTTCAAACTTCTGCTGGCATATGCAATAACCTTATCAACACCGCCATGTGTCTGATAAAGAACCGCTCCAAGACCGTTTGACGAAGCATCAGTGTGAACCTTAAAAGGTAAACTGTAGTTTGCATATGCCAAGACAGGAGGATTGATCAACTTCTGAATGATCGCCTCAAAACTAGCTTGCTGTTCCTCGCCCCATTCAAAGGGAACCCTTTTGCGAACCAACTTTGTCTTGGCTTTTGGATTTGTCACATGACCTACTAGAAGGTCATTTAAAGGTCTTGCAATGGCAGCAAATCCCTGGATAAACTTTCGATAATATCCAGTAAAGCCAAGGAAGCGGCGAACATCTTTGATGTTCTTAGGCACGGGCCAAGATTTAACCGCTTCAATTTTAGCCGGGTCAGTGTGAATGCCCTCCTCAGAAACAACGTGTCCCAGGTAGGAAACACGGCCCTTAAACAACTCGCATTTTGATGGCTTGAGTTTCAGATTGTGTTCCTGCAAGCGCTCAAACACAGCTTGCAGTCGCTCCATGTGCTCTTCGAACGTCGAAGAGAAAATGATGATATCATCGAGGTATATGAGGCAATCTCTAAGATTTAGATCCCCCATACACCTCTCCATCAGCCTCTGAAACGTGGCTGGAGCGTTACACAATCCAAAAGGCATGCGATTGCACTCGTAGAAACCGAGCGATCCTACCTGGAAAGCGGTCTTAGCCTTATCAGCCTCTTTCATCTCTACTTGCCAGTAGCCACTTTTTAAATCTAATGTGGAAAAAAATTTGGCTCCAGCAAGCAGATGAAGGGTGTCGTCGATGCGAGGGATGGCGTGCGCATCCTTAACTGTCCGCAAATTCAACTTCCGGTAGTCAACACAGAAGCGAATCGAGCCATCTTTCTTGCGGACAATGACGACATTCGAACTGAATGGGCTTTTGGAGGGTCTGATGGCATCAGCATCAATCATTTCCTTAAGATGCTCCCTCACCTCCTGAATCATAGAAGGTGGGACACGCCTGTAGGGCTCTTTGAATGGGGTGTTATCCTCCAACTTAATCTCGTGTTCGACGAGATTTGTGCAACCCAGATCGGTGGGACCCTTAGAAAAAACATTCTGCCACTTGTGTAGAAACTGTTCAACCTTCACCCTCTCCTGTGGGGAAAGCTTAGCTCCGTCTAAGTCAACCTTTAGGGTCGGCGAAGACTGTTCAGCAGTTTGCTGATTGACATGTGCTGTAGTATGTGGAATGTCAGAGCTAAAGCACGGAAGGTTATCATCCTTCGATATCGATGGTGATCTTAAAACTTTCACTTCGTGAAGTTGGCAGATGTTTGTCTTGGGTGGTAAAGTCATGACCTTTGCCGACATGTTAAAAATCCTTACTGACACTCTTGCGGTATTGCCAGGGTTTCCTGTAGAAACTATCCTTGGACAGACTCTAAGTTTTGCGCCTGTGACACTATCTAATGGCTCTGTGATAGCAGATTGTACATGACTGGATTTACGAACAAAACCAGTGACGTCTTTAACTTCCATAGGCTGTAACGTCAGCTTGTTTGTCAGTTTTACAACACCAACTAGGTTGTTGCAAACTGACGAGAACGCTAGACCCCAAGCTTTTGGGACTACGTCGGTCTCAGAAACCTGTGTCTTCAGGCGATAGATAATATTAGTGCCTACTATGATAGGCACTTTCTTGTTGTACTCCGTATCGGGAACAACAAGAAGTATAGCTTCACAACTGGCTTTGCCATCAGGAAGCTTTACAGTGGTTTCTATACAGCCAGTGAAGCCGAGTTTCCGACCATCAGCAACCTTTACTTCTAAGCCAACTTCGTCTAAAGCACGGACTTCCGGTTTAGGGTTAATATTTTTAATGAAGCTTTCACAGATGGTGCTGACAGCTGAGCCTGTGTCAACTAAAACCTTTGCAGTGGTAGATTCTATAAGGATCTCATCTGTGTTCTCTAACCCCACTATTTTTTCCAATAATCTTTCATTAGGGCTCTTCAGTATATTTTCACTGTCGCCTCTCATTTGCCCTGCAATGGAGGCTTCCTCATGTTTAAAGAATCCTTCTGGCTATCTACCCTTGGTTGTTGTTGCTGTTGTTGTTGTTGACGTGGTTGTTGTTGTTGTTGCTGTTGTTGTTGTTGTTGTTGTCCTTGTTGCTGTTGTACTTCCTTTTGTTGTTGTCCTTGTTGACTTTGTTGTTCTTGTGGTTGCTGTTGCTGCTGTTGCCCAAATTGTCTGTTTCTTTGGTATCTTCTTCTGTTGCGAAATGAATTAATCTTTTCCAGCCTCTCTAATCGTCGCAACAAGTCATCATATCCTTTTGTTTCTCCCGCGGCCACATTAATTGGCTGATGTTGCAGACTACCAAGTGGTTCTACCTTAGGGTCTGGCTTACTAGATGTTAAGCCAGAGGCAGACTTCCCGAAGGTGAGTCTATGTGATTGTAGTTCTAGCTCTTCCTCCCTAACCTTAGTTCTCAATACTTCGAAATCTGCAATCCTATCAAAGTGAACTTTAGTTGCTATTTTGAGATCCAGATTTCGAAGTGATCTCCAAAATTTATCTCTAAGCAAGTGGTTCTTTCTTTCAACAGCCACTTCACCTTTCTCTACTGCCCGTTGAAGTATTTGTTCTAGTCTAAGACCCCACATTGTGACATTCTCCTCTTCTTTCTGTACAGCAGTGAAAAACTCTTGAAGGATGCTTAGTCCACTAGCAACATTGCCAAAGTAACTGTCTAGTTTAGCCAGTATTGCTTCACTAGATGCCAGTGGATCTAAGCCGCTCAGAATAGCTCTAGCCTTACCCTTCAAGGAGTTTCTCATTGTCTGTGTAATTACGTAGTCGGGGTAAGTTTTCGACTTGATGAGAAACTTAACTTCCATCTTCCACTCCTCAAAGGTACTTTCATTCTTTGGAAGTGGTTCAGCGGCGGAAAATTGAGTCAAGTAAGGCTTCAAGAAATGTGTTACTTCCACCTTGGCGGGTGCAACATCACTCTGAGCCAGTGGTCTCATACCACTCTGTTGCTTCAAGAGCTGCTCCTCCAGTTCAAGTAAATACTTCTTCTTCTTTTCTAACTCTTCCTGTTGCCTCAAAAGCTCTGGACTCAACTCTAACTGTTGTCCTACCGCCTGGCTCTTCAACTGATGAAGCATCTTATCCTTCCTTTCTAGTTCTATTTCCTTACTTCTTAACTTCTCTTCATATTCCATTCTTATTTGCTCTTCTATCCTGAGGCAGGTTTCTCTAATATCTCTATCTATAACAGATTCTCGTTCAATCTGCTCGTCATCTCTATAAAATAGCTGACTAGGCCTCCTTACATCCCTTTCCGTTTCATAATCCCTTGAAGATTCTTGTCGACGGAGTTCATTGTCTGTTCTATACCTCAGTTTTATCTCTCTTTGTCTTTCTTCTGCCTGTTGCTCTCTACGCAACAGCTGTCGTTCGTAAAGCTCTTCTTCCTCATTCCTGTGTAATGTTTGTTTTCTCTGATCGTCTAATTCTTTCTTTATAGCAGTCTCTCTTCTTTTCAATTCCTTCTCTAATTCTTTCTCTCTGTTCAATGCATTCAACTGCATATTTAATTCTTCCTCATACTGCCTCTTTTCTCTATCCTCCTGCCTCTTTTCGAAATCAAGAGTTTGTGACTCTTGTTTTGCTATACTTTCCTGAAGTCTTAATGTCTGCTGGTACATGCTTTCCATTCTATTATTCCATTCCGAATCTTCTCTAGTGTTACCAGTCAATTTCGATTCAAGTTCCTCTGCTTTCCGTGTAAGGGCTTGAAGCCTTTCTTGTCTTTCTCTTTCCTTTCTGAGTTCATTATCTCTCTGTCGCAGTGCTTTCAATTTCTGTTCTAATTGCATTTCTACTTGTGTTTTTCTCCGTTGCTCCTCTTTCAGTTTCTCTTCTTCTGCTATTAACAACTGAATTCGCGTTAAAAGCTCATCTTCCTCTTCTGAATATGTGTGCCCTTCAGAATCTACTGAAGGATGTACAACGTCATAGTCAGTAGTTCTGTCTGTTCTATCTGGGTTACCAGTCCGCTTGGGTACTGTAACCTCAGGTACCTGACTATAGGTGTCACTGCTTGATCTCTGTCTGTATTCAGTCTCTTTCTCTCTCTGTCTACTATTATCTCCTTGTCTGTCTGCTTCTAGCACATGTTTAGGTCTTGAATCTAAGACTAGATTGCCTAAATCATCTGTGTGCGTAAGCAATTTATCGTGTAAACGTTCATAGTTTTGATCAAAACTGTCTGTCTTCTCTCTGTCTTTGTCCATTTCAACCTGTCTTGATCTAGAGTTTACTTCTGTTCTCTCAAACACATCACCTGAATGACAACTATCCAAACTATCCACGGTTACAAAACTACCATCATGGGCAGGGAGTCGACCAGCATAACTTATCTTGTTTGCTTCTGTTATAACAGACACCCCCGTATCTTGTTCTTGCAAAATAACATGGGGTGCATCTATTCTCTGTCTTTCTCGAACTTCAATTTCTGGAAGTTGAGACCGCGGTTCTTGTCTTGCACGCACGAGTTCTTCTCTTTGTGTCTGTATTTCAGACATAATCTGCTGTCTTTCCATTTCAAGTGCCCTTCGCTCCCTTTCACGATAGCGCAAATCTCTTGCTGCTCTATCAGCCATCTTCTATTGTACTAGAGTTTATTTAGATGTGGTTATATACAAAGTTACACACTTACACTTAAATCTTTAATGGAATAAAGATTAATATAGAAAGATTTAGCACGTCGTACACACTACCATGGTGTGATTATTCAAGCTGGGTGACTGCTTACATGGCTATGTCAAAAATGATAAATGTTATCTTTTGTTTTTCAACCCCTTTTAAGAAAAAGTGAGGGTCCCCACACTGGCCACCAATGTCGACGCCGCTACCGCTTTTCCGTACTAAGTATGTGTACAGTAGCTTCTTTCTGCGTGAGCTCTCATTCTGAGGTCTACATGGATTGGGAAGGAAACTCTGCAACAAATGTAATACCATATCACATTTAATGATAATGAAACAATGCATATATTAATGAGCGGTTATGGAAAGTCATTGTAAAATACAATGACATGAAGGTGTGTTTTATTGAATGTAATAATCTTCATATGGTAAAACACTAAAAATGGATGGACAGGTGACTTCATTGTTTACAAACATGAAATGCACAATTTCAATCCGAAATAGACAAATATCCATTTCAAAATATGATATGAAAATTATGTCAAAATGAAGGAAAATGACAAGACAACATACCTGCAACAAATGTAATACCATATCACATTTAATGATAATGAAACAATGCATATATTAATGAGCGGTTATGGAAAGTCATTGTAAAATACAATGACATGAAGGTGTGTTTTATTGAATGTAGTAATCTCCGGTACCTAACTTTGAAGAAATACCTGGCTAACGCGACCTACCTGGGCAAACGGACTACCTACACTACAGGAGACTACTCAAACGGACTACCTTCAAAATAGGAGACTACTCAAACGGACTACCTACACTACAGGAGACTACTCAAACACTGGGCTCAAAAGGGCATTTTATGGGAAGGCCAGGAATGTTGTCAGACAGCGTACATATAAAAAATAGTACCCTATGACACATACTAACCATCACAACGGCCCCCCGCCCATGGGGCTCGAAGAAATATAGGGGCCGCGTGATGCTTCCACGCAGAGTTGAATCCGGTCCGCACACTAGTACTCGTAAACCGCTTAGAGGATCTAAGCCTGTCCAAGCAAAGCGGTGCGAGTCTGTCAGTTCGCGCTAATAAACCCTATTGGCTTCATTGGGCGACAGGGCTTGAGATGTCATTTTTGTAACAGACCAACGACTGAAGGCATAGCGGAGGCGGAGCGATATACGCGCTCGATCAGGGTTAGCTCCGTTTGGTCAGGGGCAGTCGGTCAGTCGTTCTTGCAAATTGTTGCGCGTGTTAAACGAAACGACGCCGTTTTAACGTTGTACGCGCGGCGTGTGCCAGTGCACGGCAGCAGCACTCTTCCAGTCCAACATTTAGGATATAACTACTGTCAAACGCTGGTGCGGTGTCATGGTCAGCTTAATAAGTGGGATGTTTGGCCTAGACCCTCTAAGCGGTTTACCAGTACTCGTGGGGGTGAAAGACACGCGCAGCCCGATCTATTTATTTGAGCCCTAGAGGGGCGGGGAGCTAAATATCCCGTACAGAGGGTCCTCGCTATAACGACAGTATTTGTTCCTTTCTATGGCACCGTTATCCTATATGCCGTAGAAAGAATGTGTTGTATATCGTTTGTCATTTGAGAAAAGTACACCGTGTGACTGTAGAAGACTGGTTGGAGAAATTCAATTTCTAAAGGCGTGAGAAACGTTGAACGATCAGGGTTAGCTCCGTTTGGTCAGGGGACAGTCAGTCCGTTTGTTTGTTTGTTTGTTTGATTTGAGGTTTAACGTCCCCGTCAACACTGTATAGGCCATTTTGGAGACGTTGCTTCCAAATTTGTGGGACTTTTACCCGACATTGAGATGAAATGACATCTCAAGCCCTGTCGTCCAATGAAACCAATAGTGTCTATAAGCATGGACCGTCCGACTAGCACCGCTTTGCCTGGGCAGGCTTAGATCCTCTAAGCGGTTTACCAGTACTCGTGTGGGGTCGGACTCAGCTCTGCGTGGAAGCATTATACAGCCCATCTATTTCTTCAAGCCCCGATGGGCGGGGGCGGTCAGTCAGTCCGTCGTTAACGCAAATTGTTGCGCGTGTTAAGCGAAACGACGTTGTTGTAACGTTGCACGGTAGAAACTAAAACTCACTCACTCGCTAAGCTAAGTGTTTCATCTCTCAGATATTCTGTTACAAAAGCGAGTAAGTGAGTTTTAGTTTTACGTCCCACCAACAACTAAGGTCATACGGAGACGGGACCTCGGGTGGGATACAGTGAGGATACAGCGGGGGGTACAGTCAGGATACAATGGGGATACAGTCAGGATACAGTAAGGATACAATGGGGGTCTTTCAAATGCATGGGACTTTTCTATCCGCTCGTAGGTATCGAATACAGCTCTCCCGTGCTCAGCTTATATCTGATGGAGTTAACCTAATTAAGATGACTTTCTCTGCGCCTGCACCTGACAGTAGTAATATCCTAAATGTTGGGATGGAAGACTGCTGCTACCGTGCAACGTTACAACAACGTCGTTTCGCTTAACACGCGCAACAATTTGCGTTAACGACGGACTGACTGACCGCCCCCGCCCATCGGGGCTTGAAGAAATAGATGGGCTGTATAATGCTTCCACGCAGAGCTGAGTCCGACCCCACACGAGTACTGGTAAACCGCTTAGAGGATCTAAGCCTGCCCAGGCAAAGCGGTGCTAGTCGGACGGTCCATGCTTATAGACACTATTGGTTTCATTGGACGACAGGGCTTGAGATGTCATTTCATCTCAATGTCGGGTAAAAGTCCCACAAATTTGGAAGCAACGTCTCCAAAATGGCCTATACAGTGTTGACGGGGACGTTAAACCTCAAATCAAACAAACAAACAAACAAACGGACTGACTGTCCCCTGACCAAACGGAGCTAACCCTGATCGTTCAACGTTTCTCACGCCTTTAGAAATTGAATTTCTCCAACCAGTCTTCTACAGTCACACGGTGTACTTTTCTCAAATGACAAACGATATACAACACATTCTTTCTACGGCATATAGGATAACGGTGCCATAGAAGGGAACAAATACTGTCGTTATAGCGAGGACCCTCTGTACGGGATATTTAGCTCCCCGCCCCTCTAGGGCTCAAATAAATAGATCGGGCTGCGCGTGTCTTTCACCCCCACGAGTACTGGTAAACCGCTTAGAGGGTCTAGGCCAAACATCCCACTTATTAAGCTGACCATGACACCGCACCAGCGTTTGACAGTAGTTATATCCTAAATGTTGGACTGGAAGAGTGCTGCTGCCGTGCACTGGCACACGCCGCGCGTACAACGTTAAAACGGCGTCGTTTCGTTTAACACGCGCAACAATTTGCAAGAACGACTGACCGACTGCCCCTGACCAAACGGAGCTAACCCTGATCGAGCGCGTATATCGCTCCGCCTCCGCTATGCCCTCAGTCGTTGGTCTGTTACAAAAATGACATCTCAAGCCCTGTCGCCCAATGAAGCCAATAGGGTTTATTAGCGCGAACTGACAGACTCGCACCGCTTTGCTTGGACAGGCTTAGATCCTCTAAGCGGTTTACGAGTACTAGTGTGCGGACCGGATTCAACTCTGCGTGGAAGCATCACGCGGCCCCTATATTTCTTCGAGCCCCATGGGCGGGGGGCCGTTGTGATGGTTAGTATGTGTGTGTGAAGTTTCGTGACAGCAGGACCAATCCTTTCGAAGTTATGACCGAGTTTAAGTCGTTTGGTTTTGGCCTGACAAACGCGCACCCAAAATCAATACAGTTATGACCGTTTGTCAGAATGTAGGGTCTTGTGATGGTATGTATGCGAAGTTTCGTGAGCGTAGGGTAAATACTTTTAAAGTAATGACCGGTTAAATATTTTGGTTTAGATGCGACAAACTGACTGACTCGGTGATTTCTTTAGGGCACCCAAAATACTGTGCGGGGTCCTATTAAGAAGGGCAGTAACTCCGTAAATAGTGTTAGCAGGGTTATGTTTATCGCATTCCGCGATTTCTCTCATGGCCCCCCATCGGTGTATCGAGTTTCACTAAATTGCCTTTAAAACTATCAAAGGTACGCTCCGGACAAGCTTTACATTTCACCCCGTCTCCGCTATGCCCCTTAGTCGTTGGTTGGACATAAAACGGACAAGCGAGTACACACACACACACGCACGCACGCACGCGCGCGCGCGCGCGCGCGCGCGTATAAGACGCCGTGGTATACAATGTTGCACCATTGTCGCGTCATCGATTTTTTCCTTTCAGAACCGACTCATTAAGGCGGTTCTATCGAGTACCCGCAATGTATGAGTCACGCGTGTGACGCCGAGTTCAGCAACGGAAGGTCAGGCGGTTTTTTCTCCGGGCACTCCGGTTTTCGCCCACCTCTGAATAACGATCGACTCGGTATGAGTAAAATAGTCTTGAAAGGGTCGTAAAACCCGAACCCCCCCAAAAAAATATTACTGTTTGAAGCGGAAATAAGAAAAAATATTTTTTCGCCCGAAATTTTTCAGTTTTTGGTTAGTAATTTTTTCCATATATTTGCGTGGGCGGAATTTCGTAACGGTATAAGGCCTAAAAAGTCCCGTCACACCGCGCAGACTTTGCGGACGTATTAAATCTATTTCGTTTGGGTAAAAATATTTCTATGTCGAAAACGGGGCAAAATGATTGATCCTCCCCGCCCATCAGGGGCATAGAGCTGCGAGTCGGCCCGGCCACGCGTATAAACTCTATCGTTTTTATTAGGCGGCAGGGATTGAGATGTCATTTCAGCGCAATGTCGGCTCGGAAGCAACGTCTCCAAAATGACCTTTACGGCGTTGACGGGGACGTTAAACCTCAAATCGAACAAACATGTTTGATAAAAACTTTTTTCTCAGCTGCAGCCCATTCAGAAGCGAGCGTGTTTAGAAATTTAAACGATAACATCAGCCTTCTAAACGCTATCTTCCAGCGAGTTTCATTGTTTTCTAGTTTAAAGGCGATAAGCGTTTCGCGCTGAGTGTCGGAGACAATCGATTTGTCAATATCGCAGGACTGCACCGGGTAGTATTACCCTAAATATTGGGACAGAAAAAAACGGTGTAGATCCGGATCCCTCTAACCAGGGTCTGCACTGTTTGTCATTCCACTATTCCACCAGAACACGTTTGCTACATCGCTTGAGATCAAACTTTAGGATATTTACGGTGACCTCCCTTCAGGTGCCCCAATTTTTAGGGTAATTACAGCTGATCAAAAATCCTATCATCATTTGCTTCTCATTTTACGCTCCACTCTCATAATGCATACTGGCTACGCCCCGCGATATCCGTATAAATTCCGTAGCCGAGAAAGATTCTCCGAGATTCAAATGTCGTAGATATGTCCGGTAAAGGTCTCGCGCGACTGGAAGCAACGCCTCCCAAAATGATCTATAAGGCGTTGACGGGGACGTGAAACCTCAAATCGAACGAACCAAACTTTTTTTTTTCCGGGACGCGGTCCATTACTAGTTTCTCGCATCGAGTCGAGCTCTTCCAACACCTTCCATTGTTTCCCGGTTTTCGAGGCGATAATTGGTTTGCGGGTGAGAGACTTAATTTCATCGATACTATACAGGGTAGTATCTCCCTAAATATTGGGATAGGAGCGCTCGAGCGAACGGGGTAGACCCCGATCACCCCCGACCTGATCGGGGACGGCGAACTTTGCCAATCCGCGGGAACATCTTTCGCCTCAAAATTTAGGATACTTACGACGTAATTACGGTAATTTACGTCATTCGAACACTCGTCCGATATTTAGGGTAGTTTCGTCATCTAATCGTTTCGCTTACGTTTCACCGGAAGTGATACAAATGCTGCGCATGCGCAGTCCATGATGCCCAAGTGACCCCCCTACTACTGATTCTTTTAATTTAATACTCCAAGAAACAAATGTTATAGATATTTGTTAGAATCGCCTCACCGTAATGATGTGGGAAAGACCTTTTTATAACCTATCATACTCCTAACTGGGATCCTTTATAACAACACATTCATTACAACGGCACAATAAATAGGTAACAAATATTGCCATTATAACGCGAGTCCACTGTATAACGATTTTAAAAAGAATGGAATTTTACTACCAAAGAAGTTACAAAACGCAGTATTGTCACGGGTGGCCTCCATGTGTTGCTACATGTGTGGTCATATGATTTTTGGGTCGATTGTTTATCAGTCGACTTAAAGTTACTAACCACAGTAGCTCCTCGGTGCTGATGGCCGCGTGACTAACAGCAATTTGTAGGAAATAGAAGTAATAGTTATTTATACTTCGGAAAATATCCGCGTTATTTTTATCGATGTGGGTTAATTGTTGCTTGAGAGAGTCTATGTAATATGTACTGGAATCATGTGTTGGGTTTGGTAAACAGTGACGCAGCAGAACCCCTCGTTTCTCTTTATAAGCTTCCGGCCCCGCCCATCGGGGCTTGAAGAAATAGATGGGCTGCATGATGCTTCCACGCAGAGCTGAAATCGGCCGCACATGTGTACTGGTAAACCGCTTAGAGGATCTAAGCCTGCCCAGGCAAAGCGGTGTGCGTCGTACCGTCCATGCTTATAAATCCTATTGGTTTCATTGGGTAACAGGGCTTGAGATGTCATTTCATCTCAATGTCTGGTCAAAGTCCCACAAAATTGGAAGCAAAATGACATGTACAGCGTTGACGGGGACATCAAATCAAACAAACAAACCAAACTCTTTATGAGCTTTCATTGCACGGACTTGTTAACATGTACGTGTTGCTGACGTAGAACTTCAAATCTTTCTGGACCCGTACATAACAAAACACATAATGGGCTAGACGTAAAAGCTCAGTCAGCAAAGAATGCCGGGCCAACGTCGGGCCGATCGTGATGCGACGTAAGAACGTCGCATCGCTGTCGGCCCGACGTTGGTCCGTTGTTTTGTGCTGGCTGGGAGATCAGGAATCAGTGTATATCCAGTTTGGGTAGGTTAAATTTGAACTGTGTAAATTTCCCACTTTATATGACCCAACACAATAGGACTTCTGAACAGTTTGACTATTGCGCAGCCATTGCTCCGTTTTCACTTTCGACGGTAATTTTAATTTGTTTAAGGAGTCCAATAATCCCGGAGTCACAGGCCTATACTTTGTTTTGTACGGGTTACCGCCGGACAGTTTCGGTTTGAGGTATTCTTCATAAGATGCACCAATCAGACGTTCATTCTTTTCGCCGTCAGAATCAAGCGACACTACCTCATGATGTTTATCATTGACTGCCATGTTTACCTCCTGATTAAAATCCATGATAATGTCCGGAAGACTAATCCTTTGGCTGTTAGTTCGATGAACAGGTTTACTCTCTGATAATCCAGAGGTTATTGCACTGTCTGATATCTTTGAATGTCTTCTTTTAGAATGAGGTACACTTGGTTTTGAAGATATTCTTTTCCCTGTATCCTTTATCACTTTATCTTTTCCGTCTTTCTCCTTTTCATCCTTGTAACACACTCTTGGGAAACGAATATGTATAGGAGGTTTCTCACCAGCGACAAAAGAGAAGCTTCTCCCGACAGTCTTATGTTTTGTATAGATCGATCCTAACAATAGTTTTCTAGCTGTTTCTTTTCTTCTAGACAATCTAGGGGATTCCTCACTTTCGTTAGAACTTGATGTTCCGCGTTTTTCCTGCCAATGGCCATGTTCTTGCTTGTATGTGGGAGTTTTTGTCAGATGTTCTTTTTCTGGAACAACCATTCTCCTTCCGGCGTTAGAATTTTCATGAAGGGCCGTAATAAAATTTGGTGAGCCTGAGTCTTCATGCATCATGTCATAACCATTCATGTTATATTTATATCCAAGGAGCTGCACAGAATCAAATAGATTCTGCATTCAAGTTGCCACAAAAGCTCTTTCACTTCCCATGTTTGTACCACGATGTGCTGCGCAACCTTCTGCACACCTTAATTTATAACAGTATCTTGCGCACAACCATAAATGAAAGTTTCGTAGAGGTCTGTATTTTAAAGTTTCGATGTATTATCAAATAAAAGTCAATTTATCAACTTTATTTCATCTCGATTGTAAAATTCTGTCATGGGTTGTATAGAGAGTGTTCGGTTGCCACCACCGATCATAATAACCTCTTCGAAGTGGATCAAAGCAAACAGAAAGTATAATTGTAGATCTAAGTAAACCTTTTATCAAGTTTGGAGATATGAATTCATTATTCTTTGTCCCTTCGAATATGTATATTTAATCCATTCATCCATCTTTCTTCTCTGATATGTCAATAGCATCTGAGCGTATATGCAAATCAAACTTTTATTTTAAAGTCAGTTTTTTCTTCTCTCAAATCACCGGGTGGGCACTGTAGAAATAGATCCAAGAAAATCCTCAAACACGAAAAATCCATTTGAAAAAAATTGGATCACGCAACTTCGAATCATTTACACTCCCCTGAAATTTTTGATATAATTTGTTTAGCCCTTTTTGTACCAAATGGAATCTTCCTCCTTATATATAACAGGAGTTCATTTCAAAATTTTGGGGTGTCAGGTTGTGTTTTCATCAAAATTTATTTGGAAACTAACTGAACTTTTAGCAAACGGTGGAGGCCCTGATCAGACGCCGCGTTCTGCGGCGTCTGATCTGGGCCTGCACCGTTTGCCAGGCTACCCATTTTGGGGTTTCTGGTACTAAAAGGGTTAATCTTTCACCTGTTTATAGTTAGTTTGAATGTACACTCATACGTGTCTGTTCATCGAAATTGTAGATTTTCCTTAATTTCCCGAACATCTTTAACTATCAATGAAATAGCCTTTCAAGTTTGATCGATTTTTATAACACTCATTCACAATGTAATGGAGCTTACATGTTTATTTCATACTAAAATATATAGAATTGAAAAGTAATATATAAAAATGTTCACCGTATCGAATCAATCTTGCAATATCCGTCGTGGACGTAGCTGGTGTAAACGTTCGAAGCAAAAACTGGTATATACCGCAGAGCTTTCAAAGACAAAGAATCCTGAAAAAGAAAAGAAAATAATCGTTTAGGGGGCTGTTTATATATTCGGGGGGGGGGGGGGGGGGGGGGGATAAAACAACTTTTGTCTACCATATCAATAGGGGTCTACTCTTAAAGGAAAGAATTTGCAAAGAAAAGAAAAGACACCTTTTAAAGAAGCAAACCGGGAGTCACAAAAGTTGTCTGTCTTTAAATTTGGTGAAATATCCGTTTACTTAAAGTGAAAAAAGATTCAGCTATTCAACAGTAATTTGCCACTGGTTTTTGTCTACCATGTCAATAGGGGTCTACTCTTAAAGGAAAGAATTTGCAAAGAAAAGAAAAGACACCTTTTAAAGAAGCAAACCGGGAGTCACAAAAGTTGTCTGTCTTTAAATTTGGTGAAATATCCGTTTACTTAAAGTGAAAAAAGATTCAGCTATTCAACAGTAATTTGCCACTGGTTTTTGGCATATATACATATCAACCTGTATTAATCAAATGCCTATGGGGTAATCAACATCTGCTTGCATTAGGCAGGTGCTTGCTTCACACAGATTAGTTTCGATTCATTTGCCTTTTTGGGGGTTATTGGCCGCTTGTTTGCTAAAAACAGGTTAGTTGCTCAAAAGAGGTTACAACTATGAAAGGGTATACTGTAGTCAAGAGTGCCTGCAAAATTGTACAGTGTAACCTCCAATAAGCAGCCATCCAGGGAAAACTCCAATAATGGCTGCTTAAGAGATGTGGCTGTTCGGAAGAGGGAAATGTCTGAGATGGTGTATGGATTGTTATAGACAAACAAAAATCAGTGAATTACTGAAGACAGCTCAACATGGATGTCAAAAAAAAAAAAATAAATAAATGATGACACTGTCTATCATTTTGGTTTCTTTTCATTTGCTTACATATTACACATACACTGTATTTATGCATATTTGGTAGCAATAGAAATTCATATTTTGCATCCGAATTTTGGCTATAGGCTGACTGAGATGTAGTAATGGTGTTCCTAACTGTTGGAGAAAGGTAGCCGCTCAGCAGAGGTTAGATGTTTCGTGAAATGCTTTGAAGGGAATTGTTGTGGCTGCTGAATAGCAGTGGCTGTAAAACAGAGGTGAACATTAATGCAGGTTTTACTGTAATGTTAAGGGGAATAGATACACTTGTCATATTTTTCATTAATTTTACCAGAGGAGACCACTTTCACGACTTTCTATTTCCTTTCCTGTATAATTTTCCCTTCAGGAAAAGGGGTCTCCTTTAAGGGACAGAATGCTTTTGAAATAATTGCCTCTCCTTAAGGCGTTTTTTCTCTCTGGTTTTGGTTTTACGGCCCTTTCAAAATTATTTCCCTTATTTCGAGGCGATTGTTAATCAGAGGTGGGCGAAAACCACAGTACCCGGAGAAAAACACATAAACTTTTGGCGTCTCACGCGTGGCCTGAGCGAGGCGCAGAGACCCTAATGATCTTAAGGTGTTTTCATTCTGTGTGTAATGTGTTTCCCGAAAAAATGGTTCTGTCGAAAACAGAACAAAACATGATCTGTGAACAGTTCGATTTTGGCTGTAAATCTCGTTATACATGTATAGATATCAGAAGAATACAGACATGCTGTTAGATGAATACGCTTAATAAAAAAAAAAAAAACATTCTCTCCCTTCCGCTGATTAAAGAAGGGCAGTTGTCAGTTTCTGGCGAAAGAATGTGCAATGTAGGCTACTGGTAAACCGCTTACGTTTGAGCCTGCCCAGGAAAAGTGTGGATAGTTAAACCGACCGGCTCAAAAAAGGCCCGAATAGTGTTGACTGGGCCGTTAAATTCCAGTACAAACAAACACACAATGAAAAATAATGTTAATAAAAAGGTTATACTTTATACTGATTGATTGTTTTGGGTTTAACGTCACGTCAACCTTTGTGGGTCTTTCTGTGTCGTCTCCCAATTAAAAGGAGATAGAAGAGATAGTAGAGGTGATGAAAGAGAGGGACAGGGAGGAAGAGAAAAAGTAATCAGAGTGAAGAAACAGAAGAAATAACACTCCCCTTCTACCCTTACCTGCTGCATTGACAGCAGGCCTTGTCCAACTGTAAGTCAATATCAGTTGAACGCCTCAGTGACGCAAGATACAAGTCACCTTCACTAACCACCCCGCTAATACTATTATTATACTTTAGTTTTCTATTTTTAACCTTCCGCCAAACAAAAATTAGCAATTGCGTGCATTTGTTAAACCGAATACAAATATATTATTGATACAAATCAAGTTCAGGTTTAGTGCACTGTATAACAAAGTCCATTATTGTCTGTGGACAAATTCGATTTGAACTTAGTTCGAATTTCGATTAAGGTAATTATATAGCAAATTATAGAACGATAAAACGTTCTTTCGCACCAACAGAAAAGGCATGCCTGGCAAGCAAACTGCGAGGTGCGGGAGACACGGCGGGCGAAATTTATTTTCGGACATGAGTGTTCAGTCCAGAGACTCGAACAGGCCACTGTACCCACTCAGAATACAACGTTTCAAAGTTTATTAAGAAAACAGGAACGCCCTGAGGGACATACTAACGTGAAAGAATGAAACTAGATTAATGCGAAGAAACAATGAAACAAGAAAAACATACAATAACATATATCACGACCTCCCCATAACACGGCTCATTAAAAAAAAAAAAAAATTATTTTTCTTCCCTTCTCCTCCCTCCTTTTGATCCCTATAACCGTTTGGACGTACATGTACATACTGCAATCACAGTCTTAGTTTAAAAATATAGACATGTTTAAACTGGTTAGAACAACAAAAACTGTGAAGACCCTGATCGGAAAGAAGCTGATCAATCTGGTCTACCCTGGTCACTCTTCTGTCCAAACATTTAGGCTATTTATACGGTTAACCGCCTGGCTCAGGTTGCAGTGAATTAGAGCTACACTAAAATACACTGTTCCGTGTCTGCATGAAAACGTCTTCAGTCATCTGGCCTCCTTATATAGAGCAAGGGTAAACGTTGGTCAGATTTTGCAAAATGATCTTAAACTTTCCCTGCTGAACCAGGATATGCCTTAACTTTTCAAACAATGTAGATACTGAGCAGACGCCTTCTGAAGAAGCCATCTGATCATTATCTATACTGTCCGACAACAACTTCGTGACTTTTAAGATGATTATGGTGGTGATGGTGAGTGAGTTTCACGTGCCCCCAACAGCTAAGGTCATACGGAGACTGGACCTCGGTTTAAAGACTCATCCGAAAGTCGGGAGAAGCCCTGGATCGATCCTGCAATCCCTGGTTTACAAGGCAAACCATAAGCGTCAAACGGTTGACGATTAAGCGAGTACAAAATCTAATGCTCTTGTATTTTGCTTCCTATACAACAGTGGTAAAGAAACAAGAATCACATTGCACCGTACTTTGGCTGCCCCCGCCCATCGAGGCTTACAGAAATAAATTGGACTGCACGATGCTTCCATACAGAGCTGAAACCGACCGCGCACATGAGTACTGGTGAACCGCTTAGAAGGTCTAAGCTTGCACAGGCAAAATGATGCGAGTCGGACCATCCTTTTTGTTTTATTGGGAGGCAGGGCTTGAGATGTCATTTCATCTCAATGTCGAGTAAAAGTCCCACAAAACTGGAAGCAACGTCTCCAAAACGACCTAAGCTAAATAGTGCTGACGGGGACGTTAAACCCAAATTAAACGCTCACCGTTCTTTTGGCACAACAAATTTTAAGCATGTTGAATGTTTTCTGCTGTTATATTGTTGTATTATTTTAATGTATATATTTTGCATGATATATTATAGAGGAGACCGCAAGGTAGACTGGTTCTCGAAGCTAATTGCGTATCCTCTTTAAATAAATAAAAGTTCAGCCATGTTCACAATAATTTATAACCTGGAATCCTTAAATTTTGTAACTGACGCATACTATTTGGTATTTACTGTGAGCAGTATTCTTGACTTCAGCCCATTATACTACGTCATGCTCACCAATAATCTAAGGCATCATGCTACACCCTGCCAAAAAGTTTTTCTTTAACCCTGAAAGCATCTGAAAATATCGTCTGTTTATGTCGTCTGCTGCACCTTGCAAACATTTCCAGCATATTATTACATACAGGCAAACAATGTGGGCCCGGATCAGACTGCGGATTGGGGTTCAGACTGTTTGTTAATTTGATTTTAAAAGCATCCAGCAGACGACAAAGCAGGCGATTATTGTGTTTGGAATCTTAAGTGTTAAAAGTCTTGAATCAGAATCAGAATCAGAATTGTTACTGGTGACACGTAAAATGACATTCATACACCGTGACCTGTGGTGGGAAGTTAGTCCCTAGCTCTAACCAAAGAGGTAAACTTAGCTACCCAATCCTAAGCACCTTCAGCCGTTGAAATGATCGAATCGGGAAGGGCATTCCAAGAGGGAAGAATGATTCTTTATAAATGTCAGTTCTTGCAGCAAGGTCTGAAACGCCATTGAATGATGATTTCTACAGTGCCTAGCTGTACAAGGTCATCTGGGGGAACAAAGTCATCTGTTGGGATGCTGGCAGCACCCCTTAGAACTTTGTATAAAAGTATGAGCCTATTGTCTTTTCTCCTTTTCTTGAGAGACTCCCATCTTAATTTTTCCAGTATTCCAGTCATGCTCCCAGTTTCAAAGCAGTAATTGCTTGTTACAAATCAAGCAGCTCTATTCTGAACTTTTTCAATTTCTTCATTAAGGACAACCCCGCTGGGGTCCCAGATACAACTACCATATTCCAAGATTGGGCGAACAAGTGCTTTATATGCTGCCTCCTTCACATCCTCAGAACACTGATGAAGATTTCGCCTCAGGAAACCAAGCGTTCTTTTTGCCTTTGTACACATGTTGCTAATATGTGTATTCCATTTCAAATCATCCATGGAATCCACGTTCTCGAGGAGTGTAAGAAGCCTCAATTTTATTTGTTCTCTTACTAGTTATCTGCATATTAGCAGATAACTAGGTCTCTTTGATTAGCACATGAGAGAACAGTATCACGAGGAAACACGCCACTTTTGGTATGCGACACGAAACCCGTCGTCTTGGGTCTGCGGCCAGGTACGCTTTCCAGACAAGCAAGAAAATTGGATGTTTTGATATAAGCCTGGGCACAACATTTCCTACAACTTACATGTGCGCCGAGCGAAGAATCAGATCAGCCTGCGCATCCATATAGTCTAACCAGAGACAACTCTTGCTGCTTGAAGGAGGTTGGACCTTTAGGTATTCTTAGAGCGCAAAACGAAGACTCTGATCAGACTGCGCGGATGCGCATGCTGATCTCAGTCTTCGTTGGGCGCACGTGTCTTACTGTAGGTTTTGTCGTGCGCTGGCTCATATAGAAACTTGGTGTATTGTCCTATTCAGTCAGTGACCATTAAGGTGCTGACCAGTCTGCAGTGCGCGCAGTTTGCAGAAGGACAGGCTGATCTGTACATTTGACTTTCGCAAATGATAAAAACAGTTTTACCAAGTTTACGTCTTAGATTGAATATTTGCCAAGTTCTATTCAACGCCCTGAGGCAATTCGATTCTGAACTCAGACTCCCAAGACAAGTCTTTGGTGTAGTTGACAAGAAAAAAATATTAATGCAACAGGTGAAAAAAATGCTAATTACTTTTTGCCCCGGCGGGGGATTGAACCCGGGTGGACGGAGAAACAAGCCAACACAATACCGCGTCGCTATCAAAGCCGACTTGCACCGTAAGGCAGTATAAGTGTGCTATTTACCTATACCCTATGATATTCTCCCCATCCACATTGGAATTTGTCCTCGAATTTCTGGGAGTCCGAGAATCAGGTGAAATGATTATCAAGGAGTTCTAATGCACAAGTGGGTTATATACGGTGGGCGCGAAATATCACAGGGGTGAAAAAGAACATGACTCGACCGGGGTTAGAACCCAGGGCCTCTCGCATACCGTGTGAACACTCTACCGACGGAACTACCGAGCCACACGGTCGACGTGTTACATTTCCCCTCTGCCTAATGAGATTCGTCCCGAATCTCTAAGTCCTATACAGTCCGGCTGCGAGACTTATTTTTCATACTCTTTCAGGCGCGGTGCTGGACCTACACTGGCCACCAAATGTCACAGGAATGGAAAAAATGCTAATTACTTTTTGGCCCGGCAGGGGGTTGAACCCGGGGCGCCGGAGTGACAAGACAACACTCTACCGCGTCGCTATAAAAGCCGGCTTGTACCGCAAGGCAGTACAAGTGTGCTATATACCTATACCCTGTGGCATTTAGAAAACATAAGGAAATCTACACAAAAAGTAAAGCTGGTTGCCTCGAAAAATATGAATAAAAAAAAGAAAGACAACAGTGATTTTCAACAAAACTGATGTTTGTTTGTTTGATTTGAGGTTTAACGTCCCCGTCAACACTGCATAGGTCATTTTGGAGACATTGCTTCCAATTTTGTGGGACTTTTACCCGACATTGAGGTGAAATGATATCTCAAGCCCTGTGCCCAATGAAACCAATACGGTATATTAGCATGGACGGACCGACTCACACCGCTTTGCCTGGGCAGGTTTAGATCCTCTAAGCGGCTTACCAGTACTCGTGTATGGTCGGCTTCAGCTCTGCGTGGAAGCATCATGCAGCACATCTATTTCTTCAAGCCCCGATGGGTGGGGGCCGAAACAAAACTGATGTATCTTTACTCGAAATGGAAGGCATGATACTAGTATGGACGAACCAGAGCAGAGAGAGTTTCAAGCAACTAGTTCCAAATATCTGAGGAACGCACCAGAGCAGAAATTATGTCCAACTTGACAAACTAGAGCCCAAACGACAAAAAATTAGACATAATGAAAGTGGCAAAAACAAAACCGACGCCCGCGCGCCAGAACGGACAGAAAACGTCCGAAAAGGCAAGAACATCAGCCTTTTTGTCCTGAATGCAAAATTTCCCCGTATTAACAGCAGGAGTCCATTTCGAAATCATCATCATCATCAACATTATGATAACACACCTGTGCGACATTGTGCATTTTTCATATCTCCCAACTGGCTATTTTTCTAATGAAAATACATGATCTTTCTATTATTTATACTGCAAACATAGTTTGTGGGTGGTCTAACGAGTACCCACAAACCATGTCTTGGTTTGTTTGTTTGTTTGTTTGAATTGAGGTTTCACGTCCCCGTCAACACTATTAAGGTCATTTTGGAGACGTTGCTTCCGATTTAGTGGGACTTTTACCCGACATTGAGATGAAATGACATCTCAAGCCCTACCGCCATAGAAACTGCTAGGGTTTAAGGAGCGGTAAATAGAAAAAAATAGAAAATGGCTTGATTAAATAAAAGTGAAGGCACTGATTAACTGATTAATCGAGTCTTCGCTAGTTGCTCGTGCCAACTGAAAACTTTTTGAGAGTAAGGGTGACTTTTTAAAATTTTTAATGATGTTTTGAATGTTGTTTGAAATGTTAGTAAGTGTATTTGTAAGACACCAATTTTGAATATGACCAGATTAACATATACTAATCATCGTTCTCATGTGCTTGTATTTGATTGAAAATATTTGTATAAACCCTTTGTAAATACGAAGTTTATATAAATACTTCACAATATTATAATGAAGGTCAGATATTGACATTTGCCAGTTGATCGTGATGCAAATAATATGCGGGTTAATATTTGATTTAGATGGACAAATGGTTTATTTTCTCATAGATGAACATGGCTACAGATGTGCCGGTACGATGTCCAATATTTAGAATTATTATATAGGTGTCTGACTGAAAAAAAAAAAAAAAAAAAAACAGAATCCCGTATCACCCTTCTCGCGTTTTCCGATTACGTTTCCCCATCCTGGCTAGCCCTTGGCGCGGCATTTAGCAGTATACCAGAAGTATGAAATGACGACGTCACTTACGCGCAGAGCAAAAATTCAAATGTTACCGCTTATTTACTTTTGAAGAAAAAAAATGCCTTTATCATATGACGTCGTTGTTAAGCAGTGGATAACGCCATTTAATAAAAATCGTATGGGCACACGTATAATAACACTTTGGCGGGATTAAGTAACGTCATGACGACGTCCATGTCAACCATCCATATTTTGTGGAAATATTGCCAAATAATGGCGATAAAATCCAATTTAAAGTAGTCAAATGATAAACAGAATCTTACACTCGTGGTCATTTCATATGCTATTAAGTTTCATAAATAGCATATGAAATGACCACTCGTTTAAGATCGTCTATTTATTGGAAGCAAAAGGGTATATATCAAATATTTTATAGAGGATCTTACATGAGTGTTCGTGTACTATTTAATTTATTAAACGAGTAGAGGAAAAGGGATAAAATGCGAAACTATTCCGAGCATTTTATCCCTTTTCCTCAACGAGTTTAATAAATTCAATAATACATGAGCACGAATGCATGGTTTTATTTATCATATGACATTTAAAACGCATTTTATTCACGATTGTTTTCGTATTCCACCAGTGGATTATCGAAAATATTACATGGCGTTATTACACTCTCAGACGCGACGTCATATGATAAATCACTATAGTTACTTGATCTGTCACACAGTAGCACGTCTCCAGATCTTAAGCATCACACTCGACGCTCTACTTCTGGTGTGTTACGTTGATCTGGAATTCTAATGCACTGGCGCATGTAACGCGACGTCTGATTGGATAACGTCCAAAAAAATAATTGCGACAGTATAGTCTGCGATCGCTTTTTATCGGCTGGCAGTTGGTTTTACGCAGCTCACAGCGCTTGTCGCTTTGTGCAAAATAGTACACTTTTTAACGAAACACAGTGCATTAGAATAGGGATAACTATATTGAAAATTGCCATTTGGTGAGGTAAATCGTCGGTTTTACGGTCGGAAATTACGTTTTACGGCTCCGCTGACGCGTCGCCGTAAAACGAAATTTCCGACCGTAAAACCTCCGATTTACCTCCCCCAAATGACAATTTTGAATACAGTTATCCCCTTTGTGCAAAATAGTACAATATTTTATAACTTTAGTAACTTGATCTGTCGCACAGTATCACGTCTCCAGATCACGTCTGCTACTATAGACACTTGGAGTGATATAATGCGGCAGATCCAATTACTGTAGTAATAATGTGTATGTATTTGCATCATCAGCGCATTTACAGAAACAAATCCTACAGTTACTTATTGGGACGTAATACTGTTCCGCTGTTAAGGGAAACTGTGTGCAGTTATTTTCTTGTTTAAACTTTCTTTTCTTTCGCCAAATAGTGGATGGAAAATAATGTAAAAATAATTAATAAAGGGTACTCTTTAGCGTTCATTGAATGTCACAAGTTTAAGTGAATACCTTCGGGGTTCAACTACTCACCTTCTCCCCAACATACCTCGCTTGGTTATTATTTTTTTTTCTTTTCTTCAATTCACAACTCACATTTTTCGCATCATCTCTATATTTATTCAGTATGTTAAATGAGTAAACGTCGCCACTAAAGATACAGTTACATGATGGTAAGGAAAAGAACTCTATAAGCTGCTGCTTTCGTTCTAACCCTTTCAATATTTCACTGTTTGTATATGTGTATGAATTTTGTGTTGTAAACCTATCTGAATAAAATATGTTTAAACTAATTACTTAGCTCATGACCCGATATTATATATTCATTATTCAATGGACATTAAGGGGAATGGGAATCCCTTCAGGGAATGCAAATTGTGCAAAAGTATTTTTGCGCCCATGTCAATAGGGGTCAACACTTAAAGGAAAGAATTTGCTTCTGAGAAGCAAATTATTTCCTTTAAGAGTTGACCTTTTTTACGTGGGACAGGGCTTATAGAGAAGCGAACAGGAACTTGAAAAAATTGTCTCCCTTTGAAAAATGTCGGAAAATCTTCCACGTGTTCCCATTCCCCTTTAAAAATGCCTACCTTTCTTAATTAAAATTTCATTTCCTGTGCTAATAATATAACATAGAAAACATAAGTATAGACAGGAATCGATACAATAAACCATCACCTCCTATCAGAGACGCCAAAGGAAAAGAAACAGAAACATTAATAACCAGACCCTAATGGAAACATCAATAGCGGAGAGCCAAAAGGACAGTTACTTTCCCATAAAATGGCCGATTGGCAATCCAAAAGAAAAAGATATAAGCGATACACACATTCAAAGACGAACTATAACAAAAATAAACCGCAACAGAAATAAACCTTCTCCATTCGCATGTGAGCATTTCCTTTCAACATTCCTAAATACAAGCGCATGCACCATCAACAGGACACAGTAATGAACAAGTGCAGTCGAACTTTGATGGCTCGAACCACTTTGGGACCATGAAAATTTGTTCGAGACAGCGGTAGTTCGAGCCACAGAGGGATACTACTAGTGCCATACCAGGAGGCATAATAGAGATGATTGTGAATATCTTTTCGGTGTTCTGTATTATAAATGTACGTTGTGTGTACTCATTAGAATCGCCTCATCGAGGCGATTCTAATGAGTACACAGCATACATTTGCAAGATAAATGAAGAAAATCGTCCTCAATTACCCCTATATCGTATTTGGAGGAACTCCCTGCGGACCCAAGAACGGGTTTGACTCATCCATGATAAACGAGCCATCGGAGTTCGAGCCATCAAAGTTTTACTGTAGGTGAGTTTTATGAGTAACTTCAGTACTGTATCGTCCAGATCCCCTAGAAGGATGTGCTTATTGCACAAGTGACTGGAATGCCAATATTGGAAAGGATGCTCAGGCAGACTCTAGCATTCTGTAATTGGATTTCCAACGAAAGTGGAGTCAAGCTGCTCAAATTGTCGCCTACAACAACCATACAGAATACAGATAGACTTAGCATTGCCCATACAGAGAGCATCATAACCAGATTGATAAGATCCTGGTCAATAACAGCTTCCGAACAGGCGTCAACATCACAAGAACAAGAAGCTTCCCTGGAGTCGACACAGGGTGGGACCATGACTTGGTGATGCTGACATTCAACCAACGCCTGAAGAAACTCAAGAATCAAAACAACACCTTAGAGGATCACGTATTATTTAATTTATTTAACTCTTTGAGGAAAAGTGATAACATGCGAGGCTTCGCCGTGCATTTTATTCCTTTTCCTCACAGACTTTAATAAATTCAATAATAGACGAGCACGAATGCAAGATTCTTTTTATCATAATGACACTTAAAATGCATTTTATTCACGATTGTTTTACGAAAATGTCAATACTCCGCCATTTGTTACCGCGACCTCATTAAGGACATCGTACACGTAACGTTACGTGGCGTATTATCTAACTAATTTGCATATTTAATCCACTAGTGGATTACCGAAATTATTGCATGGCGTTATTACATTCTCAGACGCGAAATCATATGATAAACTGTGAAGTATGAAACTAAAACGCTCAACGATCCCAAGATTCTGCAAGCATACCAAGTTGAAACAGAGGAAAGATTTGCTCGGTGCTGAAGAAGTTGAAATAAACTTGTTCCCAGCAGCAATTAATGGTGGTTTAATTGAAACAGCGACATACAAAGAAGCCTTGGGTTACTTACCTGCGATTCGGCCCCCGTCCATTTGGGCTTGAAGAAATAAATGGGCTGCATGATGCTTCCACCAGAGCTAAATCCGACCGCACACGAGTACTGGTTAACCGCTTAGCCCAGACAAAGCGGTGCGAGTCGGACCGTCCATGCTTATAAAAAGTAGTCGTAAAACAAAGATCAGGAATCGATACAGTTAACTTACTCCACCCATCAAAGACACCAAAGGGAAAGAAACACAAACATGAAGCGACCAGACCATACTGGAAACCTAAACAAAGGATGGCGACAAGGACAGTTACTTTCCCACAAAATGGCCAAATGGCCATCAAAAATAAAAAGACACAAGTGATACACACAGTGAGTAGTAACAAACAACAACATAAATAAACCGCCACAGAAGAACCTAAACCCTATTGGTTTCATTTGGCGACAGGGCTTGAGATGTCGTTTCATCTCAATGTCGGGTAAAAGTCCTACAAAACTGGAAGCAACGTCTCCAAAATGACCTTTATAGTGTTGACGGGGACGTTAAACATCAAATCAAACAAAAACAAACAACACACCTGCGATAAAAGAAGAACATCGGGAAACACGCGATTGAGCCAGAAGGCACAGTGCAATAAAGAGAGGGCAAATGTAGACTAAAGAAGTTGATGAAGGAGGCCACAGAGAATTGGATAACTAAACTCTCTGGCAATACAGAGAACAGCTATTGAGAAGAGCTTTACAAGAAATGACAGAAAAAGCTTACCCGTTTGTGAAAGACCTTACCAAAGAATAGGAGGCTAAGGTTACAACTGTGAAAGACAAGTCAGGAAAATGTCTCGCAGAGGAGCAGGACATCCGAAACAGACGGACTGAACTCTAGCAGTGCGTTATTGCCCATATGCAGCCCAAGAAGACCCTCTTTCCATCCTCAGTGAAGAAGTATAGGTAGCTGCCAAGGCAATGAAGAAGGGAAAAGCAGTGGGGTTGATAATATATCAGCTAAACTAGTGCAAGTTGGCGGTGACCATGCAATAGAAGTACTAACAACAGTCTGCAACAGAGGTCTTGGTCCATTCTATGGATACAATCGATGGTCATTACACTTTCCAAGAAAAACGACATTCGATAATGCTAGAATTACCAGACAATGGACCTCTTTAGTCATCCTAACGAAGTAATGCTCAAAGTCATCTTGGATTAACTGAAACCACAAGCAGAAGATATCACCGAAGAGGAAGAAGATGGATTCAGAGCTGGACGCAGTACAACAGAACAGATATTTAACCTCAGAATACTCTGTGAGAAGTACCTGCAGCATCAGCAAGATCTGCATCATGTTTTCATGGACTTCAAGAAAGGTTTTGACAGAGTGTGGCATGTAGGCAATGTCAGTGAGAATCTGGTCAAGGCCATACAAAGCTTACTGTGCTGTACTAACCAATGGGAAATTTGGTGACTGGTACAGAACCACAGTTAAAGTCAGGCAAGAATATAAGAATCTTATATAGGTGTGAGGGGTGGATGGAAAAATCCGTCCCGAGGCATCATGGGGCTTGCGGAAGACATCGATGGACTGGCAGAGTACACTGCCACAGCCAAGCATCCGCTGGGTTTGGGATGGAAACAAGTGCTGAGAAGACCAAGCTCATGAGAAGAAACACAGAAAAGACCTACCTTGGAGATGATATAGAGATCAATGGCCAAAGGCTAGAGACAGTAACACTCTTCAAGTCCTTAAGATCTATTGTGACAGATGAAGGATCGAAATCCGATGTTCTTTCTCGAATTTCACATGGCCTCGCCAAGACACTACACTAGGGAACAGTTAATGGAATAAGAAGGCATGGAAGATTGGAAGATAATATCAAGGAGTGGACAAGGCTGACCTTTGCAGCATCAGTGGAAAGTGATTGTCATGAAGTCATGAAAAGTGTCCCTACGACCGGCAAGGCTACGGGATAAGTGAAGTGATCTGCAGCTATGCAGTGACCACTTATTAACTAAGGCAAATGGAGTTTCTTTTGAAACACGACCATCTGGCTACCTACGAGTCGAGTAGTGCATTTTTTTTATAAAATGTATAAATTATTGCCGATTCATCAACTAACACTGTCTAATAAATTTCAGCATAAAATGTCCCACACCACCCGCCTAAAAGAAAAAAAAATGGTAAAAATAAAGCACTAACCGATATTCTGTCTCTTAATCACACGTGGAAATTTGTAGTTATAGCTAGGTTAAAAGCACAGCATTCAGTGGCTATAATCTATTATATCAAGTGGCCTTCAAAACTTATTGGTAAACTCCATTATCATGAGGTATGTCGGTTGTTTGATTTCGTTTTAAATTGAAAAGTAAATAAATATTAGATAAAGTTGTACAATAATCTGCCTATGAGTGTCTACTATCTGCAAAAACCTGTTTGACTTCAATAAATACTTGATATATTTTTAGAGAAATGTTTCCAATTCCGTAGCATGTTTACCTCTATTATTAACATGCACATTCAGCGCTGCTGCCCATCAGGGCTCTTTGTTTGTATTGGAGTTTAAAGGCCCAGTCAACACTATTTTAGGTCATGTTTGAGCCGATCAGGTTACCCATCTATACTTTTCCTAGGCATGTTTATTCGTAAGCGCCATCAGGGCTTGGATAAATAGATTGGGCTGCATGTTGCTTTCGCGCAGAGCTGAATCCGATCGAACTTTTGAGTACTGGTAAACCGCTTAGAATGTCTATTTTTGCACACCAGATAAGAAAATCCATAGTTTTTGCTTGGGATAGAAATTCTGTTATTTCCCCAAATCGAATAGCCTATTCTTGAGTTTTTGATAAATGTATTGGTTAAATGCGACCTCATATGCACCGTCGTTAAGGTTGACGTCACAGCATGTTACGTGACGCCACTTAACAGTCCTGTAACATCACAATATGGCGGACGTTGGTAACCGAACTGACTGCAGCATTAAAAATCCGCTTTTCAGAATTGGAAGGTATGCAAGAAAAAGAATCCTATATGGATGTGAGGGGTGGAGAAAAAAAAAATCCGCCCCTCGGAATCACTGTCCGGCATCACTCGGCAAGCATCGGGACGGATTTTTCCATCCACCCTTCACGCCCATATAAGCGAGTCGGACCGTTCCGTAAACCCTAGCGGTTTCTTTGGGCGACAGAGCTTGGGATGCTATTTACGAAATAGATCAGCTCTGTCTGTGACTTTTTGAGTTATAAATCACGTTTTGTCGGTCAGTTGTAAATAGACAAATCACGCGCGAGTAGATAACCAAACAAATAACTGGCTATAGCTGATCTATTTCGATTCTAGGCAAAAATGTTGTTGTTTCCTTCAATTCCTACAACCTTTCGCCAGCGTTGAAAGAAATCCCGCTACAAATATTGACTGTTATACATGCATTTATGTCCTTTTGTAACGTTTTCAGTGCGAGAAAGTGACGTAACACCGTCTCATGTCGAGGAATCTACATAATATTTTGCCAGCTTTTAATGACCTCACTCGGCACGCTTTTGTTGTATAATAATTCAGTTCTTTTCCATTGCCGAAACAGGCGCGCCGTGTTAGAATTCGGGTAAATGTCCAACAAAATCGGAAGCAACGTCTCCAAAATGACATAAATAGTGTTGACGAGGACGTAAAACCTCAAATTTTCCGAGCGTCCTATTTTCTGAGACATTGGCAAATAGTGTAGACCCAAATCAGACGCGACAGAATGTGCCGTTTGGTCAGGGTTAACACTGTTTACTAGAGTTTCGACTTTTATTTTTAACTGTCATTAAATAAAGCACGACAGATACGTAAACATGACATCGAAAATGGACCTGGCGTGTCATTAATGGGTTAAAATACAGGGGCCAGTTTTAGTATTTTTATTTTAAATTTTATGTTATTGTTTGATTAAGAAATAGATCAGCTCTAACTGTGATTTGTTGAGTAATAAATCGCAGTTTGGAGGTTGGTTCTAAAGTAGGTTTGTCTTCTTACAACTGACCGACAAACTGTGATTTATTACTCAACAAATCACAAACTAGAGCTGATCTATTTCGATTCTTACAGGCTGAAAATCGGCTATAATGCTGTTGTTTCTTCAAAATTTCTCTTTTCGCCAATGTTAGAAGAAATCCCACTAAAATTATCGACTGAACATCAGCGCTGTGTTAGAATACTCCGTAAATATCATTATAACATCATCACGTTAATAAGACCAGTGAACAGCGGGCGTATTTTACCAACGGGTTTCGCAGGGGCATATTTCTCTTTTTCTGATCAAAATGTTCTTATATTAATATACACATATCATAATGGAAAATAATAGCAATAACGCTAAATTATCTCGCCCCCGCCCATCGGGGCTTGGAGAAATAGATGGGCTGCATGATGCCTCCACGCAGAGCTGAAACCGACCGCACACGAGTACTGGTAAACTGCTTAGAGTATCTAAGCCTGCCCAGGCAAAGCGGTGCGAGTCGGACCGTCCATGCTTATAAAACCTATCGGTTTCATGGGGCGACGCGACAGGGCTTGAGATGTCATGTCATCTCAATGTCGGGTAAAAGTCCCACAAAATTGGAAGCAACGTCTCCAAAATGACCTATACAGTGTTGACGGGGACGTTAACCCTCAAATCAAAGAAACAAAACGAACGCTAAATTATGTTAATGCAAAATACTTTTTCTCAACCACAGGGGCCGATCATAACCCATTTGGTACCGGAACCATCGAAGTTCGACTGTATAAACCGAAAGAGGGAAATTCAAATACGCTTTCGAATTAGTCATGGTAAAGGAGTCATTCTAACACAGCGCGCATATATATGCAATGGAAAATAACTGAGTTTTATTTTACAACAAATCACGGCAAGGAAGAGCGTGACGTGTGACGTCATTAAAAACTGCCAAATTATTACTTCACAAGTCCATTTCCTTAACGTTAGACGGTGTAACGTCATATTCTCGCATCGAAAACGTTAGAAAAGGATATAAATGCGTGTGTTACAGTCGATAATTTTAGCGGGATTTCTTCTAACAATGGCGAAACGTTGTGAGATTTTGAAGGCAACAACAGCATTATTGCCGATTTTCAGCCTGTTAGAATCGAAATAGATCAGCTCTAATTGTGATTTGTTGAGTAATAAATCACAGTTTGTCGGTGAATTGTAAGTAGACAAATCACGCGCTCTACGCGCTCGTGATTTGATCTACTTTTCAACTGACCTCCAAACTGTGATTTATTACTCAACAAATCACAGTTAAAGCTGATCTATTTCTCAAACAATGTTCCTAGTCATTGAAGTTACACTTCGTGGGAGTTTTGGTCGGTGTAAAGGTGTTGTGTAGCTTTCCGTGACGGCGTGCTGTACTGATTTGGCTTCAGGATTTTAAGGCTGGCACGATTAATCGGATAATCGATTATTCAAGCGATAACTTACACAAAAATGATTATCATTACTGATTTACTTGCAGTCGATATTTGATAAGTACAATTAACCATCAAAAGTTGTGCCTAAAACAGCTCTATGAGTGGCAAACAGTGCAGACCCAAATGAGACGCCGCGTTCTGCGGCGTTTCATCTTGGTCTACACTATGTGCTCAGGTCTGTCTGTTCAAATACATATGGCAACGTACAGCATATGACAGGAGTCATGCTCAGACAGAAAGCCAGACTCAGACAGAAAGTCAGACAGGTGAAATTATGACCAAATCTTCAGTGATTACTAATCAATTGTCGATCACAATGACAGTAATGATAATCGATTATCCTTTCAGCTCCGATTTGCCAGCCCAAGTTGATTGTGCTTGCCGCAAGTGCGGGGCGAGGGCTGTTCTTTTCCCTTCTCAATCGTATCTTTAGCTCAGCTGGCTCAAGGTCAGCGTATGCTGTAGTCTGTTGTCCGACGTCCGTCCGTCTTTCACTTTTCACATTTTCAACATCTCTTCCAGAACCACAGGTTGGATTGAGCTGACAGCTTGTGGGAGGCATTTGGGCAACGTTGAGAGTCAGAATGGCTAAAATCCGTCCGTTCCGATATCTAAGATGGCCACACTGGCAGCCATATTGAAATTCTTCAAACGACATCTCCCGAACGAAAAGTCGGCTCGAGCTGAAACTCGATGGGAAACAGCGATGTGATATGGAAATTCAGATTTGTTAAAATCGTCTATTCCGCCATGGCGGTCATCTTGCCACCTTCTCCCGTATCAAAGGTCGGATCGAGCTATCGAGGCGAGATGCAGATTCGTTTCGATGTCCAAACTTACCGCAAAGGCAGCCATCTTGAAATTCTTCAAACGACATCTCCTCCCGAACAAAAAGTCGGATCAAGCTGAAACATGATGGGAGGCATTGGGGCGACATGGAGATTCAGCTTTGCTAAATCGTGCCGTTCCGTTAGCCAAGATGGCTGCCACGGCGGCCATCTTGAAATTCGTCAAACGACAACTCCCGAACCAAAGGTCGGATCGAGCTGAAACTTGATGGATGGCATCGGGGCGACATGGAGAATCAGATTTGCTAAAATCGTTCCGTTCCACTAACAGGGATGGCTGTCATGGCGGCCATCCTGAAATTCTTCAAACGACACCCTCTCCCGAATCAAAGATCGGATCTCCCTTTGTTGGGAGGCATCAGGGCGACATGGAGATTTAGATTTGCTAAAATCTTTCCGTCCAAATATCCAAGATGGCACCATGGCGGCTATCTGGAAATTCTTTAAACAACATCTCTTCCTGAACTAAAAGTCAGATTGTGTTGAAACTTGACGCGAGGCATCGGGCTGACATGGCGATTCAGTTTTGATAAAAATCGTTCCGTTCCGATATCCAAGATAGATACCATGGCGGCCATCTTGAAATTCTTCAACCAACATCTCCCAAACCAAAACTCAAAGGACATCTCCTCCCTTACCGACAGTTAGATTGAGCTGAAACTTCATGAGAGCCATCAGGGCAACATGGTAATTCAGAATCACTAAACTACAGTAGAACTTCGATGGCTCGAACATCGATGGCTCGTTTACCATGGCTGAGTCGAACCAGTTCTCGTGTCCCTAGCGAAATCCTCTACATAAGAAATAGTGGGGGATAATTAAGGAGATTTGAGTTTTTTATCTTGCAAATGTATGCTGTGTGTACTCATTAGAATCGCCTCGATGAGGTGATTCTAATGAGAACACACAGCATACATTTTCATTATAGAACACCGGAAAGATGTCCAAAAGTATCTCGTTATGCCTCCTGACAGTTAGCTCAGTGGCTCGAACTACCCCTGTCTCGAACAGATTTTCGAGGTCCCAAAGGTGTTCGAGCCATTGATGTTCGACTGTAATTCTATTCGGATATCCAAAATGGTTGCTATGGTGGCCATCTTCAAATTCTTCAAACAACATCTCTTCCCGAATAGAAAATAGAAGTGGAGGCAATGATCAGGAATCGATACAATTAACCCACAGCTCCCATCAGAGACACCAAAGGCAAAGAAACACAAACACGAAACAATAGACCCTAATGGAAACATAAATAGCGGAAAGCCAAAAGGACAGTTTCTTTCTCACAAAATGGCCTATAGGCTATCCAAAACAAAATAATAAAAGCGACACAAACAGCCAAAGACAAACCATAACAAAAATATACCGCGACAGAAGAACCGCCTTGGAACGGTCAGCGGAAACGAATTCCACCTGGGGGTGGGGGGGGGGGGTGGGGGAGGGCTTAAATCGGTTTTTCGTGGCCACAATCCTCGCCCTTACTTCTGTCGTGATTAAGACAAATAATTTGTTCAGTCCGCATGAAGGCCTCCTAACGCATCAGTGCAACATCTCCGTGAACACAAAAATCAAACAATCACAGAGATGAAACAACGGAATGAGCTGGAACTTAATGGAGGGCCTGAGGGCGACTTGGAGATTCGGAGTTGCTAAATTATTCCGTTCAGGCATTCACGATGGCTGCCATGGTGACCATCGTGAATATCTTCAAACCAGATCAAGTCGAGTTCAGCCGAAACTTGATGGGAAGCATTTGGGTGACATGGAGATTCAAAATTGTAAAATTTGTTGCTTTCCGATATTCAAGACGGCGGCCATCTTGAAGTTCTTCAAAGCACATGTATAGTAATCGCATAAAATATTGGCGGGCCAATGTATGTAAGATTCGCTGAGTTTACAAGAAGATTCGATAGTGTCTTTCGCATGCTTATTGCATATATACGATCGTACATGGCGATGACTGTTTACTGACACTGCGCCATACGGGCCTATCCATCAGATACACTTATATACTGAACCGAAAAAGAAACGCAACTCCAAATATAAATGCGAGTATTTGCAAAAATAATCATGTTTGCAGAAAATCTATTTAATGACGCAATAATATACTGAGAGGCAATAAAAAGTATACATTTTTTAATTTGTAATACCGGGTCTTGCCTTGCTGTCTGTAATAAAACATGCCTATGTCCGTTTTTCCCAAACGTCTAAGTTTGTAAAACTCCAAATTCTTTTACTGTTGCAGTCATTCATGACAGAGTTATTGCCCTTCATTGATAATCAATATTTCCAACAAAATCTCGTGTTGTACATGACATTCAAATCTATGCACACCGCAAAAGTCATGCACGAATGTGCATCGATAAAACGCCATCATTACCTTGCCATTAAACCCAAACAATCAGCTTAAAACTCAATTGGAATGTCTGCGTGTTCCGGATTACCTCCCTTTCAATTAAAACCATAGTGGATTAAATCAGTCTTTTTCTCAAATCGTGTAAGAGATATTCATTAGAATTTTTCGCATAACTTTTGTTTTCCTCGGCATTTTTATGCTTACTCCATAGTGATCCCTCTAAAATTGCTCAAAGAAAAGTTAATCCCCAATAAAAATGCCAAAGAAACATAAAGCATTTAATCAAAGGAAGAACGTAAAAGGCGAAAATGACTTTTCCTTGGACAAAAAATAATGCATTTACCTTGTGTATAATTTAAATATGGGATATATTCTTACCAAACAGTTCCCCTTCTTTGAATCTGTTGCACGAAAAATCATTTACTGAATCGCACTTATCCGAAACACATGTTTAAAGGGAAACCACTCAAGACAAAAATTGGATTAGACCCCATGTTCATTTCAAGTGAAGCAATTTCATTATCCTTTAATCAATTTTAAAGGAAAATGCTGCAAATTATGTGAAAGTGGTTGTTCTTATTTATGATGCCACATATGTATGTGTAGAGGGAGACATTGGGGCGCAAATCGGCGTTCAGTAACTTGTATACTTACTTTTGCCTCTCAGTATATAATCATTCCTGAATGTAACTACCATAGAGAGTTCAATTTCCAGTGAGAATGTTTGGAACACAAATCCGTTTTGTCATAGAGGTAGTCATTTCACAAGTTCAAAACATAAGCAGTTAATAGCGAGTATGTCCTCCGTTTGCATTCCGTCCTGCACGCACACGCATGGCCATGAACAGGATTAAACGATTGATCTCTGCCTGCGGAATAGCATTCCACTCCTGTATGAGCGCGAGACGCAAGGCTTGACGCGTTGGTGGCGGCTGAGGGCGGTTACGTACGCGCCTATCCAACACGTCCCACAAATGTTCTGTAGGAGAGAGATCTGGACTATACGGAGGCCAGTACATATCGTCAATGTTGTTTTGCTGAAGAAACGCCATGCTGAGCCTTGCTACATGCGCCCGAGCGTTAGCCTGTTGAAACGTAACGTTGTGCTGTCGTACATGTGGAACAACTACTGGTCGTAAAACGTCAACGTAACGCTGAGCCGTCAAAGATTCATCAATGAGTACCAGGGGCGTTCTATGACCATAAGATATGCCAGCCCACACCATCCACCCACCGCCTCCAAATCGACCACGTTCAACCAAACAATTGTCACGATACCGCTCTCCGTCACGCCTATACACACGTTGACGGCCGTCAGCTCTGTACAACAAGTACCTGGACTCGTCCGAAAACATTACGTTACGCCACTGACGAAGGGGAAACAGGTCTGGCCTATGTTGTGTGAGCCACGCCAATCTGACCTGACGTCGTCGTGATGTTACTGACATACCAACGTACGAACGACGAGAACGTAAGCCAAACACTCGAAGACGATTCCTGACAGTATCTGCACTTATTCGATTGTTGTGCGTTCCTGGTGTCACCTGAGACGTCTCGACGGCTGTACGGAACCGATTACGAAGGTGGGTTACACAGATGTATCGGTCCTGTCGACGTGCCCTGACGCGTGGACGTCCACTTCTGGGCCTGTCATTTGTCGTTCCCGTTTGACGTAGACGCTGGTACAAGCGAGTTATCGTCGATTTACTCACTTGGAAGTTCCTGGCGATGACAGCCTGAGACGTTCCACGTAGACGCATTTGGACCGCTACGTTACGTTGATCTTGCGTCAAACGTATCATATTCTGTAGAGAAATTTTAGAGAACTTTTGAAACCTAAACTCCAGGTAACACAATATGCCATTATGATGAGGTTACTGTATACATATAATGTACTGCACGAGGAAATGTTGAAAACAACGAAAGTGCCAAGTGGAGCGTAAAACGGTACAGATATTGCCCAAATGTTTTCTGCATAAGAACGTTTAAAAAGTATGAAAGTAAATCGCAAAATGATTTTTCAGTCAACCTGATGGTTGCATGAAAATCTTTTGGGTTAAAAAGTTGCGTTTCTTTTTCGGTTCAGTATATAAGGTGACCGACTCTCCCCTCGTTTTATTCGCAAAATCTTTGCTGTATATTATTTGCGTATGAGAATAGTTTCAGCTTTTATTTCAGAAGTTTGCCTTTACTCCCTTTACAAAGGTAGCAGATGGATCGCCATGTGTGACGTAATGTAAACTGAACATTCAGCGACCTGTACATCATGGCTTTGTATGTGTTGCAGCTGAATTCACATGATCCGGTGATTTGGTTTACCTTTTTGACAATGGAGTATTTCAAAGAAAGGTGCAAACAATAGCACCCCAACACACACACACTAACTGCATCAATGTCATCTTTTCCTTAATACTAAATCAGACTGAGATGTTCAGAAATTTATTCAATGAAATCAATGCAGATTCAGAATTACTAAAGACAATGTGATTTCTGGTCCACTTGGGCCTCTAGTTCATATTTCTGCCTTGGCAGACGGATCGAGATATTTGACACATCGACTGTTGTCAGTTACTGCTCGTTGACCCATTTTCGTTTATATGTCCAGCGAAGACTCGGATCAACCTATGCATCCGCGCAGTCTACCAGCATCTCGCTATGACGCGCTGTATGGATGCCCTCGACACAAAGCTTTTTTTCATACAGACTGAGAAGACGAAGTTGGTGCACAGCCTGATATGAGTCTTCAATGGGTGTAAATGTTCGAAGATCTCTTTTCACTTGTCGTGGCGAAGTTATTTAAATTGCCTTAATATCTCTGTAAAGGACGGTACGTACACCTTGTTGTTTGCACATTCTCCGTCGCTTCGCTGATTCTTGCTTGTCTCACTTGCGAGACCGCAAGCCCATTAGAAATGGGTGTCCAGATCGATGTTCTTTGAATGTGCGTGCGCAGCCAACACATATCGAAATATGTTCGAGGCATGATGTCTTGCATCAAACAGCCACAAGGTCTTCTCTACATTTCTGCTAGCAGCTAAGGCTCAGGCGTGTCTAAGCGAAGACTCGTCTGGGACTCTGCTTGTCACCTATGCGTCATGTGTCCTTTAATCAACAGCTGGCTAATCTTGTTTGTGGTTTTTCTTGAACCGCCTGGTGGACAGGGCCAAAACATCGCAGATATTTTTAGCGCTCTGTCATGATCAAGAGTTGATTAGATTTTAAACTAGTGTCACTCATATATTTTTCAGGGACAAAACAGCACAAACAGTGCAACGCCAGTCATCTTCACACTGCAGTTGGGCGAGTTAGGCCCGTGTGAAAGGGTTTAATATAAGCAACATACGTAACACTGTATCTATGGCATTTATTGATATGATTGTGATATGTAAAATATTCAATAATCGAATTTCCCTCTCTGGAATAATCCATCATTAAACAGTTTCTGCCACACAGGACCATTCGGGTACTCGTACTCGTATAAAGTGTCTTCTTTCATTCCCACAAGAAAGCCTGGCTCCTGAAAAATATATTTATTTGTTTGTTTGTTTGATTTGAAGTTCAACGTCCCCGTCAACACCGTATTGGTAATTTTGGAGATGTTGCTTCCAATTCTGTGGAACTTTTACCCGACATTGAGATGAAATGACTTCTCAAGTCCTGTCGCATAATGAAACCAATAGGGTTTATAAGCATGGACGCTCCGACTCGCACCGTTTTGCCTGGGCTGGCTTAGGTCCTCTAAACGGTTTACCAGTACTCGTGCGCGGTCGGTTTCAGCTCTGCGTGCAAGCATCATGCAGCCCTTCTATTTCTTCAAGCCCCGATGGGCGGGGGCCGTCTGAAAAATTTACTCAGATTCAATGAAAACGCACCAGTTTTAGAATGTTGATTTCTATAGTTTAAGGTAAAAATAACTTACTTATTCAACTGATAAATGCGGTATTGTAAAGTTGTCACCGAAGCATGAGTTTGTTTGACACGAATATTGCGTGATTTTCAGGATGTGCATGTGCACGTGCAAAATGCATAAAATTGCAAAATTTTCGTAATCACGATATTTTGACACCTTCTTTACTGTCAATATAAGGTCCGGATTCTTTACGTTAAAAAGTCAGCAAATGTTTCCTAAGAACTCGCCAATGGAATGTTGAAGGTAGGCTTTCATACCGCCAAGTTGCAGAGCGTATGAGTTGTTCGCTCACTTCGATTGTTCGATTGGTTGAAAGGCACAATGCTACGGGGTCTGTGGAAGACAAACAAAGACCTGGACATGTATGTGTTACTACACGTCAGCAGGACCGGTACATTGTTTTTAGTCATTTACGCTACCGATTCAGGACGTCTGTGGAAACTTCCCAAGAGACAGTGGGAACATATAACCTACGCTTCAGTGCCTTAACTGTTTGGTGGCGTCTTTAGGAAGGCGGTATTTCTAGCTATAAGGCGTATAGGGAGAACGTTTTTACGGCAGAACGTAGAATCGGTCGCTTTAGTTGGTGTCGACAGCGTACCCGATGGACACAACAGCGTTAGCGTGGTGTACTGTTACGTTTTTTTGTTTGTGTTGAAATGTTTGATAGCCGGCGTAAACTATGGCGTCGACGTGGGGAGCGATTTCAAGACTATTGTGTTAAACAGGTGTTACGTTTGGGTGGTGGTAGCGTAATGGTGTAGGGAGGGATCTCATGGCGCCACAAAACCCAAGTCATCGTTGTTGATTGCAATTTTACGGCACGTCGGTACATCGTTGAAATCTTAGAGCCTGAGGTGGTACAGTTTTTACGCAATAATGGTGACATTACGCTTTTCCAACAGGACAATGCACATGCTCATTCTGCCAGGCTAACCATGGACTTTTCAAGTTCTTCCTTGGTCTGCATTTTCGCCGGATTTAAACCTAACTGGGACCAGCTCGGAAAACGTGTGTTCAGCCGACGTCATCCGCTTCTCAACCGTCAGCAGCTTGCCATGGTACTACATGAAGGGTGGGACAACATCACACAAGACCAATTATAACCAGATACAGCGTTTAATTCGAAGCATGAGGCGTCGATGCCAAGCAACACTTGATGCTAATGGTGGACATTCCCGATATTAGGATATGTGATTTTAGTTTTCCGGGTGTGCGGACGTATTCGAGTCTCAGTATCTCTGCATCCAATGAAATGCTGCAACTCTGTAGTGAGTCTGTGGATAATTCATTAAACGTGATCAACTGCTGGAAATATTGTGAATCTATTAAAATTTGAGGTACAGTATCATTGAATCTGAGTATATATACGCCAGAGAATGACAATAAATCTACAAAAAGACCTGTGTGGCCAGAAAAGACTCAGACCAGCATGCGCATCAAGCGATTATGGCTACTATATAACTGTCTAAGGCTCGATATACTATGTGTCAAGTCCAATGGCGGCTCTCACTCAAAGCTTTTATCCAGAGATGAACATACTTGTTTCAAATACACTACTTCTCCTCTCAGTGAAGGTAGGGTACTTAATCTAATACAAATTATTGTATCATCTTTATTTGTATATGCTAATGATGTGCTCTATGTGTCAGAAATAAAAATAAAATGAAAAAAATAATAATAAATAAATACGATGGTAAGTGGTGCTGCAGCTGATTAGGTGATTTCCCTTCTCTTAGCAATGATGTTATTTATCGTACATGTTAAACAAAGGCGGTTGACGTTTTATGACATATACCTACCATAGGTGGCTTATAGGACCCAGAATCTACGACGCATGGACTGAGCATATGCTCATGTAGTTCATCCACATACTCTGTCATTCTGAAGTTCAACAGCAAATAATGTCAGCAACAATCACTTTTCTTTATACAGACATTCGATGTAATGCCAAAACTCGTTATAAAGACAATTTCAGTGAAAAGAATTCATACCTCAAAATGAGACGGATGAATTGAAGATATTCACCGAAAATTGCATTCAACACTCCAAAAAGAGTGTGTTTAACGTCGCTTTCAACAATTTTTCAGTCATATCACGACGGTGTCTGGTTGCGACAGGGAGCTCAATGCTCACTTTTATAGTGCTGCCTCACTGAAGTATCATGCCCCAGACACATTACATGATACCGCACCCAGTCACATTATCCTGACACTGGTTCGACCAGTCCTAGCACTACCCCGTAAATCTAAGTGCCAAGCGAGAAGCAGCTAGTACCATTTTTTAACGACTTTTGTATGTCGCGGCCTGGGATAGAACCCGTGACCTCCAGTTCCCCGGAGCGGACACTCTACCAACTGAGCTATCGGGGCCGGTGTTACACTCCAAAAAAGAAATATTGCGGATATTTGATAAATCTTGCGGAGGCAATTCTATCAAATAGCCGCAACAGTTGTTAACGACATTCATTAGTTTCTTTGAGTAACTAAGGAAAAGGCGTCATTTATTGCTTATTATACAACCCTTATTGGGGTTCCATAGAGCGGAAAATTCTATATCATCACGAAAACACACCTATATAATTCTGACCTCCTTGTACCCCACGTTTATATAGTAAAACTGGGATTTACAGGGATAAACATTATTCTTATTTCGCCTCTAAACTGTAGATTGTGGGTACTCGTTAGAACCGCCTCGATGAGGCGGTTCTAACGAGTACCCACAATCTATATTTTGAGCAGAACTATGAAAAATATCACATGTTTAGCTTAACATGTTCCTTTTTTCGGCGGTAAAGTTAACAATGTATTTGTATTGGGGGTGTTTGTATGGGCGTTTAACGCCCATTCCACACTATTAATCATTTTTGAGCAGGTCATTTTACCTATCCACACTTTTCCTGGGCAGGCTTATATGTAAGCGGTTACCAGTACAATGCACATTCTTTCGCCAGAAACTCACAACTGCGCCTCTTGAATCAGAGGAAGGGAGAGAACGACCGTAGAAAAGAGTGCATGATCAATCTCCACGAAAGAGTGTTGCCGATCCCAACAGGTATCGAACCCGTGTCCTCCTGATCACCAGTCAGACGCGCATCTGACTGAGCTACCGAGGTCGGCAAGGATAGATGAAGAGACAAGTCGTTTTGGAAGCCAAATGCGCTTAAAATCTTTCAAGACAGATAAGAAGTATATGCACTTGCCCTGCAAATGTTATCGGTAAAAGTTTAATTTGTAGGTCCAATGTGGTCCCCTGCCTTATAAGAAGGTGAATCACACCAAATAAGGTCTTAAAACAAACTTCAATATCTCATCTCTAATATCACAAGGAAAACTGATAGCCTAGGCAAAAGGATGGTTGGCTAGGATCGGATGAACTGAGGTAGGGTATGGATTTTTTTTCCGCTTCTGCTCCGCCATTTTGCTATCTAGTGCAAGGGGGTAGCAACGGGTTTTCTCTAATTTACATGACTTGGCAACTATATTTCATTGTGATTTCCAATTTATCTTTAACCAAATACTTAACTGGAGATACTGTTCATCTGATGATGACGGTAAATTCTTTAAAATGTCTACATTTTACAATCTAATGCAAAATTTAGCTCTCTGGGCGTTACGAACATGCAAGCGTCCACTAACTTGGATCAAAGAGACAACGTGACCATTCATTCATAAATTTTGAAGGGTGCTGTAAGCATTCTAAAGCAAAACAAGATTTTTAGCTTCCACCAATGGGATTTCTGGATTCATTTTAGAGGGATGCGCAGTTATATCCTAATTAACATACAGAATAATTGGGCCCTAATCATTATCAAAATTAAATTCATTCCGTGTATGTAGCGTGTCTAATAATAATAGGGATCAACTTAAGTTTTTTTTTAATGGGTGACCAAATTATTAAGACCACAATCCTTCAGCACAGGCTTTTTTCTTCTCCGTGAATTTATCATTTTCCTAAATATTGTGGTCTCGTCCCAGCCCAGGCTTTTTGTATGTTATTTAGGGTGAGACCACATTTTCTGTTCTATATAGGGAGTGAGACCACATTTTTTAGATTTGCCATGAATTAATCATTTTCCTAAATAATGTGGTCTCATCCCTATAAAGAGATGAGACCACATTCTTTCAGCCCAGGATTTCAGTATGTGATTTAAGGTGAGACCACATTTTCTTCTCTATATAGAAGTGAGACCACATTTTTTAGATTTGCCATGAATTTATCATTTTCCTTAATAATGTGGTCTCATCCCTATATAGAGATGAGACCACATTGCTTCAGCCAAGACTTTTAGTATGTTATTTGAGGTGAGACCAGATTTTCTTCTCTATATAGGAGTGAGACTACATTTTTTTAGATTTACCATGAATTTATCATTTTCCTAAATATTGTGGTCTCGTCCCAGCCCAGGCTTTTTGTATGTTATTGAGGGTGAGACCACATTTTCTGTTCTATATAGGGAGTGAGACCACATTTTTTTTAGATTTGCCATGAATTAATCATTTTCCTAAATAATGTGGTCTCATCCCTATAAAGAGATGAGACCACATTCTTTCAGCCCAGGATTTTAGTATGTGATTTAAGGTGAGACCACATTTTCTTCTCTATATAGAAGTGAGACCACATTTTTTAGATTTGCCATGAATTTATCATTTTCCTTAATAATGTGGTCTCATCCCTATATAGAGATGAGACCACTTTCCTTCAGCCAAGACTTTTAGTATGTTATTTGAGGTGAGACCAGATTTTCTTCTCTATATAGGAGTGAGACCACATTTTTTAGATTTGCCATGAATTTATCATTTTCCTAAATAATGTGGTTTCATCCCCATTCAGAGATGAGACCAGTCTTCCAGCAAGCTGTTATTCTGTCATTCTTTCAGCCTGGGCTAAATTCGAACTTTTTGCATTTGAGGCCGCATTTTTGTCACTTTATAGACATAGGTCCATTAGAGAGCATTAACGGAATAAATCGCATGTAGTAATATTTTTACACACTCCAAACAGTATCCAAATACCCCCAATGGAGCCTCTTTTTGGTTGTTGTCTTCCTCGTGATTTACCATTGGTTATTTATTTAAATAAAGATGTAAGATGCAACTAAAGAATAACTCCTACGTTAATGTTTGAAAAATAATAAAATTCAAAATATTAAACAGAAAAATGAACGTTTGTGGAATTTCTTGGCTGAATATAGTTTTAGCATGCGGTATGCAAATGAGTAAGTTACTGTAAGCATTCTCAAAATGATACACCGCCGTTCTTCTTACAATCGACCAAAAACCAGTCGATTCTTGCAATCCTGCTGAGGTAAAAAATCTGTATTCATCGGAAGCTAATAAGAGTTTACTATAGTAAGTGACGGAAATAATTTGGATGCTCTTATCTCGCGCATTCAGAAGATTTTTCAGTCTTCTCTAGAATAGAATGAAGAACAAAAACATCGTTTTACGTAGTTACGTCCCTTAATTTTCGCGCGATTATCAGAGGTCGCTTTAATTTTGGCACGTCATTCCACGTCATTGAGGCGCTTTATGTAAACAAGTCACCAAGTGCGTGAAAATGGCTGTCGTTCTACTGAAGTCTGGAAATCACAGTTTTATGATATGAGTTTGCAATGTATGTTGGTAAAAAGCATTTTTTATGACATTCAAATGATTACTCCTCATAACTGAAGCCGGGTTTTCACTCTCCGTATCTGTGGCACAGTGAACGAAGTCAAAAACTGCTAAAATATATCGCGATCCAGATAGATTAAAATGTGACTGACCCTAGTGGTATTTGAGTTGCCCTGGTGCAAAAAGTACATGGTTTAGAAAAGGATAATAGGTCTCATTGAGGAGATAAGATGCCCATGTTTATTTTGATACCAATTTTATCTACTTTGGACCACTATAAAGGTACGGAGACCACATTGGACCTACAAATTAAACTTATGCCATGTTATCTTCTTGTGTGGCGTGCACTCCGCGATGTCCTTCAAGTTTTGCTCGGCACAGCCTCCGATAGCTTGATATTGCTAAAATATTCGGGAACAAAAACTACCGTTCAATACGATAACTCACCCATGCGACATAGTGAATTTTTCACATCTCCTAAATGGGTACTTTTCTGATGAAAATCCTTGATATTTGTCCTATAAATGCTCTAAACATAGGTTGAGGGTGCTCGTTAGAACAGCCTCAGTGAGGCGGTTCAAACGAGTACCCACAACCTATGTCTTGGTGTAGAAAATAGAAAAATTAATGTTTACCCCAGTTTTCTCTATATAAGGTGGGGTGTAAGGGAGTGTTCATTTCACGGACTTGATTACGTGATGATAACAAGGACTCTATATATATGCATACGAACATGTCCAACAAGGAATGACTCTTAGGAGCAACGAACACTGTCATAAAAATGTAAATGGCTTAGGGGTCGAAGTTTCAGGGGCAGGCGACTTAGCGTTTTTTCATTTGTGATCCTATTTGAAATCCCTGCACGTTGTCAGTGATTACCAAGACTGGGATATATAAACTGCAATATTCCATTTATTCACTAAATGCTTTCTATTAGCAAAGACATATAAAGGCAATGTGGGAAATGTAAATAAATGTAACTAGTAACTTTTGCAATACCTTCATTTACATGTCTCCGATATTAACAAACTAATTGAGCCCCACCAAGCGAATTTGTGTCTTCGAGCATTCCGTCATGACAAATTTTAACTGCGCATGCCCAGACATTCAGAGGGGCCAGGGATATGGCTTTCTGTCTGAAGGTTCCTCTTAATTCACTGCTTGTATGAGCGAGCAGCGAAGGTTCTGGTGAGACTGCGCGGATGCGTAGGCTCGCCTGAACCTTCGCTGCTCGCATAGGCGATAAGTACCAAAATCGCTTGACGAGGCCCAATTAATGTACACCTATAACCATTTGCTAGTTCAAACTTAAGTCTGTAACTCTCACAAAAACTAAATGTATCATGTGTTGCATAAATTTAATTCCAACCTATCGACAAGGGATCCAGAACAACGTATGTAGTCAAACATGGCATAGTGTTGCACTAGTTCACACAAACCAACTCCTCCCGAATGTGGACATACTGGTACTGAAACACATAGAAAAAAAAACCAAGATTGTAAGATACTACAAACCGTATATTCCCTAAGTATTCGAACACCTCAACTCCTAACCATACTTGTTCTAAAATTTCAGCAGGTAAAATTTACTATGAAACGTTGTGCCTAAAAGTAGTTTGGTGAATGTCGAGCTACATACGGTTAATACTTATACCATTGCCACCAGACGTAAATAGTTCCTATCAAAAATACGAAAATGGGTTCAGTGATTCCAAAGGATTAACCGGCTTGGCTAATTCAGAAGACGCCAAATTGTTGCTGTTTTACCAAGAAAACAGGATTTGACGTCTGATACAAATTGTCCCCAATTTGCATGAAATGTTAAATCGCGTTTTCTGGGGGAAAAAGAAAAATATTTCGAATTTTCTGAAAAATACCGATATAAATAAAAATCAAAAATGAGTTCCTTTAAGAGCAATGAAAACATTCATAAGAAAGAAGATGGGTCATAAACTCGACTATAAATATAATTGTCAGAATATGACAAAGAGCGACGCACATGGGCAATCCAGTGAGAAATGGCCAAGTTTTGGTAGCCAATAGGTGTAACTGCGCATTCTGGAGCAATTTTGACATCTATTTTGGACTTTGCTGTGCACTTTACAAATGGTCACTGACACAAAGCTTCCTAATGCAATCGAGCATGAGTAAGGATGACTGTACCGTAAGTTTGTGTATACTCTTAGAAGACCATTTTGCTTGCTACAACGAACATTATCTCTAATTCAAAAACATAAAAAAGTGTGGACAGACAGACGGACGGACGGATATTGTATATTGATGCTGTGACGTTGTGTGGAAAGTTTGTGGGAAGTTTGAAATTGATGCTTTAACGGTTTACAAGCTATTAAGGGAAAAACATTAAAAATGTGGCTGGACGGACGAATGGACTGATGAACGGACATTATGTATAATGGTTGTGACGTTATGTTGAAGTTTGAAGTTGATGCGCTTAACGGTCTGCAAGATACCAATACCAAGAAAAAAATGAAAAATGTGGACGGACACACGGATAGACACACGAACAAACAGACAGACAGCCCATTTGCTATACATTTGCGTACTGTCACTGTCATTATGTACAGAATTTTTCTTTGGAATATCTATTACGGTTTTCAAATTATGAAGAAAACAAAAAAGAAAGAAGAATGCTGAAAATTTGAATGTTACAAAGGGCCATACCTCTGACAATATTGTAGCTAGAGTAACATATTTTGCAATAAAATTCTGTCTTGTTGTTGTGACCTTATGTTTTAAGTTTGAATCTGATACTTTTAACGGTTTGCAGTTTATTAAAAATACATGAAAAATGTGGACTGCGGACGGACAGACAGACAGAAGACAGACAGACAGACAGACAGTGTGGTTACTATAGGACACAAAAAAATAAAACGCGGGGCTGTAATGAAGTACAAAGATACGGTCTATGTGGCGTAAGCCGTTTGACGAACTTTAAAACTGACGCTCACACCTGATATGCGCTCTTTGTTGCCATACTAGCTACCCAAGTGCACAACATTAAACTGCAATATATTATTGGTTACCTGGATTACTAAACCTATCGGTAAAATACATATGCAGGCAGTATTAATCTAGACACAAGCCTTCTCACCAGGCTCTGCACTGTTTGCCATACCTTATGTTTTATCCTTTTCACTAAATTTTCACTGAACTCCAAATTAAGGAGAAAGGACGCCTCCGAATTCAAAGATGGAAAAGTTCACTTAGGAAATCCAGTTATGAAAAATATCACTTAATGCTGATAACACCATACGAATTTTTGAGCGTATCTATTTCCATGACACCAAATGTTTGGCCCTAAAACATACCCGATGTTATTTTCCCGGCTTCACATGGCGTGGGCAGCATGAAACAAATCCATTTCGCTGTGTTTGGAGATTACCGCTCTGCATGCCCTTTTTCAACAGACAACATTTTGAAATATCGTTCTTATTTCCCCCCCAGAACAGGAGTTGACATTTCATGAAAATTGTCTCCTATCCAGAAAACAAGATTTGAAATTTCATGTAAATTTTCTTCTATCCAGGGACCTAGTGCATATAACAGACGTAAACCTACGCCAGGCGTACGCCCGCAGAAATTTACGCGGTGTACATAAACGAGGCATGTCGCAAACATAATCCTAAACACTCTCATAAAGTCACGTCTATTAGCAGGCTTAACTGTAGCGTAACGTGAATATTTTGCATATTCCAGGTAAAAATGGATAGACCTGTACATTGGTTTGAGGACTTACAGTATAAATGTTTAAGAAGAGAACGGGAGACAGATCAAATCCTTTTGACATTTACAATGATATTTAGCTTTATGAGCGATTTAGATACCTTGCTACAGATTGCTTGAAGTAAACTATAAGCTCCGTCCTGACCTGGAATATCCTACGCGGCGACAGAGGGTGATTTCAGCCGAAATTCAGACCCTTGTTGGCTTGAAATGTTTGGCGACCGGCTGTTTCCAAAATGCAGCTGGTGACTTAGTTCATATAAATAGATCAGAATGCATGCAGGATTATCAGACGGGTTGTTTCGGCTATCAAAGGACTTATGCATCGCTATGTGCAATTTCGAAGTACAGATACCCATAGAAATACAATCAGACAAGGTTTTTACGCCATAGCAGAATTTCCAAATGTAATCGCTTGTGTTGATGGAACGCAAATACCAATTCAAGCTCCGACTCAAAGTGACTTTTGGTGCACCGAAATGTCGTTTTCATCGGACGCAGCCTCAGAGGATCCGATGATAGGCTGCCTTCGGTGACAACTTCGTACGTTTCATCCAACCCCTCCACATTTGATTCCCCACAGGTGGAAACGCCATCTAAGAAAGGTGATGACTGACTGATTAAGCACCAGTTCTGTCAAAGGCCGTTCTGGTGGCTTTGGACCCTGCCAGTCTGAATCTTCTGTTAGAATACTCTTTTTAGCGCGGGATAGTAGATAGATCCTTCAATTTGTGTTTGAGTTTATCTATTGTCCTCTGTTGCTTTCCAATAGAATTGTATTGCCTCCCATTTTTTTTCTTTTTTAACTTTGATGTGGACACATTACTAAATTTTGAACTTAATATCTAAGCTTTTTCCTCATAAAGGGCCGACAATCTCAAAATTTGATTTTCTTGCTGATATTTTTCGGAGCATAACCAGCAGCTGTGCTGTACATATATTTCTTTCGTAGAACACTTGAAGCGTGTGTTTATCGTGTGTTTAAAGCAGAAAAAAATCATTCAGGACATGATATACATGATACTTTGTACTAATATGGCTATATCTTATGCCAGTCTTATGTCAGTCTTATATTCCAGTCGTAACCAAGTTCTACCTATGCCCGCTTTATGCACTCAATTTTAAGATAGTCGAAGTCTGGATAAGGCTGACTCGATTAATCATATAATCGATTAATCGATCGATAAATTCCGCAAAAATGATTATCATTTCTGATTTGCTTTTAATCGATTACTTGATAGGTACAATTTACTACCCAAAGTTGTGCCTAAAATAGGGGGTGAGTGGCAAATAGTGCATACCCTGATAAGACGCCGCATTCTGCGGCGTCTCATCTGGGTCTACACTGTTTGCTCAGGCCTGTCTATTCAAATATACATATGGTAAAGTACAACATATGGTAAGAGTCGTGCTCAGAAAGAAAGCCAGACAGAAAGCCAGACAGGTAAAATTATGATAAAAACCTTAGCGAATACTAATCGACTGTGGATCGCAATGACAGGACTGATAATCGATTATTTTTTTCAGCTCCGATTAGCCAGCCCTAATTCTGGACTTAGTTACGCATACTGTCGTAGCTTACGCCAGCACAAACTACGCATGCTGTATGCACTCGGTCCCAGAAAACAAGATTTGACATTTCATACAAAGTGTCTCCTATCAGATGTCAAGTCCTGTTTTCTGGGAAATTAAAGGAAATATCAACACTTTATCGTCTGCCAAATTCGCCCAAACAGTGGTGAAGGTTAAAAAAATAAACTCGAACCGTTGTATTTTGCTGCCATGAGTATAACTGCTAGGACTTCGTTTACTCCGCCCAACCTGCAGGAGTCTACTTGACAGAAGTGTAGTGCCCCCGCTTGAAGAAACTGTTTAAACATAACCCGATTCTGGCACATTTCTCCCGTAGCTATACGTATACCATATGGTTTTAGTTCCTGAAAATGAGATATTCTACCAAAATTAAATAACTAAACAATAATTACAAAATTAATTGTCTGAATAAACAAATAAATAAGTAGAGATCTAAATAGCGCGCGGGCAAGTAATAAGATGTAGGAGGAGTTAGCCAGAAAAGTATGCGGACAGACAGACAGAGGTAACTCTGGAAATGGTTTTCTTGCACACCAGACAAGGAAATCCGTGATTTTACCCTGGGATAGAAATTTATGTTCTGACCCTGGTGTTCCGACCCCATATCGAATATTCCCGCGTGTTTGATAAATGTGCTGGTTGAATAGACCTCGTATGCGCCGTCGTTAATGACGTCATGCACGTTACGTGACGTCACTAAACATTCCTGTAGTGTCATCACAATATGGCGGACGTTGGTAACCGAAGTGACTGCAGCATTAAAAATCCGCGCTAAAATGGAAGGTCTGCAAGAAAAAGAATCCTATATGGGTGTGAGGGGTGGATAGAAAAATCCGTCCCTTGGGATCACTGTCCGGCATCACTCGGCAAGCCTCGTGATGCCGGACAGTGACCCTCGGGACGGATTTTTCCATTCACCCCTCACACCCATATAAGATTCTTATAATATTTTGTGGACTGCTTATATAAAAATAATTATAAAAAAAAATACCAGTACATACGTGCAACGACAAACAATAACGATGATAAACCACAACAGTCAGTAAAACAAATACTGAGGGGTGGGTTGGGTGCAGGGGTATAAATCGATTTAACGTGGCCACTATAGCCTCGTCCTTAGTTCTGTCGTGGTTAATTCAGTCTGCGTGAAGCTTTTTTTAAACCTCTGCATGAACATAAATTTCACACGAATTCAGAGATGAAACAACGATGATGACGCGACAGCATGAAATAACAGAAATGCTGAAACAAAATAAAGCAGTTGGACCCTGGTTTGGCCAACCAGAGACGGAGCTCCTGGCACCAACCGACTTACTGAAAGGTCTTTACCTTCAAGCCATCATAAAGTCTGAGGCCCGCCCGCCGACGTACAAATAAAGAAGGAAGCAAAGTTATAAACCGCGAATGGGTTAACTGTCATGCAACGCTGACGTCCGTATATCATTTATGCTGTACCCATTCTTTTGATGTTGAAGAGTGATTTTTCGAAATTGAGTACTAAAACAATTGCAGGCATATATTTTCTAAATTTATATACTAAGTCGCCAGAAAATTCACGTTCCGATAGGCCTTGCTGCAGAAGAGACCTCAGTCCAACGCTGAACCTGGAGGCATCGGGGCTTTGCGGAGATAATGATACCGATAACCCCGATCCAGAAATTCAACACAATAATTTATTCCGAGTACTGAAGTCAGCAACATTATAAAACAAATTAGTTCTAATATATATATATACACGGTAGGATGCTGCACGAGCAACATCCCTATCCATGAATGGAAAATTTATAATTTAAAAATCAAACCGATCGCGGTTATCACAATTTTTGCATGAAATAAACGCATCTGAAAAGACAAGTATAAATCCAAAATGGAGCTTCGGTATTTGACGATTTTGCTTTATAAATTTCGAAGTTCTGAAGGGCAAATCTGAAGGGTAAAGCTTTGCTCGATCTGCCTATCCGTACAGCTGTTTTTGCGCTCGAAACACCCAATCAGAAGTTTTCTGGACTCAAAATAATCATCCAAATCGACTCGAACTATAGTTTCAATGAGAACATTTTGGTGCGTGTGTATAGTCTAGAAATGTCCCTGAAACTGATGTAAAATTTAGAATTGTAATTTGTTTATTAAATCTTTAGTTTTCACCACCTGATACAATTGTTCTAATATGCAGACAATACGATGAATCATGTCGAAAATGCGAAACATTAGTTAGTTTTACTGAGCAATTGCCGTTTTCAAGGACATTTCGAGACAAAACACATTTTGAAACTAGAGCGACATAGACAGAATTTGAGAACCTCGATTTTATTGTCTATTAATTTGTGTTGAGGTTAACATTATTTAGCTCATTTTAAATACGTTACTTCCGATTTTGTGTGGCTTTTACCCGAAAATGAGATGAAATGACCTCTCAAGCTCTATCGCAAAAAAGCTAGGTTTTATTGAGAGGTCCGATTGAGACAACTTTTCCTGGGCAGGCTGAAGTCCTCGGAGTCTGTTGATTTTCTTTTGCTGCAGCATTTCAGTGCTTTCTTTGTGTTCTGGGAGATGTTGCACTGATGAGTTAGGAGGTCTTCATGCGAACTGAACAAATTTTTTGTCTTAATCGCGACCGAAGTAAGGACGAGGATTGCAGCTGCGTAAAATCGATTGAAGTCTCCCAATGGAATTTGTTTCACTGACCGTACCGAGGCGGTTCTTCTGTCGCGGTTTATTTTGTTATGGTTTGTCTTTTGAGTGTGTGTATCGCTTATATTATTTTGTTTTGGATAGCCAATTGGCCATTTTATGGGAAAGTGGCTTTCCGCTATTGATGCTTCCATTAGGGTCTATTATTACATGTCTGTGTTTCTTTCCCTTTGGTGCCTGTGATGGCAGCTGTGGGTTAATTGTATCGATTCCAGATCATTTCAGCTCTGCGCGAAAGCACCATGCAGCCCAATATATTTCTCTCAGCCCCAATGTCCGGGCCCGATGGGGCGCTCAAGGTTTGCTAATGAATGAAGCAACAAATACAGTGTATTAAACGTTTAAGGTGGACTGTTTTACCATCTACCTGTGCTATTCTCGCATGGCCTAGAACATCATCGGGGCTTGTAGGTTCCTCTATCCAGTGGGGTTTATATGGGGCCAATTCTTTCATCCAGTCAATAGCTTCCTCTACGTCCCATTTCTGATTGGCATCCACACACTAAATAATAAATTCAACACTGAATAGCCATATAAAACAACCATTTGCCAACATATACCCACGTAAATACATAATATATAACTTTGAGAGTGTAGTTTGAAAATATCTGAGTGTATCTGATGAGGCGTCACTGGCCAAAACTAGCTAGTCAGACCACCCAATAACTTATTTTCCTCACAATTTTCCGTTCGTCGGTGTATTCCTTGCTTCCAAAGGATTAACTTTTTAAAGAACACATTTAACTTAACTATAGCTTGAGTTTTGGGAATAACAGACTGCAATTAAAAAACCAACTGTCCTTCATTATAGTGAAGACTATATTTTCCAGTCATTTGAGATCATTGATTCCATTGTGGAATTGTAACACTATGAAAAGGTCACTGATGAGGTCAAGAAAACTTGAACACTTCACAATGTTAAGTTCTTTGGTATATTCCTTGCTTCTAAACAATTACCTTTCATAGAACAAATTTCAAAACCGGAGGACCAATGGTCCTGAACCACTAACCTGAGTACTGAGTATATATGGAGCCATTTAGTTTCTGTGAAGAAGATTTTTGAAGGGTTTAACCGTGACCTGAACCATTTGAATAAACTGGATGGCCCGAGACCCGTTTGCTACATATTTCATATAAAAGCAACCGTTAGTTCCGAAAAAAATGGTTTTGAAGTGTTATTACAAAATACGGGCATGGTGGCCATATAGGTCATGCGACCAAACTAATATCAATTTGTTTTCGTTTCACTGTTCCTAAGAGCCTTGGTTTAAATATTATTTATTAGTGATAATGTTCAATACATACATACATGCATACATGTACAAGAATAATGTTCAGAAGCCACATAATATGTCAGTAAGCGGCTAGGCTTACATTAATCATATCCTGGAAGAAGTATAATTTATATATATAAAACTTGAATAGTGTTTTGACAGTAAATATGTTTCACTTTCCTTTAGAAGAGACAAAGAAAAGAAACAAAGTAGTGATGGTCCTTCATACATCTAGTTCTAAGGAAGATATTAGACATATCGAGAACGAGAAGTTGCCAACATGGAGGATCATACAAGCGAATGTGAAATGATCGATAACCGCGGTTACTTAGGAATTCACGAGATTATACCATGGTTATGTTGTTCGAGATGGCTAGAATACACATCTGTATTTTTTTCCATATCTCTAATATCGTTCTTAAATTATAGCCAACAGGGGGGGGGGGGGGGGGGCAAAGGAGCATTCAGTGGAGAATGACCGACTCCCTTTGTAAAACGCAATGTACATTCTGGCAGAGGCTGTGCAAGGGTATGGGAATCTGCCAGACTTAACGATGAACTCTTGAACCTGTACAAAGAGTGATTCGTTTTCTTGCTCAGTGAGGTTTTCCATTCCAAATAAGAGAATTTTATGAAAATTGGCTACAAAAGGAACAGTGTTTTCAGAGCAAAACAATTCATATCTAAATTACCTTGGGCCGAGGTGAAGGAATGACCTTCAGGAAAGGCCATCCGCAATGATACATGCCAAGTTTCATGTTAATCGGCCTTTTGTTTTGGAAGAAGAAGATTCCTAAAGGTTTTTTTTTTTACCTTAAATGGGCATGGAAGCCATATTGATCATGTGACCAATTAATTAATTTTCATTTTCTTGTTCCTAAAAGCTTTCATATGAAATTTGGTTGGCCCAGTGGTTTCTGAGGCAAATAAGTTTTAATTTCTCATATCTGAATGACATTTGACCAGCGTCAAAGAATGACCTTGGCCTTGAATACTCATGTAGTTTCATCCACTCATTTAGCTTACTGCATCTACCAATGTTCACATCACAGGCTGCAATAGTTTCTGAAAAAACAATAGTTTTGACTTTTTCCCATATAAAGTCTATGTAAACAAATTTTACCTTAGCGTAAAATAGGTCAAGGTCATCCGGGGGCCATCATTTGAACAAACTATGTTCGGCTTGAGTCCCCAATGCTACAAAACAAGTTTCATGACAAATGGCTTACTGGTTCCGGAGAAGATGATTTTGAATGACTTTTACGTTATATTGGCATGGCGGCAATCTTGGTCATTTAACCAAACTCAATTAATTTTCATTTCCTTGTTCCAGAAAGCTTTCTTATGAAATTTGGTTACAAATGGGCCAGTTGTTACTATGGAAAACAAGTTTTAATTTTCATATCTAAATGACCTTGGGCCAAGGACAGAAAATTTCATTGACCTTGAATACCCATGTAGTTTCACCCAATCATTTAGCTAACTACATCTACTAATTTTCATATCACAGGCTGCAATAGTTTACAAATATACTCAATTTTGACTTTTCCCATATGAAAGTCTAAGTAACCAAATTTGACTTTTGGGTAAAATAGGTCAAGGTCATCCGAGGGTCATAATTTGAACAAACTATGATGGGCCCGAGTACCCGATGCTACCAAGTTTCATGACAATCGGCCCACTGGTTCCAAAGAAAAAAAAGTTGAAGGGCTGTTACCATAAATGGGCATAACAGCCATCTTGGTCATGTGACCGAGATCCAATGAACAAACTTTCGTTCCTCTATCCCATGAATGTTGCACATGTAATTTGACTTCAACCCGCCAAGTGGTTTCAGAGGAGAAAATGTTTGAAAATGTTGACAGACAACAGGCAACAGACCGACAACAGATGACCGACAACGGAGCCTTGCCATACTATAAGCTTACAAATGAGCCTTCGGCTCAGATGAGCTAATAAATATGAATCACCCAGGGCATTTGTGTGTAGAGCGCATTTATGCAGTGGTAAAACACTTGAATGGTGATCGAGGGGTTCTGGGTTTGGGTCCCACACAAGGCATCTTGCGTTGTGTTCTTGAGCAAGTTAGTTTATCAAGAATTGCTTACTGTAAAACACGTATATTTGGTGGCTTTTTATGTCCCCGGTAGCGATAGCGGGGACATATTGTTTTTGCCCTGTCTGTTTGTTGGTTTGTTTGTTTGTTTGTTGGTTTGTACGTGGACAACTTAAACGTTGAACATAACTTTTGAACCATTTGAGGTAGAGTATTCATCTTTGGCATGAAGGTTCCTTGTGACAAGAGATTCGCATTCATGCCAAAAATTGACCTGTGACCTTGACCTTTGACCTACTTAAAAGAAAAAAAAAAACATTGGTCATAACTTTTGAACCGCTTGAGATACAGCCTTCATATTTGGCATGTATGTTCCTTGTGACAAAAGCTTTACGTTCATGCAAATAATTGACCTGTGACCTTGACCTTTGACCTACTTAAAATAAAAATAACATTTTGGTCATAACGTTTAAACCGTTTGAGATACAGCCTTCATATTTTGCATGTAGGTTCCTTGTGACAAGAGCTTTACAATTTGACCTGTGAACTTGACTTTTGACCTACATAAAAGAAAAAGTTAACATTGGTCATAACTTTTGAACCGTTTGAGATACAGCTTTCAGATTTTGCATGTAGGTTCCTTGTAACAAGAGCTTTACATTCATGCACAAATTTTTGACCTGTGACCTTGACCTTTAACCTACTTAAAAGAAAAAAAGTAACATTTTGGTCATAACTTTCGAACCGTTTGGGATAGGGCCTTCATATTTGGCATGTAGGTTCCTTGTGACAAGAGCTTTACATTCATGCAAAATGTTTTGACCATGACCTTGACCTTAGACCTACTTAAAAGAACAAATGAAATTGTTCATGACTTTTGAATTGTTTAAGATAGAGCCTTCATATTCGGCATGTAGGTTCCTTGTGACAAGAGCTTTGCATTCATACATTTTTTTTACCTTAGACGTTGACCTATGACCTATTTTAAAGAAAAAAATATTATTGTTCATAACTTTCCAACCGTTTAAGATTGAGCCTTCATATTTGGCATGTAAGTTCCTTGTGCCAAGGTCTTCCCACTCAAATTAAAAATCTTGACCTGTGACCTTGACTTTGATCGCTGATCAACTTTTTAAAAAATGACCATGCCCGGGGACATGTTCGTGTTTCACAAACACATCTTGCTTTATTTTATCACTATTGGCGGCCACGAAAAAAACCCCGCCAAAATAAAACAAAAACGTCAATAAAGATCAAACAGCAGAAATTGCAGTCGCCAAATTTAAGTGTTTTACAGTATTACTAGTTTCTAGTCGGGATTTAACCCATTCCCACTTGGGGACTTAGTGAATTTTGTCGATTTTCACAGTGTTCCCAAGGACAGCAACTTCATATAGCCATTATTTCATAATGAATGGTCTGTTTTATATCAAACTCGGCAGGAATGTTTACTAGCCATTCAAATGGAACCTTTAAGGCTAAATCATTGTTGCCATGGTAAAGAGGGGGCATCTCAAAGTTGTCAAAAAGTTTGACTCACATGTAATTTTGCCCCAATCTTAATCTTCACACTCCTGTCAAGGCAACAATTAAGGAGATTGGCACTGGCGATTTCCACTGTCTGCAGCATGTTTCGCCAGCGTCAAGTAAATTTCGAGGCATTTTTGACCCGAGACACCCTCAGATTTATTTCAGCAGCCGGCTTGGCCTCCCCCCCACCAAATCTTTTTCGGCCGTGAGGGGGTCAATCCCCTCATATATATATATATTTTAGTAGGGAGCCGCGCAAAAAAAGGTCATTTTAGGACGTCTTATCCTAACACAAAAATAGCTGTCCAGGGGTGGGGAATGCAGATTTTAGGTGGTTCTGTGGCTCAAAAAGGGGGGGGGGGTTCCGACACGTAAAAAGGCGTATCTGAGTGGGAAATGGTTAACTGGAATCTTGAAATGAAGTTAATTTAACTCTAAAAGGCATTTGTTACGTATAAATATCATTTTACAAGGAATGACGAAACAAGAGGCCCATGGGCCACTATGCTTACCAGAGCTCAGGTTGGCACTGCCCAATGACAGCCATGTATCTTAACATGATATCATTTTAATCTACCAATTATAAGGTCTCCCAAATGAACCCCTATATCCAAATGAGCATCCATCTGGACTCAGTATCTAAAACATTAGGCCTTTTATTAAGTAGAGGGTGTAGGGCATGGACCCAATGGAGCCCTGGTTGGTATCACTAAATGCATCTTATCATAAGGAATAAGAATATATATGGTGTAGCAGTGGGGATCTGTATACCGGAGTTATAAGGCCTCTTAAGCAGTGGAGGGGTTGCGGCATGTCCTGTTGATCCCAGGAAAGCCAAAGATTGTTGTCCCTATAAGGACCAAGAATATATATATATATATGGTTTATGGGTGGGAATGTGAATGGTTTCTGATATATGAGGCCCTTCTAAGACATGGAGAGGAGAGGAATGGCCCCTGCGACCCCAAAGTGGGTGTGCTATTGATAAGGAACAAGAACATATATGATTATGAGGTGGGGATTTGAATGGTTTCTGAAATATATGGCCTTTTAAAGTGGAGGGGCGGGGTGCATTGCCCTAGCACAAAGTGACCCCCAGGTTGGTGTGACTGAATGAATCTTATCAAAAGGAACAAGAATATTATAGTGTATGGGTGGGGATCTGAATGATTTCTGAGATATATGGCTTTTAATGAAATAAAGCAGACCCGGCTTGACCCGGGAGACCTCCAGGTGGACGTCAATGAATGTGTCTTATCATAAGGAACAACAATATATATGGTTAGAGGTGAGGATCTGTAGGGTTTCCAAGATATTGGGTCTTTAATGAAATTAAGGGGTGGGGCACGACTCCGGCACATCCTGGGGGACCCCAAGGTTAGTGTCAATGAATGCGTCTTATCATAAGAAACAATAATATATAAGGTTTGGGGCGAGGATCTGAATGGTTTCTGAGATAGATGGCCTTTTGTGAAGTGGAGGGGTGGAGCAAGGCCCCGACGCACCCAGGGAGACCCCCAAATTGGTGTCAATGAATGAGTCTCTTCATAAGGAACAAGAATATATAGGGTTTAGGGGTGGGGATCTGTAAGGTTTCCAAGATATTGGGCCTTTTATGAAATGGAGGGGGTGGGGCATGACCCCGGCACAACCCGGGGGACTCCCAGGTTGGTGTCACTGAATGCGCCTTATCATAAGGAACAAGAATATATATGGTTTTGGGGTGGAGATCTAAATGGTTTCTGAGATATATGGCCTTTTGTGAAGAAGAAGGGATGGGGCAAGGCCCAGGCGCACCCCGGGAGACCCCCAAATTGGTGTGAGTGAACTTATATTTTCATAAGGAACATGAATATATATGGTTTAGGGGTGGGGATCTGTAAGGTTTCCAAGATATTGGGCCTTTTATGGAATGGAGGGTGTGGGGCATGACCCCGGCACGTGGTGTCACTGAATGCATCTTATCATAAGGAACAAGAATATATATGGTTTTGGGTTGGGGATCTGGATGGTGCCCAAGTTATATGGCCTTTTATGAAGTGGAGAGGGGTGGGGCATGGTCCCGTCTTAACCTGGGGGACCCCCATGTTGGCATTAAAGCATATGGCTGAGAGACATTTACTCAAGGAACATTTCTATAAAAGTTTTGTCAAAATATCTGCAATAACTTGGCAGCAAATGCCATTTTTCAATTTTCCCCATTATAAGTCTATGGAAAATCTAAGTTGCCATAGCAACCAAACTAAAGAGCCAAATTTTATAAAAAACACAAAACCTATAAAGGCAAATATGGTGAATATTTCCAAAATCTCTCAGCCTAATAGAGCATCCGGTTTCTGAGGAGATGATTTTTGAAGTATTTTTTTTTCTATTTTTTTATTTTGGTTTCCATGGCAACCAATAGAAATGAGCAGTAGGCCTAAAATCATATGGCAGATTGTAGATTGCCTAAGGAATATTTCTATGAAAGTTTTGTCAAAATATCTGCAGAGGCTTGGCAGTAAATGCCATTTTTCAATTTTCCCCATTATAAGTCTATGGAAACTCTAAGTTGCCATAGCAACCAAACTAATGAGCCGATTTTCATAAAAAAACACACAAATTTTCAATCCCCCAGCCCAAGAATGCTACAGATAAAATTTGTGCCCAATCAGCCCAGTGGCTTCAGAGGAGATGTCGTTTGAAAGTGTTGACGCAGACGACGCAGACGCAGACACAGACGACGCAGACGCAGACGACACAGACGCAGCAGACGACGATGGACAACTGCCTATCCTATAAGCTCCCCCGGAGCCTTCGGCTCTGGTGAGCTCAAAACGTGATTTGGATCAGTTTCGATGTTATTTGTTAACCCATTCCCACTTGGGGACTTTGTAAATTTAGCGGATTTGCACAGTGTTGCCAAGGACAGAAACTTCATATAGCCATTGTTTGATAATGAATGGTCTATTTTATATCAATCTCGACAGGAATGGTCACTGGGAAGTAGAAGTAAAACAAAGATCAGGAATTGATACAATTAACTTACTCCACCCATAAAAGACACCAAAGGGAAAGAAATACAAACATTAAGGGACCAGAAGATAATGGAAACCTAAACAAAGGAAGGCCATAAGGACAGTTACTTTCCCACAAAATGGCCATATGGCCATCCAAAAATAAAAAAGACACAAGTGATACACACAGTAAGTAACAAACAACAACATAAATAAATCGCCACAGAAGAGCCGCCTTGGAACGGTCAGTGGAAGATTTCCACTGGGGGCTTAAATCGATTTTACGTGGCCACAATCCTCGCCCTTACTTCCGTCGCGATTTAGACAAATAATTTGTTCAGTCCGCATGAAGGCCTCCTAACTCATCAGTGCAACATCTCCGTGAACACAAAAATCAAAGAACCACAGAGGTGAGACAACGGTGAGGACTCGACAGCAAGAAACCACTGAAATGCTGGAGCAAAAGAAAACCAACAGTTAGACTCCGATAAGTACCCTTTCAAATGGGGCCTTTTTATGTTAAATCATTGTTGCCGTTGTAATGAGGGGGCATCTCAATTTGTCAAAAAGTGTGACTTCACGTGTATTTTTGATCGAAATTGCTGTCAAGGCAACAATTAAGGGGTTTGACACTGGTGATTTTCATTGTCTGCAGCATGTTATGCTAGCGTCAATTTCGATGCATTTCTGACCCCAGAAACCCACAGATTTCATTTCAGCGGCCGGCTGGGCCATGCCCCCCATTTTTTCGGCCGTGAGTGCGGCTATCGCCCTATTCAAATCCCCATAGGTATTTTTAGTGGGGAGCCACGCGAAAAAACAGATCATTTTGGGACGACTTATCCTAACGCAAACATAGCTGTCCAGGGGTGGGGAATGCAGATTTTAGTTTTTAGTTTGCGCTTCTCGCTTGTCAAGGCCTCCATCAGGAATGCAATACGGACCATAACGGCCGTAGCCTCATATCACTAGGAATCTGCACTTATTTTTTAACGTTAACACCATAAAGAGTATGGCCTCATATTACCGGAAATATACAATTATTTTTCTTTGTTTTCTTTAATCTGTTGCACGCTATTCTTCCGTTTCTGCAAACAGGGGGGTTTGAATGAAATGGGGGCGAATGCCAGCTGCGACTTGGGCGGGGCACTTACCAGTCAGAGTGTTTGCTGACATACGCTTTTTCAGGTTCAAAACTTCTGTCAAGTATACATAATGGCCGTAGCCTCACATCACCAGGTCTCTGACATGGCTGGTTGTCTTTGATTTTTGTTTTTTTTTATTTTTACCTTAATTTTGCATATTGATTTTTACTGATTGGACTTAAATGCCAATGTAATTGTTTAAAGTATGTCGCTCAACGTCGCTCTTTAAATCTAGTTTGAATTTAAATGTTTGATCATTTAATTTAAATGTTTGATCATTGTTATTTAAATGTTTGATCATTGTAACAGACTTGGTATCTTCTTACATGTAATTCTTTCAGTTTATAATTTCAGCATTCATAGACCGCTGTGATATGCGTTATTGTGTGTATATCTATATATTATCTTAGAATTATGTTTGATGGAGAACCATCTTGTACTAAATATGTATTCCTCTTTAAATAAAGACATTATTATTATTATTATTATTTATTATTATAATTATTATTATTATTATTATCATTTTTATTATTATTATTATGTGTAAATGAAGCTGCGAATGAAACTAAAACTTACAACGTATATGTTTTATTAATTTTCTTATTGAACGCACGGGTGCTCCTCTTTTCTTTTCAACAATCATAAATTTTACACAGAAATTCTCCGTAAGCAAGATTTATGAATGAATAACATCGATGACGATAAATACAATCCACGCCGAGAGTAAACCCCGTGATTACCGCGGTAGCGGGGCGATTCCCGCCAGGGAACTTTCGCCCGAAACTGGTCTCAGAGCCGGAACGGTTCGTCCAAAGACGTTTTATCAGGCAATTATTCTATGTATGTGTTCTAAGTCGGGATAGGAATCAGAAAATCAACTGACAACCATTTTATTTATATTTTGTACAGAGACTGGTAAAAGATGCCTATACTAGATCTAGAGACTGTGTATTCTCGAGCCTGACTGCAATTGAAATAATTTCAATGTATTTTTTCCCTTTTCTGCTGATTAACAAGGGCGACTTCAAGTTACAGTGGAAAGTCTGTGCATCTGATAAAGGCGGTTTAAGCCTGTTCAGGCTTGGACTATGTAAATGAATTGACGCCAGTTTGGGTAAAAGCTGCTAACTCGGTGTGTCGCCCGTGCGCCTGTGTTTGTTGCTTGTTAAGATGTGTTTATCCCTCTGTTCAGTTGGTGTTTGTGATAGGCTTTGATTTCTGGTTCGATTAGTTCCGAAAATAGAGGATGTTACACGAGTGGTCATTTCATATGGAATTTATGAAACGAGCCTTCGGCGAGTTTAATAAATTTCGTATGAAATGACCACGAGTGTAAGATTCTGTTTATCATATGACCACTTTAAACTGGATTTTATCGCCTTTGAATTTGACATTTTTTCCACAGAAAATGCATTGTTGACATGGACGTCGTCATGACGTTACTTAATCCCGCCAAAGTGTTATTACACGTGTGGTCATATGATTTTGATTAAACGACGTTATCCACTGCTTATCAACGACGTCATATGATAAGTATATTTATTTATTTAGTTTACAATCTCTCTAGAATGCATACGGAAGGACTCTCTTTTCAAAATACTAAAATGGGCGCAATGATCCAAAAGGAAATATAACTGTGGTGAGAGATTCTAACGCCAACACTAGAGTCTCAACATCAGCTGTAGTGAAGTGAGATACAATTAAACTTGAAAGTAATCATGTCGCTCTTATGAAATAAATTGTTCCAGCGAACTGTTAGCTGGCTCGGCAATTAGGCTGATGGGTAGGTTACAATCGATATGCTTAAGCAGATTATAATGATCAATACAAGAGGACTATGACGGCCCTATATCGCTGACCTGAGCTAAACGTTTTACATACTTAATACTGAAGTTTTACAAGGGAGATTGCTTTAGGGCTGTTTAAATTTTATGTTCAAGAATTAAGCCACAGAGTTATAATTTGAACATTATTTGTAGAGCTGCACCAGATGTACCTATGTACAAAATATCACTGTAACAGACAAGAAGATTTCCTATAGTTTTCCCTATATTGCCTTTGTCTATATAAAATATGTGAATCATCTTGATAAAGGTGTATACAAAATAACACACTTCTGGGCCTTTTGGTTTCAGATGAGAATATTTTTAAAATATTTCTCTCTATGTAAAAAAATGGAGGCCCATAAGCTGGTCCCGTTTTGGCCCCATGACTGTAAATTGAACGATCCTGGTAGAGGGCCACCAAATTATCAAATAGGTGTACCAAATATCAAGATTTCAGGATTCAGAAAAGATGTTTAAAGTTTATTTCCTTTTAAGTCTATGCAAAACAGGTTGGTCCCAGAGCGGGGCCATTTTTGACCTCAGGGCTATAAATTGAACAATCCTGATAGAGGTCCACTAGACAAAGCTGTGTACAAAATATCGAAGGCCTGTGCCCCCTGGTTTCAAACAAGAAGATTTTTAAATGTTTTCCCTCTGTAACTCTTTGTTAAAAAAGTGGGGCCCCTGAACGGGCCATTTTGGCTCCAGGGCTATAATTTGAACAATCTTGGTAAAGGTTCATTAGATAAAGCTTCATACCAAATATCAAAGATCTGGGCTTCTGGTTTCAGACAAGAAGATTCTCAAAGGTTTTCCCCTATATAATGTAAAACCAGCGGGTCCCGGGCGGGGCCAATTTTGGCCCACAGGGCTATAATTTGAACAATCGTGGTAGAGGTTCACTAGATGAAGCTTCATACCAAATATCAAAGACCTGGGTCTTCTGGTTTCAGACGAAGTTTTTATAAGGTTTTCCTTATATAAACCTATGCAAAACCAGTGGGCCCCGGCGTGGGACCATTTTTGGTCCCAGGGCTATCATTTGAAAATATCAAAGACCTGGACCTTCTGGCTTCAGACAGGAAGATTTTAAAGGTTTTCCATATATAAGCCTATATACAACCAGTGGGTCCCGGCGCGGGGCCATTTTGGCCCAAAGGCTATAATTCGAACAGTCTTGGGAGTGGTCATATACATGAAGCTTCAAACCAAATATCAATGATCTGGGACTTCTGGTTTCAGACAAGACGATTTTAAAGATGTTCCCTATATTAGCCTGTGTAACACATCAGTGGGACCAGGCAAAGGGCTAGTTTTGGCCCCAGGACTTTAATTTGAACAATATTGGTAGAGGTCTACTAGATGAATCTTCATCCCAAATATCAAAGACCTGGGCCTTCTGGTTTCATACAAGAAGATTTTTTTGACCTTCCGCTATAATCTGAACAATCTTGGTACATGTCCACAAGCTGAAGCTTCATGGCAACCAGAGTTCTACATGGAATGGAATTCTTTGAATAACTTTGAGAGAAGACCACCTAAAAATCATTTCTGCCAAGTTTCGTCAAATCTGTTCAGTGGTTAAGGAGGAGATGTCGTTTAAATGAATTGTGGACGGACATCCGGACCGACGGACGACGACGACGGACGGTGGCCGATCACAATAACTCCCTATGAGTCTTCGGCTCAGGTGAGCTAAAATAGGCTCTTGCTTTTTGTTTAGAACTTAAGACAACCATGTATTTGTAATTGTCGTTTAACAATATTATTGTAGTTGTCAATTTCATTTTGTAAAGTTGTCACTTTGTAATATGCATTTCATGTTGTCTCCTACCTCGCGATAACAAGTTGAGAAAATAGCCATCAGAGGAGAAGGCAAATTCCCCCATCGAAAGCCAATATGACATTCAGAAAGTACACTAGAAAAACAACACACCAGCTAATCCTCAACTTTACTGCTGCTAATATCGGCAAGACATCTGCAAGATATTGTATAAATTATGTGGTAAAAGACTATTAGGGGTTATGGCGATATCAATGTTTAACTGTGAAGGGAGATGACTAAAATACCATGTCATGAGAAAACTAAAATACCATGGTGGTGTTTCGTCCATGCTCATCACATATCTTCTTAACCTCGTGTACAACTATACAAAATACCATCAAAATGTCTCAAAATGTGGTGAAGTGATTGTAATCACAAGGTTAAATTGCCAGGGAAGATAACTTAATTACTATGACACCCAGTGTTGTGGTTTTTGCTCTGGACACACCTCCTTAATTTCATGTATATTTGTACCATATCCCATCAATATATCTCAAAGGTATTGGAGTTATGGCGATCACAAGCTTATATTATCAGGGGAGATAACTAAAATACCATGGCACCCCCAGTTTTGTAGTTTGCTCATGCCGCACCCTCATAACCTCATGTACAATTGTACCAAGCAGCATCAAACTATCTCGAAGGGTATTAGAGTTATTGTGACCACATGGTTATTTTATTAGATTGTGGTGGTGGTGGTGTGTGTGTGCGTGTGTGTGTGTGTGTGTGGGGGGGGGGGGGGTAACTAAATTACGATGGCATCCAGGATTGTGATTCTTGCACAGGACACGCATTCTTTTCTTCATGTACGAGTATATCAAGTACTATCAGCATTTCACAAAAGGTGTTGGATTATTTTCCACTCACAAGTTTAAATTGTCAGGGGAGATTGCCAAAATACTATTGTACCCAGGGTTACGGTTTCTGCTCATGACACACTTACTTAACCTCGTGCACAACTGTAACAAGTCCTGTCAATATATCTCAAACGGTACTTGTGTTATTGTGATCACAAGGTTATATTATCAGGGGAGCTGACCACAATTCTATGGCATCCAGAGTTGATTCTTGCTCATGATATGCCTTCTTGACCTCGTGTACACCTATACCCAGTACGATCAGTATCTTAATTGGGCCCCGTCAAGCGATTTTGGTACTTATCGCCTATGCGAGCAGCGAAGGTTCAGGCGAGCCTGCGCATCCGCGCAGTCTCGCCAGAACCTTCGCTGCTCGCTCATACAAGCAGTGAATCAAGAGGAACCTTCAGACAGAAAGCCATATCCATGGCCCTTCTGAATGGCTGGGCATGCGCAGTTAAAATTTGTCATGACGGAATGCTCGAAGACACAAATTCGCTTGGCGGGGCACTTATAAAGGATAGCGGAGTTATGGCGATCAAAAGGTTGTGTATACGAATGGTCGGACATACGGACGGACGGACGCCAGTTTGATCGTTATATCCACCGCAGTGATAAAAAGAAGACCTTTAAAAGGCCAATACACAGAAAACGGAGTTTTCAAGGGTAATCATTACATTACGAAAATACACCCGTGCGTCATAGTGCATTTTTCACATCATCAAACTGGCTACTTTTATGATGAAACGCCTGGATATTTTTCTTATTTATACTGCAAACATAGGTTGTTGGTTCTCGTAAGTACCGCCTCACTGAGGCGGTTCTTACGAGTACCCACAACTTATGTCTTGGAGCAGAAATAATAAAAAAAATAATATATACCTCCGTAAACCCCAGTTTTCTATATATAAAGTGGGGTTTAGTTGGGTGTACATTTCACGGAATTGTTCACGTGATGAGTTACTGACATACTAAAGAGTACTCGTGCGAACTGGGTCGTTTCTAAAAGTACATTTACAATCTCTCACTACAGCCATGAAAGTTATTATCAACACACATGGATGTGTGCACTTATGATTCCATTTAACACTTCTCAGGTACCCTTAGTGGGTGTAACTCTGATCTTCGGTCTTTTATGAGAATCACCATTTCTATTTCTTACTTTAATCAAGGTTGTGTTGGGCTCAAGAGAAATAGAACTCATTTACCTTGACATTTAAATCCAAAGGTTTCTGGTAAATGTTTCTGGCATTTAGACAATAACCTTACAAATTGAAAAGCCATACAATGGCGCCATTGCTTTAGAAAATGCAACCCAATGCAGTGTCATTCATTTTAAATTTATTGCTTGACTGCCTGAGAATTGTGATATTACCATCCTGTAAGGTTACATCCTTCTAAGGTTACAGTGGCTTAATTTAGTTGCAAAGATGACACTTGAATATGTCAACTATTTATCGACTATGAGATTATTACAAGATACCGATTCTTCTTCGTACACGAAGAACATTAGTTGAGGTTTCCCATTACTTTCGTGCGATAACAGGCAATGACAGTCCACAAAGTGCCGACAAGATCACAAAATATGCATTATTTAGACGCGCTAGTGTGTGTCGAATATGTTATTGCTATTTATTGTTTGTGTGTGCACTATTTTAAGTTTGTACCTTCAAACAGTGTTAAATATTGATTCGATTGCTTAGCACGACTATGTTCGCGGCCTGTGACATTTCCAGAATAGCGAATTATTACTTTATAGGTGTGCCTTCATCTTTCCCTTAGTTACATCGATGGCCTTCAAATATATAATTACTTACGGTAACTCCAACCTCATTATATTAAAATGGGACCTCTTTATCGTAACATATAAGAGAATTTGAAAGAAATAAACTCGTCAATTTACCAGAATCTGGTCAGGGCTGATGGTGTCTCTAATAGTGTTTGCTCTTCGTTTGTCGTCGTCCAAATCCACACCCACTTTCATCTTAAACCTTAATTAAGAAGAAGGTATTATTTGAGCCGGCGCACAGCATTTCCTAGAATTCACATGTGCGCCCAGCGAAGACTCAGATCAGCCTGCGCATCCGCGCAGTCTGATCAGAGTCTTCGTTGTGCACTCTAATTATAGCTAAGCGCCCAATGCTCATGCATGCAGCAAGAGCAGTCTCTTGCCAGAGTGTACGTATGCAGAGGCTGATCCGATTCTTCGGTGGGCGCAGAAGTAAATTATAGGAAATGCTGTGCCCCGCGTCATTAAAAAAGGTGGCCAAAAATCGCTCATCTGTATATTACACTCTGCCATTAGGGTCATCTTGACATGACAATCGGATTGCCTTTAAAGCAATTCTGATTCTGCATGTCGTCTTGATGCCCCCGATTAAGTTTCCAAACAGCTCAATTAGACTTTGGATTCAGGAGGAGGCGACGTTGGTGCACCTTTGATATCAGAATGCAAGAATTAAGCCATTCTGAATCTCTTGAGTTTCAGCTCAATTCAGACGACATTTTCCCCATTACACGTCTATGGGAGACTAAAGGGCAAGTAACTCCAATCCCAAAATCGAACTCGTCCAGATTTTATGACTGACCTCATTATTTGCAATTCTGAAGAGGATATCTAAGACCTGGACCTTGCTGTTTCAGAGATGAAGATTTTTAAAAGATTTTTCCTGTAAAACCAAAGGGCCCCGGGGTGGAGACATTTTTTGCCAAAGGGCTATAATTTGAACAATCTTGAGGTCTACTATATGAAGCTTCATACCAAATATCAAATACCTTGGTCGTGCGGTTTCAGAGAAGATTTTTTTCAAGTTTTCAGTAAAAAAGGGCCGTAACCATTTGAAAACTTTGGAAAGGAACAATATAAGGATCATTCCTGTGAAGTTTGGTAAAAATCCGAAAGGAGTTTAGGAGGAGGTGCCATTTGAAGAAATTATTTACGCACGACGGACGACGGACAAAACGTGATCCCAAAAGATCACTCGTCACTATGTGACAGGTGAGCTAAAACTGAAGTCGCTGTTTTTCGGACAAAATTATCCTTAGTCTATGTGGCTTTCAAGGGTGGGTACGTCTCATGTCAATAGTCAAAACTGGGCCAAAATCGAACTTCAATATACAAGATTTTAAGACTGTCCAAGTTATCTGCAAGTTTAATGAAGATTGTATAAAAAAAAAAAAAAAAAAAGTCGATCGGACAACATTTTCCCATTATATGTTTAAGGGAGACTAAAGGTAATCCGGTCTGCCCGAATTTGAGCCTGTCCGAACTGTTACGGCTATCCTCATTGCCTATAAATTTCATAAGCATCCCATTATAAAATAAAGTCGCTATCACTCGGAAATTGTCCCCTTTATAAGTCTACGTGGATTAAGGGGCAAGTAAATCACATGTGAATAGTTCAATCTGCCCCAAAATCGAACTTGTCTTAGATTTTACGGACGTCCCCATTACCTGTATATTTGATGAAGGCCCTATCAAAAATAATGCCACAATCGCTTGGACACTATTTTACCCATTATCTGTGCCCCGCTAAGCGATTTTGTGTCTTCTAGCATTCCGTCATGACAAATTTTAACTGCGCATGCCCAGCCATTCAGATGGGCCAGGGATATGGCTTTCTGTCTGAAGGTTCCTCTTGATTCACTGCTCGCATGGGCGATAAGTACCAAAATCGCTTGACGGGGCCCATATGTCTAAGGAGAAATAACGGGCAAGTAACTCTTATGCGAATAGTCCAATCTGCCCCAAAGCCAAAATTTTTCAAGATTCTTTGGCTGTGCTCATTACCGACAAGTTTGATGAGGATCCAATCAAAACTTAAGTCACTATCGCCCGGACAACAATGTCTCTATTATATGTCTCTGGGACCTTCTTGTTGCCGTTGCGGTCATCTTGGACATCGGAATTGAACCAGTTTAGCAATTCTGAATCTCCATGTTGCCCCAATGCCTCCCACAAAGTAATAGCTAAATCCCATTTACGGAATCGGATGAGAGGTTGAAAATGTTAAAAGTTAACGACGGACAGGCCACAGCATAAGAAGATCTGGAGCTCTGCTCCAGGTGAGCTAATAAAGAAGACTAGGGACAGCCAAAATGAAATCCAACAGGCAGCAAAAGCAATACAAAAACATGGAAAAAAATGTTAAAAGCTGCCTACTCCTATCAACTGGTAGAAAATTCTTTAGTCATGGCTTCTGTCGTCAGTTTTAGTGCATATTTCTAACACAGTGCGCCTATATAGGCAATGGAAAAAAACTATGTTTTATTCTACAACAAATCACGGCAAGGAAGAGCGTGACGGGTGACGACATTAAAAACTGCCAATTTATGACGTCACTAGTCGATTTCCTTGACGTCAGACGTTAGAAAAGGATATAAACGCATGTGTTTCAATCGATAATTTTAGCGGGATTTCTTATAACAATGGCGAAAGGTTGTGAGATTTTGAAGGAAACAACAGCATTATTGCCGATTTTCAGCCTGTAAGAATCGAAATATATCAGCTCTAGTTTGAGATTTGTTGAGTAATAAATCACAGTTTGTTGGTCAGTTGTAAGTAGACAAATCACGCGCGCTATGCGCTCGTGATTTGATCTACTTTACAACTGACCGACAAACTGAGATTCAACAAATCACAGCTAGAGCTGATCTATTTCTTACACATATTGCACACAGTATAGATAATAGAAGACGAATCGAAAAACTTTCAGAGATATTAATGTGGACAGAAACAGTGGGAGTAGAACAACATACAAACTAAAAACAAAGGTGACTGTTTTACTGACCTTGTAAATCCTTTAGCCATAGCTTCTGTTGTCAGCTTGAATGTAGAAAAGAAAACGTTTAGAGTGAAAACATGGAAATGAACCATGATAGAAACTAAAGCAGTTCAGTTCGTTCAGAGGTAACCTAAAATTTCTGGCTTTGGAAATGGATTAGATATTTTTATTTAGATAGGTGGATGAGACCAAAATGAAAAAAAGAACTGTAGTATGTTGACGTGAATATTTTAATAAATATATTCAATATATCAAATTCTGTTGTTCAATATATTTACCTGTTATTAGAAGGTTTCCTTAAAACAGAGTATAGACGCTGAATGGAGTCTGATCAGATCCAAACCTTTTTCCATATATGAGATTTAAAAAGTAACTGGTACATAAACCACAGTGGATGATTGCTCGTTTCACAGGGCATATGAGTACATAATTGATAATGGTTTTCCATGATCGATTAAACATTCTCTCTCTCTCTCTCTCTCTCTCTCTCTCTCTCTCTCTCTCTCTGTATATATATATTTATTAGAAAATGCATTTACAAAATTTATCTCTCTCTCTCTCTCTCTCTCTCTCTCTGTATATATATATTTATTAGAAAATGCATTTACAAAATTTATATATAATCTACACATTTTCCAGTAGTTAAAAATACAGGAAAAATAACTTTTATTCCAGTGTTTGAGCTACCGGGTCTCAAAATTTTTTTTTTTCTGGTTTTTATCTTCAATGCATACTCCTTTGTCCTGTGTACACTTTTGGAGCCAATACAGCTTCAGAACTTTGTGAAAATGGTCGTTTTCATTCGTGTTTACCCTTCGCTCTGAACATGCCAGACCCGCCTGCCACTGATTCCACCAACAGCACTGAAGATGTATATAGTTTTAACCTTTTAATTGTACAAAGCCTTTTGGGAGGACTACTGTATCATTCCGCCATGCCGCAGTCTTCCAGAGCCTCAAAACGTTCCAGTAGGATCCCGGCTCTTTACAAGGAAGAAGAAGAAGAATGTGTTCGGAATTTCTGTTCTAAAAATAAATCTGTCACTTTACACATACATGGCGACAGTATCGTCTCTGAGTGTCGTTACTTATGGCGTGGTATTCAGCGTCATATTTTTTCCGATTCAGGCATGGCCTAAACAAACAAGGCCAAAAATGAACATCGCATAACGTCATATATGGGGATTCTATTTTTGTCACGAACTAAAACTAGATCTAACTAGTGTTCGAAACCTAGTTCGGGAATACCTCTCAAACTCGTTTACCCGTCATCATAATTGTTCGCATTTTTGCAAAAATGCATTCATTTGTATTGTTTTAAAGAAAAATACCGGCTATATGTATTTTATTTTTGGAAGCATTTTTTCCAGATAGCTCAATAATGCACCTTTAACTAATACCAATCAAAATGTGTAGATTATATATAAACTAACAATATTATACTATATAATCCTTACATTTTGCAAACAAACTTTCAGTTCTATAAAATCCCAAAGCATTGATAATGACACTATAAATATTTCTATCAGGTTCATTGGTCGATGTAAAATCGATCATTGACCATTTGCATAGGATGATGATCGACCACGACTTTTTTTTAGCTTAGTCCAACCATTAATAAATCAGGTAACCTCATTATCCTGCCTAAGAGCCTATTTAACCCATTGTAGTCGGGAACATTTTATCTCAATGCCGGGTAAAGTACCACAAAATTGGAAGTAGCGACCCCATAATAACCTAAATAGTGTCGACGGCGACGTTCAACCTCAATTCAAACAAACAAACAAACAAGCCTTGGCAGATAGTGCAGGCCCAGATCAGACGCCGTAGAACGCGGCGTCTGATCAGGGCCTGCACTATTTGCTAACAAAATTTTGCATAAAAAATTGAATAAGAACGAAAATATAGGCCTACCACCCCTTATATGACAAATGGACTTGTCCAAAATATAGCAATAGAAGAGCCCACTAGTTAACAATGGGTTAAACTTGTAGAAGGCGAGGTCTTACTAGACAATGAACAGAAGCACTGATCAAGTACATGTACCTTTACGATCTTCTCATCACTAAAGCCCATCCATCCGACTGAAGTAATATATGCAGGATAACCTCTCTTTTGCATTTCCTTTTCTAAAACAGGTACAATTATATATTAATACTATTAAATCACCAATAATGTTCTATATTACATACTTTCTATAGAATACATAGGAAAATCACACAAGAATCTTTTTTAATACGGACTCATTTTTTCGCTATTTTGATGACAGGGTCACGTGACCGTGCCAAAATGCATATAATATGCACAGGGGCACGGTTCATATTGATTTGCTCTTCTAGTATGAAATATATGCGTACTAGTATATACAGTGTATTTACTAGTAGTACGCTTATATTTCATTCTACCCTGTGATAATATGTTTTTGGCAATGCATTTATAAGTATTGGCGCCGCTTCACTCTGTTACTATAGAAATAGAATGTTTAGCTCGTGTTCCACAAGCTTCGAAATGGCCGTAGAAAAGACGGTAAAAGTTTAATTTGTAGGTTTGCTGTGGTCCCCTGCCTTATAAGACGGTGAATCACACCAAATAAGGTCTTAATATCTCATCGCTAATATCACACAGAAAAATGATAGCCTTGGCAGAAGGACGGTTGGCTAGGATCGAATATGGAAATTTTTCCGCTTCTTTTCCGCCATTATGCTTTCTAATGCCAGGGGGTAGCAACTGTGCTTATGTTATTTGCATGGCTTGGCAACTAGATTTCATTGTGATTTCCAATTGATTTTTAACCAAATACTTAACTAGAGTTCATCTGATGATGACGGTATATTCTTCAAAATGTCAACACTTTACAATTTAATGCAAAATGTAGCTCTCTGGCCGTTACGAACACGCAAGCGTCCACTAACTTGGATCAAAGAGACAATGTGACCATTCATTCATAATTTTTTAAGGGCGCTGTAATAACAAGATTTTTAGCTTTCACCAATGGGATTTCTTCATTCATTTTAGAGGCATGCGCAGTTATATCATAATTAACATACAGAATAATTGGGTCCTAATCATTATCAAAATTAGATTCATTCCGTTTATGTAGCTAGTAAATTAATAATAGGGATCAACTTAAGCTTTTTTTTTAATGGGTGACCAAATTATTTAGACCACAATCCTTCAGCCCAGGCTTTTATTTTCTCCATGAATTTATCATTTTCCTATATGATGTGGTCTCATCCCTATATAAAGATGTTAGCCCAAGCTTTTAATATGTTATTTAGGGTGAGACCACATTTTCTTCTCTATATAGGGAGTGAGACCACATTTTTCAGATTTGCCATGGATTTATCATTTTCCTAAATAATGTGGTCTCATCCCTATATAGAGATGATACCACGTTCCTTCAGCCCAGGCTTTTAGTATGTTATTAAACGTGAGACCACATTTTCTTCTTTATATAGGAGTGAGACCACATGTTTTAGATTTGCCATGAATTTATCATTTTCCTAAATAATCTGGTTTCACCCCTATATAGAGATGAGACCAGTCTTCCAACAAGATGTTATTTTGTCATTCTTTCAGCCTGGGCTAAACATGAATATTTATATATTAAAGAGCATTAACGGAATAAATCACATGTAGTGATATTTTTATACACTCCCAATAAAAAATTAACATGCTGCCGTTTTTAACTGTTACGTTTTCAGTTTCCAAATACCCCCCCCAAATGGAGCCTCTTTTTTGTTGTTGTCATCCTCGTGATTTACGGTTGGTTATTTTCTTAAAAGTAAAGATGTAAGATGCAACTAAAGAATAACTTTTAAGTTAATGTTCGAAAAAATAATCAAATACAAAATATTAAACAGAACAAGAATTCCGCCGAAGGCTATGTCGCGCCTGTGGGGGCGCAAAGTCACTGAACCATGACATCTAGGCCAAGATCAAACATAGATGCTTGCATAAAAGGCTTGTACTAAGTATCATTAATGAAGTTCAAATAATTCTTGAGAAATGAACTTAACCATTAGGGTGAACGCTAGGGTGGTGGCAATATTTTTCAAAGTCAGTGAACTATGAAATGTAGGTCAAGGTCAAATATGGATGCTTGCATTTAAGTTGCCATCCCGAGATGTAAGTTTGTATCAAGTATCATTAATGAAGCTCTCTTAGTATCATTATGGTTCTTGAGAAATTAACTTGACCAGTAGGGTGAACGCTAGGGAGGTCGCAATATATTACAAAGTCAGTGAACCATGAAATTTAGGTCAAGGTCAAATATGGATGCTTGCATTGAAGTTGCCATCCACAAATTCAAGTTTGTACCAAATATCATTAAAGAAGCTCTTATAGTTCTTGAGAAATAAACTTGACCATTAGGGTGAACGCTAGGGTGGTCGCAATATTTTACAAAGTCAGTGAACCATGAAATGTAGGCCAAGGTGAAATATGGATGCTTGCATGTAAGTTGCCATTCCCAGACACAAGTTTGTATGAAGTATCATTAATGAAGCTCTCTTAGTTCTTGGGAAATAAACTTGACCATTAGGGTGAACGCTAGGGTGGTCGCAATATTTTACAAAGTCAGGGAACCATGAAATGTAGGTCAAGGTCAAATATGGATGCTTGCATGTAAGTTGTCATTGCCAGACACAAGTTTGTACTAAGTATCATTAATGAAGCTCTTATAGTTCTTGAGAAATAAACTTGACCATTAGGGTGAACGCTAGGGTGGTCGCAAATGTTGACGCCTTGACGAACGGACGAACGAACGGACGAACGAACGGACGAATGCACGGAGAACCGGGCGCCTATGTCGCGCCATGCTAATAGCAGGCGCGACAAAAATGAACGTTTGTGGAATTTCATGGCTGTATATAGTTGCAGCCTGCGGTATGCAAATGAGTAAGTTACTGTAAGCATTCTAAAAATGATACACCGCCGTCCTTCTTACAATCGTCCAAAAACCAGTCGTTCCTCACAATCCTGCTGAGGTAAAACAAAATCTGTATTCGTCGGAAGCTAACCACAATTGACTATAATAATTGACGGAAAGAATGTGGATGCTCTTATCTCGCGCATTCAGAAGATTTTACAGTCTTCTGTAGAATAGAACGAAGAATTTTACGTAGTTACGTCCCTTAAATTTCGTGCCATTCTCAGAGGTCGCTTTAATTTTGGCACGTCATTGATGCGCTTAATGTAAACAAGACCGCCATGTGCGTGAAAATGGCTGGCGTTCTACAGAGTCTGGAAATCACAGTTTTATGAAATGAGTTTGCAATGTATGTTGATAAGAAAGCAATTTTATGACATTCAAATATTAAAGCCCATTTTCACTCTCCATATCTGCTGCACCGTGAACGGAGTCAAAAACTGTTAAAATATAGCGTGACCCAGACCGATCAAAATGCGACTGACCCTGGTGGTATTGCCCTGGTACAAAAAAAAAAACAGTTTAGAAAAGATTAATAGGTCTCACTGTTGAGATAAGATGTCCATGTTTATTTTGATACCAATTTAATCTACTTCCGACCACTTTAAAGGCACGGAGACCACTTAAATAGAAGAGGAGGTTATGATCAGGAATCGATACAATCAACCCTACAATCCTACAAATTAAACTTATGCCGAAAAGACACTCGAAGCACTGTCAAACCGATGTTTGGACCTCGATAGAGCGATAGAAGAGAGTAATATCATTAGATTTAGAGAAATATCTCCTTCTGAAACCTATGAATTAAAAAATAATAATATGTGAGACGCCAAGTTCTACAACGGAAGGTCAGGTGGTTTTTCTCCGGGTACTCCGGTTTTCGCCCACCTCTGATTCACGATCGGCTCGATATGAGTGAAATAATCTTGAAAGGGCCGTAAAACCAAAAAAAAAAAAATTAAAAAATAAATAAATGAAAAATAATATTAATAATAATAATAATCGACCTTATTTATAGAGGGTAACACATTTAGAAACTAGTACTAATCTTCCATGTGGCCCTCTTTTCCTGGGTAGAAACCAGTACTACGCAATGTGGATAAAGTCTCTTGCTCAAGGAAACAACACTTGTCGCTCGTGGGGATCGAACCCGGTACCTCTCGATCCGGAGTCCGATACTTTACCACTGCACCACAGCGCTCCAGCGCTACGTTCAGGGCGATAATTCGTGGAAAGCATGAAAAATAGGCCAGTGAGGAAATCGGTACGTTCTTAAAATGTTTTTGCGATTATGGGAAACAGTATTCGTTGCATGAAGATAAAAAAAGATGTCTTTTGCCCACTCTCTTACGGGCATTATCATTATGTTAATTAATCTTTAGTTTATGGTTTACCTCTTTCTAACTTTGTCTTGTCCATGTTCGACAAAAGTTCTGAAATAAGATAGGTACACTTTAGACAGCGAAAGTATATGTCAAATATGTGACGAAAACGATATATTTTCCTTTCGCAGTTTAAGGATACGTTCCCACCGGTACTATTTTCGTGTGGTCTTTCGCTTTGTACCTTTTGGTTCACTAGACAGATTTAATCTGCGTAGCCATTCTTAAACATCTCATCAGCTGTTTGATTTACAAAAGGGTTGAATATTCCGAGCGAAATAAATGTTAGCTGTCTTAGTCTGAGATTTTATAATACTTAGTAACAAAGAATCGACTTGACAATGCGGCAGTGAATATAGGGATCAACCATGGCTTTTCATGCATTAACATTCGCCGGGTCCCGATGAAGCTGTTTGAACATGAGGCCGCTAGGCCGAATGTTCAAATATCTTCCGAGGGATCCGGCAAATGTTAATGCAATAAAATAACCATGGATGATCGTTGTTCTTGCATAACTTACGATTCCGACAGCAATTTTTGACGAAAACGCCCAAAAGCTCCATATTCAAATGCGACCGGCGAACCAACATGGCGGTCAGTCCAGAAAGTTGTTTACAATGACGTTGTTACGCAGTAACCATCTGCCGACATCATTGAACCCTAAAACGCTACGTTCTGGGCGATAACGTTACGTCGCTCAACGTAACGTAAACAAAGCAAGGCCAGTCTTGTGATATCAAAAACACAAAATCCATGTTCAAACAGCACGCAAATTTCATGTTTTGAACATGTTTTTTGCTGTTTCAGCACGGATTTCGGTCCATTTGAAAATGGCTTCAAACAGCCATGCGTATAGATATTTATGTAAGAATAGTGGTTTATGAATACTTGATCACCTTTTTAGATCATTTGAGGTGATGCGGAAACAGATATAGTATTTTGTTTGCTTGATTTGAGGTTTAACGTCCCCGTCAACACAGTTTTTTGTTTGGTTTGAGGTTTAACGTCCCCGTCAACACTGTAAAGGTCATTTTGGATACGTTGCTTCCAATTTTGTGGGACTTTTACCCGACAATGAGATGAAATGACATCTCAAGCCCTGTCGCCCAATGAAACCAGTAGGGTTTATTAGCATAGACGGTCCACCTCGCACCGCGGTTCCTGGACAGACTTAGATCCTCTAAGCGGTTTACCAGTACTAGTGTGCGGGCCGGATTCAGCTCTGCGTGGAAGCAACATGCAGCCCATATATTTCTTCAAGTCCCTATGGGCGGGGGCAAAAAGCAGCTATAGTAAAATCCGCAATTAAAACCACCTAAAATAAAAACTGAAGTGAAGGCAATGGTCTAACTGTCATGTCATCATCCTTGCTTCACCACAGCCTTATCGCTGATTTTCAATGATGACACATTGATGAGCTAGGAGACTGTCATTTGAGCCGAACCACCAACTGAATTGTGTAAACCGCACAGGAAGATGGTGATCAATGTTAAGGTCCCGTAATTACAGAGGACCCTCGTTATAACGTCAGTCCCCTATATTTATGCCGTTATAAAGCATTTGCTGTGTTCACATTCCCCTTAAGTACAAGTAACTGAACTGCGATCTGTTTGGGAAATAGCTGCTAACTCGGCTTTTCACCTGTGATTCTGTTGAGTGTTAAGATGTGTTTGTTCGTCTTACTCTTTGAAGTTAGTGATAAGCTTTGGGTTCTGATTCGATCGGTTTCTGAAGCTTCTTCGCTCATTTAATTTCAATACCCCAGCCTTAGAATACTACCGATGAAATTTGAGCAAAATCGGCCCAGTGGCTTCAGGGTTGATGTCGTTTACAAATGTTAACGACGCCAGATCGACGCCAGACGGCAGTTAGACGACGACGGAAAACTGCCTATCCTGTAAGCTCCCCCGGAGCCATCGGCTGTGGTGAGCTAATAATTGAGTTCGTTTGTTCGTTTTTAGTTCTTTAGGACTTTTGTGATCGATTTTGTTTCGGATCCGAAAGCAGCTTTTTTGTTTATTAAGATTTAACCAATAATGTACTCTTATGAGGGCTAATAACTCGTGATTTGCAACAATAATTATTTTTCCAAGATTCAGTGAAATTCCGCTATTAAGACCACCTAAAAGTCTGCTTAAAAAGCCTATTTAGTAGGTTGCAGTTATTCTTTCTTTGTGTTTTCTGTGTTAAGTGTCCTCTGTTGAGAGACCATCCTTGGGACTGTTCAAAAGTGGTCTTTAAAACCACTTTTGAACAGTCCCAAAGGTGGTCTTAATATAGGAATTTTACTGTACGTAAAAGTTGTAGGTACTTACTTGAAATAGGTTTCTGTGACATATAAACGTACTATACCAAAATAAGCACACATATATTCGTAGATATCAATACAGAGGACCCTCGTTATAACGACAGTATTTATTCCCTATTATTGTGGCGTTATAAAGAAATTGCCGTTATAAAGAATCCCAGTTAGGGGTATGAAGGTAATAAGAGGCCTTTTCCCCAATATTACTCCAACTTGGAGTATTAGATAACAAGACCCTTTCAAGACAATGGACTCGATTTGTGCATTTCCAACCCGAGGGAAGCCCAAGCCGTTCGGAACTGAAGCTAAGCCATTAGCTAAGTAGACATTTTTATTCAAATTGCCGTTATAACGAGATTTTTCCGTCATAAGGAATGTCGGTATAAAGAGGGTTGACTGTATCATCTGAGCTGTAGATCCCTTGGGAGACGTAACTGTTTATACATAAAGTAATAAAATCAGGTGACAATACTGCAAGACTCATCTGAACATCAGATACATGTCTACCGAGTTATTGTTGTGCTGTTCGCACCTTATTCTGAGTGTTTCAAATACATATGCAATCGAAATACTTACTTACGGCTTCTTCCTTTTTAATTACATCTGTTCTGTAAAAGAAGTGTTAATATGAACATAGTTTCTTGTTGCGCTGAAACACTGAACAAGTCCGTGAATTGAACATCCCTCTAAACCCCACTTTATATAGAAAATATGAGGCCCATGGGCCACTACGCTCACCAGAGGTCATGTGGTTTATACCATACACAGGCATGGTGCCCATCTTGGTCATGTGACTACAATCCAATAAATAACGTTTCATTGGCTCATCCCAGAGAGGCTCTTCATGCAATTTGGTTTCAATTAGCACAGCAGTTTTAGTGGAGAAGATAAAAATACTGAAACTAAGTCACCCAGGACCAAGATCATTAAATGACCTTGACCTTTGGAATTGATAAACTTCCATTCAGCTTATTGCAAATATCACTTCTGATACCACAGGCTACAATAGAATCAGAAAAATCCACTGTTTTGCCTTTTTTCTAAACAAATGTCTAAGTGATTAAATTTGACCTTGATGTAAAACAGGTCAAGGTTAACCAAAGGTCATTATTTGAATAAACTTGGTAGGACCCAAGTCCCTAATGTTATATACAAAGTCAGAAGGTCATTGGGTTCCAGAGGAGAATATTTTAATGTTTTTTGCCATATATGGGCATGGTGGACATAATGGTAATATGATCCTGTCCTTAAGAACAAAATTTCGTTCCCCCTTCCAACTGAGGCTCCATATGTTGTTTGGTTTCAATCAACTCAGGAGTTTAACTGGAGAAGAAGATAAAAATACTGAATCTGAGCCATCGAAGACAAAGGTCAGTAATAACCCTGACCTTTGGAATTGATTAACTTCCATTCAGCTGACTGACGTGACAGGCTACCATGCAATCAGAAAAATCCATTGTTTTGCCTTTTTCCATACAAATGTCTCTGTGACCAAATTTGACCTTGGCGAAAAACAGGTCGTGATCAACCGAAGGACATCATTTGAACAAACTTGATAGAGCCGAGCCCCCTATGCAGCATACCAAGTTTCAAGGTCATCGGCCATTCGGTTCCTGGGAATAAGATTTTCAAAGATCTTTACCATATATGAACATGACAGCCATAATGGTCATGTGACCATGTCCTTACGAACAAAATTTCATCCCCCTTCCCATAGAGGCTCCATATGCAATTTGGTTTCAATCAAACCAGCAGTTTAAGCGGAGAAGAAGATAAAAATACTGAATAAGAGACATCCAGGACAAAGGTAAGTGAATGATCTTGACCTTTGGAATTGATAAACTTCCATTCAGCTGATTTGCAATACCATTTCTGATGCCACAGGCTACCATGCAATCAGAAAATCCACTGTTTTGCCTTTTTCCATGCAAATGTCTGAGTAACCAAATTTGACATTGACGTAAAACAGGTCAAGGTTAACCAAATGTCATCATTTGAACAAACTTGATAGGGTCCCCGATGCTGCATATTAAGTTTCTAGGTCATCGGCCATTCGGTTACAGAGAGTTTTTTACAATATATGGGCATGACGGACATATTGGTCTTGTGATCCAGTCCTTACGAACAAACTTTCGTTCCCCCTTCCCACAGAGGCCCCACGTGTAATTTGGTTTAAATCAAGCCAGCAGTTTAAGTTGATAAGAAGATAAAAATACTGAATCTGAGCCATCCAGGACAAACGTCAGTGAATGACCTCTTGGAATTGATTAAACTTTCATTCAGCGGATTGCAAATATCATTTCTGATGCCAGGGTCTACAACGCAACCAGAAAATCCAATGTTTTGCTTTTTTCCATACAAATGTTTAAGTGACCAAATTTGACCTTGACGTAAAACAGGTCAAGGTCAACCAAAGGTCATCATTTGAACAAAATTGATAGGGCCCGAGTCCACAATGCTGCACACTATGTTTCGAGGTCATATGTCGTTCGGTTTTTTAAAGGTGTTTACCAAATATGGGCATGGTGGCCATATTGGTCATGTGACCCAGTCCTTACGAAAAACTTTAGTTCCCCCTTCCAATAGAGGCTCCAAATGCAATTTGATTTCAATTGACTCAGTAGTTTCAGAGGAGATGTCGTTTGGAAATGACGACGACTGATTACTGCCTATACTATAAGCTCCCCTGGAGTCCTCGGCTCTGGTGGGCGTAATGTATATAGGGTTATACATTATTTTGCTTATTTCTACTCCTATATATACGTTATAGGTACTCGTTAAAACTGCCTCAATGAGGCGGTTATAACGAGCACCAACAACCTATGTTTGGAGTGTTTTGTTTGTTTGATTTGATGTTTAACGTCCCCGTCAACACTATTTGGCTCCTTTTGGAGACGTTGCTTCCAATTTTGTGACCCGACACTGAGATGAAATGGCATCTCAAGCCCTGTCGCCCAATGCAACCAATAGGGTTTAAAGGCATCGACGGTCCGACTCGCAATGCTTTACCTGGGCAGACTTAGAACCTATAAGTGGTTTACCAGCTCTCGTGTGTGGTTGGCTTCAGCTCTGCGTGGAAGCATCATGCAGCCCATTTTTTTCTTCAAGCCCCAATGTTTTATTGTTTTTTCAAAAAAGGCTGGTCATTGGGTGAAAATTGCGACATCAAAACTTTCTTTCACAGACAAAGACATTCTGATATGTGATTAACAAACCATTTTCTATCATATGACGTCGCGTACGAGAGTGTAATTACGCCACGTAATAAATTTGATAATTAGTTTCTATACGCCCCGTAATATTACAAATGACGTCGCGTTTACTAATGGCGGAATATTGACATTTTGTAAACCAATCGCGAATAAAATGCGTTTTAAATGTCATATGATAAATAGAATCTTTCATTAGTGCTTATGTATTGTTGAATTTATTAAACTCGTTGAGGAAAAGGGATAAAATGCTCGACAAAGCCTCGCATTTTATTCATTTTCCTCAACTCGTTTAATAAATTCAATAATACATGATCCTCCATATATAAAAGTTTCCTTTCATTGCAGTTGCGTATACAGTAAAAATCCTATATTTAGACCACCATTTGGACTGTTCAAAAGTGGTCTTTAAGACCACTTTTGAACAGTCCCAAAGGTGGTCCCTGACTAGAGAACATTGCATGCAGAAACCACAAAGAAAAATTAAGTGTACCCCTCAAATAAGCTTTTTATAGCAGAATTAGTCTTAATTTTAAGTGGTCTTAATAGCGGAATTTCATTGTATTTGGTAATTGAGTCCTCCGTGAAATCATGTGAAATCAGTAAACGACACCTAGACCAGACCAACCAAAATAACTTAAAAGGTAACGGTTATTGTTGTGGACTTAGACCAACAGTAATACAGTCAACCCTCTTTATATCGACAATCGTTATAACAGCAAAACTCGTTGTAACGGCAATTTCTGCCCCCGCCCATCGGGGCTTGAAAAAACAGATGGTTTGCATGATGCTTCCACGCAGAGCTGAAACCGACCCTCACTAGAGTACTGGTACTGTCCAGGCAAAGCGGTGCGAGTCGGACCGTCCATGCTTATAAACCCTATAGGTTTCATTAGCTGACAGGGCTTGATATGTGATTTCATCTCAATGTCGGGTAAAAGTTCCACAACATTGGAAGCGACGTCTCCAAAATGACCTTTACGGTGTTGACGGGGACGTTAAACCTCAAAACAAATTAATCATCAAATCAAACAAAAACAACGGCAATTTCAATGGAATGACTACTTTGCTAAAGGCTTAGCCTAGGTTCCGAGCGACGTGGGATTCCCTCGGATTGGAATTGCATAAATCGAATCCATAGTCATGAATGGGTCTTGCAATCTAATACTCCAAGAAACAAATGTTATAGATATGTCTATAACATTTGTTTCTTGCCCGAGTTTCTTGGAGTAATGATTTGGAAAAGACCTTTTATAACCTATCATACTCCTAACTGGGATTCTTTATAACAACACATTCATAACAACGGTACAATAATAGGGAACAAATATTCCCGTTATAACGCGGGTCCTCTGTACCGATGTACTTGCAATTTTCATTCACAATACTGCTGGTTTGTCTAAGGATTCATGCTTAAGCGTGGCGGAGGAGTCAATTGACCTCCTATATAGTCTCGCTTTTTTTAATGATTTTTTCCCTTCCCGTCAGTTTCTTGTCTTTCGATGACTTTTTTCTTAAAGTGTAGCTTTTCTTCAATACTTGTCTTAAACCACAACCACATTGGAAATGCTCGACTATGCGACAAACTTAAGGGAAATGGGAACACGTGACAGATTTTTTTCGCATTTTTCCAAAGGGAGACAACTTTCGGGACTTCCTTTTCGCTTTTCTATAAGCCCTGTCCCGCTGAAACAGGGGTCTACTCTTAACCCATTTAGTACCGGAAACCACAAAACGGATACCAGCGCAAACAGTGCAAGCCCAGATCAGACGCCACAGAAAGCGGCGTCTGATCAGGGCCTACGCTGTTTGCAAAAAGTTCAGCCATTTTCCTAATAAATTTTGAAGAAAACAAAATCTGACAACCCTAAATTTCGAAATGGATTCATGCTATATATAAGGAGGAAGATTCCATTTTGTACAAAAAGGGTTATCAGTCTTTGAATCGACTGCCTATTCGAAATTCGCAAAATTGCAGTATGTTTCCTCTGGCTTTCTTTGCCGGATCATTACAGGGTCACTGATGAGGCTTTATTAGCCGAAACTACGTAGTATGACCCATCTTCTTTCTTATGAATGTTTTCATTGCTCTTAAAGGAACTCATTTTTTATTTTTATTTGCCTTCACTGCAGCTGGTGTTGTGCCGTGTGGCGGCCGAAAAACGTCTCCCCGTACATCAACCATAGTGCAGTTTATATTTTACTTTTGGTCCTTTGAGGTCAGCGTGAATATTCTGAGAAATCAGAAATGAATTATTGGTTTAGACTCATATTCTAGACAGGATTTTAATTATTTGGACCCAATTTTGATTTATATTAGTCTTTGAATCGACTGCCTATTCGAAATTCGCAAAATTGCAGTATGTTTCCTCTGGCTTTCTTTGCCGGATCATTACAGGGTCACTGATGAGGCTTTATTAGCCGAAACTACGTAGTATGACCCATCTTCTTTCTTATGAATGTTTTCATTGCTCTTAAAGGAACTCATTTTTTATTTTTATTTGCCTTCACTGCAGCTGGTGTTGTGCCGTGTGGCGGCCGTAAAACGTCTCCCCGTACATCAACCATAGTGCAGTTTATATTTTACTTTTGGTCCTTTGAGGTCAGCGTGAATATTCTGAGAAATCAGAAATGAATTATTGGTTTAGACTCATATTCTAGACAGGATTTTAATTATTTGGACCCCATTTTGATTTATATCAGTCTTTGAATCGACTGCCTATTCGAAATTCGCAAAATTGCAGTATGTTTCCTCTGGCTTTCTTTGCCGGATCATTACAGGGTCACTGATGAGGCTTTATTAGCCGAAACTACGTAGTATGACCCATCTTCTTTCTTATGAGTGTTTTCATTGCTCTTAAAGGAACTCATTTTTTATTTTTATTTGCCTTCACTGCAGCTGGTGTTGTGCCGTGTGGCGGCCGTAAAACGTCTCCCCGTACATCAACCATAGTGCAGTTTATATTTTACTTTTGGTCCTTTGAAGTCAGCGTGAATATTCTGAGAAATCAGAAATGAATTATTGGTTTAGACTCATATTCTAGACAGGATTTTAATTATTTGGACCCCATTTTGATTTATATCAGTCTTTGAATCGACTGCCTATTCGAAATTCGCAAAATTGCAGTATGTTTCCTCTGGCTTTCTTTGCCGGATCATTACAGGGTCACTGGTGAGGCTTTATTAGCCGAAACTACGTAGTATGACCCATCTTCTTTCTTATGAATGTTTTCATTGCTCTTAAAGGAACTCATTTTTTATTTTTATTTGCCTTCACTGCAGCTGGTGTTGTGCCGTGTGGCGGCCGAAAAACGTCTCCCCGTACATCAACCATAGTGCAGTTTATATTTTACTTTTGGTCCTTTGAGGTCAGCGTGAATATTCTGAGAAATCAGAAATGAATTATTGGTTTAGACTCATATTCTAGACAGGATTTTAATTATTTTGACCCCATTTTGATTTATATCAGTCTTTGAATCGACTGCCTATTCGAAATATGCAAAATTGCAGTATGTTTCCTCTGGCTTTCTTTGCCGGATCATTACAGGGTCACTGATGAGGCTTTATTAGCCGAAACTACGTAGTATGACCCATCTTCTTTCTTATGAATGTTTCATTGCTCTTAAAGGAACTCATTTTTTATTTTTATTTGCCTTCACTGCAGCTGGTGTTGTGCCGTGTGGCGGCCGTAAAACGTCTCCCCGTACATCAACCATAGTGCAGTTTATATTTTACTTTTGGTCCTTTGAGGTCAGCGTGAATATTCTGAGAAATCAGAAATGAATTATTGGTTTAGACTCATATTCTAGACAGGATTTTAATTATTTGGACCCCATTTTGATTTATATCAGTCTTTGAATCGACTGCCTATTCGAAATTCGCAAAATTGCAGTATGTTTCCTCTGGCTTTCTTTGCCGGATCATTACAGGGTCACTGATGAGGCTTTATTAGCCGAAACTACGTAGTATGACCCATCTTCTTTCTTATGAGTGTTTTCATTGCTCTTAAAGGAACTCATTTTTTATTTTTATTTGCCTTCACTGCAGCTGGTGTTGTGCCGTGAGGCGGCCGTAAAACGTCTCCCCGTACATCAACCATAGTGCAGTTTATATTTTACTTTTGGTCCTTTGAAGTCAGCGTGAATATTCTGAGAAATCAGAAATGAATTATTGGTTTAGACTCATATTCTAGACAGGATTTTAATTATTTGGACCCCATTTTGATTTATATCAGTCTTTGAATCGACTGCCTATTCGAAATTCGCAAAATTGCAGTATGTTTCCTCTGGCTTTCTTTGCCGGATCATTACAGGGTCACTGGTGAGGCTTTATTAGCCGAAACTACGTAGTATGACCCATCTTCTTTCTTATGAATGTTTTCATTGCTCTTAAAGGAACTCATTTTTTATTTTTATTTGCCTTCACTGCAGCTGGTGTTGTGCCGTGTGGCGGCCGAAAAACGTCTCCCCGTACATCAACCATAGTGCAGTTTATATTTTACTTTTGGTCCTTTGAGGTCAGCGTGAATATTCTGAGAAATCAGAAATGAATTATTGGTTTAGACTCATATTCTAGACAGGATTTAAATTATTTTGACCCCATTTTGATTTATATCAGTCTTTGAATCGACTGCCTATTCGAAATATGCAAAATTGCAGTATGTTTCCTCTGGCTTTCTTTGCCGGATCATTACAGGGTCACTGATGAGGCTTTATTAGCCGAAACTACGTAGTATGACCCATCTTCTTTCTTATGAATGTTTCATTGCTCTTAAAGGAACTCATTTTTTATTTTTATTTGCCTTCACTGCAGCTGGTGTTGTGCCGTGTGGCGGCCGTAAAACGTCTCCCCGTACATCAACCATAGTGCAGTTTATATTTTACTTTTGGTCCTTTGAGGTCAGCGCGAATATTCTGAGAAATCAGAAATGAATTATTGGTTTAGACTCATATTCTAGACAGGATTTTAATTATTTGGACCCCATTTTGATTTATATCAGTCTTTGAATCGACTGCCTATTCGAAATTCGCAAAATTGCAGTATGTTTCCTCTGGCTTTCTTTGCCGGATCATTACAGGGTCACTGATGAGGCTTTATTAGCCGAAACTACGTAGTATGACCCATCTTCTTTCTTATGAATGTTTTCATTGCTCTTAAAGGAACTCATTTTTTATTTTTATTAAAGGAGTTATCCCCTATTAACATTGGAGACAAAATACTTTTCCAGGAATTGCCTCCCCCGGAAGGTGAATCCATTGCCCTTAAGTTTATTAGTACCTACATATATCTGAAGTCTATTGTATTCACCAGCTTTTCCGGCTCCTGAAGAATAAAATGTGCACGTCACAAGATAACCTATCTTCGGAGTTTATCGCCCCCGCCCATCGGGGCTTGAAGAAATAGATTGGCTGCCTGATGCTTCCACACAGAGCTGAAACCGACCGGTACACAAGTACTGGTAAACCGTTTAGAGGATCTAAGCTTGCCCAGGCAAAGCGGTGCGAGTCTGACTGTCCATGCTTATAACCCTATTGGTTTCATTGGGCGACAGGGCTTGAGATGTCATTTCATCTCAATGTCGGGTAAAAGTCACACAAAATTGGAAGCAACCTTTCCAAAATGACCTATACAGTGTTGACGGGAAGTTAAACCTCCAATCAAACAGACAAATCAGCTACACAGACAAGTAAGGGACTTGAAATTTCAGAAAAAGATACAAGAGGTATGGTCTGTTTTGTTTGTTTGATTTGAGGTTTAACGTTAATTGCACGACCCGCAGAAAAAGCGACCGACTGAAGTCGGTTGATTTTCTAAGAGTGCCCTAAAATCACCGTGTCATTCTGTCATTCGGTCATTCTGTCAGTCTGTCAGTCTGTCTGTCCGTCCGTAACCCGTTTGTGAAAATTGGTGATAGTGACTTAACCGCTTGGAATATTTAAACAAATTTTGGCATACTGATAGATATCAATGAGATCTAACGTATGAACTTGCGAAATATTACATTCCACTTAGTATAGCCTCGCCGAGGCGACAAAAGTGAAAATTTTCGAACTGCTTCTCCTCGGAAACCGTTGGGCCGATTGAAGTCAAATTTCATATGTAGCCCTATGGGATGGGGGAAACCAAAATTTGCTCATGGGGTCCAGGTCACATGACTAAAATGGCCGCCAAGCCATATATGGTCTGTCTGTCTGTCCGTCCGTAACCCGTTTGTGAAAATTGGTGATAGTGACTTAACCGCTTGGAATATTTAAACAATTTTTGGCATACTGATAGATATCAATGAGATCTAACCAATGAACTTGCGATATATTACATTCCATTTAGTATAGCCTCGCCGAGGCGAAAAATGTGAAAATTTTCGAACTGCTTCTCCTCGGAAACCGTTTGGCCGATTGAAGCCAAATTTCATATACTAGCCTCTATGGGATGGGGAAACCAAAATTTACTCATGGGGTCTAGGTCACATGACTAAAATGGCCGCCAAGCCATATATAGTAAAAAACCCTTCAAAAATAGTCTTCTCCAGAACCACTGGGCAGATTTCCACGAAACTTGATAAATAGCATCTGGGACGTAGGCCCGTCATAAATTGCTAAAATGGTGACCCCGGGTTGACCTCGACCTTCTTTGTGCCTAGGTCAAACTTTGACACATATGCTTTTGTATTGGAAAAGTGAGAATGCATTTTATCCTGCAAACGATTCAGAATACAGTACTAAAGTATAAGATATATTTTTGCTCCTTACGATAAGGCGCATTTATTGGCGGAACCGTTTTAGGTCCAGGTCACATGACCAAAATGTCCGCCATACCCATATATGGTAACTCTCATAAAGCTAAAAGAATCCGGCGGGTCGTGCACTTCAGCTGAAGCACTGGTTTAGACTAAAAGTTGCATCGTCAAAGCGGTGAATTCGGTTCGTTATCCGCAGAAACCTTAAACATTTCTTTGGTTGGTAAATCGTTCACAATTCACTTACCATGTCTACTAATAGCTTCCAGAGAGGCTGAAAAATAAAAGAAACTATTACTAAAGGGTTATTGTACTGATACTGGGTATGTATACATTGGCAACCAAAGCACTGAGAGACCCCCAACCCTCGCCCATCGGGGCTTGAAAAAACAGATGGGCTGCACGATGCTTCCACGCAGAACTGAAACCGAACGCACACGAGTACTGGTAAACCGCTTAGAGGGTCTAAGTCTGCCCAGGCAAAGTGGTGCGAGTCGGACCATCCATGCTTATAAACCCATTTGGTTTCATTGGGCGACAGAGCTTGAGATGTCATTTCATCTCAATGTCGGGTAAACTCCCACAAAATTGGAAGCAACGTCTCAAAAATGACCTATACAGTGTTGACGGGGACGTTAAACCTCAAATCAACCAACCAACCAAAGCACTGACAGCATTGCTGGATCGAATCATCACGAAAACACGACTATATAACTAAGACCCACTTGAACCCCACTTTTATATAGTAAAACTGGGGTTTACAGGGGGTAAATCTTATTTTTCTTATTTCTGCTCTGAAATATAGGTTGTGGGAACACGTTAGAACCACCTCATCGAGGCGGATTTACGAGTACCCACAACCTATAGTTTAGAGCAGAAATATGAAAAATATCATAAATTTTCATCTGAAAATTTTCGTTGTTTCGAAATTAAAATTTACAATGTATTTGCATAGGCGTGTTAAATTTTCGTAATGTATATTTGAGTGTAGGCTAGAAAAAATGGTCGTGAACGGCGACTCATATTATTTCGTTTAACCGTTAAATTGTTGTACTGTAAGCAAACGATACAGACCCTGATCAAACGCCGCATTCTGCGGCATCCTATCTCGGTCTACACTGATTGCCAACCCCAACCCTAAATTCCAGTCCAGTTTCTATAGATAACCTTCTTTCATAACGCTCTGGCCTCACAGCGATAAGAATATTGTTTGTTTGTTTGATTTGAAGTTTAACGTCCCTGTCAACACTATTTAGGTCATTTCGGAGACGTTGTCTCCAATTTTGTGGGACTTTTACACCACATTGAGATAAAATGTCATCTCAATCCATGCCTCCAAATGAAACCCAAAGGGTTTATATGCATGAACGGGCCGACTCGCACCACTTTTCCTGGGTAGGCTTAGACCTCAGTGGTTTACCAGCAATCGTGTAATCGTGTGCGGTGCGTGGAAGCATCATGCAAGCCAATCTATTTCTCCAAGCCCCGATGGGCGGGGGCAATCGATAAGTTAGCGTGGCTATTTTCTATATAAATAAGCGTTACCTGGATTACATGTGAAGCATTGAAAATCACATGGACATCAGCTCAGAAGAGCTAGTTTTGCTTAGAAACTTTGAGTCGATTGACAAACCATCGTCGCGCCCACAAAGAGATGTGAATAGGGGCAGTATTGTTGCAACATTTGGCATATTTAATCAAAGCACTGGCAGTCCTGCTGGGTCGATTGTGTCCGTGTGTAAGCTGGAAAAAATGCCCTGAACTTCAATATTACCGGTAATTGCGGCCCCTTTATTTTATTGCGCTAATTGTTTACCCATTTTTCCTAGATTCCGAAACAGGTGTTAAGAGCCAGGCGTAGCAGAAAGATAAAGCAAACAAGCCTTTTGGAAAAATTTAACAACATTTTATTTACAAACTGGCCGGCCTCGGTAGCTCAGTCGGATGCGCGTCTGACTGGTGATCAGGAAAACGCAGGTTCGATACCTGCCGGGATCGGCAACATTCTTTCGTGGAGACTGATCATGAAATCTTTTATATAGTCATTCTCTCCCTTCCGCTGATTCAAGAAGGGTAGCTTTCAGAAATTCTGGCAAAAGAATGTGCACTGTGCTGGTTAACCGCTTTCGTATAAGCCTGCCCAGGAAAGTGTGGATAGGTGAAATGACCGGCTCAAAAATGACCTAAAATAGTGTTGACTGGCCCGTTAAACTCCAATGCAAACAAACAAAAAAAAAATTACAAACTATTTTTAAACTGTTGAAGTAAGAGAATTAAATGTACTTAGCTCTGTTATGACATATCCTTGAATGAATCTATTTTCCTTGATCCCACAGAATTCACAGTCCAAAATGAAACATAATACCCTTTAACAATTTAGCACAGAATTCAGAATTAACTTTTCTTATAAAGGGGGAGTTCCAAATCTGCCCACGCACAGATTTTCTTGATACTTCAATTGTTGATTACTTGAGGACTATCAACTATATATATAACATTGTTTCATTTGATAAATTACTATAGGTCTCAGGAGAGCTCCCTGGGGTAGTCCCCTGTAGAGGTCATACACACCTGTGAACTTTTCAGTCTTAAATCAATAAGTATGATTATTTTCAAATTTTGTTGCTTTGATTGGCAACAGAACTCTATAAGGATTAATCTAATATAAAAATTGTATATGTGTATATGTCTTTTAAATTTTCTGATACATTTATTTACAAAATTTCTTCTACTTTTCATGAAAATTTATAAAAAATAAGAATTTCATCATAAGTATTAGATGTGTTACTGATCTTGTCACCCCAAGATATTGCATATAAAATAGGCCATATATATCCTCTATATAGCAAACAAATTTCAAAAAAGTCAGAAACCGGTAACATTGTTTTTGATTGCTAGATATGGGTTCAGGTCTATTTTTGTGCTAAAATCAGTTGCAATATAAGGGGACAAGATTTCCTTAAAGTGTATTTTTATTGTGTTTCTAATGACCATTTAGTGCCACCTTATCATACAAAGGTTAGCATAGGCATTAATGTAAAAAAAACTCCCTCCCCCACATACACATTACCTGACCCCCCCCCCCCCCCCCAACCCCCCCCCCCCCCACCCCCCACTAAAGAAAAAAGGCACTATTTACAGACAAGAGTTTTGGTTTGACTTTTAAAAAGTAAATCAGAACATACATTAGCAAAGTACACAAGTTCAATCCAAACTTTTTAAAGAGAAAAAATAAAATTCATTCATGCACTGTTCATGATGAATGTTTGTGTTGACAGTATTGCAAAAATGATAATCCTCAAACAATTATATTATGGAACAATAGGAATAAGACAAGATGTTTTGTTTGGTCTTTCTGTATATTTTAAACCCTGCAATACAAAGACACTTGATGTCAGTAATGCGCAATGACATATTGAATCTGCTTAATAAATTACTTTCATATTCCTATTTTTTTTCATTAATTATTTTTGTTGTTGTCATTTTTACTTCTTTAAAATAAGACAGCAGCCAATAAATTGCAAGAAGTGAAGGAACAGACTAATTTTTCGATTTGTTCTAATGATTGATGAGGCCCCCGTCCATCGGGGCTTGAAGAAATAGATGGGCTGCATGATGCTTTCACGTGGAGCTGAAACCGACTGCACACGAGCACTGGTCAACCGCTTAGAGGATTTAAGCCGGCCCAGGCGAAGCGGTGCAAGTCGGTCCGTCCATGCTTATAAACCCTATTGGTTTCATTGGGCGACAGGGCTTGAGATGTCGTTTCATCACAATGTCGGGTAAAAGACCCACAAAATTGGAAGCAACGTCTCCAAAATGACCTATACATTGTTGACGGGGACATTTAACCTAAAATCAACCAACCAACTAATGATTGATCGGTCCATATGTTGGTAATTTTTTCGTACATCCCTTGGTCAAAGAGACTCACACTCGGCTCCCCCACCAAAGGTTTTGTGAGATCATGAAAACCATTTTCTGCATTTTTTCTAGGTTCATTATAACAGCTGCAAAAGTGTAAGCTACAATGTCTTAGTCTTCAAAATAAATGCAGAGCTAGTCACACTCTAACTAGTTGTAAAATTGGCATTTGGTATACACTTCCCTAAATGAAATAGACGGAATGCAAGTAGCTGTAACTAATGAATTTGATAGCTGATTTTATATTTAGATGTTGAAATACCATTTACATTTTTAGTCATCTGTATGCAGTACTTGTCATCTATGTTAAGTTTTCTAGCTCTGTATTCATCAGTTTTTGAAAATGGCGTAAATCAGCTGTTAGCTGTACTATTAACATATTCTGAACCAAAATCTGCATTTGGCTTTATATTTTTCTATAATACTGATCGCAAATATACCGTTTGCTCTTTTCTTCATCTGAAATCGTTCGAAAGCTGAACTGAATAGTCTTCTCGATTATACTATTTCATGATACTAAAAAAATAATTGGTTGTTTTCTGGATCATATTTAAGAATATAAATAATATAACTTTCTGACACTGATTTGCACAGCAGGCAACAATTGTTTGTGCTTTAGTTGCGGCGGCATTGTTAGATTGACAAAAGAGCCAACACACTTGTGTTTCCATTTTGTCTACAGTAATCTCTGTATACCGCTGGCCAAAAGATCAGAAAATATTGTCTGTGTTATTATGACATACGTGGCTCAACCATAATAAAACATCATTACTCTTGGCCATTCATTTTGCAAGCTGTGTCATTCAGGTATGACAATCAGACTTTTCAAACTTTAAGTAGACTGCATCAGTTCAGAGAGTCTAGCGAAAGTGTCTGGTTTACAGAACCATCCATTTTACTTGCCATTTCAACAATTTTTGTCATAATAAGTTTCAGCAGTCTTTAGGATTACATTAAATGCAAAAACGCCTGTTAAGAAATGAAATATTATTTTAATAAAATCCGATTGAAGTGTTAATGAACACTCAAAATTAATTGTGTTTTCGGTGTTCCCCAGGGTACCATAATTAATACAAATGCTGATTAAATGAGCCTATACTATACAAACAAGGTTTAAACATACATATATTCATGTGTATATATATATATTGGTGAGCAATTTCTCGATTGGAAATGTTATTCCATATCTACAATGGTTTGAAAAAAAATAAAAAATCTGACCAGTACTATTCAATGTTCAAATGCAGTATGTTACCGGTCTCAGATTTTTAAGAAAGTTTGATAAAATGTTCTACACATACATGGGCAATTTTCATATTAAAATGATGGGGTGACAAGAACTGCAACAATGTTAAATCAAAAGTCAAACATACTCCAAAAGATTTTATGGTTGTGAAATCTGGGGTCTGCTCCATATGAAATTGATCATGGTCTGTGAAACTTCAAATGAACAATAGCAAATGTGATACAAAAATAATCACAAATCACTACAGCTATGCCTGAGAACAAAATAACTCCAAATTATAAGAAGCTGTTAGGTATATATACACTTGTTTGAGGGTACCCCTATTTTCGGATGTGGAAATAAACAAAACATTGTAGATTTATAATGAAAACAGATATGAGAGTGAAATAGCTAAATAATGAACAGTCATTTACCAGGCATTAATTATGCACAATATCATGGAAATCTGTACGTGGGCAAAACCCTATGGAAATTTACTATAGGCTGGAACTCCCCCTTTAAACTTCAAACTCCAAAGTCTGACTCAAAGAGAAAAATCAAGCTCTTTTATAGACTCTAAGATTTCTCTAGAACGTTCCAGAGGGCTGTGGAATAAGATTAGGTAATTTTCTAAAAATACTGCAACCCCGAACTTTCTGGAAGATTCCAAAATATAAGTAGAGGCAATGATCAGAAATCGATACAATTAACCAACAGCCCCCATCAGAGACACCAAAGGGGAAGAAATACAAACATGAAGCAACAGACCCCAACGGAAACACCAACAGCGGAAAGCCAAAAGGGCAGTTACTTTCCCACAAAATGGCCAAAAGGCTATCCAAAATACATAAAAAATAATATAAGCGGCACAAACACCCAAAGACAAACAGTAACAAAAATTAACCGCGACAGAAGAACCGCCTTGGAACGGGCTTAAATCGATTTTACGTGGCCACAATCCTCGCCCTTTTCCTTGTAAATTAACCTGTGACTCATTTTTCCAGAAACTTCTTTGAGAAGAATAAACAAAATCTGAAGAGCATTATTAGGTCACCCAGTGGGGCGAAAGTGGGAATCAGAAAAATAAATTCTTATGCATAACATAGGAGCCTAATATGTCCGCGGTTTCAATTTCAATTGGTCCGTGGTACATGTAGTCACGTGGAAATCAGCAGTATCAGCGTTACAAGCACCTACAGACAATATTATGGAAAAGAGGAGTTTACAGGGGTACATATCACTGAGGCCTGATTGAGGTGGTTCTACAAAGTAACAATACTCTATGTTTTTGGGCAAAAATAAGTGGGATAATACATACTTTGCAAACCAAACTTTTGTCCATTAAGTAGGATTTACAAGGGTATTACTTACATAGAGGATCTTACATGAGTGTTCATGTGTTATTGAATTTATTAAACGAGTTGAGGAAAAGGGATAAAATGCGAAGCTTTGCCGAGCATTTTATCCCATTTGCTCGACTCGTTTTAATAAATTTAATAATACATGAACACGAATGCAAGATTCTATTTTCTGTTTATCATATGATATTTAAAAGACAATTTATCTATGACTTTAATACAAATGTCAACATTCCGCCATATGTAACGCGACGTCGTTAAGAACGTCGTACGTGTAAGGTACGAGACGTATCTTACTAATTTACATATTTAATCCACTAGTGGATTACCGAATTTGTTTCATGGCGTTATAACATTCTCAGACGCGACGTTATATGAGATACTTCTCTTTTCCCACCTTTTCCTCCATTTTCGCCCAGATGTCCCATAGTGCATTTACAACGGCAGCGGTGGCTAGATGCTGTACGCCCTTCTCCGGACCAATCTACAAAATCAAATTTGGTTTTATACTTAGCATATTGGAAACAAAATAAAAATGATATTTTTCACATTTTGAAAAGCTATGATATTTTCACAATATGAAAATAAAATAATCATGTTACTTTCATAGCAGCAGCCAGGACTACTTTTTTCAAGTATAAAATGAGAAAAATGAAAATAAATAAAAAAAACCTTTTTTTATGCGATACATACCAAAAACATTTCATCTCATATGTCGAGTACTTCATAATTTTCACTTGTGCTTCGCACTGGTGAAAATTCTGATTTTTCTAACACACTCGATGAAATATTTTTGGTACTCGCCTAAAAATAAGAAAAAAATGCTCTATTAATCATGTACAGTTGCAGTTATTTGGTAAGCCCCCGCCCATAGGGGCTTGAAGAAATATCTGGGCTGCATGATGCTTCCACGCAGAGCTGAATCCGGCCCGCACACTAGTACTGGTAAACCGCTTAAAGAATCTAAGCCTGTCCAGGAACCGCGGTGCGAGGCGGACCGTCCATGCTAATAAACCCTATTGGTTTTATTGGGCAACAGGGCTTGAGATGTCATTTCATCTCAATGTCGGGTAAAAGTCCCACAAAATTGGAAGCAACGTCTCCAAAATGACCTTCACAGTGTTGACGGGGACGTTAAACCTCAAATCAAACAAACAAAGCAGTTATTTGGTGGATAACGTCATTGCCATATAAATGATATGACCAAGCGTTTAATTAAACGGGGTCTCTTGCGCTTAACGTCATGACACCGTTCGGGTATGCTATCGTAATACCATGTGTTCTGTTTAAATTCTTTTTACTTCTTCGACAATAAAATCCGGTTTAAAATTGTTATACCATAAACAAAATCTTACACTCATGGTCATTTCACATTGTTTTGTTTGATTTGAGGTTTAACGTGCCCGTTAATACTGTATAGGTCGCTTCCAATTTTGTGAGACTTTTACCCGACATTGAGATGAAATGACATCTCAAGCCCTGTTGCCCAATAAAAACAATAGGGCTTATAAGCATGGGCGGACCGACCTGGGCAGCCTTAAATCATCTAAGCGGTTGTGCGATCGGTTACAGCTCTGCGTGGAAGCATCATGCAGCCCATTTATATCTTCAAGCCCCGATGAGCGGGGGTCGTCTTTTCATATGAAATTTATGATTCTCGCCAGAGGCTCGTTTAAAATATCATATTAAATGACCACTTGTGTAAGATTCTCTATATGAACATCAAGAGTAAAATGTTCTAGCAGTGAATTGATCAGCAATAAATTATAGTTTAGAGGTCAGTTGTCAAGCAAATCAAATCACGAGCGCGTAGCGCAAGTGAATTGTTTACTTTAATCTGGCCGACAAACTGTGATGTATGTGCTTTAAGTAAAATCTGGATTGGACTCGTGTACTGGGTCACTGGCTAACTATTGAGACCCAGATCAGATCAGATCAGTGTCAACACTGTTTTGCTGTAAATACTGCAATTTAAGGGTTAAACGGAACAGTTTAAGTCTCAGTTCAGGATATTTTTCCCAGCCTACAGAAACAAAAGACACATCAGTGTTTTCAGTGCTTTGATGTATTTCATAACAACTGTTGCAAAAAAAAAAACATAACCATACCAATAACATATGTAAATTTAAGTGTGAACTAAAGACAGCTGTCAACATACCCATCTCATTTGCGGATCACTGGTTAGTTCCCTCCAATAGTCTCCAAAGTTTCCAAAGATATCCTCAAGTTTTCTACCGACCACCAGTCCATACAGCGTCTTTATAGCGAAACAAACTGAAACAAGAACAGCTTTGGCCCTTAAGGAGAATGGGAATACCTAGCACATTTTCCGCAATTTTTCAAAGGGAGACAACTATCGGGACTTCCTGTCCGCTTTTATGTAGGCTCAATCTCACCGATAAAGGGGTCTACTCTTAAAGGAAAGAATTTGCTCCTCAGGAGCAAATTCTTTCCTTTAAGAGTTGACCTCTATTGACATGGGAGACAAAAGTACTTTTGCAGGAGTTGTCTCCCCTGAAGGTCTTCCCATTCCCGTTAAGACACTAAAGAAAAACTGCATCTGAAAATGTCGTCTGTTTTTGTCGTCTGCTGAATCTTGCAAACTTTTCAAACATTTCCGCATACAGGCAAACAGTGTGGACCCTGATCAGACTATTCCAAGAGGAGCCGTCTGATTTGGATCCATACTGTTTGCAACTAACCAGTTAACAGCAAAGCAGACGAAAATTGTTGTCATTGGTGTCTTGAGTATTAAGTTTAAAGTGCCAAGGAAAATTCTAGAGCATACGACAATATTGTGTGACAGTAATGTTTGGCACTTCATGTAAATCGTCTGGCCTTTTACCAGCAAGCAGACGATTCACATGTAATGTCAGAGAAACTAAACATTGCCTTTGGAAACAAAGAACAAGGATCAAGCTTTCTCCGCCAAACTGATCCTGGTCTACACTGTATGTCAATGTTTGTTGGGACCCTAGGTTCAATGCGTTCTGTTTGTTTTTAATTTTTGCGCTGTTTATATTTATTGGTCAGCGGCAATCACATGGACATCAGTATTATATCAGCTACTGTGTATATAGCTTTATATTTTGGTCGATTGTTTTGGGTCGATTGGTTATCAATCAACCAAAAACAATCGACCAAAATATCGTTCAAACACAAAGGTATTCCGTCTGACACCGATAGACATATAAAGACAGAAGTACATGTACTTTTTTAAGAAACCCCAAAACGAGTACCCTGGCACACAGTGCAGGCCAAGATCAGACGCCACAGAACGCGGCGTCTGATCAGGGCCTACACTGTTTGCAAAAAGTTCAGCCATTTTCCAAATAAAATTTGAAGAAAACACAGCCTGACACCTCTAAATTTTGAAATGGACTCATGCTATTTATAAGGAGAAAGATTCCATTTGGTACAAAAAGGTTAAACACACTTAACCGGACACAGTTGCAGAAGTCATTAAAATTATACTAGATCCACCTGTACATTGCTTGTTCAACATGGTTAAGGAGCTATCGTCCATTAATATATGCTATTCGTATTACTATATAATATAACAAAACGTCAGCTCGATGACAAAAGCTGTCCAGAGCAAATGTTCGGACAGCCCCTTTGACAGCTTTGAAGAAACAACGTTTTAAAATAGTTTGTCTTTCTTATCAATCCCAAGGAGCATTGTTTTCCCTTTAACTTTGTTATGGTCTGGATCCCCTTTTGGAGGGATTCAGTTTACAAGAAAAGGAAAAAAAAAATAAGCCATTTTCTGCGGAACCCGGGAAGGGACATTTTTTTTTATTTTTTTTTTTTTTTTAATATGTTGTGCGGACAAGAAATTATATTGTTCGGACAACATATTAACTTGTGCGCACAGTGCGGACAAGATGTTATCTTGTTCACAAAACATAATATCTTGTGCGGACAAGATAATATCTTGTTCGCACAACTTAAAATCTTGTTCCCACAACATATTAAAAACCGTACTTTCCGGGTTCCGTAATTTTCTTTTTTTCCTTATTGGATTTTCAGGTTGATAGAACTTTGTGACGCGGTGCAATTGACCATTTGCGTACGGCACTTAAGGGGAATGGGAAAACCTGGCAGATTTTCTCGCCGTTTTTTCAAAGGCAGACATCTTTTGGGACTTCCTGTCCTCTTTTCTATAAGCCCTGTCCCACTGAAAAAGGGGTCTACTCTTAAAGGAAAGAGTTGTTTTCCTCAGGAGCAAATTCTTTCATAAAAGGGTTGACCCTTATTAACATGGGAGACAAAAATACTTTAACAGGAGTTGCCGCCCCTGAAGGCGTTCCCATTCCCTTTAGGAATGATGCATTTCGGAATTAAAAACTGCGAATAAGGTAAAAGGAAAGAAACTAGCATTTCCTTTTTTCCTTTTTCGCAGTTTATAATTCCGAAACGGATCATCTTAAGTCTTAAGTCTTTTTGTAATCGACTTATTTTGATGGGGGCCGAAATTGTACCATAACTGACATGGCCCTTTATAAAAAGTCAAGTAGTCAAAATAAAGGAAAAAGGAATCAGGAGAAAGGAGAACTGAATAAAGAATAAAGAAAAAGGAAAAAAGATTTAAGAATGAGATGAAAAAGAATAAGGAACTAACTTAACAACCATCGTCTAATAACGTAAAACGGCGCTTCGTCGAGTTTCTCCGCGTCACGCTCTTCCATGCACTAGGTTGTGGGTACTCGTTTGAACCGCCTCATTGAGGCGGTTCAAACGAGTACCAAGAGCCTATGCCATAGTGTAGTTTATATTTTCTTGTCCTTTGGGATCATTGAATCCATTGTGGAATTTTAAAATATTTGAGGGTCACTGGTGAGGCCTAATTGGCCGAAACTAGCTAGTCTGGCCAAGAAAACATGTATAATCCATATTTTCCAGTTCTGTGGTGTATTTCTTGCTTCCAAAGGATAACCCTTTCTAGAACATATTTGTTACAGAATAAAACGGCTTGAAGAAATATATGGGCTGCATCATGCTTCCACGGCTTCAAGAAATATATGGGCTGCATCATGCTTCCACGCAGAGCTGAAACTGACCCGCACACGAGTACTGGTAAACTGCTTAGACCCTGCTTAGAGGATCTAAGCCTGCCCAGGCAAAGCGGTGCGAATGTCGGACCGTCCATGCTCATAAACCCTTTTGGTTTCATTGGGCGGCAGGGCTTGAGAAGTCATTTCATCTCAGTGTCGCGGGTAAAAGTCCCACAAAATTGGACGCAACGTCTCCAAAATGACCTTTACAGTGTTGACGGGGACGTTAAACCTCAAATCAAACAAAGAAACAGAATAAAACAGTTCCCAGCCAGCATAAACCAGCGGGTAAACGTTGCGCCGCACTGCCATAGTCACATGATAGGAGCGGTTCAAAATTTATCCACTTTCTCATGTAATTTGTTGGTTGGTTGGGTGAGACGAAGGTGGTGTACATTGCGCAAACACGCCTATACGAATACATTGCCACCTTTATCGCCGAAAAATGAAAATTTTATGATGATATTTTTCTTATTTCTGCTCCAAATATAGCTTGTGGGCACTCGTTAGAACCGCCTCATCGAGGCGGTTCTAACGAGTACCCACAATCTATATTTTAGAGCAGAAATAAGAATAATAAGGTATACCCCCGGAAGCCCCAGTTTTACTATATAAAAGTGGGGTTTAAAGGGGGTCAAAATTATATAGGCGTGTTTTCGTGATGTATATCTTGCGTCACTTGGGCTCCAACTGATATTGGCTTACAGTTGGGCAAGGCCTGCTGTCCTTGCAGCAGTAAGAGTAGAGGTGGAATGCTGCTATTTCTTCTGTTTCTAAACTTCCATTTACAGGTCCCCGCCCATCGGTGCTTGAAGAAACAGATGGGCTACAAGATGTTTCCATGCAGAGCTGAAACCGACCGCACACGAGTACTGGTAAACTGCTTAGAGGATCTAAGCCTGTCCAGGCAAAGCGGTGCGAGTCGGACCGCCCATGCTTATAAACCCTATTGGTTTCATTTGGCGACAGGGTTTTCATCTCAATATCGGGTAGAAATCCCACAAAATTGGAAGCAACGTCTCAAAGATGACCTTTACAGTGCACGTGATGACGGTATGTTAAACAAACAAACAATCAAACAAACAAACACTTCCATTTGCACATATTTGTGTCCCTCACTTTCATCTCCTCTATGCGGAACCCGGGAAGGGACATGATTTTTTTTTTTAATATGTTGTGCGAACAAGATATTAAGTTGTGGGAACAAGATATTATCTTGTGCGGACAAGATAACATGTCCGCACAAGATATTATCTTGTGCTGACAACATAATTTATCTTGTGCGGACAACATATTATCTTTTTCGCATAAGATAATATCTTGTTCGCACAACATATTATCTTGTTTGCACAACATAGATCTTGGAAAGTTGTGCAAGATAATATCTTGTGCGCACAAGATATTAAGTTGTGCGAACAAGATAATATGTTGTCCGCACAAGATATTATCTTGTGCGCTCAAGATAATATGTTGTGCGGACAAGATAATATGTTGTCCGCACAAGATAATATCTTGTCACACATGATAATATGTTGTCCGAACAAGATAATATCTTGTCCGCACAAGATATTATCTTGTGCGCACAACTTATAAAATAAAAAAAATCATGTCCCTTCCAGGGTTCCGTACCTCTATTGTCTTTTTCATCTCTTTTCTCCCGACACAAAATGCCCAACAAGGGTTGACGTGTCGTTAAACCCCAACCCTTATGTACTTTAATGTAAAAAACCGGACATGCCAAAAGTGTGTGCAGACTTATCTGCATGATAACAAGTCCATGAAATGAACAACCCTCTAAACCCCACTTCGGAAAACTGGAGAAAATTGAGAGATTACAACGGTATACACTATTTTGCTTATTTCTGTCCCTAGACATAGGTTGTGGGTACTCGTTAGAACCGCCTCAATGAGGCGGTTCTAACGAGCACCCACAATCTATGTTGAAGAATAAATAAGTAAAAATTGGCACATTTACATCGGAGAAGTAACCATTTTCGAGATATCATGTGAAAGAGCGCACTGTATCACAGGGGTGTGTCTGTTTGTTTGTTTTTGTTTGATATGAGATTTAACGTTCCCGTCATCACTATTCAGGTCATTGTGGAGACGGTACTTCCAATTTTGTGGGCATTTTACCCGACATGGAGATGAAATGACATCTCAAGCCTTGCCGCCCAATGAAACCAATAGGGTGTATATGCATGGACGGTCCAACTCGCACCACTTTGCCTGGGCAGGCTTAGACTTCCTAACCGGTTTATCAGTGTTCATGTGCGGATGGTTTCAGCCCTGCCTGGAACCATCATGCAGTCCAATCTATTTCTCCAAGCCCCAATGGTCGGGGGCCGAACACACGGCTGTTTTATCGTAATGCTTCGTAAATGACGAAAACAGTCTTACTAATGTTGTGGCTCAAAATTGGGTCTGTAAAGCTTGAAAGCTTTTGAATTTAACGGCCCAGTCGAAACTATTAGGCCATATGGAACTTTTCCTAGGGAGGATCAGTCAAAAATGGTTAACCAGAACGATGCACATTCTTTCGCCATTTCTTCAACCAGCTGAAGGGAGAGGATGGCCGTAGAAAAGATTTCATGATCAATCTCCACGTAAGAATAATGTTGCCAACTCGAAACCAATGGCCTCCTGAACATCATTCAGACGTACATGACACCGGCTTGAAACGGGGTATCACTGTTTCGATGCTACGATAACAACACGAAAACACGACTATGTAATTTGACCCCACCCCCACCCCCAACTGGGACCCCACCTTTATATAGTAAAACTGGGGTTTGCAGGGGTATACATTACTTTTCTTATTTCTGCTCCAAAACATAGATTGTGGGTACTCGTTAGATCCGCCTCGTCGAGGCGGCTCTAACGAGTACCCACAATTTATATTTTGAACAGAAATAAGAAAAATATCACAATTTTTCATCTAAAAATTTTCCTTTGCCGGTGGTAAAGTTTACAAGGTATTTGTATTGGCGTATTTTCGTGATGTCGAATCACATTTCTCAAGTGTGCATTCTGAGCATGCCAGCCTTCGTTGGGAAACGTAATATGGAGCGATTTTAGCTCACCTGAGCACGAAACGCTCGTGGTGAGCCATTGTCATCGGTCAAGATTTGTCCGTCGTGCGTCGTGCGTCGTTCGTCGTCCAACGTGTGGCGTCAACAATTTGCTTTAAACTGAGACTATTCGTCTTAAGCCCTGGGGCCAATGTCATTTTACCTTCATAAATAGGTTGCCTTGGTAGCTCTCAACTAAAATAACTAATGCTCCAACGGACAAGATGGCTGCCAGAGCTAAAAACGAAAAAAAAACAAAAAAACATTTAAATATAAAGTCTTCCTAGTACCTTTAAGCCAATCTCATTCAAACTTAACAGGAATGTTGCTTAGGCGACCCATTTCAAAAATATATAAACAGGTCCGCTTGGATGAACAAAATGGCTGCCAGAGATTAAAATTGAAATATCTTTAAATGACAAGTCATCTTATACCATTAGTTCAATTTCATTCGAACTTCATATGAAGGTTGTTAAGGTGGCCACTTAACAAAATGGTTTTGCTTCAAAGAAGAAACTGTCTGACAAAATTAAAAGCACAGTAAACATTCCTATATTAAGACCACCTTTGGGACTGTTCTTTAAGACCACTTTTTGAACAATCCCAAAGGTGGTCTCTGACCAGAGGACTACGTATGCAGAAAATACAAAGAAAGAATGACTACAGCCTGTTAAGCTTTTTTTAAAACAGAATTAGTCTAAATTTTAGGTGGTCATAATAGCAGAATTTTACTGTAGTAGAATATTTAAATGACAACCTCTCAAAACTCTTTTAAGCCACTTTCATTCAAACTTGGTAAGAATGTTGCCAAGGTGACCATCTATCGAAATGCAACACAAAGCTTCAAGGAATAAGATAGCTGTCAGTTATCCATATGACTTTCGGTAGCTGTGTGACATCTCGAAATCAGGTGAGCGATTCATGGACATCTTGGACTGTTTCTTGTTAACCGGTTGCTTTATCACAATAAACGCTCAAAATGGTAGGGTGACAATGGGCCAAAAAGTCCACTATTTCTGGTAGTAACCCATACCCCCCCATATAACAAAACATGTCATATACCAAAATGTTCGTCAGCATCCGTAGTATCTGAAACTGCCGGCATAAATTGGCATAAATGATGGCGAGCTGAGAAATCCAAGATGGCGTCCAAGATGGCCGCCATGGCTGTAAATTCCAGTTTTTTGTAAACTATGAATATAAATACCACAAATCATCTTACAAACTTATTTTAATTTATTTTTCTGGTGTAGAAAGAAGATTTGTGCTAGAATATAGATCAATTTTTTAGGTTTGACTTGAAAACCGGTGAAAAAAATGATATTTTATTGTTTTTGTGTCTAGTTTCATAGGTGGTACATGAAAGCAATTCTGATGTTTCAAAATTTAAACAGTTTTTTCATATCTATTGTTTTATTTTAACTAAGACACTATTCTAAAATACATTTAACACTATTTTGACGTACATTTATGGTTTATTTTGACTTTTTTACCATCAATTTAGCCCCAGGATTACCCCACCCACTCAGTTTACCAGTATAATTCATTCACATATTATTGCCACAAATCATCTTACAAACTTATTTTAATTTATTTTTCTGGTATAGAAAGACTACTTGTGCTAGAATATTGATCAGCATTTTAGGTTTGACTTGAAAACCGGTGAAATAAAAGACATTTCATCGTTTTTGTGTCTAGTTTCATAGGTGTTACATAAAGGCAATGCTGATGTTTCAAAATGTTAAACAGTTTTTATTTATCGATTGTTTTATTTTAACTAAGACACTATTCTAAAATACATTTAACACTATTCCCAAGTACATTCATGGTTTGTTATGACTTTTTTACCATAAATTTAGCCCCAGGATTACCCCACCCACTCAGTTTACCAGTACAATTCATTCACATAATACTCACACTCAAGGGATTTGCAGGCGAGGATTTCATTTTACACAACAAGTAGAAGAGGGCATTGAAACTAATGCTTAGTTATGTTTTCATACTATATTATATGATCAGCCATTAGGAAACACCACCTCTTTATAACACTGTTTTCGGGATATGAGCATTAACCGTCTTAATTAAGCAGTGCTACATCCAAACAAACAGCAAAATAGTGTTTATCAAATTGATCTAAAATGACTTTTATTGTCATTTTTGCTGTGTAAATGGCTAGGTTTTGGGGGTTATAAAGTGTTATATCCAAAACTATGTTATAAAAATGTGTTATAAAGAGGATATGCTACACAATTAGGTTATATTTTGTTTGATTTGAGGTACAACGTCCCCGTCAACACTGTATCAGTCATTTTGCAAACTGGAGACATTGCTTCCAATTTTTTTGTGGGACTTTCCCCGACATTGAGATGAAATGACTTCTCAAGCCCCGCCACTCATTTAAACCAAAAGGTTTTATATGCAAGGATGGTCCAACTCGCACCACTTTTCCAGGGCATGGTTAGAATCTCTAAGCGGTTTACTCTGTATACTGTAGGTCTACTGGGCTAGGCAAGTTAATCTTAGATTTTATAGCCCCCCATCAAATCGGTAGCTGATATGCACACCTGTGCACTAAAAAGAAATTGCTGCTGCTTTAACTAGCCCTGAGACATTTGACTCAGTCCCAAGATCTGAAATCTCATGAAGCTGGAAGTCTGGTTTAGGCAGAACATTAATTACCTTTTTTCTTGCCTGTACTATGTAAAGAAGAGCATGTATTACAACCCATAAGACAATACAGACAGCATCATTGCCCTTTCATCTGGCTCTAGCTTCCTGAAAACAGTGTGAACTGGAATATACCTGGTGCAGTCAGCATGAATACCTTTTCTGCCTGTCACCAGCATAAAGCAGGTTAAAGTGATGCACAAGTAGAAAGAAAACATCGGTATCAGAACTGACAACAAGAGAACCTGCAACGGCTAGTTGCAAATCATTCTACTATCAGCTTCTTCACGAATGGAATAAAGTTCATGCTGAACAGGGACAACATCAGCAGAAACTTCAGAGCCTTGTTCTCAAGTCAACCTGCACCAACAACAGTAGCATTCTTCTTAAGTTATCTAGTGTAAAGTTCTTGCTTTTACTGCTTGAAAGTATCTATCAATCACCAGTTACTATATTTTTCCTCGTAGACACAGGCGCGTGTGAAGAAACATTCTTTCCACACTTTTGTTGGGTCTATGATTTGAGACTGTTTGCCTCATTCCTCTCAAAACCGACGTGAATGGTGGCTACCCAAATAACGGTAAGAAGACTGTAAGACCAAAACATAGCAGCCATCTGTTGATATGTCAGTTTGAGACATGATGAATGCTGCAACATTTAAAGTACAGACATCCCGTCAAATACTATACAACCAGCAAGTCTTTCTAGTTTTTCAAGGAAATCCGACTTTTTGGTAGACATCATACATTCTTCATCTGTAAACAATCTCGTGTGATCATGAGCATTTTTGAAAGACAAGACCTTGAATGAATGAACTGATGTATAGAAAGCATGTATCTCTTCACCGGTGGCAGTCATTTCCTCAAACTGGTTTCCCCAGACACCTGTGCCATTGACCTGATATCACTCATAGTCTGGTACCGGCCCCGATAGCTCAGTTGGTAGAGTGTCTGCTCCGGGGAACGAGAGGTCACGGGTTCGATCCCGGGCCGCGACATACCAAAGTCGTTAAAAATGGTACTAGCTGCTCCTCGCTTGGCACTCAGATTTACGGGGTAGAGCTAGGACTGGTCAACCCAGTGTCAGGATAATGTGACTGGGTGGGGTATCATGTAATGTGTAGTTCAGTGAGGCAGCACTATAAAAGTGAGCATTGAGTTCCCTGTCGCAACCAGACACAGTCGTGATATGACTGAAAAATTGTTGAAAGCGACATTAAACACACACACACACACACACACACACACACACACACACACACACACACACACACACACACACACACACAGTCTGGAGTTTTGACCCAGGCGAAGGCTCATAAGATTGTTCTTTCAAGCTATGGGTATGAGCCTTTCCTGCATGAATGACTCAAATGGCTTTTGACCCATTTTATGGCAATTTATCATACTCCTCTATCTCTTGAGGAACTTCATCTCCAGTAGCTATATTGTCCAAATGTCTTCGGCCCCCCGCCCATCAGGGCTTGAAGAAATAGATGGGCTGCATGATGCTTCCACGCAGAGCTGAAACCGACCTCACATGAGTATTGGTAAACCCCTTAGAGGATCTAAGCCTGTCCAGGCAAAGCGGTGCAAGTCTGACCGTCCATACTTATAAGCTGTATTGGTTTCAGTGGGGGACAGGGCTTGAGATGTCATTTCATCTCAATGTCGGGTAAAAGTCACACAAAATTGGAAGCAACGTCTCCAAAATGACCTATACAGTGTTGATGGGGACGTTAAACTTCAAATAAAACAACAAACAAACAAAATTGTCCAAATGTCAGGAAAAACGGTCCAATAAATTTTAAACTGTCATTGTGAAATAAATAATAGACTTATTATAAGCCTGTGTATTGGTATGGTGTTTGTTAGAGCTTGCAACTATGCATGGCATACTTAGCACTAATGGGTCTTGATAAAAACCATCATATAAGGGCTTGTTCATAACTTCATTGTGGGTGATTCCTATAATATAACTGGATAGCCAGTTTGCCATTTTGTGGGACAGTAACTGTCCTTTTGGCTTTCCTCTGTTGTTGTTTCCATTAAGTTCTAGTTACTTCATGTTTGTGTTTCTCTCCCTTCAGAGTCATTGATGGGAGGTGTAAATTAATTGTATCGATTCTTGATCATTGCTTTACTTCTATTTTGAGAACAAATCTCTGAAAGTATCCAGTGAGGTTGTTGCTGCTCAGCATTAACTCGATTACAACTATGAAGAAGCCGATAGTAGAATGATTTTGCACCTGCAGTTTGCAGGTTCTCTGGGAGTTAACACAGCTGTTCTGGCCAGTCCATATACCCATGTTTTCGTTCTACTTCTGCTTCACTTTAGCCAGCTTATTGTTGATAACATATTCTTCAGGACAGGCAGGAAGGGTATTCATGCTGACTGCACCAGGTATTTCAGTTCACACTGTTTTCAGGAAGCTAGAGCCAGATGAAAGGGCAATTATGCTGTCTGTATTACCTTACAGGATGTGATACCTGCTCTTCTTTACATAGTATAGGTAAGAAGAATGCCTGAATCAGACTTCAAGCTTCAAGAGATTTCAGATCTTGGTATTGAGTCAAATGTCTCAGGGCCAGTTAAGGCAGCAGCAATTTTTCTGTAGGTTTGCTGTTCAGACAAACACATTAGACAACAATGGTGCTCCAAAAATCCAGAGTTAGACCTAGTCATATACCACCAACAAATAGTTTTTTTGCTCCATTTGTACAGGTTTACATATCAGCTACCGATTTGATGGGGAGCTATAAAATATGGATTAATTTGCCTAGCCCTATAGACCTAGGGCATATGGTTGGTCATGAAACTGGGTTATTCAACGCAGACACAAGCAGCCTCCCTCTATTAACTGATATGATTGTAAATAGCCTGATCAGTGTAGTGATGACTGCATTTGCTCATAGAAAGTACAACCATGTACTCAAGCTTGTAAGTAGTAAAGCATGTTTGAATATGTCTTACATTTGTAAGTGCCTAAATGGTGATCAGTAGGAAGCGTGTTTGATACCTGCCGGGGTCGGCAACATTCTTTCGTGGAGATTGATCATGAAATCTTTTCTACGGTCATTATCTCGCTTCCGCTGATTCAAGAAGGGCAGTTGTCAGTTTATGGCGAAAGAATGTGCACTATACTGGTTAATCACGTACGTATAAGCCTGTCCGATAAGTAAACTGACAAGCTCAAAAATTACCTAAATAGTGTTGACTGGGCGGTTAAACCCCAATACAAACAAGCAAACTAAGTCGCCCCCGCCCATTGGGGCATACAGAAATAGATTGGGCTGCATGGTGCTTCCACGAAGAGCTGAATCTGACCACACACGAGTAATGGTAAACTGCTTTTAAGAAGGACTATGCCTGCCCAGGCAAAGCGGTGTGTGTCAGATCCAATGCATACAAGCCTTCTGGTTTCATTGGGCGGTAGGGCTTGAGATGTCATTTCATCTCAATGTCGGGTAAAAGTCCCACAAAACTTGAAGCAACGTCTCCAAAATGACCATAATAGTGTCGACATGGACGTTAAACCCCAATTCAAACAAACAAACAAACAAACAAACAAAAACTAACATTTGTTAGAACTTGTTTACAATACTAGCTCATGTTCATACCGAGGACTATGACAGTTTTAAAACATGTACTTGTAGTCTCATATGGCCTATTAGTACAGCACAATCGTTTTATAACACATTTTTTCTAAACACTGTTCAAAGCCAAAACCCCTAACTAATTGCATTGAAAAAATGACAAAAAACATGTAAAGGAAGTTATTTTACACTATTCTTCCTTTTTGTTTGGATATATAAATGTTTAACTAAGAGGTTTATGCTTGGATTCAGAAAACAGTATTATAAAGAGGTGGTGTTTCAAATGGCTAAATACATAACATTACGAAAACACACATAATTCAAATCCATTGGAAGAGTTAACTACCACCCCCTCACCCCCCCCCCCCCCCACCCCAACAAAAAAAAATCCAGATAAAAATGAATGATATTTCTGTTCAAAACATAGATTGCGGGGACTCCTTAGAACCCTCTCAATGTGGTGATGCTGTCAAACACCCACAAGCTATGTCCTTAAGCGTAAATTAGAAAAATAATGCTCACCTCTGAAAACCCGAGTTTTTCTATATAAAAGTGAGTTTCAAGGGGGTCAAAAGCATATGGGCATGTTTTCGTGGCGATATAAAAACAGAACTAAGCATTATTGTGAATGCCCACTACTACTTAATTGTCTTAAATGAAGCACACGCCTCCAAATCCCTTGTGTGTGAGCTTTTATGTGAATGCATTTTACTGGTAAACTGAGTGGGTGGGGTAATCCTGTGGCTAAATTGATGGTAAAAAGGTCATAACCAACCATAAATGTATTTTAGAATAGTGTTAAATGTATCTTAGAATAGTGTCTTAGTTAAAATAAAACAATAGATATGTAAAACTGTTTTATTTTTGAAACATCAGAATTGCTTTCATGTACCACCTATGAAACTAGACACAAAAACAATAAAACATCATTTTTTTCACCGGTTTTCAAGTCAAACCTAAAAAATTGATCTATATTCTAGCACAAATCTTCTTTCTACACCAGAAAAATAAATTAAAACAAGTTTGTAAGATGATTTGTGGTATTTGTTTTCATATTTTACGAAAAACTGGAATTTACGGCTAGGGCGGCCATCTTGGACGCCATCTTGGATTTCTCAGCTCGCCATCATTTATGCCAATTTATGCCGGCAGTTTCAGATACTACGGATCCTGACGAACATTTTGGTATATGACTTGTCTTGTTATACGGGGGGGTATGGGTTCCCATTTTTTTGGTCCAGATTGTCACCCTACCAAAATAGAAGCTCTTATTGTCTGTCGGTATCATGCGACATTAAATAAAGCTTCTTTTTTCCATCTTAATGGGCTTATAAATGTTCGCCATTATTTGGATTTGAAATTAAATGTCATTGATTTAGTGAAGGCTGTAATTTTATCAGATGTTCAGGTGTTCATTCAAGAATTATTAATCGCCATTATTAATAGCTAATGCCGTATCCCAGCAGGCACTCAACGTTGAACTAACGTTGAAACAACACGTTAGTTCATCGTTGAGTCAACGCTTTGTGCCTGCAGGTATAATACTTGATATTTCACCTGCCAAATAAGCCTCCATGGCCTAGTGGGTGAATGGGTTGTCTCTTAATCATTACGTCTCTCACCGCTGGGAGTTCGAGCCTCGTTCGGGTCATATGGGAGACGCCACGTTCTGCTACGGAAAGCTAGGTGGTGTTTCTCCGGGTACACTGGTTTTTGCCCACCTCTGATTAACATCAAAAAGCGAAATCAGTGAAACAATCTTAAAGGGCCGTAAAACCGAACATAAAGAAAAGGGCTGCTATAATTCATGAATTTCTGTAAAACATGTCGCCATATGAAAATATTTGTTTGTTTGTTTGTTTGATTTGAGGTTTAAAGTCCCCGTCAACACTGTAAAGGTCATTTTGGAGACGTCGCTTTCAATTTTGTGGGACTTTTACCCAACATTGAGATGAAATGACATCTCAAGCCCTGTCGCCCAATGAAACCAATAGGGTTATTAACATGGACGGTCCGCCTCGCACCGAGGTTCCTGGACAGGCTTAGATTCTCTAAGCGGTTTACCAGTACTAGTGTGCGGGCCGGATTCAGCTCTGCGTGGAAGCATCATGCAGCCCATATATTTCTTCAAGCCCCTATGAGCGGGGGCCGAATATGAAAATATACATGAACCTTTAATTTTATACCAAATTTTCGAAAATTTGAGTAATGTGTAAACTATGCATTGTCCAGTGACTGAGCATACATTTATTACACAAATAAGACCAATTTTGGAAATATTCACCTGAAAAGAAAAAATCTTAATTTTTATGGGCATGAAGAAATCGAAGCTGCCCTATAGCGAAACTTCAATGGGTCTCACCTCAATGCCTCATTTATCTTGGCTAATTCGAACTCATACAGAAGGGGAATTGATACAACTTCAGGGGAGGTAACTCTTGCGAAAGTATTTTGTCTCCCATTAAAAGAGGGGTCAACTCTTAAAGGAAAGAATTTGCTCCTGAGGAGCAAATTCTTTCCTTTAAGAGTAGACCCCTTTTTCCGTGGGCCGGAGTTTATAGAAAAGCGAACAGGAAGTCCTGAAAAGTATCTCCCTTTGAAAAATGGCGGAAAATGAATCAGCAGTATCCATTCCCTCTTATAGCCCCAAAGTTTTTTACAGAAATAACGTGAGATAATTTCGTCTTTCATCTTGAAAATGTATGTTGTGTATACTCATTAGAATACGACCGCACAAGAATTGAGGCGGTTCTAACGAGCACCCATTACCTATTTAGAAGTACAAAAATGACAAATATCACAAATTGTCGTCAGAAAAGCAACCATTTTGGAGATATGAGAGAATGCTCTGTCTCATACGGGTGTGATATCATAATGTTTTACTGCTTTGGTAAGAATCCCCAAGACGCCAAGAACAGTTATGACTCAGCTATGGTTTACGGTTAATGGAACCCATTGCGTGCAGAAAACCCCTAAAGGGGTATACCTTAATAAACAGTGCAGGCCCAGATCAGACGCCACAGAACGCGGCGTCCGACGAGGGCCTGCACTATTTGCTAACACAATTTCCGTCCAAAATAGAATAAAAAAGAAAAATATGCCTGACAACCCTTATATGACAAATGGACTTGTCAAACATCTAGCAATGGAAGAGTCAACTAGTATACATTGGGTTAAAATTTCACAACTTACCCGTCTCGCTGCCCCGGCCCACAGTAAATGTAATACCATGTCCCTCTATGTCCGAGTCTGTATAGAGAATTACGTATGGACAGGAAAAGTCGACACTGGAATGCTGAAAAATGCATTATAACTCTTTTACCCATGAGTTTATGACGTGAGTCCTACCATCATTGAATCTGGGTACATCCAATCTCGTAAATAGGGGGTTAAGTCGTAATCATTACAGGAAGACAAACTGTGTAGGTTTCTTTTATTTTTGGGGTGGGGATACAGCCTTTTCAATATTATTTCACTCATATATCGAACCGATCGTTAATCAGAGGCGGGGCGAAAACCGGAGTGCACGTAGAAAAAACTTCTTATCTTCCTTTGCAGAACTGAAAGGATATATCAGCTCTAGTCTGTGATTTGTAGAGTAATAAATCACAGTTTTTAGGTCAGTTGTAAGCAGAAAAATCACGCGCGCTACACAGGAATTGTTTGTTTGAGGTTTAACGTCCCCGTCAAGACTGTATAGGTCATTTTGGAGACGTTACTTCCAATTTTTGTTGGACTTTTACCCGACATGAGATGAAATGACATCTCAATCCCTGCCGCCCAATGAAACCAAAAGGGTTTGTAAGTATGGACGGACCGACTCGCACCGCTTTGCCTGGGCAGGCTTAGATCCTCTAAGCAGTTTATCAGTACTCGTGTGCGGGTCGGTTTCAGCTGTGCGTGGAAGCATCATTCAGCCCATCTATTTCTTCAAGCCCCGATGGGCGGGGCGGGGACGGGACCAGAGCTGACCTATTTCGATTCTAACACGCTGAAAATCGGCAACAGTTTGTTGTTTCTTTCAAATTCTCTCAACGTTTCGCCATTGTTAGAAGAAATCCCGCGAAAATTATTGACTGTAACACATGTATGTATGTCCTTTTGTAACGTTTTCGACGCGAAAAGTGACGTTTTACCGTCTAAAATCAAGGCATCTACGAGTGACGTCATAAATCGGCAGCTTTTTTATCACACACGTCACGCTCTTTCGACATAATAAAAGGAGTCTACTCTACAAGAGGCTCAATGAGCCTAACCGCTCACCTGAGGAACATTTTAGTTAGCTGTTTGACTCATGGTCTTTGAACATAATTTTTTTTTAAGTTCTTCCTTATAGAACACGGCATTGTCAATTCGGACCCTAGGGACAGGTTTGGTAGGATTAATGTAGGGGACCACTTGACATTGCTACATGCTTAATATGTAAGCTCTGGGCCTAGTGGTTTTAGAGAAGAAGATTTTTGAAGTTTGTTTTTTTTTCATTAAAAGTCTATGGGGGCTATGGGGCCAGGGGCGTGGCCAGTTTAGACCCCAGGAGCATGATTGGCACAATTTATGAAAGGGGACCACTTGACATGGCTACATGCTTAATATGTAAGCTCTGGGCCTAGTGGTTTCAGAGATGAAAATTTTTTAAGTTTGTCCCATTGTAAGTCTATGGGAGCTATATGTTGCCATGGCAACACCAGTTTCAATTACCCCAAAACATACCGCATCTTCTCCCCCAATCGGATAATGTTTCTCATGAAATTTAATCATGATTGGCCAAGTGGCTTTAAAGATATACTTATTTGAAAATGTGAATGGACGCCGGACCATTGGCATACCAATACCTCACATGAGCCTTCGGCTCAAGTGAGCTAATAATACTAGCGGTTTCAGAGAAGAAGATTTTTTAAGCTTTTTTCCATTATAAGTCTATGGGGGCTAAGGGGCCCAAGGGCGTGGCCAGTTTAGATCCCAGGGGCATGATTGGCACAATTTATGTGGGGGACCACTTGACATTGCTACATGCTTAATATGTAAGCTCTGGGCCTAGTGGTTTCAGAGAAGAAGAGTTTTTAAGCTTTTTTTCCATTATAAGTCTATGGGGGCTAAGGGGCCCCGAGGCGTGGCCAGTTTAGACCCCAGGGGCATGATTGACACAGTTTATGTAGAGGACCACTTGACATTGCTACATGCTTCATATGTAAGCCCACGAGCTATTGGTTTCAGAGAAGAAGATTTTTTTTAGCTTTTTTCCATTATTGGTCTATGGGGGCTAAGGGGTCCCGGGGCGTGGCCAGTTTAGACCCTAGGGGCATGATTGGCATAATTTATGTAGGAGACCACTTAACATTGCTACCTGCTGAAAATGTAAGCTCTCCGCCTAGCGGTTTCAGAGAAGAAGATTTTTTAAGCTTTTTTTTTCCATTATAAGTCTATGAGGGCGAAGGGGGCCCCAGGGCGTGGCCAGTTTAGATCCCAGGGGCATGATTGGCACAATTTATGTAGGGGACCACTTCACATTGCTACATGCTTAATATGTAAGCTCTGGGCCAAGTGGTTTCAGAGAAGAAGAGTTTTTAAGCTTTTTTCACATTATAAGTCTATGGGAGCTAAGGGGCCCCGGGGCGTGGCCAGTTTAGACCCCAGGGGCATAATTGGCACAATTTATGTAGAGGACCACTTGACATTGCTACATGCTTAATATGTAAGCTCTGTGCCTAACGGTTTCAGAGAAGAAGATTTTTAAGCTTTTATTTCCATTATAAGTCTATGGGGGTTAAGGGACCCCGGGGCGTGGCCAGTTTAGACCCCAGGGGCATGATTGGCACAATTTATGTAGGGTACCACTTGACATTGCTACATGCTTCATATGTAAGCTCACAGCCTAGTGGTTTCAGAGAAGAAGATTTTTTTAGCTTTTTTTCCATTATAAGTCTATGGGGGCTAAGGGGCCCCGGGGCGTGGCCAGTTTAGACCCCAGGGGCATGATTTGCACAATTTATGTAGAGGACCACTTGACATTGCTACATGCTTAATATGTAAGCTCTGTGCCTAGCGGTTTCAGAGAAGAAGATCTTTAAAGCTTTTATTTCTATGGGGTGTTAAGGGACCCCGGGGCATGGCCAGTTTAGACCCCAGGGGCATGATTGGCACAATTTATGTAGGGGACCACTTGACATTGCTACATGCTTCATATGTAAGCTCTGGGCCTATTGGTTTCAGAGAAGAAGATTTTTCCCATTGTCAGTCTATGGGAGCTATATGTTGCCATGGCAACAAGAGTTTCCATCTGATCTGCCCCAAAACATAATGCCTCTTTTCCCCCAACCTGATAATGCTTCTCATGAAATTTAATCATGATTGGCCAACTGACTTTAAAGATGTACTTAGTTGAAAATGTGAACGGACGACGGACGCCGGATCATTGGCATACTAATACCTCACATGAGCCTTCGGCTCTGGTGAGCTAATAAAGGAAAGAATTTGCTCCTCAGGAGCAAATTCTTTCCTTTAAGGGTTGACCCCTATTGACATGGGAGACAAAAATATTTTTGCAGGAGTTGCCTCCCCTGAATGTGTTCCCATTTCCCTTAATTCCATAAAAATTCTTCCCACTGCGACAGATATAAATTTTTGTTTGATTTTATCTGGAAAATATGTGTGTATACACAATATTCCATTACTTTGTCGGATTTGTTTGTTTGATATGATGTTTAACGTCCCCGTCAACACTATATAGGTCATTTTGGAGACGTTGCTTCTAGTTTTGGGGACTTTTACCCGACATTAGGATGAAATGACATCTCAAGCCCTGTCGCCCAATGAAACCAATAGGGTTTATAAGCATGGGCGGTCCGATTCGCACCACTTTGCCTGGGCAGGTTAAGATCCTCTCAGCGGTTACCAGTACTCGTGTGCAGCCGGATTTTCAGCTCTGCATGGAAGCAGCCAATCTATTTCTTCTAGCCCCGATGGGCGGCGTGCCAATTACAGGGAAACCTCCCTAACTCGAACACAGTGGCTCATTTACCATGGTTAATTCGAATTCTTTCTTTCTTAGGGGGAATGGGAACACCTGGCGGGTTTTTTCAGCTTTCACTGAGGACTTGCTGTTTCCTGTCCCACTGAAAAAGAGGTCAACTTTAAAAGGCAAGAATTTGCTCCTCAGGAGCAAATTCTTTCCTCTAAGGGTTGACCCCTATTGACATGGGAGACAAAACTATTTTTTGCAGGAGTTGCCTCCCCTGAAGGTGTTCCCATTACCCTTAATTGCATAAAAAATTCTTCCCACTGCGACAGATATAAATTTTTGTTTGATTTTATCTGGAAAATATATGCTGTGTGTACTCATTAGAATCGCCTCATTGAGGCGATTCTAAAGAGTATACGCAACATTCCATTATTTTGTATGTAATAAGTCGAAAATATGTCCTAAGGTCATCCCCAATAATGCCTCACGACCTGACGTCATCATTAACCCTCAGTATTTCAAACTACCCCTACCCCAAAGAAAAGTTCATGATCCAGAACGTATCCAAGTTATTGAGGTAAATCTGGTGGTATTGGATGAACGCTCTAGGGTATCAAGAGCGAGTTCGATTAAGCCAATGTAAATGAACCATCCATGTTCGACCTATTGAAGTTTCAATGTATTCATGTAGACTGACTGACCATATGCGATTGCTCCCCGTGTATTTTCCATTTTTTCTGATGGCACCGTGTATTCTGTGGAGTGGAGTCTTAGCGTGGAGTTTGGAGTGGAGTCTGGAGTCATATTTTGGAGACAATTTGTTATAAAACTCTTATCATTATTCAACGTAATGAGAAAATCAAGATATAACACTAGAGGCTCAATGAGCCTGAACTGCTCACCCGAGGAGTACACGTTCTAACAATTTACAGATATGACTACTAAAAGGGCTTAAGGAATCCTTTTATTGCACATATTTCATATAAATGATAAACAAGTGGACTTATATGATGAGTTCAAATTTCCATCTGTCCGTTCGTCCATCCATCTCTTTGTCAAACCGTTACCATCTGCGACCATCCCAGTATTCACCCTAATGCCCAAGTTCAAGATAGCATGCCAGAAATAATTATTCCGATACTATTACTATTGCCAAAAGCTTTATTGTAATCTGTTACTATCGCAGTTCCTACTGCAATACTATTGCGATAACTACAGGGAACACTTATGCTTTAAACGAGAGACTTTCATATACCTATATTTTGAGGACAGCCAATGTTGAAATTCTATTTGAAAGCCACATTAATGCTGTTATACTTGATGAACACAGAGCCTGCTGACATCAAAATGGTCATACATTTTAGAGTTCTGGGACCAGTTGTTCAAAACTAACGACGTCGTTAGTTAACGCATCGTTAAAACATTGATCATTAAATATGGCATTTTTTTTTTTTTTTGCTGAAAAAATGTGAGTAGCCGCTTTTGCGGATGCAAAAGCTGCTCACATTTTTTCAGCAAAAACACCAATTTTTTCGATATTGTACTTACTGGAACAGTTAACAATTTGACCACTAACTAGCTTGTTAAGCTAACAATGCTTTGAACAACTGACCCCGGGTGCTCAGATTCTTAAACATTCCTTCTTATGTCTATCATATGCAGATATCATCTATTTGCAGATCTACGATTTCAATTTAAACATCTAAAAGTTTTTTTATATAAAACTATTGAAACTATTGCAATAGTGATAATACTATTTCCGGTACTATTACTTTTGCTACTTTACTAAGCCAAGGGCCACTGTTGTGATGCATCTACTTTGAACCCCCACAGGCACGCCAAAGCCTTCGGCGGAATTCTGATTCTTGCTTACTATTATTTTTTTAATTATCATACATAATAGGCCGGTCATAATTCAACATTTCGACTGCAGGCATTTGAACAAAATTTAGCCACACTATATACGTGCGCACAAGGTAATATTGTCAGGGAAAGTAACTAAAATACAAAGCTCCAAGAGCTGTGGTTCGTCCACAAGACACGCCTCCTCAAACTTGTCTGCAATTTTACCCAAGAACCAAAATTATATCCCAAAGGATACACGAGTTATGGCAATCACAAGGTTCCGGCTACAGACGGATGGACACAGGGGACAGACAAAGGCCAGGCTGATCCCTATATCTCTATTCGGTCGAGGGTGGGATTAATATATGTATGTGAACAACAATGGCAAAGTAAATGTACCCCGCAGCATGATAAGAGCAAGGAGCCAATTAAATGTAACTTCAAAATTTGGCTCCAGACTCCACTCCAAACTCCACTCCAAACTCCAGTCTATACAATACACAGTGCTTTTTAGTTTAATTTTGCGACAGGGCTTGAAATATTATTTCATCTAAGTTCAACAAAATTGGAAGCGACGTCTCCAAAATTGTCTTAATAGTGTTAACTGGGTCGTTGAACAGCAAAGAGAAAATAAAAAGAAAAAAGAAAGAAACAGTAGATATACCAAAGGTGGTGGTGTCTTATATATTGCGCCCCGTGTAAGTAAAAAAAAATCTGACCTTGTCACTTGAGTAATGATATTCTTGTCCGATGACCTTCGGCACGCTTTCTGTATATATTAATACGACTGAACTCTACACCCAAAAATGCATTTAAATTGGGTTTGCATGGAAAACTAAATTATACGTCAAAGCATGCAGTATTGATGTGCTTCAATAACAGTCAAGCAAACATAAATAAAATAAGATGAATAATAAACGTAAATTTATAAGTGAATTAACAGTAAAATGAAGTTACCATGGCATCCGACAGCTGGTCCAAGGAAGTTGGAAATCTTATGTCTTTAACCGTGAGCTTTGTAATTGTTGTAGGCTTCATGATTTTGGTCAGGTCTACTGCTTAGCTCCAGAAGCGAACATATACACACCGGTTACCGCAGTACAACAAACGCGACAGAGTACAACAAACGCTACAGAAATCATGACGTCATAGCAGTAGTTTCGTTAATAAAAAGGTTTATTTTAGCCCAGATCCTAATCTTTTTGGGTGGTTATTTTGCATAGCTGCAGAATTATGGTATTACCATTTACTAATACAGTTGCAGAGAATTCTGTCCATTATAAACGAAACCGCAAACATTTTTCTGTCGTCTAGTGGGTTTTCACCAACCCCAGCATACTTCTGTCAATGTTTTTTGACAGTAACACATCTTTTGTGCACACGATTTTGTGATTTACATGTTATTGCGATTTCAGAGCTTCCATTGATGCATTTGCTTGAGCCCCAGTTCATGCCAATACCCACTGAATCCGTGGATGGTTCAACGGTTGATTTTTTGTTAGGGTACACCTTACCACGGGTTATGATACACCATAACGCGGTTAGTCAGCACAATTTGGGTACAACAAACACGGATTATAATCTTTATAAATTGAAATATTTGTTTGAATTGGGGTTTAGCGTCCCCGTCAACACTATTTAGGTCATTATGGAGACGTTACTTCCAATTTTGTGGGATTTTTACCCGACATTGAGATGAAATGACATCTCAAGCCCAATGAAACCAGAAGGCTTATATGCATTGGACGATCTGGCTCACACCGCTTTGCTTGGGCAGGCTTAGTCCTTCTAAGCGGTTTACCAGTATTCGTTTGTGGTCAGATTCAGCTCTGCGTGGAAGCACCATGCAGCCAAATTTATTTCCCCAAGCCCCGATGGGCGGGGACGAAATAAATTGAAATAAAACTCTTTAATCCGCCATCGAAGGCATGATACATGATGCTGTTTTTAATTTAAAACGATCCATTTTGCTGTTACATACTCTTTAATGCCTTTTTGATTCTCATTATCATCTCCGAACTTATACACGTACGAATTTAAAGGGTTTGGTAAAAATCTTGGACAAAGGGGACGGGTGAACAAATTTATTCTGGCTTTCCAGAACGTTTTTACCACATTCCCAACTTATGAACAACTGAAACCCAACTTATTTAGTTTCGGCATTGGTGGGGAGGGGAGACACTTGAATTTATAGATTCCTTTCTTTGCTACCGAAAATAGTAAGTTTTTGTGAACGGCATGGACCCAATATGAGTTAATGGCGAGTATATGGAGTGTGTTCCAGTTTTGGGTCCCGAATGGGACTGGTCTTATTCAACTGTTATACTCCTTGTATAGTAATCATATTTCCACCGACATTGACTCAGAAATATGACTGTTCGCAGACGACTGGGTGTGCTGCCGGGAAATTAGAGTTGCAGAGGACTAACATACACTTCGGAAGCAAATGGAAAGACTAGGATGTTGGGCATGAAAATGTGGCATGACATCATGCGAACAAGTCCGTGAAATGAACACCCCTTACTATATATAGAGAAAACTGGGATTTAAGGGGATATACATACTTTTTATTATATCTGCTATAGGCCATAGGTTGTGGGTACACGTTAGAACCGCCTCCTTGATACGGTTCTAACGAGCAACCACAACCGATGTGAAAAAAATACACTTTGTCGCACTGGTGTGTTACCGGAATGAGTTTTCAGCCTGAAAACCCGGCCGTTTAATGCAATACATTAAGCAGATAACTAGGCAGAGAACCAATAAAATTGAGGGTTCGTGCATTAGAACTCCTTGAGTATCATTTTACATGATTCTCGGACTCCCAGAAATTCGAGGGCGAATTTCAATGTGGAGGGGGAGAATGTCATAGGGTATAGGTATATAGCACACTTGTACTGCCTTTCGGTACAAGCCGGCTTTTATAGCAACGTGGTAAATTTGCTTATCAATCCGGCGGCCCGGGTTCGAACCCCGGCCGGGCAAAAGTTGTGTAGCATTTTTGTCACCTGTTACACAATGTAAGTAAAAATGCCATTAATGTCCATGAAGAACAAAACTGGACCGAAAACGGCACCTTGTGAGACACCAGACAAAACTTGAGCCCAATCCTAAGTGTCACTGTTAGGTTCGGCAATAGTATACATGGTGTTGGGGTCATCTGGATGATCAGCATCGCTAAACTCAAACTCAGCCATAATGTATCTTTCTGAAATAAAGAATATAAGACTCTTACTTGGGTATTCTTACGACATTCATTCTTACGACATGAATGTCGTAACAATGGAGAGAAGCATAGTTGTGAAAAAAGGGGAAAAATCGCCTATGGTGAGATTCGAACCTGGGACGATCGGGTAAAATCAACTGCTCAAAACACTAAGCCAACTGTCTTCCTCAGTTGTCTTCCGCATAATCAACCAAGTCAGGCATAATGTAGGTTAGGTACTGCGGACCGTAACACCTCACCCCTTTTCTTCAAGTCCGTATGTTGACGCGAGGTAAATTTTGCGAAGAAAGTCAAATCCCGGGCGAGCCACCATCTTCCGACATGACAGCCATAATGAAGGAATGGAGCATAGCTGAAAAAAAAGTAATCGACTCTGTGCCAAAGAGTCGTACCTATGACGCAATTGTCATTGGTTATAAACCTGTAGGCCAAGGAAGATAATTCAGGATTAGAAGTTGTGGGCCGTAACAGTACCAGGGACGTAGCTGAAAGAAAATCGTTTGTGCGCAAAAAAAAAAAAAAAAAAAAAGAAAATACTAAACTCCGTTTGCCAAATGGGGACCACTCTTACAGGAAAGTATTTGCTCCGGGAGCAAATTCTTCCCTGTAAGTGCGGTCCCCGTGGCAAAGGAGGAAACTCAGTGATTCTTGAAAAAAAAAAAAAAAAAACAATTATGAAACCAAAAAGTTAGAAAAATGAACCTTATGGAATTTCGACTGATATGTTTTCTTTTGGTTTACTTCCACATTTTAACATTTGACCAAAACTTTTACCCACACCATTTCAATAGTTTTTGAGCTTTTGACTGTAAAACCTGCTCGTTACGGAGGAGAGTTTATATTTGTTAGCCCATGTGTCTGTTTCATCCAACAGTTTATGCTAACCCAATGAGTATATTAATGAAGTTAAACTCATAGCCTTTTCCAACAAACAACACTTCGTTGGGCTACTGATTGTCTGAATAAGGAACGCTCACTTCTAAAATCGCTCGCCTCCGTAACATTTTAACTCACCTACGTAACATCTCTTCCGTAACGATAGATTTCTCCCTACAGCCTGTAGCTAGACCAAAATCCAATAATTAGCTTAGTGATTTGATATTACTAGCACACATAGCACTCGATGCACACAAAGATGTTCCGATACCTATATCGGCTTTGGTTTTTACGTTACGGAGGAGAGAAGTTACGGAGGTGGAGGACAGTTTGTTTTTTTATCAACCAAACCGTTGTTGTTGGACCAATGACCAATATTATGTTTCATATCAGTACAATCTTATGCAAAATATATGGCAATTAGCTTAAGGTGTTCCTTTCCATCCAGTGACCTTTTGAAAGCACCGTTACGGAGGTGAGGCTCTGAAAAGTGACAAATTAATTATCCACTTTCAGATTCCACATTATGTTTATTTCGAAAGAAGATCAAACACTTAATGGTTTATTTATCAGAACATTCCTTTGGTGGAATATATGACATAGTTATAAGCAGAGAATTATTCCTGTCTGCACACTGTGGCCAGATATAGATCCGTTACGGTAGGGGAGTGCTGTTTTAGTGACACCATATTTTTACGGCATTGTGTCCAGACACTGAATGCAATAAGACTTTAAATTCTGCTATTTTTTCCTAAGCATCGTATCGTTGAACCGCAATTGCAATCCCATTCCATCTAAACAATAAAAGGTTAGATATTTGCACTTCAGTATGTAATCATGCCCTGTGACATGGCAAAAAAGCATACCCCACTGGTATATTAATGGTGTTAACTTAGTAATCGTACTAGCTAGAAGGCATTGATTTTAGAATTGGAAGTAAGTTCCTGAATATGCCTCTTGGCTTATATGGCTTATTTACACCCATAGACTGCGTTGTTTAGCCACCATGAAGGGACAAACATTAGCGACAGGGTATTTTCAAAATTGGGTCATTTTTTCAAGAATCACTGAACTATGCTAGCTAATAAATAGTGTTGCGTATATCCTAGACAAATACAGTTTCTTCTTCTTCTTCTTCTTCTTCTTCTTCTTCTTCTTCTTCTTCTTCTTCTTCTTCTTATTTTTCTTCTTCCTCTTCTTCTCTCTGCTTCTTTTATTTCTTCCTCTTCTTCTTCTTTTTCTACTTTTTAGCTCACCTGAGCACAAAGTCTTGCGTCGTCCGTCGTCAACAATTGCTTTAAAAGACTACTCCTCCTTGAATTTTATTCAAACTTTAAAATAACGATGCTTAGGTGACCCTCTACCAAATTAGCTGAAATTGTTCCGGTCTAATGAACGATATGGCGGCCAGAGCTAAAAAGAGAAAAAACGTCGTTTGCTTCAAATACGAACTCCTCCTAAATTTGATTCAAACTTCACAGGAATGTTGCTCAGGTGACGCACTACCAAAACTGCTAAACTCGTTATGCTCTGTCAAACAAGATGGCCACCAGAGCTAAAAATAGAAAAACAATCTTTAAACCACAACTCCTCTTGTACCCTTGGGCCAATTTCATTCAAAATTCATAGGAATGTTGTTTAGGTGACGATCTAGCAAAATAGCTAAAACGGTTCTGCTCTGATGAGCGAAATGGCTGTCATAGCTACAAAAAAAAAACATTGTAAATTTGCTTCAAACGACAATTCAGTCCTCCTGAACCCTTGGGCCAGTTTCATTCAAACTTCATAGGAATGTTGCTTAGATGACTGAAATGCTAAAATAGCTAAAACGATCCCGCTCTGATGAACAAAATGGCCACCAAAGCTAATAATAGAAAAACGTTAACTTGCTTCAAATGCGAACTTCTCCAAAACTGATTCAAACTTCACAGGAATGTTGCCCAGGTGACTCCCTACCAAGTAGCTAAAATCATTCCGCTCTGATGAACAAGATGGCCGCCAGAGCTAAAAAAGAAAAAAATCTTCAAACGACAACTCCTCCTGTACCGTTGGGCCAATTTCATTCAAACTTATAGCAATGTTGATTAGATGACCCTCTACCAAAATAACTAAAATGATCCCGCTCCGATTAACAATATGGCCGCCTGAGAGTAAAAAATAGAAAAACATTGTAAATTTTCTTCAAATGCGAACTCTTACTAAACCCTAGTGTCAGTTTGCGTCGAACTTGGCTGCGTGACACCCTTCCAAAATAGCTAATATTGTTCCACTCTGACAAACACGATGGCCACCAGAGCTAAAGATAGAATGTACTAGAGACAGTGACATTCAGGTGAGCGAATCAGGGGGCCCTCTTGTTTCTACTTCTTTTTACATCTTCTCCTTCCTCTTCTTTTTCTTCTTTCTTTTTCTTCTTTCTTTTTCTTCTTTCTTTTTCTTCTTATTTTCCTTCTTCTTCTCCTGTCTCTTCTTTTTCTTCTTCTTTTTTCTTCTACGTCTATTTTTTTACGTGTGTTATGCGAGCCTATCTGCGTACAGTTGCTACGCCCCTGAGTGTGATGGACAAACTTTCCTATCTATCCCTCACACCGATTTCTTTGGCTGGCTTGTTTCTTCGCTTGGTTGGGAGTTTAACAGCCCAGCAAACACTATTTAGGTCACATCGAGCCAGTTAATTTACCTTGAAGGCTTATGAAACCAGCACAGTGCATATTCTTACGCCAGAATTTTACAACCGCCCTTCTTGAGCCAGTGAAAGGGAGAGAATGACCGTGTGTGTATTTTGAGTTATACGTCCCAGCAACCCACTAAGGTTATACATAGAGGGGACCTCAGTTTATCGACTCGCCAGAAAGTTTGGACAAGCCAAAAATCGAACCCAGGACCCCTGGTTTAAGAGGTGAGTAAAACAGAATGATTACCAAAGAGAACATTTCATGGCACACCCATTTCAGATTATTTTTCTTGCATTACTTAAATCTTAAAAGGTAGATTTTGAATATGCGGTCACTTCGACTGCTGTCGTCTATTGTGACGTTAAGTGACGTCGCATTACTGGTAGCATACACGACTTTCTATACAAGTAGTGCACATCAGACAACCTTTGAGTTTAACACCTCAGAATTCTCGACTTTCTGTTCTAACAAATTATTTTGCAGATTCTTGTGGTTGCACTGTGAGTGTTATCTCATTGAAGTTAGATTTGCTCAGTATAGCTCACTGTTGACTATTTGAACGGTTCCTCTGTAGTTTTATATTGTTTACATGTTTATGTGCAGGTTATTCTTGGGCCCCATCCACCGCTGCTTGGGGAAATAAACGGGCTGCATGATACTTCCACACAGAGCCGAAACCCGTCGCACAGGACTACTGGTTAACCACTTATAAGGTCTTACTCTTCCCAGGCAAAGTGGTGCGAGTCCGACCGTTCCTTCATATACATGTGAACCCTATTATTCCCCTTGGGCGGTAGGTTTGAGATGTCGTTAAAACTCAATAACGGATAGAAAGACTTGCAAAATTGGAAACAATTCCAAAATAACCTTAATAGTGTTGACGGGGACGTAAAAGCTCAATTCAAACAAACAAACAGGTTATTTTGTATGTGACATTTTTTGATGGATTATAGCGACTGTTTATTGTGCATCTGTTGTAAAAAGTTGTCTCCATGTCATAAACACACATACAACCCAAAACACTTTTCTGTTTTAGGAATGGCCAAGCGCATACCGTACATATTGTAATTGTTCAACTAAAGGGCAAATATGTATCGTTCATCTTGGCTATTTCTTGAAAAAAAATGGCGCTTATAATGGGTAAAAACATCAACACGGCTGGTAAACTCGTAAGCGGTAACCGTCGGTTATGCACTCAAAATCGTTACGGGAACTTCTGGTTATGCCTTCCGAGACCACAAATATGTCAACAAACAGGTGAGTGTTCCCTATATATGATTTTTAGTCATTTTTGTAAACATATTTTGATAAATCGGGCAATGCTATTCTCAACAACTTTGATTTCTGCATCATAAAAGATGGGTGCGGACATGAAAAGACAAGCGGTCGATTTTTAATTTGATTTCTCCCCGAGGGAGGTAGTCAGATATTTCTGTTTTGACCTGTTTTCTAGTGCCGAATGAAGGCAGTTTCAGCTACCCGGACGATACGGAACAAATCCAACATACCAAATAACACGTAATTCAAACCACTTTCATGTTGAAATACATAATTTGCGAAATTTCCGCATACTTTTTTCCAGGCTTTAATATTGTGTCGATTATGACTTACGAGGTCCCATTACCCCTTACGGGATCATTACCCCTTACGGTGTCAGTCCCAATACTAGCATGTCGGATCATTTTTAGTCATTACTGATGATGTACAAACTTAATCGGAGCAGCTTTGTTGATGTTGCACTGATGATTTAGGACATTAAGGAGCGTTCCCACTCGCAGCAGTTTTCCTGGGCATGCTTAGACCTAAACGGTTTACCAGTACTCAAGTGCGGTCGGTTTCAGCCCTGCGCAGAAGCATTCCAAGCCCGGATAGGCGGGGGCGTTTAGTAAAATGCGTATCTAATATGAAATTTATTCTACTGTACGAGCATATCTGATAAATGCCTTGAAAATATAGCAATATCAGGTTTTCAGCAATTCGTTCGAGTACATGAATTTGGATACGTACGAGCAATTCATACGAGGGCACGAATTTCGATTTTAAGCTATCGTTCTGAATAAAGTTAACAGTATTATCAGTCGTACCGAGCAACTGCAGTGTATTCGGGGCTTTGATGAACCGTTTGTGTGAATTATTGAATGAAGAAACGCATTTCAATCAGACAACCATTAATTGGCTTTGTGTCTGTTCCCGTAGGAGTAATGTTTCCGAAAGGGGTAATGGGTCTCGTAAGTCATAATCGACACAAATATTAAAGCTCCTGGAACAAATTCTGCGGAAATTATGCAACTTATGCATTTCAACATGAAAGTGGTTTGAATTACGTGTTATTTGGCATGTTGGATAAGTTTCGCATCGTCCGGGTAGCTGAAAATGCCTTCATTCGACACTAGAAAACAGGTCAAAACAGAAATATCTGACTACCTTCCTCAGGGAGAAATTAAATTTAAAAATAGACCGCTTGCCTTTTCATGTCCACACTCATCTTTTCTGATGCAGAAATGAAAGTTGTTGAGAATAGCATTGCCCGATTTCTCAAAATATGTTTGCAAAAATGACTAAAAATCATATATCGGGAACACTCACCTGTTTGTTGACATAGTTGTGCTCTCAGAAGTCATAACCAGAAGTTCCCGTAAGGATTTTGAGTGCATAACCGACGGTTACCCCTTACGAGTTTACCAGCCGTGGTCAAGAGTCGGTTTTCCATATCCGTGTTTGTTGTTTCATTTGTTCCGTGTTTAGTGTACTCAAACACAACACATGATCCGTGGTAAGGTGTACCCGTGATTCAAGGTAGTGGGCCAAGAAAAATCGGTACGATTCTGATTTAAAATAATTTTATGAATTATTAAAAATAGTATACTTACTTCGATGCCTAGAGACATGAAAAACCAAAGAATGCTCGTGTATATGTCATTTGTTTTTGATTGATAGACCCTTAAAACTTGAAGTTTTGTTTTTCTACCTATTTTGGCCTAATTCATGGCTTTGATTTCCCTTCTCTGACCGTGTCATAACTTAAAATTTGGACAAAACAACAAAAACACAATTTGTTGTCATCGCAAAAACAACAGAAAAACGTAAATCGCGATATGTTCGATAAAATAAAGGAAACATTGTACTCACACTTTTCTCCCGTAAAAAAAAATAAAACACAAGAGGGCCATGATGGCCCTGGATCGCTCACCTGATCCATAGTGTAACAAGTGTGCCCCAGAGAGGGCCATTATTGGTCCCAGGGCTTTAATGTGCATAATGTTGAGGGAAGTCTTAAAGGTGAAGGTTCATACCAAACATCAACAAAGGCTATAATTTGAACAATCTTGGCAAAGGTCCACTAGATGAAGCTACACATCAAATTTCAAAGACCTGGGCTTGGCGGTTTCAGAGAAGAAGATTTTTAAAGATTTTGCCTATATAAGCCTATGTAAAACCAAAGGGCCCCGGGACGGGGGCATTTTTTGCCCCAGCACTATAATTTGAACACTCTTGGTAGGGGTCCACTAGATGAAGCTTCATACCAAATATCAAAGACCTGGGCCTTTGGTTTCAGAGAAGAAGGTTTTTAAAGATTTTCCCTATATAAGCCAATGTAAAACCAAAGGGCCCCGTGGCGGGGCCATTTTTTGTCCCAGCACTAAAATTTGAACAATCTTGGTAGGGGTCCACTAGATGAAGCTTCATACCAAATATCAAAGACATGGGCCTTGTGGTTTCAGAAAAGAAGATTTTTAAAGATTTTCCCTATATAAGCCAATGTAAAACCAAAGGGCCCCGTGGCGGGGGGCATTTTTTGTCCCAGCACTAAAATTTGAACAATCTTGGTAGGGGTCCACTAGATGAAGCTTCATACCAAATATCAAAGTCCTGGGCCTTGTGGTTTCAGAGAAGAAGATTTTTAAAGAGTTTCCCTATATAAGTCTATGTAAAACCAAAGGGCCCCCGGGCGGGGGCATTTTTGGCCCCAGCACTATAATTTGAACAATCTTGGTAGGGGTCCACTAGATGAAGCTTCATACCAAATATCAAAGACCTGGGCCTTGTGGTTTCAGAGAAGAAGATTTTTAAAGATTTTCCCTATATAAGCCAATGTAAAACCAAAGGGCCCCGTGGCGGGGGCATTTTTTGTCCCAGCACTAAAATTTGAACAATCTTGGTAGGGGTCCACTAGATGAAGCTTCATACCAAATATCAAAGTCCTGGGCCTTGTGGTTTCAGAGAAGAAGATTTTTAAAGATTTTCCCTATATAAGCCTATGTAAAACCAAAGGGCCCCGGGGCGGGGGCATTTTTGGCCCCAGCACTATAATTTGAACAATCTTGGTAGGGGTCCACTGGATGAAGCTTCATACCAAATATCAAAGACCTGGGCCTTGTGGTTTCAGAGAAGAAGATTTTTAAAGATTTTCCCTATATAAGCCTATGTAAAACCAAAGGGCCCCAGGGCGGGGGCATTTTTGGCCCCAGCACTATAATTTGAACAATCTTGGTAGGGGTCCACTAGATGAAGCTTCATACCAAATATCAAAGACCTGGGCCTTGTGGTTTCAGAGAAGAAGATTTTTTAAGTTTTTGGGGAAAAAAATCTGTTTTTGGCTCCTATGACCTAGATGTGCAACGGACCGGAACCATTTGAACAACTTTGAAAGGGGACCACCTAAGGATCATTCCTGTGAAGTTTGGTCAAAATCCGATCAGTGGTTTAGGAGGAGATGTCGTTTAAAGAAATTGTTTACGCACGGACGCACGGACGCACGGACGGACGCACGACGGACGACGGACAAAAAGTGATCCCAAAAGCTCACCTCGTCACTACGTGACGGTGAGCTAAAAACGGTAGCGTTTGTTGTACTCAGTCGCGTCACGTTGTACCGCGGTAACCCGTGTGATATATGTCTTTTTCAAATATTATAAGGTCACCTACTTACTAAGAGCTACAATCTTATAGCCACGTCATAAGAAATGGTGTTTTTGCCATTGGAGAACAACAAAGGCGCTGGTCAGACTGCGCGTCTTGACCTGTGCCTTTGTGTTCGCGCGCAGTTTGACCTGCGCCTTTGTGTTCGCTGTTTAGACAACGATTTTGTTTTGTTTGTTTGACTTTAGGTTTAACGACCCCGTCAACACTGTAAAGGTCATTTTGGAGACGTTGCTTCCAATTTTGTGGAACTTTTACCCGATATTGAAATGAAATGACATCTCAAGCCCTGCCGCCAAATGAAACCAACAGGGTTTATAAGCATGGACGGTCCGCCTCGCACCGCGGTTCTTGGACAGGCTTAGATCCTCTAAGCGGTTTACCAGTACTAGTGTGCGGGCCGGATTCAGCTCTGCGTGGAAGCATCATGCAGCCCATATATTTCTTCAAGCCCCTATGGGCGGGGGCTGTAGACAGTACAATACATACATAATATTAAGAGGCCCCCGCCCATCGGGGCTTGAAAAAATAGATGAGCTACATGATGCTTCCTCGCAGAGTTGAAACTGACCACACACGAGTACTGGGATCTAAGCCTGCCCAGGCAAAGCGGCGCGAGAGTCGGACCGTCCATGCTTATAAACCCTATTGGTTTCATTGGGCGGCAGGAATTGAGATGTAATTTCATCTCAGTGTCGGGTAAAAGTCCCACAAAATTGGAAGCAACGTCTCCAAAATTACCTTTACAGTGTTGACGGGGACGTTAAACCTCAAATCAAACAAACAAAACAAAAACAAGAAGCCCACGCCCATCGGGGCTTGAAGAAATAGATGGGCTGCATGATGTTTCCTCGCAGAGTTGAAACCGAACACACACGAGCACTGGTAAACCGCTTAGAGGATCTAAGCCTGCCCAGGCAAAGCAGTGCGAGTCGGAAAGAGGAAAGACCATGCTAATAAACCCTAAGTGTTTCATTGGGCGACAGGGCTTAGGATGTCATTTCATCTCAGTGTCGGTAAAAGTCCCACAAAATTGGAAGCAACGTCTCCAAAATGACCTATACAGTGTTGACGGGGACGTTGAACCTCAAATCAAACAAACAAACATAAATACAAGACTCTCGCTATAGCCGTTGGAGCTGAGCAAGGCGGTTTGTATCTAATCTGGTCGCAAATCCAGGAGACAAGGTTTCTAGCGACATGGCTTATATTTGAATGGAAACTACTCAATGGCAGGCTGATCAAGGTATGGATCTACAGAAAGCTAGAAGCCTCAGTGGTGTAGTGGTTACGCTACTCGCTTTGTAAACCAGGGGTCGCAGGATCGTTCCCGGGCTTCTCCAGACTTTCGGATGAGTCCCGTCTCCGTATGACCTTAGCTGTTGGTGGGGCGTAAAACTCAAACATTCACTCAGACATAACACATTGGTATTTTGCTGGCTCTTCATAGTCAACGGGTTTATGACCTTTGTTTATGCTATTTTTTCCGTTATTTTTTTTTCCTTTCAGGGCGACCATCCTTTAACACAAGATACGTTAAATGGCAAAGAATTCCGACTATGGCTTTGTCCCTGTCAAGCATCAAACAGTGGGCCAACGTCGGGCCGACAACGTTAAGAGGACGTTGCTACGTCGTATCGTTGTCAGCCCGACACTGGTCCGGCATTTTTTGCTCGGGTTGTGTAGAAACTACACAATGGCAGGCTGATCAAGGTATGGCTCTACAGAAACCGAAGTCATAATTCATTAGTATTTGCCGGTTCTTCATAGTCAATCATACCGGGTTGATGCGCCGGCCGACCTTTGTTTACACCAATTTTTTTTCCTTTCAGGACGACTAACCTTTTACACAAGATACGTATAACGGGTGATCCAATATGAAAAAAGAATTCCGACTATGGCTTTGTCCCTGTCAAGCATCAAACAGTGGGCCAACGTCGGGCCGACAACGTTAAAGAGGACGTTGCCACGTCGTATCGTTGTCAGCCCGACACTGGCCCGGCACTCTTTGCTCGGGCTGGGATCGCGCCTCTGAAAGTCAAAGCTGACCTCAAGATAGGGGTCGGTGCTTGGTTTGACAAACGAATGGACGAAAAACATGTACACTTCACAATTTTCAGTTCTGTGGTGCATTTCAAAGAAAGAATGTACACTGTACTGGTTACCGCTCATATATAAGCCTTCCCAGGAAAAGTGTGCATAGATAAACTGACCGGCTCAGAAATGACCTAAATAGGATTTGAAACTTAACGTCCCCGTCAACACAGTTTTTTGTTTGGTTTGAGGTTTAACGTCCCCGTCAACACTGTAAAGGTCATTTTGGATACGTTGCTTCCAATTTTGTGGGACTTTTACCCGATGTTGAGATGAAATGGCATCTCAAGCCCTGTCGCCCAATGAAACCAACAGGGTTTATTAGCATGGACGGTCCGCCTCGCACCGCGGTTCCTGGACTGGCTTAGATCCTCTAAGCGGTTTACCAGTACTAGTGTGCGGGCCGGATTCAGCTCTGCGTGGAAGCAACATTCAGCCCATATATTTCTTCAAGCCCCTATGGGCGGGGGCGGCCGTCAACACAGTAAAGATCACTTTGGTGACGTTGCTTCCAATTTTGTGGGACCTATGCCCGACATTGAGATGAAATGGCATCTCAAGCCGTGCCACCCAATGAAACTAAAAGGGGTTTATAAGCACGGACGGGCCGATTCGCAACGCATTGTCTGGGCAGCCTTAGTTCCTCTGAGCGGTTTACCAGTACTCGTGTGTGGATCGGTTTCAGCTATGTATGGAAGCATCATGCGTTCTGCGCTGTCTGATCTGGGTCTGCACTGTTTGCCAAGTACCCCATTTAGTGGTTTCCGGTACTAAATGGGTTAAAACTAACGTTATCATCAATCCACAGTGTCCATTATAAAGAGTGTCAGGCCTATTTCTGTCGCTTTTATTCAATTTTCGAAGGAGAATTCTGTTCGCTCACAGTGCAGACCGTGATCAGACGCCGATTTGTGCGGCATCTGACCTGGGCCAGTACTGTTTTCCCATTACGAAAACAAGCCCATACAAATATATTGGAAACTTTACCTCCGAAAAATCGATTTTTTTAGATAAAAAATGTGAATTTTTTTCTTATTTCTACTCAAAATATAGATTGTGGGTACTAGATAGAACCGCCTCATCGAGGCGATTCTAACGAGTACCCATAATCTATATTTTAGAGCATAAATAAGGAAAATAAGGATAACCCCTGTAAACCCCAGTTTTACAATATACAAGCGGGGTTCAAGGGGGTCAGATTTATACAGTCGTGTTTACGTGATGCAGGGAACCCGTTTAGGGTGTTTCCCGCCTGAAATGGGTTGAATATGACTAATATAGTGGTTTTTGTTTGTTTGCTTGAATTGAGGTTTAACGTTCCAGTCAACACTTTTTATGTCATATTGGAGACGTTGCAACCAATTTTTACCCGGCATGGGGATGAAAGGACTTCTCAAGCCCTGTCGCCGAATGAAACCAATGGAGCTAATATGCATTGGACGGTCCGAACCACACCACTTTGCCAGGGCAGGCTTTGCCCTTCTAAGCGGTTTATCAGTTCTATAAAAGGGTTATCCTTTGGAAGCAAGGAATACACCACAGAAGTGAAAAATATGGAGTGTACATGTTTTCTGGACTCATTTGCAGTCGGTTTCAACTTTGCATTGAAGCACCATGCAGTCCAATCTTTTTCTTCAAGCCCCGATGTGCGGGAGCCAAAAATACAGTGAAGTAAAATTCCACAATTGACAGCACCTAAAATTTAGACTAAATCTGCTTTCAAAGGATTATTGAGAAGATTTCCGTTATTCCTTGTGTTGAACAGCCCCCAAGGGGGTCTTACTTTTACTGTATACTAATATATTTGCAGAACAGAAGTGAGCAGCTTTTAAAAATGCAAAAGCTGCTCACATTTTTTTCAGCAAAAATACCAGTCTGAGAGTATTACATGTACATATTGTACTGGAACAGTTAACCCTTACCATGCTGTTCCCGACAACAACTATCTTTGCAAACAGTGTAGAACCATATCAGATAGCTTCTGAAGAAGTCATCTGATCAGGATCTACACTGTGTATCATGTAGTTTGTGAATTCGGAGGAAAATATTACATCAAGTAATCTGATTGGCTGTTGGTCTGGAATGGGAGTGGCTAATTTAAATATTCAGCAGGATAAGGGTTAATAATTTGACCACTCGTTAAGCTAACGACAACTGGACCCTGGTCCCACACTCCGAAGACAGAGTTTCTTGTGGCGGGACACAGTTATTAACCCTTTTTGTACCAAATGGAATCTTCCTCCTTATATATAGCAGGAGTTCATTTCAAAATTTAGGAGTGTCAGGTTGTGTTTTCATCAAAATTTATTTTGAAAATGACTGAACTTTTAGCAAATAGTGAAGGCCCTGATCAGACGCCGCGTCTGATCTGGGCCTGCACTGTTTGCCGGGGGTACCCGTTTTTGGGTTTCTGGTACTAAATGGGTTAATTTAGCTTTTATAATTTGACTTTCCTAGAGAAAGCGTTACTTCTTATGGGGAATGAACCCCACTTTGTATAGAGGAAACTGTCTTTTTTTCTTTGCTGTTGGGTTTAACGTCCCTTTCAAGATTATTTCACTTATTTCGAGCCGATCGTTAATCAGAGGTGGGCGAAAACCGATGTGCCCGGAGAAAAATCACCTGACCTTCCGTTGCAGGTCTTGGCGTCGCACATGTGGCCCGAGCGAGGCGCGAACCACGGGATGACAGACGTAATGATTGAGAGTCAGCGCTGTTATCCAATAGTTTAGAAGCCTCCGTGGTGTAGTGGTTACGCTACTCGCCTAGTAAACCAGGGGTCGCAGGATCGATCCCGGGCTTATCCAGACTTTAGGATGAGTCTTTAAACCGAGGTCCCGTCTCCGTTTGACCTTAGCTGTTGGTGGGACGTAATACTCAAAACACTCACTCACTCTTACCCATTAGGCCACGGAGGCCCGTTAACTGAGGGTTACATTGGTATATATATTATTCTACTGTTATGATTTCTGCTCTAAAGAATACATCAGGTTAACATGTCCGTGTAATGAACACCCCTCTAAACTCCACTTTTTACAGAGAAAAGAGGGGTTTGTTGGGATAATAATTACTTTCCTTATTTTTGGTCAAAACATAGATTTTGGCTGCTCGTTAGAACCGCCGCATTGCGGAGGTTCTAACGATCACCCAAAATCTATACTTAAACAAGAAATAAGAAAAGAAAAAATAAACATTTTCAATTGAAAACTGCTAGGGTCAGAGATAGGAGGGGTGCCATTTTTGCAAGCGGGTATCATAATTATCGTAATGGGTTGTGGGTACTTATTAGAACCGTTCCTGTGAGGCGGTTTTGTTTGTTTGATTTGAGGTTTAACGTCCCCGTCAACACTGTAAAGGTCATTTTGGAGACGTTGCTTCCAATTTTGTGGGACTTTTACCCGACATTGAGATGAAATGACATCTCAAGCCCTGTCGCCCAATGAAACCAATAGGGTTTATTAGCATGGAGGCGGTTCTAACGAGTACCCACAACCTATGTCTTGGAGCAGAAAGAAGGAAAATAATGTTCACCCCCGTAAACCCCAGTTTTCTCTATATAAACTGAGGTTTAGTGGGGTCTTTATTTCACGGACTTGTTCACGTGATGATCAGCTCTGCGTGGAAGCATCATGCAGCCCATATATTTCTTCAAGCCCCTATAGGCGGGGGCTTAAACCCAGTGAGGTGGTTCTAACAAGCACCCACAATCTATGTTTGGGGTATTAAAACCGCGAAAACATAAAAAAAATCATCAGGAAAAGAACCGTTATGAGATATAATAGATTGCCCGTAGTAACAGGATGTGTTATCGCAATTATTTTAATACAAAGAAAATAACACAAAGATCGCATTCCTATAAACTTTCCCACCACGTGAACAAGTCCGTGAAATTAAGACCCCCTAAACCCCACTTTATATAGAGAAAAATGGGGTTTACGGGGTATACATCATTTTTCTTATTTCTTCTTCAAGACATAGGTTGAGGGTACTCGTTAGAACCGCCTAACTGAGGCGGTTCTAACAAGCACCCTCAACCTATGTTTGGAGCATTTATAAGAAATATTTCGCAGATTTTTTATCAGAGAAGTAGCCATTTTGGATATGTGAAAAATGCACTGTGTCGCACGGATATGTTATCGTAATGCGAAAATGGGGTGTCTACTCTGCTCTGCTCACCAGGAGCAAATTCTTTCCTTTACGAATAGACCACTACTGGTGATCGTGCAGTGTTAGGGAAATTGCACACGGAGCTTTAAAAAGGCATTGCAGTGAAACAGTTTGGTTCTATACCCATCTTGCTTTCTGTAAAGTACCATGACTTTAGAAAGTTCAACACCAATTGTAAAACCCCTTTTTTTACAGAGAAAAGTGGTTGTTTACACGGTTTTATATGATTTTTCAAATTCTGGCTAGAAATCGAGATAGAAATCGAGATATATACCAGGGAGGTAAGTCCCCCTAGGAATCCCCATCCCCCACCACCACCCCACTCCCCCTTTGAGCACCCATTATCTGCGTTTGCAGATAAGAAAAGGGATACATTTCATCTCAATGTCGGGTAAAAGTCCCTCAAAATTGGAAGCAGTATCTCCAAAATGACCCAAATAATGTTTACGGGGACGTTAAACCTCAATTCAAACAAACAAACCACAAATCCATAGAGCAACAACAATAGAGAGAGAGAGAGAGAGAGAGAGAGAGAGAGAGAGAGAGAGAGAGAGAGAGAGAGAGAGCTACAATTTCGGTGTCATGAACGAAGGCAATCAAAGATCTAAGATCGAACTTTTTTTTGGCTCAAGCTCCTTTTGAGCCTTGAAAATGTTATTTAGATAGGGGTAGTTCGAGCCACTGATGGTCAACGGCAGCGTAAGATCGGGAGTTCATCATCATCATCATCGTCGTCGGATTTTTTATTAACGTGCAGGTACAGGGGCAACATCCACGCGTGTGACCACTTCTAGGTCTGCTTGCTGCACGCACCAGATCTCACACCAAGGAATTTACCATAACCGTGCATGGCTTTCGAGGCGTAGTGGATAAGAGCACTGTATCTAAAATATAAGGGCTCTCACCACTGCGGGTCGAGCCTGGCTTGAGTCACATGTAGGACGATGTAGGACGCCAAGTTCTGCAACGGAAGGTCCGATGGTTTTTCTGAGGGTACTTTAGTTTTTCGCTCACCTCGGCTCGAAATAAGCGAAACAATCTTGAAAAGGCCATAAAAACAAAAACCAAAGCTACCGTTCCAACAAGCATACACAACCTATGTTTGGGGCATAGGGGCTTGAATCATGAAAAAAAAAAAAAAATTAAAAAAAAAAAAAAACTTTTTTTTTTCAATTTTTTTTTTTTTTTTTTTTTTTTCATTTTTCATGATTCAAGCCCCTATGGTTTGGGGCATTAAAATCGCGAATACAAAAAAAATCATCAGGAAAAGAACCGTTATGAGATACATAGTGTATAATAGACAACCCTAACTAACGGTATATGTTAACGCAATTAGTTTTAATACAAAGAAAATTACTCAAAGATAGCATTCCTATAAACTTTCCCATCACGTGAACAAGTTCGTGAAATGAAGACCCCATCCTAAGCCCCATTTTATATAGAGAAAATTGGGGTTTACGGAGGTATACATCATTTTCTTATTTCTTCTCCAAGACATAGGTTGTGGGTACTCGTTAGAACCGCCTCAGTGAGGCGGTACTAACGAGCACCAACAACCTATGTTTGAAGTAAAATTAACAGAAACTCAACAGATTTTCATCAGAACAGTAGCCATTTTGGAGATGTGAAAAATGCACTATGTCGCACGGGTGTGTTATCATAATGATAGATTGCTCTAAGTAACACAAAGATCGCATTCCTATAAACTTTCCGAAAAGGGAGTGTCTACTCTTCTCTGCTCACCAGGAGCAAATTCTTTCCTTTACGAATAGACCCCTACTGGTGATCCTGCAGTGTTAGGGAAATTGCACACGGAGCTTTAGAACTCGTACCATGACTTTAGAAAGTTCAACACCAATTGTAAAACCCATGTTTTACAGAGAAAAGTGGTTGTTTACACGGTTTTATATTATACTCCAAATTCTAGCTAGAAATCGTGATAGAAATCGAGATAGATACCAGGGAGGAAAGTCCCCGCAGGAATCCCCCTCCCCCGCCACCTCCCCCTTTGAGATAAGATAAGTGTTACATTTCATCTCAATGTCTGGTAAAAGTCCCACCAAATTGGAGAATGTAGGAAAGAAAGTATCAGGAAAAAAAGTATCCGGAAAAAAAGTATCGGAAAAAAAAGAATCCGGAAAAAAGTATCAGGAAAAAAATATATAGGTCATTTTGGAGACGTCGCTACTAATTTGTGGGACTTTTACCCGAAATTGAGATGAAATGACATCTCAAGCCCTGCCGCCAAATGAAACCAAATTGGGTTCATGGGCATGGAGGCCTGACTTGCACACTTTAGTTTGTTTAATTGGAGGTTTAACCTCCCTGTCTACGCTATATAGCCTTATAGGTCCTTTTGGAGACATTGCTCCCAACTTGTGGGACTTTTACCTTACACTGAGATGAAATGACATCTCAAGCCCTGCTGCACAATGAAACCAAATAGGGTTCATCAGCTTGGAGATCCGACTTGCACACTTTACCTTGTTTAATTGGAGGTTTAACATCCAAGTCTACACTATATAGGTCATTTTGGAGACGTTGCTTCCAACTTGTGGGACTTTTACCCGACATTGAGATGAAATGACATCTCAGGCCCTGCCGCCCAATGAAACCAAATAGGGTCCATGAGCATGGAGGTCTGACTTGTAGTTTCTTTAATTGGAGGTTTAACATCACCATCTACACTATAGGTCATTCTGGAGGTGAGGAGGAATTTTACCCGACACTGAGATGAAATGACTTCTCACGCCCTTTTATTAGGTAAGGATTACAGAGATAGGTTGCAAAATTGATTATTAAACTGAAAAACAAAGCAAAACATACAAAAGTATCCAAATTATTATATCATTGTAACATCAGAAGTGAATCTGGTTAAAACTGATACTTTTTTCCGGATACTTTTTTTCCTACCCAAAACTGATACTTTTTTTCCGATACTTTTTTTCCTGATACTTTCTTTCCGATTACCCAAATGACATCTCAGGCCCTGCCGCCCAATGAAACCAAATAGGGTCCATGAGCATGGAGGTCTGACTTGTAGTTTCTTTAATTGGAGGTTTAACATCACCATCTACACTATAGGTCATTCTGGAGGTGAGGAGGAATTTTACCCGACACTGAGATGAAATGACTTCTCACGCCCTTTTATTAGGTAAGGATTACAGAGATAGGTTGCAAAATTGATTATTAAACTGAAAAACAAAGCAAAACATACAAAAGTATCCAAATTATTATATCATTGTAACATCAGAAGTGAATCTGGTTAAAACTGATACTTTTTTCCGGATACTTTTTTTCCTACCCAAAACTGATACTTTTTTCCGATACTTTTTTTCCTGATACTTTCTTTCCGATTACTCAAATTGGAAGCAGCGTCTACAAAATGACCTAAATAGTGTTGACGGTGACGTTAAACCTCAATTCAAATAAACAAACCACAAAACCAGTTTCCATAGAACAACAACAACTGAGAGAGAGAGAGAGAGAGAGAGAGAAAAAAAAAAGAGAGAGAACTACAATTTCGGTTTCATGAAAGAAGACAATCAAAGATCAAATATCGAACTTCTTTTGGCTCAAACCCCTTTCGAGCCATGAACATGTTATTTAGATAGGGGTAGTTCGAGCCACTGATGGCCAACGGCAGCGTAAGATCGGGAGGTCATCATCATCATATCATCATTATCATCATCATCATCGTCGTCGTCGTTGTCTTTGTCGTCGGATTTTTTTATTTACGTGCAGGTACAGGTGCAACATCCACATGTGGGACCCCTTCCAGGCTGGCTTGCTGCACCCACCAGATCTAACACCAAGGAATTTACAATTAACGTGCATGGCTTTCGAGGCCTAGTGGATATTTGTTTGTTTGTTTGATTTTAGGTTTAACGACCCCGTCAACACTGTAAAGGCATAGTGGATAAGAGCGCTTTATCTAAAATATTAGGTCTCTCACCACTGTGGGTCGAGCCTGGCTTGAGTCACATGTAGGACGCCAAGTTCTGCAACGGAAGGTCAGACGGTTTTTCTGAGGGTACTCCCGTTTTCTCGAAATAAGCGAAACACTCTTGAAAAAGGCCATAAAACCGAAAACCAACGAAAAAGGTGAGACAATTAAAATGCAATGAAATTATTGTTTTATTAGTAAAATGTCCTTTTCTGACATATTTTGATGGATATGTCTAGTTCGCACTCATACCACCAGACTTCTTTTATTTCACACATTCTTGCGTAACTTTAGTGTCATAACAAGTATATATGCCTGTCGAAACAATGCTCAAACAGATCTGCCGTATCTCCGTTACCCCAGGTATTTATCTCTTTATTTATTTATTTTGTCAAGTGAAAGCAAACTTTATTTAGCTAAAATACTGACTTTTTCATTCATTTAATTTTTTTTTAGCTAGACAATCTGTTTTGTTTGTTTGATTTTAGGTTTAACGTCCCCGTCAACACTGTATAGGTTATTTTGTAGACGTCGCTTCCAATTTTGTGGGACTTTTACCCGACATTGAGATGAAATGACTTCTCAAGCCCTGCCATCCAATGAAACAAGGGTTTTTATGCATCGGCGGTCCAACGGCACTACTTTTGCTGGGCAAGCTTAGAACCTCTAAGCAGTTTACTAGTATTCGTGCGGTCGGTTTCAGCTCTGCGTGGAAGCATCATACAGCCCAATCCATTTCTTCAAGCCCCGATGGGCGGGGGCCGCTAGACAATCTGTAAAGTGTCGGTTAATACCGGTTTCATTAAGATAACTTTGTGGTACAATTGTAGAACTAACATTTGAGTCGGGGCACAGCATTTCCTACAATTTACATTGCGCCCAGCGAAGAATCAGATCAGCTTGTGCATCCATATAGTCGGAATAGAGACTTCTCTAGCTGCATGAAGGAGCATTGTGTCCTTTGATTTCCTTAGAGCGCACAACGAAGACTCTGATCAGACTGCGCGGATGCGCAGGCTGATCTGAGTCTTCGTTGGGCGCACATGTAAATTGTAGGAATTGCGGTGCCCCGGTTCATTTTTAGATCAAGGTCTACACTGACAAGCTACACTGTTTGCTTACATTACAGGCATTTAAGGGTCAGACGCAGCCTGATCAGGGGCTCAGGGGATCTGCCCTATTGCCTGAAAAAGGATTAAACGGAACAGTTAACGTCTCAGCCCCATCCCAAGACTGTTTCCCAGCCTATACTAAGACTCACCAGTACTCTCAGTGTTTTGATTCATTAAAGGGCTCAGAGACTATTTGTGCACAGTGCAACTGAATCTTTGTCTTTATAATGTGCCTTTCAGCAGCTTCTGAATAGACTAAAAAGGCATTTTCAATGCCAAATATTTTGCTTTAGATATGTAAAGGCCATTTTTATTTATTTCTTGTTTGAAACGTATATAGAGGCGATTCTAACAAGTACCCACAACCTTAGTTTCTGCTCGTTCCTAGAAGCCTCCGTGGTGCAGTGGTTATGCTACTCGCCTTGTAAAACAGGGGTCGAAAGATCGATCCCGCGCTTCTCCAGACTTTCGCCGAGATCCCGTTTCCCTATGACCTTAGACACTCAATTCTGCTCGTTCATCCTTACCTAAAACTGTATATAATTGCCCATTCCCGTCGGGAGAAAATTCTTTAAAAAGTAGTCTCCTATCGGAAAAAAGTGTTTTCTTTCTTTCTTTCTTTCTTTCTTTCTTTCTTTTAGCATTTTCTTGTTCAGGGTACCATTTCTTCTGGTCTCACCAGATCAGACAGTTTGTCTTATTTCTTTTTCTCTACTACGGGTGCCTAGACCAGTTCCTGTCTTACATGAGGACATTCCTGGTAGTTTTCAACAGTTCTGTTGCACACTATATCTTGGCCCCGTCCACAGGGGCTTGACGAAATAAATGGGCTGCGTGTTGCTTCCACGCGGAGCTGAAACCGACCGCATACGAGTACTGGTAAACCGCTTAGATGATCTAAGCCTGTCCAGGCAAAGCGGTGCGAGTCGGACCGTCCATGCTTATAAACCCTATTGGTTTCATTGGGAGACAGGGCTTGAGATGTCAATTCACGTCAATGTCGGGTAAATGTCCCCCAAAATTGGAAGCAACGTCTCCAAAATGACCTATATAGTGTTGACGGGGACGTTAAGCCTGAAATCAATCAAACAAACTAACAAAGCACTTTATATTCCTAGGTTTGAAATTTCACGAAAAACGAATTTTCTATGTAAACCAAAAAAAAAAAGTATTCGTGTTAACTTCAAAGGTTCCTGGCCATTTTTTCTTGAAATGGGTGAATATAAGGATCAACCATGGATTTTCGTGCATTAACATTCGCCGGGTCCCGAGAAAGATGTTTGAACATGAGGCCGCCAGGCCGAATGTTCAAATATCTTCGGAGGGATCCGTCAAATGTTAATGCAATGAAATAACCATGGATTATCGTGGTTCTTGCATAACTTACGATTCCGACAGCAATTATTTTTGATGAAAACGCCCAAAAGCTACATATATACGATTCCGACTGCAATTTTTGATGAAAACGTACAAAAGCTACATCTATACTCTAACAAATGCGACCGGCGAACCAACATGGCGGCCAGTTCAGAATGCTGTTTATAATGGCGTTGTTACGCAGTAACCATCTGACGTCATCATAGAATCCTAAAACGCTACGTTCAGGGCGATAACGTTACGTCGCTCAACGTAACGTAAACAAAGCAAGGCCAGACTTGTGATATCAAAAGCTAAAAATCGATGCTCAAACAGCACGCGAATTTCATGATTTGAACATGGTTTTTGCTGTTTGAGCACGGCATTCGGTCCATTTGACAATGGCTTCAAACAGCTATGCGCATAGATATTTATTATACTTCTTGCACACCAGACAAGGAAATCCGTGATTTTACCCTGGGATAGAAATTTATGTTCTGACCCTGGTGTTCCGACCCAAAATCGAATATAATCGCGTGTTTGATAAATGCACTGGTTGATTACGACCTCGTATGCGCCGTCGTTAAGGTTGGTCAACGTCACAGCAACGTCACTAAACATTCCTGCAGTGTCAACACAATATGGCGGACGTTGGTAACCGAAGTGACTACAGCATTAAAAATCCACGCTAAGAAATGGAAGGTATGCAAGCAAAAGAATCCAATATGGGTGTGAGGGTCGGATAGAAAAATCCGTCCCTCGGGATCACTGTCAGTGATCCCGAGGGACGGATTTTTCCATCCACCCCTTACGCCCATACAAGATTCTTATATTCTTGTTCGACCTTTTTCTTCATTATAACAAGTCCGTGTAATGAACACCTCCGTAACCGTTTATTAGTAAATTCTTGACAACATATATATAGAGGATCTTACATTAGTGTTCATGTTTTATTGAATTTATTAAACGAGTTGAGGAAAAGGGATAAAATGCGAGTTGAGGAAAAGGGATAAAATGCGAGGCTGTGCCGAGCATTTTATCCCTTTTCCTCAACGAGTTTAATAAATTCAATAATACATGAATTGAATTTATTAAACGAGTTGAGGAAAAGGGATAAAATCCGAGGCTTAAAGCTTCGCATTTTATCCCTTTTCTTCAACTTGTTTAATAAATTCAATAATACATGAGCACGAATGCAAGATTCTATATATCATATGACATTAAAAACGCATTTTATTCACAATTGTTTACAAAAATATCAATATTCCGCTATTAGTAAACGCGACGTCGTTAAGGACGTCGTACATGTAACGTTACAGGATGCATCTAGCTAATTTGCATATTTAATCCACTAGTGGATTATCGAAAATATTACATGGCGTTATTACACTCTCAGACGCGGCGTCATATGATAAACATGCATAGTACATACATAGGCATCAAAGGATATAATGAAATACAAACATACAAAATATTAATAATCTCAAACTCACTTTATATAGAGAAATCTGGGGTTTACAGGGCTATACACTATTTTTCTTATCATCTTTCTCATAGGCGAAGGGTGTTGGTACTCCTAAGACCTGCCTCTATGAGGCGGTTCTAACGTGGACGTTAAAGGCATTTATTCTTGATTTTATTGAGGACTATCATTTCATTACATAGTATTATGTAGTCCTCGGAGTTGACTTAAGAGAAGTCCTCTGTCTGCAACAGGTAAGTAACCATCTGACGTCATCATAGAATCCTAAAACGCTACGTTCAGGGCGATAACGTTACGTCGCTCAACGTAACGTAAACAAAGCAAGGCCAGACTTGTGATATCAAAAGCTAAAAATCGATGCTCAAACAGCACGCGAATTTCATGATTTGAACATGGTTTTTGCTGTTTGAGCACGGCATTCGGTCCATTTGACAATGGCTTCAAACAGCTATGCGCATAGATATTTATTATACTTCTTGCACACCAGACAAGGAAATCCGTGATTTTACCCTGGGATAGAAATTTATGTTCTGACCCTGGTGTTCCGACCCAAAATCGAATATAATCGCGTGTTTGATAAATGCACTGGTTGATTACGACCTCGTATGCGCCGTCGTTAAGGTTGGTCAACGTCACAGCAACGTCACTAAACATTCCTGCAGTGTCAACACAATATGGCGGACGTTGGTAACCGAAGTGACTACAGCATTAAAAATCCACGCTAAGAAATGGAAGGTATGCAAGCAAAAGAATCCAATATGGGTGTGAGGGTCGGATAGAAAAATCTGTCCCTCGGGATCACTGTCAGTGATCCCGAGGGACGGATTTTTCCATCCACCCCTTACGCCCATACAAGATTCTTATATTCTTGTTCGACCTTTTTCTTCATTATAACAAGTCCGTGTAATGAACACCTCCGTAACCGTTTATTAGTAAATTCTTGACAACATATATATAGAGGATCTTACATTAGTGTTCATGTTTTATTGAATTTATTAAACGAGTTGAGGAAAAGGGATAAAATGCGAGTTGAGGAAAAGGGATAAAATGCGAGGCTGTGCCGAGCATTTTATCCCTTTTCCTCAACGAGTTTAATAAATTCAATAATACATGAATTGAATTTATTAAACGAGTTGAGGAAAAGGGATAAAATCCGAGGCTTAAAGCCTCGCATTTTATCCCTTTTCTTCAACTTGTTTAATAAATTCAATAATACATGAGCACGAATGCAAGATTCTATATATCATATGACATTAAAAACGCATTTTATTCACAATTGTTTACAAAAATATCAATATTCCGCTATTAGTAAACGCGACGTCGTTAAGGACGTCGTACATGTAACGTTACAGGATGCATCTAGCTAATTTGCATATTTAATCCACTAGTGGATTATCGAAAATATTACATGGCGTTATTACACTCTCAGACGCGGCGTCATATGATAAACATGCATAGTACATACATAGGCATCAAAGGATATAATGAAATACAAACATACAAAATATTAATAATCTCAAACTCACTTTATATAGAGAAATCTGGGGTTTACAGGGCTATACACTATTTTTCTTATCATCTTTCTCATAGGCGAAGGGTGTTGGTACTCCTAAGACCTGCCTCTATGAGGCGGTTCTAACGTGGACGTTAAAGGCATTTATTCTTGATTTTATTGAGGACTATCATTTCATTACATAGTATTATGTAGTCCTCGGAGTTGACTTAAGAGAAGTCCTCTGTCTGCAACAGGTAAGGGGCCTCCTTGGGGAAAATCAATAAATTACTTACTGTTGACTGGTGTACATTATTGATTTTCCTCTTAAGTGCCTCAGTCAGGGGATTCAACAAGAGCTACTTATCGACCTATTAAGGACCGCCTTTGATCTGCTGTTGTCAGTATATTACAGGGGGCAATAAAACAATTATGAACACACCGTGTGTTCTACTGTTACAGAATAAATGCCTTTAAACCTCAAATCAAACAAAACAATTTACTGTCTTGAAGTAAGTCCAGGAAGGAATTCATGCGCCTTGCCCTATTTGTTGGCTGCACATTTGAAAAAGCATAATTCGGAGAAAACAAAGGGCTTGTTTACTCCTATCTCGTCCCATATGTATTTTTTGCAGATTTCCAGAATGCTGAAAATAGCTGCCCTCTTGCTTCTCGGAGTTGTTGCCAGTCAGGCAGACTACTATGGGAAGATAGGTGGAATCCGCCCTAAGAAATTCGGCGGCGGAATCAGCCTTGGTTATGGCGGGAAGAAGTATGGTGGAATGAGCCTTGGCGGAAGTTGGGGCAAAAAATACGGAGGAAGCTGGGGCCCAAAGTATGGCGGTAGTTTAGGAGGAACATATGGCGGTAGCTGGGGCAAAAGATACAGTGGAAGCTTGGGCCCAAAATACGGCGGTAGTTTAGGAGGAACATATGGCGGTAGCTGGGGCAAAAAATACGGCGGAAGCTTGGGCCCAAAATACGGCGGTAGTTTAGGAGGAACATATGGCGGTAGCTGGGGCAAAAGATACAGTGGAAGCTTGGGCCCAAAATACGGCGGTAGTTTAGGAGGAACATATGGCGGTAGCTGGGGCAAAAAATACGGTGGAAGCTTGGGCCCAAAATACGGCGGTAGTTTGGAAGGAACATATGGCGGTAGCTGGGGCAAAAAATACGGCGGAAGCTTGGGCCCAAAATACGGCGGTAGTTTAGGTGGAACATATGGCGGAAGCTGGGATAAAAAATACGGCGGAAGCTGGGGATACGGTGGAAGTTTGGGCCCAAAATATGGTGGTAGTTTGGGAGAAACATATGGCAGTAGCTTCGGCAGAAAATACGGCGGTAGCTCTGGCAAAAAATACGGTGGAAGCTGGGGCAAGAAATACGGCGGTAGATGGGGCGGAATTTATTCTGGTGAGACATTTATTTAAATCCGATTAACGAAGAAGCTTTTTTTTCTGAAGAATAGCAGCTGTGTCAGCAGAAGAATAAAATCACCCTCTGAAAGAAATCCTTCTTACTCTCGAAATGCACATTCACCCCTTTGTTCATCACGATAACACATCCATGTGATATTGTGCATTTTTCAAACCTCAAAAAGGTATTTTTTCTGAAAAGATTTGTGATATTTTTATTATTTACACTCCTAACATAGGTTTTGTGGCGGTTCTAACGAGTACCCACAGCCTATGTCTTGGAGCAGAAATAAGGAAAATAATGTTTACCCCCGTAAACCCCAGTTTTCTCTATAAAAAAGTGGGGTTTAGGGGGTCATTATTTCACGGACTTGTTCGCGTGATGTTGATCAGTCCTTATCGGGAGACCATCACGAGAACACGCTTATATGATTCTGACCCCCTTAAACCCCACTTTTATATGAGCCGCGCCAAGCGAATTTGGGTCTTCGAGCATTCCGTCAGCACAGCTTTTAACTGCGCATGCCCAGCCATTCAGAGGGGCCCGGGATATGGCTTTCTGTCTGACGGTTCCTCTTGATTCACTGCTTGTATGAGCGATCAGCGAAGGTTCTGGCGAGACTGCGCGGATGCGCAGGCTCGCCTGAACCTTCGCTGCTCGCATAGGCGATAAGTACCAAAATCGCTTGACGGGGCCCATATAGTAAATAAAAAATATCACAATTTTTCTTCTCACGGCGGTAAAGTTTACAATGTATTTATATAGGCGTGTTTTCGTAATGACGTTTGAATCGCGCAATCACGACAAAAAGTCCGTGTGTTGCATGCCCTGGAAAACCCAATTTTATACAGTAAAAAATGGGCCAATAAGGACCTCGCTCTGGTCAAATCATTACGAAAACACGCCTATACAAATACTTTGTCAACTTTACTGCCGAAAATTAAAATTTTAAGATGAAAAATTGAGATATTTTTCTTATTTCTGCTCAAAATATAGATTGTAGGTACTCGTTAGAACCGCCTCATCGATGCGGTTCTAACGAGTACCCACAATCTATATTTTAGAGCAGAAATAAGAAAAATAAGGTTTACCCCTGTAACCCCTAGTTTTACTATATAAAAGTGAGCTTCAAGGGGGTCAAATTTATGTAGGCGTGTTTTCGTGATGTTTGCGATGTCAAGTTCTGCAAATGACGGTCATGTGATTTTTCTTCGTGTACTTTGGTTTTCATCCACCTCTGATTAAAGATCGGCTTGGTATTAGAGAATTGATCTTCAAAGGGCGCCGCCGTTAATCCCAAAATTAAACGTCATGTCAACGCCGTAATTCAGACCCGACAAGCGAAAATATGTCTTCAAACCTGTCCTTCCAGCGAAGACTTCGACAAGCCTGCGCCTTTTCACGGGCTGATCACAGACTTTGCTTTATTGGCTAAGCTACATGGGCTTAATTTGGCCCCGCGCATCGAGGCTTGGAGAAATAGATTTTGCAGCATGATGCTTGCACGCAGAGTTGAAACCGACCATCCATGAGTACTGGTAAAGCGCTTAGAGGGTCTAAGTCTGCCAGGCAAAGTGATGCGAGTCGGACCGTCTCTACATAAACTCTTATGGTTTGTTTGGGCGGCATGCATAAATGGTCATTTTTTCTATATAATCTATACATTTTCATTGCTATAATTATAGGGTTTGTGTGATGAGCTCAAATTTTCTCTGAATCCTTACCACAGTTTGTTACCGATTCTGGTAAACCGAGACTAGCCATTTACTCATTTGTCTTGAAAACAGCTGGACAGCTGGGAAACTTTTCGGCATGGGTATTCACAGTTTCTCCCTAACCGCGTCATACTGTCCAAGAATATTGACCAATCAAAAGAAGATTTGTGCAAGCGTGTCCGCTAACTTCAATCGCCATAGATAAATAAAAGGTCCAGATGCGAGAGAACAACCCTTAGATCGGACTTCCGGGAATAAATCATTCGAAAAATAAAAGAAAAGGGTGCCGATTCGGAAATTCGGACTGTCATTCTTGGATCAATTCTTACTGTTGCTACTGAAGTTCGTTCCATTACGAATACACACCTATACAAATGCATTGTAAACTTTACCACCGAAAAAACGAAAATTTTAAGATGAAAAATTGTGATATCTTTTCTATGTCTGTTCAAAATATAGATTGTGGGTACTCGTTAGAACCGCCTCATTAAGGCGATTCTAACGAGTATTCACAATCTATAGATTGTGGGTACTCGTTAGAACCGCCTCATTGAGGCGATTCTAACGAGTATTCACAATCTATATTTTAGAGCAGAAATAAGCAAAATAAGGTTTACCCCTGAAAACCCCAGTTTTTGCCATATAAAAGTGGGGTTCAAGGGTGTCAAAATTATATAGGCGTGTTTTCGTAGTTTGTGAAATAGTTTATATATGGCAAGTCAAGTGCACAATACATCTTTAAAAAACGGTTTGAACATGAAACCCTAGGGATAGAAATTTATATCCTGACCGTGGTGTTCCGGCCCAAAATCGAATATTATCGCGTGTTTGACAAATGCACTGGTTGAATAAGACTTTGTATGCGCCGTCGTTAAGGTTGATGTCACAGTACGTTACGTGACGTCACTGAACATTCTTGTAGTGTCAACACAATATGGCGGGCGTCGGTAACCGAAGTGACTGCAGCATTGATATCCGAGCTAAGAAATGGAAGAATGCAAGAAAAAGAATCCTATATTGGTGTGGGGGATGGATAGAAAAATCCGTCCCTCGGGATCCGACTGTCCGGCATCAATCGGCAAACTCGTGATGCCGGACAGTGACCCTTTGGACGGATTTTTCAATCCACCTCTCACAACCATATAAGATTCGTATAATATCAATTGTGTCATAATCCAAGTTTGATTTCAAGTTCAAACCGTGGTTTAAAGAATTATTGTGCACATGGCTTGCCATATCTATATAATGCCGTCCAAAATAACTTAAATAACACGGTTTACATGACAAAATGACGGAACAAATGTAGCGCGTGGGTCACTGGGTTTATAAAATCTTTCTGAAATGCATAGTAAGCCAGCCTCGGCGAATGGATGGATTAATCGGTAACTCAATAGAATAAAAAAAAATCCTTATTTCAATGTTTCAGGTGGTAGTCAATTTATCAGCGGCGGTAGCGTAGGCAGCGGAATAATCGGTGGTCCCATTGGCGGTGGTCCAATTGGCGGTGGTATTTCTAATTCTGTCCACGTCCGGGGCTACTTTGGCGGTGATGATGATGATGACAATCGCGGTTTCATCAGATACTCCAGAACTGGCTTCATCCCTGGCTACATCTCTCGCTATAACAACTACAATGATTTCAACAACTTCGACAACAACAATGGTTATAACTACAATGATTTCAACAACTTCAACAATTATAACAACAACAATGGTTACGGAATGATCCGCTACGGAGGAAGACAGTTCGGAGGACAATTCGGCGGAAGATTTGGCGGACATTCTGGCGGAATCTATCGCGGGCTTTCTGGTGGTCGACGTCATGGTCGTTATAACCCATACAGTGTTGTCAGGGGCTAAACTGACAGTAGGTTTTTATCAGCATTGCCATCTCATATGTAGGGAGAATATATCCCTGTAACCTCTCCCGCTGATATTAACGTAATGATCTTAACCCTTATCTTGCTGAATATTCATTTAAGTCACACCCATTTCTGTTTATCAACCAATCAAATTACTTGGTGTAAATTATTGCTACAAATTCATAAACTGAATGCCAAACAGTGAAGATCCTGATCAGATGGCTTCTTCAGAAGCCATCTGATCTGGATCTTCACTGTTTGCAAAGATAGCGGTTGCCGTGAACAGCAAGATAAGGGTTAAGTATTGGGACAGACAGACCTAAGCACACAGTGCATGCCCAGATCCATCTGCTCGTTTTGGACTCCTTGCTGGGTCGTGAAACAAATTTGTTAATATTTTAGGAGTATTACAGCAAGTCCTCAAGGTGTCCCAATTTTTGGATTTTTATGGGATTGAGTAGCGACATCCAGCGAAGACTCAGATCAGCCTCTGCATCAGTGCAGTCTGATCAGAGTTTTCTGTATGGCGTGTCAATGACACAAAACTTACGTAGTTACGGCCCTTTATTTTCTGAAAAACGCGTGACGCGAACTACTTCCACATTTCTTCGACAATTTTGTTAACTTTTTGCATATGCATTTGCAATATGTAGATGTGCCTAACACAAAATTCATTCTGCTCGGATGAAGCGTTTTGGAGTTATGGCCCTTGATTGTCTAAAAATGCGCTAAAAATCTTGTGACGCTAACTTCCTCCACATTTCTTCACCGATTGAGCTGAAACTTTGCATAGCAATCCTTTTGAGGTGAAGGGTGCCTAAAACAATTTTCAAGTTGATCCTATCACCTGCGACGAAGTTACGGCCCTTGATTTTCTGAAAAACGCGTTCGAAAACCTTGTGACCCGAACTATTTCCACATTTCTTCACCGTGTGAGCTGAAACTTTGCACATGCATTCCTTTTGAGGTAAAGAGGTGCTTAACACAATTTTCACGTTGATCCTATCATCTGCGAAGGGGTAACAGCCATTTGTTTTCTGAAAAACGCGTTCTTAAACCTTGTGATGCGAACTACTTCCACATTTCTTCTACAATTTTGTTAAAATTTTATGCCCCCGTAGAAGGGCATATAGGTTTTTGCACTGTCCGTTTGTATGTGGGCTTGTGTGTGGATTTGTGGGTTAGTCCGCACTTTTTTTTTCTTCAAATTAGCTCCCACGGGGGCATTGCTCACTTATAGTGAAAGCTCTTGTTTCTTTCTCTTTCTTTATTTCTCTGTCTTTCCTTCTAATACCTTGACAGATACACCAGATTTAATCCCATTAATACCAGTTGATCATCTGCGTAACAAAGACTTTCTTATGACAACGCATATCGGCCCCCGCCCTTCGGGGCTTGAAGAAATATATGGGCTGCATGATGCTTCCACGCAGAACTGTAACTGACCCGCACACGAGTACTGGTAAACTGCTTAGAGGAGCTAAGCCTGCCCAGGCAAAGCGGTGCGAGTCGGCCCGTCCATGCTTATAAACCCTCTTGGAGTCGTTGGGCGGCTGGGCTTGAGATCTCATTTGATCTCAATGTCGGGTAAAAGTTCCACAAAATTGGAAGCGACGTCTCCAAAATGACCTTTACAGTGCTGACGGAGACGTTAAACCTCAAATCAACCAATCAATCAAAACGACAACGCATATATCGGGAGTATAATCAAAATAGGCTTGCTTAAGACGTAATTTTTAACAGTAGACTACGGTAGCTAAAGTCTTAAAGCGCCACAGAAATTTGTTGAACAGGGGGCATTTTTTTAAATTATTTGTGTTTAGAGTTGACAATCTTGCAGACCAGATAAGGAGATCCGTAGTGTTAGCCTGGAATAGAAATTCTGTTCTTACCCTGGTGTCCTTACCCAAGGCAGCGTAAAATCGAATATTCTCGTGTTAGATAAGCACTGGTTGATTACGACCTTAAATGCACTGACGTCACAGCACGTTATCTGACATCATTAAAATCACACCATTGTGGACAATATGGCGGACGGCGGCAACCGAAGTTCCACGCTCAGAGATGAAAGGTATGCAAGAAAATCTAACTTGGATGTGATTACATGTAAGGGGTGGAAAGAGTGTCCGAACCTCGGATCACAGTCCGGCGTCACTCGGCAAGCCTCGTGATGCCGGAACGTGACCCTCGGAGCGGATTTTTCTCTCCACCCCTCACACCCATGTAAGATTCTTATATTCCAAATGAATTTTCTACCCAGTAGACCATTGACATATAATGCCAAGCATTAGAGAAAATCAGTATGACATGTCATGCCAATCGCCTGCCTAGCGGACAATACTTTATAATTTCAAGCTTTAAATCCCTGAAAAATGAGAAAAATAAACAGCCTTTGCATCTTTGCACGGCCCGCGACTCATCACTTTAACACGTCCGTGAAATGAACACCCCATAAACCCCACTTTATAGAGAGAAAACTGTTTTCTTATTTTTGCTCAAAAACATAGGAACCGCCTCAATGTGCTCAAAAACATAGGAACCATGAGGCGGTTCTAACGAGTACACACAACCTATGTTTTAAGCTTAAATTAAAAAATTATCACAAAATTTCATCAGAAAAATTACCATTTTGGAGATGTGAAAAAAATGCACTTTGTCATACAGATGTGTTAAGCTAATGTAATGAAAAACAGAGATTTCTAATGAAAATAGATTTTTAAATGTTTTTTTCAAAAGCTTGATTTATAGAGCACTATCCCGAAAATTGGCCTTATCGCCTAACATCGACGGGCCATGCAATATATCCCAGCAGGCACTCGTCGCTAGAGCAACGTCAAATCAATGTAGGTGAAACGTCACAAAGATGTGACGTTGCAAAAACATCATGACGTTGTACCGACGTTGAAGTGACGTCACAGTTACGCCATGTGCCTACTGGGATGAAACTTACGTCTGCAAATGCTGTAATCGACAGTTAAAGAATTAAAACAGGCTGCTTGCTCCCCCGCCAGCAGGGCATGCTGGGCCGACTTCGGACCAGCATCGATACGATGTTGTATCGATATCGGTCCACCGTTTGTCCACCATTTCGTGCTGGTTGGGTCAATACTGGCGGGCACTTTGACATGTTTACTTGGTGTTATATATCAGATCATATCATTGATGCCATTTATTTATAGGAGTGTGATTTATTTACAGGAGTGGTTTTGGAGGGTTGGTGTTGGAGATTGACATGAAAATCCCAGGCTGAAGTCCCTGATAATTCTTGATCGGTTATGAGGGATGCGATTTTCCGCTTCTGTGAAAAGCGAACGCAGCATTATTGGAGAAGTTCCAAATAAACTGTTTAATACTGTTAAAATTTGCGAAAATAAAATAATTTTGTTTGTTTATGGATATGTTTTCTTCTTCCTGATGAACACATTCACAAGCCCGTGTAGCTAACACGCCCTTGCCCTGAAAAGTTTTGATTGTTTTGTTTGTATTTGAGTTTAACGGCCCAGTCAACACTATTTTGGTCATTTTTGAGCCGGTCAGTTTGCCTACCTACACTTTTTCTGGGCAGGCTTATACGTAAGCGGTTTTCCCAGTTCAGTGCACATTCTTTCGCCAGAAACTGACATCTGCCCTTCTTGAATCAGCGGATGGGAGAGAATGACAGTAGAAAAGTTTTCATGATCAATCTCCGCGAACGAATGTTGCCGACCCCGGCAGGTATCGAACCCGCGTCATCCTGATCACCGACTGAGCTACCGAGGCCGGCAAATTTCTGATTATAAGTACCCATTTGGACCACCAGCAGTCTCAAGAAAAACAAAACAAAACAAAAAATAAAAAACAAAAACACAACAATAACAAATATTCTTCACATCACCAAAACACACCTATATAATTCTTACCCCTTTGAACCCTACTTTTACTCGTAAAACTGGGGTTTATAAGGTTAAACTTTTTTTTTATTATTTCTGCTCTAAAATATAGATTGTGGGTACCCGTTAAAACCGCCTCACCATCCACAATCTATATTTTGAGCAGAAGTAAGAAAAAAAAAAAAAAAAAAAAAAAATATCCAATAATTTTCGTTTTTTTTATCAGCGATAAAATTTTCGTAATAAGAAAAAAAATATGACCGTGTAATGAACACAGCTACTGTAAACCTCACTTTTCACGGAGAAAATTTGGAGTTACGAAGAACAAAGTTTTACCTGTCAATTTCGAGCCGATCGTTAATCAGAGGTGGACAAAAACCGAAGTACCCGGAGTAAAATCACCTTACCTTCGCGTCTCACATGTGACAAATCCCATTTATTTCTGCTTAAAACATCGTTGAAACAGCTGACGATCATCTACAATCTATAGTTATTGCAAAAATATATATAAAAAAAAAAAAAAAAAAAAAAAACATTTTTACAAATGACGGTTCCACTAAAGGTATAAGAATAACATTTTTGTACGGAACCCGGGAAGTACGTACGGAACCCGGGAAGGGACATGTTTTTTTTATTTTTATTATGTTGTGCGAACAAGATAATATCATGAGCGGACAAGATATTATCTTGTTCGGACAACATATTATCTTGTGCGGACAAGATATCTTGTGCGGACAAGATATTAACTTGTGCAGACAAGATATTATCTTGTGCGGACAAGATATTATCTTGTGCGAGCTGCATAATATCTTGTTTGCACAACATATTATCTTGTGCGCACAAGATATTAAGTTGTGCGAACAAGATATTATCTTGTCCGCACAAGATAATATCTCGTTCGCACTATTTCCCAAGCTCTATGTTGTGCAAACAAGATAATATGTTGTGCGAACAAGATAATATCTTGTCCGCCCAAGATATTAAGTTGTGCAAACAAGATATTATCTTTTCCGCACAAGATAATATGTTGTCCGCACAACATAAATTATGTTGTCCGCACAAGATAATATCTTGTCCGCACAACATATTATCTTGTGCGCACAAGATAATATCTTGTTAGCACAACTTAATATCTTGTTCGCACAACATATTAAAAAAATATATATTTCCCTTCCCGGGTTCCGTATTTTTGTATGGTCAAATGATATTTTTTCTTTCACATCGCTTGTCCTTCGGCAAAAAAAAAAAAAAAAATATGTTGGTAGCATTAATTTTTGCAGTTTAACGACCCAGTCAACACTATTTAGATCATACCGATCTGGTCAGTTTAACAATCCACACTTTTCTGGGATTTTTATACATATGCAGTTTACCAGTACAGTGCATATTCTTTCACCAGAAACTGACAACATGTTCTTCTTGAATCAGCGGACGGGAGAGAATAACCGTAGACAGATATCATGGTCACGAAAGGCACCCGCCCATTGGGGCTTGAAGAAATAGATGGGCTTCATGATGCTTCCACGCAGAGCTGAAATCGACCCGCACATGAGTACTGGTAAACCGCTTATGGGATCTAAAAATGACCTTTACAGTGTTGACGGGAACGTTAAACCTCAAATTAAACAAAACAAAAACAACAACAAAAAAAAAAAAGTTCTTTTGTCTGTATCAAGTGGGAGTTAGAGGGTTGTTCATTTCACGAACTTCTTAACATGATGAGAAGGCTCAATCGCTGAACGAAGACTCATATCACCCAGAATAGCAAGCTTTTGCGCTTATTTCACTTTAAAGACTGTAGTAGTAGGCCTATACGACCATTCAAGACTGTTCAACTGCGCGAATATAAATACATGCGAGGGCTACATGTACCGGGCTAGGTCCGAGGGCTGTCCATAAATCTCCTATTCGAGATAATCTGCAAGTTAAAATTTATAATCAGTCACACACGCACATATGCTTCTCGGCGCCCGCCCGTCGGGGCTTGGAGAAATACGCAGAGCTGAAACCAACCGAATATGAGTACTGACTGGTTCACGGCTTAAAAGGCTTATCTACCATAGCATATGTTCCCCAATAATAACAGGAAATTAAACCAGCTAGGCATGACCTTGATAGTGTTGGCTGGTGTGCTATACTCCATACCAGACCAATCAAAACAACAAATAAAACAGATCTGACATCCCTGCAAATAATAAGTCAAATATCCATTCCGTCATATATCATGTTTAATACTGTTGTGTAATGAATATCATTCTAAACCTCACTTTATATAAGTAAACGTGGAGCTAACTGAGAATACATTATTTTCCTTATTTTTGATACAAAAATAGATTGTGGCAACTCGTTTAAATTCCCTCATTTAGATGGTATTTAACACATGTAAATATTCATTTTGTTTTTAATTTGGCTGATATTTGGCCCACATAACTGCATTAATTTAATTTATGGGCCGAAATTGCTATGGGCCGATTTTGTCATGGGCCGATTTTGACATAGGCCGATTCTGTTATGGGCCGAAATGACTCGGAACCGTTCTGACGGGCACCCACGCTCTATATTTGCAGCAGAAATAAGAACAGGTGTCACTTATTTTCACCATAAAAAGTAAAGTTTTGGGCCATGAGAAAATGCACTGAATAAGAAAACATGCCTATTCAAATACATTGTAATTTTTACCTGCAAAAATTGATTTTGTTTTGATAAAAATTCAGATATTTTTCACATATCTGCTCAAAACATAGATTGTGTGAACCCGGTTCTAACGAGAACTCACAATCTATGATTGTGAGCAGAAATAAGAAAAATAAAGTACACATCTGTAAACCCCAGTTTTACTATATAAAAGGGGTTAAAGGGGGTCAAAATTATATAGGCGTGTTTTCATGATGAAATGGACTTTATTTTTCAATCTACAGCGCCATCTATGACGCCTGACATATCTACTCGTACTTATCCAACAGGATATGAGACAAATAGAATCTATGAAGTGAGACCGAGACACAAATATATCAGGCAAGTCAGTCTCAACCCCATCACTGATTATTTTCCTCATTTAAAGAATGTGTTAACAACGGTAAAAATGCTCCCAAAGTAATTGTCATCAGACTGCCAAAAAATTCAGAAAATCAGTATGCAAAATGGCCGCTTTACACAACTGTAACAGTTAAAAAATTGTACGGCCTTAAATAATAATAATAATAATAATAATAATAATAGACCGATTTTATAGAGGGTAACACATTTAATACTAGTACTTATCTTCCATGTGACCCTCTTTTCCTGGGTATGAACCAGTACTAAGCAATGTGGATAGAGTCTCTTGCTCAAGGAAACAACACTTAATTACTTTTAGCTTCTAAAGAAAACTGTTTACAGGTTTTTCCAGTGAGCTGCTCAAACATCATGTAGCGATATTAAATCTTAAAGCAGCACTGCATGTACATTTCATGAGGTGCTTTCTTTGACACTTGACAGCAGTTTGATGAAACACTGAATGGCCATTTCATTAAAAATTGATCAAGTGTGGCTTTTAACAATGTACATCCAGGGAGAAAGTTCTTCCCTAATTGCATAGGTAACAAAGTATGTAAGAGACGACAGTTTGGAAAAAAAAAGTTCCACTGCAATGTACATGTTTTCACGTATTTTGGAAGACTGACAAATTGTGACAGCTAATAAACCCTAAGGTGTGACACCAGTGTGCGACAGAGAAATCATACACTGTCATACAACAGCGTACTTTGGGCTACATGTACCTAATTGGGATAATATTTGCCGTTTAAAATTCAATGTTTAGCACATATTCCCATTTTTTATATGTAAGTCCCGTAACGGAAGAACCCGTCTTCCGAGTGTGCAACAAAATAAAACATACGCCGGCCTGCTTGCAGGCGTCTTCATAGTTTAGACATCACGAAAACACGCCTATAAAAATCTGATCCCCTTGAACCCCACTGTTATATAGTAAAACTTGGGTTTACAGTGGTAAACCCTATTTTTCTTATTTCTGCTCAAAATATAGATTGTGAGTACTCGTTAGAACCGCCTCATCGATCCCTAAGTTTCTTATTTTTCCAAAATATAGATTGTGGGTTCAAATACGAGTACTCACAATCTGAGCAGAAATAAGAAAAATATCAATAGTTTTCATCTTAAAATTTTCGTTTTTTCGGCGATAAAATTTACAATGTATCTGTATAGGCGTGTTTTCGCAATGCATGGAAACTCGAGGTATTGTACTATTGAAACAGCTAATCAGACTGCGCGGATATGCGGCTGGTCAGCACCTTTGTTGCTCGTGTGGAATGGCAAAAATATGTTGTCTGATCACTTGGCTCACATAGGCCAGTCTCGGCGTATCATCATTTATCCATCCAGTTTACCACTGACCCTGTTTGACGCCGTGTATAAAACATGTGTTGGTTAATTTAGTTGATATTCTTTTGTTTGTTTGATTTGATGTTTAACGTCCCCGTCAACACTATAGGGTCATTTTGGAGAAGTTGCTTCCAAATTTGTGGGGTTTTTACCCAACATTGAAATGAAATGACATCTCAAGCCCTGTCGCCCAGTTGACATGCATACACAGTGTTTATACAAAGTGGGATTGCAATGAAAGCAGCATGCTTATTGAATTTTTACATGTGTTAAAAACGCAGTCATTATGTTGATAGTTTGCCCATTCTCGCCCCCGCCCATCGGGGCTTGAAGAAATAGTTGGGCTGCATGATGCTTCCACGCAGAGCTGAAACCGACCCACACACGAGTACTGGTAAACCGCTAAGAGGACCTAAGCCTGCCCAGGCAAAGCGGTGCGATTCGGACCGTCCATGCTTATAAACCCTATTGGTTACATTGGGCGGCAGGTCTTGAGATGTCATTTCATCTCAATGTCGGGTAAAAGTCACACACAATTGGAAGCAACGTCTCCAAAATGACATATACGGTGTTGACGGGGACGTCAAACCTCAAATCAAACAAACAAACAAAAGTTTGTCAATTCATAAATGAAATCAAATAGAGTCCGAAAGCATGGGTATCGGCTACCTTTAACATGACCACATCGAGCTTGTACGCAAACTGGATATAGTGTTACTTTATACAGTCGAACGTCATTGGCTCGAACAACAATGGCTCGTTTACCATGGCTGAGTCGAACCCGTTCTTGAGTACCTAGGAAATGTCTCTACATAAGAAATAGAGGGAACATTAAGGATATCATCGTATTTTTTCTTGCAAATGTATACTGTGTGTACTCATTAGAATCGCCTCTTGAGGCGATTCTAATGAGTACACACAGCATACATTTATATTATAGAACACCGAAAAGAAGTCCCCAAATTACCCTCTTATGCCTCCTAAAAGTAGCCCAGACTGGCTCGAACTACCCCTGTATCGAACAGATTTTGGTGGTCCCAAAGGTGTTTGAGCCATTGAAGTTCGACTATACCACTCGCTTGAACTTAGGTTACTAAAATTAGCTCAATGGCGTTTTCATTCTTAGAGATCTACCTGTGATAACTCATTCTGCTGGGGCTACCAATGCAAAAAAAAAAAAAAAAAAACACAAAAAAAAACCCCACAAAAAACAGAGATTTTTAAGAACAAGTAATTGACCAATAACAAGATGTTTCTTCAAAACTGCTCAAAGCACTGGGTAATGGTGGGTCGATTGTCTCTGAGTGCGGGTCGGAGAAATAGTCTTGGACTGTGATTTAAACTGTTTCATTTAACCGTAGAATTCCGTTTTTTTTAAGCAAATAGTGTAGATCTTGACCAGACGCCGCGTTCTGTGGCGTCTGGTCTGGGTGTACACTGTTTGCCAAGCCCGACCTATGATTCCAAGATAACCCTCTTACTCAACACTCTGACCTCAGTGGATGCGGCTGTTTGCTATAAAAAGTTATTCCGACAAGTCAGTGATAAGTCACGTGGATTTTAGCAATGAAGTGTTTTTCTGCTTAGGAACTTAGAGTCGATTGACAAACAATCGACCCAAAAAGCCGTGTTATTTGTTCCACTAAGAGTTCAGAGTGTTGCGTACACATGAGAGAGAGAGAGAGAGAGAGAGAGAGAGAGAGAGAGAGAGAGAGAGAGAGAGAGAGAGAGAGAGAGAGAGAGAGAGAGAGCTTCTAGACTGGAATCAAGTGCTGGGTTTGGCAAACAGTGTAGACCCAGATGAGACGCCGTCTGATCAGGGTCTATACTGTTTTCGTTAGGTACAAGAACATAAGGGTGTACCGAATCAGTCCAAGTCCTCGATCATGCCCTTTCCAAGCCTGCACGCAGAGATAATCGGCCAAGCAGTGTTGTCTGTGCTTTGATTTATTTACCCCCAACCCCTCTCACCCTTGATTTTATGGAGTGCACTCTTCCATCACTGAAGTTGGAAACGTCCATTCTACTAAATAGGGCGTAACCAAAATATATCCCGATAATATGGCTCAGAGCCATCACATCCGTGTTTCTGGTCTATTTCAAACATACACAGACATACCGTCATATATTTCAAACACTGGATTTTAATTTTGAGACAATTCCACAGCAGCCGGTTGAACAGACGCCACATTTCGCGGCGCATGATCTGGGTATACAGTCTCACTGACCTACATGTAACTTCGATAAAAATAGCGCGACCATTTGCTATTAATAACAATAACATTGATCGATAAAAAAGTGTGTTATTGCCATTCATAACCAAAACCTTGTTTCCTCCAAATCAGTGACAGTCACGTGGTCAACATCATTAATTCAGTTTGTGCCCTCTATAACTTTGGGTTGATTGAATAAAATCGACCCAATAAAAGTCAGCTTGATTATATAGCACTCCGTATGGACCAACATACGCGGGCCGTGCACTGATAAGGTTTTGTACTCTTGTAATGTCTTGTACAGTCAACCCTCTTTATACCGGCAATCGACATGATGACAAGGCTCGTTATCACGACAATTTCAATTAAACGAATCCCAAGTTTGTTTGATTTGAGGTTTAACGTCCCCGTCAACAATGTATAGGTCATTTTGGAGACGTTGCTTCCAATTTCGTGGGACTTTTAACCGACATTGAGATGAAATGACATCTCAAGGCCTTTCGCCGTTAAGGTTTTGTACTCTTGTAATGTGTAGTACAGTCAACATTCTTTATACCGACAATGGATATAATGACAAAACTCCTTATAACGACAATTTCAATAAAAAGAATCCTTAGTTAAAGTTGATACGGATTAATGATAATATTCAAGAATATTGTAATTATTTAATACTCCAAGAAGCAAATGTTATGGATATTTGTTAGAATCGCCTCGACGAGGCGATTCTAACAAATGTCCACAACATTTGTTGACCGATGCGATTCTGACAAACATTTGTTGCGTGGAGAAAACGAGAAAATCCTTGTTACACCTTATTGGGATTCTTTATAACGGCTAAATCCTGATAACGGCACCAAATTGGGGAACAAATACGGTCGTTATAACGAGAGTCCTCTACAGTTAACTAAGAGATAATAACAAAAAAGAAAATTAAATTCCTCGTAAGATAGCAGCATTTTACATTTATTTTTCGATTTTTTTTTTTTTTTTTTTTTTGGTTTTGGTTTTACGGCCCTTTCAAGATTATTTCACTCATATCGAGCCGATCGTTAATCAGAGGTGGGCGAAAACCGGAGTACCCGGAGAAAAACCATCTGACCTTCCGTTGCAGAACTTGGCGTCTCACATGTGATTTGTCGAAAATCGACAAACAACTAGACAGTGTATGGGGGTGGGGTTCATTGGGCGGGAGGACTTGAAGTGTCATTTTTTTATCGTAATGTCGGGCAAAAGTCCCCAAAATAGGAAGCAACGCCTCCAAAATGACCTACATAGTGTTGACGGGAACGTTAAACCTCAAATCAAATAAACGAAAACCTCGTTTTCATACATGTATGTACAGTAGGTAGTTGACTTGTTAAACATCAGTGATGCAGGTTTCATGAATAACAACTCTAGGACTACTGTCCATTTGTAGACTTTAAATAAGATGAGATTATATTCCAAGAACTTCAAAGAATTTTATGCGTGAAATCTCAACTCGTGTTTTCAGGGAAAAATAAGAAAAATGAGCTGGGGCACAGCATTTCCTACAACTTACATGTGCGCCCAGCGAAGAATCAGATCAGCTTGTGCATCCATATAGTCTAACCAGAGAAATCTGTTGCTGCATGAAGGAGCATTGGGCCCTTAGCTATCCTTAGACCGCACAGCGAAGACTCTGATCAGACTGCGCTGATGCGCAGGCTGATCTGAGTATTCGCTGGGCGCACATGTCTTATTGTAGGTTTTGCCGTGCGCTGGCTCAAATATTAACAGTTTATCGTCTAAAGAGACAAATTGCATTAAATGTCAAGTCCTAAGAAAAATATTCTTCCGAAATATCGTCTGCTGAAAAAAAAAAACCAACATGCATAGCGTGAACAGTAGACCCATTTTTCCTGTGCTAAGTTTATAGGAATCTCTCTTGTAACAATGGCTTGAAAGATGATGGTCCATCCAGACCCCTTATCCCTAAGAATGTCAATCACAACAATTGTCGTTTGCTTCGTCGTCTGTTGGTTATTTTTTAAAAGTCATTATTGGAAACAGCGTGAACCCAGATCAGACTGCTCCTCTGATCAGGATTCACAAGGTTTGCCTGTATGCAAAAATATTATTGACAAGTTCGCAATGAGAATGAGCAGACGACATAAAGAGATTACATTTTCAGATGCAATTTTTTTTCGCAAGGTTAAGATGATGGTTTGTGAAATATAATACCATTAACAACGATACATTAGCATGGTTCCATGGCATTTGCAATTGAAATCTCATCAGATATGAGCGATGCAATCTGATGTCTGCGCTAACTGTTAATTGGATATGCAAATTAAATTGTTTGAATATGCAAATTTCTTCATGATAAAAGCTTCCTCGTAGATTTTACGGGGGTGGACGGGTGAGGCAAAGGTGTCACTGGGGGCGTCCAACTGAAATTGGTTAACAGTTGGACAAGGCGGGGTAGAGGGGGAATGTTGTTATTTCTTCTGTTTTATTCATTCTCCCCCTCCCCCCTCCCCTGTCCCTCGGGATAAAAAGGGATCAAAGAGATAGAAGAGATAATGCAGGAGATGAACTCCTGCGTTATCTCTTCTATCTCATTTTTTCCTTTTCTCTGGGAGACGACACAAAATGACCGACAAGGGTTGACGTGTCGTTAAACCCAAAACTATCAGTTACCCTGAAGGTGGTTAGTCGCCTATGGATACTTGTTAAAACTTTGCACATTAATTGTATTGCCGATTCGGGGTAAGGGTGCGTAGGCTTAAAACACTTTCTAAGGAACTTCATAGTTTAAGCTTGGGATAGAAATTCTATTCTAACCTTGGAGTTCTTACCCAAAATAGAATATCATTGCGTGTTCGATAAATGCACTTGTTATGCCCCATCGTTAAGGTTGACGTCACAGCACGTTACGTGACGTCACTATGGCAGACGTCAGCAACCGAAGTAAAAATCACGCTCAGAAATGGAGGGTATGCAAAAAAAAAAAAAAAAAAAAAAATCCTACATGGGTGTGAGGGGTAGATAGAAAAATCCGTCCCTCGGGATCACTGTCCGGCATCATTCGGCAAACCTCGTGATGCCAGACAGTGACCCTCGGGTGGATATTTCCAGCCATAACTCACACTCATGTATTATTCTTATATTACCCCACCTCTACTTTGACCAACGTTACCGACAGTACTTTTAGACCATTGTGTGGGAAAACAGTGTGAAACAGAAGGAAGATCAAATGACCATACAAAAGAACTGCAAACGGCCGAACTGGAGTACTGCTAAAAGTTTGTCCAGGAAAAGTGGTACAAGGCGGACCGCTCCTTCAACCCTTGCGGATTCTTTTGGCGGTAGGAGATGTCATTTCATCTCGATGTCGGGTAAAAGTCCCACAAAAACGGAAGCAACGTCTACGAAATGACCAAGGGAACGTAAACCCTTTGTGACTCTTACATGTTGACTGACCTATACATTCATATGACATTGATATTATAATTCACTCCACTTACACAGCAATTCTTACACGAAGGTTTTACATGATCTTTCTGCTCTAGCAGTTCAGCAAGAAAAGGTTGCACATCACATTTGAAGGAGTATTCAAAGTTTAAAAAGAAAGACCGACTCTGATTGTTACCATATTAAAAGATCTAAGGTTGCGTAAGGAACGCAGTGGATACTTTGTATGGGTAGTTGTTTTAAAAACTTTCCAACTTGTACATTTTGCTGTGCCCTGACTTTGGATTATACACAATCATTATATTCACTTAGAAGACGTATCACTGCTATAAGCACTTTAGACACAAAAATAAAAATAAAGCTGTCTAATGAGGTTTACACCCTGTAACCATCAGTTATACTATATAAAAGTGGGGTTCAGAGGGGTCAAAATTAGATAGGCGTGTTTTCGTGATGGGATAAACTCTAGCCAATATTGTTTGTAGGAATGTACATAATACTAATAATAATAATAATAATATCACAACAACAACTACCACTACAACAACAACTACTACAATTACTGATAATAATATTTATATTGAAAAAGATGAAGACAATAGTTAAACTACTACTACTACTAATACATGAGCTTGCCCATCGGGGTTTGCAGAAATAAATTTAGCAGCATAATGTTTCTACGCAGAGCTGAAACGATCGCACATGAGTACTTGTAAACCGCTTAGAGGGTCTAAGCCTGCAAATATGTGCGAGTCGGACAGCCCCTACATATAAACATTTTGGTTTGTTTGGGCATCAGGGATTGAGATTACATTTCATCTCAATGCGGGGTAAAAGCTCAACAAAATTTGAAGCAACGTCTCTAAACTGACCCAAATAGTGTTGACGGGGATTCAAACAAACTACTACTGCTAATTCTATTTCTTATAATAATGATAATAATTTTAATAATTGTATTTGCAATAATAATTATACTCTAACTGCAAATCTTACTTTTAGCCTGCTAAGGCAAAGTGGCGCGAGTCGGACCGTCCATGCATATAGACCCTATTCATGTACTGGTTTCATTGGGCAGCAGGACTTGAGATGTCAGTTCATCTCAATGTGGGGTAAAAGTCCCCAAAGAACTGGAAGCAACGTCGCGGAAATGACCTAAATAGTGTTGACGGGGACTTTAAAGCTCAAATCAAACAAACAATACTACAATTGTTATTCGGCCCCCGCCCATTGGGGCTTGACCGTCCATGCTTATACACCCTATTGGTTTCATTGGGAGACAGGGCTTGAGATGTCATTTCAGCTCAATGTCGGGTAAAAGTCCCACAAAAATGGGAGCAACGTCTCCAAAATGATCTGTTTGGTGTTGACGGGGACGTTAAACATCAAATCAAACACACAAACATTTGTTACTACTCCCACTTCTACTATCATTACTACTCCTCCTCCTCCTACTACTACTACTACTACTTCTACTACTACTACTACTACTACTACTACTACTACTACTACTACTACTACTACTACTACTACTACTACTCCTACTACTACTACTACTACTATAATGATAATAATAATTTCAATAATCAAAACGATTATTATAATAATCATACTCACTACTACTTCCACTATCACTTCAACTGCTACTTCTACAACAAGCATTTTGATTTTGATTATTATTATAACTATTATTATTATTATTATTATTATTATATTCGTGTTGAAATAAATTGAATCAACACTTGCTGAAAATTCATTAATTTTAATAAAAATAATAGAACACGATGGTACAAATAATAATAATAATAATAATTATAATATAAAAAATAAATAAATAATAATAATAATGTATAAACAATGTATTAATGGCATCGTGCTGTTCTTGGTGTTGAAAAGGTGTATGCTAAGTATAAAGATGACCAGTCTCTTTGCTGATTGCGTTTGTCGGTTTGTAGTATTCCTAAGACTTTGCGCATTGATCAGTCCTTATCGAAGTCTGTTACACTGTTAAATTCAACACAGTGACAAGACATTCAACAGACTGAAAAGACAACTGGTCTTGTTGAATTTGATACTGCAAATTCAGTGTTCATATCCATATGTCAAGTAATTCTAGTTAATAAATTTAGAACTGAACTGTAAAATAATAAGATAACATTGCCTGTTCCTTTCCAAAATAGTACAATGCAATCACAATCGAGTCACTTCATCTCGAAATCACGCCTATATAATTTTGACCCCCTTGAACCCCACTTTTATATAGTAAAATTGGGGTTTACAGGGATATGCCTTATCTTTCTTATTCCTGCTCTAATATATAGATTGTGGGTACTCGTTTGAACGGCCTCATCTTGTGGGTACTCGTTAGAACCGCCTCGATTAGGCGGTTCTAACGAGTACCCACAATCAATATTTTGAGCAGAAAAAAGAAAACTATCACAATTTTTCAACTTAAAATTTTCGTTTTTTCGGTGATTAAGCTTAGAATGTATTTGTATACATCACGAAAACACACCGATTTAATTTTGATCCCCTCGAACCTCACTTTTAAATAGGAAACTGGGGTTTGCAGGGGTATACATTATTTTTCTTATTTCTGCTCAAAAACATAGATTTTGGGTCCTCGTTAGTTCTAACGAGTACCCAAAATCTAGGCGGTTCTAACGAGTACCCAAAATCTATGTTTTTGAGCAAAAATAAGAAAAATACTGAGTTTTTTCATCTGATAATTTTCATTTTTCGGTGGTAAAATCTACAATGTTTTTGTATAGGGCGTATTTTGGTAATGAGGCATGTTTTCGTAATGTGATATGGCACTTTGTGTCATATATTTTCTTGTTCTAATTACGGAGCAATCACACATTGGGGATGATCGTCACTATAGGGATCAACCATGGTTTTTCATGCATTAACATTTGCCGGATCCCGAGGAAGTTGTTTGAACATGAGGTCGCTAGGCCGAATGTTCAAATATCTTCCGAGGGATCCGGCAAATGTTAATGCAATGAAATAACCATGGGTGATCGTTGTTCTTGCATAACTTACGAATCCGACAGCAAATTGTGACGAAAACGCCCCAAAGCTCGATATAAATTCCATATAAACTCTTTAAATGCGATAGCAAACCAAAATGGCGGCCAGTTCAGAATGTTGTTTACAATGACGTTGTCATCTAGTGACGTCATCATAGAACTCTAAAACGCTACGTTCAGGGCGATAACGTTACGTCGCTCAACGTAACGTAAGCAAAGCAAGGTCCGTCTTGTGATATCAAAAGCTCAAAATCTATGTTCAAACAGCAGGCGAATTTTATGATTTTTGCTGTTTGAGCACGGCTTTTAGTCCAGTTGACAATGGCTTCAAACAGCCATGCGCATAGGTATTTATGCAAGAATACCCCTTTGATACAACAATTTCAATCAAATTTTAACCAAAAATGAGTAAAAATATAACTTCGCCGTTCTTTTAAATCCAAGTGACCTCTGATCTAGGTCACAAAATGACATTGACCGTTGCATTCAAGTAGGATGCGGTGGAGTGTATTCAGGGGTTTCAGTCAACACTCATAAAGTGAAGCGTAGATCTAGATCAGATGGCTCATAACGAGACATATCATCAGGTTCTACAGTTGTCCTTGTATTTGGTTTAGTCTACAGGTCTGATAGGGGTTTATTAAGAAATCACCGCATCAGGAAGTTTGCTTGTTTGATTGGTTTGATTGATGTTTAACGTCTCGGTCAACACTGTTTAGGTTATTTTGGGGACGTCGCTTCCAATTTTGTGGGACTTTTATCCGACATTGAGATGAAATGATGTCTCAAGCCCTATCGCCCAATGAAACCAATAGGGTTTATGAACATGGACGGTCAGACTCCCAGTGCACCGCTTTACCTGGGCAGGGTTAGATCTTCTAAGCAGTTTACCATTACTCGTTGGTGGTCGGTTTCGGCTCTGCGTGGAAGCATCATGCAGCCCATCTATTTCTTCAAGCCCCGATGGGCGGGGGTGTTCCTATCAGGAAGATCAGATCCTTCTGTGGGTTTGTCGAATTTAATATTTCTGTGTGTTAAAGTGCTGTGGGGCGGAGAGGCAGGGGTGTTCATTAAAGGGACTTACCTCCTAAACATTTGCTTTTCTGAAGGTTCTGTGTAGCTTTCAGTGCCAGGCGTCCTAATAAGGCAAGGGCTTGGTGTGCTTGCAGCAGTTGCGGGATTTTTTTTTTTTTTAAGCTTTTCTTTTATTCCATCCATTTTTTTTTTCTCATGCCTCATCTCTTGGGAGAGGGCTTAAGATGCGGACTGTTCATCACAAAAACACGCCTATGTAATTCTTATCCCCTTGAACCCCACGTTTATGCACTAAAACTGGGGTTTACAGGGGTAAACCTTATTTTTCTTAATTACTGCTCTAAAATATAGATTATGGGTACTAGTTAGAACAGCCTCGATGAGGCGGGCTCGATGAGGCGGTTCTTACATGTATCCACAATCTATATTTTGGACAGAAATAAGAAAAATATCACAATTTTTCATCTGAAAATTGTCTTTTTTTCGGTGGTAAAATTTACAATGTATTTGTATAGGCGTGTTTTTTGAGGACTAGACACACCGACTGTTGTAAGTTACTGTCGTGGTTGGAGGTGTGGGGGAGGGAGAGGAGGGATCTCAATAGATACTGGTTGTCTTGTTTGATTTGTTAGTTTGATTTGAGGCTTAACGACCTCTTAAACACTGTATAGGTCATTTTGGAGACTTGCTCCCAATTTTGTGAGACTTTTACCCGACATTGAGATGAAATGATATCTCAAGCCCTGTCGCCCAATGAAAGCGAAAGGGTTTATAAGCATGGACCGGCCGACTCTCACCGCTTTGCCTGGGCAAGCCTTAATCCTCTAAGCAGTTTATCAGTGCTCGTGTGCGGTCGGTTTCAGCTTTGTATGGAAGCATCATGCAGCCCATCTATAGATACTGGTGGTCTATTCCAAGCCTGTCCAGGAACAGTGAATGAAACTGATCGGCCCGACATGACGCTAGCTGTTGACTGGGCCGAAAAAAACAACACACACACTAGCACGCACGCTGAGTATTTATGATGATTCTTGTCCTCCTTACACAGAATGTTGGTTGTCGTTAGCACCAACTCACCGAGTTCCAACGGGTACCGACGATGTTTATTTTCGAGCAGAAATTAAAAGAGGGGTGGCGCGCGCGCGTGTGTATGTGTGTGTGTGTGTGTGTTTGTGGGGGGGGGGGGGGGTTAATGGCACGAACTTGTCAACGTAGAAGGCTTTTGGCTTTTATTTATTCTTTTCCATAACCACATTTTAGACTGGGTAGCTTGGAAAACAGCGCAGAATCGGCGTCTGACGTCTGACCAGGGCCTGCACTGTTTGCTAACATGATTTTCTGTCAAAAATGGAATAAAAATGTAAAAATAGGTCTGACACCCCTTAAATGTCAAATGGACTTGTCCAACATATAGCAATGGAAGAGTCCACCAGTATACAATGGGATAGAGAATAAGTAAACATATTAATAAACAAATAAATAATTTTAATTTTGCAATTTTTACAGAAACAAAATAATTTGGAACTTCTCCAATGATGCTGCGTTCCCTTTTCAATATCATCCCTCATTCGCGCGATCAAGGGTCTTCTGGGACTTCAGTCTGGGATTTTTCCATATCAGTCTCCCACTCCAAAACCTCCAAACCAACTCCTGTAAATAAATGACATATTCTTTGTTTGATTTGAGGTTTATCGTCCCCGTCAACACTGTATAGGTCATTTTGGAGACGTTGCTTCCAATTTTGTGGGGGACTTTTACCCAACATCGAGATCAAATGACATCCCTGTCGCCCAATTAACCCAGTAGGGTTTATAAGCATGGACATTCCGAGTCGCACCGCTTTGCCCGGGCAGGCTTGGATCCTCTAAGCGGTTTACCAGTACTCGTGTGCGGTCGGTTTCAGCTCTGCGTGGAAGCACCATGCAGCCCATCTAAATCTTTAAGACCCGATGGGCGGGGACCGAATAAATGACATAACTGCTTTGACATAAATGACCAAGTAAGCGTATCATAGTGCCCGCCTGTATGAAGCAAAAACTTGTTTTAACCCTTTAATTGCCAATCACAACAATTGCAGAAGACAATAACAAATACAGTAAAATTCCTATATTAAGACCACCTTTGGGACTGTAACCACTTTTGAACAGTCCCAAAGGTGGTCCTTGACTAGAGGACACTGTGGGTAGAAAACACAAAGAAAGATTAAGTGCACGCTTAAAAATAAGCTTTTTTTTTAAACACAATTAGTCTTAATTTTAGGTGGTCTTAATAGCGGAATTTTTACTGTATTTTCTTCATTTTTCAGATAAAATAAATAGAGGTTATTATATGGTAAAGGTGTGCCTCTAAGTCATATTGGCACCTGTATGTCATATTGGCCCGAGGGCCAATATGACTTCCGGTGCCAATATGACTTAGAGGCACACCTTCACCATATCATAACCTCTTTATTACATCATTTATGTACCATAGTTATATTGCAACGTGAAGAAATGAAGGCAAAGAGAATATTTACTTTTTAAAGGTTGATGCCGGGAACGTTTCATCGAGTGTATTGAGGAAACAAATCGCCATTTTAAATACAGAATTTCTGCAGTTCAAAGAATGCTTTTTAAGGTATTTAACAGAATGTTTTGTGCTTATTTGAAGTCCAGCAGTCGATTCACATAAAATGCCAATTCTTAATTTTCTGGACAAAAAAACTAAATCAGTTATTGAAAGACGGTGTCATCAGTTCTTGATATTTTTGTGGCGTTTCAATGCCAACTTTCAGACAAATATGAAACTGCTCTGCCTTACTTTTTTTGCTCCAGACCCTTTCTCCCATTATTATGCCCCCGGAATCGAGATTCGGGGTGGGGGCATATAGTTTTTGGTCTGTCTGTTTGTTTGTCCGTGTGTCTGTCTACAAAAACCTTAACATTGGGCATAACTTTTGAATGGTATTAGATAGAGCTTTCATATTTCACATGTCTATACCTTATCACAAGACCTTTCTAGTGGTTCCATAATTTTTTATCTCGTCACCTTGACCTTGACCTTTGACCTACTGTTTCAAAATTTTAGCATTGACAACATTGTGCATAACTTGTGAATGGCACTGCCCGGGGGCATCAGTGTTTCACAAACACATCTTGTTTTTTCTGGAAGGGACATAAAGCTTGCATAGGTTATAGAATTCTAATGGCTAGAAAGAAAGTACTCATCAAAGTCTTACTTGCATCATTACCAAAACTCGCCTATGCAAATACATTGTAAATTTGATCTCCAAAAAAACGAAAATTTTAAGATGAAAAAGTGTGATATTTTTCTTATTTCTGCTCAAGATATAGATTGTGTATACTCGTTAGAACCGCCTCATCGATGCGGTTCTAACGAGTACCCACAATCTATATATTAGAGCAGAAATAAGAAAAATAAGGTTTACCCCTATTAACCCCAGTTTTACTATATAAAAGTGGGGTTCAAAGGGGTCAAACTTATATAGGCGTGATTTCGTGATGCTTGACTTACTTGATAGATTTTGAAAGGTAACCGGGCGCTAAAATCCTCGATAGCGCAGTGGTTAGCGCGTTCGACTTATGATCGACAGGTTGTGCGTTCGAATCCGGCCACCGGTATCGAGGTGTGTCCTTGGGCAAGACACGCTATGACACTGCCCCACTCCACCCAGGTGTAAATAGGTAGCAGTGGTGAAAAAAGCCACTGCCTTTCTCTCAAGGGTGGAATGAGTGTTCGAGAGCGATTCAATAAGCTTGAAGCTTTCATCGCAATCGAACTGAAATAAATTAGTATAAACTAAAAGCACATAGGGGCTACCCCTCATCTCGCTAAATGGGATAAGTCTATGAACTGCTCTTCCCAGGGCCTCCAATGTGCTTGTACTTGTCAATTCGACAGGTTAATAAAGTCTTAATTTAGTCTATACACAAATAAAGCCCTTATCCCCCTAAAATAATAATGTAACCACACCCATTTCAGACTTTGTACCAATCAGATTACTTGACGTAATTTATGCCTACAAATGATCCACAAACTTAATGTCAAACAGCGTAGATCCTGATCAAATGGCTTCTGAAGAAGCCATCTAATCTGGATCTACACTATTTGCAAAGATATGGGTTGTCGTGTTTAGCAGGATAAGGGTCATCCCGCTGAATCCACCCATTTCTGTTTTTGAACCAATCAGATCACTTGAAGTAATTTATTCCTACAAATTCATAAGTTTAATCGGGATCTACACTGTTTGCATGCAAAGGTAATAATAATAGTTCGTCTATCATTTCTGACAATGACCATTCTTGATCACATGTGCGAAATAGTACAGTTTGTGCGTTATAAGACGACTAATAAGACCGATCCTAGCTTTAAACTGTCTGTTGCAGTTAGATCAACACCTTTATCGGTGAAGCCTCAGCTTTGCAAAGGTAGGGGCTTGTCATGTTCAGCAAGATGAGAGTTAGTCAAAATTCAATTTTTTGACTCTATAAAGAAGCTTCGTGCCATTGGCTATCCATATAGCGTTCAATGAAGACTGATCAGACTGCATAAAGGCACAGGCTCGAAGATCCCTTTTCAATTGACGCGGCCCAAAGAATATCATGAGGAGGGGGACGGGGCAAAGTGGCAATTTATTTCCTCCCTACATATGAGATGACAATGATGATAAAAACCTACTGTCAGTTCAGCCCCTAACAACACTGTATGGGTTATAACGACCGTGACGTCGACCACCAGAATATCCGCGGTAGAGTTCACCAGAATGTCCGCCAAAGCTTCCACCAAATTGTCCTCCGAATTGTCTACGTCCGTAGCGGATCATTCTGTAACCATTGTTGTTGTTAAAATTGTTGAAATTGTTGAAGTTGTTGAAATCATTGTAGTTGTTGAAGTTGTTGAAATCATTGTAGTTGTCATAGCGAGGGATGTAGCCAGGGATGAAGCCAGTTCTGGAGTAACTGATGAAACCACCATTGTTGTCATCATCATCACCGCCGAAGAAGCCCCGGACGTGGACAGAGCTAGAAATACCACCGCCAATCGGACCACCGCCAATTGGACCACCGCCGACTATTCCGCTGCCTACGTTGGGACCACCGCCAATGGGACTACCACCAATTGGACCACCGTCGACTATTCCGCTATCTACGCTACCGCCCCTGATAAATTCACTGCCACCTGAAACATAGAAATAAGGAATTTTTCATATTAGTGCTTTGCCGAGTAATCGATCTACTCGACGATTACTGATTGAAGACAAATGTGTACATGACTGATCGACTGACTTCTGTTTTCTTCATATGTAACAAATTCTTATAGGATCATCACGGACAAGCCTTTATAATTTTGACCCCCTTGAACCCTTCTTTTAGATAGTAAGACTAGGGTTTACAGGGGTAAACCTTATTTACAGGGGTAAACCTTATTTTTCTTATTTCTGCTCTAAAATATAGATTGTGGGTACTCGTTAGAACCGCATCAATGAGGCGGTTCTAACGAGTACCCACAATCTATATTTAAGAGCAGAAATAAGAAAAATATCTTCTTTTTTTTTCATCTGAAAATTTCGATTTTTCGGCGATTAAGTTTACAATGTATTTGTATAGGCGTGTTTTTGTAATGTCAGAGAAACTCTGTGCTCACTACGCAACCAACAATTATATCCAGTGAAAATGTAAAGATAATATAGAAGAAAAAAAACTGATCATAAAAATGTATAGATAATATAAAAAAAATGACCTTTATGGTCATTTTTCTATATAATCTTTATATTTTCAAGTGCCCAGTTTCATACATTCAAAACCATGTAGTAAAGAATGACTCTTTAAATACATGCATTTGGGTCAGTTTCATCGAGTACTGGTAAACCGGTTCGGTCCAAGCCTGCCCACGCAAGGTGGAGCAAGTCGGACCGCTCCTTTAACCCCACTGGTTTCTCTTGGCGGCAGGGCTTGAGATGACATTTCATCTCCATGTCGGGTAAAAGCCCAACAAAATCGGAAGCAACGTCTCCAAAATGACGGGGACGATACCTGAAAAAGCCGCTACCCAGCGAAAATGTTCGTGCCGAAAAGTTAAACATCAGTCTGCACAAGCACTTAGTCAGAATACGGTCATTATGCTTACACATCCGTGTGGCATAGAACATTCTTTCATTTCTCCAAACTGGCTACTTTGTGATATTTTTTTCTAATTTATACTCCAAACATAGGTTATGGGTTCTCGTTAGAACCGCCTCATTGAGGCGGTTCTAACGAGTACCCACAACCAACGTCTTGGAGCAGAAATAAAAAAGATATTGAAAACCGCTGTAAACCCCCCTTTTCTCTTTATAAAGTGGGGTGTAGACGGGTATTCATTTCACGGACTTGTTTGTTTGTTTGTTTGATTTGAGGTTTAACGTCCCCGTCAGCACTGTAAAGGTCATTTTGGAGACGTTGCTTCCAATTCTGTGGGACTTTTACCCGACATTGAGCTGAAATGACATCTCAAGCCCTGCCGCCCAATGAAACCAATAGGGTTTATTAGCATGGACGGTCCGCCTCGCACCGCGGTTCCTGGACAGGCTTAGATCTTCTAAGCGGTTTACCAGTACTAGTGTGCGGGCCGGTTTCAGCTCTGCGTGGAAGCATCATGCAGCCCATATATTTCTTCAAGCCCCTATGGGCGGGGGCCACTCACGGACTTGTTAACACGATGCTTGGTTCAGTGACTATCCAGTAAGCCTGTCAATTCATCTCAGTGTCTGGTAAAAGCTCCACAAAATTTGTCGTAGTACCAAAGCGTTAATCCAAAATCATTAATCCATAGACAAATGGCAAATATCAATGTTCAGATCAAAGAAGAGTGTAATCAGGCGTCCGTGTAAGAGTGTACCAGAATGACCTAAATTGTGTTGATGTGTTGAAGTAGTTTGATTGGCTGATAGTCAGAAATGGGTGTGGCTAAATTATTTCATTGAGCAGGATATGGGTAAACCCGTCAAGTGCGAATCCTATAGCAGACCATAGACCAGTCGTTCAAAGCACTGTTAACTTAACAAGCTTGTTAGTGGTCAAAATATTTGCTATTTTAGTAAGCACAACATCTAATCCAGAGTTATTTTTGCTGAAAAAAGTAGCTTTTGCAGTTGAATAATTCAGCAAACATGACATATTTGCTAAATTAACCCCTTTTGTACCAGAAACCCCGAAACGGATACACTGGCAAACACTCAGTGCAGGCCCAGATCAGACGCCACAGAACGCGGCATCTGATCAGGGCCTCCAATGTTTGCTAAAAGTTAAGTCAGTTTCCAAATAAATTTTGATGAAAACACAGCCTGACACCCCTAAATTTTGAAATGGACTCCTGCCCTATATAAGGAGAACGATTCCATTTGGTACCAAAAGGGTTAATCGCGCTCAAACCCTGTTTTATTCGTTATATGAACTGTTATATGTATTTGAATGTTTATCCTTATTATGTAAACGTTTATGATGACAAAATGTCTGAATAAATAAATACAAATTTTCTAAGACAAATAAGAAAAAAGAAAATTAATTTGAAAATGCCATCTCCTATTCGTGATAAGCTGCCGATAGGTTAAGTAATCGTCAGAAATATATACAGTAAAATTCCTGTAAAAAGACCACCTTTGGGACTGTTCAAAAGTGGTCTTTAAGACCACTTTTGAACAGTCCCAAAGGTGGTCTCTGACTAGAGGGCACTGTTTGCAGAAAACACAAAGAAAGAATAACTGCAACCTACTAAATAAGCTTTTTACAGCAGAATTAGTCTTAATTTTAGGTGGTCTTAATAGCGGAATTTCACTGTGTATGTTTTTTTCTGTATTACGAAATGTTCTGTTTGAAAATACAAATGTTTCCTTATAATTTTGATAACAACTGTAACACAATGTGCTTTTAGCTATTGTTTTTATCCTTGTACATTGTTTGTTTGTTTGTATTTGAGTTTAACGGTCCAGTTAACACTATTTAGGTCATTTTTGTACCTATCCACACTTTTCCTGGGCAGGCTTATAAGTAAACGGTTAACCAGTACAGTGCACATTCTTTCGCCAGAAACTGACAATTGCCCTTCTTGAATCAGGTGAAGGGAGAGAATGACCGTAGCAAAGATTTCATGATCAATCTCCACGAAAGAATGTTGCCGACCCTGGCAGGTATCGAGCCCGCGTCCTCCTGGTCACCAGTCAGACGCGCATCCGACTGAGCTACCGAGGCCGGCGTATACTGTTTGTACGTAATAGGCTGATTATTAAGTACAGTTAAACTTCGATGGCTCGAACACCGATGGCTCGTTTACCCTTGCTGAATAGAACTCGTGCTTGAGTCCGTAGGAAATGCTTTCCTTAGGTCCTGATTAGACTAAGGCACAATTTATGAATACCGTAACAAAAAAGTATGCTGTGTGTACTCATTAGAATCGCATCGAAGATGCGATTCTAAAGAGTACACACAGCATACCTTTGTTTTATGTAAGCAGAAAGCCCCCCGAAATGGTTCTGGGAATAACAATCAGTGGCTCGAACTACCCCTGTTTCGAACAAATTTGCCAGGTCCCAAAGGTGTTCGAGTCATCGGAGTTTTACTGTGTTAGGTTGGTTAACAAAATTGGTACATTTAAGAAAGATTCCTTTCCGTAGTCGATCTGTTTTTTTCTGCCCCAGCTACCGCCGTATTTCTTGTCCCAGCTTCCGCCGTATCTTTTACCCCAGCTACCGCCATATGTTCCTCCTAAACTACCGCCGTACTTTGGACCCAAGCTTCCACCGTACTTTGGGCCCCAGCTTCCACCGCCAAGGCTCATTCCACCATACGTCTTCCCGCCATAACCAAGGCTGATTCCTCCGCCGAATTGCTTAGGGCTGATTCCCCCTTTCCTCCCATAAAACTGTGCCTGAATGGCAACGACTCCGAGAAGCAGGAGAGCACTTACTTTCAGCATTCTGGAAATCTGAAAAAAAAAAAAAAAATAACAGAGACGAGATTTTAGAAAAAAGGCTCTGCGTTTTCTCCGATTCATGTTTTTTATTTTTTTTTTTTTTTCGAATGCACATGCGCATCCAGCAAATAGCGCTAGGCGGATGAATTCCTTCCTGGGACTACTTCAAGGTATTCATTATATTTGTGAACAGCAAAGGTTCTGGCGAGACTGCGCATATGCGCAGGCTCGCCTGAACCTTTGCTGTTCGCCTATCATGACGGTAAGTACACTTTCTTCATGAGCTGGCATAAGTGAAGAACCATGATCAATATGGGTAATCAGACACTTAAAGCAAATTGCTGAAACAATATGCAGTTTCGACGAACCGCTAAGCATTATCTGCATGTAGATTTGTTTTATTTATTTTCATATTCCTTGTACAGGACGACTTTTAAGCCACTATTTTCTTTTGTAAAGCGTATTATACGGTGGTATATTTAGGACATTCAGACAATATTATATCGAGCGCTCGACATAATATCTCGACATATGAGATATTATATTGAGAGCTCAAGATATTATGTCGAGCGCTCGAGATATTATGTCGTGCGCTCGAGATATTATATTGAGAGCTCGCGATATTATGTTGAGTGCTCAAGATATTATGGCGAGTGCTCGAGATATTATGTTGAGCACTCGAGATAGTATGTTGAGCACTCAAAATAGTATGTTGAGCACTCAAGATATTATGTCGAGCGCTCGAGGTAATATGTTGAACACTCGACATAATATGTCGTACGCTCGAGATATTATATTGAGAGCTCGCGATATTATGTTGAGTGCTCAATATATTATGTCGAACGCTCGAGATATTATGTTGAGCGCTCGAGATATTATGTCATGCGCTCGAGATATTATTTTGAGAGCTCGCGATATTATGTTGAGTGCTCAAGATATTATGTCGAGCGCTCGACATATTATGTCGTGCGCACGAGATAGTTTGTCGAGCTCTCAGTTTAATATGTTGATCGCTCAACATAATATGTTGAGCGCTCAAGATAATATTGCGAGCGCTCAAAATCCTGGTTTGATCCCTCAAGATAATAAACCGAGCACTCGGAATAATATTTCGAGACTTTCAGGCATTTTCGCGCCCATTTTGCATTTGTGGTGTGGTCGGGATGACTGACCAATCAGCTGACATACTGCATGTACCACCGATTCAATTAGGGCAGCAGTCGAAGGCTGGCAGAAAGATGGACGCTTAGTACTGGTGAACGGCTAGGAAGCTTATCCAGGAAAGGTGTGGGTGGGTCACCGAACGTCTGCAAAATGACCTAAATCGTGCCGACAGGGACGTAAAACCTCATAAAAACAAGAGGCTCAATGAGCCTGATCCGCTCACCTGAGAATCCAAAGGGCAAATAAATTTTTATCTGAATGATCGGATTACACTCTTAATCGAAGTTGACTGAGATTTTATGCATGTCCTGGTTGTCCACAAGATCAAAGCCGATCTGAAAAAATGGAAGTCGCTGTCATGATAACAACATTTTCTCCAAGTTAAGAATAATTCCTGAGTAAACAATCTGATTCATTCCAAAAGCAACCATGACCGAGATTTTATGCCTGTCCTCTTTACCTACAAGAATGAAGCTGATCCGATAAAAACTGAAGCCGCTACGGTGATGACAACATTTTGCCTGTACTACATAACTGTTCAAGGACAGATAACTCCTAACGGAGTGATCCTATTCTGCTCATAATTGAACTCGACCAAGATTTCTTGCCTCTACCTGCAAGATTGAAGCTGATCTCAAAAAAATTAAAGACCCTATCGCGATGACAAGATTTTCCCCATGTTAACTCTATGGTAAAATTTTCTGACGCTCTGAACGTAACTCCGGAGCGAACAATCCGATTCAGCGTAAAATCAAACTTGACCAAGATTATATGCCTGTCATCGTTATCTGCAAGAATGAAAACGATCTGAAAAAAAAAATGAAGCTGCTAGAGTGATGACAACATTTTGCCCAAACTAAGAAAATACTCAAGGGCAGATAACTCCTAATGGAATGATCCGATTCTGCTCATAATCGAACTTGGCCGAGATTTCTTGCCTCTGGTGGTTAACTGCAAGATTGAAGCCAATCTAAAAAAAATTGAAGTGGCTATCGTGATGAAAAGATTTCCCCCATTGTAAGTCTATGGCCAAATTTTCTAACGCTCAAGGGCATGTAACTCAGAAGTGGACAATCCAATTCAGCACAAAATCGAACTTGGTCGAGATTTAATGCCTGTCCTCATTATCTGCAAGAATGAAGGCGTTCTGAAAAAAAAAATGAAACCGCTAGAGTGATGACAAGATTTTGCCCATACTAAGAAAACGCTCAAGGGCAAATACATGTAACTTCTAATGGAATGATCAGATTCTGCTCATAATCGAACTTTACTGAGATTTCTTGCCTCTGGTGATTATCTGCAAGATTGAAGCCAATCTGAAAAAGTGAAGTCGCTATCGTATTGACCAGATTTCCCCCATGTTAAGTCTATGGCCAAATTTTCTAACGCTCAAGGGCACGTAACTCCGAAGTGGACAATCCGATTCAGCCCAAAATCGAACTTGGTCGAGATTTTATGTCTGTCCTCGTTATCTGCAAGAATAAAGGCGATCCGAAAAAAAATTGAAGCCGCTAGAGTGATGACAAGATTTTTCCCATGTTAAGTCAATGGGAGCTATCTGTTGCCATGGCAACCAGAGTTCCAATCCGATCAGTCCGAAAACATTATGCAGCCTTTCCCCCTGCCCAATGATGCTTCACATGAAATTTGATCAAGATCGGCCTACTGGCTGCAGAGATATACTTCGTTGAAAGTGTAAACGATGGACGACGACGAAGCCAGGCCCTACTAATACCTCACTTGAGCCTTCGGCTCAGGTGAACTTATGAGATAAATATGACATTTCAAGCTCCATAGGCTCAATAGTGAGCTAAATGGGAGGCCCGAGTTTGCCTGTTATCTGTGTGTTGTGTGTCTGTCAACATTTTCAAACATATTCTCCTCTGGAACCACCTCTGGGCCGATTGAAGTCAAATTTCATGTGGAGCCTCGATGTGATGGGGGAACAAAAGTTTGCTAATGGGGACCAGGTCATATGACCAAGAAGGCCGACATGCTCACATATTTTGTGAAAAAAAAAAAAAAAAAAAAAAAAATCATCTCAGCCGATTTCCATGACACTTTGTATTTAGCACCTGAGATGCGGGCCAATCATTAATTGCTAAAATGGTGACCCTGGGATGGCCTTGACCTATTTTATGCAAAGTCAAATTTGATCACATAGGCATTTGTATGGGGAAAAGTCACGGAAAATTCATTATATTTCACAAACGGTTCGGAATACCACCCCTTAACTATATATATTCTTGCTCCTTATGATAAGGGGCATTTAGCCGGCGGCCATTTCTGGTCCAGGTAACATTACCAAGCCACCATGCCCATGTATGGTAAATGCTTGATATCTCGGAAATCGTCCAGATCTCCAACCATAAACTATATAATTTTTATATTCTTGTTCCTTATGATAAGGGGCATTTAGTTGGAGGACCATTTTTAGTCCATGTCACATGACCAAGTTGGCTACCATGCCTGTATATGGTTAAATGCTTAATATCTCGGAAACCCTCCAGCTCTCCACCCATAAACCATATATATTCGTGTTCCTTGTAATCAGGAGCATTTAGAGACATAGATCTTGGACCCCAGGGTGTACCCCGGGGACTTGTCCCCCTTTATTTCAAAGCTTGTTTCTTCTACTTCTTTCATCTTCTTCTTCCGTCTTCTAATTATTCCTTCTTTTTCGTCTTGTTCCTCTTCTCTTCTTCTTCTTCTTCTTCTTCTTCTTCTTCTTCTTCTTCTTCTTCTGGTGAGCAATTTAAGACCAGTTGTCCTCTGGTTTTGTTGTTGGGACCGGAAAGCAATCTGCTGGCAAGCTCCTATGGGCGGGGACAGTGTGCGCTTGTAGACCCCACCCCCCTTCTTTATAAAGAGGCATACCAGTAAAATAAGTTTGATGCAGATTAACTCATTTTTAGCTCACCGGAGCCACTGGCTCATTGGTGAGCTTATAGGGTCGTCATGCTATGTGTGTGTTGTGTTTTGTTATGTGTTAACATTTTCAAACATCTTCTCCTCTTGAACCACTGGGCCGATTGAGGCAAAATTTCATGTGGGCCTCAGTGGGATAGGGGAAGGAAAGTTTTTTGCTGGGTCCAGGATACATAACAAAGATGGCCGCCATGCCTATATATGGTAAAACCCCTTACAAATCTATTTCTCTGGAACCGCTGGGCCGATTTCCACGAAACTTGGTATGTAGCCTCGGGGCTCAGCTCGGGTATTCCTCCTTGAGCATGCCCCACCCCTTCTTTTTTTATGAAATGTGTAATATCTTGGAAGCAGTTCAGATTGCCCTCCCTGTTTTTTGTTTGTTGTTCACCTTGTTGTTGTTGTTGTTCCAACAAGAGCAGCAGCAGCGCCAATGGGGGCTGGGAGCCTCGGATGCCTCGAATTTGTCCTAGAACTGGGACCCGCCAGGGGGGTGGGGCGGGCCCCATCACATCTGCCCCAAAAAGTTGTGCCAGAACCTACATTGTGTATACTACTAGCCGGTAGCTGTCAGAAAGATGGACACTTAGTACTGGTGAGCGGCTAGGAAGTTGTGGTTAGGGGCACCGACCATGTTCAAAATGACCAAAAATGTGTTGACGGGTACCTTAAATCTAAACAACAACAACAACAACAAAAATGAATGTCATTCATTTACGCATAGCGTCCTTTTAGTGGAACAAAGGCAAGCGACGCAGACGCAGATGAGACTGCACTTATTTACGTATGATTTTGTTTAATTGCTTGAAAGATACTCAGGTGCAGCAGTGGGTTTTGAAATAATGGAACATCTGGTGTGAAGCAGGCCCATGTAAATTTGGGAGTGGCTTGTTGGGCGAGAAAACTACACTGAATGGTCCTGAATACATGAGGCTACATCAAGTAATGGACCTTTTTCTCCTTATAATATACTGTCTTTATCTCCACGCATTTATACATTCAATTATATTTAAATATTCATCTCGAGTGCTCAACATAACATTTCGAGTGCTCAACATAATATGTCGAGCGCTCGACATAATATCTTGAGCACTCAACATAATATATTGAGCTCTCAATATAATATCTCGAGCGCACAACATAATATCTCGAGCGCTCGACATACTATCTTGAGCTCTCAATATAATATCTCGAGTGCACGACATAATATCTTGAGCGCTCGACATAATATCTCGAGCGCTCGACATAATATCTTGAGCTCTCAATATAATATCTCGAGCGCACGACATATAATCTTGAGCGCTCAACATAATATCTCGAGCGCTCGACATAATATCGCGAGCTCTCAATATATGATCTGGAGTGCACGACATAATATCTCGAGCGCTCGACATAATATCTTGAGCACTCAATATAATATCGCAAGCTCTCAATATAATATCTCGAGCGCACGCCAAAATCTCTCGATCGCTCGACATAATATCTCGAGCGCTCGACATAATATCTGAAGCGATCAACAAAATATATCGAGTGCTCGACATAATATCTCGAGTGAACGACATAATATCTCGAGTGCTCAACATATCATCTCGAGCTTTCAACACATTATGTCGTGCGCTCGAGATATAATGTTGAGCACTCATGATATTATCTCGAGCACTCGACATAATATCTCGAGGTCTCAATATAATATCTCGAGCGCACAACATAATATCTTGAGCGCTCAACATAGTATCGCGAGCTCTCAATATAATATCTCGAGTGCTCAACATATTATCTCGGGCGCTCGACATAATATCTCGAGTGCTTGACATAATATGTTGAGCACTCGAGATATTATGTCGAGCGCTCGAGATATTATGTTGAGCGAGTTCGAGATACTATGTTGAGCGCTCAAGATATTATGTCGGGCGCTCGAGATATTATATTGAGAGCTCAAGATATTATGTCGAGCGCTCGAGATATTATTTCGAGCGCTCGAGATATTATGTCTTGAGCTCTCAATATAATATCTCGATTGCACAACATAATATCTTGAGCGCTGGAGATATTATGTTGAGCGCTCATTATATTATCTCGAGCGCTCGACATAATATCTCGAGCGCTCGACATTATATCTTGAGCTCTCAATATAATATCTCGAGCGCACAACATAATATATCTTGAGCGCTCAACATAATATCGCGAGCTCTCAATATAATATCTCGAGCGCACGACATAATATCTCGAGTGCTCAACATATTATGTCGAGTGCTCAACATATTATCTCGGGCGTTCGACATAATATCTCGAGTGCTTGATATAATATGTTGAGCACTCGAGATATTATGTCGTGCGCTCGAGATATCATATTGAGAGCTTAAGATATTATGTCGTGCGCCCGAGATATTATATTGAGAGCTCAAGATATTATGTCGAGCGCTCAAGATATTATGTCGAGCGCTCGAGATATTATGTCGAGCGCTCAAGATATTATGTCGAGCGCTCGAGATATTATGTCGAGCGCTCGAGATATTATGTCGAGCGCTCGAGATATTATGTCGAGCGCTCGATATAATATTGTTAAAAAAATATTACTGAATGTCCTAAATATACCACCGTAGTATTAGGTACATTTTTTACATGAAATTTAAAACATGTTTTCTAAAGAATACTACGGAACCCGGGAAGGGACATGATTTTTTTTTATTTTATAAGTTGTGCGCACAAGATAATATCTTGTGCGGACAACATATTATCTTGTGCGGACAACATATTATCTTGTGCAGACAACATATTTTCTTGTGCGGACAAGATAATATCTTGTCCGCACAACATAATATCTTGTCCGTACAAGATATTATCTTGTGCGGACAACATATTTTCTTGCACACCAGACAAGGAAATCCGCGATTTTACCCTGGGATAGAAATTTATGTTCTGACCCTGGTGTTCCGACCCCAAATCGAATATAATTGCGTGTTAGATAAATGCACTGGTTGATTACAACCTCATGCCTGGCGTCGTCATGCGTGACGTCACTAAACATTCCTGTTGTGTCATCACAAAATGGCGGACGTCGGTAACCGAAGTGACAGCAGCATTACAAATTCGCAATAGAAATGGAAGGTATGCAAGAAAAAGAATCCAATATGGGTGTGAGGGGTGGATAGAAAAAATCCGTCCCTCGGGATCACTGTTCGGCATCACTCGGCAAGCCTCGTGATGCCGGACAGTGTCCCTCGGGACGGATTTTTTCAATCCACCCCTCACACCCATATAAGATTCTTATAATCTTGTGCAGACAAGAAATTATCTTGTCCGCACAAGATAATATCTTGTCTGCACAACATAGATCTTGTGCGCACAAGATATTATCTTGTCTGCACAAGATATTATCTTGTCCGCACAAGATAATATTTTGTCCGCACAAGATAATATCTTGTCCGCACAACTTCCCAAGATCTATGTTGTGCAAACAAGAAAATATGTTGTGCGAACAAGATAATATATTGCGCGAACAAGATCATATCTTGTCCGCACAAGATAATATCTTGTCCGCACAAGATAATATGTTGTCCGAACAAGATAATATCTTGTCCGCTCAAGATATTATATTGTTTCGACAACATATTAAAAATAAAAAATCATGTCCCTTCCCGGGTTCCGTAGAATACTATTTAAATAATCTTCTTTTTCTTAAAATATTAAATCAATAAAAATAAATAAATAAATAAATAAATAAATAAATAAATAAATAAATAGATACCTGGAGTAACGGAGGTACGGCAGATCTGTTTGAGCATTGTTTCGACAGGCATATATACTTGTCATGACACTAAAGTTACGCAAGAAGGTGTGAAATAAAAGAAGTCCGGTGGTATGATTATTCTGTGAACTAGACATCATGACATATGCAACAAAATATGTCAGAAAATGTCATTTTACTAATAAAACAATAATTTCATTGCCGTTTAATTATGAAAATGCCAATATGTGTTTGAAATGTTACCATGCCTCACATACACGCACCAGCAAAATTCGTTTCACCCTTATACCGTGGCCCCCGCCCATAGGGGCTTGAAGAAATATATGGGCTGCATGATGTTTCCACGCAGAGCTGAATCCGTCCCGCACACTAGTACTGGTAAACCGCTTAGAGGATCTAAGCCTGCCAAGGAACCGCGGTGCGAGGCGGACCGTCCATGCATATAAACCCTATTGGTTTCATTGGGTGACAGGGCTTGAGATGTCATTTCATCTCAATGTCGGGTAAAAGTCCCACAATATTGGAAGCAACGTCTCCAAAATGACCTTTACAGTGTTGACGGGACGTTAAACCTCAAATCAAACAAAACCAACCTTTGCAAAACGTGTAGCTCCAGATCAGATGACGAAAGCTTGTTATTCAGTTGACGAATTTGAATGGATACCTTATATCAAGTAATTTGATTGGTTGATAATAAGAAATGGGCGTGGCTTATTAACTTTTTTGATAGCACAATGGTTAAAATATAATACACAATACCAAAAAAAAAAAAAAAAAAAAAAAAAAAAAAAATCAGTAGCATTAAGGTTTTGTTTGTTTGTTTGTTTGAATGCAGTTTTATGTTCAGTCAACGCTATTTAGATTAATTTCGAGACGTTGCTTCCATATGTGTTGGACTTTTACCCGACATTGAGATGAAATGGAATCTCAAGCCCTACCGACCAAAAAAGCCGATAGAGTTAATATGCAGGGATGGTCCAACCATTACGAAAACGCGCCTATATAAATACATTGCCACCTTTATCGCCGAGAAAATGAAAATTTTTTGATGAAAAATTACGATATTTTTCTTATTTCTGCTCAAAATATAGATTGGAGGCACTTGTTAGAACCGCCTCATCGAAGCGGTTCTTACGACTACCCACAATCTATATTTTAGAGCAGAAATAAGAAAAATAAGGTTTAGCCCTGCAAACTCCAGTTTTACTATATAAAAGTGGGGTTCAAGGGGGTCCTAATTATATAGGCGTGTTTTCGTGATGTCGAACCGCTTTGCCACTTTTTAAGCGGTGTGAGATCGGTTTCAGCTGTGCGTGGAAACATCATGTAGCGCAATCTATTTCTACAAGCCCCGATGGGCAAGATAATTAAGGTAGGTTTTCTCTTGTATTTTTTGAAAGAAATATGGTGTTGTGCGCACTCATTAGAATCGCCTCACTGAGGCGATTCTAATGAGTACGCACAGCATACCTTTATTTGTTAGAACACTGATATAAGTTATCCTCATAATTAATGATCTGGTGCTATTATTCACACTCACTAGCTCCGAACTACACCTGCCTCGAACACATTTTCTTGGTCCAAAATATGTTTTGAGACACCGAATTTATACATAGAAAGGTCGACACATTACGAAAACACGCCTATCTAAATACATTGAAAATTTTACCTCCAAAAAATGAAAATTTTTCTGATGAAAAATTGCGATATGTTTCTGATTTCTGCTCGAAACATAGGTTGTGGGTACTCGTTAGAATCGCCTCGCTGAGGCGGTTCTAACGAGTACCCACAACCTATGTCTTAGAGCAGGAATAAGGAAAATAATGTATACCCCTGCAAACCACAGTTTTACTATATAAAAGTGGAGTTATAGGGGGTCAAAATTATATAGGCGTGTTTTCGTGATGAGGCATGACTACGAGTACTTGCATGGAGGTGCCTTCAGGCCCCCAGATAAAACTAATTTCATGCTCAACTCAGCTGAGCATGAAATTTGTAATGAAAATATCTACTAAAATATAAACAAACTCAGACATTTTCCTGCTCAGATCAGCCAAGAATATCATTTATCCTGCTCATAAATTTGAAAATGCCAACATTTGTTAGCATTTTAAAATTTTGGAGCAGGATAAATTTCATGCTCAAGTGACTTGAGCCCGAAAAAAGTTTTTTTAACCTCGGGGCCTGGACTCTTCTTCTTGCTCGGATCACAGCCAATGTCTGCCTCGGTAGCATCGGGTTATTTTCTCCGGGTACTCCGGTTTTCGCCCACCTATGATTAATGATCGGCTCGAAATAAGTGAAATGATCTGCAAAGCGATTACGTGGGCGATCCATTTGGTCATATATTGCCTAAGTTGCCTAGATACACGTAGTATCAATTTAGATGCACTTCAAGTTGCAAGAAACATTGTTTGTTTGTATTTGAGTTTAACAGTCCATTCAACTCTATGTAGGTCATTTTTGAGCCGGTCAGTTAAAATATCCACACTTTTCCTGGGCAGGCTTATACGTAAAAGGTTAACCAGTACAGTGCACATTCTTTCGCCTATACAAATACATTGCCACCTTTAACGCCGAAAAAATGAAAATTTTATGATGAAAAATAGTGATATTTTTCTTATTTCTGCTCAAACTATAGATTATGGGCACTCGTTAGAACCGCCTCATCGAGGCGGTTCTAACGAGTACCCACAATCAATATCTTAGAGCAGAAATAAGAAAAATAAGGTATACCCCCGGAAACCCCAATTTTACAATATAAAAGTGGGGTTCAAGGGGATCAAAATTATAAAGGCGTGTTTTCGTGATGATATTCCTATTTTTATTCTCTGCATATTACCGCATTTATCACAAACAGGCCTGTGCAAACAGTGTAAACCCAGTCATCGGGGTCTACACTGTTTGACACTCATTCAGCGATTACTACACATTGTTTGTTTTGTTTGATTTGAGGTTTAACGTCCCTGTCAACACTGTATAGGTCATTTTGGAGACGTTGCTTCCAATTTTGTGGGACTTTTACCCGACATCGAGAAGAAATGACATCTCCAGCCCTGTCGCCCAATGAAACCTATAGGGTTTATAAATATGGACGGTCCGACTCGCACCGCTTTGCCTGGGCAGGCTTAGATCCTCTAAGCGGTTTACCAGTACTCGTGTGTGGTCGGTTTCCGCTCTGCGTAGAAGCATCATGCAGGCCATCTATTTCTTTAAGCCCCGATGGGCGGGGGCCGAGGATTACTAGACATAACATCGGGTAGTAAATTGAACTTGTTCAAACTTTAGAACAAGTAAGGTAAAGAGATGTGGCGCCCGAATATTATTTAGAATAAGTTTGGTACTGTAATTTGTTCACCTGGCAATAAGCGGTGTGATACAACGCATAATGTAGTAATGTAGTAATTTCTTCATTTTGATTTTTTTTACTACATTATGCGTTGGCATAGTCGACGCGAAATGAAGTAAAAAAATTATTTCATTTCGCGTTGATATGCACCATATCGACGCATAATGAAGTAATGATGGTAGAACATAGCTGTCTTCGAAAAGACTTAGGAAGCAATACAGTTAAATTCCTACAATTTAGACCACATTTGAGACGGTTCAAAAGTGGTCTTTAAGACCACAGTTGAACAGTCCAAAAGACGGTCTTCCACAAAAGCACACTGAAGGTCAAAATCACAAAGAAAATGTAGCTTTAACCTTCCAAATATGCTTTAAAAACAAAATTTGTATTAATTTTAGGTGGTCTTAATAGTGGAATTTCATTGTATTTGATTAAGCCAGTAGAATTAAAATCGTACGCCTTGCGCTATTTTGGTCTCATGCCTGATGTCTTTCCCTCATTTGTGTTTTAAGGCTCAACACATGATCGTGTAGTGCACACAAAAGTTGGGACGGGGGATCCTATCGGCTTGTACCTGTCCATAGCCCAGTTGTTTGTCCATCTTTGCATGTTAAAAGGAGTGCGAGTGTGTTTCAGTTACCGTCCCACCAACAGCTTAGGTCATACGAAGTAGCGAACTTGGTTTCAAGACTCATTCATACGGAGACGGGATCTCGGTTGAATCCGAAAGGCTGGAAAAAGCCGGGGATCGATCCAGACAGACAGACAGACAGACAGACAGACAGAATGGACAAAAACTATATACCCCCTTGCATACTTCGTATGCCGGGGGTATAAATAGATGGGCTGCACGATGCTTCCACGCAGAGCTGATACCGCCCGTACATGAGTCCTCGTAATCTGCTTAGAAGGTCTAATCCTGTCCAGGAAAACTGCTGCGAGTCGGCCCATCCATGCATATAAACCCTATTGCTTTTAATTGGACGGCAGCGATTGAGATGTCATTTCATCTCAATATCGGGTAAAAGTCCCATAAAATTTGAAGCAATGTCTCCAAAATGACCTAAATAGTCTTGACGGGAACGTTAAACCTCAAATCAAACAAACAAACTGTTGACGCATAATGAAGTAAAATTAAGTATGCCAACCATCGCCGCAAAATGAAATAATTCTTTCATTTTGCTCAAACCTCTTAGTATCGACGCATAATGAAGTAAAAACGACATTTTATTTCATTTCGCGTCGACTATGCCAACGCATAATGTAGTAAAAATTTCAAAATGAAGAAATTACTACATTACTACATTATGCGTTGTAACAGCGGTGTGAGTCAGATCGTCCAATGCATATAAGCCTTCTGATTTCATTTGGCGGCAAGGCTTGGGAGGTCATTTCACCTCAATGTCGGGTAAAAGTCCCACAAAATTGGAAGCATCGTCTCCAAAATGACCTCAATAGTGTTGACGGGGACGTTCAACCCCAATTCAAACAAAACTTTTGGTTTTAATGGGACTATGGTCCCTTCAACGTCATTTCACTTATATCGAGCCAACCGTTAATCTGATATGGGCGAAAACGATATAGACCAAGATCAGCAAAAGTCTTTACGCCCAAAATTATATGAGCCAGCGCACGACAAAACCTATAATAAAACATGTGCGTCCAGCGAAGAATCAGATCAGCCTGTGCATCCATATCGTCTAACCTGATACTTCTCTTGCTGCATGAAGGAGCAATTGGCCCTCAGCTATCCTTAGAGCGTACAGGGAAGACTCCGGTCAGACTGCGCGGATGCGCAGGCTGATCAGAGTATTTGCTGGGCGCGCATGTCTTATTGCAGGTTTTCTCGTGCGCTGGTTCATATAATGAATACTCGTATCATAAAGTGAGAGAGTGAGTTTTAGTTTTACGTCTCACCAACAGCTAAGGTCATACGGAGACGGTCGTATCATAAACAAAAGGGACATGATAGTCCCGAATGGCCCACCACAGTCCTTGTGAATGTGAAGGAATCATGTGTGTAAGAGGAGATGTAGACTAATGATGCTTTTTTATCTATGATCACGTGAACAAGTCCGTGAAATGAACACCCCCTTACACCTCACTTTGTATATATAGAAAACTGGGGTTTACGGGGGGTAAACATTATTTTTCCTATTTTTACTCCAAGACATAGGTTGTGGGTGCTCGTTAGAACCGCCTCATTGAAGCGGTTCTAACGAGCACCCATAACCTATGTTTGCAGTATAGATAAGAAAAATGTCACGGATTTTCATCAAAACGTAGTCATTTTGGAGATGTGATAAAATGCACTATCCCCACGAAAATACGCCTATATAGTTTTGACCCACTTTAACCCCACTTTTATATGCTTCCACGCAGAGCTGAATCCGGCCCGCACACTAGTACTGGTAAACCGCTTAGAGGATCTAAGCCTGTCCAGGAACCGCGGTGCGAGGCGGACCGTCCATGCTAATAAACCTATTGGTTTCATTGGGCGACAGGGCTTGAGATGTCATTTCATCTCAATGTCGGGTAAAAGTCTCACAAAATTGGAAGCAATGTCTCCAAAATGACCTATATAGTGTTGACGGGGACGTTAAACATGAAATCAAACAAAACAAAACCAAGACATAGGTTGTGGGTGCTCGTTAGAACCGCCTCAATGAGGCGGTTCTAACGAGCACCCATAACCTATGTTTGCAGTATAGATAAGAAAAATGTCAAGGATTTTCATCAAAACGTAGCCATTTTGGAGATGTGATAAAATGCACTATGTCGCACGGGTATGTTATCTTAATGTGTACTTTTGAAGGCCATCTTTTTTCATAAAAGCGGAATCATTTTATCCGTTTTCGTGACGGAGCATAATTGGAACACTTCTGTGAAATTTGTAGCCAAGGAGATGCTCTTCAAAGATTTTTTTTTTTTTTTTCGATTTTTAGCTCTCGTTGCTATTTTTCTATCGAACCGAACCATTTGGCAATTTTAGTAAAGGGGCCTAAGAAGGACATTTTCTGTGGAATTATTTTGAAAACGGACCATTAGCCTAGGACCATTGTGTTCAGCCAAGCAGAACCATGTTAGAAATTTCCGTAAAGGGGCATAAGTGGAGCATTTCTTTGACATTATTTTTAATTTGGGCCATTGTTTGTTTGATTTGAGGTTTAACGTCCCCGTCAACACTGTAAAGGTCATTTTGGAGACGTTGCTTCCAATTTTGTGGGACTTTTACCCTACATCGAGATGAAATGACATCTCGATCCCTGCCGCCAAATGAAACCAATAGGGTTTATAAGCATGGACGGGCCGACTCGCTCCGCTTTGCCTGGGCAGGCTTAGATCCTCTAAGCGGTTTACCAGTACTCGTGTGCGGGTTGGTTTCAGCTCTGCGTGGAAGCATCATGCAGCCCATCTATTTCTTCAAGCCCCGAGGGGCGGGGGCCGAAAACATCATGTGTGTAAGAGGAGACGTAGACCACTGATATTGTTTTATCTATTTGTAGCTTTTCATCAGAGCGGAATCATTTTATCCGTTTTCGAAACGAATAGGTAGCCTAGGAGATGCTCTTCAAAGATTTTTTTTTCGACTTTTAGCTCTCGTGGCTATTTTGTTCTGTCGAACCGAACCATTTTAGCAATTCAAGAGGGATATTTTCTGCGGAATTATTTTGGAAACGGACCATTAGCCAAGGACCGTTGTATTTAGCCAAGCAGAACCATTTTAGCGATTTCAGTAAAGGGGCACATGAGGAACATTTCTTTGACATTATTTTAAATTTGGGTCATTGGCGTCGTTTAAAGATAATTGAGCCAGTGCACGACAAAACCTACAATAAGACATGTGCACCCAGCGAAGACTAAGATCAGCCTGCGCATCCGCGCTGTCTGATCAGAGTCTTCGTTGTGCGCTCAAAGGATAGATAAGGGCCCATTGCTCCTTCATGCAGCAAGTGAAGTCTCTGGTTAGACTATATGGATGCGCAGGCTGATCTGATTCTTCGCTGGACGCACATGTATTATTGAAGGTTTTGTCGTGCGCTGGCTCAATTCTATTGCATGCGGCTCTGGTAGCAATTTTGTTCAACAGAGTAGAACCATCTTTGGAATTTTGGTAAAGGGGCATAATAGCAACATTTATGAGAAACTATTTTTAGATTGAGCCATTTCCCTTTATTTGGAGGAAATGTCGTTTTTCCCCCATTACGATAACACACTCGTGAGACATAGCGTATTGTTCTTAACTTAAGGGTAATGGGAACACATGGCAGATTTTTCCGCCATTGTTTCAAAGGGAGACAACTTTCGGGACTTCCCGTTCACTTTTTATGTAAGCTCTGTCCCACTGAAAAAGGGGTCTAGTCTTAAAAGAAAGAATTTGCTTCTCTGGAGCAAATTCTTTGCTTTAAAAGTTGACCCCTATTGACATGGGAGACAAAAAAACGTTTGCAGGAGTTGCCTCCCCTGAAGGTGTTTCTATTCCCCTTAAGAACGGACATTTTACTGATGAAAATTGGGATAAATTTCATATTTTTACTCCAAGCATATGTTGAGGATGGTCGTTCTCACGAGTACCCACAACCTATGTCTCGGAGCAGAAATAAAGAAATAAAGTACTCGTGTGCGGATCGGTTTCAGCTCTGCGTGAAAGCATCATGCAACCCATCTATTTCTTTAAGACCCGATGGGCGGGGGCCGTAAAGGTGCATATGAGGAACATTTATGTGAAACTATTTTGAGATTGGGCCATTTCCCTTCATTTGGAGGAAATGTCGTTTTCCCCCATTACGATAACACATCCGTGAGACAAAGTGTATTGTTCTTAACTTAAGGGGAGTGGGAACACCTGGCAGATTTTTTCCGCAATTTTTCAAAGGGACACAACTTTCGGTACATCCTGTTCACTTTTCTATAAGCTCTGTCCCACTGAAAAAGGGGGCTACTCTTAAAGGAAAGAATTTGTTGCTCCTCTGGAGCAAATTCTTTCCTTAAAGAGTTATCCCCTGTTGACATGGGAGACAAAAATACGTTTGCAGGAGTTGCCTCCCCTGAAGGTGTTCCTATTCCCCTTAAGAACGGACATTTTTCTGATGAAAATTGTGATAAGTTTCTTATTTTTACTCCAAGCATATGTTGAGGATGCTCGTTCTAACGAGTACCCACAACCTATGTCTCGGAGCAGAAATAAAGTACTCGTGTGCGGATCGGTTTCAGCTCTGCGTGGAAGCATCATGCAGCCCATCTATTTCTTCAAGCCCCGATGGGCTGGGGCCGTAAAGGGGCATAATAGTAACATTTATAAGAAACTATTTTGAGATTGAGCCATTTCCCTTCATTTGGAGGAAATGTTTTTTTTTTCCATTACGACAACACATCCGTGAGACAAAGTGTAGTGTTCTTAACTTAAGGGGAATGGGAACACCTGGCAGGTTTTTCTGCCATTGTTTCAAAGGGAGACAACTTTCGGGAGTTCGTGTTCACTTTTCTAAAAACCTCTGTCCCACTGAAAAAGGGGTCTACTCTTAAAGGAAAGAATTTGTTCCTCTGGAGCAAATTCTTTCCTTTAAGACTTGACCCCTATTGACATTGGAGACAAAATACTTTTGCAGAAGTTGCGCTCCCTGAAGATGTTCCCATTCCCCTTAAGAACGGACATTTTTCTGATGAAAACTGTGCTAATTTTATTATTTTTACTACAAGCATAGGTTGAGGATGCTCGTTCTAACGAGTACCCACAACCTATGTCTCGGAGCAGAAATAAATAAAATAATGTATACACCCGTAAACCCCAGTTTTCTCTATATAAAGTGGGGTCTAGAAGGGTGTTCATTTCACGGAGTTGTTAACATGATGTATTCCGTTTTATTCAGCTAAGCGGGGCCGCCCCCGCCCACGGGGCTTGAAGAAATAGATGGGCTGTATGATGCTTCCACGCAGAGCTGAAACCGGCAGCACACGAGTACTGGTAAACTGCTTAGAGGATCTAAGTCTGCCCAGACAACACGGTGCGAGTCGGACCGTCCATGCTTATATACCCTATAGGTGTCGTTGGACGACAGGGCTTGGGATGTCATTTCATCTCAATGTCGGGTAAAAGTCCCACAAAATTGGAAGCAACGTCTCCAAAAGGACCTATACAGTTTTGACGGGGACGTTAAACCTCATATCAAACAAACAAAAACAAAACAAAACATTTTATTTAATTGCATTATTGGCCTTCGAGCGATCCTTTTCATTCATTGGTGCCGGATCATTTTAGCAATTTTACAAAAATTAATAAGAGCAACATTTGGAAACTTGGAGGAATTTTTATATATTTTAGCTACGGCGGCCATTTTGTTCAGCCGAGGAGAACCATATTAGTAAATTTGATATAGGGATTAAAGAGGAAGATTTTTCTGAAATGATTTTAAAATTGAAAATTAGGAGATGCCGTTTCAATTATTTTCAATTTTTAAGTCTGATGGCCATTCTGTTCATTAGAGCGGATCCAAGGAATATTGTGATTTTTGTAAATATGTTCTATAAAAGGGTTATCCTTTGGATGCAAGGAATACACCACAGAACTGGAAAATATGAAGTGTACAGGTTTTCTGGGCCAGACTAGCTAGTTTCGGCCAATTAGACCCTCAATTATTATCAAAATTCCACAATGGAATCAATGTTCCCAAAGGACAAGAAAATATAAACTACACCATGATGTAGGGCAGGGAGACTTTTTACGGCCGCCACACAGTCCCAGACATCAGCTGTAGTGACGTCAAATATGTTCTATAAAAGAAGCAAGGAATACACCACAGAACTGGAAAATATAAAGTCGCTTAAGCAGATCGTTTTGAAATTTGGCCAATGGCTTAGTAGATGTCGTTTAAAGGGCCTTTTTGTTTTATTTTCGCTCTGTTGGTAACTTTATTCAGCGTAGTGGAACATTTTTAGCAATTTTGGAAAAGGGGCATAAGACATTTTTGTGAAAATTTTATTTTCAACGTCATTTCAAGGTTGACTGAACGTTGAGTGGCTGCTTGGCGTAGCCTTGCTTTACCGAATTTATAAAAAAGAACGGTCCATTTTGACTGTTATAGGCAATGTTACCTTGGCCCTGGAAAAGCTGAATATACACCTTGGGCTGGTTGTTAAAAACTTACGACGTCGTTAGTTAACGAATCGTTAAAACTTTAATCATTAAATATGGCAAATATACAAATATTTTTGTTGAAAAAAATGTGAGCAGCTTTTGCAAAAGCTGCTTACATTTTTCAGCAAAAATTCTAAAATTTTAGATATTGAACATGCTAGAACAGTTAACAATATGACCACTAACGAGCTCGTTAAGCTAATGATGCTTTGAACAACTGGCCCCTGGATTACCGTGAGCCTTAGGTGCGTTCAACAAAGCGGGCGCCCGCCGAGCGCTCACTTTGTTGCCTGCGCTCGGCGAACGCCCGCTTTGTTGAACGCACCTCTGAATATGAATATATATATATAATCGGATTGTAAAAGCACAGCGTGACATGATCAAATGCCATTTTCCCTGTTCAGAACAAAATTGTTTCGATTCACAAGTTCTCTTCTGCTAATTATCCCATTGTGTGTTAGTGGACTCTTCCATTGCTATTTGTTGGACACTTCCATTTGTCATATAAGAGGTGACAGGCTTTTTTTTGTTTTTATTCTTTTTGACGGAAAATTCTGTTAGCAAATAGTGCAGGGATCTGAGCCTGCACTGTTTTCCAAGGTTACCCCTTTTGGGGTTGCCCGCATGCAATGGGTTAATGCAATTGATGCAAATCTAATTTAGGAAATAATCGAGTGCACTTTGTTGCTTTCTTCACATCAAAGATGAATTTCATATAAAAGTATTTAAAAAAAACAAAAACAAAACAAAACAAAACAAAAACAAAACAAAACAAAAAAACATCAACATTCATTACAAGGGTCGATTTAAAAGTTTTGAAACTGGACTAGGCGTAATAAAACTAGTTTCCAACATAATATGTTATTTAGGTTTTAAGTTCCCGTCCAGAAATGGGTTTAGGTCATTTTGGAGACGTTGCTTCCAATTTTGTGGGACTTTTACCCGACACTGAGATGAAATGACATCTTAGCCCTATCGCCCAATGAAATCAATAGGGTTTATAAGTACAGACGGTCGGACTCGCACGACTTTGCCAGGGCAGGCTTAGATACCGGTACTCGTGTGCGGTCAGTTTCAGCTGTTCGTGGAATCATTATGCAGCCCTTCTATTTCTTCCATCCCCGATAGGCGTTTTACTAATTAATGCTACTGATATACATCCAATAGAAAATAATCAAAAACACTTTGTCATCAAAGATGAATTTCATGAAAAAGTGTTTCAAAACTATAAACGAGGATCGATTTAAAAGTTTTGCAACTGGACTAGATGTAGTAAAATTAGTTTTAAACATAAAAGGTAATTTATTTGTTTGAATTGAGGTTTAACGTCCCCGTCAACAAATTATTTTAGATCATTTTAGAGACGTTAGTTCCAATGTTGTTGGACTTTAACCCGACATTGAGATGAAATAGCAACCCAAGCCCTACCGCGGCCCATATAAACCAATAGGGTTTATATGCAGGGCACCATCTTACCTCGGCAGGCTGAGACCTTCTAAACGGTTTACCAGTACTCATGTGCATGCGGTCGGATTCAGCTCTGTGTGGAAGCACCATGCAGGCCAGTCTAATTTCTCCAAACCACGATGGGCGGGGCCAACATATAGAGATTATTCATTCTCCTGTTTGAAATATGGGATTTATAAACTGAAGGAGGTAAAACAATCGAAGAAAAGAAACGAGTGCGAATCACGATATTCTTTATCGAATTGTTTTACCTCCCGAGGTTTATAAATCCCATATTTCAAATAGGAGAAATGAATAATGTGTATATTACATGCATATCCATAGACTTTTAGGACAGTTTGGATCTTGAATTTTGGATCTGAATTCCCGTTCAGTTGACTGTTTACATTTCAAACAGCGTAGTGTTACAGAAGCTGGGTGGGAGAAAAACTGGATGGGAGCTTTCTACATATTTGAACAAAAACAGAAGAAACAAAGTGTTTCATTAAAAAAAACTAAAATGTGAGATTAAATAAAGCAAAACGTAAATTCAAGTCAATGGTCATATACATGCTTTCTTTTGTTGGTTTCCAAAGCCATTTAGATTGGATTGGTGATACCCCTGTTTAATTTAGACAGTCTACTGACGTAACTGGGAAAACCCTGTTCAAATATGTGCGCAACAGATACGGCTGCATGCCGCATTTACATAGACGGTCACTCCTCGAGTACAGAATGAGTACTGTAAACACATTTAAAATTTAGCTGTATGCAGCTTATCCGGACTGGTTGCCGGTTGTTACCGCTTTATAAATAGACATCGACCAATTCCAAGAACTGGTCCTGTAAATTAACAAGTATAAGCTTTTACCAAATGCCTCCCCCCGCACATCGGGGCTTAAAGAGAAATAGATAGGGCCGCATGCTGCTTCCATCCAGAGCTGAAACCGGTCGCACACGAGTCCTGGTAAACTGCTTAGAGGGTCGAAGCCTGGCCAGGCAAAGAAGCTGGTGTTGGACTGTGCAAACATTTGCGGCAATGCTTGAGATGTCATTTCATCTCAATATCGGATAAAAATCTTAAAAATTGGAAGCAACGTTTCGAAAAAGGCCTATATTGTGTTTAGCGGACGTTAAACCTTATATCAAACAAACAGATGAATAATTTATTTGAAAGTAAAAATGCATGTTTTCATGTGTATGCTGCATAAGTGTGCTGGTAAATATGGAAAAAATAGTAAACTCTTTTGTGAGGACTAAATTCCAACCATAATACCAGAAAACATTCAAACAATGAGGCTTTGAGCATCATCTACTTTGAGCATCATGGAAGAAAACTTACACGGCTTAACACCTTGATGTACGAGGTGCAGTCGAAAAGTTCCAGGACTGCCTTTGTAACTTTATTATTATTGGTAGTAGAATATAAGTTACATGTAGGCTAATTTGGCAGATTTATGAATTTCAATCATCAGTTCTAGTAAATATTAATGTTGGTATATAAGAAAATATCTTTATGATCACTTTTACATTCTGCAAACGGTGTATACCCTGATCAGATGATGCATTGTGTAGCATCTGATCTGGGTCTACACGTTTTACCAAACCCAACAAATAAGACCAGTCCAAAAATTCGTACCTGAAAAGGATAGCGCAGCTGTAAATAAACGTTACCTGGATATCGTTTTATAATGATAGTCACGTACCATCAGTAGTGTAAATCTATTGACACAGAAATTGCTGAGCAAGAGTACAGCTCAGAACATTATTTCATCCTAAACAGAGCAAGACTACCATGGACACTTGTTGCATTCACAGTGCCTGTTGCCAAACCACCTCACGAAAACGAGTAGATAATTTTGTGCCCCTTTAACCCCAGTTGAGTGGCCTATACATTATTTCCTTATTTCGGCTCAAAATCATAGATTATTGGTACCCGTTAGAACCGCCTAAGCAAGGTGACTCTAACGAGTACTTAAACTCTATGATTTGAGCAGATAAATGACAAATATCCGATTCTTTTTATCTGAAAATTTACCATTCTTTGATGACAAAAATTTCAGCTTATCTATCATTTGAATAGAATTTGTTTTCGTAATAATGTGTAAATTGCATTGCTGAATCCACGTTACGAAAACACGCCTATTCAAATATATTGACAATTTTATCACCAAAAAAAAACGATATTTTTTCATTTTTGTTGTTGTTGTTGCAAACATAGATTGTGGGTACTCGTTCGAACCGCCTTAACGAGGCAGTTCTAACGAGTACCCACAATCTATGTTTTTGAGCGGAAATAATACTAAAAAAATATTGTGAACCCCTATATATAAACCCCATTTTTACTAAGTTAAAGTGGGGTTTAAGCAGTCAAAAGTATGTAGGTACGTTTTTGTAAGGAGGATAAATCCTCTTTTTACCCACATCTACAGATATAGCTTTGCCTATATAATATACATGTATCTCAAATTTCTTTGTCTAGTTTCCTGTGAAATTACCTAATAAGGGCATGTCTGCGCTCGTAGCCTCGTACCCAGGCTATGCGTTTTAGTTGGTCGCGTTCATGCGTTTAATAAATGTAAATTTGAAAGTGCTATATTTTTTTCTCGTGACCCTCCACAATAATAATAATAATAATAATAATAATTATAACTTCTAGCGTCTTTTAGTGGGGAATAATTAACTTTAAAAACTGGGGAAGCCTTCATTTTAAAAGGAAACTTTATTTCAGCGTTGCATCCGACTCACTTGAAACGTCACGCATTTTGACCGTCTATTGATAACTGCCCAGAAGCCATTGCAATGACGTCATGAATAACGTCGACGTGACAGAAACGTTCCTGTGTTTCACTGCAAAAGCGGTATTGTATCTTGTACATAAAGTAGTTCGAGCTAAAGAGATATATTTCCCCGGATAAGAGGAAATATTTCTTCTTCGTAAAAAGGAAAATACCAAGTTTATGTCTGGTAGAAATCATAGTATTTCTCTGTTATGCATGTAATATAACAGGTTACACTGTAAAAATAGCGTATAGAAATTAAACGTGTTTTATACATGTTTAGATCTAAACATGATTAGAAAAGTGTGTTCTTTCTAAGCATGTAATTTGTTTTGCCGTATTTGTGGGTCAAAACACGTCAAAAGTCTAAACACGTCTCGGCTGTTCAATCGATACGATCTTTTTTCCGCGTAGACGAACGCTGAACGAACGCTGAAAGTTGCAGAGCTGCAAAGACATAAAATACAGGTAAAATCATCAATTATTCATGTTGTATTTGTTTATAACGTTTTGTTTCTTTGATCCTGGAATAGTAGAAGATATGGCATGTCCTTCAAACATATTTTATTTTCAAGAATGATTGGAATATTGGTGTTTAGTTCTTAATGCAATTAGTTTCCGAGACTCATATTTTCTTTCTAGATCCAAGTTGTGTTCAGCAGACTTACTAATTCCATTTGATAGAAGATTGTGATTGGTAAATGAGACCTGCATATATTCTTTGTTGAATATATTTATATAAACTGCCTAAAACTACAAAAAAGGTAAGGAATTGTTGGGGAAAATGCCACAACATGGTCTAAACACGTTTAGCGTAAACATGTTGGATGCCAAGATGTCTTTGGTAGAAAAGAAGAACACTACACCTTAAAGCATAATTAAATTTTACATGTTCAGGTTTTGAACATGTTTACGCTAAACGTGTTTAGACCATGTTGTGGCATTTTCCCCAACAATTCCTCACCTTTTTTTGCAGTTTTAGGCAGTTAATATAAATATCTTCAAGACAGAATATATGCAGGTTTCATTTACCAATCACAATCTTCTATCAAATGGCATTAGTAAGTCTGCTGAACACAACTTGGATCAAGAAAGAAAATATGAGTCGCGAAAACTAATTACATTAAGAACTAAATACCAATATTCCACTCCTCCTTGAAAGAAAAATATGTATGGAGGACGTACCATGTCTTCTACTATTCCAGGATCAAAGAAACAAAACGTTATAGACAAATACAACATGAATAATGATGATTTTACCTCTAGACATGTTTAGATTTTCATCATGTTTCTGAGCTAAACATGTGCAGGTATTAAACATGTCACTGCCCTGTACATGTTTAATATCTAAACACATTCCTAGACGTGTTTAGAAACGAGACATGTCAAAGCGTTAAACGCATAAAAAAATGGGACAAGAAATGCGTCTCAGAAAGTGTTTAATCTGTAAACATTATTTTTACAGTGTAGGCTCATAACTCAAAACCATTAAATTGTCCCCGCCCATCGGGGCTTGAAGAAATAGATGGGCTGCATGATGCTTCCACGCAGAGCTGAAACAGACCGCACACGAGTACTGGTATACGCTTAGAGAATCTAAGCCTGCCAAGGCAAAGCAGTGCTAGTCGGACCGTCCATGTTTATAAACCCTTTTGATTTCTTTGGGCGACATGGGTTGAGATGTCATTTCATCTCAATGTCGGGTAAAAGTCCCACAAAATTGGAAGCAACGTCTCCAAAATAACAGATATAGTGTTGACGGAAACGTTAAACCTCAGATCAAACAAAGAAACAAAATAATTAGCACTGTCAGCACTGGGGGGTCGATTATAACTGAACGTAGGCCGGAAAATGGCCTGAAAGGGGACTTAAACTTTCTCGTGTAGCCCTTAAATTCCTGTTATTTAACCCTTCTCTTGCTGAATATTCAGTTTAGCTACACCCATTTCTGACTTTGAACCAATCAGATTATTTGATGTAATTTATTCTTACAAAGCCATAAGCTTAATGTCAAACAGTGTAGATTCTGATCAGATGGCTTCTTCAGAAGCCATCTGATCTGGATCTACACTGTTTCCAAAGATAGGGGTTGTCGTGAACAGCATGATAAGAGTTAAGCAAACAGACGGATACTGAATCATTCATAGACTCTGGTGAGACGGTGGAGAAACACAGAATGATGTTCAGCTTCGTACAGATTGTGAAGAACAGCAGTCCACTTGGTGAAGATTGCTAATGAAATATTTTTACGGCTATTCTATACCGTCATCTGGTTCAAGAAGGGCAGTTGTCATTTTCTGGCGAAAGAATGTGCACTTTTCTGCTAAACCGCTTATGATAAGCATGCCCAGGAAAGCTGTGGATAAGCAATAAGGTCTAAATAGTGTTGAGTGGACCATTTGAATCCAAACATACAAACGACTGGCCCGGCGGAGCTATCGTCTGCACCTGCCTTTAGAATATTCTATTATCAAAAAGGTAAACCAAGTCACCCTGCTGTAATACAAATCTATGGTGTAATATGACCATAAGCCCCACCGAGACCTGGAAAGGTCACGGCACCGTTTTACAAACCCCTCAGGATGGAGCTCGGCGAATGGCTACAGGGCAAGGGGATCCCGTGGGCTCGGAGACACCTGAGACGTGAGACAACAAACACGGACGGACGGGGCTGGAGCCGAGCGATGGTCTCCCTGTTCACCGGCAACGGGGAAAAGGGGTAACACCGAACGGCTACGGTGTAGTGCCAGCATGGATTCGTTCCCTGGGACCCCACCAGCTGACGACCCGCGAGACGGGGAAACTGGAAATCAACAACAACCATTTGGTCCACTTGCAAAAAGCTCACCCAATGTGAACTCTGCGAATTTGACATATATTGACACTACTTGTTATCTACATCCAATACACTGCGAGTCGACCAATGTTTATGGGCCTTCTGCACCATCGTATGCACAAGTCAAATTCTGGGTTGGGGGAGTTCAAACGCGATAAAACGTCTTTATAAGACAAAACCGGGTCTGGACACCGATGAAGAAATGTGTAACGTCAAAGGAAGATGTTTTTTTTTTTCGGAGTGGCTACTGCAAATAGCCAAAAAACGTTGAAATGGCTATTTGCAGTCAACTGCAAATAGCCAAAAAACGTTAAAATGGCTATTTGCAGTCAACTGCAAATAGCCAGAAAACGTTAAAATGGCTATTTGCAGTCAACTGCAGATAGCCAAAAAACGTTAAAATGGCTATTTGCAGTCAACTGCAAATAGCCAGAAAACGTTAAAATGGCTATTTGCAGTCATTCTATTAGCGTTAGAAAGGCCACCTGGAGATGTTCAAAATATTTTAAAATGGAACGGGCCTCTGCGGCCTATAGTGGTTAATTAGAGCTCTCATGGCCAACTTTATCTGACATTTAAACTATTCACCTGTTCCCTGATAGCCACACTACAAGTCAATATTGGATTGTCTCCCTTTGACTGAGGCCTATAATATGTACGGGTTGTGTAATCTCAACTGTGTTATAAGCCGGCTGTGTGTGAAATCGGTTTCGCTTTTATGACCCCGGGGGATATTGAACGAGAATCGCTCATGTCAAGTGATGTCTAGTTAATTTCGGACTGGCTGTTTTGGTGTGGCCTGAGTTTATCTCGAAATAAAGGTCTGTTCTGTTCTGTCGTTGCTAAAGTCTTAACGAGCGAGAAAATTACTCTTTTAAAAGTGAGCCTTTTTTTTGTGCTTAACACAAAATATTATTGGTTCTCAAAAATCCTATTTTATGTGTGCTTGAATGAAATATTCTACTTTATATATTAGAAAAAAAGAAGAAGAAAAAAAAACTTAATAGTTTATGGGTGCCAGTTGAATTATTTTAAATGTCATTGTTTATAAAATGCCACATATTCACAAGTCCATTTAATGAAAACCTCTTTATACCCTACTTTACACAGAGAAAACCGGGGTTTAACGGGATTTACATTTTCTATTTTCTGCTCCAAGACCTAGGTTGTGAGGACTCGTTGATGAGGCGGTTCTAACGAGCACCACGACGTATGATTGGAGTATAAGTAAAAGAAAATGTTGTTATATATTATTAATTTGTATAGAAACGCAATATGTAAAAAGGTTTGTGTTATGAAAACTCCATTTTATAATAAGAAAACTGGGATTTACAAGCTATTACAATTTCTAATATCTGCACCAAGGCATAGTAGATAACCGTTTTTGAGATATGAATTGCCATTTTGGAGATACGAGAAAAAAAGAAAACAAAAACAAGAACAAAAAAAAAAACAAAAAAAAAAAAACACTATCTCACGCGGATATGCTATCTTAATGGAGCCTGTCTAAAACGCTGAAAAACCTGCTGAATTCAGCAGAAAGTGACTAAAACGCTGATCTGCTGAAATGCTTGAATGTTACTTTATTTTGTTGTTTTGGGCCACAATACTGGCCGTGCATATTGATAATATATTTATTTATAACATTTAATTATTATTAAATCTGTTTTACGCCACAGTCATTAATATTGTTGTAATATCGAGTATCGAGTTGTATGCCAAACATACAGACGATTTCGAATTAAAAGTTTTCAAGACATATTACTGTTGGCATATTTTAAAGCAGTTATATAATGGTATATATTTTCTATTGTTGTCTGCAAGGTTTACGTACCGGCCGGTGAAATAACTGTTATATCGAGCTACATCACGAAAGCATGGCGATATATATTTGACCCCCTTAAACCACACTTTCATATAGTAAAACTGGGGTTTGGAGGGGTATAAATTATTATTCTTATTTCTGCTCATAAACATAGATTTTGGGCACTCGACAGAACCGCTTGGCCGAGGCGGTTCTAACGAGCACCCACAATCTATGTTTCGAGCAGAAATATGAAAAATACCACAGTTTTTCATCTGAAAATTTTCATTGTTTGGTGGTTAAATTTACCATGTATTTGTATAGGCGTGTTTTCGTAATGTATCCGTTAAGACGAGAACCTTGAGTCTGAGTTGTAAGCATAGAAATGCAAAGGAGATACTCTTATTGATTTGAATGTGGATAAATCTGTCTCGACACAAAAATGGGCGATTATCTATCTATCTATCTATCTATCTATCTATCTATCTATCTATCTATCTATCTATCTATCTATCTATCTATCTATCTATCTATCTATCTATCTATCTATCTATCTTTCTTTCTTTCTTTCTTTCTGTCTCTTTCTTTCTTTCTTTCTATCTATCTAGTCTCGCTTCTTAGTGACTCATTAGACCTTAAATAGATACTGCGTCGGTCACATTTGACCATTACCGCAGGTGTACATTACATACACTCCAGGTTTGCAAGATGAAAGCCGAAATTTTATCGCCGCTGCTGGGGATCGACCTCGGGACTTCTAGCATCAGAGGCAAGTGCACTAACCACTGAGCTATCACGCTATCAAACAACTTCGCATAAGACAATTCTAGTTTTTAGTTGTTCACAAATAATATTCATCTTTCTTTCTTCTTTCTTTCCGCCCCCGCCCAAAGGGGCTTGAAGAAATATATGGGCTGCACGATGCTTCCACGCAGAGCTGAATCCGGCCTGCACACTAGTACTGGTAAACCGCTTAGAGGATCTAAGCCTGCTCAGGAACCGCGGTGCGAGGCGCACCGTCCATGCTAATAAACCCTATTGGTTTCATTGGGCGACAGGGCTTGAGATGTCATTTCATCTCAATGTCGGGTAAAAGTCCCACAAAATTGGAAGCAACGTCTCCAAAATGACCTTTACATTGTTGACGGGGACGTTAAACCTCAAATCAAACAAACAAATATTTATTTATTTATTTATTTATTTATTTGAAATATACAAATGAAATATTGTTATATTCTCATTTATGCTGATAAAACAGAGTTTGGGCACTCGCAAGAACGCCTCGCCGAGGCGATTCTAATGAGGTCCAACAGTCTATATTATAAACAAGCAACAACCAATAAGAATACTATATTATTCCTTTTCCCCGTGAAGAGGTATTTGTGGCGGCCTCTGCCGCAAATGTCTGTTAGCTAGTTTATATGTTCCTCTTCCTTATTTTTGTTTTCGTGCAAAACGAGTACATATTTCTTTTTTCTTAACTGACGATACATCTTTGACGATAACTTCATCATATGAGCTCTTTCTTTCTTTATTTCTTTTTGCTCAGATAGATGACGCTCGTCAATATAATCGTCCATGATGGATTGTTAATCGATAAATACATTCAGTAAGCACACTTCCGACTACCTGTCGATAATCGAATTATCACCAAGTATCGTGACGCGCGCCGTTTATCTTTGCACCAATAACACAGTAGTAACTAGACCAGTAAGTGGCAACTTGTCATGTAGTTGTATATAAAAAGTAATATCATAAACCTATGTACGGTTAATAAAAATAATTCAGATATAATGGCCAATTAAGACTCAGGGTCTCATCCGAGACTATACTTCTTGCTAAAAAGAATCACCGATTTATCATCACGATAACAAGTCCGGGTAATGAAAACCCTCTAACCCCCCTTTATATAGAGAAAAGTGGGGCATCGGTGGTATACATAATTTTCTCTATTTCTGCACCAAGACATAGGTTGTGGGTACTAGTTATAACCAACCGCCTCAGTGAGGCTGCTGAAATGCCGAATATTACTTTTTTTTTGTTGTTGTTAATGTTGTTGTTTTGGCCACAATACTGGCCGTGCATATAGATAATAATATATTTATTTACAACATTCTTTTTATTTAATTTGTTTTACGCCGTAGACATAGATATTGTAGTCATATCGAGTTTTATGCAAAAAATTACAGAATATAGACAATGCTTTTCTGAAGATTTAGAAAGATAAAGGTTTTCCTAGACATTTTACTGGTCGCACATTTTAAAGCAATTACCGAGTTTCATGCGGACAGATCTCCATTGACACAATAATCTATCTATCTATCTGTCTATCTATCTATGCGAGTTGGATCGTTCATGCACATAACCCTATTAGTGTGATTGGGTGGCAGGGCTTGAGATGTCATTTCATCTCCATGTCGGGTAAAAGTCCCACAAAATTTGAAGCAACGTCTCCACAATGACCTATACAGTGTTGATGGGGGCAAAATAAAGACGTATGTTGTCATTGAAGCATTTCCAGCAATTATCCCAAACCATTTCATCCGTACAAGACAAAGGTTGTGGGTACTCTATAGAACGGTTCTAGCTAATCTTGGATAATATGTATTTGTCTGTTGAAGCAATTAAAATTAATTTTAAAGCAACGGCTCTGGCAATACCCCACAACCTATAAGAAGGTACTATGTCAAACGGATGTATTCTAGTAATTTGACCCAGTATACATTAAGGACGTCGTACGTGTAACGCAACGGGACGTATTTAACCGATTTGCTAAATTAACCTATTAGTGGATTACTGATTTAGATGCATGACGTTATTACATTTTCAGACACGACGTCATATTATATACACACCTTCTCCGCAGCTTTTACAATTACTCATGTATTGAATGGTTGTTACAATGTCATAATAGTGTGTAACCCATTATATGCTAGTGGGCTCTTCCATTGCTATATGTTGGGCGGCCCCATTGTCGTATGAAGGGTGTCAGGCCCATTTTTCGTTTTTATTCTGTTTTGGTGGAAAATTCTGTTTGCAAACAGTGCAGGCCTAGGTCAGACGCCGCGTTCTGGTCTGTCTGCACTGTTTGCCAAGGTGCCCCTTTAGGGGTTTCCCGCATACAATTGGGTAAAGAGGGTTACTATGGCCAGACACACATGCTGTTATCGCCATCACATTATATGTATATATTTATATCCTCAAGGGCTTTATAGCCTTTTGGAATTTTGAATAAAATGTCTTCTTCTTCTTCTCTTCTACATGTATATTTCACGCCCCCGCCCATTGGGGCTTGAAGAAATAGATGGGCTGCATGATGCTTCCACGCAGAGCTGAAACCGACCGCACACCAGAATTGGTAAACCTCTTAGAGGATCTTAGTCTGCCCAGGCAAAGCGGTGTGAGTCGGACCGTCCATGCTTATAAACCCTATTGGTTTCATTGGGCGACAGGGTTTGAGATGTCATTTCATCTCATTGTCGGGTAAAAGTCCCACAAAATTGGAAGCAACGTCTCCAAAATGACCTATACAGTGTTGACGGGGATGTTAAACATCAAATCAAACAAACAAAACAAACATGTATTTTGGATCCAAGATCTAATAATAATAATAATAATAGATACTCATTATCTAAAATAGTACCCATTCTGGTTAAAACTTAATGCATATGAATAAAGTCATTCGATAGATTTTAATCTCTCCGGAAAGAGATACATTGCGCGCGTGTCCATTAATCGTCAGGCTTCCTGACGGTTAGTAGCCGGTATACAATACTCATTACGCGTGTCATAAAAAGCGATAATTGTCTTCTGATTCCACCCCCCCCCCCCCCCCCCACACACACACACCTTGAGTGAGCTGAAATCATATATGGGCACAGAGCCGCCAAATTGATATGGTTCTTACAAGTACTTTCTACCTATGTTTTTGTATAAAATCATACTTATTCCTGATAACCCGACTGTTTTATATAAAGTTTGGTTTACATGCATATTATTTTTCACATCATCATGGAAAGAACACCAGAAAAAGGGTACACACCTTAACTTAAATCATTTAACAGTTGAAATAAATAAATAAATAAGAAAATTTTCTGATAATTATACATAAATGAACAAAATAATAATAATAATAATAATAATAATAATAATCACATTACGATAATACATCCGTGCGGCATAGTGCATTTTTTGATATCTCAAAAACAGTTAATTCGTCAAAGTAAACGCATCAATACTTAAAACATAGTTACAACCGCCTCATTGAGGTGGCTCCAACGAGTACCCACAACCTATGTTTTGGAGAAGAAATGAAAAAAATAATACCACAGTAAACCCCAGTTTTCTCTATATAAAGCAGTTTTTAAATGAGGTGTTCATTACAACCAATAATGCAAGAAAGTACTTGAATGTCGGGACATACCCATCAATGAGTCTGAGTTATTACCGATAGCGATGTTGCAATAGGAGTACACTTACATATGCAGTGGAGTTCTAGTATTAAGACCTCCTATGGGACGGTTCAAGGGTGGTCTTTAAGACCAATTTTGAATCGTCCAAAAGACGATCCCTGACAAGATAATGCTGAATGCAGAATTCACGAAAAAACAATAGCTTGGCCTTTTAATAGCAGAATTTGTCTTAAGTTTAGGTGGTCTTAGTTGTGTAATTTTACTGTACATTGTCTAAATAGGTATATTAGATGTGGTTGTTTATAGATGTCGCAGCAAGGAAAAAATGTAACCATTATGAAATTCGGTATACATCACTTTAGTCTTTAATTGTGATGGCGTTTTTGAGTCCCTCTCGTCACTATTTAGGTCATTTTTGGGGGACACAGAGTTTCAATTCTTTGGTAGTTCTATTTTATATGTGATGAAAAGGCATCCCGCATTCTTCCACTAAAGCAAACCAATCGGGTCTCATATTGCGGGTCAGTCTGACTTGAGACACTCTTCCTGTCAATTTCCTGCCATTAAGACCCTCAGGTCACTTCCATATGAAAGTGGTTAAGCTGGGGTTTGGGCGAGCATGCATTGTTAAGATACTTGTCTATGAACATTATTTGTCTGTGCTAGATTGATCCACCCCATTGAGGTGATTCTAACGGGTTCCGTGCGTCTGTGTTCTGAATATAATGAAAAGTACCACTTTTCATCTGAAGGTTTAAGATGTTTGTTTCGTTAAGATGTAATCATTTCTATATAGCACATATGTTTTAGCGTGATTAGTAGCGCAATTTGGGCTATCCTGATTGTCTTTTTATGCCAGCATGTTCCGCACAATTTTTGTTTCATCATGTTACATGTACATATATGTTTTCGTACCTTTTTTCCTTATTCTATACTGATTATAGTCTTTGGTGATTTGGCTGATTATTTGTGCCTCCCTGATGCTGCCGATGCCCCGAGACGTCGAAGACCTGTTCGAGTCTATCTCTGTTGTTCAACTGTCCGCAGTTGGATTGGAGTTCCTGTGGTAGTATTACCTAATGGGTAATAGCTTAATCCAATGGCGGGCGACAGTTGGCGTATTTTATAGTAGATGTCAGAAACTATGTCTTTTACGAAAGGTGAGCATTTATGTCTCATTAAAGTTTTCTTTCATATGGTGCTTAAGTAGACTCATAAGAAACTTAGTAAATATTGCAACTCGGGAAAATAAGACTTTTTTAAAAGAAAACTTGAATATGATTATAATTATACAAATGCTTTTAATAATCTCTGGGGATGTAGAAACGAACCCAGGTCCTGACAATTTCACTCATAGTTTATCAGTGCTTCAGGCAAATATTCGTAGTATTCGAAATAAATTTGATTATATCAAAGACAATTTTTGTGATTTTGAAGTACTTTGCTTTACGGAAACACACTTGGATGACAATGTTCCTACTGACAATTTATTGCTTGAAAATTATGATAAACCATATAGAAAGGATAGAACATGTCACGGTGGAGGGCTCTTGGTCTATGTAAATAGTAAAACAACTCATGAAAGGATGGAAGCACTTGAAACATTTTGGGAAGAAAGTATTTGGTTTAAAGTTAAACAGAATTCCAGTATATATCTTTTTGGTATTTTTTACAGCCCGAAACCATCTGATAAACTGTTCTTTGAAAGATTAAACCAGAACTTAGAAATAGCTTTAGATATTACCAAAAATGTACTTGTAATGGGAGATCTAAACGAAGATCTCTTAAATCCTAGAAATCAGAATTTAAAAAATGTCTTACTATTAAACTCATTAAATAATGTAATTACTGAACCCACTAGGGGAAGAGCGTTATTAGATCCAGTACTTACTAGTTTTGAACTAACAGTCTTGGATAGTGGTATTTTACAAGTACCACCGGAAATAAGTGATCACAGTGCTACGTTCGTTACTGTTCCTTTTGAATATAGTTTTCATCACACATATAAACGGAAAATATGGATTTACAAGCAAGCAAATTACATTGCATTGGGGGATAAAATTAAAGATTACAATTGGAGTTCTCTAAACACACTACCTTTAGATGATGCTGCTGTGTTTTTCAATGAATCTTTTTTGAGATTAGTTAACGAATGCATTCCTTCTAAAGAAATTACTGTCAGGAGCGATGATAAACCCTGGTACGATACAGAAATAAGAAAACACTCCAGGAAGCGTGACAGGTTAAAATCAATTGCGATAAAATCTGAACGCACTTCAGACTGGCGGAAATACAAACAGGCAAGAAATAAAGTTAATAACCTAAAAAAACACGCTAAAGAAAGATTTTATAACAATTTAGAACTTACAATATCCGAGAATTATACCAATAGTAAAAGAGATTTTTGGAAATTAACACGTTTTTTATTAAAAACACTACTGCAACAGCATCTATTCCTCCTTTGCATACAACTACCATAGATAACGAAACTAAGATACATATAACTGATAAAGAAAAAGCAGACTGTTTAAATGATTACTTTACGTCTATATCCCGGGTCACCGACGATAACGTACAGTTGCCTAATTTGCAGAAATTTACAGAAAGTACACTAGAATTTTTTAACATAACTGAACTTGAAGTAAAAGAGATTATTGATATATTAGACATCAATAAGGCATCAGGGCCTGACCTGATTAACCATAAAATGTTAAAATATGTTTCTTCAGCAGTGTCTAAACCACTGGCTATAATTTTTAATCGATCTCTGAAAGAAACGCATTACCCCGAACTTTGGAAGAGGAATAATGTTGTACCTTTGTTTAAAAAGGGTGACAAAGATGATCCTGCTAATTACAGGCCCGTTTCACTCTCCAGCTCAGTTGGTAAAATTATGGAACGTATTGTGTTTAAACATATGTATAATCACCTTCACTTAAACAATTTACTGTACAAATATCAGTCAGGTTTTGTTCCGGGTCACTCAACAACATTTCAACTTGTAGATATATATCACCACATATGTCAAACATTTGAAAATAAACAATATTCCTGCATGGTGTTTTTTGACATTTCTAAAGCTTTTGATAGGGTATGGCATAAGGGTCTATTATTCAAATTAAAGCAAAATGGGATTGATGGAAGCTTACTTGACTGGCTTGCTGACTACTTATTTAACAGAAAGCAATGCGTGGTCTTAAATTCAATATGCTCAGATTATAAGGAGGTTTTAGCTGGTGTACCCCAAGGTTCTGTACTTGGACCATTATTATTTTTAGTATATGTAAATGATATAGCAGACCAGTTATTGAGTTTAACTAGGCTGTTCGCAGATGACAGTTCTCTTTTCTTGTCAGCTTCAAATCTAAATGACATTGAGGGGATACTAAATCACGATTTGGCTATTGTTTCGGCATGGGCCAAACAATGGCTAGTCAATTTTAATCCAAATAAAACTGTAGCCATGTTATTTTCACTTATGAAAGTAGATGCAGTTCCGAGATTGACTTTTGACGGTATCGATATTAATTTTGTGGATCAACACAAACATCTAGGTATAACCCTCACTGAAAACGGTAAATGGCAGAACCATATAGACAGTATTTTAACTTCAGCATCAAAGGTAATTGGGATTATGCGTAAATTAAAATATACTTTTAGCAGAGTAGCTTTAAATCAGGTTTATATATCATATGTTAGGCCAATCTTAGAATACTCATCTGTAGTTTGGGACAACTGTACTGTGGAACAGGCAAATTCTCTTGAAAAATTACAGAATGAGGCTGCCCGGATTGTAACCGGTCTTACAAGATCTGTATCGATTGAAAGGCTTTATGAGGAATGTGGATGGGACTCTCTTTCATTGCGTAGAAGGAATCAAAAATTAAAATTTATGTATAGAGCTACACACAATATGGTGCCTTCATATATATCTGATATAATACCTCCAAGTGTTGGTGAAACTACACGCTATCCATTACGAAACAGAGACAATATAGTCACTGTTCCTCAGCGTACAACAATATTCAATCGTTCATGTATTCCTTCCTCCATTTCGGCATGGAATGAGTTACCATTGCAGTATCGAAATTCTGAAACTTATAATGCCTTCTGTTATCAAGTTAAAAGGCACTTTTGTTCAAGTATAATAGTTCCTATCCATTATCTTAAGGGTAGTCGAAAGCTATCTGTACTTCACTGCAGAATGCGAAATCGATGTAGTAATCTTAACAATGACCTTTTCTGTAATCATCTTCGAGACAGCCCTATATGTGAATGTTCAGAAGAAATGGAGGATGCAGAACACTTTCTGTTTAAATGTAGTCTGTTTCATGACCAAAGGATAGTTATGTTCCATTCAACAAGACCATTACACCCATTAAATTTACAGTTACTTCTTTGTGGAAATTCAAATTTGCCAGAGGATGATAATATGCTTTTATTTGAGGCTGTCCATAAGTTTATTAAAGATACAGGACGATTTAATTGAGATATTGTTCTTTTATGCTCAATCAGAATAATTATTTACTTTATTTTCAGGACGAAAGACCATAATTAGCAGACCTTGGACGTAGCGGTGCATCGGATAGTGGGGAGATGACGGAGAGGCACAATCACCATTGGCATTATTTATTTATTTATTTATTTATTTATTTTATTATTTATTTATTTATTTATTATTAATTATTTATTTCATCTTGTTTTTTATTTATTTATTTATTTATTTATTCAGTGTTAAATCTTCTATTTTATGTTTCAACATTATATTTAATTGCCGTGTTGGTTGTTCTGCATGCCAAGCTTTAGGGGAAGGGCTGTAGCTAATGTTGGTAGAACTTGTAGCCCAACCCCATTGTTTGTACTTGTTATCATGTACAAAGGCAATAAAATATGTTTATACTATACAACCAATAATGATAATAATGAATACAAAACAATTAACATAGGTTAATGGCATCTTAACGTTTTTTTGTTTTTTTTTTTTGTTTTTTTTTTTTTTGCTTTTTTTGTTATTATTTACCAGACTGAATTCATAATAGCATTTAAATAATCAAACAATGTTACAAAACGAAAAAAAAAAGTAATGTAAAACAAACATTCCTCTGGTATTCCAGCAAAACAATGTGCGAACAACGAAATGTCAGATTAGCCTGTATCTGAGTAATTGGAATAAGATATAAATTATAACAAAGTTAATTTTTAGCTTTTTAGAAATTTAGTGACGAATTCACATGGGTTTCCTTCTTTCTTTTCTTTTTTTCTTTCTTTCTTTCTTTCTTTCTTTCTTTCTTTCTTTCTTTCAGCTGTAATCATACAAACATACAAAACAAACAAATGTAATCATAAATCTTATTACTAGCAATGTTTATTTAACTTTGCGTAGTAAGTATAAAGTATGTGCAAAAATCCAATAATAAATAAATAAATAAATAAATAAGATCCAGATCAGACACCGCATTCTTAGATTGATTTACATTCCAAGGAGATAACCAGGCGAAGGTGTGTTGATTTTACAGTCGATTGAAAATGACGCGCTTTGAGATTACACGCGTGTGTAGACGATAAAGCTATTTCTGAATAAGCTCCAAATTTAATCGCAAAATGCCGTTATTAAATATTATCTTGAAATATTATAATTGCTATCAAAATGCACAATATTGTTAACACATTGCGTCTGATTTTTACAAAATATTAACATAAAATGCAAATTTTAGCCGTTGAAGTAGGGTACTGTCGTTGTTTTTCCAGTTTTATATGCTTCAAGTAAGGATAAAGGGTTATTAATTTGAAAATAAAAATGCCGGCAGTTAATTAAATAAAAGTTCCACTTATTTGATATCGATTTAAAGGAATTAAACGGACAATTAGATTAAAACGGAACATGTTAGTCAAACTGAAAAATTAAATGTTATATTTGTTTAATAATTGTTGTCCATTAAAGCGCCTGCTATTTCCAACAAGACATTCTGTACAGGTAAGCCGAGAAGGTCAGCGCACAGTAAAAGGCTTAATCCTTTGCGCCAAAGGTATAAATGTCAATAATAGTTGCGGATGGACTATCATTAAGACTCTCACCGTTATGGCTATGTTTGTTTGATTTCATGTTTTACGTGCTCTGCAACACTATTTAGGACATTTTAGAGACGTTACTTCCATTTCTGTGCGACTTTTTCCACAGATTGAGACGTAAAGACATCTCAAGCCTATGACACCTATAGGGCCTAGGACGCACCGACTCGCACCACTTGGCCTTAGCAGGCCAGTTCTTCTAAACGGTTTACCAGTACTCGTGTGCAGCAAGTTTCTGCTCTGGATGGAAAGATCATGCAGCCAATCTATTTCTCCAAGCCACGATGGCCGGGGACTATAAACTGGCTATATAGAGTCTATATTTTGTGTGAACATATGACACCTATAGTTTTAAATCACATTTTTGTTTCACTGTTTAGCAATGTTCTCTGCTTATTTAAATGAAAAATCTAATTTGTAAAGCCCATGAGAGGTTGGTGGGGAGTGGGGGCGGGGGGGGGGGGTGAGGCAAAAGTGACGTGTGTCTTGCGTCATTTGGGCGTCCATCTGATATTGGCTTACAGTTGGTTAAGATAATGGTAGAGAGGGGATGATGTTATTTCTTCTGATGATGTTATTTCTTCTGTTTCATCTCTGCTATCTCTTCTATCTCTTTCCTCCCTTTCTTAGGGACAGGACACAAAGTTACTCACTGAATGAAACCGTCAAATGCATATAAGCCTTTTGGTTTCATTGGTCGGTAGGACTTGAGTTGTCATTTTATCTCAATGTCGCCGGGTAAAAGTCCCACAAAATTGGAAGCAACGCCTCCAAAATGACCTAAATGGTGTTGACGGGAACGTTAAACCTCAATTCAAACAAACAAATGGTCCGCCCATCGGGTCTTGGAGAAACAGAATGCGCTGCATGGTGTACACCAGGCACTCAATGTGCCGGTAACGTCTAAGTAACGTCGATGCATAGTAGTGGCAAACACTCACTATAAAACGAACGGGCGTGGTGTGGTATTCTAACCGGTAATCGGAAAGAAAGTATCAGGAAAAAAAGTATCGGAAAAAAAGTATCAGTTTTGGGTAGGAAAAAAAGTATCTGGAAAAAAAGTATCAGTTTTAACCAGATTCACTTCTGATGTTACAATGATATAATGATTTTGATACTTTTGTATATTTTGCTTTGTTTTTCAGTTTAATAATCAATCTTGCAACCTATCTCTGTAATCCTTACCTTATAAAAGGGCTTGAGATGTCATTTTTATCTCAGTGTCGGGTAAAATTCCTCCTCACCTCCAGAATGACCTATAGTGTAGATGGGGATGTTAAACCTCCAATTAAAGAAACTACAAGTAAGACCTCCATGCTTATGGACCTATTTGGTTTCATTGGGCGGCAGGGCCTGAGATGTTATTTCATCTCAATGTCGGTTAAAAGTCTCACAAGTTGGAGGCAACGTCTCCAAAATGACCTATATAGTGTAGACAGGGATGTTAAACCTCCAATTAAACAAGTTAAAGTGTGCAAGTCGGATCTCCATGCTGATGAACCCTATTTGGTTTTCATTGGGCAGCAGGGCTTGAGCTGTCATTTCATTCAGTGTAGGCTAAAAGTCCAACAAGATGGAAGCAATGTCTCCAAAATGACCTATATAGTGTAGACAGGGAGGTTAAACCTCCAATTAAACAAACAAAAGTGTGCAAGTCAGGCCTCAATGCCCATGAACCATATTTGGCTTCATTGGGCGGCAGGGCTTGAGATGTCATTTCATCTCAATTTCGGGTAAAAGTCCCACAAATTGGTTTTGTTTGTTTGTATTGGAGTTTAACGGCCCAGTCAACACTATTTAGGTCATTTTTGAGCCGGTCAGTTTACCTATCCACACTTTCCTGGGCAGGCTTATACGTAAGCGGTTAACCAGTACAGTGCACATTCTTTCGCCAGAAACTGACAACTGCCCTTCTTGAATCAGCGGAAGGGAGAGAATGACCGTAGAAAAGATTTCATGATCAATCTCCACGAAAGAATGTTGCCGACCCCGGCGGGAGTCGAACCCGCGTCCTCCTGATCACCAGTCAGACGCGCATCCGACTGAGCCAACGAGGTCGGCCCCACAAATTGGTAGCAACGTCTTCAAAATGACCTATATATATATATATATTTTTTTTTTCCTGATATTTTTTTTCCGGATTCTTTTTTTCTGATACTTTTTTTCCGGATACTTTTTTTCCTGATACTTTCTTTCCAACATTCATTTAACCATTATTATGCTGGACAAGTCAACCCTACCTCTGCAAACAATATATATGCAGATCAGGAAGCCATCTGATCAGGATCTACAGTGTTTGTCATGAAGAAGTGAACTGAATAAATACAGTAAATGGAGTAATGTCATTCTTTGCTCGTATTCTGCAATGGGCATTGCTAAAATAATTGTAATTGTTGTGGTATTTAACACTTATAATGCTTTTTAAGACAAACGCTTCCTTTGCAAACAATGTCGATTCAGATCAGGAAGTCATCTGATCAGGATCTACAGTGTTTGTTATGAATTTGTGAATAGAATGCAGAAAAAAACAACATTTTTTTAAAAAATAATGTATGGGCTGCATATACTGAGTGATAGCAATTTTCACTGAAAATTTAAAGCCTTTGTTTTAATTTGTAGGGGCAATATTCACTCGTTGTGTCATTATATTTTTCTCGACTGTTTTAACCCCTTAAGATGCCAATCACAACAATTGTCACCTGAGTTGCTGTGTGCTGCTTACATTAAAAAGTCATTGTTGTAAACAGTGTGGATCCAGATCAAACTACTGGGAACAATCTGATCGGGGTCCACACTGTTTGCTTGTATGCCTAAACATTCTTTTAGACTGCAAAAATGTGAAATAGATGAGATACGCAGACGACATTTTCAGATGCAGTTTTTCTTAGCACCTCGAGGGTTGAATTAATAAATGTCATCAATAGGATTATAATATCTCTTTCAATAGGATTACAATAGATATGCGGTCAACATTACAGCCCCCCCCCCCCCCCCGGGGTCTCCACACACCTTTATACAAACACAATTGTATAATGAACCACATCATGAGAAAAAACTGTCTTTGCGAAGATCAAATACCATGTACTGATTATGCATAAAGAGTTTCCTATTGTCCTATGTGACCCATATTAAAGAAATCACCGAAAAAAAAAATATCATTACAACATGGACTGGCTCAAATTTACAGAATTTGAATTTTGACATGCACGTTTATATCACACATATAGTGAAACTTTTACCACCAAAAAGTGGAATTTTTCAGATATTAAGTTTCGATATCTTTCTTGCTCCTGCTCCAAACATAAAATTGTAGGAACTCGCTAGAACCGCCTCAGCGAGTCGGCTCTAATAAGGACCCACAATATAAGATTTGACTAGAAGTAAGAAAAATAATGTATCAATACAAACTGGAAGAAAAAGGAACAAATTATACTGAAAGAAAATATATTCTGCCACTGTAGGGACTTGTACGGTAGCGAAATGATAGTGTTGCCAGTGACCCTTGGGTCACAACTGGCTGCGCCCATGGGCCTATGATCATCATAACAATATCTAGGTTAGGTTCGAATATGGGTCCTGTTGGGCCAAAAAGTAGGTCAGTAGTTCAAATCATAGAAAAACTTTCTTAACACTCTAGAGGCCACAGTTTTGGTCCAATTATCATTCAACATGCCCAGAATGATCATCATAATAATATCTAGATCAAGTTTGAATATGGGTCATGCCGGGTCAAAAAGTAGGTCAGTACGTCAAATCATAGAAAAACGTTCACACTCTAGAGGCCACACTTTTGGTCCACTCATCATCAACCTTTCTCAGAATGATCGTCTCGACAATATCTAGGTTATGTTCGAATATGGGTCATGTGGGTCAAAAGTAGGTCAGTAGGTCAAATCATAGAAAAACTTTGTTAATACTCTAGAGGCCGCAATTTTATTCTAATCATCATCAACCTTGCTCAGAATGATCATCTTGACAATATCTAGGTTAATTTCGAATATGCGTCATGTGGGGTCAAAAAGTAGGTAAAATCATAGGAAAACCTTGTTAGCACTCTAGAGGCCACAGATTTTGGTCCAATCATCATCAAACTTGCTCAGAATTGTAATACCTTGGTCAGACGGGGTATTTTATGAATAGAGTGGTACCTTTTACAAAGGGCCACCCATGGTCAACATTGTTAGTTAGACTGAGTCTGTTCATCTCCGTCTGGTGCACTAGGACCTGACCTTCAATGTCCACAAGGTGCCCGGATAGTGACAAACAGGCCAGCTTTTTATCGTCAAAGGGTCCCCCCACACAAACACACCATGCGTCATTGTTAGTACTCTGCCTGGTGCAGTAGCAGTAGGACCTGACCCTCAATGTCACAAGGTGGCCAGATAGTGACATACAAGTCAGCTCTGTATTGTCAAAGGGATCGCCCCCCCCCCCCGCCTACACAGACACCATGGGTCATTGTTAGTTAGACTGAGCCCGTTCATCTCCGTCTGGTGCACTAGGACCTGACCCTCAATGTCTACAAGGTGATATACAAAGTCAGCTCTGTATCGTCAAAGGGATCCACCCACCCCCTTTCACCTTCACCATGAGGCATTGTTAGTTAGACTGAGCCTTTTCATCTCCGTCTGGAAGCCCCCGCCCATAGGGGCTTTAAGAAATATATGGGCTGCATGATGCTTCCACGCAGAGCTGAATCCGGCCCGCACACTGGTACTGGTAAACCGCTTAGAGGATCTAAGCCTGTCCAGGAACCGGGGTGCGAGGCGGACCGTCCATGCTAATAAACCCTATTGGTTTCATTGGGCGACAGGGCTTGAGATGTCATTTCATCTCAATGTCGGGTAAAAGTCCCACAAAATTGGAAGCAACGTCTCGAAAATGACCTTTACAGTGTTGAAGGGGACGTTAAACCTCAAATCAAACAAACAAAATATCCGTCTGGTGCACTAAGAACTGTCCCTCAATGTCCACAAGGTGCCCAGATAGTGACATACAAGTCAGCTCTGTCTTGTCAAATGTATGGATACCGCGCCCCCCCCCCCCCCTTGTCACCATGAGTTATTGTTAGTTAGTTAGAATGAACCCGTTCATTTCCATCTGGTGCACTTGGTCCTGACAGGTGCCCAGATAGTGACATACAAGTCAGCGCTGACTTCTTCCTCAAAAAAGAAAACAATTTTGAAGTGCCACTCTGCCAATTTTCCAATCCAGAAAAAATATATAACCCTTAAAATGACTTACGTTCCTAAATAGCTTGATTGATTTTGAAATAATTTCACAGAAATGTTCCTATGGCCACTGTCAGCCAAAAATTGTTCAAACCGTCCACTCCACCTTATATTACCTGCCATAAGGATCAGCTGAGCGATCCAGGGCCATCATGGCCCTATTATTTGAATAAAGATGATGTATATTTTCCTTATTTCTAGTCTAAACATAGAGTGAATGTGCTCGTCAGAACAGTCTCAATGAGGCGGTTCTAACGTGTACCCACAATCTATGTGTTCGCCCCCGCCCATAGGGGCTTGAAGAAATATATGGGCTGCATGATGCTTCCACGCAGAGCTAAATCCGGCCCGCACACTAGTACTGGTAAACCGCTTCGAGGATCTAAGCCTGTCCAGGAACCGCGGTGCGAGGCGGGACCGTCCATGCTATTAAACTCTATTGGTTTCATACGGCGACAGGGCTTGAGATGTCATTTCATCTCAATGTCGGGTAAAAGTCCCACAAAATTGGAAGCAACGTCACCAAAATGACCTTTACAGTGTTGACGGTGACGTTAAACCTCAAATCAAACAAACAATAACAATCTATGTGTTTCCACCAAAATAAGGAATGGTAATTATTACCCCTTAAACTCCGCTTTTCTCTGTATAAAGTGGTGTTTAAATGAGCCATAATTTCATTGACTTGTCAACCTGATGCGAAGAGCACACAACCAAGACTATGAATAGACAGCGCGGTTGCGCAGACTGATCTGAATTTCGATGGGCGCACGTGTAAATGGCAAGAATATAAAATGACTGCAAATAGCCATTTTAACGTTTTTTGGCTATTTGCAGTCAACTGCAAATAGCCATTTTAACGTTTTTTGGCTATCTGCAGTTGACTGCAAATAGCCATTTTAACGTTTTCTGGCTATTTGCAGTTGACTGCAAATAGCCATTTTGACGTTTTTTTGGCTATTTGCAGTTGACTGCAAATAGACTCTTCCTTTTTATTTATTTTTTTTTTTTTCACGTTTGGTGACTGTAGATTAGACCTGGGTCCATTATTATGAAGCAGTCGCCAGTGAGTAGGGGCGGGGTCTCCTAGGCCAAAGAAGTTGAAAACGCAACCCTCCGCTGGCAAGGTGATAGCAACTGTATTTTGGGACGCACAGGCCGCTATTATGTTAGACTTTCTAGCAAAAAAAGTGCAATTACTAGTGCGTATTATGCAAATTTGCTCGACCAATGAGAACAACGCCGAGGTAAACTCTTCAAAGGGATTCTGCTCCAACATGCCTATGCAAGGCTCCACACTTGCAAAATTGCAATGAATCCTGTTGAGCGAATGGGTACGAGCTAATACCGCGCCCCGCCTATGCTCCGGACTTAGATCCTAGTGGCTATTTAATATTCCCTATTCCCAAACTTGAAAAAGGATATCCGAGGACAGCATTTCCGGTCCGACGAAGAAGCCGTGTCGGCAATTGAGGAGTGGAACGGAGACAACCACCCTGGCTTCTTCAGTTCTGGGCTGATGGCACTGGAACAGCGTTGGTCCAAGTGCATCATTCTAGAGGGCAATTACATCGAAAAAGAAGAGATCGATCTCACCAGGAATAAGTTAGGCTGGTGGTTTATTGACTCGCCCTCGGACCTGGCGCATAACCCTGCAGATGAACGCAATAGCATGCGACAAGAAGGACTTAGACTGAGAATAAGGAATCGATACGCACGGTGGTGCACTTACCACGCCTGATAAGAAGGTTCCATTCTTAAATGTAGCTGTTATTAGTCCATAATAGAGTTAACATATTTCCGCCATTTTTCAAAGGGAGACAACTTTCGGAACTTCCTGTTCGCTTTTCTTTAAGCCCGTTCCCACGGAAAAAGGGGGTCAACTCTTAAAGGAAAGAATTTGCTCCTAAGGAGCAAATTCATTCCTTTAAGAGTTGACCCCTATAGACATGGGAGAAAAAATACTTTGCAGAAGATGCCTCCCCTGAAGCACTTCCCATCCACCTTCAGATCGCCACCGCCCTTCGGGGCTTGAAGAAATATATGGGCTGCATGATGCTTCAACGCAGAGCTGAAATCGACCCGCACACGAGTACTGGTAAACCGCTTGAATGACCTAAGCCTTCCCAAGTCAAGCGGTGCGAGTCGCTCCGTCCATGCTTATAAGCCCTATTGGTTTTATTGGACGACAGGGCATGCGATGTCATTTCATCTCAATGTCGGGTAAAAGTCCCTCAAAATTGGAAGCAACGTCTCCAAAATGACCTATACAGTGTTGACGGGGACGTTAAACCTCAAATCAAACACACAAACATGATTTCCCTTCGGTAAAGTAATGAAGACCGGTCGATTAGCCTCTGCAACGAGGATTTTTAAATTCGTATTAAATTCGTATTATAATCGTATGACATTGCGAGCAAGTGTATATCTGCTTTCATCAGGCGCAGTCTCACAATCGACTAATAAAATCCAAAGTGGAAGCTGACCGATCCTTATTCCAGACAATATTTGTTTGTTCGTTTGATTTGAGGTTAAACGCCCCCATCAACACTGTAAAGGTCATTTTGGAGACGTTGCTTCCAATTTTGTGGGTCTTTTACCCGACATTGAGATGTAATGATATCTCAAGCCCTGCCTCACACCGGTTACCGCAGTACAACGAACGCGACAGAGTACAACGAACGCTACAGAAATCATGACGTCACAGCAGTATTTGCGGTAAGAAAAAGGTTTATTTTAGCCCAGATCCTAATCTTTTTGGATGGTTATTTTGCATAGCTGCAGCGTAATGGTATTACCATTTACTGATACAGTTGCAAAGAATTCTGTTCATTATAAACGAAAACACAAACAATTTTCTTTCGTCTAGTGTGTTTTCACCAACCCCAGCATGCTTCAGTAAATGTTTTTTGACAGTAACACATCTTTTGTGCACATGATCTTGTGATTTATATGTTATTGCGATTTCAGAGCATCCATTGATGCATTTGCTTGAGCCCCAGTTCATGCCAATACCTACTGAATCCGTGGATGGATCAAGGGTTGATTTTTTGTTAGGGTACACCTTACCACGGGTTATGATACACCATAACGCGGTTAGTCAGCACAATTTGGGAACAACAAACACGGATTATATTCTTCATAAATTGAAATATTTGTTTGAATTGGGATTTAACGTCCCCGTAAACACTATTTAGGTCATTTTGGAGACGTTGCTTACAATTCTGTGGAACTGTTAACCGACATTGAGATGAAATGACACCTCAAGCCCTGCCCCGCAGTGAAACCAGAAGGCTTATATGCATTGGACGATCTGGCTCACACCGCTTTGCCTGGGCAGGCTTAGTCCTTCTAAGCGGTTTACAAGTACTCGTTTGTGGTCAGATTCAGCTGTGCGTGGAAGCACCATGCAGCCCAATTTATTTCCCAAGCCCCGATGGGCGGGGGCGAAATAAATTGAAATAAAACTCTTTAATCCGCCAGCGAAGGCATGATACATGATGCTGTTTTTAATTCAAAACGATCCATTTTGCTCTTACATACTCTTTAATGCCTGTTTGATTCTCATTATGATCTCCGAACTTATACACGTGCGAATTTAAAGGGTTGGGTAAAAAAAATCTTGGACAAAGGGGACGGGTGAACACATTTATTCTGGCTTTCCAGCACGTTTTTACCACATCCCCCACTTATGAACAACTGAAACCCAGCTTATTTAGTTTCGGCATTGTTGGGGAGGGAATACTCTTGAATTCATAGATTCCTTCTTTCTTTGCTACTGAAAATAGTAAGTTTTTATGCCATCCCCCACCCTCGAGAATTTTTATTCGCGGGGGGGGGGGGGATGTAGTATTTGCCCATTCTGACCAAGGGCCATAACTCTGTTACATTTTTGGCTGAATTATCTCCCCTTGAAATTTTGAAAAAACTCAGAAATTGGCTCCCACGGGGTCATTGGTCACCTATAGATTCAGCTCTTGTTGTAAATGATATGGACCCAATATGAGTTAATAGCGAGTATATGGAGTGTGTTCCAGTTTTGTCTGGGTCCCGAATGGGACTGTTCTTAGTCCTTTGTTATACTCCCTGTATATTAATCATATTTCCACCGACATTGACTCAGAAATAAGACTGTTTGCAGACGACTGGGAATACTGCTGGGAAATTAGAGTTACAGAGGACTAACGTAAACTTCGGAGCCAAATGGATAGACTAGGATGTTGGGCATGAAAATGTGGCATGACATCATGCGAACAAGTCCATGAAATGAACACCCCTTACTTTATATAGAGAAAACTGTGATTTAAGGGGATATTGTCATATTCAGGAGAACTAGTACCTGTGCCTGATGTTTACATTGCCAACTGACTCGTGTGCATTTATATGTGGGTGGAGTACCCATGTTTTCCAGCATGTTATCAGTTGCATGCATTGCCCATTTTTGGGGATATTCTCTTCATCCACAGCTCATGTCGCTGTGTCAGATTAATGCACAGATCTTTCATTCAAATGTTTATTACCTTCAAAGTTCGTAATTCATGGTATTATGTCCGTAAATATGCATTTCCTGTGTGAATTATTGTACTTTCACTTTGCAATAGCGGTCGCCATTGTTCACGTGAAGCGTGAGATTTCATGAGATCACGTGGTTCTGTTGTTATGATACTGGTCATGTGATCACGCTCATTTGCATACGCATTGTAAACAAATAATGTCAGATCTTGGCAGATTATTGCAGAAGATTTTTTACATATCTGATTAACTAAATGTTCAGAGTTAATCGGTGCATCTCTTGTTGAGAAATGAATGTGTTAATGTATGTTGTTTAAATATCAAATATTAATTGACCATTTTTCATTCAGATAATTTATGTTTGACTCATTTTTTATATCGGCTGATTCTGACGATTCTTGCGGATCTCTGGCGGAATTCTGCTCCCAATCCAGTTTGGAATCAGAATTACGCTGGAAATTGCAGATTCGGGGCGGATTCCTGAGGCCTGGCAGAAAAGGGCAGATTATGGAAGGGGGATTCGGCAGTTAGAACTTGAAAGGGGGAGACGCTTTTTGAGGGAGCGGAGGAAGAACTGAAGATTTTTAGCTATAGAAAAGGAAGAAGGGTCAAGGGAAAACTTACTTGGGATAAAAGAGTAAGGGGAATTTTCCAGATAATAGGAACCCGCACAGAATGGTCGGCCGAATCAGCTAATATTGAGAAAAATAAAGTCATTGCTTAGGGTAGTCTCAAACTGATGAATACATGCTACAGAATAGGGAAAATAATAAATCAAAGACTGATGTTAAAGCTTCTTAATTTTTATTTTATGTCCAACTATACCACGCTACCCGCCTTGGTTGTGACATAAATTTGGTGGCAGCGGTTGACCGGCATACAGTTTTTGCTAGCGGAAAAATAGAATTTAGCCGAAACCTGCAGTTGTTTTCTATTTGCGTCTAATGGTGATGGAGATGATCTTATTTGCACATACAAAACCTTTTCACAAGTTGATATTTAAGCAAGTCTGATTGCCAGACACTCAACAGTTCTGCTAAATTACTAGTCTAGCTGCTGTAAGGCTATAGGACAATAAAGTGAAGTTTGTCAGTATTTGCTCTATAACAAGGCTTATTTAGGGAACAGAAAATCTACAGCTATTATTTCTAGGTATCACTGTTGTTTGTATGATATATGGTGGAATAATTTTATTTTCCGCCACATTTCACATTGTTTTGATAGAAGAGTTACAGATCATGTCTGTCACAGGTAACAGAATGAGCACCAGATCCCAGTCACAGAGAATACAGACATCTGAAGAAAATACCTGTTTAACTAATGGTTTTGCTTCAGGTCTTTCTATTTCACAAGCTGTTTCAGATACACTGACAGTGTCTAGACCCCCTATACTGACAGGTTCTCAGAGCATGTATAATACACATCTAATTTCATCTAGTTCAAGAGAGCCAGAGTTTCACAGTACTTTTCCTAGACCTTCATTTTCATGGAGTATGGGAGACACAAACACGCGAGAGAATGAGACGGTGAGAGGTTATGGTAGAACAAATGTCACAACTTGTATGAAAGAGGTGCAGGACAAAATGGAGCGTTTAGAGGGAACATTCTTTTCTGTAACAAATCAACTTAAAAGTGCAATTGAAGGTTTACGGCCCTCCAATAATATTTCACAGAGTCATAGCACAAGAGATAGTACAAGAGAAAGAGATGATAGGGGTGCAGATGGACTGTTTGAAAATAGTTCTGGTTCACGAAGAATTGGTAGTAGGCAATATGAGAGCAGCAGTAGTAGTGAGGATGAAATGAGTGATAGATCCTCAGTAGTGTCATCACATAATAGAGCATCCCGTAGTACATGCAGTCATCCTAAATTACCACCTTTTACTGGGAAGGAGACATGGAAAGTGTGGTTTAATCGTTTTGAGGAGGTTGCAAGTAGACAGAGATGGAGTGATGATGAAAGATTAGATCAAATGCTCCCAAAACTACAGGGTGTAGCAGGCGAATTTGTTTTTAGCCAGTTACCTCGTCCTATCAGATCAGATTACAAAAGCCTCTGTAAGGAACTGAAAAATAGGTTCAGAGTTGTTGAGACTAGCAAAACATTTGGCGTACAGTTCAGTCATAGAAATCAGAAAAATGGAGAAACCGTTGAGGAATATGCTGCAGAATTGAAGAAATTATATGACAAAGCGCATGCGCGACGTGACAAAGAAACGCGACGTGAGGATCTTTTGCGACGTTTCCTTGATGGTCTCATAGATGAAAAAGCGCGTTTTCATGTCGAGTTCGTCAAAGAGCCGAACAATATTGATGAGGCGGTATTTCAAGTTGTCAGCTTTTTAGAAACAAAGCAAACCGCAGGGAAAGTATATGACACCAGTAGATCTATTCGTAATGCGACTAATATTCAGAAAAGTGATTCAGACAGTGATTCCGATGAGATGCGTATTGCTAGATCTCTACCAGGTAAAAACAAAAATCGAATAATTAAGCGTGACGAGTCATCTAAAACAGCTGCGGAACAGAACAAAACAGAGGAAATATTTGATTTGTCTAAACTGAGGGAAATAGTTCGCGAGGAACTTAAAAGCATTCAGCCACCTCAAACCCCTAGTCCTCACCAATATCCACATTTTCAGCCCTCTTTCAGACAGCAAGGTAATAGGCCGAATTTCTCCTTTAACGGCCAGAATCAAAATAGGTCCTATAATGACAGGAGAAATAAGACCTGTTTCTATTGTCATCAGCCATCACATTTTAAGAAAGATTGCCCAAAGCTAGCTGTAAACATGGCAAGAACAGACAGTCAAGCCCCAACTGCTCCCGTGACTAATCAGTCAGTCAGTACTAATCCCCGAAAAGCTTTAAACTAACCGGGACTGATTCTTTATTGGGCCAAGGGTCAGTCCATGTAAACAATGGCCTACAAGGTAACAAATCTTTAACTGGTAATTCATTGCAAAGTATCTCAATACGCAGTAGCTTACCCGCTTCAGATGGTATTTACTTGAAAGGGTCTGTAGAGGGTATACCCGTTACTTTTGTGGTAGATACCGGGGCTGAGAAGACTATTATATCTAAAAAGGTATTCAGCAAGATAGACAGTCAGCCTAAGTTAGTTCAGAAAGGTGGTCTACTTCATGCTGGAGGTGATCCTTTGAAAGATTATGGTACCGGTAAGTGTACTTTAAGTATACAGCTGGAAGATGCCATATTTGAGAAAGAGGTAATTGTAGCAGATATCCAAGATGATGCTCTTTTGGGTATAGACATTATGAGAAACAAGGATGGTAAGATTGCTGATATTCTCATGAGCAAGAATAAAATTGTGATTGATGGGGTTGAGATAAGCTGCTATCAGCCTAAATGTAGGTCTACTAGAAGAGTACGCCTGGCAGATGATTATGACATTTCAGGACATACCGAGCAAATTCTAGAGGCATTTGTAGACAGGTTTGAAGAAGATGACTTGATACAAAATTATGAGGTAATTATACAGCCTACACTCAGTTTCACTGAGAAATACCCATTGATGTTGGCGAACTGTCTTGTTGATATTAACAGCACACCTACTGTGAAGGTAAGAGTTATGAATCCATTCTCGAAATCTGTACAGTTGAGACAAGATACCGTTATTGGATCAGCAGAGGAAACTTCCTCTGACAGTATATTACAAACAATACTGACTAGTGAAGATCCTAATGAAAATGAGAATTACAGTGCAGTCAGGAGAATAAACTTCCGTAATGATGCTCAGAGCCATCGTGATATGACTTTTTCCAGAGAGGTAAGAGAAAAGTCAGATTCAGTATACACCAGTGACTTGCAAGTTCCATCCCACCTGGATGAGCTATTTGAGAAGTCCACCAAAGGTAAAACAGACAGGAGAAATATGCCATAGCAAAGTTACTGACCAATTATCAGGATGTATTCTCCAAGAATGAGGAAGATATAGGTTTAACCCAACTAACAGAACACTGTATTGATACACAGGGGGCAAAACCCATAAAACAGCCATTCCGGCGTACACCGTTAGCTTTCGTTAATGAAGAAAAAGCGGTTATTGATAAACTAAAAAACCAAGGCGTGATTCGCGATTCAAATTCCCCATGGGCATCACCAATTCTGTTGGTTCGAAAGAAAGACAATAGTGTAAGACCAGTGGTTGATTACAGAGCATTAAACAAGCTATGTCAGGTTGACGCGTTTCCAATTCCTAAGGTCGATGACTGTCTTGATAGCCTGTCCGGAGCAAAGCTCTTCAGTATTGTCGATATGACGTCCGGCTATTTCCAGGTGCCGGTAAAAGAATCTGATATACCGAAAACAGCATTCATTACAAAACAAGGTCTCTTTGAATTTACTTCAATGCCACAAGGTCTCACTAATAGCAGTGCTACGTTTCAAAGAGTCATGCAGTTGGCCTTAAGTGGTCTTCAGTGGTCTGTCTGCATCATTTACATTGATGATTGCGTAGTATTCTCTTCAAACTTCAAAGAGCACATTGAGAGGCTTGAACTTGTTCTTGAAAGATTCAGACAAGCAAATCTCAAACTCAAACCTAAAAAATGTAGCCTTTTTCAGTCAGAAGTTAATTTTCTTGGTTACATGGTGTCAGAAAAGGGAGTGCTCCCAGATCCAACTAATGTAGCAAAGATTCTGCAATGGAAAGAACCACAAAATGTTACAGAACTGAAACAATTTCTTGGCTGCTGTAGCTATTATAGAAAATTTATTCGTGGATTCTCTAGCATAGCTAAACCCCTTTTTGACATTACCAAGAAGAACAGCTCTCTGATATGGAACACTAGTTGTCAACAAGCTTTCAACTCTTTGAAAAGTTCCCTAAGCGGCCCAGATATAATGTCATTACCGCGCGATCAAGGTACATTTTACGTTGATGTGGACGCTTGCGATTCTGCTATAGGTGCTGTCCTTAGCCAAATTCAAGATGGTAAAGAAAAAGTTTTAGCGTATGGTAGCAGAACGCTCAACAGATCTGAACGTAATTACTGTGTAACTGACAAGGAACTACTTGCTATTCGGTATTTTCTAGAATATTTCCGTCATTACCTCCTAGGCAGAACTTTTGTAGTCAGATCTGATCATGAGGCACTGAAATTTTTATTCAGCTTGAAATGTCCTAAGGGAAGAGTTGCTAGATGGTTAGAAATATTGTCAGAGTACTCGTTTTCTGTTGAATTTAGAAAAGGCACTTCCCACGGAAACGCAGATAGTTTATCAAGATGTCCAAATCCCAGAGAGTGTGATTGTAGTGAGGTAGACATGGAAGAAAATTTGAAATGTGGTCCATGTGCGAAGTGTAGAAAGAGAGCAGTGGATATGCATAGCGATTGGTCTTTGAACACAGATAACAGAGAGAGAGAAACTGATGCAAGCAGTAATAGCGAGAAAAAAAGAACTGTGAACATTTCCAATGTGAACAGAATGGTGAATATAAGCTCTATGGTTAGACAGCAGAATGTACATTTAGACTGTTTTCTATTCATTCTCCTTGGTATATACACATTTATTGGATTGTACAAACAAGCTGAGCTGAAAATCAAACAGTGGCTGAGAGACTCATTCAATTCATGTAGGCAGACATCACAGTTGTTGTTTTCAAAAACAAGAGGTTTCTTCTTTAGACATAATTATGACAGATTATGGAAAATGATGCCTTTTTGTAGCTTGATTCAATTTCTTTGCACACCATGGTCAAAGCTAGGCAGAGGGTTCTACAAATCTGCTAAGGTTGTTACTAGGTCAAATCTGGATATATCAGATTATGCACCATGGATTGAATGCATCACTCCAAATAAATTGAAAGAAATGCAGCTTGAAGATGAGGATATTAAACCTCTGTTCCAATGGCTTGAAACTTGTGTAAAACCAAGTTATCAAAATGTGGGTATCTTGAGTCCTTCAACTAGGCACTATTTATGCTGTTGGGATGAACTTATATTGAAAAATGGAATTATCTTTCGGAAATTTGACAAGCGGGATGGTTCAAACAGCTTTTTGCAGTTGTTAACGCCTCATAAGTTACAGCAAGAAGTACTTCTCCACATGCACAATGGTATATTGTCAGGAGGTCATCTAGGAAAGAAAAAGACCAGAGAAAAAACTTTACAGAGGTATTATTGGTTCGGTGTCCGGGATTCTGTTGACAAATGGGTTACTCTATGTGAAACTTGTGGTGCCAATAAACCCCCTACAGCTAGTCCTAAAGCTCCTTTGGGCACTATGACAACAGGTGGCCCACTTGATAGATTAGCAACAGATATTTTAGGTCCTTTCCCTGAAACTAAACGTAGCAATCGTTACGTATTGGTTTGCACTGATCTATTCACTAAATGGGTTGAAATTTTTGCAATTCCTAATCAAGATGCAGAAACCACTGCTAGGGTGATTCTTAATGAGGTTATAGGCAGATTTGGATGTCCTTTGAGTATCCATAGTGACCAGGGAAGTAACTATGAGAGCCGCTTGTTCTCTGAATTATGCGAGCTAATGGAAATTCGTAAAACAAGAACAACAGTCAGGAACCCTAAGTGTAATGGTCAGCCAGAACGTTTCAATAAGACCCTTGTCCCTATGATTCGATCATATCTGAAAAATCAGGAAGATTGGGATTTGAATCTAGGTTGTTTGGCATCTGCTTACAGGGCTTCACCTAATGAAACCACTGGTGTATCCCCAAATTTGTTAATGCTTGGGAAAGAAGTAAGAATGCCTGCTGAGATTGTATTTGGTAGTGCTACGGTTGTAGGGAAAGATTGTGTATCAAGCTATGCAATGTATGTAGAAAAGTTGAAAGAGAGATTACAGAATGCTCATAACATAGCACGAAAGAGATTGAACGTTTGTGCTAAAAGACAGAAAGATTACTATGGAAGCCATTTACAGATCTACAAGTATAAAGAGGGTGATATTGTTTGGTATTTACAGGTGAAAAGGAAGGAAGCTGTTTGCCCAAAGCTGATCCCACCATATACGGGTCCTTTTCTAATTAAAAAGAAACTCTCTGAACAGAATTATCTTGTACAGTTTTCAGAAGAAGGCAGAGAGAAAGTTGTCCACCATGATAAGCTGAAGCCTTTTAAAGGATTAACAGTGCCTAAATGGATACAGAATCAGAGAGAGGCACATTCATACTAATAGCCATATTCTTTTACAGATCCGGGTACAGCTGTACTAGGCTATATTGTCCGTTTAATGTATTTATCAGGTGATTTGTCGGTGGAAGTACATGTTTTTTTTCCTTCTTCTGATTCAGGATGTCAACTCCATTCATCATCCCAAAGAAGTCCTCCGAGAGGGGAAGAATCTTCCGGTGTCTGAAATGTCCATCCCATGACAGATATGAGAATGAAAAGGCCAAATTTGAGAAACATTTCTACAGGAAACACGTGGGCATTAACCAGGTACCCTACTATTGTGACATATGCAAGTATGTAACTACTACACAGTCTGACCTTGAGAAACATATAATAGGCAACACATTTCCTACACACAGATCTTTAGTGGACATCAAGAGACTGAATGGGGAAATAATTGAAGAGAATAATTATCTTCTCATGAACTTGCAGTATTATCACATAATCCCTGATGTTGATTATGTAAGGCTTGGGAAACAGGAAAGTGATCAGATTTTTATGAGTCGTTCACGTTGTCCACAGTTAAGAGATTCTATTCAGAAGGAAAACACTCTAAATTCAGCATCTCCTGCTGTTGTGGTCTTGCAACCTAGTGATTCTAATAATAATAACACCTATTTAGGTTCAGAGCTTGTGAATACAACAAACAATAATGTACTCAGAAATGTAATGCTAAATAAGAAAATTCCAGAGATTCAAAGGAGTGAGATGACTGAAACAGTTGATGTATTGAAAGGAATTCTTGATGAAGAAAGTTTACAGAGGCAGGTTGATGAATTCACAAAAGCAGAGCAGACAGGGACTGTACAAATAGTGACAGCAGTTGAAAGTGGTATCCCAATTGTAAATCCTAAGGAGCCAGTATTTGCAGAGAAATATATCTGTAATAATATAGTCACTAGTAAAAATGATTTGGTGTCCAGTGGTTGTGCTGTCAATGTGGTGAAAAATGTTCCAGTGCCTGTAGTTGTTGATAGGGTAGATCAGGTAGCAGATTCAGATAAAGAGGCAGGGAAGGATATAAAGAATTCTGAGGTCAGTGCCACCTTGAAAGTGATAGGTTCTGACATGAAACTTGTTGGTTCATACTTAGAAGCACTTAATAAAGAATTAGTGAATTCTCATAAGTCTATGATAAATGCTACCCAGGAATTAACCAGTGCTATCAATAGGCAGACAAGGGCATTCGAGAGTTTGGCAGAGGCAATTAAAGGATCAACTTCGAGTGATGGGTACAGAGACAACAGACAAAGGTTCAACAACAGACGACAACAGTATCCTTATCAGCAGACTAAAACTCATGCACGTAGTCCAAGGCGCTCCAGATCTGGTAGTCCTGAGAGACGATTCAAGTACATGAAGTTCTAAATACATCATATTTTAAGGGTTATTTTAAGGGTCCAATGCATTCTACGCACTAATTAAGATGTTTCACTGATTGTTTTCCCTAGTCATTCCCAGAATTTATCAAATTTATAAGCATTTTTTTTTTCATGTTAAATATTCAGATTGACTGTTCTGATACTATTACTAAGATTGAAAAGTTATTCTTAGGCCAAATGTATTTCCATGATGTTAACTTGTATTTGCCATTATTGTATTCAAATGCTTTGAATTCATATTGACTCAAATACTGAAATTCTCTGATTTCAAATAGTATGTCAATGTATCAAATGGAACTATATATATAGTTTGTTTAAATTGTCACGTATTTGAGATTATTTGGCCAATAGTGTCTAATATTTATGTACTGGAATTGATGTCTGTTGCTTACTTGTAATGTTTTTTAAATCTGCTTTCAGCAACAGATACTTTGATGTTAATATGTATGTCAACATAGAATCATTCGCACTTGTAATTGGTTCTTAGATGAAAACTTGTTTGTGAGGACACAAACACGAGGCAGAGGGTAATGTCATATTCAGGAGAACTAGTACCTGTGCCTGATGTTTACATTGCCAACTGACTCGTGTGCATTTATATGTGGGTGGAGTACCCATGTTTTCCAGCATGTTATCAGTTGCATGCATTGCCCATTTTTGGGGATATTCTCTTCATCCACAGCTCATGTCGCTGTGTCAGATTAATGCACAGATCTTTCATTCAAATGTTTATTACCTTCAAAGTTCGTAATTCATGGTATTATGTCCGTAAATATGCATTTCCTGTGTGAATTATTGTACTTTCACTTTGCAATAGCGGTCGCCATTGTTCACGTGAAGCGTGAGATTTCATGAGATCACGTGGTTCTGTTGTTATGATACTGGTCATGTGATCACGCTCATTTGCATACGCATTGTAAACAAATAATGTCAGATCTTGGCAGATTATTGCAGAAGATTTTTTACATATCTGATTAACTAAATGTTCAGAGTTAATCGGTGCATCTCTTGTTGAGAAATGAATGTGTTAATGTATGTTGTTTAAATATCAAATATTAATTGACCATTTTTCATTCAGATAATTTATGTTTGACTCATTTTTTATATCGGCTGATTCTGACGATTCTTGCGGATCTCTGGCGGAATTCTGCTCCCAATCCAGTTTGGAATCAGAATTACGCTGGAAATTGCAGATTCGGGGCGGATTCCTGAGGCCTGGCAGAAAAGGGCAGGTTATGGAAGGGGGATTCGGCAGTTAGAACTTGAAAGGGGGAGACGCTTTTTGAGGGAGCGGAGGAAGAACTGAAGATTTTTAGCTATAGAAAAGGAAGAAGGGTCAAGGGAAAACTTACTTGGGATAAAAGAGTAAGGGGAATTTTCCAGATAATAGGAACCCGCACAGAATGGTCGGCCGAATCAGCTAATATTGAGAAAAATAAAGTCATTGCTTAGGGTAGTCTCAAACTGATGAATACATGCTACAGAATAGGGAAAATAATAAATCAAAGACTGATGTTAAAGCTTCTTAATTTTTATTTTATGTCCAACTATACCACGCTACCCGCCTTGGTTGTGACAATATACATACTTTTTTTTATTATATCTGCTATAAGACATAGGTTATGGGTACACGTTAGAACCGCCTCCTTGAGACGATTCTAACGAGCACCCACAACCTATGTTTACAGTATAAATAAGAAACACATCACGGATTTTCATCAGAGAAGTAGCCATTTAGGAGATGTGATAAAATACACTATGTCGCACGGGGTGTTACCGGAGTGAGTTTTCAGGCCGTTTAATGCAATACATTAAGCAGACAACTAGGCAGAGGGCCAATGAAATTGAGGGTTCGTGCATTAGAACTCCTTGAGTATCATGTCACATGATTCTCGGACTCCAAGAAATTCGAGGGCGAATTTCAATGTGGGGTGGGGGGGGGCGGGGGTGGTGGTGGGGGGGGGGAGAAGAGAATGTCATAGCGTATAGGTATATAGCAAACTTGTACTGCCTTTCGGTACAAGCCGGCTTTTACGTCAACGTGGTAGATTTGCTTATCAATCCGGCGGCCCGGGTTCGAACCCCGGCCGGGCCAAAGGTGTGTAGCATTTTTGTCACCTGTTACACAATGTCAGTAGAAATGTCATTAATGTCCACGAAGAACAAAACTGAACCGAAAACGGCACCTTGTGAGACACCAGACAAACTTGAGCCCAATCCTAAGTTTCACTGTTTGGTTCGGCAATAGTATACATGGTGTTGGGATCATCTGGATGACCAGCATTGCTAAACTCAAACTCAGCCATAATGTATCTTTCTGAAATAAAGAATCATGATAAGACTCTTACTTGGGTATTGTTACGACACGAATGTCGTAACAATGGAGAGAAGCATAGTTGTAAAAAAGGGAAAAATCGCTTATGGTGAGATTTGAACCTGGGACAATCGGGTAAAATCAACTGCTCTAAGCACTAAGCCAAAGAGTCAACTGTCTTCCTCAGTTGTCTTCCGCATAATCAACCAAGGCAGATATAATGTAGGTTAGGTGCTGCGGGCCGTAACACCTCACCCCTTTTCTTCAAGTCCGTATGTTGACGCGAGGTAATTTTTGCGAAGAAAGTCAAATCCCGGGCGAGCCACCATCTTCCGACATGACAGCCATAATGAAGGCATGGAGCATAGCTGAAAAAATAATCGACTCTGTGCGAAAGAGTCGTATCCATGAGCTGAAAAAAATAATCGACTCTGTGCGAAAGAGTCGTATCCATGACGCAGTTGTCATTGGTTATAAACCTGTAGGCCAAGGAAGACAATTCAGGATTATAAGTTGTGGGTCGTAACAGTATCAGGGGCGAAGTTGGAAGAAAATCATTTGTACGCAAGCCAAAGAAAATACTAAAAATGATAACTCCGTTTACCAAATGGGGACCACTCTTACAGGAAAGAATTTGCTCCCATTAGGGAGCAAATTCTTTCCTGTAAGTGCGGTCCCCTTGGCAGAGGAGGAAACTATGCTAGCTAATATTTTTTTATTGGTTTTACGGCCCTTTCAAGATTATTTCACTCACATCGAGCCGATCGTTAATCAGAGGTGGGCGAAAACCGGAGTACCCGGTGATAAACCAAATTACCTTCCGTTGCAGAACTTGGCGTCTCACATATGACCCGAGCGAGGCTCGAACCACAGCGGTGAGAGACCTAATGATCAAGAGTCAGCGCTCTTAGCCACTAGGCCACGGAGACCCGTCCCCAGCTAGCTAATAAATAAGGTCGCGTATATCCTAGACAAATACAGTTTTTCTTCTTCTTCTTCTTTTTCTTCTTCTTCTTCTTCTTCTTCTTATTCTTCTTACTTCTCTCAGCTTTTTTTCTTCTTCTTCTTTTTTCTACTTTTTCTTCTTCTTTTTCATCTTCTTCTTCTCCTTTTTCTTCTTCTTTTTCTTCTTATTTTTCCTCTTCTTCTCCTTCCTCTTGTTTTTATTCTTCTTTTTCTTTTACGTCTATACTTTTACGTTTGTAATGTGTACGCAAGTGCGTATCTGCGCACAGGTAGCTACGCCCCTGAGTATCATGGACAAACTTCCCTATCTATCCCTCACACTGATTTCTTTGGCTGGCTTGTTTCTTCGTTTGGTTGGGAGTTTAACAGCCCAGCAAGCACTATTTCGGTCATATCGAGCGAGTTAGTTTACCTTGAAGGCTTATAAAACTAGCACAGTGCATATTCTTACGCCAGAATTTGACAACCACCCTTCTTGAGTCAGTGAAAGGGAGAGAATGACCGTGTGTGTATTCTGAGTTATACGTCTCAGCAACCCACTAAGGTTATACAGAGAGGGGGCCTCATTTAACGACTCGTCAGAAAGTTTGGAGAAGCCAAAAATCGAATCCAGGACCCCTGGTTTATGAGGTGAGTAAAACAGAATGATTACCAAAGAGAACATTTAATGGCAGACCCATTTCAGATTCTTTTTCTTGCATTACTTAAATCTTAAAACATAGATTTTGAATATGCGGTCACTTCGACTGCTAACGTGAATTGTGACGTTTAGTGACGTCGCATTACGGGCAGCGTACACGACTTTCTATACAGATAGCGCACATCAGACACCCTTTGAGTTAAACACCTCAGAATTCTCGACTTCAATGCCAGCCCTTCGTAGAAAAACCGGGTAGGATAAAAGTTTCTATCCCAGGATAAAATCTAGGATTTCCACGTCTGGTGTGCAAGAACTTGTAAAACGGGGCTAGTATTTCGTTGCTCGCAGAATTTGATCGCTTTCAGCGATCAGACTATGTGCATGCGCAACTTCTGTACTAACAAATTATTTTGCAGATTCTTGTGGTTGCCCTGTAAGTGTTGTCTCATTGAAGTTGGTTTAGCTCAGAATAGCTCACTGTTGGCAATTCGAACGGTCCCTCTGTAGTTTTATATTGTTTACATGTTTATGTACAAGTTAATTTTGGGCCCCATCCACCGCTGCTTGTGGAAATCAATGGGCTGCCTGATACTTCCACACAGAGCTGAAACCCGTCGCACAGGACTACTGGTTAACCACTTAGAAGGTCTTAAGTCTTCCCAGGCAAAGTGGTGCGAAACCGACCGTTCCTTCATATACATGTGAACCCTATTAGTCTCCTTGGGCGGTAGATTTGAGATGTCGTTAAATCTCAATGACGGATAAAAAGACTTGCAAAATTGGAAACAATTCCAAAATGACCTTTATAGTGTTGACGGGGACGTTAAAGCTCAGTTCAAACAAACAACAGGTTATTTTGTGACATTTTTTGATGGATCATAGCGACTGTTACTTGTGCTTCTGTTGTAAAAAGTTGTCTCTATGTCATAAGCACACCTTACAACCCAAAACCTCTTTTTTGTTTTAGGAATGGCCAAGCGCATACCGTACATGTTGTAATTTTTCAACTAAAGGGCAAATATGTATCGTTCCTCTTGGTTGTTTCTTGAAAAATGGCACTTATAATGGGTAAAAACGTCCAGATTCGGTTTTTCATATCCGTGTTTGTTGTTCCATTTGTTCCGTGTTTAGTGTACTCAGACTCAACACATGATCCGTGGTAAGGTGTACCCGTGTTTCAAGGTAGTGAGCCAAGAAAAATCGGTACGATTCTTATTCTTAATGTTTTTATGAATTATAAAAAAATAGTATACTTACTTCGATGCCTAGAGGCATGAAAAACCCAAGAATGCTCGTGTTTATGTCATTTATTTCTGATTGATATACCCTTAAAACTTGAAGTTTTGTTTTTCTACCTATTTTGGCCTAATTTATGGCTTTGATTTCCCTTCTCTGACCGTGTCAGAACTTAAAATTTGGACAAAACAACACAAACACAATCTGTTGTCATCGCAAAACCAACAGAAAAACGTAAATCGTGATATGTTCGACAAAATAAAGGAAACATTGAACTCACACTTCTCCTGTCAAAAAAAAAGACGGTAGCGTTTGTTGTTCTCAGTCGCGTCACGTTGTACCGCGGTAACCGGTGTGTGCCTCCCAATGAAACCAATAGAGTTTTTAAGCATGCACGGGCCGACTCGCACCTGGACAGGCTTTGATCCTCTAAGCGGTTTACCATTACTCGTGTGCGGGTCGGTTTCAGCTCTGCGTGGAAGCATCATGCAGCCCATCTATTTCTTCAAGCCACGATGGGCGGAGGGCGAATATTCCAGACAATATAGACGACGTCTCGTGTATCGCTAAAAGCTATCATTTGCATGCATTCGGCCTTTCGTGCGAGAAGGGAGTGTAAATATCTGGACATGCACGTTATACTGGCCAGTGAAAATCTATTTTTAGGCACATTCGAGGTTAGACATCGTCTTCGATTGCTAACAGACTTGAATGTTCAAAGAAAAGAACGGACACATCACGTGAATTAGTCCGTGAAATGAAGACCCCCTATACCCCACTTTATATAGAGAAAACGGGGGTTTGCGGGGGTATATATTATTTTTCTTATTTTTAATCGAAGACATAGGTTGTGGGTACTCGTTAAACGAGCACACCCACGACCTATGTTTGCAGTATTTATAAGAAAAATATTAGGGATTTTCATCAGAAAAGTAGCCATTTTGAAGATGAGAAATATCCACTTTGTCGCACGGGTGTGTTATCGTAATGGAAAAAAAACGGTGTTTACGCGCGAATTGAGAATGCAATCAACATTGTCTCAAATTAGTAATCTGACCAGGCTTGTTTCACTCTGCTAATTGCAGTTTGCATTTGCAGAGTGAGAATGAATTAGATATGCATTATGCATGAAGTTTCCTTGCAGCGCATAATCATGTACAAACAGCGAAGACACTGGCGAGTTTGCGCAATTGCATACTCGCAGTGGACTTCGCTGATTAAAATGAAATACGCTTATAAGAAGCAACAGCATTCCCGGTTTCGTGCTAGGGATTCAGACAGTGCAATATCAACCTTTAAGAGTGACGCGACTAAGTCGCAATAATCTGCGAGTCAGAAATATCGGAAATAATTCTAAGAAGATTTACCACCAGGTAACGGATACTTCCGATTATGACGTTGACAATCGTGGTGGGGTTTCTTTATACGTGTTACTTAATCAGGATGTATTTTGAATTCGAACCGATTTGAAAAAATAAATTCATTCATTACGAAAACATGCCTATACAATAACAAAGTAAATTTTATCCTTAAGAAAACGAAAATTTTAAGATTCAAAATTGTGATATTTTTCTTATATCTGCTCAAAATATAGACTGTATTACTCGTAAGAACCGCCTCAATGAGGCGGTTCTAACGAGTACCCACAGTGTATATTTTAGAGTAGAAATAAAATGGGGTTTACAAGGGTTAACCTTATTTTTCTTATTTCTGCTCAAAATATAGACTGTGGTACTCGTTAGAACCGCCTCATCGAGGCGGTTCTAACGGGTACCCACAGTCTATATTTTAGAGTAGAAATAAGAAAAATAAGGTTAACCCCTGTAAACTTCATTTTTACTATATAAAAGTGGGGTTCAAGGGGTCAAAATGGTATAGACTTGTTTTCGTAATGAATAGCGCTATATAAGGCGAATGCGTGTCAATTGTAGCCTACGGATATAAGGCCTTAACTCTTAATTTTGATTTTTAACACCAATTCTGATCAAATAATCTTTGCTTACTCTGACTTAAATATACATGTTTGTGATTTTAGAATAGGTTTGAAATTTAAATATTTCAATGGACTTCTAGAAACTGACAGCTTTAACCTAGAATATATTTTGAAGCGTGATCAAACATTTAAAGGGCTGCAAAAGATTCTTTCTGATCTAAAGGACCACTCTGTTTTCAAATAAATATATAAATAAATAAATAAAAAAATAAAATAAAAAAATTCAAAGTGTTCTGTCGCAAGCTGTCAGTTAACAAGATTTTCGGGCAAAGTATATGGATATGAAATGATACGCGCATGAAAATAAGCTATTTAATAGCATTGGGTTTACAAAGAAACAATGACCGATCCCAACGGTTTTGGTGAAAACGTTACTGACTTTAGTAATTCGACATTTGAAAATTTTGATAGCATGTTGCCAATCTGGTGTCGCATTGTTGTTATTATTTACATGCTGGTTACCGGAATATTAGCTGTGTTCGGAAACGGTATTATTATTTTGGTAGAACGAAAGAACAAATGTAAGACGAGCACTGATTGGTTAGTTTCATGCATGGCAGCCAATGATATTGTGTTTGCCATTATCAACATTCCTATTCATGTGATACTTCAGCTGGGGAGCTGGAAATCCTTAGGTTCGGACGCACTTTGCAAGCTCCACGTGTTCGTGCAGAGAACGACAATCTACTCATCTACATTATTACTATGTGCTGTTGCATTAGACCGGTACTGGAAGACTTGCAGGTGAGCCTACCAATAGAAATGCACAGTTTAAATGTATCTTATCCATGCAAACATTCGACCCCGTTGACAAAGGGGTAAATGCTTAACAGCTAAGCCGAATAATGGAAAACAATCATGCACTTACGGTGCCAGCAGGGAATTATACATACATGCTTTATTATGCCCCGAAATTCGAAGAAGTTTTAGGGGCATATTGGTTTTGCCCTGATCGTCCGTCCGTCCTTCCGTCCTTCCGTCCCTCCGTCCTTCCGTCCGTCCCGCTTTTTTACTGCATAGCATAACTTAAGAACCATGGGTGATAGGTTTTTGAAATTTCATATATGGATTCCTTATGAAAAAATAATTGACCCGTGTTTTTTTCTCGTCAGGATTATGCCCCTTTCTTGAGTTATGCCCCTTTGCAAAAAATAATTTGAAATCTTGTAAACAAGATAACTCAAAAATTGTTCGTGCTTTTGCCCTGAAACTCTACAGACTGGTTTGGGATGATGAGTAGATGAACTGATTAACTTTTGAAAAGAATCCGAAATTTTTTCTTGAGTTATGGCCCTTTGAATTTTTTTGCGTTTTAAGCTTTTAAGCAAGATAACTAAAAACTGTTCGAGTAATTGCCCTGAAACTTTACAGAATGGTTGGGGATGATGAGAAGATGAACTGATTAACTTTTGACAAAAATCCATTTTTTTTTTTGAGTTATGCCCCTTTGAAATTTTGCGCGTTTTAAGCTTGTAAGCAAGATATCTCAAAAACTGATCGAGCTATTGCCCTGAGACTTTACAGGCTGGTTCAGGATGATGAGTAGATGAACTGATTAACTTTTGAAAAAACCGAAGGAGTATGCCCCTGTCTTGAGTTATGCCCCTTTGCAAAAAAATACTTTGAAATCTTGTAAGCAAGATATCTCAAAAACCGTTTGAGCTTTTGCCCTGAAACTTTACAGACTTGTTTGGAATGATGTGTAGATGAACTGATTAACTTTTGAAAAAAATCCAAAATTTTTGTCTTGAGTTATGGCCCTTTGAATTTTTTTATTTTTATTATTTTTTTTTTTTTGCATTTTAAGCTTGTAAGCAAGAAAACTGAAAAACTGTTTGAGCTATTGCCCTGAAACTTTACAGAATGGTTGGGGATGATGAGAAGATGAACTGATTAACTTATGACAAAAATCCATAGTTTTTCTTGAGTTATGCCCCTTTGAAATTTTGCGCCTTTGAAGCTTGTAAGCAAGATATCTAAAAAATGTACGAGCTATTGACCCGAAACTTTACAGGCTGATTCAAGATGATGAGTAGATGAACTGATTAACTTTTGAAAAAAAAAATCCGAAATTTGTATTCTTCAGTTATGGCCGTTTGAATTTTGTTGCGTTTTAAGCTTGTAAGCAAGATAACTAAAAACTGTTTGAGCTATTGCCCTGAAACTTTACAGAATGGTTGGGGATGATGAGAAGATGATCTGATTAACTTTTGACAAAAATCAGTTTTTTTCTTGAGTTATGCCCCTTTGCAATTTTGGGCGTTTTAAGATTGTCAGCAAGATATCTCAAAAACTGTTTGAGCCCTTGCCCTGAAACTTTACAGGCTGGTTCAGGATCATGAGTAGATGAACTGATTAACTTTTGAAAAAAAATCTGAAGGATTATATATACCCCTGTCTTGAGTGATGCCCCTTTGCAAAATACTTTGAAATCTTGTAAGCAAGATATCTCAAAAACTGTTCGAGCTTTTGCCCTTAAATTTTACAGACTGGTTTGGGATGATGAGTAGATCAACTGATTAACTTTTGAAAAAAATCCATTTTTTTTTTCTTGAATGATGGCCCTTTGCAATTTGTTCTGCGTTTTAAGCTTGTAAGCAAGATAACTAAAAACTGTTTGAGCTATTGCCCTGAAACTTTACAGAATGGTTGGGGATGATGAGAAGATGAACTGATTAACTTTTGACAAAAATCCAATTTTTTTTTCTTGAATTATGCCCCTTTCAAATTTTGCGCGTTTTTATCTTGTAAGCAAGATATCTCAAAAACTGTTTGAGCTATATCCCTGAAACGTTACAGGCTGGTTCAGAATGATGAGTAGATGTACTGATTAACTTTTGAAAAAAATCCGAAATTTTTTTTCTTCAGTTATGGCCCTTCGAAATTTTTTTGTTTTAAGCTTGTAAGCATGATAGCTCAAAAACTGTTTGAGCTATTGCCCTGAACCTTTACAGTATGGTTTGGGATGATGAGAAGATGAACTGATTAACTGTTGACAAAAAAAATCCATTTTTTTTCTTGAGTTATGTCCCTTTGAAATTTTGCGCGTTTAAAGCTTGCAAGCAAGATATCTCAATAAACTGTTTGAACTATTGTCCTGAAACTTTACAGGCTGGTTCAGTATAATGAGAAGATGAACTGATTAACTTTTGAAAAAAAATCCGATTTTTTCTGTGGAAAAATGTAAAGCTCAAAGGCAATAAAATCCAATTTAGAGTGGTCATATGATAAACAGAATCTTACACTCGCGGTCATTTCATATGAAATTTATGAAACTCGCCAAGGCTCGTTTCATTAATATCATATGAAATGACCACTCGTGTAAGATCCTGTATGTTTGTTTTTCTCTTCTTATATCAAATCAAATCAAATCAAAATGTCCTTATTGTAGTAGTCGCAGATAAGATTGACTAGGCGGAGCTATTCAGGAGTTTCAATATATGTCAAATTCGCTGAGTCCACCAGAAGATTCGGTTGAGTGCCTTTCGCATCCTTTCTGCAAGCGGACCGACTAGCAATGTATACGCCACAGTTGTGTTTGTGTTACAGCTGAATTCACACAATCGGGTGGCTTGGTTTACCTTTTTCCTAATAGATCATTCCAAAGGCAGGTGCAAACGATAGTTCCGCCTAGTCAACTTTATCTGCGACTACTATACAAGCGCAGATAACATGTTCTTGCACACCAGACAAGGAAATCCGTGATTTTACCCTGGGATAGAAATTTATGTTCTGAACTTGGTGTTCAAACCCAAAATCGAATATAATCACGTGTTTGATAAATGCACTGGTTAAGGTTGATGTCACAGCACGTTACGCGACGTCAATAAACATTCCTATATGGCGGACGGCGGTATCTGAAGTGACAACAGCATTAACAATCCGCTCTAAGAAATGGAAGGTATGTAAGAAAAAGAATCTTATATGGGTGTGAGGGGTGGATAGAAAAAGCCGTCCCTCGTGATCACTGTCCGGCATCACTCGGCAAGCCTCGTGATGCCTGACAGTGACCCTCGGGACGGATTTTTCCATCCACCCCTCACACCCATATCAGATCCTTATAATGTTACATATGGGCAACATACATAGCATGACGCCTATTAGCAAGTAACACCAATAAAGGTATACATGTGGTATAGGGGTTTTGGTAGGCGAAGAGTGGATATAGATACATATACACACAACCTACTGGTCAGTATGTAGTTCGTGAAGAGCTTGTGAAAAATAAATAAATAAATAAAAATAAAAAATAATTCTTTTTGTTCCAACTTTATACTAATTGTAATTGAGAGAGAGAGAGAGAGAGAGAGAGAGAGAGAGAGAGAGAGAGAGAGAGAGAGGAGAGAGAGAGAGAGAGAGAGAGAGAGAGAGAAACAGTTATTGCGTTAATTTCAAACATTCTTTCACTCGGCATACACAAAATACGTAAGACATCTAGGCTTACGTCACTATATGTATATTTCTATATTCATTTGCAAACCTGCCAACGTATACTTTATATGTTTGTTGTTGTTGTTGTTTTCAGGCCGCATAGCAAGTTCCTCACACCACAACGAAGCTTCCGAGTATGTATTCTAACAACAGTGATATCTTGTATCGTCTGCTCACCACTTCCTCTCATTGTGGTGTATGATGAACCGTCAAACTGCAGTCATATTGACCTTGGTGGAGCCCTGACCAAGACCGTCACCATTGTGGTTTCACTTACATATGTCATTATATTTGTTATTATCTGCGCGTGTTATATCAAAGTAGCTTGGACGATAAAGCATAAGCTACTTCTTAGTGGCTCACGCTCCCACAGACCGGACCAAACAAACAAACACTCCACTAAAGAGAAACCAGTCGTAAACAAGTCTAATATTTCGTTTATGTTAGCGGCTAGAAGGCCACTAAGGATTACAAATTTAAGAAACTGTAAAGTGGCGCCTGCAAATCTGAGAGGTGATATTAATGAAATTCAAGACATTCAGCCTACAAGAGAATTCATTTCTGATCAGTCTAACAACAATCAGACTCCGACAACCCAAACAAGACCTACTGAATGTGACGGGAGCCATCCGTCTGGCTCTGAGTCAGTGAAGCAACCAGTCAAAAGACAATGGCTAACGGATGCTAACTTGAACCGCACAACAAAAATAATGTTTGCTGTAACGTTAGTATTTCTTCTGTCCTGGGCTCCAACATGGATAGTAGCATTCTATCAACAAGTGGTCAAAACACAAGAATCCGTCGGCGAGCGGATATTTGTCTTCTTTGGTAACAAAGTGTTTATGGTGAATGCATTCACCAATCCAATTTTCTATATTTGGTTAAGTTCTGTATTCAAAGAAAGGGCGAAAAAACTTCTTGCGCCCTTGTGTATCTGCTGGAAATAATGTCGACAATTTATTCGTTTTAAGCAATTGTTGAAAATGACAACATAACTTATAAATCATTTAAAAAGTTTAATTTTACATATCCACTCAATTTTAATATTTCGGCCAGTGGCCTTCTTCAGAAAAACTGAACTACACAGAAAACTACATCGCTAAAGTCGCCATTGATTTCAAAGGAAATAACATTTGGATATGTAAAATTAATCATATTTCTTTTATAGAAGACTATACATCATTTAAAAAGTAATTGTGTGTTGATTCGAACATATTTATTTCATAAGTAGTAGGTAATACACATATAAATATTTCAAATGAAGGAGAGAGTAGACCTAGATCGGAACACAAGTCTGTCTACTTATGATTTTTCCACCCTTTACACTACACTTCCTCATAATCTTATAAAAGAAAAACTTAATGATTTAATTGAATGGACATTTCAAAGGGAAGACTCCCTCTATCTTGCATGTAATGTAAGAAATGCTTTTTTCACTTCTGAAAAGCATAAAAATTATACTTTATGGTCATATCAGAAAGTGTGTGAAGCTCTCACATTTCTACTGGACAATATTTACATAAGATTTGGTACCAAATTATTTAGACAAGTTGTGGGTATTCCGATGGGTACTAACAGCGCACCACTTGTGGCTGATTTGTTTTTGTTTTGTTATGAGAGAGACTTCATGAAGTCCTTTTCTGCTGAAAACCAGTCTGAAATCATTGAGGCTTTTAGCTCCACTTCTAGATATTTGGATGATTTATTAAATATTGATAATACCTATTTCGATGGTTTGATCAGTCAAAATTACCCCCCCCCCCAGAACTTCAGTTAAACTAGACAAAAAGGCCCAGTGGGGCATGTATACCCCCGGCCAGTGCCATCACCTCAGCTGAAAATAGCAATGTCAAAAGCTTCTTTGCATATACAGGCCATATTCCATAGAATGGCCATTTTCAAGATTCAAAGGGCAATAACTCTGAAAGTAGGAAAGCAAGAGTTATGGTTCATGTGTTCTGCACGTCGTCTCATGGTGTTCAACATTCATGTGGAGTTTCATGAAAATATGTCAAGCCGTTTAAAATTAATGGAGAAGACACGAAGATGTTAGCAGACACATAATTTACAATATTCAAAGGGAAATAATTTGTAATGTATGCAAACAAGAGTTATGGTTCTTGTGTTCTGCCCATCCTATTATCTTGCTTTACATTTGTTTGAAGTTTCATGAAATTATCTCAAACGGTTTCAAAGTAACAGAGCGGACACAAGTGTATGGTAAAACTCGTAATATTCAAAGGGCAATCACTCTGAAAGTAGGAAAGCAAGAGTTACGGTTCATGTGTTCTGCACGTCGTCTCATGGTGTTTAACACATTTATTTGAAGTTTCATGAAAATATGTCAAGCAGTTTAAAAGTTATGGAGCGGACACGAAAATGCAAGTTATAACATTCAAACGACAATAACTCTGAAAGAAGGAAAGCAAGAGTTACGGTTCATGTGTTCTGCACGTCGTCTCATGGTGTTTAACATTTATGTGAAGTTTCATGAAAATATATCAAGCGGTTGAAAAGTTATGGAGCGGACACAAAAATGCAAGTTAAAACATACAAAGGGCAATAACTCTGAAAGTAGAAAAGCAAGAGTTACGGCTCATGTGTTCTGCACGTCGTCTCATGGTGTTTAACATTTATGTGAAGTTTCATAAAAATATATCAAGCGGTTGAAAAGTTATGGAGCGGACACGAAAATGCAAGTTAAAACATTCAAAGGGCAATAACTCTGAAAGTAGAAAAGCAAGAGTTACGGTTCATGTGTTCTGCACGTCGTCTCATGGTGTTTAACATTTATGTGAAGTTTCATGAAAATATATCAAGCGGTTGAAAAGTTATGGAGCGGACACGAAAATGCAAGTTAAAACATACAAAGGGCAATATCTCTGAAAGTAGAAAAGCAAGAGTTACGGTTCATGTGTTCTGCACGTCGTCTCATGGTGTTTAACATTTATGTGGAAAATGCAAGTTAAAACATACAAAGGGCAATAACTCTGAAAGTAGAAAAGCAAGAGTTACGGTTCATGTGTTATGCACGTCGTCTCATGGTGCTTAACATTTATGTGAAGTTTCATGAAAATATATCAAGCGGTTGAAAAGTTATGGAGCGGACACGAAAATGCAAGTTAAAACATACAAAGGGCAATAACTCTAAAAGTAGAAAAGCAAGAGTTACGGTTCATGTGTTCTGCACGTCGTCTCATGGTGTTTAACATTTATGTGAAGTTTCATGAAAATATATCAAGCGGTTGAAAAGTTATGGAGCGGACACGAAATGCAAGTTAAAACATACAAAGGGCAATATCTCTGAAAGTAGAAAAGCAAGAGTTACGGTTCATGTGTTCTGCACGTCGTCTCATGGTGTTTAACATTTATGTGGAAAATGCAAGTTAAAACATACAAAGGGCAATAACTCTGAAAGTAGAAAAGCAAGAGTTACGGTTCATGTGTTATGCACGTCGTCTCATGGTGCTTAACATTTATGTGAAGTTTCATGAAAATATATCAAGCGGTTGAAAAGTTATGGAGCGGACACGAAAATGCAAGTTAAAACATACAAAGGGCAATAACTCTAAAAGTAGAAAAGCAAGAGTTACGGTTCATGTGTTCTGCACGTCGTCTCATGGTGTTTAACATTTATGTGAAGTTTCATGAAAATATATCAAGCGGTTGAAAAGTTATGGAGCGGACACGAAAATGCAAGTTAAAACATACAAGTGGCAATAACTCTGAAAGTAGAAAAACAAGAGTTACGGTTCATGTGTTCTGCACATCGTCGCATGGTGTTTAACATTTATGTGAAGTTTCATGAAAATATATCAAGCGGTTGAAAAGTTATTGAGCGGACACGAATATGCAAGTTAAAACATACAAAAGGCAATAACTCTGAAAGTAGAAAAGCAAGAGTTACGGTTCATGTGTTCTGCACGTCGTCTCATGGTGTTTAACATTTGTGTGAAGTTTCATGAAAATATGTCAAGCGGTTCAAAAGTTATGGAGCGGACACGAAAATGTTAACACACACACACACACACACACACACACACACACACACACACACACACACACACACACACACACACACACACACACACACACACACACACACACACACACACACACACAGAGAGAGAGAGAGAAAATACGAAAACTATATACCCCCATGGCATGCCGGGGGTATAATAAAGCAAATTCTTCAGATACCGAGGCCCCATTTTTGGATTAACATCTATCTTCTGTAGATGGGTTTGTTTCGTGCAAAATTTATGAAAAACGCGATGATTTTGATTTTGAGATTGTAAATTTTCCTTTTTTGGATGGTGATGTTCCTCGTGCCCCATCTTATGGCGTTTGTATTTCGCAATTAATTCGATTTGCCAGAGTGTGTAGTCATGTAACTGACTTCAACACTCGTAATAAAACTTCAACACTCGTAATAAATTATTAACGGCTAAACTTCTTAATCAGGGTCATCGGTACCATAAACTACGCAAAGCCTTATCAAAATTTTATGGACGTCATTCTGATTTAATTTCAAAATTCAATATTGGACTTAAATCTCTTTTGCAACAAGGTCTATCGGAACCCGAATTTTATGGTGACTTAGTATATAAATTCAGAAAAATATATAACCGCAATGGCTTCAGCACCCAATTTCGTAAAACCATTCTTCGATATAAAAAGATTGGGTACAACATAAATGTTATACGACAGACTGCGTGCATGGTAGTTAACCCAAACACGGTTGACGACTTTGCTCCCCTCTTTAATTGCACGCCGGTGGGCCAGGCCTCAGCTTAGTCCTTCTAAGCGGTTTACCAGTACTCATGTGTGTCCAGTTTCAGCTCTGCGTGGAAGCACCATGCAGTCACGAGCAAGGATTTCCGCAATCTGCAACACAGGCATAAGAAAGAATCCGACATATTCTTAAGAAGAGATTTAAATTTAGAATGCCGCAATTTGGTACGCAAAGCTTTTCTACTTCCAGCCAGATCAGTTTGATCAGAGTACTGTTAGTATACAGGGCCCACAGTTTCTTCATACAAACGGAGTTTATTACCCAGTGTTATGATGTATTTTTGGCTTTTGGACGAGTTTAGACCGTCCAATATTTTAGGGTCGATTGGTTTACAATCGACCTAATGTTATAAAGGGCAGAAGCTGAATTCGTGCTGTTGTCCATTTGACTATGGAAATCAATGTAACTTATTTATAGAAAATAGCAGAGTTAGTTCAGCGTGTTACGTAAAAGGGTTATCTATAAAACCTTGGCTGGAATCATGGTTTGGGCTTGGCAAACAGTGTAGTCCCAGATCAGACGCCGCAGAATGCGGCGTCTGATCGGGGTCTACACTGTTTGATTACAGTACAGGAATTTAAGGGTGAGCCACCAAAAAAAAAATCGCAGCGTCTGATCAGGGTCTACATGGCTTGCTTACAGCACAGGAATTTAAGGGTTAAATGTCTAAGTGTAAGTCCTCGTTCCAAATCTACACTCGGAGAAAATCGACCCACCAGTGCTCTCAGTGCTTTGATTTTTACTATTTGACGGTTCTATTGGACGGCCGTTGGTCTATTTAATATATGCATGTTTTGGAATCAATCTTTGATCCTTGGAGTACCCATAACAGTGCTGTAAAGAACCAAGTGTAAACCCGGTCAATGAACACGTAATGTGCGTTGTGTTTACATACTATTAAAGTCATGATAATGATTGAAAAGTGGTGTGTTTTTATAGAGCTAAAAGTATCAAATCTCTTTAAGAACTGCTCACTGATCTCTTGGAGTGTATTCGATGGACTGGGCAGTGGGTAATAAACAGTTATTTCATGACAGCTTGGAGTATAGTCAAAATTATTGCCCCTCAGTTTTTTGTTTGTTTAATTTGAAGTTTAACGTCCCCGTCAACACTGTAAAGGTCATTTTGGAGACGTTGCTTCCAATATTATGGGACTTTTATCCGACATTGAGATGAAATGACATCTCAAGCCCTGCCACCGAATGAAACCAATAGGGCTTTAAGCATGGACGGGCGTGTAATATATAGAGGATCTTACAAGGGTATTCATGCAATACTGAGTTTATTAAACGAGTTGTGGAAAAGGGATAAAATGCGAGGCTTTGCCGAGGGCTTCAGTATTAGGCTTGTGCGACAGGGCTTATAGAAAAGTGAACAGGAAGTCCCGAACGTTGTCTCCCTTTGAAAAATGGCGGAAAATCAGCCAGGTGTTCCCATTCTCTTAAAAAAACGATAAAATAAATCGTACAAACGAGATACTATGTGATTTCAAGAGTCGCCCTGTTCTCATCACGCGAACAAGTCCGTGAAATGAACATCCCCTTAAACCCCACTTTGTATAGAGAAAACTGAGATTTACGGGGGTAAACATTACTTTTCTTATTTTACTCCAAGACAAAGGCTGTGGGTACTCGTTTGAACCGCCTCAATGAGGCGGTTCTAACGACCACCCACAACCTATGTTTGCAGTATAAATAAGAAAAATATCATGGAATTTAATCCGAAAATTAGCAGTTTTGGAGATGTGAAAAATGCACTATGTCGCACGGGTGTGTTAGCGTAATGCTATGATAAAGAAATCAAACCAGAACGGAAACTGAAACAACAAAAAATCCAAACAAGTTGAAAAAATGCCATTATAAGTCGTTTTATCAGTTATCCCCTATATTAATTGCATTGTAACATACTGACCTGATAAAGATATGCAATCCCAGGACAGGTCAACGTGATATTGCACTTCTATGAACTTACCTACTGGAAAAATAAAATGGCAAAATCAACTGAAACTGTAGGAGTGTACAATGGATTAAACTGATAAATAGACTACCAGATTCGTGTCATTTGATATCAAGTTTATCAGGCTCGGCTTCGAGAACGCATGTAGAATCGCTCGGCAAGCCTCTACAAGCAATCTCAAAGCCTTGCCTGATAAACTTGATATCAAATGACGCGAACCTGGTATTCTCTATTAAACGAGCTATTACATGTATATTATTTAAACAAGACCTTTAAGTTGAACAAGTGACATATGAGAAACTGTGTGGTTTTACTTTCCTTTCGGTTCTTACTGGTTTTCTTGTTTTGATTTTCTTTTTACCTTTCTGGTTTTAATTTCCATTCTGTTTCCTGGTTTCAATTTCTTTCGCATAAAAATCGGAAAGGAAATATCCCTACCAGGGTGCCTTAGTTCCTCGCCAAAACAAATCAATATGCTGTTTGTTTGATTTGTGGTTTAACGTCCCCGTCAACACTGTATAGGTCATTTTGGAGACGTTGCTTCCAATTTTGTGGGAATTTTACCCGACATTGAGATGAAATGACATCTCAAGCCCTGTCGCCCAATGAAACCAATAGGGTTTATACGCATGGATGGTCCGACTCGCACCGCGGTTCCTGGACAGGCTTAGATCCTCTAAGCCGTTTACCAGTATTAAGTTAGTGTGCGGTCGGTTTCCGCTCTGCGTGGAAGCATAATGCAGCCCATATATTTCTTCAAGCCCCGATGGGCGGGGGCCGAAACAATATGCTGCAAGGAAGACGGATAAGTACATTGTTTGGACAGGAAATTGTTTTTTTATAGGTGTCTTCTTTTCTAAATGAAGTCGCCTTAATATCATCGTTGACTTAACCATGAACTTAACGATTGACAAATGTATCAAAATACATGAAACTATATGTCAGTTTTACTTAACGTCTGAAAAAAATTTATCAAAATAAATGTGTCACAGTTTTCCTTCGATAATAAATATCTTTCATAAATAAGGTTACGCCTAGGTTTGTTAGTCGGCCACGACGCGTACCTGAATGCAACTTCCACCACTTAACCCTGTTTGTACCAAATGGAATCTTCCTCCTTATATATAGCAGGAGTTCATTTCAAAATTTGGGGTTGTCAGGCTGTGTTTTTATCAAAATTTATTTGGAAAATGACTGAACTTTTAGCAAACAGTGGAGGTCTGATCTGGACCTGCACTGTTTTCCAGGGTACTGGCCCTTTTGGGGGTTTCTGGTACTAAATGGATTAATATGCGTCAGTAACCTTGGCACTCCACGCGAAAGCTGCTTTAGAAAGCTCGGCAGGTTCTAGGGGTAGCCCCTATGTGCTTATAGCGCCCGGTTACCTAAATAACCTGTCAACGATCAACGAAGATCGCCGAGTTGCTGTCAGGGAACTTGACAGCTGAAACATTTAGCACTTCATACGGAAGTGCCAAGGAGTTCTTAACTGACAGATTTGGAATGTCGCGTGTTTGCGCAAGATGGGTACCTCGGCTACTGACGCCCGAGAAAATAGGGGTTCGAGTTGAATTTAGAATTTTTAGGACGCGTTGTGGAAGAGGGATCAAACTTTACTGATCGTATTGTAACATGCGATGAACCATGGGTACACTTTTACCAGCCCAAATCTAAACAATGAAGCAGTGTATGCCAGCCTGCCGTTGGACCAGGTCAGCTGCAGAGAAGAATATTAATGTTTTTTTCTTTCTGAAGTTTAGGTCAGTTTTAAGTTACAACTAAGGTGTATATTGACTTTGCGTGGAGAAAGTGGATAGAAAGACTGTCCCTTTCAACCCTGGAATATGGTACAGGTAATAAGTGTAGGTCCTGTGATATAATTCTAGGTGCCTTATATTTAGCAGAATGGACAAGCCCAACTTCAGTGATGGAAGAGTGCACGCCAGAAATAAATCAAAGCACTGACAACACTCATGCCGAATGTCTCTAAATACAGGCTGGTCATGAACGGGGACTTGAACTGATTCGTTTAACTATTGCAAAAAGTGTAGAACAAGATCAGCACCGTGTTCTGTGGCGTTTGATCTGAAGTTACATTGTTTGCCAGATCCAACATTTGATTCATGTGCAGATTTTACAGATAACACTTACATGTACCCAACGTTGACAAACTACGCGGCTATGTTTGGGTTGATTGTTTGGCATTCGACCCGAAGTTGCTAATAAGAAAAGCGCTTCAGTGCTAATGTCTACGTGACTATCACTGACTTGTCAGAATAACTTTTTGACTTGTAGAAAATAGCCGCAGTGAGATCAGGGTATTCCATTAGACGGAAGAGGGTTACCCTGGAATCATAGGGTGAGCTTATCAAACAGTGTAGACCAAGATCAGACGCTGCAGAGCGCATCTTCTTATCAAAATCTTCACTCTTTGTTTGGAATTTCAGAGTTAAATGAAACAGTTTAAATCTCAGCCCAGAACTATAACTCCAACCTAGACCCCACATTCTCAGTGCTTTGATTCTGAAACCAAACGATTACAACACACTAAGGCACCATGCCCTTAAGCTAAACAGGTTAAATCAATCAACCGCGACGTCTGGTTACCAGTCCGGCCACGTTGATCCTGTGCACCAGATTCACACCAGTACAGATAGAAATCACATGTTCAGGATCAAACTTTTGATGTGTAATTTAAGGTCTTGCATAGAAAAAAGGAAACTGAAATTTGTTCTCAAAAAGCATTAAGTTAGAGCGTATTGCAACATTTGTCATTAAAGGATTGTAAGCGTGCCATGGACAGTTAGTGAGTGAGTGAGTTTTAGTTTTACGTCCCACCAACAGCTAAGGTCATACGGAGACGGGACCTCGGTTTAAAGACTCATCCGAAAGTCTGGAGAAGCCCGGGATCGATCCTGCGATCCCTGGTTTACAAGGCGAGTAGCGTAACCACTGCACCACGGAGGCTTCTCATGGACAGTTAGAAGCTGGTCGGAAAGCGGATGACGTTGACTCTGATTTTGGGTGCCACATGTGTGTGATCTATCGTCTATTGGAGCGACATCTTACTATACGAGACTGGCATCTAAGCGACTGTCATATGCGTTTCAGTGACAAATCGCACTTCAGTCGTTTCCGGGTGTTTCGACGTACAGGTGTAAGGTATGCCGAGGCGACGCGTGCGTTTGTTTGTTTGTTTGTTTGATTTGAGGTTTAACGTCCCCGTCAACATTGTAAAGGTCATTTTGGAGACGTTGTTTCCAATTTTGTGGGTCTTTTACCCGACATTGAGATGAAATGACTTCTCAAGCCCTGTCGCCCAGTGAAACCAATAGGGTGTATTAGCATGGACGGTCCGCCTCGCACCACGGTTTCTGCACAGGCTTAGATCCTCTAAGCGGTTTACCAGTACTAGTGTGCGGGCCAGATTCAGCTCTGCGTGGAAGCATCATGCAGCCCATATATTTCTTCAAGCCCCTATGGGCGGGGGCGGACATATTGGGTGAAATAAGCGTAATTGTGTGGCGAACGCAGCGTAGTGTCATTAAGAACATTCAGAATAGAGATGTCCACAACCGACCAGACAAAAACTGTTACTTATGGACAGTAGCATTGTTAAATCTTGAATTTTAATGTTTGGTTTGGAAAACCTAAATAGTTTCTTTAAAAAGTTTGAGACATCGAATGGCGTTTCATAATACCACCGGTCTATAGACATCTGCAAATATATCATATTTTGGAATTTGCAGAACTACCTTTCTAACCTCCTTGCAGTAATGCAAAAAGAGGTGCCATAATCACTCTTTTGAGTACCCCAAAAACCCGATACAGATACTTATGCAAACAGTGTTGACCCTGATTTCATGGGTCTGAGCAATTTACCGGGATATATATTGCTAACCATTCCGCTGGACGGCCTGTTTAGTAGAATGGACGTGCCAAACTTCAGTGATGGAAAAGTGCACTCCAGAAACGCAGGTGAGAGAGGTTTGAGGGATTGGCCGATTGTCTCTGAATTCGTCAATAACGAGAACTTGGACTGTTTCGGTACGCCCTTAAATCCTTGTACTCATCACGAAAACACGACTGTATAATTTTGACCCCTTGACCCCCACTTTTATATTATAAAACTGCGGTTTGCGGGGAAAACCTTATTTTTCTTATTTCTGCTCTAAAATAAAGGTTGTGGGTACTCGTTAGAACCGCCTCGATGAGGCGGTTCCAACGAGTGCCCACAATCTATATTTTGAGCAGAAAACGGAAAAATATCACAATTTTTCATCTTAAAATATTCCATTTTTCGGCGATAAAGGTGGCAATGTATTTGTATAGGCATGTTTGCGTAATGCCTAATTAAAACCTAACACATGACTCCCGTCTAGAATAACTCTACGCAGCACTCTGACCTCATAGTGGAACAAATAACACGGCTATTTTGGGTCGACTTTTTGTCAATCGACCCAAAGTTACTAATCAGAAAAGCTCTTCAGTGCTAAAGTCCACAGGACTATCACTGACTTGTCAGAATAACATTTTTATAGAAAATAGCCGCAGTGACTGAGGTCAGGGTGTTGTGCAAGAATTATATATTGGAATCATATTTTGGGCTTGGAAAACAGTGTAAACCCAGATAAAAACGCCACAGAACGCGGCGTCTGATCAGGCTCTACACTACCTGCTTAAAAAGGTTAGTGGTAATTTAGGTCTAACTGGGTGTATTTGATCAGTTTTTGCTTCTGATCTGTGCATTGGGGGGGATGTACTTTAAAGCCATGTTAATCAATTGTTATTGGGTTTGTTTTAGAAAAATTCTTACAGTAAGTGTATAACCAGAAACACAAGTGAAAGAATCTACTCCATCTGGGATATAACAGTAAGGTTACATGGTTTTTGACCTTGGTCTCTAGCTGAAGCAAAACTTCAAAATTGTCTCTGCTGCAATATCGCGATAAGTTTTCTAATCTGTTATTGGTTCTAATTGGTTTAAACTTTATTTCTTTGTATAATACATACATCTTTTACACAGATAATGTTGACAAAGAATACAAGTATTATACAAAGGGATTCAGAAAAAAGTCAAATGACTTATTCAAATCTGTATCCCTCGATTACAATATCAATGTACTAATTATAGTTGTGATTGTCACATTTGCTCGAATTTGCAAGTTATTGTGAAGATATTGTAAGTGAATTTCATTTTGATTACAAAATGAATAGTAGTAAAATAAAGCATATGGATCCACGGGGAATGGATTTAAGGTAATTAGCACTGAAGAATCAAGTCTTGTGATTTTGGGCTGAGAAACAATACATTACAGAAACTCAGTAGCGCTCTTCGAATCGTGATGTGAGACAAAGACTGATGATCGGTTGGATTGGACGCTGTAGCTGTTTAATTTTGGCTCGAGTTAGTAGATGTGTTTCACAACCTTTTTTATATGAACGTGCATGTATATATTTATGTATGTATGTGCGCCCGTGTAAAAAACTACACATATTTGTACATCTGTGATAAGTACCAGCAAGGCATTTGAAATCTGTGATTATAAATTTGAAGTACAAAATCGTTTAGACTTAATAATAAAATCTTGTACTGCTAAGAATATTTGTATGTTATCATTCACAGAGAGATCAGTACTGCCGTATAGAAGGATGTTTAAAGCAGGTTGGCAAATAGCGGAGACAATGTTTAACATGTCCTGTCTTATGTCAGTGTACTGTGCACAGGCCATGAGGTAGTGATTCGTGTCCTCAACCGCTTAATAAGGAGTTATTAAGAATATTTTTTTGAAAGAGATGGTCATGTAACGAGCTGCAATTAAGTCTTAGTCTGGCATGATGTACTTGCCCAAATCTTTTACCTGCACAAAAATATAACGGTGGTTTCCTTTCGTTAGACTGTAGTTTATGCTTGAAAGCTGCTAATGAGGGTGCATTTTTCTTGTCATCTGGCAAGTCGTTCCAGTTGCGAGTCGCCGACGGGAGAAAGGATGTATAATAAAGTTGCGAGTTGGCTCTGACAGTCTGTAGGTTGGCATTGTTTCGCAATTCGTAAACTGTGCTACTGCCTACCGTGAGTGGTACTAGTGAAGATAGGTATTCGGGTGTGAGAAAATTCTGCATTTTGTAATAGAGTACAAGTTTGTGTTTTTGCCTCCGAGCTTCCAGAGTTTCCCATCCAAGATCATAGAGAAGAGAGTTGATTGAAACAAGTTTTGTTGCTCCAGTAACGATTCGTGCGGCTTCATTTTGATTTTTTTTCTAATTCGTTCGCCTCGTATCGGGTGCAATTGTCCCAGACAACATCTTCATATTCAAGAAGTGGCCTTATAAAAGAAGTATATATTGTTTGTAGGGATTTTCTATCGAGTGTGAATTTAAGTTTGCGCATGATATTAATCCGGAACCATGCTTTCGTTTTTATGTTGTCTATATGGTCGTGCCAGGTGCAATCGGTCGAAAAAGTTAGTCCTAAATGCTTGTGAGAATGTACTTCGTTAATGTGTTGCTGGTTCATTGATATAGGAGGATGATAGGGTTTATTTATTTTTCGCGAAAAAAACATTGACTCGGATTTCGCAGGATTGAAAGAAACAAGCCATTTCATTGCCTATGAGTTAATCTTAGCCAGGGCAGAATTTAATCTGGGCTGCCGCTTGCATGGGGTTCTCCACCACTATGTACAGACTAGTATCATCTGCAAAGAGCCTGATAGAAGAATGTATGTCTACAACTATGTCATTAATATAAATCGGAAACAGTAGCGGGCCAAGGATGGAGCCTTGTGGGACTCCTGCCTTGATAACAGACCAAGACGATGCAGCTCCAGGTAGCACTACTCTTTGTTGTCTATTATTCAAGTAATCTGTAAACCATTGCAGTAGCGAACCAGAAATACAAATGCTGTGTAGTTTGAATAGAAGGCCTTTATGCCATACTCTGTCAAAGGCTTTACTAATGTCGCAAAAGACCGCTTTGCAAAATGTATTGTAGATATGAACTAATCGATTAACAGTTGAGTCTCCAGGAATAAATCCTGACTGAAGAGATGTTAGTATATTATAGTCACGAATAAAGTTAAAAAGGTGCTTATGAACGATTTTTTCTAGGACTTTGCCTATAGTACTTAAGAGAGAAATTGGTCTATAATTAGGTATGACTGAAGGGTCGTCCTTTTTGAAGATTGGGGTCACGTTTGCCTCTTTCCATGTATTTGGGACTTTACCCTTTCTTAGAGAGAAGTTGAAAAGATCACTGAGTGGTTCAGATAGAGGAACAGCTAGTTCTTTAAGAATGTGATTGTTGATTGAGTCAGGACCAGCTGCTTTACCTAATTGCAACGACTTAAATATTAATTCAACTTCTGTCGGAGTGGTTGAAATTAAGCTGAGAAAATTCTGAGCTTGAGGAACATCAGTGGGTAGAGAGGCATTGTCATCATTTAGCATTGTTTGTTCTATAAAGAAGTCATTCATTAGATTGGCATTGTCTTCGTCTTTTGGATAAACAATATCTTCTTTGTAAAGGGGCGGGAGTGTTGACGATTGATCGGCTTTAATAAACTGTTTAGTGTTTTCCACCAGTCTTTCTGTTTGATTTCTTCGTTCTTTAATTTGTTTGCCAATTTTTCTGTTTGTAATTGCTTAGATTTACGAATTTCTCCTATAATTTTATTTCGTATTTGTTTGTAATTGTCAAAATCAACCGTGCTTTTTGATTTTTTTTAATTTGTTGTATATACGTGTTCTCTTATGGATCATTTTCTTGATTTCATTAGTTAGCCATGGAGGATCAGATTGACGAATTTTTGCTGTTTTCTTAGGAATGTGTTTGGAAGTCAGGTTGGAAATTGTTTCAGTAATGTTTTTGGCATATGTATCAACGTCATTGTCCTTTAGCTCATTCCAGTTAGGATTTTCGACCTCCTGCGAAAGAGATTGATAGTCCCCACGAGCAAAAAGCCAAAATATGCCGGTGAAAGACTCGTGTAATGTATTTTTTAAAATTTAGAACGAAAAAAAAACTGGACAGTGATATCTAATGTTTTGGTCGAGGAAGGGATCACCAACTCTGCTTAGGAGTACAGCATTTTTGTGAAGTAAATATCAGATCAATAGCGGAAGACGAATTCTCCGTTTTGTGTGTCGGTTCCGTTATGAGTTCCTCCAGGTTGAAATGTTGACATATGTCGCGTATTTTATTACCCGTTGCTTGCTTCAAAATATCGAGGTTAAAATCTCCTGTTATAAAAATATTACTAATGTTTGTGTCAAAAGCAAGACCAATGGAATCTTCTATGGAAGCCAGGGTTGCAGCAGGAGAATTAGGAGGTCTGTAAAATGTACCCAACAAAAATTTTCTATTATGAATGTTGAGTTCCATCCAAATGCATTCTATATCTGGAATTTCGAGGTCTAATCTACGGCGTGAATATACATTGGTTTTTATGTAAATACATATACCCCCATGACTATCCCCTTCTCGGTCACGCCTATAAAGTTTATATCCCTCTATAGTGACTAAATCATCTGTCACTCCCTGATTTAACCAAGTTTCTGTTAGACAAATAATGTCAAAGTTTTTTAATTCTGCCCCGATTAAATCTATTTTATTTGAAATACTTTGAATATTATAATGAACTATGGAAAAATTGTTTATTATAGCTGCTTCTTCAATATTATCTGATCCATGGGAGGAAACGCTAGTATCGTCCCGCAGATCCGTTGGGCCTGGATTCAATTCAATGTCACCTGAGCGCACTAACAGCAATGACATGATAATTAGATCAAGTGATGTTTGTAAAGGTGAAAGATAATCTAATACGGGTCCTGGAATGGTTTCTATGTCGCTACATATCACGAGAAGCATTGACAAGAATGTTAAGAGTTCAAAATGGGTAAAGTGAGACAAGCCTTTGTGTTTGAGATGTCGATAGTTATGCAGTCCTATACGCATCCTGTACTCTACAATATAATTCATGTTATACAGTCTATAAGACAGCGCATTTCCTTTATGGATGCAGTTAAAGGACTGCTCAAGACTTCTTCACACTGTGCTTTACAGCATAGCAACATGTTCTTTTGAAGGCTGCGATCCCCGTGGAGCAAAGATATAAAATATAAACAATTAAAAACAAACAATAGACAAAACATGTGAACATTAGAAAAGGAACAAAGGAAGTAAAAAGGAGAAAAAATGTCTGTGGGTGGAGTGATATACAGCGAAACTTCGATAACTCGAATACGGATAATTCCTTTACCATGACTAATTTGAACTCTTGGGTCCCTAGAAAAGGGTTCGTATAGCTCCAGAAAAATGCGTGTTTATGTCAATTTATGGCGGTTTATCTCATTTTAATTTAAAAAGTAAGCCGTGTGTACTCATGAGAGTCGCCTCATTTTGGCGACTCCTCTGAGTACACACAGCATACATTTATTTTGTAAGACGTCGATAATATATCCTTAGGTCATCCCTTTTATCTCTCGGCTAGCAGTATCAATAACCTTCGATAACTCGGAATTACTATTTTTTGGGAAAAAGGCATGGTCCCGAAGGTGTTCGAGTTATCGAAGTTCGACTGTATATGGCCACCAGAAAACAAACATCCATGGACATAATTATATACTGATGCATAAGAAAGCATACACCTGAGCACGGATATACATGACAATACAAAACGTAGGCATGTACAAAGTCAAAATTGCAGTAGGGCCTTGAGAAATAGATGGCGCCTCACGGCGCCCCCGCACAGACCCGAGTCCGACCACACATGAGCACCGGCATGTCGCCCAGAAGGCCCAAGCTGCCTAGGTAAGTGGTGCGAGTCAAACAATCCAGTGTATAAAAGACTTTTTGTTTCATTGGGCGGCAGGACATGCATTGTCATTTCATGTCAATGTTGGGTAAAGTCCTACAAAACTGCAAGCAAAATCCTCAGGATGACCTGAATTATGTTGACGAGGACGTTGAAAACAAAAACATTTGCAGTCCGATCGTAATAAGGATAGCTCCTGTTTCACGATACGTAAAGAAAAAGCATTGGCTGTAAGCAATACAGCATCAAAATAGATCAGTTTGCAATCCATCGACAAATGGATAGCAGCTATTTATCTATTTTGTCGTTTGACCCATTAGCCACAAAGTTTATATGGTTCTAAATGATTAGATTCATGTTAAAGGATTTGAACAGATACATATCCACTATTTCTCATGGTATTAAGGCATTTATAATCATTTTCGTCAAAGTTTTATTATGAAAATATCCTCAAATTGGCATTTTTACATAAAATAGGGGGTATAGGTGTGAAATCAGCCTTAAATACCAGCTGGTATGCTATTAAGGCATAATTTAGTGCATTTTAGGATTGAAGTGTTCGAAAAACATAGGAGAAGAACCACTGATGCAAGCCGGTGTCTGGGTTCCATTCCTGATAGAGGTAAACTTTTGCGCTTTTTCACAAAATATGGTTTGTTCGGCTTTCATTGTAGAATCTGAAAGCGATAACTTTTTCGCAAATTTTAAAGACTCTTTGTCACTGAACATTTAGTATGCATGCTTAAATTATTAGTTATGATCTAAATTTATATTTGACAATGCTTTTGTTGGATCATAAAGACAATAAGGGTTTGGTATAGGTAGATTTGCACTAAATACTGGAGGTACTGGGTTTTATCACTTTGGGACAGAGCTTTTAGTTGCAGTCTAAATACCAGACAGGCTTCCATTGGATAAATATCCCATGTTTCATTTCAATGTGAGTAAATTATTGTTATAAGGAAGTAAAATGATGTGTGTTTTATAATTATATCTGCAAGCTCAAAGAAATTGTCACCTCTCCTGCGAATCTGCATGTAAACAAACATGGCGGACAATAACTTGAAAAGGTGACGGGCAACGTGTGGATTTTTCGCATCAACTCCCATATATAGTTCGAACAAATTGACCTGATACTGGTGAACTCTATTAACATAATTTCATACCCGACTGAATGCATATATTTATCTTCGCCGTTTTCCGAAGATGGCGATATTGTTATACAATACACAGAGGTCGGTAAATGTGCCGCTATTCAAGTGATGCCGAAAGATCACGAGAAGTTTACGAAAGCCGACGTAATAGGCGATAGCATTGACTAATTTATTCCATGCATAAAGTTCAGTCTAAGGTCAAATTGTTCGCACTATACCAGGGAAAACAATCAAACTGCGAGTTATAATCTTTGCTGTATTCATTTCAACAGACCGAAACAATCATTTTATAATTTCATGCTAGATTTCTTTTTTTTTTTTTTTTTTTTCTTTCTTTCTTTATTCTCTTTCCATGCTTCGGTGTGATATTTTTTCAGAAATGATGGTTTCTTTTCATGTGGCTGTTGTTTTATTTGCAGTAAAATTCCTATATTAAGCCATGGCCACTTTTGGATTTGTTCAAAAGTTGTCTTTAAGACCACTTTTGAACACTCCCCAAGGTGGTTTATGACCAGAGGACAATATATGCAGAAAACACAAAGAAGCTACTAAATATACGATTTTAAAGCAGAATTAGTCTAAGTTTTAGGTGGTTTTAATAGCAGAATTTTTACTGTACTATTCAGAAATTCATTACGAAAACATGCCTATACAAATACATTGCAACCTTTATCGCCGAAAAAATGAAAAATTTAAGATGAAAAATTGTGATATTTTTCTTATTTCTGCTCAAACTATAGATTGTGGGCACTCGTTAGAACCGCCTCATCGAGGCGGTTCTAACGAGTACCCACAATCTATATTTTAGAGCTGAAATAAGAAAAATAAGGTATACCCCCGGAAATCCCAGTTTTACTATATAAAAGTGGGATTCAAGGGGGTCAAAATTATATAGGCGTGTTTTCGTGATGGCGATAAAATGAACTTTTCTAACAGTACACAAGTCCAAGACGAGTACTCAGTATACAATACAAAAGCGAAAATAGTAGGCCAATCCTTACTACATTTTTTTCCATTTGCATTAAAGACACAGCTGGTATGTTTTTACTGACAGGGATAATTGCTCAACCACAATTTTCTTATAGGTCTTAAAACACCTGCATTAGCGGCTTCAGAAATTGACAAGATCTCTCTATATGAGCAAGTCCAGCAGAAAAGGGGCCTACAGATTAATATTCTTCAAATTATAGAGGCGACTAGATTGAAAATTCGATAGTTCGTTCGCCGATTATTCGTTAACCGCGGTTGTTCTGAACTTGTTCTAACAAAAGATGATTTTCTTATTTAATTTTGAAAAAGTAGGTCGTATGTACTCATCAGAAAGTCCTTAGTTTATACTAATTTATTTTAGTTCGATTGCGATGAAAGCTTTAAGCTTATTGAATCGCTCTCGAACACTCATTCCGGGTGTTTTCACGCGCGCGCGAGAGAGAGGCAGTGGCTTTAAGACCACTGCTACCCATTTACACCTGGGTGGAGTGGGGCAGTGTCATTACTTGTCTTGCCCAAGGACACACCTCGATACCGGTGGCGGATTCGAACGCACAACCTCTCGATTATGAGTCGAACGCGCTAACCACTGCGCTATCGAGAAAGTCCTTGATGAGAAGATTCTAATAAGTACACGCGTCATTATTCAATTATTGCCCTTGTGTGAGGGGAATATGAGATTTGTTCAACCGATCGGGTAATATTGCCTGTCGAGGGTAAACAAATCAACATATTCCTCTCACACAAGAGTAACAAAGTATTTGTTATACCGAATTCTGACTACTAGATTCTTTAAAATGATAATTTATTGCCCTGAGCGTGACTTCTAGAGATTCTTTCAGTGAATGCACCTGTACTTTTGAGCAATGGCGTTCAGACTTTCGGATGAGTCTTTAAACCGAGGTCCCGTCTCCGTATGACCTTAGCTGTTGGTGGGACGTAAAACTGAAACACTCACTCACTTGAGCAATGGCGTCAGATAGGATTGCAGGCGAATACGCTAAGGTGCTAAGGTGCACGACCCGTGACGCATTTCAGCAACCATGCAGTTCAACCCATCTATGCCTAAGTACATGTATATACTGAATGCATCTGTTTGCTGTGACGAAATCATAGACGTCAGTTGAAATGATACTACTCTCTCTGTCTTTCGTGCGACATAGTGGTGCACATGTGCTGCCAATTATGTCACAATTTTGATTCGACTAGATGTCACACCTGTCAACAGATCGCCATTTTGAATACTCAGCACAGAAACCTTTCAAGATATTTTACAGAATGTTTCATGCTTATTTGAAGTCCATCTTATTTTTAACCCTTCACTTGCTGAATACTTAGATTAGCCACACCCATTTCTGACTGAACCAATCAGATTACTTGATGTAATTTATTCCTACAAATTCATAAATTGAATGTCAAACAGTGTAGATTCTGATCAGATGGCTTCTTCAGAAGCCATCTGATCTGGATCTACACTGTTTCAAAAGATAGGGGTTGCCGTGTACAGCATGAAAAGAGTTAAAAGGCATTTAGTGATCTTAGATCTTTTCATTATCTATCTGCATGCCAAATGTAGTCATAATATTCCAAGCAGGTTAGAAGTTACACTCCGAAATATTTTTTCAAATATACATATTCTGCCTTGGTGAGGCCATTTGTATAGTAATCTGGCATACATGTAAGGCAATTTTATGGGTTTGGTGTGTTATACACCGTAATCATTAGCTCACCTTTGCCGAAGTCTCCAGAGGAGCTTATAGTATAGTCTTCTATCCGTCGTCCGTCCATCGTCGTTCCTTCCGTCACCACTTCTCTGCAACCTGTAGGCTGATCTCAATCATTTCTCATCGGTAGCATGCCTCGGGTGGGAGATTGATGACATAAGCTTCTTATCCAAATCAAACGAAAACTTTGGTTTCCACGGCAATCGAAATGTCCCATAGCCTTAGAATGAGAAAATGCTTGTCACTACCGTAGCGCTTTCAGTATTAATCGGATGTTTCTGAAATTACACATAAATAGGCTGGGGATAAAAGATGGGATGAGTTCGAAAACTGGCAAAGTTAGCATAATAACCATAGAGTTATGTCCCCTTCCTTGCTGAAAATGCCTATTTTTGACCTTGTCACAACCTTAGCCCCTTCAGTTTTGACCGGGTCTTCTAGAAACTCATTTGCAATTAAGCTTGGGGTAAAAGCTCGGATGTGTTCGAAAACAGGCGAAGTGGGCATATTAATCATAGAGTTATGTCCCCATGATAGCTGAAAATGCCTATTTTTGACCTTGTCATCACCGTAGCACCTACGCTTTTGATCGGATCTTTCTGAAACCTATGTATAGTTAGGCTTAGGGTAAAAGTTCAGATGAGTTCGAAAACTGGCAAAATCGGGCCATTAATCACAGAGTTATGTCCCCATGATAGCTGAAAATGTCTATTTTAACCTTGTCACCACCGTAGCCCCTACAATTTTTATCGGATCATTCTGAAACTTGTATATAATTAGGCTTAGGGTAAAAGTTCAGATGAGTTCGAAAAATGGCAAAGTCGGCCAATTAATCATAGAGTTATGTCCCCTTGATTGCTGAAAATCCCCTTTTTTGAAATTGTCATCACCCTAGCCCCCTCAGTTTTGATTGCATCTTCTTGAAACTTACGTTTTAGGAAGTCAAGGATAAAAGCTTTGATGAGTTTGAAAACTGGCAATGTTGGCCTATGAGTCATTGAGTTATCTTCACTTGTTTGATGAAAATGCCTATTTTTTACATTGTCATCACTGTAGCCCTTCAGTTTTGACCGGATCTTTTTAATACTTTTATGTTAGTAAGTCAGGGATAAAAGCTCTGACGAGTCGAAAACTGGCTTGGTCAGGCTATTTATCATAGAGTTACGTGCCCTTTGATTGCTGACAGTGCCTATTTTTGACATTTTCACCACCGTAGCACCGTAATCCTTGGTTGTATCTTTATTAAACTTAGAGATAAGTAGGTTTGGGTTAAAAGATTGGATGAGTTCAAAAACTGGCACTGTCGGCCTATCTATCATAGAGTAATGTCCTCTTGATTGCTGAGAATGCCTATTTTAGACATTGTCGTCACCCTAGCCTGTTCGGTTTTTGATAGAATCTTCCTGAAACGTGTATATAAGTAAGTCATGGATAAAAACGCAGATGAGTTCTAAAACCGGCGATGTCGGCCTATTTCTCATAGAGTAAAGTCTCCTTATTTGCTGAAAATGCCTATTTTGGACCTTGTTATCAGGATTTAAGTTTATACAACTTCTGTTCCTAAGCCAATGGGTGGATTTTAGCTAGCCCAAGAAGGTATGATAATCACCCAGTGTCTACACTTTGTCCATTGTCAATAGTTGCATTGTTCACTTTCAAGAGGCCACAGTTTTGCGACAGTTTTCATGAAATTTTAGCAGAGTTTTGATTTCGTGATATCTCAGTCATGTTCGAACCCAGGTCATGTTGGGTTCGAAACCAAGTGGGTCAAATCAAAGAAAAACCTTACGAGCACTCTAGAGGCCATATTTTTGGACCAATTATTAACAAACTAGCTCAGAATGATTATCTTGACAAGATCTTCGTCAAGTTCGAATATGGGTAATGCCGGATTAAATGTAGGTCAGTTGGTAAAATCATAGAAAAACCTTGTGATCACTCATACAAAAAAATAACCCGTGACCTTGATCTGTGAACTACTTGGCCGAAACAAGTTAGCCAGGCCCAAATAAATAGTAAATACATGGTTAGTATCTTTAATAATAATACATAATCGGTGAGCCTTAGACAATTTTATAGCGGCGAGATTCAGCGAGCTCCTATAAAATTGTCGTGGCGAACCGATTATATTTTAATATTAAAGACACTAATCATGTATTTAGTTTATACCGTAATACAAAAAAATCAAGGGGTTTTGCAACAATTTAGCCAAAAAAGGACAGTAGACAGTGTGATATGTTAAAAGACATTCAGTGCCATGGTGCGCACACATAGCATAACGTGACGTCAACGAGTGCAAAGTTTCTGACGTCACCACCCCACAGTGACGGACGCCCGAAAAAAAGTTTCTCAGTGCTTTACATTCTTTGAAAATCTGCATAAATATCTTATTTTAGCTTTAGAAATTATTTTCGAGGTTTAGATGCAACCACATGAGCAATGCGCATTTGTTCCAATGGGCCATTCAAACCAGAAAAGCCCGAGAATGATTTCTGAAAATCTAGGGGCCTCATCGGCGGTATTTAATAACTATAATGTAATGCATAAGAATTTATTTTTCTGATTCGCACTTTCACCCCACTGGGTGACCTAATAATGATGTCAGTATCTTGTTTATTCGTCTTAAAGAAGCTTCCGGAAAAATGAGTCGTAGATTTATTTCATTTTTGTAAACAACTTGTTTTCAAGGAAAAGTACTTTGGAATCTTCCAGAAAGATCAGAGTTGCATTATTTTCAGACAATTACCTAATCTTATTCCACAGCCCCCTGGAACGTTCTAGAGAAATATTTGGGTGTATAAAACAAATTGAATTTTCTCTTTGAGTCAGACTTTTGAGTTTGAAGTTTGGGTTTATAAGAAAAAGTTATTTCTAAATTTTGTGTTGGATTGTCAAAGGATATTATATTTCATTTCGGACTGTGAATTCTGTGGGATCAAGGACAATAGATTCATTCAGGGATATTTCATAACAGAGCTAAGTACATTTAATTGTCTTACTTCTACAGGTTAAAGATAGTTTGCAAATAAATTTTGTTAAATTTTTCAATTAGGCTTGTTTGCCTTTTCTTTCTGCTACGCCTGGCTCGTAACCATTGCGAAAATATGCCTATACAAATACATTGCCACCTTTATCGCCGAAAAAATGAAAATTTTAAGATATAAATTGTGATATCTTTCTTATTTCTGCAAAAAAATATAGATCGTGTGCACTCGTTAGAACCGCCTCAACCCACAGTCTATATTTTAGAGCAGAAATAAGAAAAATAAGGTATACCCCCGGAAACCCCAGTTTTACTTTATAAAAGTGGGGTTCAAGGGGGTCAAAATTTTATAGGCGTGTTTTCGTGGTGAATAGCACAAACGTGCCTTTTGGCATGTGATACATGCTGCAAAGCCTCAAAGCAGCATGAACACCCATGCAGTGATCAGTGTTCGCTGTGTGCCATGTTGATGGCTACATTACGAAAACACGCCTATACAAATACAGTGTGAACTTTACCAGCGAAAAAATAAAATTTTAAGCTGAAAAACTATGATATTTTTTCTTATTTCTGCTCAAAATATAGAGTGTGGGTGCTCGTTAGAATGCCTCGTGGAGGCGGTTCTAACGAGTAACCACAATATTTATGTTAGAGCAGAAATAAGAAAAATAAGGTTTGCCCCTGTAAACCCCAGTTTTACTAAGTAAAAGTGGGGTTCAAGAGGATAAAAGTATATAGGCGTATTTTCATGATGAAATGCAAACAGTGAAGGCTTAGCAGTTAAAAGTCTGATCAGAGTCTTCATTTGACTATTAACTAAATAGCGGATCTTACACGGGTGTTCATGTATTGTTAAATTTATCGGAGTGTCTATTGCCAATTGTCTATTGTCTGTCAATAGCAGAAAGTCGGTAAAAATGCTATTGCCAGACGTCTGTCAATAGCAGAAACTCGGTAAAAATGCTATTGCCAGACGTCTGTCAATAGCAGAAACTCGGTAAAAATGCTATTGCCAGACGTCTGTTAATAGCAGATACTCGATAAAAATGCTATTGCCAGACGTCTGGCTATAGCAGAAAATGCTATTGACAGACGCCTTAGTTTTATCTGTGCGGAAATATATGAATATGACCAAAGTAAATGTCGCTGGTTTACGTTCAGACTTTCATAGTAGAAATTGTTGGTGTTGTTCGAGTTACTTGTTCTTTTTTTCTGACAAAAACGGAAGATATTAGATTCTGTCTAACATTTTTTTTTCTTATATCATATTACTCTTTTTATGCCATTTCCCCTACGACTCAAAATTACATTTTGAAGTGATTCAGAAGTCAGATTGTGAAAAACATTTTATTTCTGCTTTTACTTACAATTTTGGTTAGATGGAACTATATTGGTTTGGTTACAAATATTCGTCGGTAGAGCAGAGTGAATGTTAGAGTTTTACGTCTCACCAACAGCTAAGGTCATTCGGAGACGGGCCATCGATTTTAAGACTCATCCGAAAGTCTGGAGAAGCCCCGGATCGATACTGCGACCCCCGGTTCTCAAGGCGAGTAACATATCCACTATACTACGGAGGCTACCTCGTCGGTAGAGCATTATTTCAACAAAACGAATGCTAAAGAACCCAAACGTCTCTGAGACTAAATATGTTTCAGGGATTTTTGGCAACGTAGCCGGTGTTTCAAATGCCGAGGGTGGAAATATGTACACAAACTCGGAACGTGGTCTTTCTACTTTATTCAAGGCGGGCTGCGTTTGTCAGTCGACCGGAGTCAAGGATGGTGCGTCGCCCCCGCCCATCGGGGCTTGAAGAAATAGATTGGGCTGCACGGTGCTTCCACGTAGAGCTGAAACCGACCTTGCACACGGGTACTGGCAAACCGCTTAGAAGGTCTAAGCCTGCCCAGGCAAAGCGGTGGGTGTTGGAACGTCCATGCATATTATCACTTTTGGTTTCATTGGGTGACATGGCTTCAGATGTCATTTCTTTTCAATGTCAGGTATTGGGAGCAACATCTCCAGAATGACCTAAATAGTGATGACGGGGACGTTAAACCCCAAATCAAACAAGCAAACAAGGATGGTGCTGGTTCGATCCACCGGTCCAGCACTTTTTCCGTGGAAAAAAAATCCTCCTCTCGTTGGTCCAAATAGGACATCTATGGTTATCTGGCAGATGGATGGGCGCTTTGTACTGGCGGACGGCTTAGACTGTCTAAGCTTTTCCAGTATAATTGTGATAAGTGCCACCAGCCGTTTCTAAATCTGCAGCCCATATAGTCATGTGGGACTATTGTAATCTGCCTATCACCTGTGTCCGCTTTAAACCGCGCGACAAATTGAAAAGAAATTAATATTGCATGTGAATCTAAGACATGATTTAAAAAAAATATTAAGCTAGATAGCGAAAATGAGGTTGATAATTATGAACATTCAATCTTTTATCTTAATTTTGATTATAATTCTTTATTTTTTAAATAAAATTTAAACTGGTCAATTTTGAAATGAAAATAGGACCTTTCGTCTCGTGAACCTCTTGTTTACTTCAATTGAAAATTAGCAAAAACTCACGAAGGTGTCTGTTTTTATACTGTAATAATTAAATTATAAAATGTGGTTGAAAATTCTAAAAGAATTTTTTTTTTCTTTTCAAAAGTATCAAATAATTGAGGATCAAATAAAAACAAAGTTAGTCATTTTCATGTTGTTTTCTTGCCATTTTCAGTACTTTGAGCCGTCTCTCCTCATTGTATCTATTTATAGCTATCGGTTCTCATATTACGCGATTATCGGATTAAATCGGAAATTTCCGGGGTTTAGCTGGTTTAAGTCGAATGTAAAAGTGGGCTGCTTAAAACTTGTTGAAAGCGACGTTAAACCCGAATTCACACACACAAACCCAGATCTATATAGAGAAAAATGGGTTAACAGGGGTATACATTATTTCTGCGCCGAGACATAGATTTTGGTTACTTGTTAGAACCGCCTCAATAATGGATATCCATGATTACCAGTCCGTGAAATGAACACCCCTCTAAACCCAGATTTATTTTGAGAAAAATGGAGTTTATAGGGGTATACATTATTTCTGCTCCGAGACATAGATTTTTGTTACTCGTAAGAACCGCCTCAATTATGGATATTATGGATATCCATGATTACCAGTCCGTGAAATGAACACTCCTCTAAACACAAACTTATATTGAGAAAAACGGTGGTTACAGAGGATTACAATATTTCTGCTCACCTCATCGCAGGCATTTCTAATAAGTACACACAGCATTGTTACAACGCATAATGTAGTAATGTAGTAATTTCTTCATTTTGAAATTTTTACTACATTATGCGTTGGCATAGTCGACGCGAAATGAAATAAAATGTCGTTTTTACTTCATTATGCGTCGATACTAAGAGGTTTGAGCAAAATGAAAGAATTATTTCATTTTGCGGCGATGGGTGGCATACTTAATTTTACTTCATTATGCGTCAACAGTTTGTTTGTTTGATTTGAGGTTTAACGTTCCCGTCAAGACTATTTAGGTCATTTTGGAGACATTGCTTCAAATTTTATGGGACTTTTACCCGATATTGAGATGAAATGACATCTCAATCGCTGCCGTCCAATTAAAAGCAATAGGGTTTATATGCATGGATGGGCCGACTCGCAGCAGTTTTCCTGGACAGGCTTAGACCTTCTAAGCAGATTACGAGGACTCATGTACGGGCGGTATCAGCTCTGCGTGGAAGCATCGTGCAGCCCATCTATTTATACCCCCGGCATACGAAGTATGCAAGGGGGTATATAGTTTTTGTCCATTCTGTCTGTCTGTCTGTCTGCCTGTCTTTCTTTTGTTTGATTTGTTTGATTTGAGGTTTAACGTCCCCGTCAACACTATTTAGGTCATTTTGGAGACGTTGCTTTCAATTTCATGGGACTTTTACCCGACATTGAGATGCCGCCCAATAAAACCAATAGGGTTTATATATATGGACGGGCCGACTCGCAGCAGTTTTCCTGGGCAAATAGCGCAAGGCGTACGATTTTAATTCTACTGGCTTAATCAAATACAATGAAATTCCACTATTAAGACCACCTAAAATTAATACAAATTTTGTTTTTAAAGCATATTTGGAAGGTTAAAGCTACATTTTCTTTGTGATTTTGACCTTCAGTGTGCTTTTGTGGAAGACCGTCTTTTGGACTGTTCAACTGTGGTCTTAAAGACCACTTTTGAACCGTCTCAAATGTGGTCTAAATTGTAGGAATTTAACTGTATTGCTTCCTAAGTCTTTTCGAAGACAGCTATGTTCTACCATCATTACTTCATTATGCGTCGATATGGTGCATATCAACGCGAAATGAAATAATTTTTTTTACTTCATTTCGCGTCGACTATGCCAACGCATAATGTAGTAAAAAAATCAAAATGAAGAAATTACTACATTACTACATTATGCGTTGTAACACAGCATACATTTTTCCTGATCAAATAAGAAATAATCCAAGATCGATTATCTGCAGTCATGGTTCTTTTTCGAGGGGACTCAAAAACAAATTTGAAATAGACGTGGTAAACGAACCATCGCTGGTCGAGCCATCGAAGGCGCAGGCTGATGTGAGTCTTCGCTGGTCGCCCATGCCTTCTTGAAGATTTTGTCATGCGCTTGATCATTTAATTTTTAACAGAAAAAATCAAATATTAAGACCACTTTTTTTTCAAGATTATTTCACTCAAATCAATCCGATCGTTAATCAGAGGCGGCGAAAACCGGAGTACCCGGAGAAAAAACACCTGACCTTCCGTTGCAGAACTTGGCGTCTCACATGTGACCCGAGCGAGGCTCGAACCACAGCGTTGAGAGACAGCGCTCTTAACCACTAGGCCATGGAGGCCCGTAACCAGTACAGGACACATTAACAGCCCAGTCAACACTATTTAGGTCATATCGAACAGCACTGTTTACCTATACACACTTTTCCAAGGTAGGCTTATACGTAAGCGGTTAACCATCACAGGTCACAGTCTTTCGCCACAAACTGACAACTATCCTTCTTGAATCAGCTGAAGGGAGAGAATGACCGTAGAAAAGATTTCATGACCAACCTTGACGAAAGAATGTTGTCGACCCCGCCTGGTATCGAATCTGTGAGCTCCGCGCATCAGGCTGAGCTACCGACTGAGCTACCGAGGCCATCAATCTTATTTTCTGGTATGCCTCTTTAATAATACACACAGAGCCGGTTCTTTTCATATGTGAAGGCGATCATTTTCACGGATTTATTATTTGCATAGATGTAAAAGCGTGAATTGTTCAGGCATTGCTATAACTTACCAAGCGCATTATATATAAATTAGGTAGCATCTGGCAATAGCACCTTTCCCGAAAATTTGTTATTGACAGACATCTGGCAATAGCATTTTACCCGACTTTCTGCTATTGCCAGACGTCTGGCAATAGCACATTTACCGACTTTCTGCTATTGACAGACGTCTGGCAATAGCACATTTCCCGACTTTCTGCTATTGACAGACGTCTGTCACTAGACTCTTCCTAAATTTATTTCAAGAGTTGAGGAAAAGGGATAAAATGCGAGGCGAGGCTCTTCCGAGCATTTTATCCCTTTTCCTCAACGAGTTTAATAAATTCAATAATAAATGAGCACGAATGCAAGATTCTATTTCTGATCATATGACATTTAAAACACTTTTTATTCACGACTGTTTTATAAAAAATGTCACTATTCCGCCATTTATAAACGCGACGTCATTAAGGACGTGGTAATGTAACGTTACGGGGCGTTTCTAACTAATTTGCATATTTAATCCACAAGTGGATTATCGAATTTCTCACATGGCGTTATAACACTCTCAGACGCGACGTTATATGATAAACAGTGGATCTTACATGAGTGTTCATGTATTGTTAAATTTATTACAAGAGTTGAGTAAAATGGAAAAATGCGAGGCTTCTCCGGGCATTTTTATGTTGTTCTTTTTTCCACAACGAGTTTAATTAATTTAACAATACATTAGCACGAATGCAATATTCTATTTATCATATGGCATTTTAAACGCATTTTACTCGCGATTTATTTTTTGGAGTGGCTATTTGCAGTCAACTGCAAATAGCCAAAAAACGTTAAAATGGCTATTTACAGTCAACTTCAGATAGTCAAAAGACGATTGTCTAACCTTATTTATCATGTAAGTCTGAATGATGAAAAGCGAAATTATCTCTTGTTACGGCTCATGTTAACAATTTGTTTTGCTTGTTTGTATTGGAAATTAAAGACCTAGTGAACGCTATTTCGGTCATATCGAGACGGTCAGTTTACCTATCCACCTTTTTTCTGGGCAGGCTTGTACGTTAGCGGTTACCCAGTAACACATTCTTTCGCCAGAAACTGATCGGTTAAGGGTTTATTACTTGTTTTTGTTTGTTTGATTTGAGGTTTAACGTCCCCGTCAACACTGTAAAAGTCATTTTGGAGACGTTGCTTCCAATTTTGTGGAACTTTTACCGACGTTGAATTGAAATGACTTCACAAGCCCTGTCGCCCAATGAAACCAGTAATCGTGTGCGGGTCGGATTTTGCTCTGCGTGGAAGCATCGTGCAGCCCATATATTTCTTCAAGCCCCGATGGGCGGAGGCTTCATTTTTATTACGTGTACATGAAATATGAAACATGAAAAAATCACTTAATCTTCGTTTGCACTGTTGATACTAGTTTATTCTTGAAAATCCCGGATTCACGCTTCAAGTGAGAAATTTCCTTTGAAATACAGTCATGTAGTTGTGACGAGTCCCTCCCTGCAGATTACATGTGCGCAAAGCGAAGACTCGGATCAGTTCTTGATGGCCGTCAAAAAGAATCCATGTGTCTCTAACACAGTTAAGGGCACATGTATATTATGACTGTTATAGCCAATTTTAAGTGTTTTTTTTTTTTTTGGCTATTTCAATTTGACTGCAAATAGCCATTTTAACGTTTTTTGACTATCTGCAGTTGACTGCAAATAGCCATTTTGACGTATTTTGGCTATCTGCAGTTGACTGCAAATAGCCATTTTAACGTATTTTGGCTATCTGTAGTTGACTGCAAACAGCCATCAAAGTTTTTTTGTTTTTTTTGATATTTGCAGTGAACGTTTTTGGGCTACACGCAGTTGACTGCATATAGCCTCTTCCTTTATTTTTACAAAAATGTCAGCGTTCCATCATTAGTAATTGTGGCGTCGTTAGGACGTCGTATATGTAACGTTAAGGGGCGTATCATGGTCCTGACCATCAGAGCTTGGAGAAATAGATTGGGTCGCACGATGCTTCCACGCAGAACTGAAACCGACTGCACATGAGTAAACCGCTTAGAAGGTCTAAGCATGAACGCAGGTAAATATGCGTGCTTTATGTGCGCTATGCGGATGCCTTTGCGGTGCGCTACACGGGTGCCGTCTTCGTACAGATGGCACTCGAGGGGCCCCTGTGGCCTAGTGGGTAAAAGCGCTGCGTCTATCACTGCTGTGGCTTCGAGCCTTGCTGAGGTCACTCGTGAGATGCAACGTTCAGCAAAGGAAGGCAAGGTGTTTTTCTCTGGGTGTTCCGGTTTTCGCCCATCTCTGTTTGAAGATCGGCTCGATATAAGTGAATTAATCTGGAAAGGCTCGTAAACCAATTAAATAAATAAATGACAATCTGATCATCATCCGCCGTACTAAAGGAAAACAGAACCTTTAACAGTTACCCCTTGAACCTTAGCCGGCTACAGACTACACTGATATGTTGAGTTGTGTGGGTTTTTTGCTGCTATTAGCAAACTGTATCTGGCGATGATATTAATTGACTTAAAACGAGATATTTGAGTGGACTATTTCCTGTTGGAGACCCGTCCTGCCTACAAACTGGCCAGCCTGGACAGTAGGCGTGGCGGGAAATCGAGATGGTCAACCTCTATCTGGTGAGACAGAGCAGGAAGTTGCTTATTTTGGTGCGGCATATCGTTTTTGTCACGCAACCGGACCGAAGTCTCGTGCTTCACACTCCGAGGTTTTACATTATAGCCACTGGGAACAGTGGTAGGTGGTAGTTTAGGGAAGGTTGTGTTCGGACTTTGTGGTCACGCAGGTTGATTGGAGTCTTCTCTGAACGCATATGCCAAGATAAACATTTTCGCTGGACGCGACTCTTACATGATATCTGTTCTTATGACTCAAGGTGAAAACTTGTGATGTTTTTTAGGAACCCGGGAAGGGACATGCATTTTTTTTTCAATGTGTTGTGCGAACAAGATGATATCTTGTGCGAACAAGATAATATATTGTGCACACAAGTATCATCTTGTGCGAACAACATAATATATCTTGTGCGGCCAACATAATAAAAAGGCGGTTCTATCGAGCACACACAACCTATGTTTGGAGCATTGATTAAATAAGATTCACAGCTTTTATCAGAAAAACAAAAGGTCCATGATGGACCTAATTCGCTCACCTGAGTCAAGTTGTAATATCTTTTGATGATGTTTTTATTTCTGTCTATGTTCTTTTTGTTCAATGTAGCGGAACCGTTTAAGAACTTAGGTGGAGATTTTGTAATTTTTTTCTTAAATTCAATCACTGTGTTCAAAGGATGTGGATTCTCGGCATCAAAAACGCCTCAAGTGTGGAGAAGCTTTGGACTGAACCCATGAAACTTGGTTTTTTAGGCAAGTAGTTTAACCAGTTCACCATAGAAGCTTCTAACACTAATTTTCTGATAACATGAATTGTGTTAGTTTGCACTGGAGTTTTTGTATTTGAATATAAATGACGTTAAGTTTTGTGTTTGGAAATAATGCAGTAGATTTTCGAGCATAAACACTTAAGTTCTTTATGAAGTCAGTTTTATTTTGGGAAACAATAGCATATTTCAAAGCACTGACAGCACTGGTGGGCCAATTGTGTCGGAATGTAGGCTAGGAAAATGATCTTGAATTGCAGTATAGACTGTTTACATTTCGTTTATTACTTGTACATTTCTGTACTGTAAGCAAAATGTGTAAATTCGGATTGGACGCCACATTCTGCAGCATCTGACTCAAAATTTCCTGTACTGTAAGTAACAAAGTAGACTTTGATCAGACAGAGGCCATATTCTGTGGCATCTGCTCTAGGTCTACACTGTTTTGTCAACCTCAACCCCTAATATGGAAAATGGCAGAACCTTTTACAAACAATGTAGGCCCAGATCAGACGTCACGTTCTGCAGCATCTTATCTGGGCCTTCACTGTTTGCCAATCCCAGGTTGCCAGTATCCCATTCTAAGTTTTCGGCACAAACTGGGTTAAAATGATGTAATTTATTCCTATAAATTCACAAACTGAATGTAATTGTAAATCTTGATCAGATTGCTTCTTTAGATGCCAAGAAGCCATCTGATCAGAATCTACATTGTTTGAAAGATAAGGCATATCCAGGCACAGCAGGGCAAGGGTTAATTTGTTTGTTTGTGTTGAGCTTTACATCCATGTCAACACTATTTAGGCATGCCAATACTATATGCCAGCTTGATTCTTTTCTGTGCCTTGGCTCAGAATTCATTTAGTAATACTGTAATTAAATCGCTATAAGTGTATCTTGCATCACTGTTGTGTCCAACTGATATTGGCTCACAGTTGGACAAGGCCTACTGTCCTTGCTGCAAGTATGGGTAGAGGGGGGAATGTTATTTCTTCTGTTTCTATATACACTTCCTTCCATTCATTTGCCTCTTCTCCTCTGTCCCTCACTTTCATATCCTCTACTATCTCTCCTACCTCTTTTCTCCGTTTCTCTGAGAGGACACAAAATGACCCACAATGGTTGACGTGTCATTAAACCCAAAACAATCAATCAGTCAAATCTTTAGTTCATAGAGTCAGCCTCGATAGCGCAGTGGTTAGCGCGTTCGACTCATGATCGAGAGGTTGTGCGTTCGAATCCGGCCACCGGTATCGAGGTGTGTCCTTGGGCAAGACACGTAATGACACTGCCCCACTCCACCCAGGTGTAAATGGGTAGCAGTGGTGTAAAAGCCACTGCCTCTCTCTCTCGCGCGCGTGAAAACACCCGGAATGAGTGTTCGAGAGCGATTCAATAAGCTTGAAGCTTTCATCGCAATCGAACTAAAATAAATTAGTATAAACTAAACTAGAGTTGTAGATATGGTGGGTATTTAGTGGTACATTAGCTAAAGTCGCCCTTATTTTTCGATAAAAATGTATGGTGTGTATATATTCATTAAGAGCAAGGTGGTTCTAATAAATACCCACAGCATATGTTTTATTGATAAGGAAAATTATCCTTTAACTATCAACATATACCCACCTTAACTACATCACTCCATCAAAAATAAACGTTTTTGGTGCTGATTTTGTATACTGCAGCGCAGATCCTTAAGCCACCTATATTATTTTCAAGAGCCTAGTAGTTATCTAGCCCATGTTTGCAGCTCTGTTTATAACTAGGTCAAACACCTGGGTCCTAACCTCTAAATGACTTCTATTATACAATGAGAGCCAGAGTCACTGCACAATTTAATATGTTTACCTTCTGGCATAACAATATTAGTCACTTCCCAGTTTGTTTTGAGTCCTACTGATTCATACCATATTATGCAAGCAGTGACAGAGCTATGTATAATAGTCTATCTTCAACTGCCTGTTGATATCTTGACAGGTCTAAAATCTTGTTATTTTTATATAAATGTGTGATTTCAAAGAGTGATTAAGATGTTTCTGTTTAACCCTTCAGAATTATCTTCTGCTTTGTGTTGGCTGATTACGTTAAAGTCATTATTGCAAACAGTGTGGATCCAGATCAGACTGGTACTCTTATGCCCTTTTTGTTTAAATTGAGATTTTAAGTCCCAGTCAACACTATTTAGGTCATTTTGAAGATGTTGTATCCAATTTTGTTGGAATTTGACCCAACACTGAGAAGACATCTCAAGCCCTGCCACAAAAAGAAACCAATATAGTTGATGTGCATAGATGGTCCAAATTGCACCACCTTGCCTGGGCAGGCTAGACCTAAAATAATAATATCCAACAGTCATTGTGTTCAGCAAGGGAAACCATTTTAGCAGCTTTGGTAAAAGGTCACCCAAGGAACATTTCAGTAAAATTATTTCGAAATCTAGCCACTGGCCTAGGAGAAGCTGTCATCTAAAGGTCTTTTCTATTTTTAACTGGCCATTTTGTTCATTGGAATAAAACCATTTTCGCAAGTTTGGATGAGGGTCACCCTAGGAACATTTCTGCAAAAGTATGGCAGCCATTTTGTTCAGCAAAGCAGAACCGTTTTAGCAATTTTGGTAGAGGGTCAGCCAAGGACTGTCTTTGTGAAATTATTTCGAAATCAGGCCATTGGCCTAGGAGGAGATGTTGTTTAAAGGTTTTCTATTTTTAGCTCTGGTGGCCATTTTGTTCAGCGGAGTAGACCATTTTAGCAATTTTGGTAGAGGGTCACCCGAGGAACATTTCTGTAAAATGATTTTGAAATCGGGCCATTGGCTTAGGAGCAGATATCGTTTAAAGGTTCTTCTATTTTTATATCTGGTGGCCAATTTGTTCAGCAGAGCAAAAACATTTTAACAATTTTGGTAGAGGGCCACCCAAGGAACATTTCTGTGAAATTATTTTAAAATCGGGACATTGGCCTAGGAGAAGATGTCGTTTAAAAGTTTTTCTATTTTCAGCTCTGGTGGCCATTTTGTTCAGCAAAACGAAACCGTTTTCGCAATTTTGGTAGAGGGTCAGACAAGGACCCTATCTTTGAAATTATTTTGAAATCGGGCCATTGGCCTAGGAGGAGATGTGATTTAAAGGTTTTTCTATTTTTAGATCTGGCGGCCATTTTGTTCAGCCATGCAGAACCATTTTAGCAATTTTGGTAGAGGGTCACCCAAGGAATATTTCTGTGAAATTATTTTGAAATCGGGACATTGGCCTAGGAGGAGATGCCGTTTAAAGGTTTTTTTCTATTTTTAGCTCTGGCAGCCATTTTGTTCAACGGAGCAGAACCATTTTAGCAATTTTGGTAGAGGGTCACCCGAGGAACATTTCTGTATAATGATTTTGAAATTCGGCCATTTGCCTAGGAGGAGATGTCATTTAAAGAACTTGTTGACGGACAGACGGACGGACGGACGGACGGACGTACGGACGGACAGACGGACGCGGACGGACGGACGGACGGACGACGGACAAAAAACGATCACAATAGCTCACCTTGAGCACTTCGTGCTCAGGTGAGCTAAAAACCCGTTTTGGAAACATGAAATATACACTCTATCACACGGACGTTTTATCGTACTGGTAAGTGGTTTTTGTTTGATTTGAGGTTTAACGTCCCCGTCAACACTGTAGAGGTCATTTTGGAGACGTCGCTTCCAATTTTGTGGGACTTTTACCCGACATTGAACTGGTAAGTGGTATACAGGAACTAATAAAAACAACCATTTTTATTAGGAAATAAATTATTATTATTATTATAAATAAACAAATTAACGTGGCAAACACACAAGACAAAAGTAACAAAAGTTCAATAGTGAACAAGTTTATTTTCATCACGAAAACACGCCTATATCATTCTCATCCCATTGAACCCCACCTCTATATAGTAAAACTGGGGTTTAGAGGGGGTTTTAGCATCTTTCTTACTTCTGCTCAAAAACATTGATTGTGGGTACTCGTTAGAACCGCCTCGTCGAGGCGGTTCTAACGAGTACCCACAATCTATGTTTGGAGAAGAATTCAGAAAAATATAAGAAATTTTCACCTGAAAACTTCCATTTTTGGCAGTAAAATTCTACCAATATATTTGAAAAGGCGTGTTTTCGTAATGTTTAGAGGGCGCTGTTTTCCCTGCATAACAAGAACATAGTGAGTCAGCTCCCTTTATCTGCCACCACGCGTCCTCTGTGACTTGACATTTTGTCATCCGGAAAGCCTCGAATCTCTGACACCTGGAAATAAATTGTATGCTAAGGTAAATAGATCTACGTATTCGACATAAATTCGGCATTTTTTTTTTATTCATTTGTTTATTTTTATTATTTTTTTGGCAAGGGAGAGACTTTCCGTGACTTCCTGAAAGCTGTTTTTGTAATCTGAGACTCTGAGCCCTTTCAAAAATGGGACTTTTCTTAAGGGAGTCTTTAAATAAGGGTTTTTTACTTACAGGGCCACCTTTGCTCGATAGGAAAGAGCACATTGTGGGTACAACTATGACATAATTCTACATACTACCCTTCTATGTTAACAACGGCCCCCGACCATCGGGGCTTGAAGAAAAAGATGGGCTGCATGAAGCTTCCACGCAAAGCTGAAACCGACCCGCACACGAGTACTGATAAACCGCTTAGAGGATCTAAGCCTGCCCAGGCAAAGCGGTGTGAGTCGGCCCGTCCATGCTAGTAAACCCTATTGGTTTCATTGGATGGCAGGGCTTGAGATGTCATTTCATCTCAAGGTCGGGTAAAAGTCCCACAAAATTGGAAGCAACGTCTCCAAAATGACCTTTACCGTGTTGACGGGGACGTTAAACCTCAAATCAAACAAATCTATGTTAACAGCCAAAATGCATAACGTTTTTGACTTATGCCGCTTACAGTGATAATGACACATCTACATTAGCAGTATAATTATTTTTTTTTTCTTGATTTGAGGATTAACGTCCCCGTCAACCGTTTGTAGGTCATTTTGGGAAGTTACTTCCAATTTTGTTGGACTTTATCCGACATTGAGATGAAATGACATCTCAAGCCCTACCTCCAAACAAACCAATAGGGCTAATATGCGGGGACGGTCCGACTCGCACAACAGGCAGGCTTAGACCTTCTAAGCAGTTTACCAGTACTCATGGTTTCAACTCTGCGTGCAAGCAGCATGTAGCCTAGTCTTATCCGTAAAACTTCGATCATTTAACCCATATGGCAGTGGCATCCTCTACCCATTACGATAACTCACCCGTACGACATTTTTCACGTCTCCAAAATGGCTACTTTTCTGATGTAAATCTGTCATATTTATCTTATAAATGCTCATAACATAGGTTGTGTGTGCTCGTTAGAACCGCCATATTGAGGCGGTTCTAACGAGTACCCACAACCTATGTATTGAGGCAGAAATAAGATAAATAATGAAGATCCCCGTAAACCCCTATATAAAGTGGGGTTTGGGGGTGGGGTCTTCATTTCACGGACTTGTTCACGTGATTTGTTTGTTTGATTTGAGGTTTAACGTCCCCGTCAACACTGTAAAGGTCATTTTGGAGACGTTGCTTCCAATTTTGTAGGACTTTAACCCGACATTGAGATGAAATGACATCTCAAGCCCTGTCTCCCAATGAAACCAATAGGGTTTATTAGCATGGACGGTCTGCCTCGCACCGCGGTTCCTGGACAGACTTAGATCCTTTAAGCGGTTTACCAGTACTAGTGTTCGGGCCGGATGCAGTTCTGCGTGGAAGCATCATGCAGCCCACATATTTTTTCAAGCCCCTATGGGCGGGGGCATCTTGTTCACGTGATGTAATACGTTTGGAGTGGTACCAGTTTTAATGTTAGCATTGTCACGTCTGTTTCCTTTGTGACAAGTTTTACAAAAATGTATGTACTTTAAGGAAACAGTGTAGACACAGATAGATGCGGCGTCTGATCTGGGTCTATACTTTTTGTCAGTGTCCCCAAAACGGGTTAATTCAGTACATACACTCATATATTTTGCTGAAGAAAATGAAAGAAATGTTTCGACCCCCGCCCATCGGGGCTTGAAGAAATAGATGAGCTGAAATCGACCCCACACGAGTACTGGTAAACCGCTTAGAGGATCTAAGCCTGCCCAGGCAAAGCGGTGCGAATCGGCCCGTCCATGCTAATAAACCCCATTGTTTCATTGGGCGGCAGGGCTTGAGATGTCATTTCATCTCAAGATCGGGTAAAAGTCCCACAATATTGGAAGCAACGTCTCCAAAATGACCTTTACCGTGTTGACGGGGACGTTAAACCTCAAATCAAACAAACAAATCAGAAAAAAAATGAAGAAAAAAAATAATAATAGATAAGATAAAAAAAGAAATAAAAACAAAGAACAAAAAAACGAGAACTGGCTCTTGAACTTGATATAAAAAATAACATTTTGACCACCAATGAGGTTGTTAAGTAACAACTGACATGTGCCGGAAGCGCGGTTCAGACTATCCCGCTAATCTGCGCGCCGCCTGAAACTGGGAGGTTTCGCTGTCTACGAAAGTCTGATATGAACAGGAGCACTATCTGTTTTGCCGTGGCCCAGCTAAGATAGACCAAATCTTTTATTGTACTTACTAACAGGCAAAAGATATAATCTCTTGGCGGGTTTTGTTCGTATTATTTTTTTTTAGCTAAACGGCCCAGTCAACCTATTTAGGTCATTCTTTCGCCAGAAACTGACAACCGCCCTTCTTTAATAAGCGGAAGTGGCAGAATGCTCTTGGAAAAAAGATTTCATGATCAATCTCTACGAAAGAATGCTGCCAATCCCTGGAGGTGTCGAACCCTCGACCTCAGACGCCCATCCGATTGAGCTACCGAGGTCGACATGTTGACAAATAAAATTAGTCATATGTCTTGACAGTGAACATAGAAAATAGACTTTCCCGCGACACGGCTCATTTTGGACCTGTATTTTGCGCGTGCCAAGCGAAAAAGGTCATCCATCATCTGCGACTAGCGAAGACTCAGATCAGCCTGTGCGCATGCTACACGGTGCAACCAGGCAGAGCTGAAACTGGCGCACATGAGTACTGGTACGAAAACCGCTTAGAAGGACTAAGCCTGCCAAGGCAAAGTGGTGTGAGTCATATAAGCCCTATTGGTTTCATTGGGCAGCAGGGCTTGAGGTGTCATTTCATCTCAATTTCGGGTAAAGGTCCCACAAAATTGAAAGCAAAGTCTCCAAAATGGCCTAAAAAGTGTTGACCGGGACGTAAAACCTCAAATCAAACAAAAAATAACAAGATCAGAATTCTTTCATTAATCGCAAGCCTATGGCTGATATGAGCCTCGCTCAGACAGAGAAGACGGATCAGACTGTGCGCATGCTGATCTGAGCCTCCGTTGGCCGCATATTTCTCTTTCAACGCATTTTTCTCATTTATTTGTATCATGCTTTTTTATTATTAGTTTGGTGGCTATGCTAAAATAATTATAATGTTATTAATCAAGTAATTTCGTATTGGCCCAGATACAGGTCCGAGTTCTGCTGTATTGGCCCGAGGCCGAAGGCCGAGGCCAATACAGCTGACCGAGGACCTGTAACTTGGCCAATACGAAAATACTTGATTAATGACAATTTTATTAATTGACATAATTAAAAAAACATGAGTATTGATTTTTGAGTACTGAGCCTCGCTCAGACAGAGAAGACGGATCAGACTGTGCGCATGCTGATCTGAGCCTCCGTTGACCGCATATTTCTCTTTCAACGCATTTTTCTCATTTATTTGTATCATGCTTTTTTATTATTAGTTTGGTGGCTATGCTAAAATAATTATAATGTTATTAATCAAGTAATTTCGTATTGGCCCAGATACAGGTCCGAGTTCTGCTGTATTGGCCCGAGGCCGATGGCCGAGACCAATACAGCTGACCGAGGACCTGTAACTTGGCCAATACGAAAATACTTGATTAATGACAATTTTATTAATTGACATAATTCAAAAAACATGAGTATTGATTTTTGACCTCGATGACCTCCGATCAATACAGGATATCATTACGATAACACACCCGTGCAACATAGTGCATTTTTCCCATCTCAAAAATAGCTACTTTTTTATGAAAATCCTTGATATTTTTGTTATAAATGTTCTAAACATAGGTTGTGGGTGCTCGTTAGAACCGCCTCAGTGAGGCGGTTCTAACGAGTACCCACAACCTATGTCTTAGAGCAGAAATAAGAAAAATAATGTTTACCCCCCGTAAACCCCAGTTTTCTCTATATAAAGTGGGATTTAGGGGGTCTTCATTTCACGGACTTGTTCACGTGATGATGTTATTAATCAAGTCCGAGGTCTGCTGCATTGGCCCGAGGCCGAAGGCCGAGGGCTAATGCAGCTGACCGTAGATTGCTGACCGAGGACCTGTAACTGGGTCAATGCGAAATTACTTGATCAATGTCAATTTTATTAATTGACACAATTAAAAAATCATTAATTGATTTTTTACCTCACTTGACATCAGTTAATATTGGTTGACCTGGTGTTGCTACGGATGACCTCCGATCAATACAGGACAATCAATTAATAAATGATGATAAAAACTTACTGTCCGTTTAAACACTGTATGGGTTATAACGACCGGATTGTCGACCACCAGAAAGCCCGCGATAGATTCCGCCAGAATGTCCTCCAAAGCTTCTGCCGAATTGTCCTCCGAATTGTCTACGTCCGTAGCGGATATATCTGTAACCATTGTTGTTGTTAAAATTGTTGAAGTTGTTGAAATCATTGTAGTTGTTATAGCGAGGGATGTAGCCAGGGTTGAAGCCAGTTCTGGAGTAACTGAAGAAACCACCATTGTTGTCATCATCATCACCGCCGAAGTAGCCCCGGACGTGGACAGAGTTAGAAATGCCATCGCCAATTGGACCGCCGCCAATTGGGCCACCACGGACTATTCCACCGCCTACGCTTCCGCTCCTGACAAATCCACTATCACCTAAAACAAAGAAATGAATTATGTAATTTTAAATTTAATTAGGATAGAAAACGAATATCAATTTTGCTGGTCTGTAGTCTGTCCAATGGTCAACGATTTGAGAAGCAGTTTATCATCACGAAAACACGCCTATATAATTTTGACCAAACCAAGCCCCACTTTCATGTAGTAAAATTAGGGTTTACAAGGGTATATATTATTTTTCTTATTTCTTTTCAAAAAATAGATTGTGGGTACTCGTTACGGAACCGCCTTTTGAGCAGAAATATGAAAAAAGAAATATTTGATTTTTTTCTCTATTTTGGTTGTAAATTTTCAAATATATTCGAATAGGCGTCTTTTCTTAATCTTACCAGTACTCGATTTCCGCTGATTCAAGAAGGGCAGTTGTCAGTTTTATATAGAAAATAACTGCCCTTGCGCTGTCCAGTCAAAAGCTTATAACTATAAATTTCTCTGCGGTATTACAAAATAAATGTATATTTAATGCTGAATAAAGTTTTTTTTTTGTATTTATACCGTGTTTCAGACTTTCAGGATATCTTCACTGGGTTGTGTGATTTTCGAAAAATAAAAATATTCAAAATTAATGTTTGGTGCACTGTTGTAAAAATGATTATAACAAGGCTTTATTACGAAAGAGCATTAGGGCCACTCTAACTTTTATTTTTTTGACTCGTATCTCGAAATTTCGACTTAGTATCTCGAATTTTCGACTTATTATCTCGAATTTTCGACTTATTATCTCGAAATTTCGACTCAGTAACTCGAAATTTCGACTTAGTATCTCGAACTTTCGACTTAGTATCTCGAAATTTCGACTTAGTATCTCGAAATTTCAACTTAATAACTCGAAATTTCGACTTAATATCTCGAATTTTCGACTTAGCATCTCGAAATTTCGACTTAATATCTCGAAATTTCGACTTAATATCTCGAAATTTCGACTTAGTATCTCAAAATTTCGACTTAATAACTCGAAATTTCGACTAAATATCTCGAAATTTCGACTTTATATCTCGAAATTTCGACTTATTATCTCGAAATTTCGACTTAATAACCCGAAATTTCGACTTAATATCTCGAATTTTCGACTTATTATCTCGAAATTTCGACTTAATAACTCGAAATTTCGACTTACTATCTCGAAATTTCGACATACTAACTCGAAATTTCAACACTATAATTTCTACATACTAGCTCGAAACTGACTCTGTGATCTGAGCTGTGCATTCAACTCTGAATAGGGATTAGCCATAACAGGAATCTTGTTATGGTCAACTCAGAGTTGAAAGAAGCCCTCATATCTCATAACCAACTTTCAACAACATCACGGTTTAAATATGGAGTTTGGATATTTTTGCTTGTTTAGCGCCAGAAGTCATGCCTCATTTTGAGAACGAATCATTTGCCACTGGACCTGTGTGCTAGACCCCGCCGTTATGGAATTGAGACATTGGCTTGGCTAGCTAGAAGCCCGGATTTGAATCCCCTGGAACATATTTGGGAGATTCTTGGGCGTCGAATACAGTACATTGAACACACCCACGCCCGCCTCCCCCCACCCTCTCCCACCACCACAACACACACGCGTGGCTAGAGCTGACCAGCCATCAATTTCGACGTCTGACCGATTGGATGAAACGAAGGGTCTAGGAATCTGCTGCTCTGTCAAAATGATACATCTTGAACACGCAACGTATTCTGATACCGCATTTTCTGTCCGGTTGTTGCTTTGTTAAGTTAGTCATTGTGTTCGTGTTGCATAGTTTACCATCTTTTGGGTCGATTTTTTTTCATTCGACCCAAAGTAACAACCTACAGAAGCTTCTCGCCTGCTATTGTCCACGTGACTAGCGCTGACCATCTACACCATGAACGTACCGGTTATTTAATGAAGCTCTCTTCTGCGGCGTCTGATCAGGGTCTACACTGTTTGCAATGTCCATGTTCCCCGGCCCAGTCTGCATGGGGCAAGGACGCCACAAGGAAAGACTATAGCGCTGCTATAAATAGCTCGACCTGGATTTTGAACATGGTCAGTGAAAGTCACGAGGTCAATAGAAGGCGGGAAGCTTCTGTAGTTAGTAACTCTTAGTCAATTGATAATTAATCGACCCAAGTGCGGCGTCTGATCAGAATCTACACATTTTACTTATAGTAGAGGAATTTAAAGGATAAACGAAACATGTTCAAATCCACACTCGAAGACAATCGACCCACCAGTGCTCTATACATGATTTTTACAGCACACGATGAGAAAGTTTGATATCGAAAAAAACCTGTTAAATATGACTTTTAGCCCGCTTTTATTTTACTGAAACGGGGTTGAATTTGTTTGTTTGATTTGAGGTTTAACGTCCCCGTCAACACTGTATAGGTCATTTTGAAGACGTTGCTTCCACTTTTGTGGGACTTTTACCCAACGTTGTGATGAAATGACTTCTCAAGCCCTGTCGCACTGCTTGTTTAATTTGAGGTTTAACGTCCCCGTCAACACTGTAAAGGTCATTTTGGAGACGTTGCTTCCAATTTTGTGGGACTTTTACCCGACATTGAGATGAAATGACATCTCAAGCCCTGTTGCCCAATGAAACCAATAGGGTTTATAAGCGTGGACGGTCCGACTCTTGCGCACCGCTTTGCCTGGGCAGGCTTAGATCCTCTAATCGGTTTACCAGTACTCGTGTGCGGGTCGGATTCAGCTCTGCGTGGAAGCATCATGCAGCCCATATATTTCTTCAAGCCCCGATGGGCGGGGGCCGCCCTGTCGCCTTATGAAACCAATATGAAACTAATAGGGTTTATAAGCATGGACGGTCCGGTCCGACTCGCACCGCTTTACCTCCTCTAAGCGATTTACCAGTACTCGTGTGCGGTCGGATTTCAGCTCTGCGTTGAGGCACTATGCAGCCTATCCATTTATTCAAGCCCCGATGGGCGGGGGCCGTGAAACTGGATTGAATGAGCGACGTCCTGATAAGACAGAAAACCCTCTGACTCTTACATGATACATATGTTTTGGGCCTCTAGTTTTATAGTTCTTGAGAAATATTTGATAAAATTAACATTGGCCAATATAGAGAGAAAGAAGAATGAAAGAACATGTGAAAAATACACCGAGAAAGGTCATTTGCGTTTACACGATACAAGTAAGCCGATAATGACCATAGTCTCACAATGTTATCACATAATTTGCATAATCTGCTTGATGTAAACTTGTTTTCAAAGCTGGGGAATAATGAAACGGGGGTGTTTAACATTAACTGTGTGTATAGGACTTAATATATCGTAAGTCGAAATTTCGAGATACTAAGTCGAAATTTCGAGTTAATAAGTCGAAATTTCGAATTATTATGTCGAAATTTCGAGATACTAAGTCGAAATTTCGAGTTATTATGTCGAAATTTCGAGATACTAAGTCGAAATTTCGAGTTATTAAGTCGAAATTTCGAGTTACTAAGTCAAAATTTCGAGTTATTATGTCGAAATTTCGAGATACTAAGTCGAAATTTCGAGTTAATAAGTCGAAATTTCGAGTTACTCAGTCGAAATTTCGAGATACCTATCAAAAGAAAAAAGGTATACCTGGCCCTAATGCTCTTTCGTACTTTATCGCAAATAAAAGATAAATAAATAAATTAATAAAACATATCTCACCATAATATCGTCTGCCCCAGCTACCGCCGTATTTTTTGCCCCAGCTTCCACCGTATCTTTTGCCCCAGCTTCCGCCATATGTTCCTCCTAAACTACCGCCGTATTTTGGGCCCAAGCTTCCGCCGTATTTTTTGCCCCAGCTACCGCCATATGTTCCTCCTAAACTACCGCCATACTTTGGGCCCAAGCTTCCGCCGTATTTTTTGCCCCAGCTACCGCCATATGTTCCTCCTAAACTACCGCCATACTTTGGGCCCAAGCTTCCGCCGTATTTTTTACCCCAGCTGCCGCCATATGTTCCTCCCAAACTACCACCGTACTTTGGGCCCAAGCTTCCGCCGTATTTTTTGCCCCAACTTCCGCCAAGGCTCATTCCTCCATATTTCTTCCCGCCATAACCCAGGCTGATTCCTCCGCCGAATTTCTTAGGACTGATTCCTCCTTTCTTCCCATAAAACTGCGCCTGAATGGCAACAACTCCGAAAAGCAAGAGGGCAACACTTTTCAGCATCCTGGAAACCTAGAAACACAAAAAAGTTAAGTGCACTGTTGTTATCTCAAGAAAGAAAGAAAGAAAGAAAAACTTCTTGAATTAAAATACCATTTAATCTTAACTCGAACATATTTCTTTTCGTCTTTTATCCTTTCGTGTTTCTATTTGCAATATTACATTAATACTTATGTTCAACATACATTTGAAAAACCCTCGAACTGGGGTTTCTTCCCAGAGAGAGAGAGAGAGAGAGAGAGAGAGAGAGAGAGAGAGAGAGAGAGAGAGAGAGAGAGAGAGAGAGAGAGAGAGAGAGAAATTGATTGGAAAGAAAGAAAAATGCAATGATCAGTCAAACCATTCTGGTCATACCAGCGGCCGGCCTCAGTGACTCAGTCGGATGCGCGTCTGACTGGTGATCAGGAGGATGAGGGTTCGACTCCCGCCGGCAACATTCTTTCGTGGAGATTGATCATGAATTCTTTTCTACGGTCATTCTCTCCCTTCCGCTGATTCAAGAAGGGCAGTTGTCAGTTTCTGGCGAAAGAATGTGCACTGTACTGGTTAACCACTTAAGTATAAGCCTGCCAAGGAAAGTGTTGATAGGTAAACTGACCGGCTCAAAAAATACCTAAATAGTGTTGACTTGGCCGTAAAACTCCAATACAAACAAACAAATGGTCATACTAGCGATACCATTCGATTAACATTGAACATAGAGGATCTTACATGAGTATTCCTGTTGAGAGTTCATGTATTACTGAATTTATCAAACGAGTTGAGGAAAAGGAATAATATGCGAGGAGAGTGTATTTTGCGATAATTGAAGGATAGTTTTCATTATTGCTCCATAGAAACCTATTTTGTGGGTATTCATTAGAACCGCCTCAGCGAGGCGGTTCTAATGAATGCCCACAGCATAGGTTTTTATGGAGAATTGACAAAAATCTTCTCCAATTATCACAAAATACTTTCCTTATCTGTTGCTATGACAAAAGATGAAAAAAGTAATACAAGACATACCTTTGGTGGCGGGAATTCGAAGGAACTGGTTTACCGTTATTTTCGACAGGTATATATATCCGTTATGACAGTTGATTACGCAATGACTTGTTAAAAATGACAGGTAATATGATAATCGCGTGAAACAGACATATCCATCAAAGGTCTGTACAAACAGACACTTTGTAAACAAGTTGGCTGCTTTCAAAAAGCATCCAATAGGTTTGGTCTTGTCAGTCTACATTCTGATTTGAGCCAGCTGATATCATCATCCCACTTAATGGATTTTTTGAATAAAAATAATAAACTTTAAACGTTCCAAGGCGGCTCTTCTGTCGCGGTATGTTTTGTTATGGTTTGTCTGAAGTTTGGAGGCCTTCATGCGGACTGAGCAAATTATTTGTCTAAATGGCGACGGAAGTAAGGGAGAGGATTGTGGTCACGTACAATCGATTTAAGCCCCCCAGTGGAATTCGTTTCCGCTGACCGTTCCAAGGCGGTTCTTCTGTCGCGGTTTGTTTTTGTTATGGCTTGTCTTTGGATGTTTGTGTCGCTTATGCTATTTTATATTGGATAGCCTATTGGCCATTTTATGGGAAAGTAACTGTCCTTTTGGCTTTCCGCTGTTGATGTTTTCCATTAGGGTCTGTTGTTTCATGTTTGTGTGTCTTTCCCTTTGGTGTCTCTGATGGGAGCTGTGGATTGATTGTAACGATTCCTGATCATTGCCTCCACTTCTTTTTTTTTAATACAAAACGTGTAAATAAAATTTCGAAGTCTGTGACCTTGATATCAGGAGGGGTAGGTAGTGATGAGTATTCTGTGGTAAATTGTTTAACGCCATGGCAAGTATAAACTAAATGTAACTTACATATGGTTTACACATATATAGCACAAAACTTAACCAAACGAAAATGTAAACCGAATTTTTCAAAGGTCATAATATTTGGTGGACAGTAATTCTCGAAACTTAAGGCACATCTTCACACCTTAGCCTTACTACATACACATTTTAGGCTTGATCGGATGAAAGCTGTATAGTAGGAGTTATACGGAAACGAAAAAAAAGTGTACGAACTGACGGACGGACACCAACCCCATAACTTAATAGGACCGTTTTTTGTTGTTGTTGTTGTTGTTTTTCAAACAGGTATATAAAAAAAATTCCTTAGTCATCAGGCCTTCTATAGGGCCTTGGTTATCTATTTCACTTGTTGTTAACGTCCCTGTTAACACTGTATGAATCTTTTTTGAGACACTGCTTCCAATCTGTCGCCCAATGCAACTAAATGGTTGAAATGCATGAACGGTCCGACTCGAGCCACTTTTCCTGGACAGGCTTAGAACTTCTAGGCGATTTAACAATACTCATGTGCGGCCGGTATCAGCTCTGCGTGGAAGCATCATGCAGCCCAACCTATTTCTTCAATCCCCGATGGACGGGGGGCGATCAGACCTTGGGGTAATATATTGGACTGCATGAGCTGAAACCGACCGAACTTTGAAATGTTGCTGAACCGCCTAGGGAGATCTGAGCCTGCCCAGACAAAGTGCTGCGAATCAGACTGTATCTTAAACCTCGGCAGTTTCTTTGAGCGGTACCTCCGCAAAAACCTGAAATTTCCAATCCTTTTGTATATCTTTCTGGATCACAATTTAATTGTAAAAGAAACTGATTAGTTAAACGTCAAGTATTGAATGGAAATAAAGAACACCTTTCTTGGCTTATCAGATACAATAGCTTCCATCGAATGCACCAAAAAGTCTTTTAACAACTCATTCTGTAACTGGTGGCAGGTCACTTAGTAGTCATGAAGTTTTTGAACAGAAACTATTGCTATCTGTGCTGGGCTAAAGAAAATAAACAACGACCCATCAACGTTATGACTTTGTTTCGCTCCCTAAATATTTTATATATTTAGAAGAGTTAGAACCTTCGACCTTGGCACTGATGTTAATTCTAGTAGCAAAGACATCAAAATGTTTTTACACACCCAGCGATCTTTTTATGTTTGGTTTTACGATCCTTTCAAGATTATTTTACATCAAGCCGATCGTTAATCAGAGGTGAGCGAAAACTGGAGCATCCGATGTAAAACCTCCTGACCTTCCGTTGCAGAACTTCTCATTATGTGACATGAGCCATGCTCAAACCAACAGCGTTGAGGGACCTAATGATTAAGAGTCAGCACTCTTATCCACTAGGCCATGGAGGCCCGTTACCATAAAAAAGATTTCATAATCAATCTCCACGAAAGAATGTTGCCGACCCCGGTAGGTATCGAACCCGAGTCTTCCTTATTACCAGTCAGACTGCATCCGACTAAGCTACCGCAGCCAGCCACACTTTGTGAGTGGTAGTAGTAATGTTCTGTTGTTTTCCGTTTCCATTACTCTATAATGGCATTGCAAGACGTAAAATTTGCGAAAATGACTGCGGCTGTTATAAGTTTCCCATAAGGGAAATAGATACGCCTTAAGGGGGTGGGGCTACTCCTGCAAAAGTAGATTCTCTTTGAATATGTCTAAGGGGTATACTCTTAAAGGAAAGAATTTGCTCCTGGGGAGCAAATTCTTCCCTTTAAGAGAAGACCCATTGAGGAGCAAATTCTTCCCCTTTTAGAGTAGACCCCTTTTTCAGTTGGACAGAGCCAACAACCATATGGTCCTTAAAGTTGTATTTCCATCACGAAATCATGCCTATAGAATTGTGATCCCCTTTAACATGTTCTATAAAAGGGTTATCCTCTGGAAGCAAGGAATACACCACCACAGAACTAAAAAATATGGTGCGCACATGTTTTCTGGACCAGACTAGATAGTTTCGGCCAATTAGGCCTCATCAGTACCCTAAGATATTATAAAAATTCCACAATGGAATCAATGATCCCAAAGGACAAGAACATATAATCTACACTATGATGTAGGGCAGGGAGACGTTTTACCGCCACCACACATACCCATACACCAGTTGAAGTGAAGTTAGATATGTTCTATAAAAGGGCTATCCTTTGGAAGCAAGGACTACACCACAGAACTGAAAAATATGGAGTGTACATGTTTTCTGGAACAGACTAGCTAGTTTCGGCCAATTAGGCCTCATCAGTAACCCTCAGATATTTTCAAAATTCCCCACAATGGAATCAATGATCCCAAAGGACAAGAAAATATAATCTTCGCTTTTATATAGTAAAGCTCGGGTTTGGAGGGGTATACATTAATTTCCGTATTCATGCTCTGAGACACTAGATTGTGGGTACTCGATAGAATCGCCTCGTCGAAGCGTTTCTGTCGACTCCCCGCAATCTATGTTTTGAGCAAAAAAGGCAAATATTCCAATTTTTCTTTTTAAAATTTCTTTTTCTTTGGCAAAAATTTGACAATGTATTTGTATAAAGGTGTGTTCCGAAACACGGTAAAAATGGTAGACTAACTGCCACACCTGCCAGGTGTATCCATATCCCTTAAGATATTTATTGTTGGAGTTGAAACGCTTGCTTTTCGGTCTGTTTTGCTATTCAGACAGACTGTTTCCTGTAATTGCAGTATAGTATTGCATCATCGTTAAAGCTGATTGATTGCATCATCGTTAAAGCTGATTGGTTGATCGCGTCACGTGCCCCTCCATGGAACAGTTACAATCTGATCATTAGACCCGGTTTGCCCGCCTCATGGCGACCAAACCAATAAATACAAGGAAAGCTTTTCAAACCAGAGGACCATGATCGCTCACCTGAGCGAAGAGCTAAGAGTTTTGCACGTGCCCCAGTGTCCTGTTTGAGACCAGACTTTAAAGGTTTTTCCCTAATATGTCTATGTAAAGTGAGTGGGTCCCGGCGCGGGGCCATTTTTGGTCCCAGGGCTATAATTTGAACAATCTTGGTAGAGGTCAACTAGATGAAGCTTCATACTAAATATCAAACACCTGTGCCTTCTGGTTTCAAACAAGAAGATTTTTAAAGATTTCCCTATCAATAAGCCTGCATAAAACCAGTGAACCCAGGCACGGGGGCATTTTTGGTCCCAGGGCTATAATTTGAACAATCTTTGTAGAGGTCAACTAGATGAAGCCTCATATCAAATATCAAAGACATGGGCCTTCTGGTTTCAGACAAGATGATTTTTAAAGATTTTCGATCCCTATATAAGCTTATGTTAAACCAGTGGGCCCCCGTGTGATAATTTCAACAATCTTCATAGCGGTTCACCAGATGAAGCTTCATACCAAATATCAAAGACCGGTTTCAGAGAAGAAGATTTTCAAAGGATTTCCCTATAAGCCTAAGTAAAACCAGTGGGCCCCGGCGCGGGGGCATTTTTGGCCCCACGGCTATAATTTGAACAATCTTGGTAGAGATCAACCAGATGAAGCTTCATACTAAATATCAAAGACCTGGGCCTTCTTGTTTCAGACAAGAAGATTTTTAAAGGTTTTCCATATCATAAGCCGGCATAAAACCCGGCGCGGGGCATTTTTGGCCCCAGGGCTATAATTTGAACAACCTTGGTAGAGGTCCTCTAGATGAAGCTTCATACCAAATATCAAAGACCTGTGCCTTCTGGTTTCAGATAAGAAGATTTTTAAAGGTTTTCCGTATATAAGCCTATGTAAAACCAGTGGGCCCCCGTGTGGGGCAATTTTTGGCCCCAGGGCTATAATTTGAACAATCTTCGTAGTGGTCCACTAGATGAAGCTTCATACCAAATATCAAAGACCTGGCCTCCCGGTTTCATACAAGAAGATTTTCAAAGGATTTCCCTATATAAGCATATGTAAAACCCGTGGGCCCTGGCGCGGGGCATTTTTGGCCCCAGGGCTATAATTTGAACAATCTTGGTAGAGGTCCACTAGATGAAGCTTCATACCAAATATCTAAGACATAGACCTTGCGGTTTCAGAGAAGAAGATTTTTAAAGTCTTTCCCTATATAAGCCTATGTGAAACCAGTCAGCCCCGGCGCAGGGGCATTTTGGCCCCAGGGCTATAATTTGACCAATCTTGGTAGAGGTCCACTCGATGAAGCTTCATACTAAATATCAAAGACCTGGGCCTTCTGGTTTTCCCTATATAAGCCTATGTAAAACCAGTGGGCCCCCGTGTGGGGCCATTTTTGGCCCCAGGGTTGTAATTTGAACAATCTTCATAGCGGTCCACTAGATGAAGCTTCTTACCAAATATCAAAGACCTGGGCCTGCTGGTTCCAGACAAGAAGATTTTCAAGGGATTTCCCTATATACCTATGTAAAACCAGTGGGCCCTGGCGCAGGGACATTTTTGGCCCCAGGGCTATAATTTGAACAATCTTGGTAGAGGTCCACTAGATGAAACTTCATACCAAATATCCAATACTTTGGCCTTGAGGTTTCAGAGCAGAAAATTTTTAAAGAGTTTCCCTATATAAGCCTATGTAAAACCAAAGGGCCCCGGGCGGGGGCATTTTCGGCCCCAGGGCTATAATTTGAACACTCTTGGTAGAGGTCCACTAGATGAAGCTTCATACCAAATATCAAAGACCTGGGCCTTCTGGTTTCAGACAAGAAGATTTTTAAAGGTTTTTCCTATATAAGCCTATGTTAAACCAGTGGGTTCGGGGCGGGGCCATTTTGGCCTCAAGGCAATAATTTGAACATTCTTGGCAGAGGCCCACTAGATGAAGCTTCATACCAAATATCAAAGACCTGGGCCTTGCGGTTTCAGAGAAGAAGATTTTTAAAGTTTTTCCCTATATAAGACTATGTAAAACCAAAGGGTCCCAGGGCGGGGGCATTTTCGGCCCCAGGGCTATAATTTGAACAATCTTGAGGTCCACTAGATAAAGCTTCATACCAAATATCAAAAACCTGGGACCTCTGGTTTCAGACAAGAAATTTTTAAAGGTTTTTTCTTATTTTCCCCTTTTGGTGCCATGGCAACCAGAGTTCTGCATGGAATGAAATTCTTTGAACAACTTTGAGAGAGGACCATCCAAAGATCATTTCTGCCAAGTTTGGTCAAAATCTATTCAGTGGTTTAGTAGGAGATGTCGTTTAAAGGAATTGTGGACGGACATCCGGACGGACGATGACAGACGAATGACCGATCACAATAGCTCCCCCGGAGCCTTCGGCTCAGGTGAGCTAAAAAGCTGAAACGGCCCGCCCAGCATTTGATTCTCATGTTTGACCAATAAGCATAACAGCTGTGAATGAATATTTCAATTTTTTCTTCATTTTTTTTTTTTTTTTTTTTCATGGAACATTTTGTTTGACCAATGCGGTTCGTTAAATGCAGAATAATAATAATGGTAATAATAAACACGATAATTAGTATGATAACATTAATTAGGCGGGACTAAATATGCATTTGTTTAAAAAAGATGCCTTTAGAAAAGGGTAAACAAAGACACAGATTTTATAAAGACTCTTAAAGAGCAACACTCTACGTCGCAGGACTGCTTACGCTCTATGACGATTATTTGAGCAGTGTTTCATTTACTTTTAAACATGTTAAAGACATCAAAATTGGCTCAGTGATTTTATTTGAAATAGAAATATAATCTATCTGTACTATGACGAAGCATTAGAGCCGCTAGTTATTCTGGCATAATCATTCATGGTCCAACGGGATGCACGTCTTTGGACCATTTCAACCTTATGGGTGTTCCTTTTTGTATGAGGCTTCCATATTGCTGAAGCATACTCCAACTGGGGACGCACAAGGGTTATCATGTTATTATGGTAGGGATTTTTAAACCTGCACAGTGATTCAAAAATTATGAGAAAGAAGGTCAAAGGTCAAGGTCACATGTCAAAATTTTTTATATGGGCGAAAGTCGTTCCCACAAGGAACATACATGCCAAATATGAAGGCTCTACCTCAAATGGTTCAAAATGTATGATTAAGTAGGTCACGTGTTAAGGTAAAGGTCACAAGTCATGATACAAGGACACTTTATGCCAAATATGAAGGTTCTATCTCAAATGCTTCAAAAATTATGACAAAGTATGTCAAAGGTCAAGGTCATAAGACATTTTTTTGTGTTGGTGGGAAGGCCTTTACACAAGGAACATACATGCCAAATATGAAGGCACTATCTCAAATGGTTCAAAATTTATGAAAAAGTAGATCAAATGTCAAGGTAAAGGTCACAGATCATTTTATGTATGAATAGGAAACCCTTGTCGCAAGGAACTTACATGCCAAATATGAAGGCTGTATCTCAAATGCTTAAAAAGTTATGATAAAGTAGGTCAAAGGTCAAGGTGATGGATCAAGCGTTTTGAATGGTTGGTAAAACTTTGCCACAAGGAACATACATGCCAAATATTAAGGCTCTAACTCATATGGTTCAAAAGTTATGATAAAGTAGGTCACAGGCCAAGGTCACAGGTAAAATTTTTAATATGAGTGGGGGAAACCCTTGTCCTACTTATTGACCAAGCATGACCCATATTCGAAATTAACCGAGATATTGTCAAATGATCATTCGAAGCAAGTTTGATCACGTTCGGACCAAAACTGTGTTCACAAAGGTTTTCTATGATTTGACCTATTGACCTACTTTTGACTCGACATGACCCGTATTCGAACTTGACCGAGATATTGTCAAGATGATCATTCTGGGTAAGTTTGATGATGATCGGATGATCGGACCAAATCTGTGACCTCTAGTGTGTTCACAAGGTTTTTCTATGATTTGACCTAATGACCTAATGTGTGACCCGAAATAACCCATATTCGAACTTGACGGCGGTATGTCAAGATGATCATTCTGGGCAAGTTTCATGATGGTTGGACTAAAACTGTGGCCTCTAGTGTGTTCAGAATGTCTTTCTATGATTTGACCTATTGTCCTATTTTTGACTGACATGACCTATATTCAAATTTATCCGAGATATTGTCAAGATGATCATTCTTGGCAAGTTTGATGATGATTGGACCAAAACTGTGGCCTCTAGTATGTTCACAACGTTTTTCTATGATTTGACCTACTACACTACTTTTGGACTCGACATGACGCATATTCGAATTTGACCGAGATATTGTCAGGATGATCATTCGAGCAAGTTTGATTATGATCGGACCAAACCTGTGGCCTCTAGTGTGTTCACAAGATTCTTCTATGATTTGACCTATTGACCTACTTTTTGATCCGACATGACCCATATTTGAACCCGACCGAGATATTGTCAAGTCGATCATTTTGAGCAAGTCTGATGATGATCGGACCAAAACTGTGGCCTCTAGAGTGTTCACAAGGTTTTTCTATGATTTGACCTACTGACCTACTTTTTGACCCGACATGACCCATATTCGAACTTGACCGAGGTATTGTCATGTTGATTATTCTGAGCAAGTTTAATGATGACTGGCCAAAACTGTGAGCTCTAGAATGTTCACAAGAAAAGTTTACGCACGGACGACGGACGAGGCAAGACGGACGACGAATGACGACGCCTGACATCCCTCAGTCTCAAAAGCTCACCATGACCTTCGGTCAGGTGAGCTAATAAATATGACAACTGACTGAAGTTAGCCAGTGGAGCGACAGGCCCAAGTGGACCGCTTGTTCAATTTTGACTCCAGACAAACTCAAACGCACAGTGTTAAGACATTTAATTAATTGATTAGTAATTCGACCCACATAGGATACATACTATTTCAAGTCCATGTCATCTGCCTGACAAACATCACTTTATACAGCGCAGAAAATCTGAGCTTTTAAGCATGTGTGCAATTTCTGGGACACAATGCTGGCTGTTTGTCAATCGACCCAAAGTTACTAGAGAATAAGTTGTACTGCTATGTTTTACGTTACTACGTATACCACTGTCCATAGCGAAAACACGCCTATTCAAATACATTGTAAATCTTACCGCCGAAAAATGAAAATTTTCAAATGAAAAAAAAAGCGATATATTTCTTATTTCTGTTCAAAATATAGATTGTGAGTACACTTTAGAACAGCCTCATCGAGGCGGTTCTAACGAGTACCCACAATATATGTTTTTGAACAGAAATAAGAAAACTAACGTTTACCACTGTAAACCTTTGTTTTACAGGGTAAAGTGGGATATTAGGGGTTGAAACCTTTTCATTTTATACCTAGCAGTACTGAAACAAATAATCAAAGCACTGAGAGTACTGGTGGGTCGATTGTCTCTGGGTGTAAAGTAGAAGTAAAACAAAGATCAGGAATCGATACAGTTAACTTACTCCACCCATCAAAGACACCAAAGGGAAAGAAGCACAAACATGAAGCGACCAGACCATAATGGAAACCTAAACAAAGGAAGGCCATAAGGACAATTACTTTCCCACAAAATGGCCATATGGCCATCCAAAATAAAAAAGACACAAGTGATACACACAGTAAGTAACAAACAACAACATAAATAAACCGCCACAGAAGAACCGCCTTGGAACGGTCAGTGTAACGATTTCCACTGGGGGGGGGGGGGGGGGGCTTAAATCGATTTTACGTGGCCACAATCCCCGCCCTTACTTCCGTCGCGATTTAGACAAATAGTTTGTTCAGTCCGCATGAAGGCCTCCTAACTCATCAATGCAACATGCAACATCTCCGTGAACACAAATAATCAAAGAACCACAGAGGTGAGACAACTGTGAGGACTCGACAGCAAGAAACCACTGAAATGCTGGAGCAAAAGAAAACCAACAGTTAGACTCCGATGGGCCCAACTAGAGACAGAGCATCAGGCACCAACCAACATTACCTTGAATTAGATGTCTCTAATTCTCAATAAGCCTTTACGTTGGAACCGTCATAGAATCTGAGGCCTGGCCCACCGGCGTGCAATTAAAGAGCGAAGCAAAGTTGCCAACCGTGATTGGGTTAACTACCATGCATGCAGTCTGTCGTATAACATCCATGTTGTACCCAATCTTTTTATATCGAAGAATGATTTTACGAAATTGGGTGCTGAAGTTGTTGCGGTTATATATTTTTCTGAATTTATACACTAAGTCACCATAAAATTCCGAGGTTCCGATAGAAGAGATTTAAGTCCAATATTGAATTTTGAAATTAAATCAGAATGGCGTCTATAAAATTTTGAAAAGGCTTTGCGTAGTTTATGGTACCGATAACCCTGATTAAGAAGTTTAGCCGTTAATAATTTATTACGAGTGTTGAAGTCAGTTACATGACTACACACTCTAGCAAATCGAATTAACTGCGAAATATAAACGCCATATGATGGCGCACGAGGAACATCACCATCCAAAAAAGTAGAATTTACAATCTCAAAATCGAAGTCATCGCGTTTATCATAAATTTTGTGCGAAACAAACCCATCTACAATAGATAGATGTAAATCCAAAAACGGGGCCTCGGTATCAGAAGAATTTGCTTTATTTAACTGAAGTTCTGGGGGGGGGGGGGGGGGTAAATCTGACTGATCAAACCATCGAAATTGGTATTATCAATATTTAATAAATCATCTAAATATCTAGAAGGGGAGCTAAAAGCTTCAATAATTTCAGATTGGTTATCAATGGAAAGCGACAACATGAAGTCTCTTTCATAACAATACAAGAACAGATCAGTCACAAGAGGCGCGCAATTCGTACCCATCGGAATACCAACAATTTGTCTAAATAACTTAGTACCGAATCTAATATAAATATTGTCAAGTAGAAAGGTGAGGGCATCACACACTTTCTGACATGACCAAAGTGTATAATTCTTATGCTCTATAGAAGTGAAAACTGCATTTCTGACATTACATGCAAGATAAAGAGAATCTTCTCTGTGAAAAGCCCATTCAGATAAATCATTAAGCTTTTCTTTTATAAGATTATGAGGAAGTATAGTGTAAAGAGTGGAAAAATCGTAAGTTGACAGAATTGAAGCACGAAAACGTCTGGATTTCAATTTATTTGAAACCTCATTGTAAGTTGGGAAAAAAAGTCCTGAACTAAGAATTGAACTGTTCGGTTATTCCTTGTATTCCAGTATTTTTAAGCAAGCAGTGTAAACCTGATCAGACACCGTGTTAAGTGGCGTCTGATTAGCTTTTCACTGTTTGTCAATGCCCCAGTGCACGAGCTCAGTCCAGATTTTTACACTGCATTCTGACGTCACAGGGAGACGACTATCGATGCTTTAAACAACCGGTACTTGCATTTTGTACATGGTCAGCGACAGTCAAGGGTATTTTTGTTTGATTTGAGGTTTAACGTCGCCGTCAACACTGTAAAGGTCATTTTGGAGACGTTGCTTCCAATTTGGTGGGACTTTTACCCGACAATGAGATGAAATGACATCCCAATCCCTGCTGCCCAATGAAACCAATAGGGTTTATAAGCATGAACGGGCCGACTATTACCGCTTTGCCTGGGCAGGCTTAGATCCTCGAAGCGGTTTACCAGTACTCATGTGCGGGTCGGTTTCAGCTCTGCGTGGAAACATCATGCAGCCAATCTATTTCTTTAAGCCCCGATGGGCGGGGGCCGATAGTCAAGGGTTTTAAGGGACTGTATGGTCACCAAAATTGTTTTCATAGCTGTTGTTTCTTCTTATCATTTTCGATTTGAAAAATGTTTATATTTCTTCATCTTTTCTTGGAAGCATTCCAGCCTGAATAAAGTTGTTAATGATGTAATATCTTTAACAAAAATAAATATATCATATGAAAACAAATCGGTTTGTATCTGTTATAAAAGGTTTCTATTCAAAAGTAGCATCTAACTAACAACGTATCAATAAAATGGTTGACATTTAATTTTCCGCTTCCTATCCCCGCTTAGAACACCTAAATAGAATAATAACGCAGCACCCGCCCACCGGGGCTTGAAGAAATAGATGGGCTGCATGATGCTTCCACGCAGAGCTGAAATTGACCGCACACGAGACCTGGTAAACCGCTTAGAGAATATAAGCCTGCCCAGGCAAAGCGGTGCGAGTCGGACCGTCCATGCTTATAAACCCTATTTGTTTCATTGGACGACAGGGCTTGAGATGTCATTTCATCTCGATGTCGGGTAAAAGTCCCACAAAATTGGAAGCAACGTCTCCAAAATAACCTATACAGTATTGACGGGGACGTTAAACCTCAAATGAAACAAACAAACAAACAATAATAACGGAGTGGGAACAATTGCGCCCACGGACGAATCTTCCCGGTCTTGTGATGATCTGCAGGATACTGCATGCGGTAGTCAGGAGTTTTACCGGGCTCACCCGCAACGCCATCGATATGCTTTTATTGGTCTCCCCTGGTTTATTTGTAACTCTGAGCGCATTACTAAAACACGCCTATACCAATATATTTTAAGATGAAAAATTGTGATATTTTTTCTTATATCCGCTCAAAATATAGATCGTGGGTACCCGTTAGAACCGCCTCATCGAGGCGGTTCTAACAAGTACCCACAATCTATATTTGATGAGGCGGTTCTAACGAGTACCTACAATCTATATTTTAGAGCAGAAATAAGAAAAATAAGGTTTACCCCCGTAAACCCCAGTTTTACTATATAAAAGTAGGGTTCAAGGGGGTCAAAATTATATAGGCGTGTTTTCTTGATGGCCTGCTATTATGCCTTGAACTTTTAACCCATTTGTACTGAAGGGAATGTTCCATTTATATACAGTACAAGTCAATTTCAAAATTTAGGGATGTCAGGTTCTGTTTTCTTCAAAATTGATTTGGAAAATGGCCGAACAGTTTTGCAAACAGTATAGGACCTGATCAGTCACCGCGTTCTACGGCGACTGATCTTGGTCGGCACTGTTTGCCAGTTACCCGATTTGGAATTCCCGGTACATGCACAAACATGATGGGTTAATCTGTACTGAGCTATAAAAAGACGTAAGGCGAATTAATCTACGATACTTTCATTCATTAGTTGTACACGGAGAACCTATGTGTAAATTTATAATTATTGAAAAGTAAACGGGAATGAAATAACTGACAGAAAATACAAATTATTCGCTTCAGCTCCATCAGCAGTTTCATTTTTAGATATGAGGAACTTTTTCAACTGTTTTGAATATGGGGCAATTTTTCCTCACGGATGTCACGGTGGTGATTAGGTCATCTGAACTAGCTAGCCGTTTTAGTCTAATGTTAAATCTGGGTCGATTGTCGATTACAATCGACCCAAATATGATATTTTGTTTGTTTGTTTGATTTGAGGTTTAACGTCCCCATCAACACTGTTTAGGAGACGTTGCTTCCATTTTTTTGGAACTTTTACCCGACGTTGAGATGAAAAGACTTCTCAAGCCCTATCGCTCAATGACACCAATAGCGTTTATAAGCATGGACGGTCCGACTCGCCCCGCTTTGCCTGGGCAGGCTTAGATCCCCAAGGCGGTTTACCAGAACTCGTGTGCGGCCGGTTCCAGCTCTGCGTGGAAGCAGCATGCAGCCCATCCATTTCTTCAAGCTCCGATGGGCGAGGGCCGTTTTTTCTTCCTTTGATCCCAATAATAGTGTGGAATACCATCCCGAAAATACATGTCTTGCTTCAGCGTTAATGAAAGTGTCAGTACATTTTTTATTTATTTACAAAGTGTCTGCTGTGACAGACCTTTGATGGATGTGTCTGCTGTACGCGATAATCATATTGCCTGTCATTTTTAACACGTCATTGCGCAATCTGCTGTCATGACGGATATATATACCTGTCGAAAACAACGGTAAACCAGTTCCTTCGAATTCCCGCCACCAAAGGTATGTCTTGCATTTCTTTTTTTATCTTTTGTCATAGCACCAGATAAGGTAAAGTATTTTGTGACTAATGGAGAATTTTTTTTATTTTTTTTTCTTCAGTTTTCGATGAAAACCTCGTTTTTTAAACCTATAAGTATTTATGGAGCAATTCATCATATTTGCATTATTTGCTGGCTCCCAGCTTGCACATTGTCAATATTGGAAAAACAGGTAACCAGACCCTCCTGACCTTTCAAGGTCAGGGGGTCTGGTTACCTGTTTTTTCAACACTGCTAACATTCAGACTAGGAACCAGCAGATAATGCTAATAAGGTGAATAAGGAAAACTATCCTTCATTTATCACAAAATACTTGCCTTCTCTCTTGCTATGAAATAATCGATGTAATGTGGATAACTTCGGGGTACGTGTTTTCCTTCTTTTTTTCATAGACAAGTGTTGTGGGTACTCCTTAGAATCGCCTCAATTACCCACAACACATGATTCCAGCAGTCTTTGTTACGTCTACTTACTTATAGCCATGAATTGGTATTATGATTATTATTATTTTATTATAAGACGTCGCGCCTGAGGCTGATATAACGCCATATATTTTATACTTAGCAGTAAAATCAACGCATAACTGAAACAGATAAAATGATATCAATCACAAGTGAAATGATATCGTATCATTTCACTTGTGACTGATACCATTAATATCATTTCACTGTAGCGTGCCGGAACTACTTTTTTGTTTACCTTCTGGTAGAAAAAAGGTTAATTTTTCTTTTATTTACTAAGAATAATTATTCCCTATGCCGTTAGAATATATTTTGAAGTGTGGCATTAAAATTGAATGAACAGGTGCCATATTTGACAACAGCAGCGCTGTGATTTTGAACATCTCCCTTTTGCCGACACACATATCGGACACAATTTAAATGCTCCCTCACAGATTAAGGCTTAGCTGTCTTTGTTACAAATGGTCTACAAGGCGTAACAGTAGTAAGAGTTTGTGCGAGAAAATCTGTGCTCAAAACAGCGTATTTTTTTCCAACGTGAAAAACCGACCGCGACCGACTGCTACACATGGAATCGATTATACAGTGGCTGGGTGCATGTCACTATAAAATGGACTTCACATAAGCACAACGCATTCTGTAACATATCTTTAACAGCATTCTTTGGACTAGAAATGCTAAATTCAAAATGGCGATTTGTTTATGCTTTAAAACTGACAGTTGTGACGCCATGTAGCGAGGTCAAAATTGTGACGTCACAGTCTCAGGTCGATCAATTACCGTAAGTGTTCTAATAAATTATAAAATAAACAGAACATTAACTTTTTACCACAAGTATTTCATCTTGTGTGTTGAAAACATCCGAATTTTCAACACACTTGATAGATTGTTTTGGTATCCACCTCAAAAAAGTAAATATGCTCTATGGAGCACACTCGATAATCCACTAATGGATTAAGTATGCAAATTAGTTAGATGATGCCCCCCCCCACCCCCACCCTCGTAACGTTACATGTATGGCGGGCGGAATATTGACATTTTTGTAAAACAATCGTGAATAAAATTCATTTTAAATGGCATATGGTAAATAGAATCTTGCATTCGTGCTCTTATTAAACTCGCATTTAACCCCTGTCCACTACTCATTTATAGAGGAAGGGTCGTAACTAATGTTGTGAGAACTTGTGGCCCGACCCCTTTGCTTTATTTCAAGCAATAACATATGGTTTAAACTAACCCATTTAAAGGTGCATTATTGAGCTACCGGGTCTCAAATTTTTTTCTGGTTTTTATCTTCAATGCATACTCCTTTGTCATGTCTACACTTTTGGAGCCAAGATACAGCTTCAGAACTTCATTCGTGCTTACCCTTCGCTCTGAACATGTGTTCGGAATTTCTGTTCTAAAAATAATTCTGTCACTTTACACATACATGGCGACACTATTGTCTCTGAGTATCGTTACTTATGGCATGGTAGTCAGCGTCATATTTTTTCCGATTCAGGCAGGGCCTGAGCAAACAAGGCCAAAAATGAACGTCGCATAACGTCATATATGGGGATTCTATTTTTGTCATGAACTAAAAATAGATCTAACTAGTGTTCGAAACCTAGTTAGGGAATCCCTCTCAAACTCGTTTACCTGTCATCATAATTGTTCGCGTTTTTGCATAAAATTCATTCATTTGTATTGTTTTAAAGAAAAGTACCGGCTATATGTATGTTATTTTTGGAAGCATTTTTCAAGATAGCTCAATAATGCACCTTTAACAAATTCAATAATACATGAACACTTATGTAAGATCCTCTAATTACTCGAATGGTATTGCTAGTATGACCGGAATGGTTTGACTGACCATTGCATCCTTTTCTTCCTTCCTTTCTTTCTTTCTTTCTTTCTTTCTTTCTATCTTTCTTTGTTTCTTTCTTTCTTTCTTGAGATAACAACAGTGTACTAAACATTGTTTTTCCTTTGTTTCTAGGTTTCCAGGATGCTGAAAAGTGTTGCCCTCTTGCTTCTTGGAGTTGTTGCCATTCAGGCACAGTTTTATGGGAAGAAAGGAGGAATCAGCCCTAAGAAATTCGGCGGAGGAATCAGCCTGGGTTATGGCGGGAAGAAATATGGAGGAATGAGCCTTGGTGGAAGTTGGGGCAAAAAATACGGCGGAAGCTTGGGCCCAAAGTATGGCGGTAGTTTAGGAGGAACATATGGCGGTAGCTGGGGTAAAAAATACGGCGGAAGCTTAGGCCCAAAGTATGGCGGTAGTTTAGGAGGAACATATGGCGGTAGCTGGGGTAAAAAATACGGCGGAAGCTTGGGCCCAAAGTATGGCGGTAGTTTAGGAGGAACATATGGCGGTAGCTGGGGTAAAAAATACGGTGGAAGCTGGGGCAAAAAATACGGAGGAAGCTGGGGCAAAAAATACGGCGGTAGCTGGGACAGACGATATTATGGTGAGATATTTTTTGTTAATTTATTTATTTATCTTTTCATTTTGCGATGTAGCCTTGTTATTATCAGTTTTACACCAGTGCACCAAACATTAATTTGGAATGTTTTGATTTTTCGAAAATCACTCAACCCAGTGAAGATATCCTGAAAGTCTGAAAGCACGGTATAAATTTTTAAATAACTTTATTCAGCATTAAACATACAGCCATTTTTTGGTTATACCGCAGAGAAATTTGTAGATATAGGCTTTTAACGGGACAGCGTAAGGGCAATTATTTTCTATATACCCCATGAGCGAGCAAAATCTCGCTTTCGCCGCAGCATTGCGATGTCTGTCATCTGAGATTTACTGTACAGTTGGTGAGAATTTCATGCACCATAATAATTTTAGCTAATACTAACAAAAAATACAAAACTTTTGATTGTTTTAATCCAATCGGTACTTAACAATCACTCTATCATGACATTTTACTGAGCAACGCAATCAACGTAGTGTATGACGCCACCATTATGTTGTAAACATTTACAATGTACTTCCCAGCAGGCACATGGCTTAATTGTGACGTCACATTAACATCGGTGCGACGTCATGACGTTTATGCAACGTCACATCTACGTCGGTGCAACGTCATGACGTTGCACCGACGTTGATTTGACGTTGCCCTAGCGACGTGTGCCTGCTTGGTTCTATGGTGTTGTCCGCTACAAAGATTTCTTTGGAAAACATTGCAGCAATGTTTAAAACATCGTAAAAAAAATCTTTGCCGTGTAACAAATTCATTATTTTTAAAATTGACGTGGAACGTACTGGGATCACATTCCCCGACTGAAAGCGATAACGGCCTCTCAGGCGGGGAGTGTGATCCCATGTTTCCCGCCAAGAATCAAAACATAGACTACATCAAATGTCATTACAATGAAAAATTTAAGTAAAGCATTCTTTAAAACATTAGCCCAAACATTATACTTCTTTGCACAAGGGCAGTTAAATATAACATGCATCGTGTAGAGCTGGATGTTCTCGAAAGTCCATTCAATATGCACAGAATACCTCAATTTCATGGAAAAGCATCCCGCCCGCGCGCCAAAAAAGAAGATGAATTCATAAAAAAGACGGATTTGACGTTTGCTCGTTGAAGTGTTCAGTGAACTTGTTCAACGTCGAGTGAGTGAGTGAGTTTTATTTTTAACGTCCCACCAACAGCTAAGGTCATACGGAGACGGGACCTCGGTTTAAAGACTCATCCGAAAGTCTCATGTTCAACGTCGAGTACCGGTAACATTACGAAATGACGCCTATTCAATTAAGAAATGAAGTTTTTTGCAGTTCATGGAAATATGAACGCAGTGGGTCGCGTGCAAAGTAAATGAACCCAAACGAACCCCTTCGGGGTTCATGTAAACTTTGCTAGCGACCAATTGTCGTTCATACTTTCATGAAAAGCAGAAAAATTGAGTTTATTTTTTATATTTACATTATTTGCCCCTCATGACTGGGCGAAAAAATGCTAGTAGGGCAAACTGAAAAAGCTGAAAAACATTTACACGCTGTTTTTCTACAAAGAGCGGAGCAGCGTTGACGCGATCAACGCCCGTAGAGAACAATGGTTTAGAATGACGTCACTTAACGTCATGTGATTCGATGCGTTCATGGAAGTATGAACGCAATTGTTTTCTATAGGTTTACATTAGACTTTACACTGGAATTGTAAATATATATATTTGAATTTACCATCAATAATTGAAAAAAAATAAATCTGATATTTTTTTTTTTTTTTTTTTTTTTTTGAATCGAAATAAGAAAAATAATATACTGTATAGCCCTGTTAACCCCAATTTTATTATATGAAAGTGGGGTTTGATGGGGTCAAAATTATATCCCAGCAGGCTCATTGTGCTAGGGCAATGACAAATAAACGTCATGACGTTGCACCGACATAGATTTGACGTTGCATAAACGTCCTGACATTTTACCGATGTCGATGTGACGTCACAATTACGTCATGTGCCTGCTGGAATATGCATGTTTTCGTGATGATAACAGACTGCTCTAACCCTTATCTTGTTGAATATTCATTTAAGCCACACCCATTTCTGTCTATCAACCAATCAAATTACTTGATGTAATTTATTGCTACAAATTCATAAACTAAATGCCAAACAGTGTAGATCCTGATCAGATGGCTTCTTCAGAAGCCATCTGATCTGGATCTACACTATTTGCAAAGATAGGGGTTGTCGTGAACAGCAAGATAAGGGTAAAAACTAGTTTGTCTCAAATCGTTGGACAGACTAGCAAAATTGATATTCGTTTTCTATCCTAATTAAATTTAAAATTACATAATTCCTTATTTCTTTGATTTAGGTGATAGTGGATTTGTCAGGAGCGGAAGCGTAGGCGGTGGAATAGTCCGTGGTGGTCCAATCGGCGGTGGTCCCATTGGCGGTGGTCCAATTGGCGGTGGTATTTCTAACTCTGTCCACGTCCGGGGCTACTTCGGCGGTGATGATGATGACAACAATGGTGGTTTCATCAGTTACTCCAGAACTGGCTTCATCCCTGGCTACATCCCTCGCTATAACAACTACAATGATTTCAACAACTTCAACAACTACAATGATTTCAACAACTTCAACAATTTCAACAACAACAATGGTTACAGATTTATCCGCTACGGACGCAGACAATTCGGAGGACAATTCGACGGAAGCTTTGGTGGACATTCGGGCGGAATCTATCGCGGATATTCTGGTGGTCGACGTCACGGTCGTTATAACCCATACAGCGTTTTGAGGACTACTGACAGTAAGTTTTATCACCATTTTCATCTCATATGTAGGGAGGAAATAAACTTCACCCCGTCCCCCTCCCCCCGATATTATTGCTGGTTGCGTAGGGAGCATAGATTTTCTCTGAATGCTATAAGAATTCGGAATGTATGTAGAAAACAGAAGTAAATCGATCAGTCACGTTCTCATTTGTCTTAAACCAGTAATCGTCGAGTAGATCGATTAATCGACAAAGCACTGATATGAAAAATTCTATGCTAACAAATTTTTCGACGGGTATCGTTTGATAGTCATGTAACCTACACGATTAAAAAAAGTATGCATTTTGGCTGTTAACCCGATGTATGGTCATAGAAACTTCCGTTGTTATATGTTGGAAGGTATACATTTGTCATTTGAGGGTTATCGGGTCTAGTTTTCACCTCTACTCTACTTCGATAGAATATCCTGTAAGCAAACGGTGTAGACACTGATCAGACGCCGCATAGCGCGGCGTCTGATCTGAGTCTGCACTGTTTGCCTATGTCCCTGGTAAGAATTACATAGCACTGCACATAATGTGCTCATTCCTATGTAACACATGTGGTCCTATAACTTAGTAAAGAACCCTTAGGAAAAAATCCCATAAGAAAATACCCCTTTTTGAAGGGGCCAAGATTACAAAGAAAACAATCCGGAAGTCATGAGAAGTGTCTCCCTTGCAAAACATGGCGGACATTATGTCGGATAGATCTATTCACCTGAACATACAATTTATTTCCAGGTGCCAGAGATTCAAGGCTTTCCGAGTGACAAAGTGTCATATCCCAGAGGACGCGTGGTGGCAGATAAAGGGAGCTGACTCACTATGTTCGTGTTATGCACAGAAGACAGCGCCCTCTCAAAAATAAACTTGTTCACTGTTGAACTTTTGTTATTTTTATTGTGTATGTTCGTCACATTAATTTATTAATAATAATAATTTATTTCTAAATAAAAAAATGGTTGTTTTTATTTGTTCCTATATACCACTAAAATTTGGGGTTCCATTACGATCGGTTTGACAGCACATCATTGTGACAGTGTATTTTTCATATCTCCAAAGCGATGAGTTTTCGCATGAAAATTTGTCAACCTATTTTAATTAATGCACCAAACATATGGTTGTGGGTGCTCGTTAGAATCGCCTCATTTAGGCCCTTCTAAAGAATACCCACATCCTATACAAGAACGAAATTGTTATCATTATTACCACAAAAACACGCCTATATAATTTCGACCCCTTGAAACCCCACTATTTTATAGTAAAACTGGGGTTTACAGGGGTATACATTATTTTTTTATTATTTCTACTCTTTTGCCACTGCCCATCGGGGCTTGAAGAAATAGATGGGCTGCACGATACTTCAATGCAGAGGTGAATCCGACCTCACACGAGTACTGGTAAACCACTTAAGAGTATCTAAGCCTGCCCAAGCAAAGCGGTGTGGGTTGGCCGGTCCATGCTTACAAACCATATTGGTTTTATTGGGCGACAGGACTTGAGATGTCATTTCATCTCAATGTCGGGTAAAAATCCCACAAAATTGGAAGCAACGTCTCCAAAATGACCTTTACAGTGTTGGCAGGGACGTTAAACCTCAAATCAAACAAACCATTACGAAACCACGCCTATATGATTTTGACCCCCCTTGAACCCCACTTTTATATAGTAAAACTGGGGTTTAGAAGGGTAAAGCTTATTTTTCTTATTTCTGCTCTTAAATATAGATTGTGTGTACTCGTTAGAATCGCCTCATTGAGGCGGTTCTAACGAATGCCCACAAACAATATTTTGAGCAGAAATAAGAAACATCACATTTTTTCATCCGAAAATTTTCTATTTCCGGCGGTAAAATTTACTATGTATTAGTATAGGCATGTTTTCGTAACGAAACAATTATTTCTACACGAAAACATAGATACTCACGAGTTCATACAATGAAAGTTTTACGCAGAAATACGAAAAATATCAGATTTTTTTATTATATTTTTTTTTCATTTTTGATGGTAAAATTTTATTTCAATAGGCGTGTTTTCTTAAGTATATTGTACCATTTCAAGTGTATAGTTGTCGCCGATAAGATTGACTAGGCGGAGCTATTATATGTCAAATTCGCTGAGTCCGCCTGAAGTTTCGGTAGAGTGCCTTCCGCATGCTTTCTGCGAGCGGACCAAATGGCCATATACACCACAGCTTTGTTTGTGTTACACTTAAATTCACACAATCGGGTGACTTGGTTTACCTTTTTGTTAATAGAATGTTCCAAAGGCAGGCGCAATCGATAGCCCCGCCCAGTCAATCTTATCTGCGACAACTAGTAATCGCAGATACAATTGACTAGGCGGAGCTATTCAGGTGTTGTCGATATATGTCAAATTCACTGAGTCCACCAGAAGATTCGGTAGAGTGCCTTTCGCATGCTTTCTGCATGCGGACCAAATGACCATATACGCCACAGCCTTGTTTGTGTTACAGTTGAATTCACACAGTCTGGTGACTTTGTTTACCTTTTCGGTAATAGAACTGTCCGAAGGCAGGCGCAAACGATAGCTCCGCCTAGTCAATTTTGTCTGCGACTACTTTAACTATTCGACAGGAGTTAATATGGCGAAGGACGCAGTGCGTCTCCGACATCTGAACGAATATTTCACAATATAAAGTCAATTACCGTTTTATGCCCCCGGAATCAAAGATTCGGGGGCATATAGTTTTCGGTCTGTCTGTCCGTCCGTCTGTTTGTCTGTTTGTTTGTTTGTCTGTCCGCAAAATCCTTAACATTGGGCATAACTTTTGAAAGGTAAGTGGTTGGGCTTTCATATTTCACATATGCATTCCCTGATACAAGACTTTTCCGGTGGTACCATATTTTTTGACCGCGTGACCTTGACCTTGACGTTTTGGCCTACGTTTACAAACTTTAACATTGGTCATTATATTTCATATGAGCTGTCCGGAGGCATTAGTGTTTCACAAACACATTTTGTTATTATCCCAAAACTTTAACTGTCTGCCAGAATTCAGGACGGCCTGGCATGGAAATCTGAACGTAAAATCAGCTTATTATCTTTAAGTCGTGTTTGTTTGTTTGTATTGGCGTTTAACGGCCCAGTCAACACTATTTAGGTCATTTTTGAGCCGGTCAGTTTACCTATCCACACTATTCCTGATCCACCGTATGTCAACTTACACCGGATATAGCGATTAGCGAAGCGAGGAAAATTTTACTGAACATGATAGCAGGTCAGTATTTTTCAAGTTTCCTTTCGAATCGTGTGATATTTGAGGGAAAGCATATATCATAGCAAAAACTCCTGCTTGTAGTGTACGGTCGACAGCAGAATAAAAATCTTCGTGAAAAAGCTTGTTTATAGCTAGAATTTGATTATTTTGACGTATACAATTATACTTTTGTAAGTCGAATGTACCACCCAGGTCTGAAGCGGTCGGGACAGTTACATGTAACTGGTGAAACGCAAAGCTAGGGCCTGTTGTTGGGGAAACTAGTCCCTACTCTCACAAGATCATTAAAGTTAACCACATAGTTATCTGCAATTTCAGCAGACTAAGGAGGGCTGCCTTATTCCTAAAAATCCCGGGAAAGAAGCTGCCTTTATAAATGTCTGTGAGAGCAATATATGTGGCAAGTTTGGCCACCATAGAAGAAAAAAAATTCACGAAAACACACCTATATTATTTTGACCCTCTTAAACCCCACTTTTATATAGTAATACTGGGGTTTACAGGGGTAAACAGTATTTTCCTTATATCTGCTTAAAAGCATGGATTGTGGGTACTCGATAGAACCGCCTCGTTGAGGCTGTTCTATCGAATCCCCACAATATATGTTTTGAGCAGAAATAAGAAAACAAATCACAAATTTTCATCTTAAAAATTCCATGTTTTGGCTGCAAAATTGACAGACTGAGTGTATTTGTATCGGCGTATGAGTGCATTCACAAACATTTTACTTGAAAATTTTACCTTTTACCTCACCCCATGACCCCTTAGCAATATGTGTACCAAGTTTAGTTACCATAGGGCAAGAAATGGAAAGTGGGTTGCATTCACAAGGTTTTGTGACAGACGTAAGGACAGACAGACGGACGTACAGACAGACGGACATCCGGATGAACACTCGTGATGAAACTTATAAAAACCCGTTTTTCTAAAAAAAAAAAAAGAAGAAAAAAAAAAAGGTTTAAAAAATGTGTTAGCTGACGACAGACTGCATGCATGGCAATTAATCTAATCACTGTTGATATAAACTTTGCTTCCCTCTTCATTTGCACGCCTGTGGGTCAGGCCTCAGGTTCTATGACGTTTCAGCGCTAAACAGAAGTTGAGGCAATGCTAGGCTTACTTCAAAATTTATTTTATGGAATGTTGGTTGGTACCTGATGCTCAGTGTTCCATCACGAAAACACGCGTATATAACTTTGACCCCCTTTAGCCCCAGTTTTATACAGTAAAACTGGGATTTACAGGGGCATAAATTACTTACCTTATTTTTGCTCAAAAAACATAGATTTTGGGTACTCGTCGCCTCGCCGAAGCGGTTCTGACGAGTCCCCAAATTCTATGTTTGGAGCAGAAATATGGAAAATATCAGAATCTTTATTATAATTTTTTTATTTTCATTTTTGGTGGTAAATTTTTCCAATACATTTATATAGGCATGTATTCGTAATGAATCGGGCCCCTCAGAGCATCACGAAAACACGCCTATATAATTTTGACCCCCTTGAATCCACTTTTATACAGTAAAACTGGGGTTTCCGGGGGTATACCTTATTTTTCTTATTTATGCTCTAAAATATAGATTGTGGGTACTCGTTAGAACCGCCTCGATGAGGCGGTTCTAACGAGTGCCCACAATCTATATTTTGAGCAGAAATAAGAAAACTATCACAATTTTTCATCATAAAATTTTCATTTTTTCGGCGATAAAGGTGGCAATGTATTTGTATAGGCGTGTTTGCGTAATGGCCTAACTGTTGGTTATCTTTTGCTCCAGCATTTCAGTTATTTTATGCTGTTGAGCCCTCACCTTTGTTTCATCTCTGCAGTTGTTTGGTTTGTATGTTCTAGATGTTGCACTGGTGAGTTAGGAAGCCTTTATGCGGAATAAACAAATTAATTGTCTAAACCGCTACAGAAGTAAGGGCGAGGATTGCGGCCTCGGAATATCGATTTAAGCCCCACTCCCAGTGGATTTCTTTAAACTTACCATTCCAAAGCGGCTGTACTGTCGCGATATTATTTTTGTTATAGTTCGTTTTTGATTGTCTGCATCGCTTATATCTTTTTATTTTGGTTAGCCATTTGGTCATTTTGTGGGAAAGTAACTGTCCCTTTGGCTTTCCTCTATTGTTGTTTCCATCAGTATCTAGGTTCTTCATGTTTGTGTTTCTATGATGGGAGATATAGGTTAATTGTATCGATTCCTGACCATTGCATTCACTTCTATTTTACACAGCGGGAGTGGAAGCAAATTTTCATACAGGCCCAAGTATTTATGTTTATTTTATGCTATTATTTATTATAGATATCAGTATTTTGAATCAGTGATATCAATAAATGGGCTGAATTATTAATATCCATAATTCGAATAATTGATATCATTTATTTATATTTAAGATATCTAAATATCTGTATGATTTATAGATATCATTAATTCGAATTATTGATATCATTAATTCGAATTAATGATATCCATAATTTGAATTTGTGATATCAATAAATGGGTTGAATAAGTGATATCTTAAATTCGGAGAAGTGATATCCATTTATTGATTAACTGATATCAGTAATTGAGATTTAAGATATCCATTAATCATATGGTATTTTTGATATCTATACTTTGTTTTATTGATATCTGTAACTTGGAGACAAAACCTATTGTGCTTCTCAAAGTTACAGTCCTGCTCTTTTGACTTTGAGAATTCAGAAAATATTTTTTCTGGTTTTGGTTTTACGACCCTTTCAAGATTACTTCTTTCGAGCCGATCGTTAATCGATGGATGAAAATCGGGGAACCTGGAGAAAAACTACCTAACCGTCCGTTGCAACACTTGGCGTCGCATCTGACTTGAACTAGGCTCGAACCACACGAGTGAAAGACCGTATGACTAATAAGTGTCAGCGTTCTTTTCAACTAGGCTAAGGAGGCCCTAAGCTTTTGTTATAGACGATTCTTTAATAAAATGAAATTTAATGTCTGGGTCGCGAGTCTCCTAAGTTCACTTTTTTCACATAAGAGCAAATACAGTCGTGTTTAATAAGGAGCATGTGCACGACAGAAATGCAGTAGTCTTATTTTATTATATACCAGAAAATGTCCCGTTAACTTTGTACATAAGTTACCGGTCAATATTATAATGTTATTAATCAAGTAATTTCGTATTGGCCCAGGTACAGGTCCGAGGTCTCCTGCATTGGCCCGAGGCCGAAGGCCGAGGGCTAACGCAGCTGACCGAGGACCTGTAACTGGGTCAATGCGAAATTACCTGATTAATGACAATTTTATTAATTGACACACTTAAAAAATCATGATTATTGATTTTTGACCTCACTTGACCTCAGTTAATATTGGTTAACCTGGTGTTAATACGGATGACCTCTGATCAATACAGGCTAGTCAATTAATAATTATAGGTTATTGACTTTATATTGTGAAATATTCGGCACGAGTTCATATGGCGTAGGACGCACGAGCTTGCGAGTGCGTCTCCGCCATATGAACGAATGTCGAATATTTCACAATACAAAGTCAATAACCTTTTTATTATATACCCAAACTTGGACTCTGTGCCAGAATTCAGGATTGCCTGGCATGGTTTGTTTTTGTTTGTTTGATTTGTTGTTTAACGTCCCCGTCAACACTGTAAAGGTCATTTTGGAGACGTTGCTTCCAATTCTGTGGGACTTTTACCCGACATTGAGATGAAATGACATCTCAAGCCCTGTCGCCCAATGAAACCAATAGGGTTTATTAGCATGGACGGTCCGCCCCGCACCGCGGTTCCTGGACAGGCTTAGATCCTCTAAGCGGTTTACCAGTACTAGTGTGCGGGCCGGATTCAGCTCTGCGTGGAAGCATCATGCAGCCCATATATTTCTTCAAGCCCCTATGTGCCTGGCATGGAGTTTTGAACGTAAAATGAGATTATACTTCTTTAAGTGCTTTGATATGGAAATAATGCAGGTCGTTGAGTGTCTTTCTACACTATGAAAAACCACGCCCAATGGCGCCAAAGTGAAGACGACGTTAACGTCGGTTGACGTGACGTCATTAAAAACAATGACGCTTCCCAACGCAGGACGCCACTTTTACCGAAGTGCTAGTTTTGTTTCTGTCAAGATACTCTTGATTTCCTGAAAGAAATTATTGAATATCTGAACAGATTGCAGGTAGGTCATATTTGCTATCACAAAATGCGCTTTTTGCACCTTGACACAGCCTATATTCGTTTTGTTTTAGGTTATTTCAGTCAATACGCACGACAAGATGGCTGCCCATTTTAAGTTTCGAAGTGAACAAATTTAAAAGTAGTTCTATTTTGAACGTGACTGCTTGTCTACGGGCAATAAGAACTTGACTACGGGCAATATGGAAAAAATATTGACCGGTTACTTATGTACAAAGTAAACGGGTCATTTTCTGGGTATATAATAATTTTCCATATTGCCCGTAGTCAAGTTCATATTGCCCGTAGATAAGCAGTCTCGTTCAGAATAGAACTACTTTCAAAGACGAAAATCGGCCGCCATCTTGTCGTGCGTACCGACTGAAAAGACTTGAAACAAAACAAATATAGGTTCTGACAAAGTGCATAAAGCGCATTTTATGCTGTCAAATATGACCTACCTGCAATCTGTTTAGATTTTCAATACTTTCTTCTAAGAAATCAGGAGCATTTTGAAAAAAATATAACCGATGCTTCGGTAAAAAATGGCGTCCGTCTTTGGGAAACGTCAATGATTTTAATGACGTCACAACCACCAGCGTTTACGTCATCTTCACTTTGGCGCCGTTGGGCGTGGTTTTTCAACGTGTAGGGAGACACTTAACGACCTTCACTGATTTCTATTTCAAACAACTTAAAAATATAATCTGATTTTACGTTCAGATTTCTTTTCAAGGCAATCCTGAATTTTGGTAAACAGTTCAAGTTTTTGGTATATAATAAAAAGGTTATTGACTTTATATTGTGAAATATTCGGCACTCGTTCATACGAGGACTGTTCAAATATGAATGCAAGTAGAACGTTTTCTCATGCACTAATGCGAAAATCACCTGGAAACAAATATCACAGCGTAGAAAAACATTTTACCTATACATTGATACCAAACCTGTTAAAATCCGTGCACTTTAGCCATGTATATCGTTCGATGAACACTGTCTACTCTTGTATACTAATACAAAACATGGTTGGAAGAAGGTCAGAGTACGCTGTTGAAATACGGTCCTATATTAAGAATCGTTGTATTCTTGGTATACTGTGCAAAGACATTTTTGATGAAATATGTTCGGTTTATGGGCATGAAATGTCCTTTCCGACAGTGTTTCGTTGGTAAAAGAAATTCAGCTGTGGGCTAGGCTCAACAGAAGATGCAACACATGATCGTTGGCCGAAAAGAGCAACATCTGCCAAGATGGTTGCTAGAGAAAAAAAATAGTTACTACCGATGCACGATACACCTATAGGCAAATAGCTAGTATGGTTGGCATCTCATTAGGAGCAGCTCATACAATTCTGAAACGGGATTTGAAAATGAGAAAGATCTGTGCTAGATGGATTCCCCATCTGTTGAAAGATGAGCAGAAAAAGACACGCGTTCAGTGCGCCAAGAAGTTGCTTAAAAAGTTTCCAAATTACAATGCACGGTCTTTCGCTAATGTCGTCATAGGTGACGAGACATGGGTTCACTTTTTTGAGCCAAAACGAAAGATTCAGAACAAAATATGGGCAACGAAGTATTGCAAATTATTATATACCCAGAAAATGTCCCGTTTACTTTGTACAGAAGATACCGGTCAATATTTTTCCATATTGCCCGTAGTCAAGTTGATATTGCCCGGAGATAAGGAGTCTCGTGCATAATAGGACTACTTTCAAATTTCCTAGTTTTGAATCATGGCACTCGGCAGCCATCTTGTCGTGCGAATCGACTGAGAGAACGAAGAAATGAAACGAATGCAGGCTGTGACACAGAGCACAAAGCGCATTTTATGGTAACAAATATGACCTACCTGCAATCTGTAAAGATTTACAAAACTTTCTTTCAGTAAATCAGGAGTACTTTGAAAGAAACTAAACGGAAACTCCGGAAAAAATGGCGTTCTGCGTTGGCAAACGTCGATGTTTTTAATGACGTCACATCAAACGACGTTAACGTCATATTGACTTTGGCGCCATTGGGCGTGGTTTTGCAATGTGTAGGAAGACATCAAACGAGCTGCATTATTTTCTATTTTAAGCTACTTAAAAGTATATATTATCATTTTACATTCAGATTTCTATGCCAGGCAGTCCTGAGTTTTTAAAGAGTTAAAGTTTTGGATATATAATAAAAAGGTTATTGACTTTATATTGTGAAATATTCAGCCCTCGTTCATATGGCGGAGACGCACTCGCAAGCTCGTGCGTCCTTCGCCATATGAACTTGGGCCGAATATTTCACAATATAAAGTCAATAACCTATAAAGACCATGCATTGCAAAGCGGACCATGGGCGTCAAGAAGGGAATGTATGCCATATTCTTTTCAAATCAGGGCCCTGCTATTCAGGTTGCTGTGCCTGAAGGCAAATCTGTAAATGCGAAGTTTTACAAGAATAAAGTTCTTCGAAAATTGAAGAAATGTTTCAAAGAACGAAGACCCGCAACTGGTTTGGCCAATGTCAGATTGCTACATGACAATGCGTCATCGCACAAGGCGTTTATTGTGCAAGACTATCTGACGCAGGAAAAGGTTGTTGAACTCCCTCACCCCCCCCCACCCCCCCCCCCCCCCCCCACCCCCGTATTTCCCTGACCTTGCCCCGTGTGACTTTTTTTTGTTCCCGCGGCTGAAAATAAATATCTTTCTGGTCGAAAATTTGTACAGCGCAAACACCTCGGTTCTGCAATATTCCAGTGCATTCATAGTATACCTCGAAAATACTACCAAAATGCATTCAATGATTGGATCAGAAGACTGAAAGTTTGTATATCTGTTAAAGAGGAATACTTTGAGGGGACAAAATTAATTTTTCATCGAAATCTATCACGGAATCATTTTTATGTGCTTAGTTGCATTCATATTTGGACAGTCCTCGTATGGCGAAGACGCACTCGCAAGCTCGTATGAACTCGTGCCAAATATTTCACAATATAAAGTCAATAACCTATAATAATTATTCTGGACTATGTTAAAAACAACAAAAGCAAAAAAAAAAAAAAAAAAAAAAAAAGCGCTGCAAGCACTGCATCATGCTCCGCCACTGCACTTACATCAAGCATGTAGGTATACAAGAAATGCAGTTCTTCTTTTTGTGTTCTGTTCCTCATCTGATGATGCTGTGCATTTGGTGGAGGTTTCATTGAAATATCTGAAAAAGGTTTTCAACTTACAGAATGGCAGAAATTGCTATTTTCAATATGTACTGTGTTCAAAGGGCCGTAACTCTAGAGGTAGGCTAACCAGAATTTGGTTCTTGTGTAACACATGTCGCCTTATGGCGCTTTACATTTTTGAGAAATTTCATTTAACTAACTCAAATCGTTTCACCATGAGGCTATGTTCAATGTTCAAAAAGCAATACGTCCAAAAGTATGAACACCACTTGTTGTCCATATGTCCATGGTGCTTTAGAATTGTATGGACGTTCCACATATCTCTGATGGCGTCCGGGTAAGGGCACGATTACATTACAGACATAAGTGTGTTCCGTGCTTTAAACGAATTTGGTAAATATATACAGTTTTCGAACATACTTGAAAACAAAACTTTACATTTTCGGATCATTTACCCATTTATTTTCAGCTGCCGTTCACCGCCAAAGACAGTTTTGGCAGTTAGTGATGATTGGTTTTTCAGGAAGCATGGTTTTCTTTGTGTTAGGTTTTGTGTCGCCTTCAACACTATTTAGATCATTTTGGAGACATTGCATTCCATTTGTATGACTTTTTCACGCTACATTGAGGTGAAATGACATCTCAAGCCCTACGCCCAAAGAAACCCCAATGATTTAAGGAGCGGTCGGACTAGCACCATTTTTCTTGGGAATGCTATAACTTTAGCGGTATTTCATCATTTTGGATACATTGCATTCGATTGTGTATGTTTTTTCCCAACACTGAGATGAAATGACATCTCAAGCCCTACCTCCTCAAGAAACCACTTTTCCTGGACAGGCTAAGACGTAAGCGTTATTTCGGGCGGTTTCAACTCTGTGCAGAAGTAACATAGAGCCAACATTAACCAAATTTCTAGATATCTATAGTTATTTATAGATATCTATAGATCAATTTACAAATATCTAAAAATCAAATTATAGATATCTATAATTACCAATATTTGTGGATATCATTAAATCTAATCAATGATATGTAATATATATTTCTTGATATCTATAAACTTGTTTTATGATATCCATTATTTAATTGCATATATAGATATCTAAAAATCCAATTATAGATATCATTTAAAAGGCTTAATTATAGATAGAACAATTTTTAATAATGGATATCAGAAAATATATAATCGATAGCAATAAATGTATTTATTGATATCATAAAATGTTCTTCAATATTTGATATGTATATATCGAATAATATACATCTATAATTGGAATTATAGATATCCCGTAAAATATTATAGATATCATAAAATAAATAATAGATATCTGATATTATTTCTAGTTATAATAGATATCTATAAATCAAATAATAGATACCTATAAATCAAAATATAAATATCTATAAATCAAATTATTAATATCTATAATTAGCATAATTGATATCTATAATGATTAGTATTTTTGGATATCATAAAATGTAATCAATGAGATGTAATATATATTTCTTGATATCTATAAACTTGTTGATGATATCCATTATTTTATTGCATATTTAGATATCTAAAATTCCAATTATAGATATCATTTAAAAGGCTGAGTTATAGATATAACAATTTTTAATAATGGATATCAGAAAATATATTATGGATATCAATAAATGTATTTATTGATATCATAAAATGTTCTTCAATATTTGACATGTATATATCGAATAATATATATCTATAATTGAAATTATAGATATCCCTTAAGATATTATAGATATCATAAAATAAATAATAGATATCTAATATTATTCATAGTTATAATAGACATCTATAAATCTAATTATAGATATCCATAAATCAAATTATACATACCTATAAATCAAATTATAGATATCTATAAATCCAATTATAAATATCTATAATTAGCATAATTGATATCTATAATGATTAGTATTTTTGGATATCATAAAATGTAATCAATGAGATGTAATATATATTTCTTGATATCTATAAATTTGTTTTATGATATCCATTATTCCTTTGCATATATAAATATCTAAAAATCCAACTTTAGATATCATTTAAAAGGCTGAATTATAGATATCACAATGTTCAATAATTCAATAATGGATATCAGAAAATATATACTGGATATCATCAATGTAATTATTGATATCCTAAACTGTTCTTCAGCAGTTCATATTTATATATCGAATAATATAGATATCTATAATTGGAATTGTAGATATCCATTAACATATTATGGATATCGTAAAATAAATAATAGATATCACACCTTATTTTCGTTTATATATATCGTGTGCGGTCAGTTTGATCTCTGCGAGGAAACATGAGGCAGCCCAATCTATTTCTCCAAGCCTCATTGGGCGGGGGTTGTTAAATAATTAGAACTAGGGCATCTAAAATAGACTGTGGTGCATTTTGAAGAAATAGATGGGCTGCATGATGCTTCCACGCAGAGCTTAAAGCGACCCGCACACGAGTACTGGTAAACCGGTTCGAGAATCTAAGCCTGCCCAGGCAAAGCGGTGCGGGTCGGACCCGCCATGCTTATAAACCCTATTGGTTTCATTGGGCGACAGGGCTTGAGTTGTCATTTCATCTCAATGTCGGGTAAAAGTCTCACAAAATTGGAAGCAACGTCTCCAAAATGAGCTTTACACTGTTGATGGGAACGTTAAACCTCAAATCAAACAAAACATTTTAGTAAATGACAGGCCCTTTTGCCACATGGTAGAGCTCTTGATGAGTTCTGCTGTTTGTTTCATACGGCCCCCGCCCATCGGGGCTTGAAGAAATATATGGGCTGCATGATGCTTCCACGCAGAGCTGAAACCGACCCGCACACGAGTACTTTTAAACCGCTTAGAGGATCTAAGCCTGCCAAGGCAAAGCGGTGCGAGTCGACCCGTCCATGCTGGTAAACCCTATTGGTTTCATTGGGCGGCAGGGCTTGAGATGTCATTTCATCTCATTGTCGGGTAAAAGGCCCACAAAATTGGAAGCAACGTCTCCATAATGACCTCTACAGTGTTGACGGGGACGTTAAACCTCAAATAAAACAAAAACAAAAACTGTTTGTTTCATTTGTCAGGTTGAAACCTGAAGCATTCATATATCCTTTGGGTCTTATGGCTTCAGGTATGCATCGTACAGTCAGTAACTATGGTCACATCGCATGGTGGGGTCGGGGGATCGTACTCTGAATTTTGCCTGCTACACAAGCTGGGCCCCCGGCATCTAATGGCGATCAAAATATACCAAGACTGACAATGTAACCCCAGAATTCATGCCCATCAACTGGCTTAATGGCCGTGACCTAAAAATCTTTTTCTTTAAAACCCAAAGAAACACTCAAAAAATGAAAATCTAAGCCATAAAAATATTCCCAGTAAAAAGGAAAATTCAGAGTATGCCCCATCCCACATTTTGCCTTACTCACCACCTCACGCAAATCTGGCCAGACCATAATTTATAAACTTTTTATGGTTAGTTTAGTTGTGGGATACAGTTTCTATTTATAAATATAATTCGAATAATGTAAACAATGATATCAATAATTCAGCCCAATTATTGATATCTATAATTCGAATTATAGATATCCATAAGTCTAATTATTGATATCATTTTATCGAATAATAGATATCAATTATTCAGTCTTATTTATTGATATCACTAATTCCAATTATTGATATCATAAAGTCGAATTATAGATATCAAAAATTGAATTATTGATATCCATAAATCATTTGAATTATTGATAGCATAAATCATTTACATTATTGATGTCATAAATCATTTACATTATTGATATCATTATATAGGATAAATGATATCCATAAGTCTTACTTATTTATCGATATCCATTATTGGTATTAGTGATTACCAAATTTCTCCACGGATACTCCAGTTTTGATGTTTACTGTCTGCAAATATGATTTAGAGATATCCATAATTAGACTTATTGATATCAATAAATGGGTCGAATTATTGATATATATTATTCGAATAATTGATATAATTTATTCAAATTAAAGATATCTAAATATCTAAAGGATTTATGAATATCAATATGATGAATTGTTGATATCATTTATTCTATATAATGATATCAATAATCAGAATTTTGATATCAATTAATTGGCTGAATAAATGATATCTATAATCTGAATAAATGATATCCATAAATAGATTAATTGATATCAATAATTGAGATTTAAGATATCAATAAATCAATTAGAATTATTGATATCTATAATTCGAATTATGGATATCAATTATCTAATTTATGGATATCCATAATTCTTTAAGGGCATGGGCGCAATTCTGTACCTTGTTCTGCTGAATAGTTTAATTAAGCCCCACCCATTCAGATTACTTGCTATATTATATTCATTCGTTTAAAAAACTGCATCACAAACATTGTAGATCCTGATAAGCTGCTTCTTCAGAAGCCATCTGATCTGGATCTACACTGGTTGCAAAGATAGGGACTGTCGTGAACAGCAGGATAAGGGTTAAAGTTAATGTTTTTCTGATTCTAACATTATTTTTGGGGGGACTTCAACCCGGCATTGAGATGAATGACGTCACAAACCCTGCCAAATTTATATGTAGAGACAGTCTTTGCCGTACAGGCTTATAGACCATCTTAGTGGCATCAAAGTGTCGGTTTCAGCTGTGTGTGGAAACGTCAGGCAGCCCGATCTGTCTTTCCAAGCCCCGCTGGGCGGCCGTCGCTCAATAATTAGAAAGGAGTGGAAATGGGCATTTACACATGTGCAGTTGATTCGGACACGGCTAAACTGCTACACAGACCATCTATTAATCAATAGAGGACGTCTATTTTAAAATAGAAGTCTGTGTAGCAGTCCAGGAAACGGTATGCACACTACGAGGGAGCTCTTATTATTTAAACAACATTTTTGGAATAATTAACAAAAGAAGTTTTTAACATCTCCAATATTAATGCATTAAATGGATACCAATAATCATAATTAAGATATCTAAAATTGTATTAAAAGATATCAAATATTCTGAAAGTTTTGGATATCTAAAATTATATTTTATGATATCAATAATTAGATTTATGGATATCTATAATCTAATTATAGATATCATTTAAAGGTCTAACTTAAAAATATCACAATTTTCAATAATGGATATCAAAAAATATATTATGGATATCAATAAATTCTTCTTCAATATTTGATATCTATAAATCGAATAATAGATATCTATAATCGAATAATAGATATCTATAATTTGAATTAAAGATATCATTAAACATATAATTGATATCATAAAATGAATAATAGATATGTAATATTATTTATAGATATCTAATAGTATTTATGGATATCCAATATTTTTATTATAGAAATCGTGTATTTTATTTATAGATATCTTGAAATTGTATTAAATACTAAAACGGCACCCCATAATTTTTCTTTCCTTCAGACTGCCTTAACTTGTTGTAATAGTTCAAGTTAACGTGAAAGGGTCGTGTATGCATTTTTTATATTTATTATAAAATGTATCATTGGATATATTTTTTTATATATGAAATAAAAATAGCAATTCAATAATTTGTTCTTATTTCCTAACAACTTATTAGAATATATTTCTTACTTCTGCTCGAAAACATAGATCTTGGATACTGGTTCAATCGTTCACAAGGCATCACGAAAACACGCCTATATAATTTTGAACCCCTTGACCCCCACTTTTATATAGTAAAACTGGGGTTTCCGGGGGTATACCTTATTTTTCTTATTTCTGCTCTAAAATATAGATTGCAGGTACTCGTTAGAACCGCCTCGATGAGGCGGTTCTAACGAGTGCCCACAATCTATTTTTTTTTTTTTTTGCAGAAATAAGAAAAATATCACAATTTTTCATCTTAAAATTTTCATTTTTTCGGCGATAAAGGAGGCAATGTATTTGTATAGGCGTGTTTGCGTAATGGAGTTGGTTCATCACATAGACCTGCTTACTCAATGAGACCTTCAAAATATGAAAGGGGTCTAAGAAATTACCAGTTTGCATTAACACAGATTATTATTAATCTAGAAATGATTAACGGTTGTCACAGACGCACTCTGATCAGTTCAGCTCAATGAGACTGTTCTAACGAGTACACACAACTAATGTCTTGGAGCAGAAATAAAATAAATAATGTATACCCCTGTAAACCGAAGTTTTCCCTATATCAGCTGGAGTTAAGAGGGATGTTCATTACACGGGCTTATTAACATGATGTTTTATTTGTTAGAGCTGTGGTTTAACGTCCCTGTCAACACTGTATCGGTCATTTTTGAGACATTGCTTCCAATTTTGTGGGAATTTTACACGACACTGAGATGAAATGACATCTCAAGCCCTGAAACCCAATGAAACCAATAGGGTTTATATGTATGAACAGTCCGACTCACACCACTTTTCCTGGCCAGGCTTCGAACCACTAAGCGGTTTACCATTACTCATCTGCTGTAGGTTTCTTCAAGTCCCGATCGGCGGGGCCGATTTTAACATGATGTCAATACCCATACCCTAACAGATATCAAAAGTGGGGCCGAGGTGTCTTTGGGGCTCATACGAGGACTGTTCAAATATGAATGCAAGTAGAACGTTTTCTCATGCACTAATGCGAAAATCACCTGGAAACAAATATCACAGCGTAGAAAAACATTTTACCTATACATTGATACCAAACCTGTTAAAATCCGTGCACTTTAGCCATGTATATCGTTCGATGAACACTGTCTACTATTGTATACTAATACAAAACATGGTTGGAAGAAGGTCAGAGTACGCCGTTGAAATACGGTCCTCTATTAAGAATCGTTGTATTCTTGGTATACAGTGCAAAGACATTTTTGATGAAATATGTTCGGTTTATGGGCATGAAATGTCTTTTCCGATAGTTTTTCGTTGGTAAAAGAAATTCAGCTGTGGGCTAGGCTCAACAGAAGATGCAACACATGATCGTTGGCCGAAAAGAGCAACATTTGCCAAGATGGTTGCTAGAGAAAAAAAAAATAGTTGCTACCGATGCACGATACACCTATAGGCAAATAGCTAGTATGGTTGGCATCTCATTAGGAGCAGCTCATACAATTCTGAAACGGGATTTGAAAATGAGAAAGATCTGTGCTAGATGGATTCCCCATCTGATGACAGATGAGCAGAAAAAGACACGCGTTCAGTGCGCCAAGAAGTTGCTTAAAAAGTTTCCAAATTACAATGCACGGTCTTTCGCTAATGTCGTCACAGGTGACGAGACATGGGTTCACTTTTTTGAGCCAAAACGAAAGATTCAGAACAAAATATGGGCAACAAAGTATTGCAAAAGACCATGCATTGCAAAGCGGACCATGAGCGTCAAGAAGGTAATGTATGCCATATTCTTTTCAAATCAGGGCCCTGCTATTCAGGTTGCTGTGCCTGAAAGCAAATCTGTAAATACGAAGTTTAACAAGAATAAAGTTCTTCGAAAATTGAAGAAATATATCAAAAAACGAAGACCCGCAACTGGTTTGGCCAATGTCAGATTGCGTCATCGCACAAGGCGTTTATTGCGCAAGACTATCTGACGCAGGAAAAGGTTGTTGAACTCCCTCACCCCCGCCGCCCCCCCCCCCCCCTCTATTTCCCTGACCTTGCCCGGTGTGACTTTTTTTCCCGCGGCTGAAAATAAATACCTTTCTGGTCGAAAATTTGTACAGCGCAAACACCTCGGTTCTGCAATATTCCAGTGCATTCATAGTATACCTCGAAAAGACTACCAAAATGCATTCAATGATTGGATCAGAAGACTGAAAGTTTGTATATCTGTTAAAGAGGAATACTTTGAGGGGACAAAATTAATTTTTCATCGAAATCTAACACGGAATCATCTTTATGTGCTTAGTTGCATTCATATTTGAACAGTCCTCGTATGGCGAAAACGCACTCGCAAGCTCGTGCATCCTTCGCCATATGAACTCGTGCCAAATATTTCACAATATAAAGTCAATAACCTATAATAATTATTCTGGACTATGTTAAAAACAACAAAAGCAAAAAAAAAAAAAAAAAAAAAAAGGCAGCAAGCACTGCATCATGCCCCGCCACTGCACTTACATCAAGCATGTATGTATACAAGAAATGCAGTTCTTGTTTTTGTGTTCTGTTCCTCATCTGATGATGCTGTGCATTTGGTGGAGGTTTCATTGAAATATCTGAAAAAGGTTTCCAACTTACAGAATGGCAGAAATTGCTATTTTCAATATGTACTGTGTTCAAAGGGCCGTAACTCTAGAGGTAGGCTAACCAGAATTTGGTTCTTGTGTAACACATGTCGCCTTATGGCGCTTTACATTTTTGAGAAATTTCATTTAACTAACTCAAATCGTTTCACCATGAGGCTATGTTCAATGTTCAAAAAGCAATACGTCCAAAAGTATGAACACCACTTGTTGTCCATATGTTCATGGTGCTTTAGAATTGTATGGACGTTCCACATATCTCTGATGGCGTCCGGGTAAGGGCACGATTACATTACAGACATAAGTGTGTTCCGTGCTTTAAACGAATTTGGTAAATATATACAGTTTTCGAACATACTTGAAAACAAAACTTTACATTTTCGGATTATTTACCCATTTATTTTCAGCTGCCGTTCACCGCCAAAGACAGTTTTGGCAGTTAGTGATTATTGTTTTTTTCAGAAAGCATGGTTTTCTTTGTGTTAGGTTTTGTGTCGCCGTCAACACTATTTAGATCATTTTGGAGACATTGCATTCCATTTGTATGACTTTTTTACGCTACATTGAGTTGAAATGACATCTCAAGCCCTACGCCCAAAGAAACCACCAGGATTTAAGGAGCGGTCGGACTAGCACCATTTTTCTTGGGAATGCTATAACGTTAGCGGTATTTCATCATTTTGGATACATTGCATTCGATTTTGTATGTTTTTTCCCAACACTGAGATGAAATGACATCTCTAGCCCTACCTCCTCAAGAAACCACTTTTCCTGGACAGGCTAAGACGTAAGCGTTATTTCGGGCGGTTTCAACTCTGTGCGGAAGTAACATAGAGCCAACATTAACCAAATTTCTAGATATCTATAGTTATTTATAGATATCTATAAATCAATTTACAAATATCTAAAAATCAAATTATAGATATCTATAATTACCAATATTTTTGGATATCATAAAATGTAATCAATGATATGTAATATATATTTCTTGATATCTATAAACTTGTATTATGATATCCATTATTTAATTGCATATATAGATATCTAAAAATCCAATTATAGATATCATTTAAAAGGCTTAATTATAGATATAACAATTTTTAATAATGGATATTAGAAAATATATAATGGATAGCAATAAATGTATTACTTGATATCATAAAATGTTCTTCAATATTTGATATGAATATATCGAATAATATATATCTATAATTGGAATTATAGATATCCCGTAAAATATTATAGATATCATTAAATAAATAATAGATATCTAATATTATTTCTAGTTATAATAGATATCTACAAATCAAATAATAGACACCTATAAATCAAATTATAGATATCTATAAATCAAATTATTAATATCTATAATTAGCATAATTGATATCTATAATGATTAGTATTTTTGGATATCATAAAATGTAATCAATGAGATGTAATATATATTTCTTGATATCTATAAACTTGTTTTATGATATCCATTATTTTATTGCATATTTAGATATCTAAAATCCAATTATAGATATCATTTAAAAGGCTGGGTTATAGATATAACAATTTTTAATAATGGATATTAGAAAATATATTATGGATATCAATAAATGTATTTATTGATATCATAAAATGTTCTTCAATATTTGACATGTATATATCGAATAATATATATCTATAATTGAAATTATAGATATCCCTTAAGATATTATAGATATCATAAAATAAATAATAGATATCTAATATTATTTATAGTTATAAAAGACATCTATAAATCTAATAATAGATATCTATAAATCAAATTATACATACCTATAAATCAAATTATAGATATCTATAAATCAAATTATAAATATCTATAATTAGCATAATTGATATCTATAATGATTAGTATTTTTGGATATCATAAAATGTAATCAATGAGATGTAATATATATTTCTTGATATATATAAATTTGTTTTATGATATCCATTATTCCTTTGCATATATAAATATCTAAAAATCCAACTTTAGATATCATTTAAAAGGCTGAATTATTGATATCACAATGTTCAATAATTCAATAATGGATATCAGAAAATGTATACTGGATATCATCAATGTAATTATTGATATCCTAAACTGTTCTTCAGCAGTACATATTTATATATCGAATAATATAGATATCTATAATTGGAATTGTAGATATCCATTAACATATTATGGATATCGTAAAATAAATAATAGATATCACACCTTATTTTCGTTTATAGATATCGTGTGTGGTCAGTTTGATCTCTGCGAGGAAACATGAGGCAGCCCAATCTATTTCTCCAAGCCTCATTTGGCGGGGGTCGTTAAATAATTAGAATTAGGGTATTTAAAATAGACTGTTGTGCATTTTGAAGAAATAGATGGGCTGCATGATGCTTCCACGCAGAGCTTAAAGCGACCCGCACACGAGTACTGGTAAACCGGTTCGAGAATCTAAGCCTGCCCAGGCAAAGCGGTGCGGGTCGGACCCGCCATGCTTATAAACCCTATTGGTTTCATTGGGCGACAGGGCTTGAGTTGTCATTTCATCTCAATGTCGGGTAAAAGTCCCACAAAATTGGAAGCAACGTCTCCAAAATGAACTTTACACTGTTGATGGGAACGTTAAACCTCAAATCAAACAAAACATTTTAGCAAATGATAGGCCCTTTTGCCACATGGTAGAGCTCTTGATGAGTTCTGCTGTTTGTTTCATACGGCCCCCGACCATCGGGGCTTGAAGAAATATATGGGCTGCATGATGCTTCCACGCAGAGCTGAAACCAACCCGCACACGAGTTCTGGTAAACCGCTTGGAGGATCTAAGCCTGCCCAGGCAAAGCGGTGCGAGTCGGCCCGTCCATGCTGGTAAACCCTATTGGTTTCATTGGGCGGCAGGGCTTGAGATGTCATTTCATCTCATTGTCGGGTAAAAGTCCCACAAAATTGGAAGCAACGTCTCCAAAATGACCTCTACAGTGTTGACGGGGACGTTAAACCTCAAATAAAACAAAAACACAAAAACAAAAACTGTTTGTTTCATTTGTCAGGTTGAAACCTGAAGCATTCATATATCCTTTGGGTCTTATGGCTTCAGGTATGCATCGTACAGTCAGTAACCATGGTCACATCGCATGGTGGGGTCGGGGGATCGTACTCTGAATTTTGCCTGCTACACAAGCTGGGCCCCCGGCATCTAATGGCGATCAAAATATACCAAGACTGACAATGTAACCCCAGAATTCATGCCCATCAACTGGCTTAATGGCCGTGACCTAAAAATCTTTTTCTCTAAAACCCAAAGAAACACTCGAAAAATGAAAATCTAAGCCATAAAAAATATTCCCAGTAAAAAGGAAAATTCAGAGTATGCCCCACCCCACATTTTGCCTTACTCACCACCTCACGCAAATCTGGCCAGACCGTAATTTATAAACTTTTTAGGATAGTTTAGTTGTGGGATACAGTTTCTATTTATAAATATAATTCGAATAATGTATACAATGATATCAATAATTCAACCCAATTATTGATATCTATAATTCGAATTATAGATATCCATAAGTCTAATTATTGATATCATTTTATCGAATAATAGATATCAATTATTCAGTCTTATTTATTGATATCACTAATTCCAATTATTGATATCATAAAGTCGAATTATAGATATAAAAAATTGAATTATTGATATCCATAAATCATTTGAATTGTTGATATCATAAATCATTTACATTATTGATATCATAAATCATTTACATTATTGATATCATAATACAGGATAAATGATATCCATAAGTCTTACTTATTTATCGATATCCATTATTGGTATTAGTGATTACCAAATTTCTCCACGGATACTCCAGTTTTGATGTTTACTGTCTGCAAATATTATTTATAGATATCCATAATTAGACTTATTGATATCAATAAATGGGTCGAATTATTGATATATATTATTCGAATAATTGATATAATTTATTCAAATTAAAGATATCTAAATATCTAAAGGATTTATGAATATCAATATGATGAATTGTTGATATCATTTATTCTATATAATGATATCAATAATCAGAATTTTGATATCAATTAATTGGCTGAATAAATGTTATCTATAATCTGAATAAATGATATCCATAAATAGATTAATTGATATCAATAACTGAGATTTAAGATATCAATAAATCAATTAGAATTATTGATATCTATAATTCGAATTATGGATATCAGTTATCTAATTTATGGATATCCATAATTCTTTAAGGGCAGGGGCGCAATTCTGTACCTTGTTCTGCTGAATAGTTTAATCAAGCCCCACCCATTCAGATTACTTGCTATATTATATTCATTCGTTTAACAAACTGCATCACAAACATTGTAGATCCTGATAAGCTGCTTCTTCAGAAGCCATCTGATCTGGATCTACACTGTTTGCAAAGATAGGGACTGTCGTGAACAGCAGGATAAGGGTTAATGTTAAATGTTTTTCTGATTCTAACACTATTATTGGGGGGACTTCAACCCGGCATTGAGATGAATGACGTCACAAACCCTGGCAAATTTATATGTAGAGACAGTCTTTGCCGTACAGGCTTATAGACCATCTTAGTGGCATCAATGTGTCGGTTTCAGCTGTGTGTGGAAACGTCAGGCAGCCCGATCTGTCTTTCCAAGCCCCGCTGGGCGGCCGTCGCTCAATAATTAGAAAGGAGTGGAAATGGGCATTTACACATGTGCAGTTGATTCGGACACGGCTAAACTGCTACACAAACCATCTATTAATCAATAGAGGACGTCTATTTTAAAATAGAAGTCTGTGTAGCAGTCCAGGAAACGGTATGCACACTACGAGGGAGCTCTTATTATTTAAACAACGTTTTTGGAATAATTAACAAAAGAAGTTTTTAACATCTCCAATATTAATGCATTAAATGGATACCAATAATCATAATTAAGATATCTAAAATTGTATTAAAAGATATCAAATATTCTGAAAGTTTTGGATATCTAAAATTATATTTTATGATATCAATAATTAGATTTATGGATATCTATAATCTAATTATAGATATCATTTACAGGTCTAACTTAAAAATATCACAATTTTCAATAATGGATATCAAAAAATATATTATGGATATCAATAAATTCTTCTTCAATATTTGATATCTATAAATCGAATAATAGATATCTATAATCGAATAATAGATATCTATAATCGAATAATAGATATCTATAATTTGAATTATAGATATCATTAAACATATAATTGATATCATAAAATGAATAATAGATATCTAATATTATTTATAGATATCTAATAGTATTTATGGATATCCAATATTTTTATTATGGAAATCGTGTATTTTATTGATAGATATCTTGAAATTGTATTAAATACAAAAACGGCACCCCATAATCTTTCTTTCCTTCAGACTGCCTTCTTGTTGTAATAGTTCAAGTTAACGTGAAAGGGTCGTGTATGCATTTTTATATTTATTATAAAATGTATCTTTGGATATATTTTTTTATATATGAAATAAAAATAGCAATACAATAATTTATTCTTATTTCCTAACAACTTATTAGAATATATTTCTTGCTTCTGCTCGAAAACATAGATCTTGGATACTGGTTCAATCGTTCACAAGGCATCATGAAAACACGCCTATATAATTTTTACCCCTTAATCCCCACTTTTAAATAGTAAAACTGGGGTTTCCGGGGGACTACCTTATTTTTCTTATTTCTGCTCTAAAATATAGATTGTGGGTACTCGTTAGAACCGCCTCGATGAGGCGGTTCTAACAAGTGCCCACACTCTATATTTTGAGCAGAAATAAGAAAAATATCATAATTTTTCATCTTAAAATTTTCATTTTTTCGGCGATAAAGGAGGCAATGTATTTGTATAGGCGTGTTTGCGTAATGGAGTTGGTTCATCACATAGACCTGCTTACTCAATAAGACCTTCAAAATATGAAAGGGGTCTAAGAAATGACCAGTTTGCATTAACACAGATTATAATTAATCTAGAAATGATTAACGGTTGTTACAGACACACTCTGATCAGTCCAGCTCAATGAGACTGTTCTAACGAGTACACACAACTAATGTCTTGGAGCAGAAATAATATAAATAATGTATACCCCTGTAAACCAAAGTTTTCCCTATTTCAGCTGGAGTTAAGAGGGGTGTTCATTACACGGACTTATTAACATGATGTTTTATTTGTTAGAGCTGTGGTTTAACGTCCCCGTCAACACTGTATCGGTCATTTTTGAGACATTGCTTCCAATTTTGTGGGAATTTTACACGACACTGAGATGAAATGACTTCTCGAGCCCTGAAGCCCAATTAAACCAATAGGGTTTATATGTATGACAAGTCCGACTCACACCACTTTTCCTGGCCAGGCTTAGAACCACCAAGCGGTTTACCATTACTCATCTGCTGTAGGTTTCTTCAAGTCCCGATCGGCGGGGCCGATTTTAACATGATGTAAATACCCATACCCTAACAGATATCAAAAGTGGGGCCGAGGTATCTTTGGGGCCGAGGTGTCTAGGGTCCGAGGTGACAGGCGGCCGAATGTCTAGGGCCGAGATGTCTAGGGTCGAGGTGTCTAGGGCCATTTTGGTTTTGGGCCGACTTGTCTAGGGGCCGAGGTGGTAGTGAGGCCGAAGTGTCTGGAAATCGTATATACTGGCGGTTCTAATGAGTAACCACAATCTATGTTTTCGAGTAGAAATAATAAACAAGAGGCCCATGGGCCACAATGCTCACCAGAGCTCAGGCTGCACTGCCCAATGGTAGGGTTTCCAGTCATTTCGTACCCTAGTCATTTCGTACCATTTTGGTCATTTCGTACCCGTTTTATTTTTCATTTTGGTCATTTCGTACCCATTTTGGCCAATTCGTACCCACTTTGGTCATTTCGTACCCACTTTTATTTTTTTCTTTGACTCGAATTTGGTCATTTCGTACCCAGTTCATCAAAAACAGGTACGAATTTACTTTGGTGTGCTGAATTGTTTTAAAGCTGATTTTACAAGTAACAGGTAACTTTGGTGCGTAATGGCTTGGTTTAGAGTAAAAGGGGGCTCTAGTTAAAAAGAAGATATTTGTTTTACTATTTTTTTATTTTAACAAAATTTAACATAATATTGAACGTACTGACACCGTGTAACAATCCAAACAGATTTATACAATATCATACAATGTATTTTACAAGTCACCGGGGTTGTAGCTGGTCTCGGTAGCTCAGTCGGATGCGTGTCTGACTGGTGATCAGAAGGATGCTGTTCTATACCTGCCGGGGTCGGCAACATTCTTTCGTGGAGATTTGATCGTGAAATCTTTTCTTCGGTCATTCTCTCCCTTCCGTTGATTCAAGAAGGGTAGTTGTTAGTTTCTTGCGAAAGAATATGCACTGTTTACGTATAAGCCAGCCCAGGCAATGTGCGGATAGATAAACTGACTGGCTCAAAATGACTTAAACTAATGTTGACTGGGTCGTCAAACTCCATTACAAGCAGCTTTAGTTTATGCCAGTGTGAGTATGAGAGTATTCAAAAATAAAAAGTCACCCTGCATCATTATGCCTTCTGTTAATGCCTACTACTGGCAAACATAGTTTATGAGTACCGTTTGAAACTGTTCCACAGAGTTTCCACAATCAACACTGAACACAATGTACACCCATAGTAATTCAAACATATGTTTTGAGACCTCGTTGGAGACTATAACAAAGAGTATATGTTTTGACCGCAATAAAACGCAAAGTATACTTTTCGGAAATTCCACTTTTCTGTATTTTAAGTGAGGTTTACATTAAGTGAGGTTTACATGTGATCATCACATGGACTCGTTAAATTAACAGATGCATATCACTACCATTGCTAAATAGAAAACAACTACTCGACAACATCCCCATTTGAGTTCGTCGGAGCGTACAACATTGAACAAGACTTCGGAAAGCGGTGATGTGGTCTTCTTTCCTTTTCTGTACTCATCCATGCCTAAGATCCATGCAGTGATCGCTCTCCATCCATCCATCCATCCGACCGCCAAAATAAAAAAAAGACTTTGAAAATTGTCGTCCTACTGTATGGCAAATTAGCACTTTAGTTATCATAATTAAAGACGCGAAATATTGATAAGAAAACCATTTAATTGCAGAAATTCTTGAGCCGCTGTAATGCGCCCGTCTGTCCATCTATCCATAATGGTCCAGAAAATGCTGTTTATAAAATCAAAAATATATTGAATGTTTTTTGCGATAGCAAGTTCCCTATTAACTATATACATATACATGTATTTATACTTGCCACGTCCGGTCTCTGTGTCATGTCCGGTTCATTGCTGCTACTGGTTATATGTAAGCCAGTCCATCCTGTTGCATGCGGGCATATGGGACTCGACACCTTGGGACAGGGAGGGGGGAGGGGCAACCCATTAAGGGGTTGCTAGTTCTCTAAACAAAGCTAGCGTGGGTAGGTGGTATCCGTAGCCTTGGTTGGCAATCCATCTAGGGATTTTAGGTCCCTAAACAAAACCTAACCAGTGGCAGGGGGCTAACTTTTTTAATTGAATATTGTCTCCCCTTATTGGACAGATTGGTCAGACTGGCCTCGCGTTACTTTGTGCACAGCTGTGGTCGTCCAATGAAACCCTGTCTTGGTGCTTGGTCATTCCGGATGTGCACATGGAAGGCATGGAACTCATGGTGGTTGCTCTGCGACTGCAAGGGGTAGATGGAGCTCTCAAGCCCTGCATGGCCGGCAATCAATCTAGAAGAAGCAACTCCAAGCAAAAACCTGCTTAATCTGGATGTGCCTGTTCCAACCCTGTAAAGTCTGCTTCGGCAGCTGGGGCGGAAGAAATATCTGATTAAACTATCCAAATGACGATGCAGCAGCGTGCGGTGGAGCATGAAGAGCATGACAGGGCACTGAAGGAGTCATGGTCATCCACTGCATCCGGGCTTAGCTCCAGATCTCTTGACGCTGTCTTGCCTCAGGATCCAGTTAGGTCGTGACGAGAGAGTGAGGTTGACTCTTCGCGCCGCTCCCGCACTACAATCCAATTCACAGCGCCATCATAATCATATACACACAGTCACTGCAGGCACACATATGCATGAAACTCAAAAAGTCCTGTGGCGATGGGCGAGCGGCGAAGCAGCAGCCAGAAGCATTTCTCAACTATGATTAAGATTGGTCATTGTCAGTAATGACAAGACGAACTATTATTAGCCCCATCCAACCCTCAGTCTGTCCGTCCAAAACAACACAGTATGTACCAGGTACGATATTTCCAAATGACTTGATGCTAAAGTCATTTCGTACCCAGTTTGGTCAATTCGTACCCGGTACGAAATGACCAAAACGGTAACGAAATGACTTGGGTACGAAATGGTTGTTAGTTGGTACGAAATGACCAAAAAGCAGGTACGGAATGACCAAAATGGTACGAAATGACTAGGGTACGAAATGACTTGGGTACGAAATGACCGGTTACCAATGGTAGTCATGTATTTTAACATGATATAATTTAATCTACCAATTATAAAGTCTCCCAAATGAACCCCCATATCCAAATGAGCATTAATGTGGACTCAGTATCTGAAACATTAGGCCTTTTATAAAGAAGAGGGGCTGGGGCATGGACCCAATGGAGCCCTGGTTGGCATCACAAAATGCGTCTTATCATAAGGAACAAGAATATACATGGTTTAGCAGTGGGGATCTGTATGCCAGAAATATAAGGCCTCTTAACCTATTCAGTACCAGAAACCCCTAAAGGGGTACCTTGGCAAACAGTGCAGACCCAGATCAGATGTCGCAGAACGCGGCATATGATCAGGGCTTACACTGTTTGCAAAAAGTGCAGCCTTTTTCCTAATAAATTTTGAAGAAAACACAACCTGTCACCCTAAATTTTGAAATGGACTCCTGCTACATGTATATATAATGAGCAAGATTCCATTTGGTACAAAAAGGGTTAGGCGGTGGAGGGGTTGGGGCATGTCCTATTGGTCCCAGGAAAGCCCAAGATTGTTGTCCATAAATGTGTCTTATCATAAGGACCAATAATATAATCTGGTTTATTGGTGGGAATCTTAATGGTTTCTGATATATGAGGCCCCTCTATGAAGTGTAGAGGAGAGGAATGGACCCTGCGGAATCCCAAGTTGGTTTGCTATTGTTACGGAACAAGTACATTTATGATTATGGAGTGGGGATTAGAATGGTTTCTGATATACATTTCCTTTTATAAAGTGGAGTGGCAGGGCACATTGCCCACACACAAAGAGACCCCCAGGTTGGTGTGACTGAATGCGTCTTATCACAAGGAACAAGAATATATATAGTTTAGGGGTGGGGATCTGAATGATTTCTGAAATATATTGCTTTGAATGAAGTAAAGCAGTGGGGCATGGCCCGGGCACCCCTGAAGACTCCCAAGCAGGTGTCATTTGAATGCGTCTTATCATTAAGAAGATGAATCTATATGATTATGGGGTAGAGCTCTGAATGGTTTCTGAGTCTCAGAGATATATGGCCTTTTGTGAAGTGGAGGGGTTAGTCAAGGCCCTGGCTTGACCCAGGGACCCCCAGGTTTGTGTCAATGAATGAGTCTTATCATATGGAACAACAATATATATGATTCTAGGAGTGGGGATCTGTAAGGTTTTCAAGATATTGGGTCTTTTATGAAAAGAAGGGGTTGGGCACGACCCCGACACATCCCAGGGTACCCCCAGGTTAATGTCACTAAATGCTTCTTATCATAAGGAACAATAATATATATGGTTTAGGGGTGGGAATCTCTGAGATATATGGCCTTTTCTGAAGCGAAGGGGTAGGGAAAAGGCCCCGGCACATCCAGGGAGACCCCCAGGTTTGGTGTCAATGAACGCTTCTCTTCATAAGGAACAAGAATATATATGGTTAAGGGGTGGGGATCTGTGAGGTTTCTGAGATATTGGGTCTTTTATGAAATGGAGGGGATGGGGCATGATCCCGACGCATCCCAGGGGACCCCCAGCCCCCAGGTTTGTGTCAATGAATGCGTCTTATCAAAAGGAACCAGAATATAAATGGTTTAGGGGTGGGGGTCTGAATGGATTCTGAGATATATGGCCTTTTGTGAAGTGGAGGCGTGGGGCAAGGCCCCGGCGCACCCCGGGAGACCCCCCCCCCCCCTCAAGTTGGTGTTAATGAATGCTTCTCTTCATAAGGAACAAGAATATATATATATATATATATATATATATATATATATATATATATATATATATATATATATATATATATATATATATATATATATATATATATATATATATATATATATGGTTTAGGGGTGGGGATCTGTAAGATTTCCGAGATATTGGGCCTTTTATGAAATGGAGGGGGTGGGGCATGACCCCGGCGCAACCCCGGGCACCCCCAGGTTGGTGTCCCTGAATGTGTCTTATCATAAGGAACAAGAATATATATGGTTTAGGGGTGGGGATCTGAATGGTTTCTGAGTTACATGGCCTTTTATGAAGCTGAGGGGGTGAGGCATGGCTCCAACACAACCTCGGGGACCCCCATGTTGACATAAAAGCATATGGATGAATGAAGTTTACTCAAGGAACATTTCTATAAAAGTTTTGTCAAAATATCTGCAATGACTTGACAGTAAATGCCATATTTCAATTTTCCCCGTTATAAGTCTATGGAAACTCTAGTTGCCATAGCACCCAAACTAAAGAGTCGAGTTTCATTAAAAAAAAACTTTCAATCCCCCAGCCCAGGGATACTACAGATGAAATTTGGACACAATGGGCCCAGTGGTTTCAGAGGAGATGTCGTTTGAAAGTGTTGACGCAGACGACATACGACGGACGACGACGGACAACTGCCTATCCTATAAGCTCCCCCGGAGCCTTCGGCTCTGGTGAGCTAAAAAAATAATATATACCCCTGTAAACCCCACTTTTACTATATTAAAGTGGTGTCTCATGGGGTCGAAATTATATAGGCGTGTTTTTGTGATAATAATGATAACCATTTCGTGTAGTAAGCATCCTATAAATCCCACTGTGTAAAGAGAAAACTGTGTTTAAGGGGAAATAAGTTTCTTGTTTTTGCTCTTAGACACAGATTGTGGGCACACGTTAGACCGCCTCATCTCAATGAGGCGGTTCTAACGAGTACCCACAACCTATGTTTGGTGCATTAATTAAAAACGATTCACCAATTTTCATGAGAAAACTCATCGCTTTGGAGATATGAAAAATACACTGTCACAAGGATGTGTTATCAAATCGATCGTAAGGGAAACACAAATTTTAGTGGTATATAGGAACAAATAAAAACAACCATTTTTTTTATTTAGAAATAAATTATTATTATTAATAAATTAATGTGACGAACATACACAATAAAAATAACAAAAGTTCAACAGTGAACAAGTTTATTTTTGAGAGGGCGCTGTCTTCTGTGCATAACACGAACATAGTGAGTCAGCTCCCTTTATCTGCCACCACGCGTCCTCTGCAGGGACATGACACTTTGTCACTCGGAAAGCCTTAAATCTCTGACACCTGGAAATAAATTGTATGTTCAGGTGAATAGATCTATCCGAAAAATTATTTGTCCGCCATGTTTTGCAAGGGAGACACTTCTCATGACTTCCGGATTGTTTTCTTTGTAATATTGGCTCCTTCAAAAAAGGGTATTTTCGTATGGGATCTTTTCCTAAGGGTTCTTTACTTATAGGACCACATTTGTTCCATAGGAATGAGCACATTGTGCGCACAGCTATGTTATGCTTATCAAGGACATAGGCAAACAGTGCAGACTCAGATCAGACGCCGCGCCATGCGGCGTCCGATCAGGCTCTACACCCTTTGCTTACAGGATATTCTATCGAAGGAGAACAGAGATGAAAAAATAGACCCGATAACCCTCAAATGACAAATGTATACCTTCCAACATATAACAATGGAAGTTTCTACGACTAAACATCGGGTTAACAGCCAAAATACATACTTTTTTGAATCGTGTAGTTTACATGACTATCAAACGATACCCGTAGAAAATTTTGTTATCAAGAATGCTGCCGAACCCGGCAGGTATCGAACCCTCGACCTCAGATGCGCATCCGACTGAGCTACCGAGGCCAGCCTGTTGACAGGTAACACAGACCATGTCTCTTGACAGTTAACACAGAAAATAGAATTTCCCGCGACACGGCTCATTTTGTACCCTTGTATTTTGCCGCGCCAAGCGAACAAGGTCTTCCCGCCTCTGCGACCAGCGAAGGCACAGATCAGCAGGCGCATGCTGATCTGAGTCTTCGCTGTGCTCTCAAGGAATGTCCCTTGATCCAAAATTTCCACACAAAGACTAAGAAGGCGGTTCTTTTCTTTGTTGAATTGAGGTTAAACGTCCCCGGTCATTTCGGTGACGTTGCTTCCAATTGTCTGGGACTATTGCCCGACATTCCTAAAGCCCTGCCGTCCAATGAAACCAATAGAACTTATATCAGTGGACTTTTTAAATGTTATGAGCAGGATAAATGACATTCTGTGCTGATCTGGGCCGGAAAATTGCCTGATTTGTGTCTATTTTAACATTTATGAGCATTACAAATTTCATGACCAGCTCAGAAAAATGTTTTATAGCCTTGGGGCCAGATCTGAGCCTTCGTTGGCCGCATATTTTGTTTTTCGATGCATTTTTTTTTTCTCATTCATTTGTATCATGCTCTTTATTATTAGTTTGCTGGCTATGCTTTGTTTGTTTGTTTGAATTGAGGTTTAACGTCCCCGTCAACACTATTAAGGTCATTTTGGTTCCAATTTTGTGGGACTAAGATAAAATAATTATAAATGGTGATACAATACTTACTATCCGTTTAGGCCAGGTATGGGTTATAACCACCGGAACGTCGACCACCAGAAAGCCCGCGATAGATTCCGCCAGAATGTCCTCCAAAGCTTCTGCCGAATTGTCCTCCGAATTGTCTACGTCCGTAGCGGATATATCTGTAACCATTGTTGTTGTTAAAATTGTTGTTGTTAAAATTGTTGAAGTTGTTGAAATCATTGTAGTTGTTATAGTGAGGGATGTAGCCAGGGATGAAGCCAGTTCTGGAGTAGCTGATGAAACCACCATTGTTGTCATCATCATCACCGCCGAAGTAGCCCCGGACGTGGACAGAATTAGAAATGCCACCGCCAATCGGACCGCCGCCAATTGGGCCACCACGGACTATTCCACCGCCTACGCTTCCGCTCCTGACAAATCCACTATCACCTAAAACAAAGAAATTAGGAATTATGTAATTTTAAATTTAATTAGGACAGAAAACGAATATCAATTTTGCTAGTCTGTCCAATGGACAACGATTTGAGATAAAATAGCCTGAAACCAGTCTATCATCACGAAAACACGCCTATATAATTTTGACCCCATCAAGCCCCACTTTCATATAGTAAAATTGGGGTTTAAAGGGGTATATATTATTTTTCTTATTTCTGCTCATAAACATAGATTGTGGGTACGCGTTAAAACCGCCTCACCGAGTTCGCACAATCTATATTTTGAGCAAAAATATGAAAAATATCAGACTTTTTTATCTGATTTGTTTTTTTAATGTTGGTGGTAATTTTCAAATATATTCGAATAGGCGTCTTTTCGTAAGTATACCAGTACTCGACGTTGAACAAGTTCGTTGAGTACTTCAACGAGCAAAAGTCAAATTCGTCTTTTCTTTGAATTTATCTTCTTTTTATGTGCGCGGGTGGGGTGCTTTGCTATGAAATTGAGGCATTCTGTGCATATTGAATAGACTTTCGAGAACATTCAGCTCTACACGATGCATGTTATATTTAACTGCTCTTGTGCAAAGAAGTATAATGTTTGGGTTAATGTTTTACAGAATGCTTTACTTTGATTTTTCATCGTAATGATATTTGATGTAGTCTATGAACATATTTGTTATTTTGATTCTTGGCTGGGAACATGTGATCACACTCCCCGCCTTAGAGCGATATTCGCCCGAGCCGTTATCGCTTTCAGCCGGGGAATGTGATCCCATCACGTTCCACGTCAATTATCAAAATAATGAATTTGTTATTTGTTTGCAAAGATTTTTTACGATGCTTTATACATTGTTGCAATGTTTTCCAAAGAAATCTTTGTAGCGGACAAAGAAATCTTTGTAGCCGGCACACGTCGCTAGGGCAACTTTGATGTAACGTCACAATTACGTCATGTGCCTGCTAAGAAGTAAATGTTTACAACATAATGTTGGTGTCACAAAACGCGACCTTCTGCACACACTACATTGATTACGTTGCTCAGTAAAATGCCATGATAGAGTCATTGTTAAGTACCGAATGGATTAAAACAATCAAAAGTTTTGTGTTTTTTGTTATTATTAGCTAAAATTATTATGGTGCATGAAATTCTCACCGACTATGCAGTAAATCCCAGATGACGTCACTGCAATGCTGCAAAAGCGAGATTTTGCTCGCTCACGGGGTATATAGAAAAAAATTACCCTTGCGCTGTTCAGCTAAAAGCCTGTAACTGCGGTATAACAAAATAAATGCTGTATGTTTAATGCTTAATAAAGTTATTTAAATTTATACCGTGCTTTCAGTCTTTCAGGATATCTTCACTGGGTTTTGTGATTTTCGAAAAATAAAAATATTCAAAATTAATGTTTGGTGCACTGGTGTAAAATGATAATAACCGAAGGCTATGTCGCAAATGAAAAGATAAATAACTTAAAAAAAATATCTCACCATAATATCGTCTGCCCCAGCTTCCTCCGTATTTTTTGCCCCAGCTTCCGCCGTATTTTTTGCCCCAGCTTCCGCCATATGTTCCTCCTAAATTACCGCCGTACTTTGGGCCCAAGCTTCCGCCGTATTTTTTGCCCCAGCTACCGCCATATGTTCCTCCTAAACTACCGCCGTATTTTGGGCCCAAGCTTCCACCGTATTTTTTGCCCCAGCTTCCGCCATATGTTCCTCCCAAACTACCACCGAACTTTGGGCCCAAGCTTCCACCGTATTTTTTGCCCCAACTTCCACCAAGGCTCATTCCACCATATTTCTTCCCGCCATAACCCAGGCTGATTCCTCCGCCGAATTTCTTAGGGCTAATTCCTCCTTTCTTCCCATAAAACTGTGCCTGAATGGCAACAACTCCGAGAAGCAAGAGGGCAACACTTTTCAGCATCCTGGAAACCTAGCAACACAAAAAAAAACGTTAAGTGCACTGTTGTTATCTCAAGAAAGAAAGAAAGAAAGAAAGAAAGAAACAAACAAAGAAAGAAAAGGATGCAATGGTCAGTCAAACTATTCCGGTCATACTAACAATACCATTCGAGTAATTAGAGGATCTTACATAGGTGTTCATGTATTATTGAATGTGGTTAAATGAGTTAGTTTAAACCATGTTATTGCTTGAAATAAAGCAAAGAGGTCGGGCCACAAGTTCTCACAACATTAGTTACGACCCTTCCCCTATAAATGAGTAGAGGAAAAGGGATAAAATGCGAGTTTAATAAGAGCACGAATGCAAGATTCTATTTATCATATGCCATTTTCACGATTGTTTCACAAAAAAGTCAATATTCCGCCCGTCATACATGTAACGTTACTAGGGGTATCTAACTAATTTGCATATTTAATTTTTTAATCCATTTGTGGATTATCGAGTGTATTACACGGCGTTATTTGAGTCCGAGGCGCGACGTCATATGAGCCCCGCCAAGCGATTTTTTGTCTTCGAGCATTCCGTCATGACAAATTTTAACTGCGCATGCCCAGCCATTCAGAGGGACCAGGGATATGGCTTTCTGTCGGAGGGTTCCTCTTGATTCACTGCTTGGATGAGCGAGCAGCGAAGGTTCTGGCGAGACTGCGCGGATGCGCAGGCTCACCTGAATCTTCCCTGCTCGCATAGGTAGGCGATAAGTACCAAAATCGCTTGACGGGGCCCATATGATAAAATAATAATAATAATAATAATTCATGGCTATAAGTAAGTAGACGTAACAAAGACTGTTGAAACAAGACAAGTATTTTGTGATAATTGAAGGATAGTTTTCTTTATTGTATGGTGGCATGTAGCTGCCATCGAGATGCGAGATATTAAGTATACTTATTATACAGATAAAACAACAAAAGTACCATTAAGTCTACTTAATTTTCTTGTTCATTGAGATATTTTAAGTCTACATGAAGTATGTTCTCTTATATTTAGTCGACATAAAATATGTCGTCTTAAATTTCTGTCATTTTTATCTAAAGTTTTGCTAAAAATGAGCGAGAAAGTGCTTTAATATGACATACACAAACTTGAAAAAAAAAATGCTAATAAGGCGCCTTGCGGGACAGGCAGGTCGACTTATTTTAAAAACGACACTTTATTTATATATCATTTTAGTTCACTACAAAGTCCTCTCAGTGCTTTAAACAGACATGACAATAAACCATGTAGAATTTAAGGAGTATAAAAGCCTGTATTAGGTCGCCGTTAAATTAGAGAATGTAACAGAATAGAATAGATTATATACCCAAAGTATGGGTTATAGGCAAATCTTCAGAATAACAGAATACGTTCAGAAATGGAGACCTTATGAGTTTATTATACTACGTCCTCGTTGCACCCACGAAAGTATAAAGACTCTTAAGCCACAGCTCCACTTTCACGTCTTGAGCGTTAGCTTTTATTTGGGAAATAGATTCGTGCTGGTATTGACTAGTTGCTTAATATATCACTGGCAGGAAGTCACTCGTAAAAGTGAAAAGAACACGACGCACACGAGCGATCTATGCACTTACGACTGACCGACAGACAGCACGGTTTTTCTAAAAGTTTGTATTGTATGTAATACAAGTTCATATTATGAGTGTGACATTTTCGAAAGTTAAGTATATAAATGGGTCCCTTTTTTCACAGTACAAGTATATGAATGGGGTATGTTTTCAAAATCCTGTCCGCTCACCCATACCAAATGGCCCTTAGTTCCCCCGACCCCCACACGGGGCTTCAACTCAGGGATTGTATCTGGCATATTGAAACACGCTCGTTTTCCGTAAGAAAACTAGACGTGTAGCGGTAATAGATATTCGGGATTTACCCCGTGGTAACTTTGCTAATCCCGGGGTTTGTTATCCAGTAATTTTATAGTGTTCGTTTTCCTGTGAAGACGATGTGCAGCAGCCAAAAAAGTATTTTCCGACTCAATTTATTGTTTTAGTGAGATGTGTAGGTGTCTGCGCATAGCAGAAGCCCTCTCATTGTCCTGTGAAAGGTCACATGCCCAGTTAGCAACCAACCACGGATTTCAAATTGTTAGCACGTACATGTAAGCACATACAGTAATCATATACATTCTAGCACATGTGCTTGATCTATATTGGTTTTATTTTGTGTTAGCAAACGGTTGTTCGTCCGAAGTTTGTCCTGATACACATATATTAAATATAGATAAGTCAACTTAAAAATAAGTAAACATAAAAACCTAAGTCAACTTACCCTATCATGATGTCATTACAAAGCAATAATCACAAAAAATACAACGAGTTTATGTCAACATAGTAAGTAACACTTCTTTGTAAAAATATCAATGAACTGGGTGTCATTGTAAAGCAGTTTCTGGGCTAGTTAATGAAAATCGAGATATTTTTTATCATAACGATAAACAAACCAAATATGTCGCCTTACACTAGTATGTCAACATAAAATACATCGACTTAGTAAGTAGGATCTCGCATCTCGATGGCAGCTACATGCCACCATATTATTGCTCCATAAAAACCTATAGATTTTAAAAACCTATAGGTTTTTATGGAAAACTGACAAAAACTATCCTCCAATTATCACAAAATTCTTACCTTATCTGTTGCAATGACAAAAGATGAAAAACGAAATGTAAGACATACCTTTGGTGGCGGGAATTCGAAGGAACTGGTTTACCGTTGTTTTCGACAGGTATATATACTCAGTCAAAAAAGTTCCTATACCTAAAATTGCTTCTGTTACTATAGCTACTACAGATAAAAACTACACAAAGTTTGTTATGTTTTGATAAGAAGACTCATTTTCCCATGCAAAAGCACCATTCGTTTTTGTTTTCGTAAACACATCATCGTAGACTATTGCTTTAAACACCCAATGGGTGACTGTTTCATTTTCGCAGAGAAAATCATTAAAACATGCTATGATTTAACATCATAAAATTTCCCTGTACCCTACATTTTTAAAATTTGATACATGTGACATTTCTTTAGATACCATTTGCGTCTATTCACAAAAGATTTGGAACTTTAGTTGCATCAGCTACGAGAAACAGGCTATCACATATTGACCTCCAATTCTTAGAAGTTGTGTGCAAATGCTGCTTTCAATGGGAACTCCATAGAAAATCACAAACGATAGTGCTACATGCTACATGAATTTTCTGTATTTTTTACCATCGTGATTAAAAGCAACAGTGGACACAAAGCGTTTTTTGAAAAAATGGCAAAAAATGATTGACAGGAATAAAAATTACAGCAGTTCGAAAATTGCTTTATTTTTAATTGCAAGGGAGATAATTTGAGAATTTCACAAATTAAAACCTCGCTTATAATGCGAGATCATGAGATATTGTAAAAGTAAAGTGTTATCCGATGTTCAGAGAATATTGTCTTCCATCGTTGACAAAAAAGAACTTTCTGCGCATGCGCAATGTCCATTTCCTACCAAAATCTTTCTAGGCACATATTGGAAGATAACTCTGGAGCAGAAAGGTATGGACAAATGCAAGTTTGAGCATTCTATAGCTAAACGTCTGATTTAAATGTCTACAGCCAAATTTAGCTCAATAGCTGCAGGATATCTAGTGAGTTTCACCCGAAAGTTGTTATAGTTACTTTTTTGACTAAGTATATATATATCCATCATGACAGTCGATTGCGCAACGACTTGTTAAAAATGATAGGTAATATGATTATCGCGTGAAGCAGACATGTCCGTCAAAGGTCTGTCAAAATAGACATTTGGTAAATAAATAAAAAAAATGTACTGACACTTTCGTTAACCTAGAATCAAGACATGTATTTTCGAGATTGTATTCCACCAACTCTTTACAACACTTTCATTTGGGTCAAAGGAAAAAAGTTAAACAATAGTGTTATACTGAGGACTCGCGTTATAACGGCATTCGTTATAACGGCAAAACTCGTTAAAACGACAATTTCTAGCCCCCGCCTATCGGGGCTTGAAGAAATAGACGGGCTGCATGGTGCTTCCACGCAGAGCTGAAACCGACCCGCACACGAGTACTGGTAAACCGCTTAGAGGATCTAAGCCTGCCCAGGCAATGAGGTGCGAGTCCATGCTTATAAACCCTATTGATTTCATTGGGCGGCAGGGCTTGAGATGTCATTTCATCTCGGCGTCGTGTAAAAGTCCCATTAAATTGGAAGAAACGTCTCCAAAATGACCTATACAGTGTTGACGGGGACGTTAAACCACAAATCAAACTTAACAAACATAACGACAATTTCAATGGAACGTATTCTTATCTCAAGGTTTAGCCTCGATTCCAAGCGGCTTGGGCTTCCCTCGGGTTGGAAATGCTGAAATCGAGTCCATAGTCATGACAGATTCTTGTAATTTAATACTCCAAGAAACAAATGTTATAGACATTTGTTAGAATCGCCCCATCGAGGCGATTCTAACAAATGTCTATAGCATTTGTTTCTTGTATAGTTATGCTGTGGAAAAAGACCTTTTATAACCTATCATGCTCCTAACTGGGATTATTTATAACGACAAATTCATTATAACGGCACATTAATAATATAATGTTATTAATCACGTAATTTCATATTGGCCCAGTTACAGGTCCGAGGTCTGCTGTATTGGCCCGAGGCCGAAGGCCGAGGCCAATAGAGCAGACCGAGGACCTGTAACTTGGTCAATACGAAATTACTTGATTAATGACAATTTTATTGATGGACACCATTAAAAACATGATTGTTGATTTTTGACCTCAGTGTTAATACGGAGGACCTCCGAACAATACAGGATAGTCAATTAATAATACGGAAAATTTACTTTCGTTATAACGCGGGTCCTCTGTATTAAATAAAATACATAATCTTCACAGTTTGTATCCTTCTTACAACCGTGTTCTACCCACAACATGTTAGAATGAATAGTGTTATAAAGAGATTTATGTATATATTCGTCGGCCCCCGCCCATCGGGGCTTGAAGAAATATATAGGCTGCATGATGCTTCCGCGAGTACTGGTAAACAGCTAAGAGGATTTAAGCCTGCCCAGGCAAAGCGGTGCGAGTCGGTCAGTCAATGCTAATAATCCCTATTGGTTTCATTGGGCGACAGGGCTTGAGATCTCAATGTCGGGTAAAAATCCCACAAAATTGGAAGCAACGTCTCCAAAATGACCTTTACAGTGTTGACGGGGACGTTAAACCTCAAATCAAACAAACAAACAAATGTATATATTCGTAACCCTCACAGTTATGGCTCTTTCTAGGAGGTTGAAGCCGCACCTACAGAGCCCAAACCTCGCCACGGGCCTTCCTGTGGAAAAAAAGAAACGTATCTGTTTTTTATTTATTTATTTTTTTTTTTTTTGTTATTTTTTTTCCGCTTTTCTTTTTTTTAATTACTTCGTTTCTCGTGCTCGAACGGATCGATTCGATATCACCTTAACCCTTTTTGTACCAAGTGGAATCCTCCATATATATATAGCAGTAGTCCATTTCAATATTTAGTGGTGTCAGGTTCTGTTTTCTTCAAAATTTATAAGGATAATGGCTGAACTTTTTGCAAACAATGTAGACCATGATCAGACGCCACGTTCTGCGGCTTCTGATCTGGGCCTGCACTGTTCGCCAAATACCCGGGGTTTAGGGTTTCTGGTACAAAAAGGGTTAAATGCGCCCGCGCCCATCGGAGCTTGAAGAAATAGATTGGGTTACGTGGTGCTTCCGCGCAGAGCCGAAACCGACCGGACTTGAGTACTGGTAAAGCGCTTAGGGTTGAACATGCCCAGGAAAAGTGGTGTGAGTTGGACCGCTGCTTTCACTTTAACGTCTCATTTGGAGACGTTGCTTCCAATTTTGTGGGACTTTTACCCGACCTTGAGATGAAATGACATCTCAAGCCCTGCTGCCCAAAAGGCTTATATGCATTGGACGTTCTGACTCACACAACTTTGCCTGGGCAGGCCTAGTCCTTCTAAACGGTTTATCAGTACTCATGTATGGTCAGTTTCAGCACATGCAGCCAATCTATCTTTCCAAGCCCCGATGGATGGGGGCGGCAAACAAACAAATTATCTCCTTAAAAGTGTTGATGGGCCATTAAACTACCAACACGAACCAGACGATGAGAAATATGTTTTTGTCATTTGAGAACAAAATAGTGCAGATTAGCCTGTGCATTCTCGTAATATAATCAGCACCTTATGTTCACCGACTAGAAAAGCTTCGCTGTTAAGATCTGCTTAAGGGGAATGGGTACACGTTCAGGGGAGGTAACTCCTACAAAAGTATTTTTTCTCTCCCTTGTCAATAGGGGTCAAGTTCTTAAAGGAAAGAATTTGCTCTTGAGGAGCAAATTCTTTCCTTTAAGAGTAGACCCCTTTTTCGATGGGACAGGGCTTATAGAGAAGCGATCAGGAAGTTCCGAAATTTGTCTCCCTTTAAAAATGACGGACAAATCTGGCAGGTGTTCCCATTCCCCTTATTTGTAGATTACCTCTGCTTTTAACAGCATATTTAGAAGGTTTCAGTATTCTTTCTTTGTATGCTCTGCACCTTGTGTTATCTAGTAAGAGACCACTTTTGAGACTGTTCAAAAGTGGTCTTTAAGACCACTTTTGAACAATCCAAAAGGTAGTCTTATAAATATAGGAATTTTACTATTTCTCTACTCAACGGTGAAGCAACATTGTGCTCTATATTTAACATTTCAAGGCATCCGTTAGCCCGTCCACAATTGCTTTCAACAACATCACCTCCTAAACCACTACACAGATTTTGACCGGACTTGGCAGAAATGATCTTTGGGTGGTCATCTTTCAAAGGTGTTAAAAGCATTACATTCGATGCAGAACTCTAGTTGTCATGGCAACGGAAAGGGGAAAATAAGAAAAAAAACTTTTAAACGTCTTTTTGTCTATAACCAGAAGGCCCAGGTCTTTGATATTTGGTATAAAGCTTTTGGACCTGTACCAAGATTGTTCAAATTATAGCCCCGGGGCCAAAAATAGCCCGAACCCGAGGCGGGGCCCACTGGATATACATAGACTTACATAGGGAAAACCTTTAAAAATCTTCTTGTCTTAAACCAGAAGGCCACGGTCTTTGGTATAAATCTTCATCTAGTGGACTTCTACCAAGCTTGTTCAAATTATAGCACTGTGGCCAAAAATGGCCCCACCCCGGGGTCAGCTGGATTTACATAGACTTATATAGGAAAAACCATTGAAAATCTTCTTGTATGAAACCAGAGGGCCAAGGTCTTTTGATATTTGGTATCAAGCTTCATCTAGTAGACCTCTACCACGATTGTTCAAATCATAGGCCCGAAGCCAAAAAAGGCCCCGCCGCGGGACCCACTGGTTTTACATATTAAGCACATTCCGTGGACCTCGACCAAGATTATTCAAATTATAGACCTGGGGCCAAAAATTGCCCCGCCATGGGAACCACATGTAAACCTCTCTTAGCTCAAATGAGCGATATGGGACCATCATGTTTGGTGTGTGTGTGTGGGGGGGGGGGGGGATGTTGCCATATTATATGATCAATTCTTTCTTTCTTTGATTTGAGTTTTATCGTCCCCGTCAACACTGTATAGGTCATTTTGGAGACGTTGCTTCCAATTTTGTGGGTCTTTTAACCGACATTGAGATGAAATGACATCTCAAGCCCTGTCGCCCAATGAAACCAATGTGGTTTATAAGCATGGACGGTCCGATTCGCACCGCGCTTAGATCCTCCAAGCAGTTTACCGGTACTCGTGTGCGGTCGGTTTCAGCTCTGCGTGGAAGCATCATGCAGCCCATCTATTTCTTCAAGCCCCGATGGGCGAGGACCGATAATAAATGACCAAAGTTTTAACGATACGTTTTAAATATCGATTTGGTTGATAAGTGTGAACAACCGAATCCTGGTGAGACGCAAACCAGACTGTTTAGTGAGCTACACAGACTGCAAGAGTCTCAGAAATTAGAGGTATTGAACTATCCTAGCAGCGAACGCAAAGGCGCAGATCACACTGCGCGGATGCGCAGGCTGATCTGCACCTTTGTAATTCGCAACTGTCCAAAAAAAATCTCATAACATGGCTACACGTTTGTTAACGTCACATTAATTTCCTCCACATACACCGCTACATAACGCGGTGTCCGATCAGATCTACTCTGTTACTTGAATTTAAGGGTTCAACGAACAGTTCAATTCTCAGTTCAGGACTATTTTCCCAAACTGCACTCAAAGACAATCGACCCACAAGTACTCTCAGTGCTTTGTTTATAACTTGTGTTAGGCTCAAGTCACTTTTCTGTCACAAGTTTCAAGGTCATCTGACATCGTTCTGGAGGAAGAGATTTTTAAATGTTTTTTTTTTTTTTTTTTTACTTTATACGGCCATGGCGACACTCTTGGTTATGTGACCAGGACAAAATATATAACCTGTTTTCTATATTAAATATGACTTTATTTGGCCCTGTAGTTTCTGATGAGAAGCTGTTTGAAATTCTGATGGTCATTCAACACTTGTGACCTTGTGTCAAAGTCAATTGATGACCTTGAGCTTTGACGTTAATAGAGGTTCATATAAAACTTACATGTATTTTCTTGTCACAAACTACAATTGTTTATGGATAAATGAACTGTTTTACCTATTTCCTATTCAAATACATCAGGGACCAAATTTGATCTTGCTTTAAAATAGGTGTCGGTAAACCCAGGGTCATCATTATATAACTTTTGTAGGGCTCATGTCCCTTTTTGCAGTCTGCCAAATTTCAAGGTCATCTGACTTATGGTTCTAGAGAGGAAGTCTTTCATAAAGATTTTACCATGGATGGGCATGGCAACCATTTTGGTTTTGTGACCTGGACCAATTAAACAAAACTTTGTTCCCACGAGGCACAGAAGATCTTTGTAAAATCTGAGTTCAATTGGCAATGTGGTTTATGAGATGATTAAACTTCTAATGGCCATTCAATCCTTGTGACCTTGAGCCAAAAACATTGGATGCACTTGACCTTTGACATTCACAGAGGTTCATATAAGACCTATTTTCTTTCCGAAAACTACAATTGTATTGGATAAAAGCACTATTTTTTCCTTTTTACCATTCAAACGCCTTAGGGATCAAATTTGAACTTGTCGTAAAATAGGCCAAGGTCAACCAAGGGTCATCAGTTACATAGTTTTTATAAGGCTTAAGTATCTTTTGCTGTCTGCAAAGTTTCAATGCCATCTGACTTATGGTTCTGGAGAAGAAGATTTTAAAAGAGGTTTTACCGTATATGGGCAGGGCGGCCATCTCGTTCAAGTGACCAGGATCAATTACTCGTATATAAACTTTAGTTCCAGTGAGGCATAGATGTTCATATGGAATATGACTTCAGTTAGCCCTATGGTTTCTAAGGAGAAGATGTTTGAAATTCTGATGGTCATTCAATCCTTGTGACCTTGAGCCAAGGACACTGGATGTCATTGACCTATGACATTAATAGAGGTTGATATAAGACCTATTTTCTTTTCATAAACTACAATTGTATTGGATGAAAGCACTATTTTACTTTTTTTTCCCTATTCAAACGCCTTAGGAACCAATTTTTCTCTTTTTTTACTTTTTTTTTACTTATTTTTTGATGATTCAAGCCCCTATGGCTAGACTTACTTATTTATTCTTTAGTTCTTTAAAACCATAAGACGCTTGAAAAAGTTTCTCTTGAGCATTTTAAAATCAAAACACTGAGAGTACTGGTGGGTCGATTGTCTCCGGGTAGGCTTGGAAAATAGTCCTGGACTGAGACTAAGACGTTTCTTTTAACCCTTAAATTCCAGTTTTTAAGAAAAAAGTAGTGACCCTGATCAGACGCTGCGTTTTGCGGCGTCCTATCCTGAAATCCCTGTACTTTAAGTAGTGTAGACCCTGATCAGATGCCGCGTTCTACACTTTTTGCCAAGCCCACCCCATGATTCCAGTCCAGATTCTATAGACAATCCTTTACGCAACACGCTGACCTCACAGCGATAAAACTCTATAAATAAATGTTACCTGGACTTCCTACAAATCAGTGATAGTCACGTGGACTTGCGCACTGAAGAGTTTCTATGCATAGTAACTTTGGGTCGACTGATAAACAATCGACCCCAAAATCTTAGGTGGTTATTATAATGAAGTTTACAAAGATTTAACACAAATGACAGAAAGCTCTCACAAACTGAAACCTTTCTTTTATTGACGACTAGATGCATTTTTAGTGGCATTGGGTTGATTGGTTTTAGGCAGGGAATATGAAAGACGAGCTGGTAGGATTCAATCTTTTCTCTAGTCCTCGCCCTTTTAGACTGCTACACAGACTTCTATTTTAAATTATTCATTAATAGATGGTCTGTGTAGCAGTCTATCGCCCTTTTCCCTCCATAAAGCAATATGGTATCCGTTCTCGGATGGATGGATCCCCGAGCCGGAACCGAACCGGATAGCTTCGGCACTGAAACCATCTCAATGTACCCACTATAATATTAGCCAGCGCACGACAAAACCTACAATAAGACATTTGCGCCCAATGAAGACTCAGACCAGCCTGCGCATCCGCGCATTCTGATCAGAGTCTTCGTTTTACGCTCTACCGATAGCTAAGGGCCCAATACTCCTTCATGCAGCAAGAGAAGTCTCTGGTTAGAGTATATGGATGCGCAGACTGATCTGATTCTTCGCTGGGCGCACATGTAAATTATAGGAAATGCTGTGCCCCGGCTCATAATCAAGGCGGAAGTTGGCTCTTGTCCTGATAAATAATATTTGTGTACTAACACCCATTTCTGATTTTCAACAACTGGTTGAAAATCAGAAATGGGTGTGAGTACATAAATCAGATTACTTGATGCCATTCATTCCTAAAAAATTTACGAACAGAATGCCAAACAGTGTAGATCCAGATCAGATGGCTTCAGAAGCCATCTGATCTGGATCTACACTGTTTGTAAAGGCAGGGGTTATCATGGTACAGCAGGAAAAAGGTTAGGGGCATGAAAAATACACGAATATGTTTTTATCGAGGTCAAATGGCAAATGACTAGACTTGTGACAGCTTTTACGCAAAAACTGACACAAGGTTCACAGATCATATTTTTGTGACAATGCTTGCCAGGGCCGTTCGCAACAGCTGTCAATCATAACAGTAGCATACCTATGGAAACAATTAGAGTTCTTGAAATGAGTTTTCAAATAAAGAACTTCGATACTTTTTCTCATATGGGCCGTCACTCCGATCTCATTCTTTTTAGGTTCTGAAAATGGTTGCTAAACGGACTCAAACTGTGTCCGACGGCCCCCGCCCATCAGAAGAAATAGATGGGCTCCATGATGCTTCCACTGAGAGCTGAAACCGGCCCGTACACGAGTACTGGTAAACCGCTTAGAGTATCTAAGCTGCCCAGGCAAAGCGGTGCGAGTCGGATCGTCCATGTTTATAAACTCTATTAGTTTTATTGGGTGGCAGGGCTTGAGATGTTCATCTCAATGTCGGGTAAAAGTCCCACAAAATTGGAAGCAACGTCTTCAGAAATGGTCTTTACAGCATTGACGGGGACGTTAAACATCAAATCAAACAAACACACAAACTGTGTCCAAACAGAGTGGACACAGATGTAATCTTTTGCGATCTGTTTACGAATTTCTGGATGGGCTTGGACAGGAAGGGTGTTCTGCTCAGTGCCGCCCAGCCCCCGTTCTGACAACATACTGACGTCCTATGAACGGAACGGTAGTACTTTGATTCTATTAGGAACGTGATACGTGGTGCAGCCGAGCATCAACAAGCAGTAATATGGAGAGCGACGTAAAATTTCTATATTAAGACCACCTTTGGGGCTGTTCAAAAGTGATCTTTAAGACCACTTTTGAACAGTCCCAAGGTGGTTTATGACCAGAGAACATTGTAGGCGGAAAACACACACACAAAAAAAAAGAACTGCAACCTACTAAATAAGCTTTGAATGAGCTGAACTTAGATGTCATGAGGCCACTATTCTTCATTGAGGTATCCAAATTTTCTCTAAAATAAAAAAAAAAAAATCTGGTATGGTTCCGTGGTGAGTATTGGCTTCGTGACCGATATCTTTGTGTAGCGAATGAGCTGAACTTAGATATCACGAGGTCACTATTCATCGTTTGGGTATCCAATTTCTTTTTCTAAAATAAAGACAAAAATAGTCTGGTATAGCTTCAGTGGCGAGTATTGGCTTCGTGACTGATATCTTTGTGTAGCGAATGAGCTGAACTTAGATGTCGCGAGGTCACTGTTCGTCATTGGGGTGTCAAAATTTTCTCTTAAATAAAGAAAAATAGTCTTACAATCAAAAATCCAATCAACCCTACATTTCTGATTCTTAAAGATCAACTAAATCCCGTTCTGTGTGGCATGTGCAGGTTGATTTGATATTTAGATCCTTTATCAAGAATATGGTACACGTCGTTCCGAATTTATCACGGATTTGTCTGCTGTTTGTCATTTTCAGGCATGGTCACTCACAGGTTGGGTGTCAGGGTGTGGACATTTTTGTTGACTTCGGAGCGATGTGTATCATAGGACCTAAGGAACATCTATGCAATTTGGAATGTGCACACTCATTTCTTCTGAGCTCTGTGTTTTAATCTAGCCTCGCATGGCATAATTAATCATATGGGGATATACTCAAAATGATAAGATTAACTGTGATTGACTGTGATAGTGATGAAAAGTCTCAACAATGGTTTTATAATATATACAACAAGTGCTTTCCAAATGACATTTTAAGTACTTCATGCATAATTTTAATGGAACTGAATGAAACACTATTTTTATCTTTTTTTTTTTTTTTATTTACTAATCTTAGTCGTTTAACACAGTAAATATAACTTTTTATTCATCTTAGATCAATATGTAACTTTTTTTTTACTCAAATCTTACTTTGCACCATTTGATACAACCACCAAACATATCATTTTCTACCAAACTCTATTTAGAGTATTATTGTTGCTTTGTAATCTTAAGAGTCCTCCTAGACGTTTTAGATATTGCATATTGTCTTAGGTTGTCCATGTATATTGTACAGTCTTATTGTAAATAGTTTGTATGTTTGTTTTTACTATAGAGGACCATATGTTAGATAAGTAATTATGCTTAATATGTCATCCTCGTTAAATAAAGACATTATTATTATTATTATTATTATTATTATTATTATTATTATTATTATTCTTTAAAAAGCAGAATTAGACTGAATTTTTAGGTGGTCTTATTAATTGACTATCCTGTATTGTCGGAGATCATCCGTATTAACACTGAAGTCAAAAACCAATAATCATGTTTTTAATGGTGTCAATTAATAAAATTGTCATTAATCAAGTAATTTCGTAGGTCCTTGGTCAGCTGTATTGGCCTCGGCCTTCGGCCTCGGGCCAATACAGCAGACCTCGGACCTGTAACTAGGCCAATACGAAATTACTTGATTAATAACATTATATTAATAGCGGAATTTTACTGCTTTTAGGCTTCAGAGGAGCTGCAGCTTCGGGGCCTGGAAGTACATGTAGTGGTTGCTTTTGTTAACAGAGTCCGTCTTTCTGGCCCTGCTCCGATTTGGGGACATGGTGATAACAAGGACGCATTGACTTGGTGCTGATTACGATGATCATTCAGGCAATGACTAAAACGATGGTTTCGGTGATGTTTTAGCCGGCCTCGGTAGCTCAGTCGGATGCGCGTCTGACTGGTGACCAGGAGGACGCGGGTTCGATACCTTCCGGGGTCGGCAACATTCTTTCGTGGAGATCCCCCCCCCGCCCATCGGGGCTTGAAGAAATATATGGGCTGCATGATGCTTCCACGCAGAGCCGAATCCGACCGCACACGAGTACTGGTAAACCGCCTAGAGGATCTAAGCCTGCCCAGACAAAGCGCTGAAAGCGGTGCGAGTCGGACCGCCCATGCTTATAAACCCTATTGGTTTCATTGGGCAACAGGGCTTGAGATGTCATTTCATCTCAACTTCGGGTAAACGTCCCACAAAATTGGAAGCAAAATCTCCAAAATGACCTATACAGTGTTGACGGGACGTTAAACCTCAAATCAAACAAACAAACAAAAACTTTCGTGGAGATTGATCATGAAATCTTTTCTACCATCATTCTCTCCCTTCCGTTGATTCAAGAAGGGCAGCTGTCAGTTTCTGGCGAGATAATGTGCACTGTACTGGTTAACCGCTTACGTATAAGCCTGCCCTGGAAAAGTGTGGTTAGGTAAACTGACCGGCTCAAAAATAAAATTGTGTTGAATACAAATAAACAAACAAACGGTGATGATTTCAACTGCCTTATGCAGTTTTGATCTGACCAGCTGGAAGAGGAGAGTGAGAATGTTGAGTGACAAGAACGCGATGTAAAGACTTGATCAGAATGCGCGAATATGCAGGCTGACTGAGTCTTCGCTGGGCGCACATATCTTATTGTAGGTTTTGTCGTGCGCTGGCTCATATGATAGACGGGACCTACGATTTAAGTCTCACCAGAAAGTCTGGAGAAGCCAGGAATCGAACCTAAGACCCCTAGTCAGAATAAGATTAAAAATTAGCTGTCTGTGAACAAGATGACCGATTAACAAACCAATTAGACAGGGCTGGGACTAGAACAAGCTACGAAGAGATCTAAACTGACCACGAATGGGCTTGGACTGCATTGACCGCCACATTGATACGAGTTGATCTTGATATGTATGGACTGCCGCCCATCGGAGCTTGAAGAAATAGATGGGCTGCATGATGCTTCCACGCAGAGCTAAAACCGACCGCACACGAGTACTTAGAGTACAGCCTAGAGAATCAAAGCCTGCCCAGGCAAAGCGGTGCGACTCGGACTGTCCATGCCCATAAACCCTATTGGTTCCATTGAGCGTCAGGGCTTGAGATGTCGTTTTATTTCAGTGTTGGGTAAAAGTCCCAAACAATTGGAAGCAACGTCTCCAAAATGACCTATACAGTGTTGACGGGGACGTTAAACCTCAAATCAAACAATAAACTGTGGACGGGGTCCGATTTCTTTTACGATAAGACGTTCTAAGAATCAGTTTTGTGTAACAGGGGTGTGTTTTTGTTGTTGGTTTTGTTTACAGCCCTTTCAAGATTGTTTCACATATTTCGAGCTGATCTTTAATCGAAGGTGGGCGAAAACAGAGAAAAACAACATGACCTTCCATTCTAGAACTTGGCGTCTCACACGTAACCCGAACGAGACAGGGGAGTTGAAACAAGAGGCCAATGGGCCACTACGCTCCATGTTTTTCAACAAACCATGGTGGCTTGTAAAATCTAGTCTTTCGGTTCCTGAAATGAAGAGTTTGTAGTCTTTTTTTACCATACATGGGCATGGTAGCCATCTTGGTCATAATTCTCAACTTCCATTTATCTGACTGCAAATATTAATTCTGATGCCATAGGGGACAATAGAATAGAAGACTCCCCTGCTTTGCCCTTTTCCCATTAGAAATGCCCAAGTGACCATATACGACCTTGACATAATATAGGCCAAGGTCAACCTAAATACAACACCTTTGCAAACTTGCCAGGAAAATTAAAAAGAGAAACGACCAGGAACTGATACAATCAGATAGGGAAAGAAGTCAAAAGATGGAGTGACGACAGTAACGGTAAACCGAGTCAGCCAGGTGGTGACTCAGAATACCTAACTAAAAAGGAGCAATATACATAAGGGGCGAGCGAATCAGAATCGCCAACAGGACAAACATTAAACTGGAAGAACAAACGTAACTAAAAAGTGAACAACGAAAAAGGGGGAAGAATCAGAATCATCAACGTAACAGCATATATGATCAGGGAAAGAATCAGAATAACCAACACAAAAGCACCGACTTGGAACGGTCAGTAAAATTTCTAGTGGGTTTAAGTTATCAGAATTGACATTTGGAGTTAGCTGAATAAAAGTCAATCAATTCCAATTGTCAAGAAGATATACACACTGAATCTGAGTCATCCAGGACAAAGGTCAGTAAATGACCTTGACCTTAGGAATTTATAAAATTCAAGGTAGCTGATTGTACTTATTAACTTTGATGATGCCACAGGCTACAATTCAGAAAAATCCACTGTTTTGCCCTTTTTCCATACAAATGACTAAGTGACCAATTTGACCTTGACATAAAACAGGTCAAGGTAAACCAAATGTCATCAGTTGAACAAACTTGGTAGGGCCAGAGTCCCCTATGAAGCATACCAAGTTTCAAGGTCATCGGCAATTTTGTTTCCTGAGAAGTTTTTTAAAGGATTTTACCATGGTGGCATTCTTGGTCATGTGACCATGTTATTACGAAAAAACTTTTGCCCCCCCCCCCCCCCCCCCCCCCCAACCATGGAGCCTCCACGTGAAATTTGGCCAAGTAGTTTCAGAGGAGATGTCGTTTGTAAATATTGATAACGGACGACGGACCACTACATATGCCAATAAGCTCCCCCGGGTGCCTTCGGCTCTAGTGAGCTTATAAAAATATAATATACATGTATACCCAAGTCAACCCTCACTTCTCTATACAGTCAACCCCGAACACCTTTAAGGTCATAAACGAATCTTCGAGATGGGTGCAGTTCGAGCCACTGAGAGTTAATCAACGCCCCAGGTCAGGAGACACAATAAGGGTCATTTACGGATATCTTTTGTATACATTATGCAAACACGCCTATACAAATACAGTGTAAATTTTACCGCCGAAAAAACGATAATTTTAAGATGAAAAATTGTGATATTTTTCTTATTTCTGCTCAAAATATAGATTGTGGGTACGCGTTAGAACTGCCTCGATGAGGCAGTTCTAACGAGTACCAACAATCTATATTTCAGAGCAGAAATAAGAAAAATGTTTACCCCTGTAAACCCCAGTTTTAAAAGTGGGGTTCAAGGGGAGTCAAAATTATATAGGCGTGTTTTCGTGATGCTTCAAGGCGGTACTATGAGGGCAAGTCAATAAGTAACCAGCCTATCTCATTTCCAGTTGACCGAGACAACCAAGATGTTCATGCTTTGTTTCAATACGTTTTAGGCATGAGGGCAAAATTGCACCATTATCGTGCCATCATTCACTCTTAAGATATTGAACGTCAAACATCGCTAGCGGTGCATAAGCAAGCTTTTTGTCAAAAGTTGAGTACCTTGCTGTAATTTTGTTTTGTTTTGTTTGATTTGAGGTTTAACGACCCCGTCAACACTGTATAGGTCATTTTGGAGACACTGCTTCCAATTTTGTGGTACTTTTACCCGAAATTGAGATGAAATGACATCTCAAGCCCTGCCACCCAATGAAACCAACGGGGTTTATATGCATGGATGGTCCGACTCGCACCACTTTTCCTGGACAGGCTTAGAACCTCAAAGTGGTTTACCAGTACTCATGTGCGGTCGATTTCAGCTCTGCGTGGAAGCATCATGCAGCCCAATCTATTTCTTCAAACACCGATGGGCGGGGGCTGTGATGTCTTGTGCGCACAAGATATTAAGTTGTGCTCACAAGATATTATCTTGTGCGCACAAGATTATATGTTGTCCGCACAAGATAAATTATATTGTCCGCACAAGATAATATCTTGTGAGCACAACATATTATCTTGTGTGGGCACAAGATAATATCTTGTTTCGCAAAACTTAATAGCTTGTTCGCACAACATATTAAAAGAAAAATCATGTACCTTCCCGGGTTCAACATATGGATTTAGCTGTAAGATTTATGCCCCAAAATTTGACGAAGTTCATAGGAGGCAGATTGGATTTTTGTGCCCCTTTTCAGAATTGCACATTGTAGCTGTAGGGAACTTTATGAATCAACTATCTGACGAAAATTGCTTAACACTTTCCTCCCTGAGTTTCTGAAGTGGACTCTTCCATCCTTGAATTTGGACTTGTCGATTCTTAACCCTTATCCCGCTGAATAATTAATTTAGCCACACCTGTTTCCGACTTTGAACCAATCAGATTACTTGATGTAATTTATCATTGCAGATTCAGAAACTAAATGTCGAACAGTGAAGAAGCCATCTGATCTGGATCTACACTGTTTGCAAAGGTAGTGGTTGACATGAACAGCAAGGATAAAGGTAAAAAATAGGTGAACAGGATGACAAACAGTGTTGATCAGGATGAAACGGCTCGAGCGAGCCTTCTCGTCCGGATCCAGACCGTTTGCGCATAGGTATCTCTACCGGTCTACAGGGTTGAAAGGGTTTTCAAGGTATCATACCAAATCGCATGTACTTAATTTGAGATCAGGTCAGGTATGTGTGCACTCTGAACATATGCAAATGCCTGTCAGTAATTTATGATGACAGCAAACAAAGTGCAAAATTTCCCCACATTTGAGGACATCTTGATGTAACAGTCATTTATTAAGAAGCTAATGAGAAATGGATACAGCTTCATTGGCGGCAAATCGCCCTGGGGGCTTGGAAAAAAAGATTGGGCTGCATGTCGTTTCCACGCAGAGCTGAAACCGACCACACAAGTACTGGTAATTGGCCTGCCATAAAACTTGGATCTGTCACACCCCTGTAAACCTCAGTCAGGTTTAGAGGGATGTTCATTACACGGTTATGTTAGCCAGGTGTCATTATGAGCCAGACATTGTCAGTCAAAGCACGCAAGTGAAAATTCAGATTAGCCTATGCATCAAACTAACTCTGGTATCTATGGAACCCCGGAAGGGACATTTCTGTTCCAGTATCTAGCAGAACAGAATTTAAAACAATAAAATTAGCGTGGAGTGGAAAACAAAAACTATGTCGTTTAAACGATATAATATGTTGTTCAAACGACATACTTCTTGTTTTCTTTTCCACTCTGAAAAAGTAGGGTGGAATTTAAAACAATAAAATTAGAATGGAACAGAAAACGAAAATATGTCTTCTGTTCCACTCTGAAAAAGTAGCGTGGAATTTAAAACAATAAAATTAGAATGGAACAGAAAACGAAAATATGTCGTTTTCCATTCCACTCTGAAAAAGTAGCGTGGCATTTAAAACAATAAAGATGTCGTTTGATCGACATAATCTTGGCCTTTTCATTGGTTAAAGATGTCGTTTTATCGACATAATATGTCGTTAAAACGATATAATCCTAGCCTTTCATTGGCGAGTGTGTCGCGCCTGGAAATATCCGCCATGATTACCGTGTGATATGACCAACCAATGAAAGGCTAGGATTATATCGTTTTAACAACATATTATGTTGATAAAACGACATCTTTAACCAATGAAAAGGCCAAGATTATGTCGTTAAAACGACATCTTTATTGTTTTAAATTCCACGCTACTTTTTCAGAGTGGAATGGAAAACAAGAAATATGTCTTTTAAACGTCACATTTTTGTTTTCTGTTCCATTCTAATTTTATTGTTTTAAATTCCACGCTACTTTTTCAGTGTGGAACAGAAAACAAGAAAACGACATATTATATCGTTTAAACGACATATTTTTTGTTTTCCACTCCACGCTAATTTTATTGTTTTAAATTCTGTTCTGCTAGATACTGGAACAGAAATGTACCTTCCCGGGTTCCGTAGGTATCTGTAAGGGCGACTACCGAGGTATTCAGATTTCTTCAGACTCGAGGAAGTAACTTATATCAATCGGACAGGCAGTCAGGCTAGCGTAAAGTTAGTCGACTCGGTCTTGGCTTGTTTCACACCTGAGCCTTTGCTGATCGTCAAAGCGCTATACATGTATTTACATTTCCAGTGTAAGGTCTAATGTAAACCTATAGAAAACAATGTAGTTCATACTCCCATGAAAGCATCGAGTCACATGATTTTCAGTGACGTCAAGTCTAAACCATGGTTCTCTACGGGCGTTGGTGACGTTAGGGCTGTTCCGCTCTTTGTAGAAAAACAGCCTGTAAACGTTTTTCAGCTTTAAAAGTTTGCTTAATAAGCATTTTTTCGCCCAGTAATGAGGGGCAAAGAATGTAAACATAAAAATAAACTTAATATTTCTGCTTTTCATGAAAGTACCCGACAGCGGGTTGCTAGCAAAGTTTACATGAACCCCTTCGGGGTTCATTTACTATGCACGTGACCCACTGCATTCATGCTTTCATGAACAGCAGAAAAATAAAATTCATTTCTTAAGGGGAATGGGAACACCTAGCAGAGTTGTCCGCCATTTTTCAAAGGGAGACAACTTTCGGAACTTGCTGTTTGCTTTTCCATAAGCTCTTTACTATGAAAAAAGGGGTCAACCCTCAAAAGAAAGAATTTTCTCCTTAGGAGAAAATTCTTTCCTTTAAGAGTTGACCGCTATTGACCTGGGAGACAAAAATACTTTTGAAAGAGTTGCCGCCCCTGAAGGTGTTCCCATTCCCCTTAAATGTCCCCTTTTCTCATGAGGTGGGTCCATTTAATAATTTGCTTTTTGGGCGTTGATTATTTGTCAGTCGACCCAATGTTACCAAGTACAGAACCTCTCCAGTGATAAAATCCACGCGACTATCACTGATTTGTAAGTAATCCAGGTAGGTTATTTATAGAAAAATTGCCACGTTTTTAATGACAGATTCCATCTGTCTATTCTTGCTGTGCTGCACATTTAAAGTAATTCAGGCTTTTTCTTCCGGCTGTGACCGCCATAGAAATATGAGTCCGCACAAAATGTAGTCCGGTTTGGCGCAGTAATCCAAATTGTACGAGCGTATTAGTTATCCTGTAAGCGTAATACAAACTTTTGAAGCAGACGACTTGACGATTGAGCATTTCATATGAATCAGCTGCATCATGCGACGGGTATACCCAGATCATTGTGGCGTCTGGTCAGGTTTTACACTGTTTTCTATCAGTGTTGTCAATATTTAATCCTTAAAGACCAGCCTGCTGTTGGACCAGGTCAGCTGTAGACAAGAATATTAATGGGTTTTCTTTCCGACTTTCGAGGTCAAGTTTAGGTCAGTTACAACTTAGGTGTATATTGACTTTGCGTGGAGAAATTGAAAAGAAAGGCTGTCCCTTTCAACCCTGAAATATGGCACAGATACTTAGTATAGGTCCTGTCATATAATTCTAGGTGCCATATATTTAGTAGAATGGACGAGCCCAACTTCAGTGATGGAAGAGTGCACTCCAGAAACCCAAGGCAGTGAATACATCTAAGCACTAACAATACTCATGCCGATTGTCTCTAAATGCAGGCTGGTCATGAAAGGGGACTTGGACTGATTCGTTTAAACTTAAGATGTTAGTAACTAATGCAAGACGTGTAGAACAAGATCAGCACCGTGTTGTGAGGCTTTTCAACTGAGTTTACATTGTTTGCCAGATCCAACATTTGATTCATGTGCAGAAGTTACAGATAACACTTACATTTACCCAACATTGACAAACGACGCGGCAATGTTTGGGTTGATTGTTTGGCATTCGACCTGAAGTTGCTAATAAGAAAAGCGCTTCAGTGCTAATGTCTACGTGACTATCACTGGCTTGTCAGAATAACTTTTTGTCTTGTAGAAAATAGCCGCAGTGAGATCGGGGTATTCCATAAGGCGGAAGAGGATTATCCTGGAATCATAGGGTGAGCTCGGCAAACAGTGTAGACCAAGATCAGACGCTGCCGAACGCGTCTTCTTATCAAAATCTTCACTATTTGTTTGGAATTTCAGCGTTAAATGAAACAGTTTAAATCTCAGCCCAGGCCTATTACTCCAACCTACACCACACACTCTCAGAGCTTTGATTCTGAAACCAAACTTAGGCACCATGCCCTTAAGCTAAAAAGAGTAAATCAATCAACCGTGACGTCTGGTTACCAGTCCGGCCACGTCGATCCTGTGCACCACTCTCATACCAGTACGGATAGTAACCACATGTTCAGGATCAAACTTTTGGTGTGTAATGTAAGGTCGTGCCTAGAAAAGAAGAAACTGGAATTTGTTCTCAAGAAAGCAGTTAGTGAGAGCGTATTGCAACATTTTCATTAAAGGATCGTAAGCGTGCCCCTGGACAGTAAAGCGGATGACGTTGACTCTGATTTTGGTTGCCACAAGTGTGTGATCTATCTTCTATTGGAGCGATAGCTTACTATATACAGAAGACGCTAGTGGACGTCGACGTAGCGGAAGACCGACGTCCGTACGTCAAGATCGATTCGACCGTCAGACGCATATTTGAAACAGATTTCCGCCGGCGGCTGCTACACTGTACCTTTGGATAAACAAGGGGTCTCAACTACCGACTAATAAGCACTGACAGTGATCGTCGATCTTATGCGCTGCAGGTTTCAGAGCTAGACGTTCCTGTAGTGACCAAAGTTAACGCGTCAACACCGTACGGAACACTTACGCTAGTGCATGAAATACGTAAATTGGCGTCTAAGCGACTGACATATGCGTTTTAGTGACAAATCGCACTTCAGCGTGAATCACGCCGGTTGTCGTTTCCGGGTGTTTCGACGTATAGGTGTAAGGTATGCCGAGGCGACGCGTGCGTAACAGAGCATGTCATATCGGGTGAAATAAGCGTAATTGTGTGGCAAGCTATTGCGTGTAGTTAGCGAACGCAGCTTAGTGTCATTAAGAACATTCAAGATCACATCTGAGACGTGAACTGAACAGCGAGACGTTACAGCAATCAAGTGCTTCGACCTCACATGGTTCCATTCATTTGTTTACGCTCAGAATCCGGGATATCTTATCCAGCAGGATTACGAGCCGGCTCATAGTGCTGTTCTTACTCAAAATGCCTTCAAGCCAATGGAATTCATGTACCGGACTAGCCAGCCTTTCTCCTCCGATCTCTTTCCCATAGAGTATCTTTGGGTAGAAGTGTCCACAACCGACCAGACAAAATCTGTTACTTATGGACAGTAGCATTGTTAAAACTTGAATTTTAATGTTTGGTTTTGAAAACGTAAATAGTTTCTTTCAAAAATTTGAAACATCGAATGGGGTTTCATAATGCCACCGGTCTATAGACATCTGCAAACATAACATATATTGGAATTTGCAGAACTACCTTTCTAAATTTTAAGCTCTTTTCAGAAAGGTTTTCTGTAAGTTTTCACAGTGTTATGATTTTCTCATAGAATCTGTCATTTCAGTGCCTTTGGCACTTTGATTCTTATGGATGTGAGGTCAGCCTGTTGCGTAACAGGGTTATCTAAAGAATCTGGACTGGAATCATGTGTTGGTCTTAGCAATCAGTGTAGACCCAGATCAGACGTCGCAGGTTGCAATGATATAATGTACCAAGTTTGACCAAAAATTTTGATTGGTTCAGGAGACAGAGTGCAGACAAGCCATTTTTGGCCCAAATTTGAGGGTTTAGGAGGCCTATGCCTTGAAAATAAGGCCAAGGTCACCAAAACCTATTCGATGAATTCCACTATCCTAGTGATGTAACAATGCAAGTTTGGCAAGAATCCATGCATGTTCAGAAGTTATAGTGCTTAGTTTAAGTTTAATTGCAATGAAAAGCTTCAAGCTTATCTGAGTCGCTCTCGAACACTCATTCCGGATATCATCATGCACGCATGAAAGAGGCACCATTGCCATTTACACCTGGGTGGAGTAAGGCAATGGCATTACCTATTTTGTCCAAGGACACACCTCACCTCCGGTGGCCGGATTATAACCCACCGACCTCTCAGTCATAAGTTGAATGCACTAACCATTGAGCTATCGATGCTGCAAAGAAGGATGTAGTGCTTCAAAAAGGCTACATTGACACCAACCCTAGGCCTGACGCAAACGTGACCTGCACAAAAGCAATTTCCCCCTCCTCGGGAGATCGTGTGGTGGGAGGTTGGGTCGGTGCAAAGGTGCTGTGGAGCTTTCAGTGCCAGGGCATTCTACTGTTTTGTCTTCAGTAAGACAAGGACCTGTTGTGCTTGCAGAAGGATGGGGGCTGTTTTTGTTTTTATAGTTTTTTTTTCTTTTACTCTATCCTTTCATTTTTCTAATGCCCCATCCTTTGGGAGACAGCTTGAGATGGACAGTTTCTTGAGGACTCAACCATTGACCCACGGGCTGCTGTCATTTATTGTCACGAGGCAATCTAACTAGGGTCTAATCCTGTCTAAGAACAGTGAAGCTAACTACCTCAGCTGTTGACTGGGCTGTAAAACCACAACACAAACATACAGTGCAGATCAAGATCAGATGGCTTCTGAAGAAGCCATCTGATCAGGACCATCACTGTTTGTCATTCAGTTTGTAAATTTGACTGAAAAAATTATATTCAGTAATTTGATTGGCTGATAGTCAGAAATGGGTGTGGCAAAATCAATTTATTCAGCAGGACAAGGGCAAAGTTTAAGGTCGCACCAGGATCCATTCCAGGATTCCCCAAAATAGTGTAGTGAAAAGGTTCTTTCCAATCAAAGTTCTCTAGCCACCTTGGCCCAGTTGTTCAAAGCATCATATGTTTTTTGAATTGAAGTTTAACACCCCTGTCAACACTATTTTGGTCATTTTGGAGACATTGCTTATAATTTGGTGGGACTTTTACCCGACATTGAGATGAAATGACATCTCAAGTCCTGCTGCCTAATGAAACAATAGGGTTTATATGCATGAAAAGTCCAACTCGCACAACTTTGCCTGAGCAGGCTTAGACCTTCTAAGCGGTTTACCAAAGCATTGTTAGCTTATCAAGCCGGTATGTGGTCAAACTTTTAACTGTTCTTAGACCAAGTATAATACCTTTTAAAGTGGTGTTGTTGATGTAAAATGTGAGTAGCTTTTGCACTACTCACATTTTATCATCAAAAGTACTAGCAGATTCGCCATATGAGATTATCGATGTTATCGATGACATTGGTATTGGACAAAAGAGTCCTTGTGAACTGAGTGGTCACCAAAGTCCTTTCTACAATGGAGACGGATCACCCATGGTTTTTCATGCATTAACATTTTCCGGGTCCCGAGGAAGCTGTTTGAACACGAGGCCGCCAGGGACCCAGCAAATGTTATTGCAATGAAAGAACCATAGACGATTGTTGTTCCCGCAAACTGTGACAAAAACGTCCCAAAGCTCCATATAAACTGCATATTATAAACCCTTCAAATGCAGCCGGCAAACATGGCGGCTAGTTCAGAATGTTGTTTACAATGATGCAAGTTATGCAGTGACCTTCCGACGCCATCATAATATTCTAAAATGCTCCATTCAGGGCGATAACCTTAAGCTTGAGCAGCTTAACATAAACAAAGCAAGGCCAATCGTATGATGTCAAAAGTTCAAAATCGATGTTCAAAGATGATTTTCATTTGAACATGGGTTTGTTGTTTGAACATGAGTTCTGGCTCATTCAAGCAAAGCTTCAAACAGCTACATTCGTAGGATTTTATGCAAGAAAACCCATTTAAGACAGGAAACCCCGAAGCAGGACAAACTCAATGAAAAGGCTTGAAAATAAAAGATAACTCTATACACGTTCTCATTCTTTCTATTGCATCGGCAACTTAACACGTTTGTCACAGCTTTAATATTAACAAAGAACAGGGATTATAAATGAAATCTGTACTGGGTATGTACATCTTTCAACTATCATGCAAAAATGTAAACAAAAATTCTGTCAAAGGCTATGAAGCACCAACTTGAATTGGACATTAGGGTGAACGTGAGGGTTGTTGCAAATGTTGACGACATGACAAACAAATTGACAGAAAAGCCTACACCTATATCATGCAATGCTTAAAGCAGGTGTAACCAAAAAAAAAGGTTTTGTTTTAAGAAATGACGGTATTTTTTAATGTTCAGTCACAAACAAAGTAATCAAACTCTGAAAGAGATCATGTAAACTTTGCTTGTGACCCAATATTATTCATACTTTAATGCTCTGCATGCTGGGTATTTTTTACCAGCAGACGTCATTTTGAAATATTTTTCTTATTTTTCCCAGAAAACAGGATTTGACATTACATGCAAATTGTCTCCATAGGAGACAATTTGCATGAGATGTCAAGTCCTGTTTTCTGGGAAAAGTAAGAAAAATATCAACAATTTGTTGTCTGCTGAATTAGCCCAAAGCACGGTAAAGGTTAAGTTAAAATCAAAGAACTGATAGCACTGGTGGGTCAACTGTCTCTGAGTGTAGGCTGGCCTGTTTTGTTTGTTTGTTTGTTTGATTTGAGGTTTAACGTCCCCATCAACACTGTATAGGTCATTTTGGAGACGTTGCTTCCAATTTTGTGGGACTTTTACCCGACATTAAGATGAAATGACATATCAAGCCCTGTCAACCAATGAAACCAATAGGGTTAATAAGCTTGGACGGGTCCAACTTGCACCGGTCTGCCTGGGCAGGCTTAGATCCTCTAAACGGTTTACCAGTACTCGTGTGCGGGTCGATTTCAGCTCTGCGTGGAAGCATCATGCAGCCCATCTATTTCTTCAAGCCCTGATGGGCGGGGGCCGAGGCTATCTAGTGCAAACTGGTCTTGAACATCAGGGTGAACGTGAGGGTTGTTGCAAATGTTGACGACTTGACAAACAAAATGTCAGAAAACTGTTTTGTTTGTTTGATTTGAGGTTTAACGTCCCCGTCAACACTATTTAGGTCATTTTGGAGACGTTGCTTCCAATTTTGTGGGACTTTTACCCGACATTGAGATGAAATGACATCTCAATACCTGCCGCCCAATAAAACCAATAGAGTTTATGTGCATGGACGGCCGACTCGCAGCAGTTTTCCTGGGCAGGCTTAGACCTAAGCAGATTACCAGTACTAATGTGCGGTCGGTATCAGCTCTGCGTGGAAGCATCCTGCAGCCCATATATTTCTCCAAGCCCCTATATCAGAAAACTGTACACCTATATCATGCAATGCTTAAAGTAGGTGTGACAAACAAAAGGTTTTGTTTTAAGAAATGACGGTATTTTTTAATGTTCAGTCACAAACAAAGTAATCGAGCTCTGAAAGAGATCATGTAAACTTTGCTTGTGACCCAATATTATTTATACTTTAACGCTCTGCATGCTGGGTATTTTTTACCAGCAGACGTCATTTTGAAATATTTTTCTTCTGTTTCCGAGAAAACAGGATTTGACAATTCATGCAAATTGTCTCCATAGGAGACAATTTGCATGAGATGTCAAGACCTGTTCAGAATTTGACATTTCATGCAAATTTTGCATGAGATGGTAAGACCTGTTCAGATTTTGACATTTTATGCAAATTTTTGCATGAGATGTCAAGACCTGTTTTCCTGGAAAAGTAAGAAAAATATCAACAATTTGAAGTCTGCTGAATTAACCCAGAGCGTGGTAAAGGTAAATGGAAGCTAAAATTAAAGAACTGACAGCAACAGTGAGTCTCTGACTGAAGGCTGGGCTGTTTTATTTTGATTAAACTGTAAATGCCAGAAATTTAAGCAAACAGTGTAGACCCTGATCAGATGCCACTTTCTGTGTCATCTGATCTGGGTCTACACTGTTTGCCAATGTCCGAGTACAAACGCCCAGTCCAGATTTTACAGATAAAAAACTCTTTAACACACGGTGTTCTGACTGCATAGGTAGAAGAATAGTGTTGCTGTTGCTGTGAATAACAGTTACATGTCAGCGACACACCCCTGCCCATCGGGGCTTGAAGAAATAGATGGGCTGAATGATGCTTCCACGCAGTGCTGAAACCGATCGTTCTAGTAAACTGCTTAGAGGATCTAAGCCTGCCCAGGCAAATTGGTGCGGGTCGGACCATCCATGCTTATAAACCCTATTGGTTTCATTGGGCAACAGGCACTGAGATGCCATTTCATCTCAATGTCAGGTAAAAATCCCACAAAATTGGAAGCAACATCTCCAAAATGACCTATACAGTGTTGACGGGGACGTTAAACCTCAAATCATGTCAGCGATAGCCACATGGACTATTGCAGGCGGGAAGCTTCTGTGGTTAGTAACTTTGGGTTGACTGACAAACAATCAACCCACAAATCATCTTAAGTACTTAACCCACTGCATGCAGGAAACCCCTAAAGGGGTACCTTGGAAAACAGTGCAGGCCCAGATCAGATGCCTCAGAATGCGGCTTCTGATCAGGGCCTACACAGTTTGCTAACAGAATTTTCCATCAAAAATAGAATAAAAAAATAGGCCTGACAGCACGTGTGAGACGCCAAGTTCTGCATCGGAAGGTCAGGTGGTTTTTCTCCGGGTACTCCGGTTTTCGCCCACCTCTGATTAACGATCGGCTCGATATGAGTAAAATATGCTTGAAAGGGCCGTAAAACCCAAACCAAAAAAAAAAGGCCTGACAGCCCTTATGTGACAAATGAACCTGTCCAACAAAAAGCAATGGAAGAGTCCACTAGTATATAATGAGTTAAATCTATATCATATTTATGCACAATAACATATGTTGTGGGTACTCATTAGAAGCACCTTGCTAAGGCGCTTCTCATGAGTATATCCAAGCACAGCATGGTGAAGTTTAAAATATCTCAATGGATACGGAAGATATAGCACACTAAATTTTAAAAATAATGTATACCCCCGTAAACCCCAGTTTTCTCTTTATAATGTTGGGTTTAGTGGGATGCTCATTACACGATTTGTTAATTAGCCCCCGCCCATTGGGGCTTGAAGAAATAGATGGGCTGCATGATGCTTCCACGCAGAGCTGAAACCGACCCGCACACGAGTACTGGTAAACCGCTTAGAGGATCTAAGCCTGCCCAGGCAATGCAGTGCGAGTCGGCCTGTCCATGCTTATAAATCCTATTGGTTTCATTGGGCGGCAGGGCTTGAGATGTCATTTCATCTCAGTGTCGGGTAAAAGTCCCACAAAGTTGGAAGCAACGTCTCCAAAATGACCTTTACAGTGTTGACGGGGAAGTTAAACCTCAAATCAAACAAACAAACAATTTGTTAACATGATGACCAGCAGAAAGCCAAAAGGACAGCTACTTTCCCACAAAAATGGCCTCATGGCTATGTCTGATTTGTTATATACACAAAACAAGATTGGGCCCAGTTGTTCAAAGCAGTGTCCACTTAACGAGCTCATTAGTGGTAAAAATGTTAACTGTTCTAAAAAGTATATCTAATACCCTGGTATTTTTTGCTGGAAAAATGTGAGTACTGGTAGCCTTTGCAAATGCAAAGGTCACTCATATTTTTTTCAGCAAAAATGCAAAACAAAATGCGAATAGCCTCACATTTTTTCAGCAAAAATGCGAAGGTTTTCACATTTTTCCAGCAAAAATACCAGTTCATTAGCCATATCAAAGTGTTGAGTGATCAAAGTTAAATGATGTATTAACTAACGATATCATCATTAGCTTTGAGCCATTGGCCCTGGATCATTCCCCAAAAACTACGCCTTGTTTTCCACAGGTTAATTTTATCTAAAACTGTCCAAGGATCTGACTATACCCCCATTTCAGTGCATTTTTACAGAAACATGCTACCTGCTGCTCACCAGGAAGAAGGCCCATTGTCTCTTGCATGATATGTCATCACCCTTGCCTAGTACACCAAACTTGTGGCTTCTAGATTTTATAGTTCTTATTAACTCTTTGACTGGCCAATAATGGGGAGAAAGAATGAAAGAACCAATGAACAAGCAACCAGAGAAAGCCCATTGTCTATCACACTATCATTATGTACCACATTTGACGTTTCTAGATTTAAATAAAGTTCATGAGAAGAATTATACATTGGTTTATACAGGGAGAAAGAAGAATGAAAGAACAAATAAACAAATAAGCTAAGAAACGCCATTGTCTCTTACAGTACATAAGTCATCAGCACTGCATAGAATACCAAGTTTGAGGATTCTAGCTTTTACAAATCTTTGATGTCAAAATTTAACACCGGCCTAAATATAGGAAGAAGAATAAAAGAACTGGGGCCAGTTGTTCAAAACTAATGATGTCGTTAGTTAATGGGGCCAGTGGTTCAAAACTAACGATGTCGTTAGTTAATGTATTGTTAAAACTTTGATCATTTAATATGGCAAATATGCTTACATTTTTGCTGAAAAAATGTGAGCATCTTTTGCAGCTTACATTTTTTCAGCAAAAATACCAAACTTTTAGATACTGAACTTGTTAGAATAGTTAACAATAAGACCACTAACGAGCTCGTTAAGCTAACGATGCTTTGGACAACTGGCCCCAGATGATTGTATAAGCTGAGACAGCTCATTGTCTCTTATGTGGCACAAGTCATCAGGGTTGTATTATTTGTTAGGTCTGAGGTGTCTAGCTTTTGTATTTCCTGTCAAAAATAATTGGTTTCAATATATTTTACTACTATAGCATAACATCATTACAACATGTGACGAGTGAAGATACAATTTGGGATTAGAACAAAAGCACAAGTACTTGTATAGATGGAAGGACAGATGGACAAATGGATGTAAACCAGTACACCCTACACTTTTTTAAAGTAGAGGTATAAACACAGAAGACCCTCTCATTACAATAACACGACACTGAGACATAGTGCATTTTTTCACATCTCCAAAGTGGCTACTTTTCTCCTGAAAATCCATGAAATTTGTCTTATTTATGCTGCAAACATAGGTTGTGTGAGTTGGTTAGAACTGCTTTAATGAGGTGGTTCTAACGAGCACCCAAAACCTATTTTTGGTTGAGGTGGTTCTAACCAGCTCCCTCAACCTATGTTTTACAGCAGAAATAAGAACAAAACTGTACCCCCTTAAACCCCAGTTTTCTCTATATAAAGTGGGGTTTAGGAGTGGGGTTGGGTGTTTATTTCATGGACTTGTTTTTTCACGTGATGATAGGAGTTAAAAATTGCAAGGACGAATCTGCTTGATTGTGGGATTTTTTCCATTTTTTTTATGTTTAACAGCCCATTTAACACTATTTATGTCATATAGAGCTGCTAAGTTATTTGTTTGTTTGTTTTGAATGTAATGGCCTATTCAACACTATTTAGACCATTTTGCAATTTACACAACTACACTTTTCCTAGGCAGGCTTATACATAAGCAGTTAACCAGTACATTGCATATTTTTTCACTGGAAATTGACAACTACCCTTCTTGAATCAGAAGAAGGGAGAGAATGACTGCAGAAAAGATTTTATGATCAATCTAAATGGAAAATGTTGCAGACCCTGCAGGTATCCAATACCTCCTGGGGCCAGTTGTTCAAAACTAACGCTATCAGTAGTTAACGTATTGTTCAACCTATGATCATTTAATATGGGATATATACTATTTTTGAAGAAAAATTGTGAATGCAAAAGCTGCTCACATTTTTTCCAGCAAAAATAATGCTATATTTGATATTGTACTTGCTAGAACAGTTAACAATTTGACCACTAACATGCCTGTTAAGCTAATGATAATTTGAACAACTGGGCCCCGATTGCCAGTCAGGCTCTAACCAACAAAGCTATTGAGGCAAGCTGCTGCTTAATAAAGAAAGTAAAACTTTTCCTGGGAAGGCTTAAGACCTTTTAAGCTATTAATTAGTACAGTGCATGTTCTTCTGCCTGCAACTGATAAATGATCTAGAATCAACATGGCCCCCTGCCCATTGGGGATTGGAGAAATAGATTGGGCTCCATAGTTCTTCCACACAGAGCTGAAGCCTACAGCATGAGTACTGGTAAATCGCTTAGAATGTCTAGGCATGTCCAGGCAAGGTGGTGCGAGTCAGACCAACCGTGCATATAAACCCTAGGTTGATGGGAACGTTAAACTTCAAATCAATTTACAAAGAATCAGCAAAAGGGAGAGAACAACTGAAGAAACAACACAAAAACCTCTTCACAACACTGTTCGTTAAAACCAGGTTTGATTATAACTAGGTTTTAAGATGGATCCCAAAAATGTATAGATTATAAAGAAAAATGACCATAAATGGTCATTTTTCGAAAAAAATCTATATATATTTTTATTTGGATATAACACAATTTTTAAACTAACACAGTTTCTGCAGCGGTCACCATAAATAGTGTTATAAAGAGAATGTGGTGTATTCCATGATCAGTCCTCAAGACAGAATAATACAAGAGCCCAAGCTCTGCCCGGATGCACCATGCAAGCCTATCAATTTCTCCGAGCCCCAATGGGCAGGGAGCATTTGATCACCTGAGTAAAATCATCTGACTAAAACCATCAGGCCAGGCTGAATCCTATTCCAACCTCCAGACTGATACTATAATGATCCTTATTATTGGGACAGATAGGCCTAAGCAAACAGTTAAGACCCAGATCAGACTGCTCCTCAAGGAGCAGTCTGATCAGGGTCTACACTGTTTGCCAGTCCATCTGCACCTTTCAAACACCTTGCTGGATCGTGAAACAAATTTGTTAAAATTTTAGGAGAATTACAACAAGTACTCAAGGTGTCTAAAATTTGAGGATTTTTACAATAATCTTCAACACACTATACACCTAAACCTCTATATTGCACTGTTCATTATATCATGCTTTTTGGATATAACATAATTAAGATATAGATACCATAAAGGTATAGTTTGATTGATTATTTTGGGTTTAACAACAACGTCAAACCATGTAGGTCATTTTGTGTTGTCTTCCAGAGAAAAGAGGTAGAAGAGATAATAGAGATGAAAGTGACAGACAGAAGAATAAGAGGAAAATTAACAGAAGAGTAGATTGATTGATTGTTTTGGGTTTAACGTGTTGGTCATTTTGTGTCATCTCCCAGAGAAAGGGAGAAAAGAGATAGGAAGAGATAGTAGAGGAGATGAAAGTGAGGGACAGAAGATTAAGAGGAAAATTAATGGAAGTGTAGAGCCAGAAGAAATAACAACAGTCCCTCTCTACACTTACCTGCTGCAAGGACAGCTGGCCCTGTCCGACAGTAAGCCAATATCTGTTGGTCGCCCCAGTGATGCAGGTACATGTCACCTTTGCCTCAACCAACCACCCCACCATAAAGATATAGATTATACAGAAAGGTAAATATTTTTGTTCATATATAACAGGATTGTTCAACTGACACATATTCTACTTTAGACCTAAACAATAGTGTTTTAAACAAGTCTCCCTGCCCTACATCATAGTGTAGTTTATATTTTCTTGTCCTTTGGGATCATTGATTCCATTGTGGAATTTTGAAAATATTTGAGGGTCACGGATGAGGCCTATTTCGCCGAAACTAGCTAGTCTGGCCCAGAAAACATGCACACTCTATACTTTTTAGTTTTGTGGTATATTCCTTGTTGTCAAAGGATAACCCATTTTGATTTATAGAACATATTGGGTGAACTTTAAGATTAAAATCACTATGGTAAAAATTATCAATGTCTCACTTGTTAAAAAGGTATTAAATTATTTAACCCTTGAGATACAAAGAAAAACTACATCTGAAAATGTTGTCTGTTTGTGCCGTCTGCTGATTCTCCTTCTAAACTTATCAAAAATAATTTTGCACACAGGCAAACAGTATGGACCCTGATAAGACTACTCCTAGAAGGATTTTGTTTGTTTGTTTGATTTGAGGTTTAACGTCCCCGTCAACACTATAAAGGTCCTTTTGGAGATGTTGCTTCCAATTTTGTGGGACTTTTACCTGACATCTCAAGCCCTGCTGCCCAATGAAACCAATAGGGTTTATAAGCATGGACGGTCTGACTCTCACCGCTTTGCCTGGGCAGGCTCAGATCCTCTAAGCGGTTTACCAGTACTCGTGTCCAGGTCGGTTTCAACTCTGCGTGGAAGCATCATTCTTCAAGCCCCAATGGGCGGGGGCCGAGCTCCTAAAGGAGCAGCCTGATATAGGAGGAGTGTGATCTGTATCCACACTGTTGCAACAAAAATGACTAGTAAAGTAACCAGCAGACGAGATAGCAGACAACAAGTGTTGTGTTTGGTATCTTCAGGGTTAAGATATCTTTTTTCTTCTCTTCTTCTTTAATTCTTCGGTATCCCCCCTCTTCACCATTGTCCGCCACTTGTCCTTGAGTTGAACACTTGATCTACTGGTACCCAGATGGTCTCTAATCTCTGCCCACTTCCCAATGCCAAACACCAGGACGGCATCAAAGAACTCTTCCATTTCTTCTTGCGACCACTTCTGCCTCATTCCAGCACTGACTGTACCTGAAAATGCCAATAATGTCAAACCTGTATTAAGCAAGCGCCAAAGGGATAACCAAAATGTGCTTGCTTATGATAGGTGCTTGCCTAATACAGGTGAAATTTAACATATTTGCCTTTTTTGGGAACTGAATGCCTGCTCCCTGAGAGGTGTAAAATTTCCCACAAACTTACTCGCCCTTATTGTCTAAATTTTTCGTATAGGTGCTAAAAATGAAGAAAAAGTAAGGTCAGTTTTGAAAACCTTACTCGCCCTGCCTTAAAACTTACTCGCAAATGCGAGCAGGTGAGTGGAATTTTACACCCCTGTTGCTTAAGACAGGTTGCTTGCTTAATAGAGGTGGCCACTAAGACAGGTTTTACTGTATTTTCTGTATAAATCAGCTGATGTGATTCTAACAAATATCCACAACATTTCCTTCTTGGCGTATTAAATACAGTGGAACTTCGATGGCTCGAACATCGATGGCTCGTTTACCATGGCTGTGTCGAACCCATTCTTGGGCCCCTAGCGAAATATCCTCTACATAAGAAATAGTGGGGGATAATTAAGGAGATTTTAGTCTTTTATCTTGCAAATGTATGCTGTGTGTACTCATTAGAATTGCCTCAATGAGGCGATTCTAATGAGTACACACAGCATACATTTTCATTATAGAACATCAAAAAGATGTCTTATAGTATCTTGTAATGCCTCCTGACAGTAATCTCAGTGGCTCGAACTACCCCAGTCTCAAACAGATTTTCGAGGTCCCAAAGGTGTTCGAGCCATTGAAGTTCGGCTGTAATTACGATATTCTTGAATATCTCCATTAATAGTCTCATCCTTTGCAAAGGATTTTTGCCATTGAAATTGTTCTTAAAATGAGTTTTGTCCTCATATTGAATGTCCGTATTAAGGGGGTTGACTCTAGCTGCGGATTCATAAGTCATGTCCAACTTATTTGGACAAATAAAATCTAACATTGGACTCCATTGGAGATAGAGAAATCTAAACACCAAGGTTAATCCTTGTCCGGCTGAATAATTAATTTAGCTACACCCATTTCTTACTTTGAACCCATCAGATTACTTGATGTAATTTATTTCTACAAATTCACAAACTGAATGTCTATCAGTGTAGATCCTGATCAGATGGCTTCTTCAGAAGCCATCTGATCTGGAACTACACTGTTTGCAAAGGTAAGAGTTGTTGTGAACAGCAGGATAAGGATTAACATATATTGTCAGAAACAACATTTTATCTCATTTCTGACACTGTCCGTTGCCATGTGGATTTATATTTCTACTTTTGCATCAGGAATGGATGCTTTATTATTTTTCTTACCATTACGATAACGCATCCGTGCGACATAATGCATGTTTTCATGTCTCCAAAATGGCTACCTTTCTGATGAAAATCTGTCATACTTTTCTTATTTATACTGCAAACATAGGTTGTGTGGGTGCTCATTAGAACTGTTCTAATGAGTACCCACAACCTGTGTCTTGGAGGAGAAATAAGAAAAAATAATGTCTACCCCTTAAACGCCATATAAAGTGGGATTCTTTGGGGTGTTCATTCACAGATTTGTACACATGATGCAATAGCGAAAGAAAAAACCAAGAGGGCCATGATGGCCCTAAATTGCTCACCTGATCCATACTGTATAGATTAAATCTTAGGTACTCCACAACCTCTTTATAACACCATTGTTGGGGTCCAAAGCAAAAACAGTGTTACTTAAACAACCGTGTTATATCCAAACAAAAATGTATAGATTTTATAGAAAAATGACCATTTATGGTCAGTTTTCTGTATGATGTACACATTTTTGATTATACAGAAAAATGACCATTTATGGTCATTTTTCTATATAATCTATACATTTTTTGGATCCATCTTGAAACCATGTTATATCCTTAACCGTGTTATAATGAACCCTGTTATAATGAAGTTGTGGTGTAATATGAGGTGGAGTGGGGCAATTTTAGTTGATGGTGACAGATGGAACATTTCTGTGAAATCATTTCAAAACCAGTCCAACTGTTTAGAAGTCATTTTAAGGTTTTTATATTTTTAGCTCTGGTGGCGCAAAAGTATTTTGAGCAATTTTGTTAGAGGGTGACCCATGGAGCATTCCTATGAAACTGTTCCCTTTTAGAGAGAGAAGGCTTTTTAAGTGTTTCTATTTCATACAGAGGGGAACAATTTGAGCAATTCTGACAAATGGTTACCCAAAAGGGATTACTATGAAACCATTTCTAAAAAAATTTCCCTTGTTTAGGGGAAGTCATTTAAAGTTTTTTTTTTCCTTTTCTATTTTTAAGCACTGGCAGCCTCCTTGTTTAGCAGAGTGGAATCGTTTCAACAATATTGGAAGAAGGCTTCCCAAGTAAGAATCCTGTGAAATTACATGTGTATTTCAAAATCCATCCATCTGTTTAGGAGGAGAAGTCACAAGGACTAGAAGTTGGCTAAACTATTTTTCTATTTTTAGCTCTGGTGGTCACCCCTTTTTATCGATGCTTTATGGATGGAGCAATTTTGTTCGAGGATCACCAAGGAACGTTGCTTGAAATAATTTCAATATCCATCCACGAGTTTAAGAACAGGAGTCATTCAAATGTTTTCTATTTTTATCTCTGATAACCATCTTGTTAATTGGAGCAGAACAGTTTGAGTAATTCTGGTAGAGAATTTGAGTAATTCTGTTTGAGAAATTACGTTTGAGTAATTCTGGTAGTAATTCTGGTAATTCTTGTAAATTCTGTTCCTGCGAAATAATTTAAAAAATCCATCCACTGGTTTAGGAGGAGGTCATTTGAAGGTTTCTTTTCTATTTTTAGCTTTGGAAGCCATTTTGTTTATCGGAGAGCAGAAGGATTTGAGCAATTTCGGTAGAGGGTTACCCAAGGAACATTCCATTAAATTATTACAAAATCCATCCACTGGTTAAGCAGAAGAAGACGTTAAAAGATTTTTCTATTTAGAGTAAGTGTTTAAAGACTCATCCGAAAGTCTGGAGAAGCCCGGGATCGATCCTGCAACCCCTGGTTTACAAGGCGAGTAGTGTAACCACTACACCACTGAGGCTTCTATTTCTATTTAGAGCTCTGGCCACCATTTTATTCATACAAGCAGGATATTTTAAGCAATCCTGGTAGAGGGTCACCCAATGAATATTCCTGTTAAGATTGAAGACACCCCTTTTCACTGCCAAATTTCTACTTACAGACACTGATATCATCATCATCCCTGACATCTGATGAGGAACTTGTGTTTAAAGGTTCATGCCTATCTTCTCTGTTCACATTCTTCCTGTATTTGGGGGGACCAGGGGATGTGGGCTTTCCCATACTAGTTACCACCTCACTTGTCTTACGCTGCTTTGCTGGAGTTTGGTCAGATGTTGATGGAGTCTGTGAGTCTGGCAAGCTGAAATTCATAGGTACAGGAACCTTTGTATTAAGTGAATCTCTCACATATGCGGAATAAAAAAAAAACATATCTTCAGGGTTTCATGTAAGAATCAGAGAATCTGCCAATAGTCCTGCTGCAGCACTATTAGAGGAGCAGGAAACACAAAGGACCCGCGTTATAACGGCAGTATTTGTTCCCTATTATTGTGCCATTATAATGAATTTGTCGTTATAAAGAATCCCAGTTAGGAGTATCACATGTTATAAAAGGTTTTTGCCACATCACTACTCCAAGAAGACGTTTGTTAGAAGAGGCGATTCTAACAAATATCTATAACATTTGCTTCTTGAAGTATTGAATTACAAGAATCGTTCATGACTATGGATTCAATTTGGGCATTTCCAACACCAGGGAAGCCCACGTCACTCGGAATCAAGGCTAAGCCTTGAGCTAAGAATTTATTGAAATTGTCGTTAAAATGAGTTTTGCCATTATAACGACTGTCAGTATAAAGACGGTTGACTGTATTGTTGAAATATTTTGAATTCACGCTTTTCAGATAACATCACTGTAAGAGTTATTGACCCTTGATCACTATTTTTGCTGCTATACCTTCAATACTTCAGACATCAAGTGTTGTATAAGTTTCATTGAAGAAAGACCACAAAAATAAAGGTTGTTAAGCAAAATGCATTTAAAAATTTGTAAACCTAACAAGGGGTTATGAGTGATGGGCCCTTGGTCACAATTCTGCTTCTACACATCCTTATATTAGAGACCAATTGCAGTATAAGTTTCATTCATTTAAGTAGGAACACAAAAAATTCAAAATTTTGTAGTCAAGACACCACAGAATGACACAAACACGGAATGACATGGCAAATCCAGTATAGCCCCACTTTTTCAAATAGGCAGGCTAGGTAGGGATTTTTTTTTGACAAATATATTACTAGAAACTAGAAACATTGCTCAAGATTGGGATGAATAAAGGATTACGGTGGAAACAATTGTTGTGGGTACTTGTTAGAATTGCCTCAATGAGGTGATTCTAACGAGTACCCACAACATATGTTTCTGATATAAATTAAGGAAAAATATCCTTAAATTATCCTAAGTATTCCTCCTTATTTGGAACTATTTAGAAATACACAAATTTAGTCCAAAAGAGCCCAATGAGCCACAAAAAATCATAAGATGAACTTTTTTCATTAGGTCATTTTGGAGACCTTGCTTACAATTTTGTGGGACTATTAGCCAGTAATGAGATCAAATGACATCTTCAATCTCTGCTGCCCAATGAAACCAATAGGGTTTATATGCATGGATGGCACAGCCCAGTCCTGATTTTACTGGTTACCTAGTGTTTTAAATGTCACTTGGAGAAGATTGGTGCTGCTAAAATTAACCGCTACCTGGATTTTGTACATGGTCAGTGACAGTCATGTGGACAATGGCAGGCTGGAGCTTTTCTGTGGTTAACTTTGGGTTGACTGATAAATAATCAACCCAAAAATGCCAAACAGTACAGGGTTCGACATTAACCCAAGACCGATGGACATTGTCTAGTGGAAACCTGGTCAGGTCTAGTAAGGTCAGTGGCTGGCTGGTCCGAATGGTCCAGTTGAAAATCTGCCACCAAAGTTATTAAAATCCCTGTTTTAAACATTTATCATAAAATTAGTTTGCGTTTTCAGTTTGTTGCAGAAGATTTGCCATCTGTGTAGATAAATAATAATAGAAATAATCTGATTACTGCAGAACTAATGTACATTTATCACTTCAGTATGATTTTCATCATTTCTTTGGTCCAGCTGAACTTAGATCAGGTCCAGTGTATCCCAAGAGTTACAGGACCACCTTGTACACCTATTAAAAAGTTTATGTTGAACCCTGCAGTAAAAACAAGAAAGCTCTCAATATCCTGTATCTATTTACTTACACTCTTTTTTGTTTTGATGTTTTCTCTGGTCCTTCCAAATCTGCAAAAAGAAATAGAAATTTAACCCTTGTCCTGCTGAATATATTAATTTTGGAAATTCTGTCTATTAACCAATCAAATTACTTTGTATGATAAATTTGTTCAATTCACAAACTGAATGACAAATAGTGTAGATCATGATCAGATGGCTTCTGTAGAAGCCATCTGATCTGGATCTACACTATTTGCAAATGAGTGATCAGTTATTAGGGTTTTATCGACACGTCAGCCCTTAAGCTTGTTGGTCATTTTGTGTTGTTTCTCAGAGAAAAGGAGAAAAGAGATAGTAGAGAAGATGAAAGTGAGGGACAGGAGAGACAGTGGAAAATGAACAGAAGTGTAGAAACAGGAAAACAACAACACTCCTCCTTTATCCTTATAATTACCTGCTGCAATGACAGTAGGCCTTGCTCAACTGTTAAAGGCATTTATTCTTAGACAGTAGGACATACTGTGTGTTCATAATTGTTTTATTGCCCCCCTGTGATATACTGTCTATAGCAGATCAAAGGCGGCCTTTAATATGGTGATTAGTAGCTCCTGTTGAATCCTCTGACTGAGGCACTAAAGAGGAAAATCAAAAAGGTACACTGTAGTTAACAGTTAGTCAATTATTGATTTTCCCCAAGAAGGCCCCTGTCCTGTTGCAGACAGAGGACTTCTCTTTAGTCAGCATTGAGGGCTACATAATATTATGTAATGAAATGATAGTCCACAATAATCAAGAACAAATGCCTTTAAGCCAATATCAGTTTGACTCCCCAGTGATGCCTGATACAAATCCACTTTGCCTCACCCAACAACCTCAACACTGTTTGCAAAAGAAGGGGTTGTCGTGTTCAGTAGTGATAAGCCAAAGGATCACTGAGTGGCAATGGATTGTGCGCTGTCACAAATCCTCATGCTTTCTCCACAGAGGAGCCAACTGTAACATTGCTCTTGCACACCAAAATCATGTAAGGAAGCAATGTGCCAAAATTTGGTTGCAGTCCATTCAATAGTCTAGGAGAAGATAGGGTGATGGATAATTCAACCTCTGACCACAGTGACATTCACAGAATGATCAGGCTGCAAATCCCACCCTGTCTGGCCATCGTTTTCACTAATCTCTCACTGTATAGTCTGGAGGCTATAATATGATGTTATTAATCAAGTAATTTCGCATTGGCCCAGTTACAGGTCCAAGGTCTGCTGTACTGGCCCAAGGCCGAGGCCAATACAGCAGACCTCGGATCTGTAATTTGGCCAATACAAAATTACTTTATTGATGATATTTTATTAATAGACACAATTAAAAAAACGTAATTATTAATTGACTATCCTGTATTATTCGGAGGTGTTAATACAGATGACCTCCGATCAATACAGGATAGTCAATTAATAAAAGCCAGTATTCAAGAACGTAGCTCCAGCTAAGGTTGAGTAAGAAGGATGACTAAGCCATGTCCTGCTGAATAAATTAATTCTACCACACCAGCTGTTGACTATCAACCAATTGGAGTATGCACTTGATGTGATCTATGCCTATAAATACACCAACTGAAGGACAAACAATGAAGAACCAGGTCAGCTGGCTTCTCTAGAAGCCGAAGCCATCTGACTTGGATCTTCACTGTTTGTAATTTTAGAACCTGTCCTGTTTAGTAGGACAAATAAGAAATAAATTTAAACAATTCCTTTTAAAAACGTCTGTTGTGAGTACTTGTTAGAACAGCATCATTGACATGATTCTAAAGGGTAACCACACCAAATGTTTAAATGGAGATTTTTTAATTGGTTTAGATTTTACAGCTCCTTGAAGATTATTTCACTTATTTAGAGTCCTTTAATCAGAGTCCAAGACTGCCTGTCTCCAGTCGTTCAAATATAATGATACCGTTGATCATTTAAATGTGGATAATAAATCAACATTTTTGATAAAAAATGTAACTACAAATGCGAAAGCTATACACACAAGCAAATGCAAAAGCTACTCACATTTTTCAAGCAACAATTAAAAGTATTTTACACTGTGCTTGTTGGAACAGTTAATGATTTGACCATAAAAGAGCTTGTTAAGTTAACGATGCTTTGAACAACTGGGCCCACGTGTACTGATTCCATTCTTGACCCAATGTAAGCCCATGCCCAGTAACATTTCAACCGAATGGTTTTGCCTGTTTAAATAATTTGTTGCACCCTTGGTTGTTTGACCAAGAGAACTTACCTTGTCCACTAGGTGAATCCATCTGTTTACTTGGTTTTGAACCACTTTGTTTCTGGGGTGATGTCTGTTTCTGGGGTGATGCAGGTTTGTGTGGTGATGCAGGTTTCTGAGGTGATGCAGGCTTCTGAGGTGATGCAGGCTTCTGGGGTGATGCAGGTTTCTGGGGTGATGCAGGTTTCTTGGGTGACGAAGTGCTACCAAACAATTTGCTTGTATTCTGAAAGAGAAGTAATTAATCTTCACCATGCTGACCCTAGATGTTTGTTTGATTTGCGGTTTTGCGTGGGCAGGCTTAGATCCGCTAAGCGGTATACCAGTACTTGTGTGCAGGTCGGTTTTAGCTCTGCATGGAAGCATCATGAAGCCCATCTATTTCTTCAAGCACCGATGGGCGGGGCTAGACCAAGATGTAAACCTTTTCATTCTGCTTCTGAGTCCATGGTTTTTGTTTGATCAGGGGTTTAACATCCTCGTCAACACTATATAGGTCATTTTGGAGACATTGCTTCCAATTTTGTGAGACTTTTACCCGACAATTAGATGAAATGACATTTCAAGTCCTGTCCCACAATGAAACCAAAAGAGTTTATATGCATGGGCTGTCTGACTCCGACATCCTTTGCCTGGGCAGGCTTAGACCTACTAAGCAGTTTACCAGAACGGATGTGCGCGGTCGGTTTCAGCTCTGTGTGGAAGCACTGTGCAGCCCAATCTTTTTCTCCAAGCCCCGATGGGCGGGGGCAATCTGAATCCATGGTAACTACTGAAATCATACATTACAGTGGCTGAAAAATAAGGGGGAGTGTAGCATATTGAATACTGTAAAACACTTAAATTTGGCGACAGCAAATTTTGGCGGTGTTTATAAGTAGACTTTTTTGCGGATTTTTATTTTAGCGGATTTTCAATTTCAGAAATAAAAAACAAAATCTGGGATTTTTAACGTAGGCTAGTGTGTCTTAGGCATTCAGATCCTACACGGTGCTTTGCAAGTCATACACTGCGATTTTAAACTGTTTTTCACACTGCACAGTTCTTGTTGTTTGGGTGAATACAAATCAGTCCTAATGTTATTTAATTACTCAATAAAACAAGTTATAATTAGTTGTAGTTTTCTTTCTTGCAATCACTCTTTAGCTACTCAAAATGTCGGACTTGGTGTAATCACATACAAATCCGCCAATCAATTACCAATTATACATGAAATTTTGACAATTACTGTCAAGATGTAATTGCTTTTATTCATTCCTGCACGCTAAATGTCTTAATAATTGACATGTTAAGCAATGAGAAAGACTTGATAAATTATCTTTTACTCTGGTTGGATAGCATAACTTTTAGCTACGCTCCCTAACAGTATGCTCTACTTCTAGAAAGTAAATACATTTTTTCTTTCGTATTACGGATAATGCCCTTGGCTGAGTGACGTTTTATTTCCCTTTATCATTCTTGCGATGTGTATTGGGAATAGAATTTTTGCCATTTTGATATACACTGTTTGATCTTTATTGACGGTTTTAAATTTTGGCATCTTTTTCCTTGACCGCCAATAGCGCCAATATAAAATGACCACGAAATATAAGTGTTTTACAGTATTCAGCATGTTGAGGATTAAAGTAAAAGAAAACACTGGCATCATATCTTCTGCAACTTTGTCTGATTTTGAAAGGAAGCCAATTTTGTTACGTCTTGTTTGCTTCCCTGAAACAGAAGCCCCTCCAGGACTCAACTGAACCTACTCCTTAGTCTTATCTGTAATCAAAGTCCCTACAGGACTCAATTGAGACCTACTAAAAAATCTGTCCTTTAATCTGAGATCCTCCAGGGCTCCTATTCCTGAATCTTTCCTGTAATCATAGCCCAACCTGCAACATCTCCAAGAGGAGATCTGTATCGGTAAGAACTGACCTCGGAAGCTCAGTTAAAAGCACATCTGTCTGGTGATCTGAAGATTGTGAAGTTAGATACCTGACAGGTCAGCAGCGTTCTTTATTGGACATTGATCATGAAATCTTTTCTACTTTCATTCTATCCTTTCCACTGATTCAAAAAGGACAGTTGCTAGTTTCTGGCAAATGAATGTACACTGTAGTGGGTAACTGCTTATGTAATAGCATGCCATGAAAAAATGTGATTAAGTTAATGACCAACATGATATGACCTATATAGTGTTCACAAGGTAGTTAAACTCCAAAAAAAACAAGGCACCGCAAGCTTAGCATCACCTCACACCTGCATACCATTCATCAACATGAAGGTTTGAAGCTTCTACGATGATAACTGTGTGTTCTATCCTGTTCATAAGGTTTTTAAGGTCAAGTCGACCTCTGACCCCAGACCTTTAAAGTCAATAGGGTTCATCATCTCTCCATGTGGAACATTTGTGGAAGGTTTGAAGCTTCTCCAATGATAACTGGGACTTTTTTTAGGTCAAGTTCATTGTGACCTTGACCTTTGACCCAGAAAATCAATAGGGTTCATCGTCTTTCCATGGGAAACATTTGTGAAAGGTTTGAACCTTCTATGAGAATAACTGTGTCTTCTATCCTGTTCACAAGGTTTTTAAGGTCAAGTTCATTGTGACCTTGACCTTTGACCTTGAAAACCAATAGGGTTCATCGTCTTTCCATGGGGAATATCTGTGGAAGGTTTGAACCTTCTACAAGGGTAACTGTGTCTTCTATCCTGTTCAAAAGGCTTTTAAGGTCAAGTTCATTGTAACCTTGACCTCTGACACTTGACCTTGAAAATCAATAGGGTTCTTCGTCTTTCCATGGGGCATTTGCGGAAGGTTTGAAGATTCTAGGATGATCTGCTTGTCTTCTATCCTGTTCACAAAGTTTTTAATGTCAAGGCCATTGTGACGTTGACCTTTGATCCTTGAACTTGAAAATCAACAGGGGTCATCGTCTTTCCATGGGGAACATTTGTGGAAGGTTTGAAGCTTCTACGATGAAAACTTTGTCTTCTATCGTGTTCACAACGTTCTGGATGGACACACACACACAAACACACACAGAGACCCACAGCACCGATGCTATATCCCCGTCACAACGTTGTTGCGAGAGGATAAAAACAGAATATCAATAAGCGAAACAAGATTTTTTTTTATTGTGTTTCCTCCTTGAAAGTAACTATTACCCAAAATGTAATTAACCCTTAAGACGCCGACAAAAACTACATCTGAAAATGTCGTCTGCTGAATTTTTTGCAAACTTTTTAAAAAATATTTTTGCATACAGGCAAACAGTGTGGGTCCAGATCAGACTGCTCCTATAGGAGCAGTCTGATCTGGGTCCACACTGTTTGCAAAAAATTACTTCCAGGTAACTGGCAGACGGAAAAGCAGACAACAATTGTCGTGATTGGCATATTATTGGTTAAACTAACTGTTACATACATTATTCCACAGCTTTCTGAGATGTCGATCTGGGGTAGAAACATTTCTATCTTTCTTGTCCCTTGATTTCTCTAACACCTCACTTGACACACGCCTATAATAAAATACAGCAAATTTTTTATATAAAGACCAGCCAAAACTGTTAGTTTGTGTTTGTGGTTTACATCCCAATCAACACTATTTAGGTCATTTTGGAGACACTGCTTCTGATTTTGTGGGACTTTTACTCAACATTGAGATGAAATGACATCTCATGCCCTACTTCCCAAAGAAACTGCTAGGGTTTTGTTTGTTTGTTTGATTTGAGGTTTAACATCCCCGTGAACACTGTATAGGTCCTTTTGGAGACGCTGCTTCCAATTCAATGGGACTTTTACCCGACTTTGAGATGAAATGACATCTCAAGCCCTGTCGACCAATAAAACCAATAGGGTTTATAAGCATGGATGGTCAGACTAGCATCGCTTTGCCTGGGCAGGCCTAGATCCTCTAAGTGGTTTACCAGTACTTGTGTGCGGTTGGTTTCAGCTCTGCGTGGAAGCATCATGCAGCCCATCTATTTCTTCAGGCCCCGATGGGCGGGGACCTAAACCGCTAGGGTTTAATGAGCTGTCTGAGTAGCACAACTTTTCCTGGGCAGGCTCAGACCTTCTAAGCAGTTTAGCAGTACTCAAGCTTGGTCAGGGTTTCAGCTCAGCACAAAAGCATCATGCAGACAAATGTATTTCTCCACGACCACTTTTGAACAGTCTTATAGGAATTTTACTGTAGAAATCAGCTATAATATCAGCAGAGATTATATGAACCTCAATCACAAGAAAACATGTCTTCATGGCTGGCAACCAGGGGCCAGTTGTCCAAAGTATCATTAGCTTAACGAGCTTGTTAGTGGTCAAATTGTAAAATGTTCTAGCAAGTACAATATCTAATATAGTATTACATGTACTTTTGTTGACAAAATGAGAGCAGATTTTGCATTTGCAAAAGCTGCTCAAATTTTTTCAGCAAAAATATTAGCATATTTGCCATATTTTCTAGATACACCACAACCTCATTAAAACACGGTTCGTTATAACATGGTTTTGGATATAACACGGGTTCAAGAGGTATCCCAAAAATGTATAGATTATATAGAAAAATGACCATAAATGGTCATTTGTCTATATAATCTATACATTTTTGTTTGGATATAACACGGTTGTTTAACCAACACGGTTTCCGCTTTGGACCCCATTAATAGTGTTAAAAGAGGTTGTGGTGTATAAGCACATGTTCCATATTTCCTATAAGTAAGTTACCTGGATTTCTTACATATCAGTGACAGTCATGTGGACTTTGGAACTGAAGAGTTTTTATGCTTAGTAACTTTGGGATGACTGATAAACAAAAATGTATTTTCTTTCTTTCTACTGATACTGGGATCGGTCACATTTGGCCATCACTCGCAGGTGAACATTACAAACAGGATAAAAGCCTATACAGTAACCATGTGATTACGGTAGGGTTCTTTAACCTGTACAGGGGATGGTTCTCCCTGCATAGGGGGGCCTCCAGTTAACATCCCGATCCAAAGTACGATGCACTTTATGACATTCATCCCTGCAAATGATGACAAATGAGCGTGTTCGGACACCAAAATTTTATCGCAGCTGTCGGGGATCAAACCTGGGAACTCTAGCATCAGAGGCAAGTGCACTAACCACTGAGCTATCATGTGAATTGACCTTAAAAGGATAGAGAAGAATGTGGAGGAAGAGACTGAAAGCTGAGAAACAGAAAACAAGAGGACCATGATGGCCCTGTATTGCTCACTCCCTGTATTGCTCACTTGATGCACTGCTCAAAAAATATTTCAGCCATATCACTGCCAGTTTAAATACATGTATACCACATTAACATCGTCATACATGGGAATTCAGCAAGGCACTAATACCCGAATGAGACCCACATTCAGCAGAGAACTTATGCCCAAAAAACCCTCATGCATGGGTATCAGCATGGAACTGATACCCCACTGAGACCTGCATTCAGCACAGAACGTCTGCCCAAATGAAACCTACATACGCAGATACCCCAAGGAACTGGTGCGGATATAAACCCATAAAATGTCAATCACGACAATTGTCGTCTGCTTTGTCGTCTGCCAATTACTTTAAAAGTAATTTTGGCAAACAGTGTGAACAGTCTGATCTGGGTCCGCACTGTTTGCCTGGATGCAAAAAATTTTTTTTTTAAAAGTTTTCAAGAAGATTCAGCAGAGGACATAAGCAGACAACATTTTCAGATGTAGTTTTTCTCAGCATTTTAAAGGTTAAAAGGGAACTTGAGAGAATATGTGGAAACGAACAAAATGTAGGACTACCATATTTAACCAAAATACATGTATTTAGATACCTCACCTCATTACCATACTTGTTTTAAAATGAGAAGAAAAACAATGAACTAGTTTATGTTTTGTCCAAAAATAGTTGGATGAGTGGCAAACAGTGTAGACCCAGATGAGATGCCGCATTATGTTTGCTCAGGCCTGGCTGTCCAAATACATATAATAAATATTGTAATACGATGTCTTTTTTTTAGATGTTCTACTGTACATACTTCCTGTTGTCTGCATTGTTAGTCACGTTTCCTTCTTCACCGAGGATACCATCACCAATTTCACTTAAACTGCCACCTTGTATCAATAAATTTCTTGCAGCCTGAAAGTTAATTAAACAGAAGTAACAGGGGATTTGTTGAAAGAGCTTCGTCTGCTCTAATGTAAAATACTGTGCAGTGGATTCTGATGTCAATTTTTTTTTTTTTTTGTACATCAGAATGCACTTGCACAGTATTTTCATGGTTTCATTGGGTGACAGGGCTGGAATTGTCATTTCATCTCGATGTCAATAAAAGTCCCACAAAATTGGAAGCAATGTCTCCAAAATGACCTATACAGTGTTGATGGGGACGTTAAACCTCAAATCATACAAACGAAATGAAATCAATAAGTCCATGCCCATGTTGCACATTTCAGTACTGGTCATGAACAGACTCAATAAAACCAAGTCTGCTATTTTCATTTATTTGGTGTATTCTTTGCGTCCAAAGGATCCAACTATTCAGAACTTGTTTATATTTTGGCAGATTTTTTAAGTAAAAAAAAAACTTCTGTGATTTCTGACATAGCCCTGTGTTTCTTATGCATGCAAGTTCTACACAGTAAGTTGCAAGTCAAACACAGTGATTTTCAACTGTTTTCCACATCATTTTTCTTGGTGAAACTGGACGATGGAAGAAACCGGTAAATACATGTATATCCTGCTAATGTAGTCTGCATTCTGCTATATCAGTAATAAAATATAATGCTTACCTTTCTAAACCTACAATATCTGTTCTATAGTTAATACTTTTTTGTATTCCATTTATGATTCATCCAATTTGTTAGCGTGGCAACCCATTCTTAATAATCCCAGTGTTGAAGACGATTGTCTGTCCGGAGGTGTGTCACTTTCCTCTTATCTGATTGGTTTACCCTACCTACTGATCTCACAATTAAAGCCCCCAATCAATTACCAATTGTGCCCGCAATTTTTGACAATTACTGTTAAGGTGTATTTTCTTTTATTCAGCCCTCTGCAGAGCCGTCTCATGGCCAGATTGCAATCTTACTTTTTCAAGTGCCCTTACATAGCTATATAACCCCAAATAAGAGGAGGTATCAAAATATTATTTTTCTTATTATTTTGATTCTTGACGGTCAACCTGGGCTCATATTCCCCGCCCGAGAGCAATATTTGCCTGGAGCGGTTAGGTGAGGCCAAATTGCTTTCAGGCGGGGAGTATGAGGCCATGTTCCCCATCAAGAATCAAAATAAGGAATTTGTTATACTGCAAAGATATTGCATGACATTTTGTACATCATTTCAATGTTTTCTTTTATAGCGGACATTGTGAGAAGTAGATTTTAATATGTGTCATCATTAAATGTGCATTCTGCATGCACTACGTTGATCACGGACTTCAGTGAGAAAATGTTTACGTCATGTTAAAATGAGAGTTTTACAACAAAAAAAAAAATGAAATAAAATACCGAATGACTGAAAGACAATCAAAATTTTTTTGTGGGTATAAGAATTATTTTGCTTATATTCTTTATCAACTGCAGTAAATCCAAGATGGTGAACATCGCAATTCAGCAAAGGCAAGCACAAGAGTTTTTGTTTGTTTGATTTGAGGTTTTACATCCCCGTCAACACTGTGAAGGTCATTTTGGAGACTTTGCTTCCAATTTTGTGTGACTTTTACCTGACATTGAGACGAAATGACATCTCAAGCCCTGCTGCCCAATGAAACCGATAGGGTTTATAAGCATGGATGGGCCAACTCGCACCGCTTTGCCTGGGCAGGCTTAGATCCTCTAAGCTGTTTACCGGTACCCGTGTGCGGTCAGTTTCAGCTCTGCAGCCCATCTATTTCTTCAAGCCCCGATTGGCAGGGGCCAACAAATTGGGGTACATAAAACCGCTTGCTCTTCTTACCTCATACAACATAGGTGTGGCAAAATGCCGCTGTACTTTCTCGAGATATTTCAGCATGGTGTTTAGGAAATCACTGTATTTATAATCTTTCAGGTACTGGTGGTCTGTATTTTTCTCATGAAGCAACATACGCATATTCTCTAGGATCTACAAGAAAGCAATATGGCAGATAAAACTACTATAAATTCACATCCCCACCTCACCCCCCCTTTCCTTATTACAGTAAAATTCCTTAATTAAGACCACCTTTGGGACTGTTCAAAATTGGTCTTTAAGACCACTTTTGAACAGTCCCAAAGGTGGTCTCTGTCCAGAGGACAATGAATGCAGAAAACACAAAGAAAGAATACTGCAACCTACTAAATAAGCTTTTTATAGCAGAATTAAGACTTAATTTTAGGTGGCCTTAATAGCGAATTTTACTGTATAAATATATAATTAAAAATGCCTCTGTTCCCTAAAAGGGCCATATAAATCCATATTGTTCAAACCCTCATTGTCTGTTCTTCCAAGTATAAATAATACGATTACTACCCTTTTACAGCTGCAACATCCTATTCATTCAAACAAGAAATATCTTTAAAAAAGATATGCGGCGTAGATTTAATTGGAAGGTTGTTTAGAAATATGAGCTACAATAGTGACAGCAACAGTTGTCTAGCTATGAACTGGTTTACTGTATTCAAACAATTAAGATGTCACGCGAGGTAAAATAGCTTTGCAGAGGGCGGTGTCCCGCCTGTTTGAGCTAAGGTCAATGTAAAAGGTCAAGGTTAAAAACATGACCTCATTTCATTTATGATCTCAAGTATATGCACAACAAATAAGAAAACTTTATCATTTACTATTTTTGATCACAAATTCTAGAGTTAACATTTAGGGTTGTCGCCATGGTGAACGTTAACGCATAGACGGACGAACAAACGGACGAGCAGACAAACGGACGGAAACTTGATATTATGTGCACCTAACTAAAACTCAAATTACACTTATTCCTTTTCAGAATTGATATAACATTAATGATATTCGAAAATGTCCATTTTGTGTTAAAATGGAGGACATAAAGTATGCTGAAGACAAATGATACACTGCAACTTTTATTGGGCATACATTGTAAATTAAACATCTGTCAATTTGTAATGCGATTATTACATTTTTTGTCATGCTATATCTCTTTATTGGTTTCATTGGGCAACAGGGCTTGAGGTGTCATTTTATCTCAATGTCGGGTAAAAGTTCCACAAACTTAGAAGCAAAGTCTCCAAAATTACCTACACAGTGTCGATGGGAACGTTAAACCTCAAATCAAACAAACAATTCCTTTCGCAGAAAATTCTGAGGTCTCTGGTTCGATCCCGGGCCGCGACATACCAAAGTCGTTAAAAATGGTACTAGCTGCTCCTCGCTTGGCACTCAGATTTACGGGGTAGAGCTAGGACTGGTCGATCCAGTGTCAGGATAATGTGACTGGGTGTGGTATCATGTAATGTGTCTGGGACATGATACTTCAGTGAGGCAGCACTATAAACGTGAGCATTGAGCTCCCTGTCGCAACCAGACATTGTCGTGATATGACTGAAAAATTGTTGAAAGCGACGTTAAACCCGAATTCACACACACATTTCGCAGAAAATTCTTCCTTTCGCTATATAGACCAACCACGTGAAATTAGGTCAAAATAGCTATTCACCGCAGTAGTTTCAGAATTCACTCGAAACACAATTATACATATGACGTATGGTCATCAAAGGACAAGACGGTGAGCAAGCCGAAACTGTATAAATTTTTCATTCATGTCTCACATAAAAAAATGAAACATTTCCTAGTTTAAAACTTCGGCAAACTGTCGTGTTTTTTTAGTAGATTTATTTATGCAAATCATTGACCAATGAAATGGTCATCTCCTTGGACATGTGGTTTTATTGACCAATGGAATAACGAAAAATGTAGGACAAAAGCAAAACCATAACGGCTACGCCGTAATAAAAAAGATTTCCTGATTGTCAGATCGAGTGAGTGAGTGTTTGAGTTTTACGTCCCACCAACAGCTAAGGTCATACGGAGACCAGACCTCAGTCTAAAGACTTATCCGAAAGTCTGGAGAAGTCCGGATTCGATCCTACGATCCCTGGTTTACAAGGGGAGAAGCATAACCACTACATCACAGAGGCTTCTTATTGTCGATCTGATTGAAAGATCTGGATTAACCTCCGTGTCTTTGATGGCCAGAATATGCACTGGTTGTCACATATCACTGAGAAGATGAGTCAGTAATGTCTGATGGTAAAGTGTGCGAACTTTGCACCTGTGACCTCCAAACAGTACAGTGCCTGATGTAAATTTCAACAATTATCAACATAACACAATATTTTGTACTGTTGTTGATGGTACTGTACCAACGAATCAATAATCATCACTGACCAGTGGGTGTGCTCTTGATCTAGTACAGTGAACCCTTCGATTGTCAAAATATTTCAGATAAAGAAACTTGTTGGTGCCTGATGCTCTGTCTCTGGTCGGGCTCATCGGAGTCTAACTGTTGGTTTTCTTTTGCTCCAGCATTTCAGTGGTTTCTTGCTGTCGAGTCCTCACCGTTGTCTCACCTCTGTGGTTCTTTGATTTCTGTGTTCACGGAGATGTTGCACTGATGAGTTAGGAGGCCTTCATGCGGACGGAACAAATTATTTGTCTAAATCCCGACGGAAGTAAGGGCGAGGATTGTGGCCACGTAAAATCGATTTAAGCCCCCCAGTGGAAATCTTCCACTGACCGTTCCAAGGCAGCTCTTCTGTGGCGATTTATTTATGTTGTTGTTTGTTACTTACTGTGTGTATCACTTGTGTCTTTTAATTTTGGATGGCCATATGGCCATTTTGTGGGAAAGTAACTGTCCATATGGCCTTCCTTTGTTTAGGTTTCCATTATGGTCTGGTCGCTTAATGTTTGTATTTCTTTCCCTTTGGTGTCTTTTATGGATGGAGTAAGTTAATTGTATCAATTCCTGATCTTTGTTTTACTTCAACTTTGTTTGCTGTTCATATCTTTGTTCTTTACATAGAAAAAAAAAACATTTTACAACAGTGTCAGGAATTGAATGTTGCAGCTGACAGGTATTATATTTTTGCCTTTTGAAGCAGATGAAGGTTTTAAGAGACATTAACTAATGATGTCATATAATTTGAAAACCTGGGCCAGTATAAATAGACAGAGATAGTTACCGTAATGATCCTAAGTATTGGGACAGCTTGGCCTAAGCAAACAGTGCAGACCCAGATCAGACTGCTCCTGAAGGAGCAGTCTGATCAGGGTCTACACTGTTTGCCATTCCATCTGCACCATTTGACTCCTTGCTGGATCATGAAACAACGTTAAAATTTTAAGAGAATTACAGCAAGTCCTCAAGGTGTCCGAATTTTTAGGATTTATACAGTAACAGATATCATGTACATGTACACAAAGTATATTTTCCATGAATTTGAAGTTCCAAATCCCAATTTGACTGATGATGCACTGATTGTTTCAAGAGTTAACTGACACAGTCAAGCTGAGTCAACACTATTTTAGGTCATACTGAGCTGACGGCCCCCGCCCAACGGGGCTTGAAGAAATAAAAAGGCTGCATGATGCTTCCACGCAGAGCTGAATCCAGCCCGCACACGAGTACTGGTAAACCGTTTAGAGGATATAAGCCTGCCCAGGCAATGCGGTGCAAGTCAGACCGTCCATGCTTATAAACCCTATTGGTTTCATTGGGCGACAGGGCTTGAGATGTCATTTCATCTCAATGTCAGACAAAAGTCCCACAAAATTGGAAGCAACGTCTCCAAAATGACCTACATAGTGTTGACGGGGATGTTAAACATCAAATCAAACAAAAACAAAAATATTGAGCTGGTCAGTTTACATGTACATACATGTACATGTAATAGCGAAATTTTTCTTGAGTCTAAGCACGCCCAGAAAAACCCATTTAGTACCAGAAACCCCACTTCGGGTACCCTGGCAAACAGTGCAGGCCAAAATCAGGGCCTACACTGTTTGCAAAAGGTTCAGCCATTTTCGAAATAAATTTTGAAGAAAACACAACCTGACACCCCTGTGGCCCCCGCCCATAGGGGCTTGAAGAAATATATGGGCTGCATGATGCTTCCACGCAGAGCTGAATCCGGCCCACACACTAGTACTGGTAAACCGCTTAGAGGATCTAAGCCTGTCCAGGAACCGCGGTGCGAGGCGGACCGTCCATGCTAATAAACCCTATTGGTCTCATTGGGCGGCAGGGCTTGAGATGTCATTTCATCTCAATGTCGGGTAAAAGTCCCACAAAATTGGAAGCAACGTCTCCGAAATGACTTGTACAGTGTTGACGGGGACGTTAAACCTCAAATCAAACAAACAAACAACCTGACACCCCTAAATGTTGAAATGGACTCCTGCTATATATAAGGACAAAGATTCCATTTGGTACAAAAAGGGTTAAAGAATCACAACAGCTCACAATGAGTACTTTGTGCTCAGGTGTACTCAGATGAGCCAAGAAAGTAAAAAAAAAACCTCGGGGTCGGCGTCTCACCCATAGCTCCAAATAAGGCACTTTTTCATCAGGAGAGAAATTTTTTTTTTCTTATTTCTGCATGAAAACCTATGTTGTTGGTACTCATTAGAAGCGCCTCCCCAGTACCAACAACGTATGTGCTTGGGCAGAAATAAGAAATATAATACATGTGGATACCCCCTCTTATCTGGGGCTATGCTCACCTTATCTTTTCTTTCTCTCTTTGGCCAGAGTCTGTTACACACCTCTCGTCCCAGATCAAATTTACCTTCTCGGCAACATACCATGACTGCCTACAGAAAAAATTAACATCAATGACTTTTACATACATGTATGTATATACATATACACAAACAGAGAACAGGCAAAATAAAAGTTTATCATTTGACGTCGGGTCTGAGAGTGTAATAACGCCATGTAATATTTTCGATAATCCACTAGTGGATTAAATATGCAAATTAGTTAAACACATTCTGTAACGTTACTCGTACAACGTCCTTAATGACGTCGCGTTTACTAATGGCGGAAAATTGACATTTTTGTAAAACAATCGTGAATAAAATGCGTTTTACTATGAAATGTCATATGATAAAAAGAATCTTGCATTCATGCTAATGTATTATTGAATTTATTAAACTCGTTGAAGAAAAGGGATAAAATGCTCGGCACAGCCTCACATTTTATCCCTTTTCCTCAACTCGTTTAATAAATTCAATGATACATGAGCACTCATGTAAGATCCTTTATGAAGGCAATGACCAGGAATCAATACAATTACACATTTACACTGTATATTGTACCCAATCCTTTTAAATCAAAGAATGATAAGTCATTTATGATCATATTAAACATGGTCCATGGAAGATCCAGGTTAAGCTGTTTGAAATGCACATGGTACAGAGGCTCCTCGTTACCAAGACAGTATCTGTTGTCCAACATTTTGACATTATCAAGAATGAGCCACTATAAGGAATCTCAATAAAGAGTGCTACACAAATAGGTAATAGGCACATGTAATTTTTGCACATAAAAAAAATTGCCTTTCCCTAAATTACAACAAGAAACAAAAGTTGAGGACATTTTTAAAACTGCCTAACTAATAGCCCCAGATAAGGGGGAGGGGGGGGGGGTATCTACATGTACATATTATTTTTCTTGTTACTGCACAAAAACATACCTGGTATGTTGTGGGTACTCATTAGAAGCGCCTCGCTGATGTGTTCAAATCATGGCTGTACCGTAATGATCCTAAGTATTGGGACAGACAGACCTACATTGTACATGTAAGCAAACAGTCTGATCAGGGACTACACTGTTTGCCATCCCATCTGCACGTTTTGGACTCCTTGCCAGACCGTGAATGAAATTTGTTAATACCGACAGTATTTAAGGAGCCCTAAAGGCGTCCCAATTTTAGTCAGAAATGGGTGTGGCTAAATTATTTATTCACAGAACAAGAGTTGAACTAGCACATTTGTCCTTGGTTTTTACCCAACAATATGTACTGTAATAATCTTAAATACTGGGAAAGACAGGCCTAAGCAAACAGTGCAGACCAGATCAGACTGCTCCTGAAGGATCAGTCTGATCAGGGTCTACACTATTTGCCAATCCATCTTCATCTCTGTTGGACTCCTTGCTAGATCATTAAACAATTTTATTAAAAATTTACGAGAATTACAGCAAGTCTTCAAAATGTCCGAATTTTTAGGATTTTTATGGTAAATCATGGGGTTGTCATGGTTGTGCATTCAATATTTTGAGCGCCATAATTATGGCACTATCTGAGACAGGCACACACATACCTCTGCTTTCATAACTGGCATTAGTTCGCGGCCCTCAAGCCTCAACTTCTTGGTTTGCATCTTGATAAGGGTTTCAAACCTCACCAGCATATCCTCAAGTACGGTCAAATTACTACCTTCACTGTACCTCGCATCACAGTCCTCCCCATCTGCCAGTCGACACAACATCACCAAGAATAACTGCTTTTCCTGATGCTGAAGGCTGTCATTACCCACTATACAGAGCATTCCTATAGCAGAAACATGCATAGCATTGAGGTTTAACTTCCCCATCAACACTCTATAGAACATTTTGGAGATGTTGCTTCCAATTTTGTGGGACTTTTACCCGACACAGAGATGAAATGACACCTCAAGCTCTGACGCCCAATGAAACCAATAGGGTTTATATTTATAAGCATGGGCAGTCCAACTCGCATCACTTTTCCTGGACAGGCTTAGATCCTCTCAGCGGTTTACCAGTACTCGTGTGCGGTCGGTTTCAGCTCTGCATGGAAGCATCATGCAGCCCATCTCTTTCTTCAAGCCTGATGGGCGGGGGCCAGAAACATGCATAGTGACAGATAAGGTAAGCAACTACTGGTAAGTATTTTGTGACAATTGAGGGACAATTTTCCTTACCATATAAACCTATGTTGTGGTTACTCATCAAAAGCCCCTCTGCAAGGTGGTTCTAATGAATACCCACAATATCAGTTTTTATGGAAAATCGACAAACACTATCCTTCAATTATCACAAAATACTCACCTTACCAAAACATAGTTTATATTGTAAAAATTCGCAAAAACTATCCCTCAATAACATGTATCACAAAATACTTACCTTATCTAGGGCTGGCTAATCGGAGCTGAAAAGCGATTATATGTCCTGTCATTACGATCGATAATTGATTAGTGATCGCTGTCGTTTTTGTCATTATTTTACCTGTCTGAATTTCTGTCTGAGCATGACTCTTACTGTATGGTGCACTTTACCATATGTATATTTGAACAGACAGGCATGAGCAAACAGTGTAGACCCAGATGAGACGCCGCATAATGCGGCGTCTCATCAGGGTCTGCAATGTTTGCCACTCATCCAGCTATTTTATGCATAACTTTGGGTAGTAAATTGTACCTATCAAGTAATCGATTAAAAGCAAATCAGAAATGATAATCTTTTTTGTGGAGTTTATCGATTGATTAATCGATTATACGATTAATCGTGTCAGCCTTAACCTTATCTGTAGCCATGAACATGTGATGCATGGCTACACTTTCAGGCGTAGCAACAGATAAGGTAAGTTTGTTTTTTGTTTGATTTGAGGTTTAACGTCTCCATCAACACTGTAAAGGTCATTTTGGAGACGTTGCTTCCAATTTTGTGGGACTTTTACCCGACATTGAGATGAAATGACATCTCAAGCCCTGTCGCCCAATGAAACCAATAGGGTTCATTAGCACGGACGGTCCGCCTCGCACAGCAATCCTGGACAGGCTTAGATCCTCTAAGCGGTTTACCACTTCTAGTGTGCGGGCCGGATTCAGCTCTGCGTGGAAGCACACAGATAAGGTAAGCACATGTATTTTGTGAGAACTGAAGGATAGTTTTCCTTATTTTTCCATGTAAACCTATGTTGTGGGTACTCATTAGTACTGCCTCTGCCAGGGTTTCATGGAAAATTGCCAAAAACTATCCTTCAACTTTCACAAAATACTTATCTGTTGCTATGAACAAAAACATCAGAAGAAGTAACACTTTGAAAATACCATCTACATGTACCAATTAGCAGTCAAAATGAAGTTTCAGCTGGCTGCACAGACAGATAGACAGACAAGTTGAATATTAAAATGTGGAGCGCTGTGGTGCAGTGGTAAAGCATCGGATTTGAGATCGAGAGGTAGCTGGTTCGATCCCTGCAAGCACCAAGTGTTATATGCTTGAGCAAGAAACTTTATCCACATTGCTCAGTACTGGTTCCTACCCAGAAAAAGAGGGCCACATGGAAGATTAGTAGGAGTACTAAATGTGTTACCCTCTATAAATAAGGTTGTTTATTATCATTACATCCGCTTTTTCGAAGCGGGTATATTGCTTTCGTACTAGCGTTGAGTGGTTGTCAGTCCGTCTGTCTGTTCATCACGTTTCTTGTAAATGGATCTCCTCTGCAACCACTGAAGTTACACTTTTGAAACTTTGCATGTGGATCGTACATGGCAGTGGGCTACTTTTTTGTGACTTGACCCCAACATGACCCCAAGGTCAAAAAGAATGACTTTGCCATATCTTTTGTGTCATTCATACAAAAAGCGGGTATTTGCGATAGTATACCATCGACTGCGCGATCTTGTTATTATTATTAACATGTGATGAATGGCTCCACTGTCAGGCATAGCAACAGATAAGGTAATTATTTGGTGATAACTGAAGGATAATTTTTGTCAATTCTCCATTGAAACCATGGGTACTCATTTGAACTGTATTGCCGAGGTGGTTCATATGCCATATGCAGTCAAACTTCAATGGCTCGAACACCTTTGGGACCACGAAAATCTGTTCGAGACAGGCGTAGTTCGAGCCACTGGTGGTTACTGCCAGGAAGCATAACGAAATACTTTAAGACATCTTTTCGGCGTTCTATAACGAAAATGTATGTTGTGTGTACTCATTAGAATCGCCTCATCGAGTACACACAGCATACATTTGCAAGATAAAAGACTAAAATCTCCTTAATTATCCCCACTATTTCTTATGTAGAGGATTTCGCTTTGGGCTCAAGAATGGGTTCGACACATCCATGGTAAACGAGCCATCGGTGTTCGAGCCATCGAAGTTCTACTGTATAATGGACACACATATTATTTGTAACATATGTTGTTGTTTTTTTATGAAAAACTGACAAAAATTATTCTTATTTAAATAGATGTACATGTATCACCAACCTTATCTGTTTCTATGTTTTCAGCACAACTAACTTTAAAGTACCTTGATCCATTTTACAATCCATATTATTGGAAACCTCAAAAAGGCATATTGTTTGTCTCATTTGAGGTTTAACGTCCTTGTCAACATTGTAAAGTTCATTTTGGAGGCATTGCTTCCAATATTGTGGGACTTTTACCCAACATTGAGATGAAATGACATCTCAAGCCCTGGCGCCCAATAGGGTTTAGAAGCATGGACGGGCCGACTCGCACTGCTTTGCCTGGAGGGACTTAGATCCTCTAAGCGGTTTATCAGTACTCGTGTGCGGGTCGGTTTCAGCTCTGCGTGGAAGAGGCCTGTGGCGTAGTTCATCTGTAAAAGGCTGCAATGAATGTGAAGATTCAGTGTTGTCTAAGCAGTATATTTTAGTATCTGCAACATATGTAAATTGCTGTCAAAACAAATTAAAAGGTGCAAAAGCTGCCCCATGCCACTGCAGTGACCAAAGTGACCAATCACATGTCCCTGATAGGGGACTATTATACTCTGACACCAGGCTTTATTCCTAATCATGTATCACACTCCTTTTTTTTTGTTTGATTTGATGTTTAACATCCCTGTCAACACTATATAGGTCATTTTGGAGACGTTGCTTCCAATTTTGTGGGACTTTTTACCCGACATTGAGATGAAGTGAAGCGTGACAGCTCAGGTTGTTAGTGCACTTGCCTTTGATGCTAGAGGTCCCGGGTTTGATCCCCGGCAGCGGAGATAGAATTTCGGGTCGGAACACGCTCCATTGACATCATTTGCAGGGATGAATGTCACAAAGACTTTAAGTACACAGTCCTTTGGATCGGAACTTAACTGGAGACCCCCTGTGCTGGGAGAACTGATATGATTACTGAGTAGGCTTCCACCCTGCAAACTCACACCGCTTTACCTGGGCAGGCTTAGATCATCTGTGTGGTTTACCAGTACTAGTGTGCAGTCGGTTTCAGCTCTGCGTGGAATCAGAATTGTTACTGGTGACACGTCAAATGACATTCATACACCAGGACCTGTGATATGGGAAATTAGTCCCTAGCTCTTACCAAAGATGTAAACTTAGCTACACAATCCTCAGCACCTTCCGCCGTCGAAATAATAGAATCCTGAAGGGCATTCCAATCTCTAATGGTTCGGGGGAAGAACGATTCTTTATAAATATCCGTTCTTGAAGCAAGGGTCCGAAACGTCATCGAATGGTGCTTTCTACAGTGCCTAGCCGGGGGAACAAGGTCATCTGTTGGAATGCTGGCAGCACCCTTTAGACCTCTGTATAAGAGTGTGAGCCTACTGTTTCTTCTCCTTTTCTTGAGAGACTCCCATCTTAATTTGCCTAGAATTCCAGTTATGCTCCCAGTTTCAAAGCAGTAATTTCCAGTTACAAATCTAGCAGCTATATTCTGAACTTTTTCAATTTCTTCATTTAGGACCACTCCGCTTGGGTCCCAGATGCAACTACCATATTCCAAGATTGGGCGGACAAGTCTCCTGTATGCTGTCTCTTTCACACCCTGGGGACACTGATGAAGGTTTCGCCTCAGGAATCCAAAAGTTCTATTCGCCTTTGTACACATATTGCTAATGTGTGTATTCTATCTCAATTAGTGAGTGATTGTCACACCAAGGTATTTAATGGAATTCACATTTTCGAGGACCGTTCCCTCTAAAGTGTAATGAGCCTCAACTTTATTAGATCTCTTCCTTGTTATCTGCATAATATTGCATTTAACTGGCTGAAATCTCATGCCCCATTTTCGGGCCCAACATCCTAATTTATCTATGTCAGCCTGAAGTTTCAGTGAGTCATCTGGATCTCTAATTTCCCGGTAACAAACACAGTCATCTGCGAAAAGTCTTATTTCTGAGTCAATGTCAGTGGAAATATCATTGATGTACAGGGAGAACAATAGAGGACCAAGAACAGTCCCTTGTGGGACTCCAGACAAAACTGGCGCCCATACTGAAGATTCACCATTAACAACAACACGCTGTTTTCTGTAACAAAGGAAGGAATCTATCCATTTAAGAGTCTTCCCTCCAATTCCATAACCAAATAATTTGGATTTAAGTAGTTCATGAGGAGGGGTGTCAAAAGCCTTCTCGAAGTCCAGAATAAATGTGTCCACCTGCCCCCCTTTGTCCAGGATTTTTGCCCAATCATTATAAACCGTGCTCAACTGTTTCGCAACTATGCCTTTTCCTCAATGCATGTTGTCTGTCTGACAAAAGTTTATGTTCATCCAAGTGGGTCATGATGTTTGAGCAGACTATGTGTTCAAGCAATTTACATAGAACACAGGTCAGTGACACCAGACGATAATTATGAGCAAGAGCCCTGTCCCCTTTTTTGAAAAGTGGACAGATGTTCGCTAGGAGCCATTCTTTGGGAATTTCACCCGTATCAAGAGATTGTTGGAGAAGATGAGCAAAAACTGGACCTACTCGTTTGCTAGTTCCTTCAGGACTCTAGGATGAATCAGGCCCTAAAGCTTTAGAAAGGTTCAAGCCTTTGAGTAACTTGATCACTCTCGCCGAGGATACAACAATATTTTCCATGAAAGGGGCTGATCTTCCAGTCAATGGAACCTCGTTGAACTCAGTTTTATTAAATGCATCATTGAATTGACCAACAAATTCTTCTGCCCTTTCAGAGTCCGATTCAGCAACCCCATTCCCTCCTCTTTTATTAAGGGGAGGGATACCTTGCCTATCTTTCTTCTGGCTATTGATATATCTGTAGAAGTCTCTGGGATTTGCCTTTATATCACCTACCAAGTTATTTACATACTGGAAGCATCATGCAGCACATTTATTTCTTCAAGCACAGGAGTTTGAAGTTATGTCACAGAAACAAGAAACAAGCCGAAACACCCCAATTTCCTTATAGAAAGTCGTGAAAGGAAGGAAACACCGCGATTTTCATTTCCGGGTTCAAAATCTATTTTGCCATTCATAGTTTTTAAATGACAGCGGTTTTCGCCAAGAAATACCTGCCGTCTTATTCAACTACACTGTATGTATTCTCAATAAACTTACCCAGAACACATTTCATATGTTCATTATACTAGCGATAATTTTTTTTTTTTTTTTCGAATAATGTTGCAAGCGCTTTAATGCGCTGAGATCAGTATGGACTAAATGCCGGTACTACTGGGGCCGTACTGCTGTTATGAATTATTTTTGATAATGTCTCAAGGGTGCACTTGAGATCTTGTTGTTTCACATATTTTTCAAAAAATGCGCGAAATTCTGAAAATTTTGAAAACCAGGGCGGTCGGGATTCCAGGCCATTGTCAGGTTGTATATTTTCACACTGAAACTATAGTGTTAAGCGTATTTATATCGGACAAACCCCTTTTTCATAACATTAAACCTTTCCCACAATTGTAATATAGCTCCACATTGGAAAACACACACTTTTATTTTCACTTTTCTCATATTAACAGAAAAATGAGGCAAATCCAGGGTTGGGCCTTCATTTGGGGCAAATTCTGTTATTACTAATATAAATGGGTCAAGTTGTTTGGGGCGAATTGTCTGTAACTTAGGGCCAGCATTTAGTCAAGGTTTCTGGTCAACTCGTACCTAAGTCAACTCGTACCTTAGTCAAGTCGTACCCGAGTTTGGTCAACTCGTACCTTAGTCAACCCGTACCTTAGTAAAAATAAAATTTGTTTTGGGGTAAGTTTGGCTTTAGTACACATATATACAGGTCAACTTTATGGTCTATGCAGACTCCTGATCCCTTTCCCGACGACGAAGACGATACATAGTGTGTTCATGACGCCAATACGTACGTGCGCCAAAATGGCGCCTTTCATGTGTATGACCCCCATATCCCTTTAGCCAGACATAATTTATGGATGCTCGTTAGAACTATCTCTGTGGGGCAGCTCTAACGAGTGCCAACAATCTATGCTCCAGAGGGATGTGATTGGTACATAACACCATGCCCGAACTTCATATGTAAATAAAAATAACGAGAAATATATAATTATAGAACTTACATTTCATGCTCATTTGCAAATAAAATGTAGTTATAATTTGTTCTCATATATGCTCAAAACATAAATGTTGGCTAACATAAATGTTGCATATTCCTTAATACTGTTACTTTAGGATAACACACCCATGCAATATAGAGCTACTGCAAGGATTCTGTACTTCTTAAATATCCAGTAATCGGCCATTCATAAGAAAATAATACACAAAAGATAATTGACCTTAAAATTCCTGCGTGTCATTACGTTTTGTCAGAACAAAATTAAAGCTATTAAAAACAGTCTTTAATGAAGGACAATTAGATTAAACTAGTACCGATAGTCGTTTTTTACACCCACATTAATGGGCACACAATTAACCAAAGTGTTAATTAAATTATCCCAAATGGAATCTTCCATCTTATATATTCCGAAATTTAGGGGTGTCAGGTTGTGTTTTCTTCAAAATTTATTCGGGAAGTGGCTGAACTTTTTCAAACAGCCTCTGCCCTGATCAGACGACGCCGCGTTCTGATCTGGGCATACAGTGTTTGACAACCCAACTGGAACCTCAATCTTATATATTTCGAAATTTAGGGGTGTCAGGTTGTGTTTTCTTCAAACTTTATTCGGGAAGTGGCTAAACTTTTTCGAACAGCGTAGGCTCTGATCATACGACGCCTCGTTCTGCGGCGTCTGATCTGGGCCTGCTGTGTTTGACAAGATACCCCTTTGTGGGTTTCTGGTACTGAATGGGTTAAAAGTGAATAATAAAATAATAATAATAATAACAATAATAAAAATAATAATAACTAGAGCAGGTTGATGGCCCGCCATCGCATATCCCCGCGTTTTGCGGCGTCGAGCTGCGCCTGCAGTGTTTGACAAGGTACCCCTTTGTGGCTATCTGGTACTGAATGGGTAAAAAGTGAATTACTATAATAAAACAATAATAATAACAATAATAATAACTAGAGCAGGTTGATGGCGCGCCATCGCATATCCCCGTGCTATGAAAACCATGTTACAATAAAAGGACCCAAAGTACTTCTTTCTGGCCTCTGGTGAACTCAAGACATGTGTCGGGGCAAGTTTTGACCCATTTCAGCTATTGTTCTTTCTTTCTTTCTTTCTCCCGATACTATTTTCGGTCAATTCTGACCATGATAACAGGTTTGGGGTGTGGCACAAATGTTTTCAATCCCCACCCCCAAAAAGAGCTTTGTGACACAGCCACCAGCAGATTAAAACTATTTACAAGAAGCCATCAGGGGAAGGAATCCATGCCTATCCCCTGCCCAACCCTAGGATATTATATTTTGGCCTTAAACCCATCAACTGTCTCAGAAGAGACAGCTTCGATTCTAAGGCCATTCCAAGTTGCAATTGTCCTGGGGAAAAAAGAACTCTTAAAACCATCCGTATAAGCATTAGGACGGTGATACTGAAAGGGATGGGACCTGGTTCTCCTACATCCTCCACCAGCTTCAGATAGGTACCTACTCTTATCTATAATGGCTAAATTATTGTGGATTTTATAGAATAGAGTCAGCGAAGCCTGCTCTCGCCTTTCCTGCAGAGTCGGCCACTGGAGTTCTTCAAGCATCTCTCCAACGTGACTTTGGTTGCGCCAACGTCTGCAGGTCCAGTGAGCAGCAGTCCTCTGAACTTTTTCTATTCTATCAGTCTCCTTTTGATGATAGGGCATCCAAACTGGAGCTGCATATTCAAGCTTGGGGCGGACTAAGGTTTTGTATGCAGCATTCTTGGTTTCCCTCGGTGCGAAGGCCAAATTTCTAAGAAGGAAACCGAGTGTCTTAGTAGCCTTACTAGTTATCTCATTAATGTGTTGACCCCACTCGAGGTCATCAGTGATTTGAACTCCTAAGTATTTAGCAGAAGAAACGTTCTCTAAAACCTGGTTATGTAATGTATAACCATGGACCATCTGTTTATGTGGGGGGTGCCTTGTCACTCTCATAGAGTGACATTTGGCGACATTAAATTTCATGAGCCATGCCTCTTCCCAGGTAGCCAACTTTTCCAAGTCATCTTGAAGTATCTGTAGGTCACCAGACCCTCTTATATTTCTATACAGTACACAATCGTCAGCGAAAAGGCGGATTGTAGAGTTGATGTTGTCTGGCAGGTCATTAATAAAAATCAAAAACAATATCGGTCCCAGCACGGAACCTTGTGGGACACCAGACAGCACCGGGGCGGGGTCAGAGCAAACACCGTCAAGTACGACTCTTTGTGTTCGTCCGGATAGCCAAGCAGAAATCCACTGGAGGGTATCATTTCGGATACCATAGTACTCCAGTTTATACAGAAGTCTTTTGTGGGGGACTTTATCGAAAGCCTTAGCGAAGTCCATAATAATTAGGTCTGTTTGTTTGTGACCCCTATTATGGGCCCCGTCCAGGTTTTCCTGTAGGTCGTGGATGAACTGGACAAGCTGGGTCTCACATGACCTACCGCTTCTAAATCCATGTTGGGATTCGACAAGGATCTTGTGCTCTGAAAGATGTTGCATGATTTTGCCCACGATGATGTGCTCCAGAGACTTACAGCAAATACAAGTCAGTGATACAGGCCTATAATTGGCAGGGTCATACTTTTCCCCTTTCTTGTAAATGGGTGCCACATTGGCTTGAAGCCAATCATCTGGGACCTTACCCTGGGCCAGGGACTGATTGAAGATGCAGGCAAGGACTGGAGCAATTTCTGCGCTGCATTCTTTTAACACACGGGCGCTGAGGTCATCAGGACCTGAGGATTTGTGGGGGTTAAGACGGTCTAGTAGTTTTTTGACCCCATTTGGGTCAATGAATAGGTCATCTATGTCTGGATAGGGGCTTGGTCCTTTTGATGGAGGGGCACCTACTTGTTCCCGGGTGTACACAGACTCAAACTGTCTGTTGAGTATATCAGCTTTGTCTTTGGATCCAGTTTTCAAGATTCCATTTTCTCTTAGACAAGCTACACCCGTGGAATCCTTCTTCAAGTTTTTCATAAAGGACCAAAATTTTTTTAGCCGATCGTTTTGGTTACAGTCTTCTATAGCAGTATCTGTATCCAGGGGATTGAAGATATTGGAGACATATCTCCAATATGCATCTCTGATTTCCTTTTGAACGAAGGCTCTGAGTCTCCTGTAGCGACTCTTCAGGGCATCATTATCTGCCCTGCGGGCCTTGTGGTATAGTTTTTCCCTTTTTCTAATTAATGCCCTAATGCGGGCATCTATCCATGGGTATCCAAGTTTACATTTCGTCATCTTAGACGGGATAAACTTGTTTACCGCACTGAGTAAGACCGTCTTAAATTCAATCCACATCTCGTTAACATCAACGTGAGCAAAGTCCTGCGACATAAAACGGTCTGCAAAAGCAAGCATGTGGTCTTTCAGACCCTGCATATCAGCCCGTTTATAGAGGTAAACCTTACGAGGAGACTGAACGACCCTTTTAGCTTTTATGTCATACTCTACCAGCACTATATCATGGTCTGCTCGACCAATAGGTGGCATTCCCTTAACTCTTGTAACTGGGGTTGGATTGTTAGTAAGAAGGATATCTAGGGTCCGTTCTTGTCTTGTAGGGATATCGACAACCTGGGAGAGGCAGTGCTCCTGGACAATGTCAATCAAATTGGTCTGTACCTGTCTTTTGGGCATGCCCAAAGGTACATAAAGCTTATTCCAATCAATGTCCCCACAATTGAAGTCACCTCCAAGAAGGACATGGGCATTTTTGCAAGACATGATTCGTTTTAGAGAACTATTTAATTGATCCAAGTAGTCCGGATCAGAAATATCTGGGGGCCGGTAGAAGGAGCCCAGGTACAAAGTTTTACAGCCCATAATTTGAAGTTTGACCCAAACAAGTTCACAATCAGTCTCAAGTTCTGTCACCTCCGTACAAATCAAATCCCTCTTGAAACATACAAATACGCCCCCATGGGCATCTCCAACCCGGTCCTTCCTAATGGCATCATATCCATCAGGAAAAATTTCCGAGCTGGCTATGTCCGGAGACAACCAGGATTCACAACCCAAGATAATGTCCGGTTTCGCTGTATCAACAATTGTCTGAAGTTCAGGTTTCTTGTTCTTGATCGATTGACAATTCATAATCAGGATCCGAAGTGGGTGATTTAAAACAGACTTTTTGCCTGTTTTAGGTCTTTGATGCTGCACTCCAACAGAAGAATGAGCAGTTGGTGTGCCTAAATCAGTTGGGATTGGACTGTCAGGGATTGACAGGGAGTCAAAACGATTGCTCGTCTCAATCAGGCCTAATGTATCAAACAAAGAAGTTGAGAAGTTTGGCATGCCACAGTTCAGGCATTCCCATGCCAAACTTCTATCCAGAGGCTGATTATAAATAGAGTACATCCTGGAATCCATTCCCTGGCAGTCAATGTGGTACCATTTGTTACATGAATCACAGACTATAGCCCGGTCATCCCAGCCAACCGCAACCTCGCAAACGCCACATGGGAAATGTGAGGAAGAAAGGGATGTAGGACCGGGATTGAGTTCTGTGTCCCAAGAATTACTAATGATAATAAAGAAAATCTACAAATATGCCAATCTCTGGGAAGTCTTCTGAAAGTCCTTAAATTTCTTCATGTTATTAAACAAACATGTTCTCATCAAATGTGGCAGGCCTTCATCTATCTGCAAATCACAGTAAGACTTACCACTGTAACCCAATTTCACTGGAAACAGGTGAAAACTGCCGAGGTAAGAGTCCGTCTCTTCAAAACCGACGCGAATCTTCATGGCCACAAGGGCTGCACTGAAGAGAAATGTAAAAAAACCACTGCTTCATGACTAGCTATGTCAATATAGCAAAATATAGTTACAATTTCTGATCTAAGGTCCAACTATGCACTAGCACATCAATTCCAGATGGAATTTGGCCAAAAAGCTAGTTTATAGTAGGTCGCGAAAACTTATGACATGAAAACAGGAAGTACAGTGGCCATCTTGGAACAATGGCTCATGGGATTGGCTGGAAAAAATAGAGTACCCCAACTACCCCTGGGGTACGAGTTGACCAAAATAGGTACGAGTTGACCAGTTACCTTAGTCAAAATGCAAAAGATGAGAGCGCCTACATCACTCGGTCTGGTCGGTTCACGCAATGGAAGTTCAGTTTTGAGGAAACGTCAGTTATTTCGATTGAAAAAAGATAAAATATCGCTAGTATAATGAACATACATGTATGAACTGTGTTCTGGGTAAGTTTATTGAGTATAGACGGATCCAATGTTTTGACATGTGACCTTGTTTACTTGTCACTGTGCATGCGCAAAACTACTTTTCCTTTTGATAACGATCTATCGTGGTTGGCAAAAAGCTGCTGGTTCCATATTAACACATTGTAAATAGGTTTAATATTACGGACATATTTTAGTTGACGGTTAAGAAAATCGACCGAATTACACTTTAAATGAGTAGATAAATATATTCTAGACTTCATTCCTGCATCTTCCGCGTTTTTAGTCATTCGTTTTGCACATTTTTATTACAAATAATTAAGACCATCCCGCGGCGTTACCTGCCTTAGTTTAATGGGTAATTATCATCAAAACATCCTCAAATATTCTAGAAACCAATAATTTCTAGCTTAGACATGTCTATTATAAAAGTTTAAAGGTCAATTCTTTTGTTTCGATTCCAAACAAAATACAAGTTTACAGAAAATAACATCGCATTTACAATGGCGTTAAACGGCCAACGACGTTTTTTGCCCACCACCGGTAAGTCCGGGTAAATAGTATTATTGAGCGATGACGTAGTGTTTGGATGTGTCTATACATAGTTGAATATGACGGCAGGTATTTCTTGGCGAAAGTCGCTGGCTGGCATTTAACAACTATGAACGGCGAAATAGATTTTGAACCCGGAAATGAAAATCGCGGTGTTTCCTTCCTTTCACGACTTCGTCGCTCTATAAGGAAATTGGGGTGTTTTGGCTTGTTTCTTGTTTCTGTGACATAACTCCAAACTCCTGTGCTTCAAGCCCCAATGGGCGGGGGCCGATCACACTCCGGTAAATATTTAATCTGGTTCAATTCATTTCGAATTAATCCCAATGTGCAGAACAGGCAGTATTAGCCTACCAGACTTTACATCAGCAAGTAATGGTCGAGGTTGTACGGACTTGGACTACCGTGAATCAAAAATCGCTTCCGACTACCAGGACCATTATTTGCTGATGTAAAGTCTGGTAAGCTAGGGACTAACTTCCCACATCACAGGTCCTGGTGTATGAATGTCATTTGACGTGTCACCAGTAACAATTCTGATTTGATTCTGATTCTGACCACAGGGACCAGTTTCAAGCTTCTAAGAGAGGAAAGAATATACTATTCTATAATAATATAGAATAGTATATCTTTCCTCTCTAAAAGCTGGAAACTTGTGGAGCGCTTTGGTGCAGTGGTAGCGCATCGGATTGGTGATCGAGAGGTTGCGGGTTCGAGCCTCACGCTGACCAAAGTGTTGTGTCCTTGAGCAAGGCACTTCATCTACATTGCTTAAAAAAATAAAATAATAAAAAAGTACTGGTTACCACCCAGGAAATCCTGCTCGTAATGCTCAGATGTGATCGAGTAGCAGTAATAGGAGAAAAAAAAAATGGTCCCTGTGACCAGGACCCCACTGCAATTATAACACTTTAGATAAATAACCTTGGATTAGATCTCTTTCTCCATTTGAAATTTGTTTTGAGTCATTGAAATCTGTCCATGTAATTGCACATAGGTAATCTAAAATCCATTTATTTATTTGTTGGTTGATGGCATCTGTTTCGTTTTCTCCCGCCATTTTTACTGGTTTGTTTAATAAAATTCTTTACACGCCGTTTCATTTCTTTACACGCCGTTTCATTTCGATCGGCGTACTCCGGACGATTTAGGGAACAACTCGGCCCCTGACAAACTCGGCCCCAAACCAACTCCGTCCCCACAAACTCAGTCCCTAGCAACATATGTCCTAAAATACAATATTTTTGTTCCCGCAATTCCATTTGTAAGGTGGAAAGATATACTGGGAGGACCGAAGTTTGAGGGCATAAGAGACTTGACCCATTTATATTTTTATAAACAGCGAGATAATAAAAAGTTGGTAATAAAATAGTCAAACAACATTTGATGAATTAACTATCAGAAACAAACATGTAAATTAACGAGCAAAACTCGACAGAGCTTATTATTTATTGAATGACCCTGTTTCCTAGTCATTTTCAAAATGGCATTTAAGTTCGAGGATCCAGATTATTGAAGAGTGCGGGGTAAAAATATCAAAGCGCCAAAGGCACTGAAATGACAGATTCTATGAGAAAAAAAATCAAAACACTGTGAAATCTTACAGACAGCCTTTCTAAAAAGATCTTAAAACTTAGAAAAGTAGTTCTGCAAATTCCATTGTATGATATGTTTGCAGATGTCTATACACCGGTGGTATCATGAAATGCCATTCGATGTTAGAAATTTTGGAAAGAAACTATTTACGTTTTCAAAACCAAACATTAATATTCAAGTTTTAACGATGCTTCTGTCAATTAGTAACATTTCTGTCTGGTCGGTTGTGGATACCTCCCCACAAAAGATACTCTATTTTTCACAAAGAGATCGGAGGAGAAAGGCTGGTCAGTCCAGTACATGAATTCCATTGGCTTGAAGACATTTTGGAGTAAGAACAGCATTATAAACCTGCTGGATTAGATATCCCGGATTCTGAGCGTAAACAAATAAATTGAACCACGTGAGGCCGACGCACTTGATTGATGTAACGTCTCGCTGTTCAGTTAACGTCTCAGCCATGATCTTGAATGTTCTTAATGTCGCTAGCTACATGCAATAGCTCGACATACCATTTCGCTTATTCCATCCGATATGTCATGCTCTATTACGTACGCGTCGCCTCGGCATACCTTACACCTATATGTCGAAACATCCCGAAACGGCAATCGGCGTCATTCACGCTGAAGTGCGATGTGCCACTGAATGCATATCACGCGAGCCGCTTAGACGCCAATATACATGTACGTATTTCATGCACCAGCGTAAGTGTTCCGTGCTGTGCCGACGTCTTAATTTTGGTCACGACAGGGACGTCTAGATCTCAAAAGTGCATCGCATAAAGGCGACGAACAGTGTCAGTGCTTATTAGTCGGTAGTTGAAACCCTTTGTTTATCTACAGGTACAGTGTAGCAGATGCCAGCGGAAATCTGCTTCGCATATGCGTCTGTTGGATGAATCGATCTGGGCTGAGATTAAACTGTTTAATTTAACTCTGAAATTCCAAACAAATAGTGAAGATTTTGATAAGAAGCGCGTTCTGCAGCGTCCGAACTTGGTCTACACTGTTTGCCAAGCTCACCCTATGATTCCAGGATGACCCTCTTCAGTCTTATGGAATACCCTGATCTCACTGCGGTTATTGTCTGCAAGAAAAAAGGTTATTCTGAGAAGTCAGTGATAGTCACGTAGACGTTAGCTCTGAATCGCTTTTTAGCTCACCTGTCACGTAGTGACAAGGGGAGCTTTTGTGATCACTTTTCGTCCGTCGTCAGTGCGTGCGTGTGTGCGTGCGTGCGTGTGTGTGTGCGTAAACTTTTTCTTCAAATGACATCTCCTCCTAAACCACTGATCGGATTTTGACCAAACTTCACAGCAATGATCCTTAGGTGGTCCCCTTTCAAAATTGTTCAAATGGTTCTGGTCCATTGCACATCTGGGTCACAGGAGCTAAAAATAGATTTTTTTAATGAAAAACTTTAAAAATCTTCTTCTCCGAAACCGCAAGGCCCAGGTCTTCGATATTTGGTATGAATCTTCATCTAGTGGACCTCTACCAAGATTGTTCAAATTATAGCCCTGGGGGCCAAAATGCTCCCGCCCCGGGGGCCTTTGGTTTTACATAGGCTTATATAGGGAAAATCATTAAAAATCTTCTTCTCGGAAACCACAAGGCCCAGGTCTTTAAGATTTGGTGTGAAGCTTTACCTGGTGGACCTCTACTAAGATTGTTCAAATTATAGCCTTGGGGCCAAAAATGCCCCCGCCCGGGGGACCTTTGTTTTTACATAGGCTTATACAGGGAACATCTTTAAATACCTTCTTCTCTTAAACAGCAAGGCCCAGATCTTTGATATTTGGTGTGAAGCTTCATCTAGTTGACCTCTACCAAGATTGTTCAAATTATAGCCCTGGGGGCCAAAATGCCCCCGCCCCGGGGGCCTATGGTTTTACATAGGCTTATATAGGGAAAATCATTAAAAAAATCTTCTTCTCGGAAACCACAAGACCCAGGTCTTTAATATTTGGTGTGAAGCTTTACCTAGTGGACCTCTACTAAGATTGTTCAAATTATAGCCTTGGGGCCAAAAATGCCCCCGCCCCGGGGGCCTTTGGTTTTAGATAGGCTTATACAGGGAAAATCTTTAAAAGTCTTCTTCTCTGAAACCGCAAGGCCCAGATCTTTGATATTTGGTTTGAAGCTTAATCTAGTGGACCTCTACCAAGATTGTTCAAATTATAGCCATGGGGGCCAAAATGCCCCCGCCCCGGGGGCCTATGGTTTTACATAGGCTTATATTGGGAAAATCATTAAAAAATCTTCTTCTCTGAAACTGCAAGGCCCAGGTCTTTAATATTTTGTGTGAAGCTTTACCTGGTGGACCTCTACTAAGATTGTTCAAATTATAGCCTTGGGGCCAAAAATGCCCCCATCCCGGGGGCCTTTGTTTTTACATAGGCTTATACAGGGAAAATCTTTAAAAATCTTCTTCTCTGAAACCACAAGGCCCAGATCTTTGATATTTGTTGTGAAGCTTCATCTAGTGGATCTCTACCAAGATTGTTCAAATTATAGCCCACGGGGCCAAAATGCCCCTGCCCCGGGGGGCCTTTGGTTTTACACAGGGTTATATAAGGAAAATCATTAAAAAATCTTCTTCTCTGAAACCACAAGGCCCAGGTCTTTAAGATTTGGTGTGAAGCTTTACCTGGTGGACCTCTACTAAGATTGTTCAATTTAAAGCCTTGGGGCCAAAAATGCCCCCGCCCTGGGGGCCTTTGGTTTTACATAGGCTTATACAGGGAAAATCTTTAAAAATCTTCTTCTCTGAAACCACAAGCCCAGATCTTTGATATTTGGTGTGAAGCTTCATCTAGTGGACTTCTACAAAGATTGTTCAAATTATAGCCCTGGGGGCCAAAATGCCCCCACCCCGGGGGCCTATGTTTTTACATAGGCTTATATAGGGGAAATCATTAAAAAAATCTTCTTCCCCGAAACCACAAGGCCCAGGTCTTTAATATTTGGTGTGAAGCTTTATCTGGTGGACCTTTACTAAGATTGTTCAAATTATAGCTTTGGGGCAGAAATGCCCCCGCCCCGGGGGCCTTTGGTTTTACATAGGCTTATACAGGGAAAATCTTTAAAAATCTTCTCTGAAACCGCAAGGCCCAGATCTTTGATATTTGGTTTGAAGCTTCATCTAGTGGACCTCTTTCAAGATTGTACAAATTATAGCCCTGGGGCCGAAAATGGCCCCACCCTTGGACCCTTTGGTTTTTCATAGGCTTAAATAGGGAAAATCTTCTTCTCTGAAACCACAAGGCCCAGGTCTTTGATATTTGGTATGAAGCTTCACCTAGTGGACCTCTACCAAGAATGTTCAAATTATAGCCCTGGGGCCAAAAATGCCCCCGCCCAGGGGGCCTTTGGTTTTACCCAGGCTTATGTAGGGGAAATCTTTAAAACTTTTCTTTGGTGTGAAGGTTAATCTAATGGACCTCTACCAAGATTGTTCAAATTATAGCCCTGGGGCCAAAAATGTCCCCGCACCGGGGGCTTTTGGTTTTACATAGGCTTATATAGGGAAAATCTTTAAAGAAACTTCTTCTCAGAAACTGCAAGGCCAAGGTATTAAATATTTGGTGTGAACTATTGGACCTCTATCTAGATTGTTCAAATTATAGCCCTAGGACCAAAAATGCCCCCACCCTGGGACCCTTTGGTTTTTCACAGGCTTAATCGCAAAATTGCAGTATGTTTTCTCTGGCTTTCTTTGCCAGATCATTACAGTCACTGATGAGGCTTTATTAGCCGAAACTACGTAGTATGACCCATCTTCTTTCTTATGAATGTTTTCATTGCTCTTAAAGGAACTCATTTTTGATTTTTATTAATTAGGGAAAATATTTAAAATTCTTCTTCTCTGATACCACAAGGCCCTGCTCTATGCTATTTGATATGAAGCTTCAACTAGTAGACCTCTACCAAGATTGTTAAAATTATAGCCCTGGGGCCAAAAATGCCCCCACCCCTGGGGCCTTTGGTTTTACGTAGGCTTATACATGGAAAATCTTTAAAAATCTTCTTCCCTGAATGCGCAAGGCCCATTTCTTTGGTATTTGGTGTGAAGCTTCATCTAGTGGACCTCTTTCACGATTGTTCAAATTATAGCCCTGGGGCCAAAAATGCCCCAACTCCGGGACCCTTTGGTTTTTCATAGGCTTATATAGGGAAAACCTTTAAAAATCCACTTGTCTGAAACCAGAAGGCCCAGGTCTTTGATATTTGGTATGAAGCTTCATCTAGTGGACCATTACCAAGATTGTTCAAATTATAGCCCTTGGAGACACTAATTCTCAGGTGAGCGATTCAGGGCCCTTTGGGCCCTCTTGTTATTAGTAACTTCGGGTCGAATGCCAAACAATCAACCCAAATATAGCCGGGTCGTTTGTCAGTCTTGGGTACATGCAAGTGTTATCTGTAAAATCTGCACTTGAATAAAATGTTCGATCTGGCAAACAATGTAGACTAAGATCAAACGCCACAGAACACGGTGCTGATCTTGTTTTACATTTTTTGGATCTGTTACTAACATCCGTAAGTTTAAACGGATCAGTCCAAGTCCTCGTTCATGACCAGCCTGCATTTAGAGACAATCGGCATGAGTGTTGTCAGTGCTTTGATTTATTCACTGCCTTGAGTTTCTGGAGTGTACTCTTCCATCACTGAAGTTGGGCTCGTCCATTCTGCTAAATATGGCACCTAGAATTATTTCACATGACCTACACTGTTTGCATAGGTATCTGTACCATATTCCAGGTTTGAAAGGGACAGCCTTTCTCGCAAAGTCTGATATACACCTAGTTGTATCTGACCTAGACTTGACCTCGAGTGTCGAAAACCCATTAATATTCTGGTCTGCAGATGACCGGCTTGTCTTTGAGGATTAAATATTGACAGCACTGTTAGAAAACTGTCTAAAACCTGATCAGACGTCTGAGCAGGTGCCGCATTGATCTGGGTATATAGTCTCGCAAAATGCAGCTGATTCATATGAAATGCTGAATCTATTCTCTGAAAGGTAAGATAAAATAGTCAAGTCGTCTGCTTCAAAAGTTTGTATTACGATTATAGCCTAGGATGTACAATTGTGAAAACTGCGCCAAACCGGACTACATTTTTGTGCGGACTCATATTTCTTTGGCGGTCAAAGCCGGAAGAAAGTCGTAAGAAAGCCGGAACTACTTTACAACACGCAGGATAGCAAGAAATGACAGAATGAATCTGTCATTAAAAATGAAGGCATGTAATTGATAACAACATACTTTGATTGTAAATAAAATAATTTTGTTCTGGAAATCATTTTGAATATCATGATTTTCTCATTTCTTCTCCATTGGTGCTCAAAAGCATATTCTTCTTCTAGGGGAAGGTATAATTTGAGGACTTTTACTGGAGGACCAGAGGACTGAGGACCAAGTCCTCTAGAGGACCAGGGGTATAATTTGAGGACCAAATACAGGAGGACCAGTGCTTTAATCAGCCATATAATGGCTATGATAATTGAAGATAATTACTGTTTATTGAAAATGACACCTACTGGTTGGTATATCACCTCATGGGCATATATAAAGAAAACAAGAAATATCTTTAAAAAAGATATGCGGCGTAGATTTAATTGGAAAGTTGTTTAGAAACCAGTGCTTCAGCTGAAGTGCACGACCCGCCGGATGCTTTTAGCTTTATGAGTGTTACCATATATGGGTATGGCGGCCATTTTGGTCATGTGACCTGGACCTCAAACGGTTCCCCCAATAAATGCGCCTTATCGTAAGGAGCAAAAATATATCTAATACTTTAGTGCTGTATTCTGAATCGTTTGCAGGATAAAATGAATTCTCACTTTTCCAATACAAAAGCATATGTGTCGAAGTTTGACCTAGGCACAAAGAAGGTCGAGGTCAACCCAGGGTCACCGTTTTAGCAATTTATGATGGGCCTACGTCCCAGATGCTATTTATCAAGTTTCGTGGAAATCTGCCAAGTGGTTCTGGAGATGACTATTTTGAAGGGTTTTTACCATATATGGCTTGGCGGCCATTTTGGTCATGTGACCTGGACCCCATGAGCAAATTTTGGTTTCCTCCATCCCATAGAGGCTGCATATGAAATTTGACCTTAACCCATATATGCCTAGTGGCCCTTTTTTGGGACGTTGGCAAACAGTGTAGACCCAGATCAGACGCCGCATAACGCGGCGTCTGATCTGGGTCTACACTGTTTGCTCAAAGAACATACATTTTTGTACAACTCACATTAAACAAAACAAATTTGACACCCCTATAATTGAAAATGGACAACTCCAAATTTATAAGATGGAAGATTCCATTGTCATATATGGGTTAATCGGCCCAACGGTTTCCGAGGAGAAGCAGTTCGAAAATTTTCACATTTGTCGCCTCGGCGAGGCTATACTAAATGGAATGAAATTAATGCAAGTTCATTGGTTAGACCTCATTGATACTATCAGTATGCCAAAAATTGTTTAAATATTCCAAGCGGTTAAGTCACTATCACCAATTTTCACAAACGGGTTACAGACGGACAGACAGACAGACCATATATGGCTTGGCGGCCATTTTGGTCATGTGACCTGGACCCCATGAGCAAATTTTGGTTTCCCCCATCCCATAGAGGCTCCATATGAAATTTGACTTCAATCGGCCCAACGGTTTCCGAAGAGAAGCAGTTCGAAAATTTTCACATTTTTCGCCTCGGCGAGGCTATACTAAATGGAATGTAATATTTCGTAAGTTCATTGGTTAGATCTCATTGATATCTATCAGTATGCCAAAAATTGTTTAAATATTCCAAGCGGTTAAGTCACTATCACCAATTTTCACAAACGGGTTACGGACGGACAGACAAACTGACAGAATGACACGGTGATTTAAGGGCACTCTTAGAAAATCAACCGACTTCAGTCGGTCGCTTTTTCTGCGGGTCGTGCAATATGAGCTACAACAGTGACAGCAACAATTGTCTAGCTATGAACTGGTTTACTGTATTCAAACAATTCAGATGTCACGCGAGGAAAAATAGCTTGGCAGAGGGCGGTGTCCCGCCTGTTTGAGCTAAGGTCAATGTAAAAGGTCAAGGTTAAAAACATGACCTCATTTCAAGAGCATATGATCTCAAGTATATGCACAACAAATAAGAAAACGTTATAATTTACTGTTTTTGAACACAAATTCTAGGGTTAACATTTAGGGTTGTCGCTATGGTGAACGTAAACGCATAGGCGGACGAACAAACGGACGAGCAGACAAACGGACGGAAACTTGATCTTATGTGCACCTAATTAAAAGTCAAATTACACTTATTCCTTTTCAGAATTTATATAACATTAATGATATTCGAAAATGTCCATTTTGTGTTAAAATGGAGAACATAAAGTATGCTGAAGACAAATGATACACTGCAACTTTTATTTAGCATATATTGTAAATTAAACATCTGTCAATTTGTAATGCGATTATTACATGTTTTTGTCATGCTATATCTCTTTATTGGTTTCATTGGGCAACATGGCTTGAGGTGTCATTTCATCTCAATGTCGGGTAAAAGTCCCACAAACTTGGAAGCAACGTCTCCAAAATGACCTACACAGTGTTGATGGGGACGTTAAACCTCAAATCAAACAAACAATTCCTTTCGCAGAAAATTCTTCCTTTCCGCGAAATGGTTCCTTTCGCTATATAGACCAACCACGTGAAATTAGGTCAAAATAGCTATTCACCGCAGCAGTTACAGAATTCACTAGAAACACAATTATACATATGACGTATGGTCATCAAAGGACAAGACGGTGAGCAAGCCGAAACTGTATATATTTTTCATTCATGTCTTACATAAAACAAGAGCACCGCAAGCGGGTGCCAACGCTCGTCTGCAGTTTCTTTTAGAAAACAAAAGTTCTAAGTCAAATCAAATTGCAAGATGGAGTTATAAAACTTGTAGGGAATGTAGCTCTTGTGATGGTGAGTATGTGTATGAAGTTTCATGAAGGTAGGCCAAATACTTTTGGAAATATGGTCAAGGTTAAGTTTTTTTATTAATTTTTCGAAAAATAGGTCAAAGTTCAAAGGTCAAGGTCACAGGTCAAAACGCGTGGTATGACTGAAAAGGTCTTGTCCCAAGGAACATTCATGTGAAGTTGGAAGGCTCTGTTGTGAATAGTATTGAAATAAGAGACAAAAACAATTTAAAAAAAAACGGAGAGAAAAGGGGAGATAATTCAATCAAATTGCAAGATGGAGTTATAAAACTTGTACGGAATGTAGCTCTTGTGATGGTGAGTATGTGTATGAAGTTTCATGAAGGTAGGCCAAATACTTTTGGAAATATGGTCAAGGTTAAGGTTTTCGGTTAAATTTTCGAAAAATAGGTCAAAGTTCAAAGGTCAAGGTCACAGATCAAAAAGTGTGGTATCACTGAAAAGGTCTTGTCCCAAGGAACATTCATGTGAAGTTGGAAGGCTCTGTTGTGAATAGTATTGAAATAAGAGACAAAAACAATTTAAAAAAAACGGAGAGAAAAGGGGAGATAATTCAATCAAATTGCAAGATGGAGTTATAAAACTTGTAGGGAATGTAGCTCTTGTGATGATGAGTATGTGTATGAAGTTTCATGAAGGTAGGCCAAATCCTTTTGGAAATATGGTCAAGGTTAAGGTTTTCGGTTAAATTTTCGAAAAATAGGTCAAAGTTCAAAGGTCAAGGTCACAGATCAAAAAGTGTGGTATCACTGAAAAGGTCTTGTCCCAAGGAACATTCATGTGAAGTTTGAAGGCTCTGTTGTGAATAGTATTAAAATGAGACCAAAAAATGTGTTTCAGAAAAAAATTGGAAAAGGGGAGATAATTCAGCCAAAATCAACAATGTTGTTATGGTCCTTGGTCAAAATGTAGCTCTTGTGATGATGAGTGTGTGTATGAAGTTTCATGAGGCTAGGTCTAATACTTTTTAAGTTATAGCCAAGGTTAAGTTTTTTTGGAACGACGCAGGACGACGAAGGACGACGCAGGACGACTACGCAGACGCCGGAGTGATGACAATAGCTCGAAAGTTTTTTTTCAAAAAACAGACGAGCTAAAAACGAAACATTTCCTAGGTTAAAACTTCAGTAAACTGTCGTATTTTTGAGTAGATTTATTTATGCAAATCATTGACCAATGAAATGGTCATCTCCTTGGACATGTGGTTTTATTGACCAATGGAATAACGAACAAGAGCACCGCATGCGGGTGCCAACGCTCGTCTGCAGTTTCTTTTAGAAAACCAAAGTTCTAAGTCAAACAAGAGCAATCAAATTGCAAGATGGAGTTATAAAACTTGTAGGGAATGTAGCTCTTGTGATGGTGAGTATGTGTATGAAGTTTCATGAAGGTGGGCCAAATACTTTTGGAAATATGGTCAAGGTTAAGGTTTTCGGTTAAATTTTCGAAAAATAGGTCAAAGTTCAAAGGTCAAGGTCACAGATCAAAAAGTGTGGTATCACTGAAAAGGTCTTGTCCCAAGGAAATTCATGTGAAGTTTGAAGGCTCTGTTGTGAATAGTATTAAAATGAGAGCAAAAAATGTGTTTCAGAAAAAAATTGGAAAAGGGGAGATAATTCAGCCAAAATCAACAATGTTGTTATGGTCCTTGGTCAAAATGTAGCTCTTGTGATGATGAGTGTGTGTATGAAGTTTCATGAGGCTAGGTCTAATACTTTTTAAGTTATAGCCAAGGTTAAGTTTTTTTGGAACGACGACGCCAGACGACGACAACGCAGACGCCGGAGTGATGACAATAGCTCGAAAGTTTTTTTTTTCAAAAAAACAGACGAGCTAAAAATGTAGGACAAAAGCAAAACTATAACGGCTACGCCGTAAAAATAAATAAAAGGAAATCAGGTTATTATGCTCAGGAAATTTTTCACCATAGAATTTTATGTAATATATTTTTGGCATCTTGTTACTCTGATAAAATGTCTAGTTGAAATTAGAATTTCTCTACTTTCTCTATACTTGATATAATCTATCTGTTATTATTTTTAATTCACAAACTGCATGATGAACAGTGAAGATCCTGATCAGACGACATCTTGCTACTCTTTTAAAAATGTTCACTTAAAATTTGAATTTCTCTACTTTCAATATACATGTACATTATATAAGTCATCTTTTAAATTCACAAACTGCATGATGAACAATGAAGATCCTGATCAGATGGCATCTTGTTACTCTTTTAAAAGTGTTCACTTGAAATTAGAATTTGTCTAGAGTAAGTACTTTCTATATACTTGATATAATCTATCTGCTATTTTTTTAAATTCACAAACTGCATGATGAACAGTGGTGATCCTAATCTTGCTACCCTTTTAAAAATGTTCACTTGAAATTAGAATTTCTCTAGAGTAAGTACTTTCTATATACTTAATATAAGCTATCTGTTAAATTTAGCAAACTGCATGATGAACAGTGAGATCCTGATCAGATGGCATCTTGTTACTCTTTTAAAAATGTTCACTTAAAATTAGAATTTCTCTACAGTAAGTACTTTCTATAAACTTTATATAAGCTATATGTTAAATTTAGCAAACTGCATGATGAACAGTGAAGATTCTGATCAGATGGCATCTTGTTACTATTTTAAAAATGTTCACTTAAAATTAGAATTTCTCTACTTTCAATATACATGTACTTAATATAAGCTATGTGTTAAATTCACAAATTGCATGATGAACAGTGAAGATCCTGATCAGATGGCTTATCTGGAGCTAAACTGTTGTTATGCTCAGAAATTTTTCACCATATAATTATATGAAAAATACCATTAAGATAACATTTCCATATGACATAGAGCATTCTTACATGTTACCATAATGGTATTTTTCCTGATGAAAACTTGTGATATTTTTCTTATTAATACTCCAAATATAGGTTGCGGGTGCTTGTTAGAACCACCTAAATGAGGCGGTTCAAACGACTACTCACAACCTATGTTTTTGGAGCAGAAATAAGAAAAATAATGTATACCCCTGTAAACCCCAATTTTCGCTATATAGAGTGGGGTTAAGAGGGGTGTTCATTACACGGACTTGTAAACGTGATGATTTTTGGCATCTTGTTACTCTTTTAAATATTTAGTTGAAATTAGAATTTCTCTACATTCTATTCTACCTGTTAAATTCACAAACTGCATGATGAACAGTGAAGATACTGATCAGATGGCTTTTCTGGAGCTACACTGTTTTATGCTCAGACATTTTTCACCATCGAATTATATCATCACGCTAACAAGTCCCAGAAATAAACATACCCTTACACCCCACTTTATACAGAGAAAACTGGGGTTTAGGGGCTATACGTTATTTTCCTTATTTCTGCTCCGAGACATAGGTTGTGGATACTCGATTGGAACCACCTCAATGAGGCGGTTCTAACGAGCACCCACAATCTATGTTTTGAGTATAAATAAGAATAATATCACAAATTTTCATCAGAAAATTGACCGTTTTGGAGATGTAAAAAAATGCATTATGACGCACAGGTGTGTTATCGTAATGGAAATAAATTTTTGGCATCTTGTTACTCTAGTTGAAATTAGAATTCCTCTGTTTCTACATATTTAATGATATAATCTATCTGTTAAATTTACAAACTGCAAGATGAGCTTTCTGCTACATAAATTGTGTATTATTGTTAGGAACACTTCACTGAGGCACTCTTGACATATTTCCTTAAACTTGCAAACTGTCATAATATGGCTTATATAAATTTTGATAAAAACCTGCTGGTACTTCACTGAAGTGAGTTTAAATAATAAAACTTTCAATTGCATGGACATACCACATTGATGCTGATTATCTCACACAAAATTCAACAAAAGCAGCTCCTCCTATACTGAAAGTTTTTTTTTTTTTTTTTTTTTTTTTTGTGGGGGGTGGGGGGGGGTGGGGTTGGGTATGGCCCTTTCAATATTTTTTCACTCATATCAAGATGATCGTTAATCAGAGGTGTACCAAAGTCTTTAGAGAAGTTTTGTTGCAAAAATATGGTTATATCAATTAATTTAATTACCATGATTGTTGTTAATTATAATGTTCATCTACACTGATTTTGAAGTTCTATATTCTGATGTTTTATCAAATGCTAAGTCTTATAAAGTTATCATACTATAATGGCTTGCCACACACTGTTGAGGAAGGATTGTGCACATTTACCCGTTTTTTGTATCAGAAATCTCAAAACCGTTTATTAGCAAACAGTGAGGTGATATGCCATACCAGTAGGTGTCATTTTCAATAAACAGTAATTATCTTCAATTATCATTGCCATTATATGGCTTATTAAAGCACTGGTCCTCCTGTATTTGGTCCTCAAATTATACCCCTGGTCCTCTAGAGGACTTGGTCCTCAGTCCTCTGGTCCTCCAGTAAAAGTCCTCAAATTATACCTTCCCTTCTTCTGATATTTGTTTAGTTGATTCTGTTCTATTCCATGCAAGACCAAAAATATAGCCCCATTTTACAATTAGTTCATTCATGTCTACTTCAAACGAGAATTAGACGTCCGAAGAACAATAACAATTTTCTCAAGTTTTGATTATAAATGTTTTAATATTTCTAAAGAGCATCACATTCATTACTGCTCTCCGTTTCCCAAGAGATAGAATAAGCCCCTGAAGTAATATGGACAATAGGTATATTTACTAAAAGAATTTCCCCTCATTGAGCCTCATACGAAAAAAAAGCGGATAAACAGATCTGCTGCTATATGTGAACTGTAAACAAAGGACGCTTGATGTTTCTGCCAGAATGTGTGTGAATGAATAAATCATTGGGTTAAAGTTGGGGGCAAATGGCCGAGTTTTGTAACTTTGTAATGTCTCAAGCAATATTCACCTCTCTGACTGACATCGCAAGAATGTTATACTGTAAAAATGTTGGCTTTTATTTGTGGTTTGTTATTGTTGATTCCCGAGAGAATGGCATCAATAGTAATCAGAATATGCAAAGATAAATGACGTCATCGAACTTAGTCACCCTCGAAGTTGCATGACGCCACTATAATTAAAAACAGTTTGATCTCTTAAAGATTTTTAGGAATATGAAATCTAATCAACGGTACATGTAAATCATCGCTGAAACTGATGCTGTAATTGGGACGGAGTTGGAATGGAGTTGGAATTATTAAATAAAACAGTCCTTTGAAGTATGCATTTCTTGCAAGAAGCAACAATTTTTTTTTTCAACAATGCGGCAGATGTAAGAGGAAACAAGAATAAACACTGCACATGTTACATGATAACATATCATCATCACGTGTACAGCCTATTCAATAGTTTGTTATGTGATGTAATGGCTATAAAATGAAAACTTGCATACGAAAAATCTCGTACGTAAATATCTTACCCAGCTCTAAACATAAAATGTGGGTACTTGTAAGAGACTGATCGAACGCACAGTCTATATGTTTCGGAGATTAATAAGAAAAAATAAATGAATCGCCTAAAACCCGTTTCATTGGAGTTTAAAGGGTTTCTACATTGTATAGGCATCATACTCATAGTACAGATTATATTTTCTGGTCTTTTGGGATCGTTGAGTTCATTTAGTATCATTTTGAAAATAGAGTTCTGCTTGAGGCGGTGCTAGAGGGCGTGGCCGGTGTTGCGAATTTCAGTGTTGGTCATGAATAGACTCAATAAGGCCGAGTCTGTTTTTTTTTTCGTTTATTTGGTGTATTCTTTGCTTCCAAAGGCTCCAACTATTCAGAACGTATTGTAAACGTGATGATAGGTTCCCATTCAGAGAGAAATTAAACAATAAGTTGTTTCTGTTCTAAACATGGATTTGGGGCGGTTTTAACAATATCGCACGATAATGTATTAGAACAGAAACAAGAAGAGAATATATTTATGAATAATCCGATGTAAACCCCAATGCAGATACATATGCGTTGACTCAACATTAAATAAACGCTGACACATTTTGCCATGCTAGGAGGTTGATAGACTTTCAGCACATTAAACATGCCAAGCTTTGCTTGCACAATATATCATCACAAAAACATGCCTTTCTAATTTTGACCCCCATAAACCCTACTTTATGTAGTAAAACTGAGGTTTACTTGGAAACATGATTTTTCTTATTTCTGCGGGTACTTGTTAGAACTTCGTGTCATACAGCTGATTCAATCAAATGCATTAGATTACCGTAAAAAATTGGCTATAAGACGGGAATTTTTACCCCTAAAATGTGCCCAGTTTTTAGATCCGTCTTATAATCGAGGTCTAGGACCTCTTCCGAGTTTTCTGCGGTCCGATTGCAGGTTGCTAAGCATAACAATGACTGTTCCTGGACCCCAGATAGTTAAAGAGTAGGTCTGATACCGTCTAAGTTGGTATAATTGGGGTACAAATCGTGTCCAAAATTATGTATCATCTGAATATTGGTCTTACGAAAGCCGATAATAGAGTTCTAGCATTTATTTATTTACCATACGACGCTCTAGTCGATATTGGATTTGAGTTTCATTTAGTAGGCATATTGTGGGTGTCTTATAATTTCTTTAAAACAATAAGTCAATTTCAACATTAATATATATAGGTTATATATATGTAATATAATTTTGGGACCGAGTTAGTTAGGGGCCGAGTTTGTAGAGGCCGACTTTGCCAGGGGACGAAGTTGTCAGGCGCCGTGTTGGTTAGGGGCCAAGATGTCCTGTCACCATCCAGGCTACTTAGTAATCCTTGCCAAAACTGTGTCTTTTCCTCAGTCAAGTCATATTTGGCCATTACCAGAGTTCGCTATTTCTTGGTCACGAGGTTGTTTAATAAAGAATTAAGCACAAAAATGAATGAACGAGTTCTTAAAACTATTAACAATCTGTGTAAAGGGGTATTCTAAAGCTAAATTTAGAAATAAAAAAATACACTGTGTATTTTTTAATTTAATAACAATCTGTTTACAGAGGTATTCACAACCTCACATGAGTCACATATGGAGCATGCTATATGTAGCTCAGTGGTTAGTGTACTTGTCTCCGATGCTAGAGGCTCTCGGTTTTATTCCATGCAGGCGGCAGTGTCCGAAAATGTTCCATTGGCATGATTTGCAGGGATGAATGGCACAAAGTGCACCGTCCTTTGGATCGGGACGTTAACTGGAGGCCCGCCTGTCAAGGAGAACCATCCTGCAAATATGGAGTTTATGTAATGTAACACCCACGAGTAATGGTCAAATGTGACCGATCGCAGTAGATTTGTAGATAAATCAGGGATTTGAACTCCTCTGCAGTATTGGCAATTACCACAGAAGAGAGAAGACTATTCCACTGGGGAATAGTTCTAGGGAAGGCTAGTTTTGCTTAGTTTCCAGTCCACTTCTCATCAAAAATAATAAATAAAGCTTTGTTATTTTATTTTGGATAGCCTATTGGCCATTTTGTGGGAAAGTAACTGTCCTTTTCGCTTTCCGCTGTTGGTGTTTCCATTAGGGTCTGTTGTTTCATGTGTGTGTGTCTTTCCATTTGGTGTCTCTGATGGGAGCTGTGGATTGATTATATCGATTCCTGATCATTGCCTCCAATTCTATTTGGCAATGCCTGTCAAAGGAAAATAATTAATTTTAATATAACCCCAATGAGCAAACTTGGCAGATGCACAGAATTAATAGCCTACACAGCTGTACATTCCGATGATCGGGACACGTTGTCATAAAACTGTCTGTCTCAACTTCACACAGCCAAAGACATAAGTATGTGCGTCTCATCTTTTCGACCTGCCTCGTCGTCTTCCTCCTTCAACAATTCACTGGAGGGTGGTCTTTCACAATTAATGGAGTTGTGTCTGTCTTGTAATGTTGTTAAATCATCCAAGCTTTCGTCTATTCACAGTTGTAACCGGGTTTCTGTGGGTCCTGTTAGGGTTGCGACTTCTTATTGGTCTTATGGTACCTCAACGATATACCGAGTAGCCTGCTCTATCTAACAGCATCTGGAGTTATCGGTTGCTGCATCCTCACCCCCTCTCCTATTAGGTAGATTATCTCTGCAATGCAGATGTTACAGACAGGACGGTCACCGATCGAGATAGGTGTGCATGCATGATGCCCCTCAAGTGACTCTCTCATGATACGATCTCAAGAAAATCGTCGGACGCAAACATTAGACCGATCTTCTTCAAATGCATGTGTAAGTCGAATATATCATAATGTCTCACTTGGTTGAACTCATAACTTCTGTTTATGATCTATAGCATCGACTTGGATAAAACGATCATGTTGAACCTTTTATCACACGACGTCGCGTCTGAGAGTGTAATAACGTCATGTAATAAATTCGGCAATCCACTAGTGGATTAAATTTGCAACTTAGATACGCCCAGTAACGTTACTTGTACACCTTCCTTAACGACGTCGCGTTTACTTATTGTGGAATATTGACATTTTTATATAAAAAATAGTGAAAAAATGCGTTTTAAATGCCAATGTTATCAACAGAGTCTTGCATCCGTGCTCATTTATTACTGAATTTATTAAACTCGTTGAGGATTTGCATGCATGATGCAAACATTAGACCGATCTTCTACAAGTGCATGTGTAAGTCGTATATATCATAATGTTTCATTTGGTTGAGCTCTATAGCATCGACTTGGATAAAACGTTCATGTTGAACCTTCTATCACATTGTTTGATTTGAAGTTTAACGTCCCCGTCAACACTGTAAATGTCATTTTGGAGACGTTGCTTCCAATTTTGTGGGACTCTTACCCGACATTGGGATGAAATGACATCTCAATCCCTGCCTTCCAATGAAACCAATAGGGTTAGTAAGCAAAGACGGGCCGACTCGCACCGCTTTGCCTGGGCAGGCTTAGATCCTCTCAGCAGTTTACCAGTACTCGTGTGCGAGTCGGTTTCAGCTCTGCGAGGAAGCATCATGCAGCCCATCTATTTCTTCAAGCTCCGATGGGCGGGGCTATCACATAACGTTGATTGATTGACTGATTGTTTGTTTGGGGTTTAACGACACGTCAACCTTTGTGGGTCGTTTTGTGTCGTCTCCCAGAGAAAGAGAGAAAAGGGAGATAGAAAGAATAGCAGATGAGATGAAAGTGAGGGACAGAGGAGAAAGAGGAAAATGAATGGAAGTATAGAAACAGAAGAAATAACAACACCCCCTCAACCCTTACCTGCTGCAAGGACAGCAGGCCTTGCCCAACTGTAAGTCAATATCAATTGGACGCCCCAGTGACGCAAGATACACGTCGCCTTTGCCTCACCCAACCATCCGGTATCACATGACGTCGCTTCCGAAAGTGTAATAAAGTCATGTTATCAATTCCAGTACAGGGCCTCGTGGGACCCCGATGTAACTGGGACAGAGTCGATTTCCTCTAATTCCGAACTGAAGGAGTTTCCAAAGGTGTTTAGAATGTGTAAAAGGTTCTACATGATCGTTTTACCCTAAGTCGATGCTATAGATCATAAAACAGAAGTTATGAGCGCAACCAAATTTCCTCAACTGGTTTAATAAATTCAATAATACATGAACACGCATGATAAGATTGTCTATGTTCTACACGTTGACCAATGATCTTGCTCAGGAAACAATTTAAGTGTTGGTAAACAGACCGATGTATTTCTGCTGGATTTTTTCGAAGGCCTTTGATAGAGTGAATAATTCTAAACTCGTTTGGAAACTCCACCAGTTCGGAATCAGAGGAAATCGACGTTGTCCCAGTTACATCGGGGGCCTCCCCTATACTGGAACCGATTCTGTTACTCATCTATATGAATGACTTATCTGATCTTATTACATCAAGACTGGGTCTTTTTGTCAAAGCCACGACCGTTCATACAATAACCAGGCCGCAATAACATGAAATAGCCGAAATGCTGAAGCAAAGAAAATAAAACAGACCAATGCGATCGTCGAACCTTCTTTGTTCGAATGCAAATGAGCTTGTAATAATATCTTCTACTGTTATTATCTTTTAATATGGCCCCCAAGGGTCAGGTGGTGAGAATGACGACTTCCAGGAGACTATGTAATAACACGTTCTGGAGGCTGTGAGGCTGGCGTTGCTGTATCCATTGGCCTGCCTTTGAATACAAACAGTGGCTTATAACAATGTACAGTCGAACTTCAATGGCTCGAACACCTTTGGGACCACGAAAATCTGTTCGAGACAGGGGTAGTTCGAGCCACTGAGGTCACTGTCAGGAGGCATAACGAGATACTTTTAGACATCTTTTCGGTGTTCTATAATGAATATGTATGCTGTGTGTACTCATTAGAATCGCCTCATCGAGGCGATTCTATTGAGTACACACAGCATACATTTGCAAGATAAAAGACTAAAATCTCCTTAATTATCCCCACTATTTCTTATGTAGAAGATTTCGCTAGGGGCTCAAGAATGGGTTCGACTCTTCCATGGTAAACGTTCCATAGATGTTCGAGCCATCGAAGTTCTACTGTATTCTTATAGTCAATATTATGCCACTATCAACCTATTGTACATGCATTGTGATAGAAGTCAATCTACCGCCAGGTACCGACACGGACAACATGTAAATATCGTTTTGCAGCACTCGGGCATCATCTGGGCCCTCAACAGTTTTATAGGCATTTTCTTTTGCTTCAGCATTTCAGTTATGTTATGCTGTCGAGACCTCATCGTTGTTTCATCTCTGAATTCGTTTGATTTTTATTTTCTCGGACATGTTGCGCTGAGTCTGATAGGTTAGAATACACTTACATGCGGGCTGAACAAAGTACTTGTGTAAACAGAACTAAGAACGAGAAAGAACAATTCTTTGATGTTGGCGCACACACCGGTCGGCGTCAGCTTTGTGTGCACACCCGTCGGCGTCAGCTGTGTGTGTGTGTGTGTGTGTGTGTGTACCGGTCGGCGTCAGCTTTGTGTGCACACCCGTCGGCGTCAGCTGTGTGTGTGTGTGTGTGTGTGTGTGTGTGTGTGTGTGTGTGTGTGTGTGTGTGTGTGTGTGTGTGTTACTGTCCACAAACAATGTGTAGGTAACACAGCGATGATCAGCGAGATCTGAGAAGCCCGAAGTCGGAAACACGACCGCTGCTTCAATAGGCGTACTTCACACAATCAGAAGCGCGACTGAGATTAATGTTGTTATATTTGTTCTTATTTTTTGTTAGAAACATAAGTTGTTGACTCTTGAGAGTTCATGTAGCTTATCAAATGCTTATCAATCAGAAGCACAAGTTTAGGTTGAGTACTGAGATTATTAAGGTGAAATGTTTCCTTATTTATTGTTGGAACTTGTTAGAATAACTAAAGGGACAACAACATATGTTTTAATCGACAAATAAGAAAAAAACTAGATGGTGCAGTCGGTGGTATACCATCGCAAATACCCGCTTTTTCTATGAATAACAAAATTACTATTTTTTTACCTTTGACCCTGGGGCCATGTTGGGGTCAAGGTCACGCGAAAAACATTCCAATATGTTCTATCTTCCAAGGGCTATCCAATAATCAAGTTTCGTAAGTACAATCCCAACAATTTAAAAGATATGATAAAGTCCTACTTTTTTACCTTTGACCCTGGGGCCATGTTGGGGTCAAGGTCACACGAAAAGTATTCCAATATGTTCTACATTCCAAGGGCTATCCAATAATCAAGTTTCGGAAGTGCAATCCCAAGAGTTTAGAAGATATGATAAAGCCCTACTTTCTGACCTTTGATCTTGGGGCCATGTTGGGTCAAGGTCACAAAAAAGTAGCCCACTGCCATCTACATATCATGTACTATCCACATGCAAAGTTTCAAAAATGTAACTTCAGTGGTTGCAGAGGAGATCCATTTACAAGAAACGTGACGGACGGACAGACGACCACTCAACTCTGGTACGAATACAATATACCCGATTTTTCTTCGAAAAAGCGGGTATAAAAATATCGCCGCCAAATTAAAATCAGTATTCCTCTCATTACGAAAACATGCCTTTACAAATACATTGTAAGAGAAAAATTAAAGATGAAGAATTGTGATATGTTTCTTATTTCCACTCAAAATATAGCTTGTGGGTACTTGTTAGAACCGCCTCATTGAAGCGGTTCTAACAAGTACCCAAATCTATATTTTAGAGCAGATTTAAGAAAAATAAGGTTTACACATGTAGCCGCAGTTTTGCTGTATAAAAGTGGGGTTCAAGGGGGTCAGAATTATGTAGGCGTGCTTTCGTGATGGGACACAAAGTATACATTGCACGACCCGCAGAAAAAGCAACCTACTGAAGTCGGTTGATTTCTAAGAGTGCCCTAAAATCACCGTGTCATTCTGTCAGTCTCTCATTCTGTCTGTCCGTCCGTAACCCGTTTGTGAAAATTGGTGATAGTGACTTAACCGCTTGGAATATTTAAACAATTTTTGGCATACTGGTAGATATCAATGAGATCTAACCAATGAACTAGCAAAATATTACATTCCATTTAGTATAGCCTCGCCGAGGCGAAAAATGTGAAAATTTTCGAACTGCTTCTCCTCGGAAACCGTTGGGCCGACTGAAGTCAAATTTCATATGGAGCCTCTATGGGATGGGGGAAACCAAAATATGCTCATGGAGTCCAGGTCACATGACCAAAATGGCCTGTCTGTCCGTCCGTAACCCGTTTGTGAAAATTGGTTATAGTGACTGAACCGCTTGGAATATTTAAACAATTTTTGGCATACTGATAGATATCAATGAGATCTAACCCATGAACTTGTGAAATATTACATTCCATTTAGTATAGCCTCGCCGAGGCGAAAAATGTGAGAATTTTCGAACAGCTTCTCCTCGGAAACCGTTGGGCCGATTGAAGTCAAATTTCATATGGAGCCTCTATGGGATGGGGGAAACCAAAATTTGCTCATGGGGTCCAGGTCACATGACCAAAAATGGCCACCAAGCCATATATGGTCTGTCTGTCTGTCCGTCCGTAACCCGTTTGTGAAAATTGGTGATAGTGACTTAACCGCTTGGAATATTTAAACAATTTTTGGCATACTGATAGATATCAATGAGATCTAACCCATGAACTTGCGAAATATTACATACCATTTAGTATAGCCTCACCGAGGCGAAAATGTGAAAATTTTCGAACTGCTTCTCCTCGGAAACCGTTGGGCCGATTTGAGTCAAATTTCATATTGAGCCTCTATGGGATGGGGGAAACCAAAATTTGCTCATGGGGTCCAGGTCGCATGACCAAAATGGCGGCCAAGCCATATATGGTATAAAACCCTTCAAAAATAGCCTTCTCCAGAACCACTGGGCAGATTTCCACGAAACTTGATAAATAGCATCTGGGACGTAGGCCCATCAAAAATTGCTAAAATGGTGACCCTGGGTTGACCTTGACCTTCTTTGTGCCTAGGTCAAACTTTGACACATATGCTTTTGTATTGGAAAAGTGAGAATGCATTATATCCTGCAAACGATTCAGAATACAGTACTAAAGTATAAGATATATTTTTGCTCCTTACGATAAGGCGCATTTATCGGGGGAACCGTTTTAGGTGCAGGTCACATGACCAAAATGGCCGCCATACCCATTTATGGTAACACTCATAAAGCTAAAAGCATTCGGCGGGTCGTGCACTTCAGCTGAAGCACTGGTTTCTCATAGAATTTATGTAGGAGCTGTGGTTTCCTTGAGACTTCATAAGCACTACTGTAGTTTGCAAAGATGCTTACTCTCCCAAGGATCATTCTTGCCAAGTTTTGTCAAAATCCATACATTAAAGAAAGAATGAACGGATCGTCAGACAACGATGCAGAACACTGGCCGAAGCAAATAGCTCACAAATAGCACAGGTATGCTCAGGTGTGCAAACAAGTGACCAATGGTACTAGTGCCATTTTGGCACTCATGGACACTAGTGCTGTTATTCAAACAAACTTGATTAAGCTACTTATGAAGAGGAAGTTCAGTCAAGTTTAGTTTAGTTCGGTTGCTGTTACTTTTGATGTACCTCCCCCCCCCCCCCACGTCATTATAACAACCAATCAATGCCTACGAAAGAAATTACTGGTTCTGGTGTTGTGCAGCGCTTTAGGGAAAACTGGGAACCAGTCAACCATGATTCAACATATCCTCGTTGGTTGAAGTACGGAAACTTAACTGAGCCGGCCTCGGTAACTCAGTCGGATGCGCGTCTGACTGGTAATCAGGAGGACGCGAGTTCGATACCTGCAGGGGTCGGCAACATTCTTTCGTGGAGATTGATCATGAAATCTTTTCTGCCGTCATTCTCTCCCTTCCGCTGATTCAAGAAGGGCGGTTGTCAGTTTCTGGCGAAAGAATGTGCACTGTACTGGTTAACCGCTTACGTATAAGCCTGCCCAGGAAAAGTGTGGATAGGTAAACTGACCGGCTAAAAATTAACTAAACAGTGTTGACTGGGCCGTTAAACTCCAATGCAAACAAAACAAACAAACAAGATGTCAATTTCTCTAACCAAATACAGTTCGATCAGATATTAGTGACTGCGGTTCTTACATCGAAACATCGAACCCGCGGGGAAGTTCGATCAATTTTAGTTTTGGTTTGGTTGCTGTTACTTTTATTGCACCTACCTGACAGCCAATTAATGCCTACGAAACAAAATACTGGTTGTAGCTTTAGAGAAAACTGAATAAACTAACGTCACTTCCTCTAACCAAAGACAGTTCGATCAAACTTTAGTCACAGATTCGTGACCGCGGTTCTTACATCGAACTAGCTCATAGACATAGGTTGATTAGTAGTCGTGATCCCCGAGATGGGACCACTTTTGACCCCAGGACTAAAATTGTAACACTCTTGAGAGAAGTCCACAAGATAACGCTATCTATAAAAAGCATGAGTTTCCATATATTACACAAGCGACCCCTGGTACGACCCAACAAGCTTGTTTAGGTCCCGCTTCTTGCCAAATTTCTTCGCGTTTCAAACAAGAAGCTTTTTTATGTTTCCCTGTATTTTTATGTTTCCCTGTTTTTATATTATATATACAGATGAAACATGACTTAGTATCTAACTTTGAGGACTGTTAGAGTTTTCCCTATTTGTAAAGTGCTGCGCTTAAGAGTGCATTAAACTACTTTCAACACATACACCAGAACAGTTATTATCAGTATACACATACGATAACATCATACACAATATTACTGTAATAGTTACATAAGGTGCCAAGAAAAACTGCATCTATAATGTCGTCTGTTTATGTCGTCTGCTGAATCTTCTTGCAAACTTTTCAAACAGACAAAGCACATGAACCCAGATCAGATTGGCAGCAGTCTAATATGGGTTCACACTGTTTCGAATAAGGAAGCAGACGACAAAGCAGACTAAAACTGTTGTGATTGGTATCTTAAGGATTAAAATGAAGTATACAAGCACGAGGGGAAAAGTAGGAGGTCTCACATTTGAGGATGCCCTATTCACCGGGTATGCTGCAGACGGTGGCATCTTAGTGCCGGAAGAAATTCCTGTTGTATCTAAAGACACCTTACGATCGTGGAGTCGTCTTGGCTTTGTGGATTTAGCGAAAGAAATCGTGTCGTTATTCATTCCGGAGAAAGAGATTCCTAGGTCTGATTTGAATGGCAAGTATTGCTTCTTTACAGTTGTCATACAATAGATTTTCCTGTAGGACCAGCCGATAAATTATGCAATGGAAAGCTATTTGTTCAGATCATTTTCTATTTATGGCAATTTTTGTACATTACGCAAATGCGTACTATGTGTAATGGACGCTTCGCCAGTGTGCCGAGGCAGATTTTAATCTTCCATAAGCACACATTTATAAAAGCAAAAATCAAAATACACATTTTCGAAAAGCGTGGCTCTTACATAATGTGTTGCTTGCTTATCCACGATTTATGCATATAAGCGGTATCGATTGGAGTTAAAACATACTCAACAAAACGCGTGTGTGTGTGTGTGTGTGTGTGTGTGTGTGTGTGTGTGTGTGTGTGTGTGTGTGTGTGTGAATTCGGGTTTAACGTCGCTTTCAACAATTTTTCAGTCATATCACGACGGTGTCTGGTTGTGACAGGGAGCTCAATGCTCACTTTTATAGTGCTGCCTCACTGAATTATCATGTCCCAGACACATTACATGATACCACACCAGTCACATTATCCTGACACTGGGTCGACCAGTCCTAGCTCTACCCTGATCTGATTGCCAAGCTAGGAGCAGCTAGTACCATTCTTAACGACTTTGGTATGTCGCGGCCCGGGATCGAACCCGTGACCTCCCGTTCCCCGGAGCGGACACTCTATCAACTGAGCTATCGGGGCCGGTCCCAACAAAACTTGTATGTAACCGGCTATGGTTCTTTGTTTATTTTTGTTTGCTTTAGAGTTTAATGGCTTAATTAACAGTATTTCTGTCATGTCAAGCCCGGGCGGCGCGATACAGTGTACATAATTGTCAACCAGCGGAAATAAGAGAACGACCGTAACAAAGTCATGATATCATGCTGAATAAATTTTGAGAGACAATTAAGAAATGAATTTTATTTTTCTGCTGTTCATGAATGTATGAAAAGCAGAAAAAATAAGTTTATATTTACATTCTTGTCCCCCATCACTGGACTGAAAATACTTAGATGGCAAGCGTTTAAGGTTGAAAAACATTTACACGCCTCCATTTTCTACAAAGAGCGGAACAGCGTTGCGTCACCAACGCCCGTAGAGAACCATGGTTTAGAATGACGTCACTTGACGTCACTGAAAATCATGTGACTCTATGCGTTCAAGGAAGTATGAACTACATTGTTATCTGTAGGTTTACGTTAGACATTACACTGTAAATGTAAATATTGCCATATCATATGATAATCAATTTCAAAGCACTTGCGACGTCTGACTGAATAACGTCAGAATGGTGGAAAGAAGGCATTGAAGAATATATATAGTAGTTGAAAGAACGATTCCTTGATGAAGGCTGTCGAAAGCCGAAACGTCGGAGATGGTGGAGAGGTAATGCGAAAAATAAATTTACTTTTGATTGGTCAAAAGTCTTGAACAGTATTACGCAGTTAGGGACAAACTATGATTACGCACGCCGAAAAGTTTCCCAGCTGTTTGGCTGTTTTGCTAAATATTGTTTGCAATACATAATATCACATTAGTGGTCAGATGTACTAGTTAACCGCCCATGCATTAGCCTGCCGAGGAAAAACGTGGCTAGGTAAACCTACCGGCTCAGTAGGACCCAAATAGTGCTGCTTGGATCGTTAAACTGAAACCAACAAACAAAACGGATCTCATACTGAATTTATAACCAAATTTATTCACAAGTCACATGAAAAAACCCACTCATATTAGAATCTTTGTTTATTAATAGGTCTTCTGGATGCTGCGTTCAGTACATTTTCCGTTCCGGAAATTGCACCTATTGCCCGACTAAAGGACGGACTCTGTGTTCTAGAACTGTACCACGGTAAAACATGGGCGTTCAAGGATCTAGCACTGTCGTGTGTGGGGCAATTGTACAATTACTTCTGTGCCAAGAACAAGAAGCATTACACTATTCTTGTTGGTATGTTTAAAGCCAGAGCATGATAAAAAACCACAAGAGGACGTGCAAACAATAAAAATTTAGATCAGCCTGTAGATCAGACTTAATTTTCTGACCGGTTGTCGCTTTTTGCACTTTGCATACACCAGATAGACTATAGACGATCCCAGGTGCCCGGACGGCGAAGCCTCTCATCAGGTTAACAAGTCCTTGTATAATACCACTCTAAACCCAAATTTATATGGAGAAAACTGGGGTTTATAGAGGAGTACATTTTTTATTATTTCTGTTCCAAGACATATGTTGTGGGTACTCATTAGAACCGCCTCATTGAGGCGGTTCTAACGAGCACCCACAACATATGTTTGGGATATAAAGAAGGAACATTTAACAAATTTCTATAAGAAAAATGACCTGTTCGGATATATTAAAGGACGATCTATGTCACAAGGATGTGTTATCGTAATTGATTAGGAACAGTCTGATCTGAATTCTCTTTGATCTTATAAGTCATCTTGTAGCTTTTATCGTGCACCGGTTAATTTTTTCAGGTGTATATGTACTTGAGAAGAACAAAGTGCTTTGTTTGTTCATTAGGATTATATACATATAACATATAATGTAAAAAAACATATAACATATAATGTTATATTTCATAGCTCCAAATGAATTTTGTATTTGTTCTATATTTTATATTAAATTTTAACGCGTAAATTAGATTTAGTATAAGTGTTTTTTTTATTTAATTTGTATGCTTTAAACAATACAATTCACTAAAAAAAAGCTGCATTCATACTTTCATGAACAGCAGAAAATGAAATTCATTTCTTAAATGAACTCCTCAAAAAACTTTTCATATCACCCGACGTTGTTTATACTTTTTCGGGGTTCACTTAAACTTTGTTCGTGACCTGATGTTGTTCATTTAAGAAATGAACTTTATTTTCCTGCTGTTCACGAAAGTATGAACGCAGTGGGTCGCGTGCAAAGTAAATGAACCCTTCCGGGGGTTTATGTAAACTTTGCTAGCGACACGCTGTCGTTTATATACTCAGTCAAAAAAGTTCCTATACCTAAAATTGCTTCTGTTACTATAGCTACTTCAGATAAAATCTACACAAAGTTTGTTATGTTTTGATAAGAAGACTCATTTTTCCGTGCAAAAGCACCATTCGTTTTTGTTTTCGTAAACACATCATCGTAGACTATTGCTTTAAACACCCAAGGGGTCACTGTGTCATTTTCGCAGAGAAAATCATTAAAACATGCTATGATTTAACATCACAAAATTTCCCTGTACCCTACATTTCTAAAATTTGATACATGTGACATTTCTTTAGATACCATTTGCGTCTATTCGCAAAAGATTTGGAACTTTGGTTGCATCAGCTACGAGAAACAGGCTATCACATATTGACCTCCAATTCCAAGAAGTTGTGTGCAAATGCTGCTTTCATTGGGAACTCCATAGAAAATCGCAATCGATAGTGCTACATGCTACATGAATTTTCTGTATTTTTTACCATCATGATGATAAGCAATGGTGGACACAAAGCGTTTTTTTTTTTTTAAATTGCAAAAATTGATTGACAGGAATAAAAATAACAGCAGTTCGAAAATTGTTATAATTTTAATTGCAAGGGAGATAATTTGAGAATTTCACAAATTAAAACCTCGCTCATAATGCGAAATCATGAGATATTGTAAAAGTAAAGTGTTATCCGATGTTCAGAGAATATTGTCTTCCAACTTTCTGCGCATGCGCATTGTCCATTTTCTAACAAAATCTTTCTAGGCACTTATAGGAAGACAACTCTGAAGCAGAAAGGTATGGACAAATGCAAGTTTGAGCATTCTCTAGCTAAACGTCCGATTTGAATGTCTACAGCCAAATTTAGCTCAATAGCTGCCAGATATCTAGTGAGTTTCACCCGAAAGTTGGTAAAGTTACTTTTTTGACTAAGTATACTTTCATGAAAATCAGAAAAAAATAAGTTTATTTTTTGTATTTACATTCTTTGCCCCTCATCACTGGGCGAAAAAAAGAATGCTTATTGGGCATTTTTTAAAGCTAAAACAACATTTACACGCTGTTTTTCTACAAAGAGCGGAACACCGTTGACGTCACCAACGCCGGTAGAAAGCCATGGTTTAGACGGACGTCACTTGATGCCAATGAAAATCTATTTACTCGATGTGTTCATGGAAGTATGAACTTCATGGTTTTCTATAGGTTTACATTTGACTTTACACTGGAAGTATAAATATTGTACAATGAACGTTGAAACACACACACACACACACACACACACAATAATATTCCGAAGTATTAAAGTAAACATTCATTTATAGAGTATGTGACATTGTTGTTAAGCAACGTCACATATAAACGTCTTGATTGGTCAGTTGGGCGGCCAACGTAACGTATTTATTTTTAGGAACTTCTGGTGACACCGGAAGTGCCGCCATTGAAGCTGTAAGAGGCCTGCAGTGGGTCGACATAGTTGTGCTGCTCCCGAAGGGAAGATGTTCAAACATTCAAGAAAAGCAAATGACGACGGTGATGGAGGAGAAGGTTCACGTTTATAGAGGTACAGTCAACCCGCTTTATGCCGGCATTCGTTGTAACGGCTAAACTCGCTATAACGGCAATTTCAATGGAATGACTACTTTGCTAAAGGCTTAGCCTAGGTTTCGAGCAGCGTGGGCTTCCCTCGGGTTGGAAATGTCGAGCATTTTATCCCTTTTCCTCAACGAATTTAATAAATTCAATAATACATGAGCACGAATGCAAAATTCTATTTATCATATGACATTTAAAACGCATTTTATTCACGATTGTTTAACAAAAATGTCAATTTTCCGCCATTAGTAAACGCGACATCCATAAGGACTCGTATATGTAACCTAACGGGGCGTATCTAACTAATTTGCTTATTTAATCCACTAGTGGATTATCGAATTTATTACATGGCGTTAAATTTACACTATCAGACGCGACGTTATATGATAAATAGTGATTCTGTTTCTGAAATCAGTTCCCAAATGGCATATAGTTTTGCACAAATGTTCTTTGAAATCACAACTGGATAAAGCTATCTCAAAATTTTGGGATTCTTATTCCATTTTGGCTTTAAATGAAAGTTTTGTTGAGTATGACCAGTTAATTTGGTTCAAGAAAATACAAATTGCTATAGCTTTCTTTTGAACAAGGTTAGAAAAAATCTAGAATACTTTATTATAGAGTATGTACTTACTACTTTATTATAGAGCACGTACTCGATTACTTGCTATCAATTGAAAAGGGGCCTTTTTAAGCAAGTGGTAAAAATGAATCCAAAAATGTAAAAACATATTTGTTTTTACTTTTTCCTTAATAACATCAACACAACTTTATTTTACAATGTATAGAGAATAACTTATAAATTAACCCCCAATTAAATGACCACTATCCCAAGGTGTACTATCCTTAAGTCACTTTGTAAAGTTTTTGGAGCGAGAAAATTACGTCGAATTCGACTGACGTCAAAAGATCTTCGTATGATATCCACAAACGGAGGGTTGATTTGTTGCTGAATTGTTCACAGTTCCTTTCCGGCGCGCTATATTAGAATCAGTATTCTAATATGACGTATGTATATGTTTCCCCTATAGAACTTCTAGAAAATCGCATTTTTGTCGCACATTGCATACCTAGAGAGTGCACTGGTTCTGTTCCAAACAAGGTTTTTTTGTTGTTTTTTTTTGTGTTGTTTTGTTTTTTTTTTTCTTTTTATTGGACATCTATCGGGACTTTTTCACAATAGATGTCCGATGATAAAAAAAAAAAAACGAAAAAGGCCGTGTTTCTAGAACTAAGAGTGAAACACACGTCTGATTAACGATCTGGACCAAAATGGACTCTTATTTGAATTAACCGGCAGACATTATAGCAGACGGCAATTGTGCTTGGCATTTTATGGGTTAAAATCAAAATATTTCTTGCCATGTTTTATCGTAATCAAGACATGTTGTTATCGGACAGTTGCCTTAATTCATCTAGGCTCCACAGTCGGGAATTGATACTAAGCAATTCACAAACGTTAATCAAGAAACAACAAATTATTTCTTAAGTAGAGGCGAGCGGGGATTTTGGGGTGGGGAGGTGTTGTGGGGGGGGGGGGGGGGGAGGGCGCTCTTTAGGTCGAAGTGCAGAGGGTCGCTGTGACTTTTGAAGTAAGTCTATACAGTCATTTTGATCATGTGCTTTGACAATTTAATAGCAACGTTTGATCTGGAACAATTACGATCTGCAGACAAAAATCTTTGATATATCAACTCAAGGTAGTTTTAAAGTAAAAAAGTTCAACAAACCCAACCACCCCAACCAAAAATAAAAATGACGATATTATGATATGAATGAAAAACAAATAAATACCTAATAATTTTTACTCATTGTTTTATATCATGACAGGCTTGCTTTACTGTCGATGGTCATGTATTTTTTAATTGTGGCTGTTTCTGCATAGCCGTTTTTTTTCTTCATATTGATGCAGTAGAGCTAAAGTTTATATTGGGCATTTTGGGGCGTCTGCAATATTTGGTTAAACAAAATGACGTCGGTTGTATTTCGAACGAACCTGTTGACATTTTATGCGTATGATTCCAGCTGATGGGACATCTGATGACCTTGACATTCCAATCAAGGCTTGTTTCCTTGACAACAAGTTTGTAAAAGAGCACAACCTTACTTCGATTAATTCTAATAACTGGGCGAGAATTATGGTGCAGATAGTGCACTACTTCTACAGCTACTTTCAGGTAGGTTGTCAGTCTTGTCTATTGTGTTATATAGTTTTCCGTAACTCAGTGAAGCTATATTGCTTACTAATAGAGTTGTAGTGATGTGCCAACGAAACATTATACTGGATGACAACTCGTTTCAGGCTTTCCGTGACTATTTTTTTTCCGTAACCAATCAGAATGTTGGCTCTCTGTGCATAACAAGCTCTTAATAATACACTGTTGTCAAGATCGTGGGAAACGAGAGCATGTCTTTAGCAGAATTTAAAAGTGGGTTAAATGATTATTTCATACAGAACTGGACTGGTAGAATTTTAGAGTCAAATAGAGCAAATTTCTATATTAACTTTTCGAACTTTCAGTATCAAGCATATTTAGATCACATTAGTGTAAGAGTTTCTTATCATCGTTTAGAGATTGAAATAGGCAGATGGCCAAGACCGAATAGAACACCAATTGATGATAGTAAATGCCGTTTGTTTAATAAGTTGGTGGACGCTACTAAAAATCTAGGTTTGTTTATGGAAAAGTAAGAAGTGGATAGCAGTCAGTCCTCGGTAGTGCTCATAATGGTTCATTGTGAAGGTTTTCTTTCGCATACTCCTGACTAGTTGCTTCCAATAATATGGATTTCTTCCGAGGAATGTTCACAATATTGGTGTTCTGAAATGTGCGCTGTTGTATATACCCTCGTTTCTGGAAAAGGCCTTCAAAGTTAGAGTAGATGCCTATTATGATTAAATTATTAGTTATACAGTAAAATTCCGCTATTAAGACCACCTAAAATTAAAACAAAACTGCCTTTAAAGGCTTATTGAGACGTTTTCAGTTATGTTTTCTTTGTGTTTTTACACTCTGTGTCTTCTTATAAGAGACCACCTTTGGAATAGTTCAAGGTGGTCTTTAAGACCACTTTGAAAGTCCCAAAGGTGATCTTAATATAGGAATTTTCCTGTATATTATTTGCATATTATGTTTATCTGCAATGAGTACCGTGCTGGTCTGAATAATTTTCGGACATTTAGACAGGAAACAGTGTAGACCCAGATCAGATAACCTGTTTAGGGCCTTATCGGCTACTTCATTGGTTACGCTTGTGCAGATGAAAATCATTGTTTTTACTTTTAAGGATGATTACAGCATCATTATTTGGGTGTCCAAAACAGGAAAGTTACGGTATCATATCGTGATATAATACACATTTAGTTTAGTTTATTATATGTGTATTCACCCAGTTATAAACATATCTTGAATTCATATTTGTAGACAATTGGACTCACATGTAGTTATAAATGCATGTCAGACTGATGTATATGCTATGCTGTACGTGTACTACACATGAACATGTTTTAATTAAAGTAGAATAAAGGCATCAGTGACATTTTATGTTTATTGCACAACCTACAATAGCTAATGTAAAATGTATAGATTGTATAGAAAAATGACCATTTGGTATTACAATTGTTTAATATTATCCTTAATTAACCATCCAAATGGCGCTTGAAGAAATAGAAGGGCTGCATGATACTTCCACACACAGCTAAAACCGACCGCAAACGAGGATTGGTATACGGCTTAGAGGATCTGCCTGGGCAAAGCGGTGCGAGTCGGACCGTCCATGCTTATAAACCCTATTGGTTTCATTGGGCGACAGGGGTTGAGATGTCATTTCATCTCACTGTCGGGTAAAAATTACCACACAATTGGAAGCAACGTCTCCAAAATGACATATACAGTGTTGACGCGGTCGTTAAACCTCAAATAAAACAAAATAACCATCCAAAAGTATATAATATGCCTGGCAGCTAATTTCATTGATCAACGTTTAATCGGCCACACGGGAAGACTTATTGTTCTTGCTCTGTTTCTTATTATCATTGTAACATGTATTTCTTTTTTTTCTAGAAGCCTCCGTGGTGTAGTGGTTACGCTACTCACCTTGTAAACCAGGGGTCGCAGGATCGATCCCGGGCTTCTCCAGACTTTCGGATGAGTCAGTTAACCGAGGTCCCATCTCCGTATGACCTTAGCTGTTGGTGGGACGTAAAACTCAAACACTCACTCACTCATTCACCCACTTTTTTGTTCTTTCCCACCAAATTTTGTCCGTACGAGTTCTCAGTAGTGACAGGATTGTTCTTAAATCTGGGGATTTGATAGATATGAATATGCAGTTGTGCAAGGTGGTTTCAAAATTCAAAATGTTGGACTCAAAAGGATGTCATTGGGGCATGAAAAATCCGCCGAAATTATGTCCGGTCGAGCTTTCACTAATCATTAGGCTAATTTTTCTGAAAATGGGTGATATGACAGATACGGATATGAAGTTTTGGAAATGGTTTTAAACGGTTTAAAGGGTCCCCTGGGGCATGGCCCATCCCCTCTTCACTACATGAAAGGGCAAGTAACTCAAAAGCCGTTTATATGATCGCCCCTTAACCATATATATTCTTGTTTTGTTATGATAAGGCGCATTCCGTGACACTGACCGGGAGGGGGTGGGTTATGTCTTCCCTCTCCAGTTCATATAAGGCTAAACATCTCAGAAACCATTCAGATCCGTAACCCTGTCGTGTATATTGTCATTACACAAGACACATTTGGTGATACCGACCGTTGCTCCTCAGTGAATTTTAATAGATGCGTCTTTTCATGAGAAACAACGACATGTATGATGGACATCTGAACGGTGTCTGAGATAATAAGACTTATATGAACTAAAAGGGTGGATCATTCCCCTGGGTGATCTCTGGCCGGTTTCAAAAATGAGTATTATCACATGGAACAATAATTTATAGATATATATTGTTAGGGCGGGTATCTGAAAGATTATAAAAAATATTTAGCCTGATTTGAACTGGAGGAGGTGGCACATATCATGGGGGATCACAAGTTGGTGTCATTGAATGTGTCTTATCATAGAACAACAATATATATGACTTTGGGGTTTCTTTGAATAAATAGATTGGATACACCACCTGTGTATATACGAACCTCAAAAAGTAAGACTAATATACACTAGTGAAACCCATGAGACGCCAAGTTCTGCAACGGACGGGCTCCGGTTTTCGCACGCCCCTGATTAACGATAAGCTCGAAATACATAAGTGAAATAATTTTGAAAGGGCCGTAAAACCAACCCCCACCCCTAAAAAACACTAGTGAGACCGGGATTTTTTATAGAAAAGTTTTTTTTAATTGTTTCGTACATTTTGAGGATTGTAGATATACAGGTGGTTTATTCAGTCTAGAGGCACAAGTGCAAGTGCACTATTACGAAAACTTGCCTATTAGTCAAGCGGAGTTGAATTTCAGCAGTCTTAAACGTTTGGCTGAAAACTAATGAGACTGTTGCCAGCAACCGACGAGTGTATATAATAACTCGATCATCCACCCGACTTCTACTTTTATCAAAGACGCTTGGAGTTTGGTCCAGCAAACGTGTTGAAAATATCTGAAAATAAAACGACTCAGAAGGGCCTGGTCATTTGTATTGTCACTTCTAATTTTGGACATAACGAATTACTTATTGACAAGAACACAGCATGCATGTACATCTGAACACATAATACTTAAGATTGCATATTTCATGGCCGCACCAAGCTAACGTGTGTACAGAGCGACGACCCAGCCTGTGCATCCGCGCTTTAAAGTGCGCTATATGGACCCACTTGTCCCAAAGTTGCTTCTGAGAAGACTGTGTAATTACTGAATGACTAGATTACAGAGGCTGATTTGAGTCTTTGCTGGGCGCACAGGCACTAAGGCTCGTTTCATATACGTTTTGTATGAGAGACTTGTTTTTCTTTCTTTTCTTTATCAGATGTGTCCAAGTTGTGACGGGGAAACAGAAATAGTGATACCAACAGGAGCCTGCGGAAACGTGACATGTGAGTAACATCATATCAACATGTCCCTGAAATTAATATCCTTGTCAACCCAAATTTATATGGAGAAAACTGGGGTTTACATGGGTAAATGTTACACTTCAAATCAAAGCTTGTAGTTACTCGTTAGAATTGCCTCAGTGATTAACAATCTATGTTTGTGGCCTTACGGCCCGGGAAAATATCGCTCCCAGGCGGGGAATAGGACCCCATATTCTCCGTCAAGAATCAAAATAACTTGTAATGTAATAATCCCAAACTCGTGTCTTTCGATATCCCAGCTTGGGTCTATTCACCAATCTCGGTGCAATAACCGTATAGTTTGTTTGTATTGGAGTCATACTTTTTAGGTGAGTTTACCTTTTGAAGGATTATACGTAAGCTTTTAACCAGTACAGTGCACAGTCTTTCGCCGGAAACTGAAAGATGCACTTCTTGAACTAGCAGAAGAGAATGTTCGTAGAAAATATTTCATGATCAATCTCAACGAAATAATGTTGCCAACACCAGTCAGACGCGCATCCGACTGAGCTACCGAGGCCAGCAATGTCACAGAATGTCAATTGCAGTTTGATGTCCAGTGACTTGCAGCCAATATGTTCTATAAAAGGGTTATCCTTTGGAAGCAAGGAATACACCATAGAACCGGAAAATATGAAGTGTACATGTTTTCGGTGCCAGACTAGCTAGTTTCGGCCAATTAGGCCTCATCAGTGACCCTCAGAATTCCAAGTCTCTCTACCAGCATTAATATTGCATCGCAGGATGGTTTATGGAGGCTGAAATAACATGGATTAAGATAATTTCTGATACTGGAGAATAATGTCCCTCGTTGGGATATTGAAGACACGAGCTTGTGATATTTGCACACTTTCTGAATAATGTCCCGAGATGATACATTGAAAGATATGATCTTGCGAGTACCTTCGATATCCCCCAACGAGGCACAATATTCACCGATATCTTTGCAAAAAGCCTTTTAATATATACACGTAGCTATTAACACGTAGTGTCATTACTATTTGTTTCGTCTGTCAGTACGAGCATTTTATCAGAATATATACGCATGAGTTACAAATATTTCGCGTAACGTTTTTGCCGTAAGACCTCATCAGATGTAGCGTCTCTGGACGGTACAATTAGAAGGCAGACAAGTTATCGAGTTAGCCTTCCTAGGTGCATTTGTAATCAAAATTCTGTAAAGCTATAAGCCTATTGCAATGATATCGGTGAATGTCGAGCTCGCAAGCTTGCGACCTTGGACGTCCCTTCACCAATAACAGCACAACAACACGTTTGTTATATAGCAAGAAATACACTAGTTTTGCCTCAAAATTTGCTTTTTATCAGAATATATAAGGCTGGGTATCAAATGTTTCGTGCGCCATTGTTATGACAATGGAATCTTCCCCCTGATAAGTTTGGAGTGGTCCATTTCCAATTATAGGGGGAGTCTGGTTTGTTTTTGTTTTTGGCATATTTTACAAACATGGATGTTCTTTAAGCAAACAGTGTAGACCCAGACCAGACGCCACATTACGACCCAGGGTCTACACTGTTTGTTTATGTCCCACAAAAGCGACGCTAGGCGTATATGGATTATGACGTCATGGCGTCGTGTTGATACCGAGCGATGCCAGCATGATTGTTCCGCGGATTTCTAACTTGTGCTAATTAATGTCTGGCACTCTTCATTTTCTGGTATCTGGTTGATAATTTTGCTTTCCTCTTTAATTGAACGCCGGTGGGTCAGGCCTAACATTCTATGACGGTTCCAGCATAAAGACTAAGAATTCAAATTTAATGTTATATAATTTTGAGTGGTACCTAATGCTCTGTCTTTGGTCCGGCCCATCGGAGTCTAACAGTTGGTTTTCTTTTGCTCCGGCATTTCAAGTATTTCTTGCTTAGAGTCCTCACCGTTGTTTCATCACTGTGGTTGTTTGCTTTTTATGTTCTCGGAGATGTTGCACTGATGGGTTGGGAAGCCTTCATGCGGACTGAACAAATCATTTATCTAAATCGCGACGGAAGTAAGGCCGAGGATTACGGCCGCGTAAAACTTGGAATCGTTTCTTTTAATCCCCACCCCCACCCCCGCACACACGCCCTCCAGTGAAATAGTTTTCACTGATCGTTCCAGGGCGGTTCTTTTGTCGCGGTTTAATTTTTGTTATGTAATTCCTCTTTATATGTGTGTATCGCTTATATTGTTTTTGTTTTGGATAGCCAGCTGACCATTTTGTGGGAAAGTAACTGTCGTTTAGTCTTTCCGCTATTGATGTTTCCATTAGGGTCTAGTTATTTCATGTTTGTGTTTCTTTCACTTTGGTGTCGCTGTTGGGAGGGGTGGGTTAATTGTATCGATAAATCGCCACTGAAATCACCGAGATCGCCATTGAAAAGAAGAAATCCCCTTAAATTGTTTATATAAAAGCGATGTTATATGTTTTATTCTGTATCGAGGTATTTTTGAGTTTTAAAAGAGGAACAAACGGAATTAAACAACTGAAATTCAAATTTTATTGCAGAATCGGACATTTCCTCCTGAAATCAGCATTGAGTGTACCGATATTTCTTTAAATGATTTATATTATTGCCGAAATGTCAGTTCAGTTATGTAAAAAAAGGTTTTGCATTTTAAATCGAAACAATTTTCATTACAAAACTTATTGAATTATGTATAATCCTGGCATAGAAAATCTTATACTGCCCAGATTATTCTACCCAGGGATAGGATGAAAATCGAGAAGTCTCACATATTTAATATACACTGGTTGAATAGGACTCCATGCACGCCATCGTTAAGGATGATGTCACTACACGTAACACTGTGAGGCGTAGATAGAAAAGTCCGTCCCTCGGGATCACAGTCCAACTAATGTGCTTAAATTCTCTTGCTTGAAATATTGTAATTACTAACTTTTTCACTGTTTTAACCTTCTTCAACCCCTTTTATACCAGCAGGATGTTTCGCCAAAGCTATGGGTTTACCTATCAAGATGATATGTGCAGTCACTTGTAACGATATAGTAGCACGTGCAATAAAAGATGGCGACTATAGTTTAGCGACAGAAGTGTTTCCAACATTAGCCCCTGCCATGGATATCCAGGTCAGTTGAAATCAACATTTTGCGTGTAATTTATTTAACAAAAATTAGCTCTATTAAAGCTACAAAGATGGCCTTCGGAAATATAGAATACGCTGATGTTACTAAATGGAAGTCACGGTTTTATTGAGTCTCTTCATATGCAGTAATGAAGTTTCCAAAGTAGAAGTAAAACAAAGATCAGGAATCGATACAATTAACATACTCCACCCATCAAAGACACCAAAGGGAAAGAAATACAAACATTAAGCGACTAGACCATAATGGAAACCTAAACAAAGGAAGGCCATAAGAACAGTCACTCTCCCACAAAATGGCCATATGGCCATCCAAATTAAAAGACACAAGTGATACACACAGTAAGTAACAAACAACAACATAAATAAACCGCCACAGAAGAACCGCCTTGGAACGGCCAGTGGCTAGATTTCCACTGGGGGTGGGGGGCTTTAATCGATTTTACGTGGCCACAATCCTCGCCCTTACTTCTGTCGCGATTTAGACAAATAATTTGTTCAGTCCGCTTGAAGGCCTCCTAACTCATCAGTGCAACATCTCCGTGAACACAAATAATCAAAGAACCACAGAGGTGAGACAACGGTGAGGACTCGACAGCAAGAAACCACTGAAATGCTGGAGCAAAAGAAAACAACAGTTAGACTCCGATGGGCCCGACCAGAGACAGAGCATAAGGCACCAACCAACATTACCTTGAATTAGATCTCTCTAATTCTCAATAAGCCTTTACGTTGGAACCGTCATAGAATCTGAGGCCTGACCCACCGGCGTGCAATTAAAGAGGGAAGCAAAGTTGCCAACCGTGATTGGGTTAACTACCGTGCATGCAGTCTGTCGTATAACATCCATGTTGTACCCAATCTTTTTATATCGAAGAATGATTTTACACAATAGGGTGCTGAAGTCATTGCGGTTATATATTTTTCTGAATTTATATACTAAGTCACCATAAAATTCGGGTTCCGATAGACCTTGTTGCAGAAGAGATTTAATAAAAATAAAAAATGAGTTCCTTTAAGAGCAATGAAAACATTCATAAGAAAGAAGATGGATCATTCTACGTAGTTTCGGCTAATAAAGCCTCATCAGTGACCCTGTAATGATCCGGCAAAGAAAGCCAGAGGAAACATACTGCAATTTAGCGAATTTCGAATAGGCAGTCGATTCAAAGACTGATATAAATCAAAATTGGTCGAAATAATTAAAAACCTGTCTAGAAAATGAGTCTAAACGAATGATTTATTTCTGATTTCTCAGAATATTCACGCTGATCTCAAAGGACCGAAAGTAAAGTATAAACTGCACTATGGTTGATGTACGGGGAGACGTTTTACGGCCGCCACACGGCACAACACCAGCTGCAGTGAAGGCAAATAAAAATAATAATGAGTTCCTTTAAGAGCAATGAAAACATTCATAAGAAAGAAGATGGCTCATACTACGTAGTTTCGGCTAATAAAGCCTCATCAGTGACCCTGTAATGATCTGGCAAAGAAAGCAGGAGGAAACATACTGCAATTTTGCGAATTTCGAATAGGCAGTCGATTCAAAGTCCAATATTGAATTTTGAAATTAAATCAGAATGGCGTCTATAAAATTTTGAAAAGGCTTTGCTTAGTTTATGGTACCGATAACCCTGATTTAGAAGTTTAGCCGTTAATAATTTATTACGAGTGCTGAAGTCAGTTACATGACTACACACTCTAGCATTAACTGCGAAATATAAACGCCATAGGATGGCGCACGAGGAACATCACCATCCAAAAAAAAGGAAAATTTTCAATCTCAAAATCAAAGTCATCGCGTTTATCATAAATTTTGCACGAAACAAACCCATCTACAATAGATAGATGTAAATCCGAAAACGGGGTCTCGGTATCAGAAGAATTTGCTTTATTTAACTGAAGTTCTGTGGGGGGGGGGGGGGGGTCAAGACTGGTTACAACCTCTAGCATACACATGAGCAAAACACCATTTTACCAAACTGGACTCAGTGATTCGAAAGGGAATATAAAAAGGTTTATTGGTAATGGTAATATGGTTATTTCACTGCTATTGGTAAATATTGACGAGCTGGACAATATTTACCAATATCTGTGACATTCCCTATTGCCATAAATATTTTGCATCCTAATTATAAATAGTTTAGCCTTCAACTATACAGTTTAACGGAATATGTACGTCATTGCCGTAAGATGTCCTCACATGCAACGACGCTTGACTGTAAAAATCATAGGCATCCTAGTAAGCCTGCAATGTTAAGTTAGGACGTTACAGAAGTGTTCATGTATGATTGAATTCATCAAACGAGTTGAGGAAAGGTATAAAATGCGAGGATTTGCCCAACATTTGAAACCTTTTCCTCAACGAGTTTAATAATTTCAATAACACGTGAGCACGAATGTAAGATTTTAGTGATCAAATGACATTTAAAACGCATTTTATTCACGACTGTTTTACAAAAATGTCAATATTCCGCATTTAGTAAACGCGACGTCATTAAGGACGTCGCGCGTATAACGTTACGAGGAGTATCTAACTAATTTGCATATTTAGTACAGTATTGGAAATAATTACAAGACGTTATTACGTTCTCAGACGCGACGTCATAAATTTAGATATTAGATCAGGGTTCACTATTTAAAACAGGCATGCAATACGCAAAAACCTCTTCATACCACTGTTCATTCAGACACGGTTATGGAATAACACGCTTTAAAATGGATTTTTTTATTTTCTACAGAACTTTAACAGTTTGTTTTGAATGAAACAATGTTATTTAAGTAACAGGGCTTCGGCTTTGGACCCAAACAAGGCCATCGATCTGACAGTAATGCATCTATTTGTCCACATTTCGGCTTAGGCTTGATTTTCCGCCTAATTTTTTCACCTTATATGCCAGCATATGAGCAATGACAATGAGCTTTCGACCGATGCACATAGCAAAGGTTCAGATCAGGCTGTACAGCTCCGCAGTCTGTTCAAAGTCTTCACTGTGTGCTTTGTGGATGAACAGTAGCTTCTTTTCTGCAGACAGGGAGGGAAGCAGCGGGTTGATTTTTGCCTTTATTGTCAAACCTGTCTTTTGGGGTGGGGGTGGTCTGTTGGTTGTATTATGCCAGAAATTTCGTTTTATGGCATCAGGTCAGCGGAGCAATGAACACGCAATTTGAAGCCTTTTCTCATTCATTTCTGAGGTTTCAAAATTGTAGATTTTGTAAATAAAATGTAGGTTTTGCAAAAGAAGATCAATCACCTGCATACAACAGGATGACATTATCCAATCAGACGTGGCGCTATATTCATAAGTGCATTAGAATAATTTCCCTCATTTATTTCAGCTTCCATATAATATGGAAAGGTTGTGGTATATTTACAGCAAGGGTGACGTCAAACTGATTTGTCAACTAATGGAGCAGTTCGAAACAAAAGGATCTGTTTCTGTCCCTAAAGAACTGATAGAAAAGGTACTAATCGCTACTTCCTTGATCAGAATTGAATATATAATGATACGTCTAATGTCAAGCATTCACCACAGCCCCTTGCTGCCACTGAAGCTTCGGCAGAGGAAATGAAATCGCATTAAGTTTATTCAAAATTCAATAAATTTTATGTAATAAAGCCAAAAGAAACTTCAATTAGCATTGTAGTCTATCAGCGATTTTTTTTCAAACGCACTTGTACAAATTCTTAATCTTCAGTATCACTGTAACAAGTCCGTGACTGTTAACCCCACATTAAATAGAGAAAAGATGAGCTTAAGGGGAATAAATTATTTTCTTGCACACCGGACAAGGAAAGTAGAAGTAAAACAAAGATCAGGAATCGATACAATTAACTTACTCCACCCATCAAAGACACCAAAGGGAAAGAAATACAAACAGTAAGCGACCAGACCATAATGGAAACCTAAACAAAGGAAGGCCATAAGGACAGTTACTTTCCCACAAAATGGCCACACGGCCATCCAAAATTAAAAGACACAAGTGATACACACAGTAAGTAACAAACAACAACATAAATAAATCGCTACAGAAGAACCGCCTTGGAACGGTCAGTGGAAAGATTTCCACTGGGGGGGCTTAAATCGATTTTACGTGGCCACAATCCTCGCCCTTACTTCCGCCGCGATTTAGACAAATAATTTGTTCAGTCCGCACGAAGGCCTCCTAACTCATCAGTGCAACATCTCCGTGAACACAAATAATCAAAGAACCACAGAGGTGAGACAACGGTGAGGACTCGACAGCAAGAAACCACTGAAATGCTGGAGCAAAAGAAAACCAACAGTTAGACTCCGATGGGCCTGACCGTAATTTTACCCTGGGATAGAAATTTATGTTCTGACCCTGGTGTTCCGACCCAAAATCGAATATAATCGCGTGTCTAGTAAATGCACTGGTTGATTACGACCTCGTATGCGCCGTCGTTAAGGTTGACGTCACAGCAACGTCACTAACATTCCTGCAGTGTCCACACAGTATGACGGTAGTTGGTAACCGAAGTGACTGCAGCATTAAAAATCCGCTTTAAGAAATGGAAGGTATGCAAGAAAAAGAATCCACTACGGGTGTGAGGGGTGGATAGAAAAATCCGTCCCTCGAGATCACTGTCCGGCATCACTCGGCAAGCCTCATGATGCCGGACAGTGTCCCTCGTGACGGATTTTTCCATCCAACCCTCACACCCATATAAGTTTCTTATATTCCTAACTTTTGCTCCAAAACATAAATTGTGGGTACTCGTAGGAATCACCTCAATGAGGCAGTTCTTACGAGCATACGCAATCTATGTTTCGAAACAAGTAGAATATAAAATATCATGCAAGAAGCCATTTTGCACACGGTGTGTTATCATAAAGAGGGGGATACCCTTTTAGCAGATCTTTAAAAGGAAAACATAGTTTACCTGAACAGAGGATTGTCCAAAAGTATGCAGAATTTTATCATAAACAGATGAGTGATGCATACAGCCCTTGGCCGACCCCACCCCCGAGAAGAGTTCATGCAAGATATGAAAGGGCTATCTTGAATAGGAGTAAAGTTATTCCAGGCATAAGAGAGCTTGTAGGCCAACTTTAATCAAAATGCGGTCGCCCACAAGGGACATGGGGGCTATGGCAGTTTGCCTCCCATAATTGTATAAAGGTTTCAACTCTTGAAAGAATTTTCTCTGGAGGTGGAATCACTTCCTTTTATAGAAGATTTTTTATCAGAAGGGCTAAATTCACAGGAGAGCAAACAGGTTTCAAAATCATCAAACTCTTGTTTGTAAATTTGAAGTGCCAGTGCCTTTGCACAAAGTGCATGAGTGCGGAGAAGTAAGGTTCTGACAAGACTGTGTGGATGGGTTTCGGAGACAGATTTTGGGTCGAGTTAATCAACCGCAGGGCATTGACGTTCAATCAGAAAACATAAGCATAATCAGAGTCATTAAAACTTCGCTTGTTTATTATAGCAATAGTCGATTTAGGCCAATCTGAGGACTATCTTAGTGTTTCTGGTGAAACGTCCCGTGGCTCACCGACACAAAGTTATTATGAACAGTAGCTGTGCATCACTGATTTGTACGAAATTTCTATTTCTAGTTGTGCTATTCTTCGTCGTTGTGACGTCACAGTGTTGTGTAAATTAAACAGACTGGACACATGTGTTGGGCTGGGCAACAGTGTTGACACATATAAGACACCACAGAAGGCGGCTTGTAATCAGGATCTACATTGTTTGCTTTAAGAACCTAACATGAACTTAAGGGTTTAATAGAACAGGCGCTTTCCAGCTTACACTCAGTCCACTAGTACTGTCAGTATTTTTATTGAATATGCATGCATTCACAGCAAAAGCTACAGTAAGACTGGTGCGACGAACAAATCCTCAGATCAGCCACCCACTATGGCAAGATCTGTCACTTTTGACCCTGTGAATATATTGTAGTTTCATGCGATCATCGAACTCTGATCAGACTATGCCAATGAGCAGGCTGATGAGTCTTTGCTGCGGACTTAAGCTTTACTGTAGGTTTTGCCATGCGATGTCTCATATACATAAAAGAAGTGAAGGCAATGATCAGAAATCGATACAATTAACCCACAGCGCCCATCAGAGACACCAAAGGGAAAGAAACACAAAGAAAGGGTAAGAAACATGTAGTTATTCCATATCCACTGCGCCTTTAGCTTAGGATTATGTTATTCTAAGTTGCCTCCATTGCTTTTTTAAAGGGATACTGTAATTATATGTGCCCGTTTTTTGTCTTTCTGAACCGTTATTTGACAACTGTTAATTTAATACTTTGGTTCTTTCAGGATCTTTCTTTCTTTCTTGCTCTTGCGATCTTTTTTTCTTCTTTCTTTCTTTCTTTCTTTCTTTCTTTCTATTTTTTTATCTTTCCTTACATTGTATTATATTTATTATCATTATATATCGTTTTACTTCGTTATAGATATCTGAAGGAATAGTAGATACATTTGTAGCCACGGATGATACTGTTAAACAGACCATGAAGAGAGTTTGGGAAGATAACAACTATTTGGTGTGCCCACATACAGCAACAGCAGCAGCGTATCATTATCAGGCTGTAAGGTGAGCCACGATAGGACTAAACCTACAAGGAACAAAGACGCAAAGCAGCCTGCTCATCAACACAATCTGGCCACAGTCTGCACTTAATCCTCATTAGATAACCCTGACGTCATAGAAGACTCATGAAAACTTCAAAGACTCTGATCAGACTGCACAGAAGTCTTCACTTGTCGCAGTAACTGACAACAGCGAGTGGGTGAACGACGAAGTTCTCTAGTGACAATTTGTCTCAAGCCATCTTCCAATAAATTGGTCATTTGAAAAGGAAAGATAGGGTAGAGTAGACTGTACTTTGACTCTTTGTCCATTTTTATCCATTTTTACCAGCTAGTAAAAAGACATTTTAGATAATAGCTGTGTAAAAAACTACATTTAATCTGCCTAAGGAACATAGATGTAAAGTAAAACAGCCCCAGCTTTATTTTCCTATGCTTATTATTAATTCCATTCAAAATGCATGCTACCACACTAGTTTAACAATCACCATGCTGAATATTTTTGTTTGCTACATTCTACTTTCTTTTCTTTCTTTGCCTCTTTTGGTCCACCGACTACTGATGTGCAAACCGTGTGTGCACATAAATACATATACAACCACACACAAACTGAAGTTTGGGCAACACTGTATCTAAGCATTTGCAATTATTTTTTAATTGAACCCGTATTTGATATACATGCGCCTTTGAAACTTCACCTTTGCACATTCATACATGATGTTGCATTAAAGTCGATATGGCAATGTTTTAACGCCATGCATTTGCGGAGTGAACCAATGTGGACTCAGTTTGCCAATCAGCCGCTATTAAGATTCTCAATAAGGAGCAGTACTATAGGTACAACCGGGCCTTTTCTCCTTAAATACTCCAAAACAAATGCACATTTGTTAGAATTGCCTCGCGGAGGTGGTCCTAACAAATTTCCACATGCATTGCTTAAAATATTGCATACAATATATATTTTTGAAATACATGTATCACTGTTAATCAGTGACGGTGTCATATTGTGCTAAGATCTTGTTCCACTGAAATTATCTTTATAACGGACGTTTTCCGTTCTGTCGAATATTCTAACAAAACACGCCTATATAGGAAATGAAAATGAACTGTTATTTATTCTGCAATAAATCAACTGGAAGATGAATGTGACGCAAACGTCACCGTTTTGTGATGTAACTCGAAGTATGACGCAAGACTGTGTGAAGTCATTTTCTCGCACCAAAAACGTTACACAAGGACTAAAATGCATGTCATACAGTCCATACTTTTGGGGGATGTCTTCTAACAAAGGACAATGGTTGGGAGAATTTGAAAGAAACAACACAATAATTATCGATTCTAGTGTATTAGAATCGAAATAGATCAGCTATAGTGTGAGATACTTTACAACTGACCTACAAACTGTAATTTATTACTCAACAAATCACAGATATAGCTGCTGTTTTTCTTAATCAGTATAATGAGGGCTAACTATTTCTCTTTTTAACAGAAATGGTAACAACAATACACCAAGAATATGTATCGCTACTGCGTCTATTGATAAGTTCACGGAAGCTGCACAGGAAGCAGATGTTCCCATCCAGATAAATGAAAAGGTCGCAAATCTTGAAGCAATGCCTACGAGATACATCGACATGCACCAGGGGGAAGACTGGGAGCAAATTTTGCGCGAAAAGATCATACAGATAAACTCACTTAAAGACCACTGATAAAGCACATTAGATGACATACCCATCCTCAAACAGTTACCATCATAAGCATTAAAAATTGCTATTAAAGTTTGAAAACATGTCCAAAAGCAACGTAAATGATCATTGCGATTTCTTATCTTTGCTAACATAATTTAATTTTATGGAAAAAGAAGCCCATGTGAACACGTAACGTGTTACACCTTAATATAGCCAAACAAGGCAGCATATATAGTATTGAAAATGAATTGATGGTTTCAGACGTTGTAGAACTCGGGGATAATCGCACAGATTGGAAGATGGTTTCAACATATTTTTTCAGTACAATCCCCCTTTACTTCAATCCATTTGGCCCACTTGGCTTTAAAGCAGTCTATGCCTTAGGAATAAAAGTTGTCTATTTTGTCCTCAAACCAGGAAATACTGAAGTCAGGAAACATTATGAGCTCCTAAACATCTACAACGTAAATCCTGGTGTATGAATGTCATTTGACGTGTCACCAGTAACAATTCCGATTCTGATACCAACGCCTAATCCAATGCAATTGCTGACGTCTGGTATGCCGATGCCAGAGGTAATGTAATAGCTCTTCTTGCCCACCAGATAAGGAAATCCATAGTTTTAGCTTGGGAAAGAAATGGTGTTCTTACCCAAAATCGAATATTCTCGCATGTTTGATAAATGCACTGATTGAATACGACCTCAGATGTGCCGTCGTTAAGGTTGAGTCACAGCACGTCACTAAACATTCCTGTAATGTCATCACAATATTGCGGATGTCGGTAACCGAAGTGACTGCAGCATTAAATAAAAGCACGCTAATACTGCATGATACCCCACCACTGCAAGATAATATGGTTATAGCCTTGCCCATAATAGTGGTACTTTTAAGTGTTATAGTTATCTGTAAAACTTCACTAAGGCATTCAATATAGTAAAGGAACTACATACATGTATATCAAAAGTGCAGATAGTACAATAACCAGAAAAGCTGAGTGACTGTCCTTGGCAATAATATGTGTCCTTTAGTGTTTTAAAAGTTGAAGAAAATCCATGAAAAGATTCTTAAGTTATTGATCGCAAACTCCAAAAAAAAATTGTGAGAAATTAATCAAGTTATCGGTCGGAAATGATGTGGATGGACGGACGAACGGACAGACACCGGAGGGTATATTATAATACCCCAGCACTATCGTGTGATGGGGTATAACAAAAAGAAGAAAAGAAAAAAAAGTCATTCCCGATATAAACATGTAGGCACAATTTGAAAAAAAAAATGTGAAAAATTAATCAAGTTATCGGTCGGAAATGGTGGGGATGGACGGACGGACAGACGGACGGATGGACGGACAGACACCGGAGGGTATATTAGAAAAGAAAAAACGAGAAAAAAAGGAAAAGAAAAAGAAAATTCCATTCCTCCACGGGGGTTTGAACTCACTCCCCTCAGATTCATAGCACAAATTAATCCAGTTATTGGTCGGAAATGGTGGGGACGGACGGACGGACAGACACCGGAGGGTGTATTGTAATATCCCAGCACTATCGTGTGATGGGGTATAACAAAAAGAAGAAAAGGGTGAAAAAAAGGGAAAAAAAAGGAATGAAAAACCAAAAATGAGGAAAAAAAATTAAAAAAAATGAAAAAAAAAAATAAATAAATTCATTGCCAAAATGAAAAAGAAAGAAAAAGAAAAAAGAACACAAAAAAAAAAAAAAAGGAAAAAACGAAAAAAAAAAAAAAAAATTTTCCATTCCTCGACGGAGATTTCAACTCACGCCCCTCAGATTCATAGTCAACAATAGGATTTGTAGTCCAGCACTCTAACCACTACACTGGCAGTGATAATCAATATATTTCATAAATTAAAGGAATAAATGCGCAGAAACTATTTAATGGGAATTGTTAACGACCAATTTTTCGTTACATGTTAACGCATTTTGTGTATTCACAACACAAAACCTGCTTATTATGGTCGTTTATACATCAGTGCAGTTTCATCCAAATATTCCATATAGTAAAGGAATAAGTCCCCAAAAACCATTTAATCGGAATTTTTAACGACCATAATTCCCTTAAATGTTAATGTATTTTGCCCATTTACAATCCCAAACCACTCATACCCAATGCCAATGTGTATACAAAATTTGAAGAAAATCCGTGAAAAAATATTCAAGTTATTGATCGGAAACGCCCCAAAACCCCTTATTTTGAACTAAAAAGGGCCATAACTCTGTCAAATGTTAACGGATTTTGCCCATTAACAATCCCATACCACTCATTCCCGATATATACATGTATGCGAAATTTGAAAAAAATTCGTTAAAAATTACTCAAGTTATCGATCGGAAATGGTGCGGACGGACGGACGGACATACGGACGGACGGACGGACACCGGAGGGTATAACATAATACCCCGCCACTATCGTGTGGTGGGGTATAAAAACTGCGCTAAGAAATGGAATGTATGCAAGAAAAAGAATCCTATATGATATAAAATCTGTTCCTTGGGATCACTGTCCGGCATCACTCGGCAAGCCTCGTGATGCCCGACAGTGACCCTCGTGACGGATTTTTCCATCCACCCCTCACACCCATATAAGATTCTTATATTCCTAGACTTCATCCAAGTAAGCTAAAACAGAATGTCATCAGCTACAGGAATTTATGTAGAACTTGAAGGGTTAACAGCACAAGATTTTGCGGTCTGTTAAAACTGCAAAAGGCACTTACAAGAGGGCAATGGGCCTTTATTCACACAACATCTCAAGTGGGTGAAAAGGGTCCAGGCTGCTGGTGGTCATTTTCTTTTTTTCAGCTGACCATACTAGCTTTGAAGGGGTCTACCCAGGGTTACTGCTCCCAGATTACTTTGAAATTGGACATTGGTTTTCGATACCGGCTCATAGATCAAACTCAACAGAGGGTCATCGGTTGAGGGCCAGTTTTCTCAATGCCGCATAGCTCCATAGAGGTGGCCTTTAACCCATTTCATATGGGAAATAAAAGTGAAGGCAATAATCAGGAATCGATACATTTAACCCACAGCTCCAATCAGTGACACCAAAGGGAAACACAAACATGAAACTAGAGAAAGTGCCCAGTGGGGCACGTATACCCCCGACCAGTGCCATCCCCATTTAGTGGAAATGAAAATTTGTTTGTCGCATTGAACCTTTCCATATAAACTTTCCATTTAGTCCACCTAGAATAACTATTGCATTTCAACATATATAGTATAATTTATCATATGCAAAGATGGAACTGCTTGTCTTTGCTGAATAATAAAAATTCAAAGTTTGTTGCAATTTGGAACAATTTTACCTAGAAACAACAAACATAGAATAGGCTGTCATAGAACATTTGCTGAATTAAAGTAGCTGTATAATGACATAATAAAGCAATGCATTTTTTATTATTACTTGCATTTATTATTGTCTGCATTTCAAGAGAAAATATTATGCAAAATTTAACAGTTCTAGTCGCTGTAGTTTCTAAGATCACAAGGACCAATATATAAACTGACAAATCTGACAAGGGTCACAGCATAAAGAAAGAATAAACTAACTAATAATGAATAAATGGAAAGACAAAAACTATAACCTTTGGTATGCTTTGTATGCAAGGAGTATAATGAAAACAGTTATCAAATCCTGTACCATATACTGTCATGCGATGTATACATGTGAATTTATTCAAATAAATATTGTTTAAACCAAAACAGTTAACACAAAACTTGGACGTAATCAAAATGTGTAAGTCCTAATTATTGATCCCTAGCCCCACCCAGGGGCTTGACCCAGGAGCTTAGATATTCCATATGAAAGTTTATACTATAGCTATACTCTGTACCAAATATGAAGAGAATCTAACATGAGGTTACAGAGATATAAGCAATGAAAAAGGTTTAACACAAAACTTTGACGTAAAAGTTGACAAACGGACAGACAGCCCACCCAGGGGCTTAGATATTCCATATGAAAGGTTATGCTATAGAGATATCCTTTACCAAATATGAAGAGAATCTAACATGTAGTTACAGAGATGTGAGCAATCAAAAAGGTTTAACACAAAACATTGACGTAAATGTTGATGAACGGACTGACGGGTGGACAGCCCACCCAGGGACTTGACCCGCAAGCTTAGATATTCGAAATGAAAGGTAATGCTATGTAGAGATATCCTGTCCCAAATATGAAGAGAATCCAACATGTTGTGACAGAGTTATGAGCAATAAAAAAGGTTTAACACAAAACTTTGACGTAAAAGTTGACAGACGGACAGCCCACCCAGGGGCTTGACCCAGGGGCTTAGGTATTCTATATGAAAGGTAATGCTATAGAGATATCCTGTTCCAAATATGAAGAGAATCCAACATGTTGTGACAGAGATATGAGCAATCAAAAAGGTTTAACACAAAACTTTGACGTAAAAGTTGACAAACGGACGGACAGCCCACCAAGGGGCTTGACCCAGGGGCTTAGATATTCTATATGAAAGGTAATGCTATACAGATATCCTGTTCCAAATATGAAGAGAATCCAACATGTGGTGACAGAGATATGAGAAATCAAAAAAGGTTTAACACAAAACTTTGACGTAAAAGTTGACAAACGGACGGACAGCCCATCCAGGGGCTTGACCCAGGGGCTTAGATATTCCATATGAAAGGTTATGCTATAGAGATAACCTTTACCAAATATGAAGAGAATCTAACATGTGGTTACAGAGATATGAACAATCAAAAAGGTTTAACGCAAAACTTTGACGTAAAGGTTGACGAACGGCGGGACAGACGGAAGTACGAACGAACGAACGAACTAACGAACGAACTAACGAACGAACGAACCAACGAACGGACGGAAAGACGAAAACTATATACCCCCTGACATACTTCGTATGTCGGGGGTATAATAACTAGATCCTGAGGATTCTAATCAGTGCTTTCACAATTTACAAAATGTTCACAATAGTCAATTTAGTTTCTGAGATATTTTAAGGTTTTACTATATATGAGTATGGTTACAGGCCATCTTGAACATATGACCCAGTTCTTATGAACAAATATTTAATACCCCACCCCATGGCAGCTCCATATGTAATTTTGTTTCATTTGGACCAAAGGTTTCAGAGATATTGTTTAGCTGATTGACCTCTATCTCATAAACTCTCCAAAAGCCTTCAGTTCTGATGAGCTAAAATCGCATATTATACAAGTCCTCAATGCTGCAAACCAAGTTTCAAGGTTACTGGCTATTCTGTTTGAGAATTTTTTTAAGGTTTTACCATATATTGGCATCATACAAACGGCCATCTTAATCAAGTGACCCAACCCTTATGAAAAGACTTCCAATATCCCATTCATCTGGGCGGTTTCAAAGATGCCATTAAAAATGTTAATAATGCCAACAAAGATGCAAATGACAGGCCACTGTCTATCCTACAAGCTTTGCCAGAGCCTTTGGTTTGGTGAGCAAATAAGTGTTTGTTTTGGAGTTTAATGACTCCGTCAACACTATTTAGGTCATATCAAGCCAATCAGTTTACCTAATCACACATCCTGGGCAGGCTACAGTGCATATTCTTGAATCAGCAGAAGGGAGAGAATGAACATTGAAAAGATTTTATGATCATCTTCCACAAAAGAATGCCGCCGAACTGGCCGGTATCAAACCTGCAATCACCTCATTACCAGTCTGGTCCCGAGGTTAGCTATTTTTTTTCATGCTCAACTCACTTCAGCATGAATTATTTCCTGCTCATAAATTTTAAAATGCCAAAAATTGTTGGCATTTGAAAATTTATAAGCATGAAAAATAACATTCTAAGCTGATCTGAGCAGAAATTGCCTCCTTTGTTTGTGCCTTAATAATTATGAGCATTGTAAATTTCATGCTCAGCTGAGTTGAGCATAAAAAGTTTTATAACATCAGGGCATGATGTCTGGCTGAGCTATAAATATGTTCTAGAAAGGGTTATCCTTTGGAAGCAAATAATACACCAAAGAACTGGACAATATGGAGTGTACATGTTTTCTGGACCAGACTAGCTAGTTTCGGCCAATTAGGCCTCATCAGTGACCCTCAAATTTTTTCAAAATTCCACAATGGAACCAATGATCCCAAAGGACAAGAAAATATAAACTAAACTATGATGTAGGGCAGGGAGACTTTTTACGGCCGCTGCACATTCCCAGACACCAGCTGTAGTGACGTCAAATATGTTCTAGAAAGGGTTATCCTTTGGAAACAAAGAATACACCAAAGAACTGGACAATATGGAGTGTACATGTTTTCTGACTGGTAGCTAAAAAGAAACATAAAGAACACATTTTATTCAAAATCATTTAATAGATTTGCTATTTAATATCAACAATTATCATACAACAATTTCTTAAGGTGAGTGAATACACATCTATGTGTATGATGACCTTTTTATGTTCTGATCTCCGTTATTAAAGGGGACACCTCCCTGAGAGAAAAAAATCCTTCTGAGAGGAATTATTTTCTCAAGAGTAGCACATTTTAAAAACAAATTTAATTTGATGTAATAATTTTACTTCGAAAAAGGTTCCTATGTGAGCCCTTTCAGCTATGTACATGAAGAATGGTACAAATATCTATGCCCAATGAGATGGCTTATAATGAGCATCAGGATCTACAATGTTTGTTATCCTGCTAATGAGTTTGGTTTAAACCCACATTTCCAAAAATGGACTGGTCCAAATTTAACCCTTATCCTGCTGGTCACGACAAACACAATCTTTGCAAACAGTGTAGATCTAGATCAGATGGCTTCTGAAGAAGCCCTCTGATCAGGATCTACACTTTTCGACATTCAGTTTATGAATTTGGTGGAATAAATGATATCAAGTAATCTGATTGGTTCAATGTCAGAAATGGGTGTGGCTAAAATGAATATACAGCAGGACAAGGATTAAACATTGAACAGCCCATGCCAAACACTCAGGGAAGAAACGATTGATTAAACTCGAAGTGTGTGTGTGTGAATTCGGGTTTAATGTCGCTTTCAACAATTTTTCAGTCATATCACGACAGGGAGCTCAATGCTCACTTTTATAGTGCTGCCGCACTGAAGTATCATGATACCACACCCAGTCACATTATCCTGACACTGGGTTGACCAGTCCTAGCTCAACCCCGTAAATCTGAGTGCCAAGCGAGGAGCAGCTAGTACCATTTTTAACGACTTTGGTATGTCGCGGCCCAGGATCGAACCCGTGACCTCCCGTTCCCTGGAGGGGACACTCTACCAACTGAGCTATCGGGGCCGGTAAACTCAACGTGTGTCCAGTCACCTTAAAATTAATGCATGTAAAACCAGCTCTTCCCTGCTTTCACCAAGAACTTCTATAAAAACATTCACCATATTTGCATTATTTGCTGGCTCCCAGCTTGCACATTGACAAAATTGGAAAAATACAGGTAACCAGACCCCCCTGACCTTTTAAGGTCAGGGGGTCTGGTTACCTGTTTTTCCAACACTGATAACCTTCAGACAAGGAACCAGCAGATAATGCAAATAAGGTTCATACAAGAACAATTTATGTTCATACTAAACAAATTGTATGATTTTAACAAATCCTTATTTTTTTTTCTTTTCTTTGTTTATCCACCAACCCAATTGTTTGATTGATTGAGTTGTGGTTTAACATCCCCATCAATACTATTTTGGTCATTTTCGACATTTTGTGTGTCTTTTATCCGACACAGATGAAATGGCATCTCAAGTTCTGAGCCCCAAATGAAACCAAAAGGGTTTATATGCATGGATAGTCCAACTCGCACCATTTTGCCTGGGCAGGTATAGAGCCTCTAAGCTGTTTACCAGTACTCATTTGCTCAGTCACCAGAAGTCAAGCATGAAAATATCATCCTGGCCCCTGGTGGCCATATTTTCAACAATCAATGGTGGCTTGAAAAATGTAGCTTTTCAGTTTCTGAAATGAATAGTTTCTAGTCCTTTTACCATAAATGGGTATGACAGCCATCTTGGTCATAGTTATCAACTTCCATTTTGCTGACAGCAAATATCAATTCTTTTGTCATAGGCTACAAGAGAATCAGAACAATCCAATGTTTAGCTTTTTTCCCCCATTAGAAATGTCCAAGTGACTGAATACAACCTTGACATAAAACAAGGTCAACCTAAGGTCACCATTTAAACAAACTTGTTAGAAACATCAAAAGTCTAAGTAACCAGTGACCTTGATGTAAAATAGGTCAAGGTCAACTGAAGGTAATCATTTGGCCAAATATGGTAGCCCCCCAGTCCCAAATGCTGCATATCAAGTTTCAAGATCATCAGCCAGTTGGTTCCTGGGAAGATGACAATATATGGGTCAAGGTCAACAAAAAGTCACCATTTGAACAAACTTGCTAGGAATTTCAATTCTGATGCCACCGGCTATGACGATATAAAAAAAAACTAGAAATGCATCCATAGGACATGGATGCCCCGCCTGAAAATATGTCTATGTTCATATTCATCCATAGAAAGTTATTGACCATGTTTAAGTTTTGGACCCTTTTTTCACATTTGACCTCCATGACTTTGAACTTGGAGGTAAGGACCTTGGTTTTGTGTGAGGCAGATTGTCTCATGATGGCCAACATTTCTGCCAAGTAATTTCAAAATCCATCCAGAGATAAGAAAGTTATTGACTGCGTTTAAGTTTCGGACCATTTTTTTTTACCTTTGACCTCTATGTATGACCTTGGAGGTGCGGATCTGGGTTTGAAGGTGACACATCGTCTCATGATGGTTAACATTTCTTCAAAGTAATTTCAAAATCCATCCAGAAATTAGTAAGTTATTGACTGTGTTTAAGTTTCGGACCCGTTTTTTGACCTTTGACCTCTAAGTATGACCTTGACATTCGAGGTACGGACCTAGGTTTTCCACGGGACACGTCGTCTCACGATGGTTCACATTTCTGCCAAGTAATTTTAAAATCCATACAGAAAAATGAAGTTATTGACCGCGTTTAAGTTTCGGACGCACGGACGGATGGAAAGGGGCAATGCTATATGCCCTTTCCACCATTCTTCGAATGGTGGGGCATAAAAATCCACTGTTTTGCCTATTTCATATACAATGGCCTAAGTGATCAAAGTTAACCTTGATGTTAAATAGGTCAAGGTCAACCAAGGTCACCATTTGAACTTGATTAGGGCCTGAGTCCCATATGCTACATTCCATGTTTTAATGTATCAGCCATTTGGATCCAAAGTAGATTTCATACAAGAGGGCCCAGAGGGCCCTGGTTCGCTCACCTGATCCAATGTATAACAAGTGGGCCCCGGGCAGGGTCAATTTTGGCCCCAGGGCTATAATTTGAACAATCTTGGTAGAGGTCCACAAGATGAAGCTTCATATCGAATATAAGATTTTCCCTATATAAGTCTATGTTAAACCAAAGGGCCCCGGAGCAGGGGCATTTTTGGCCCCAGGGCTATAATTTGAACAATCTTGGTAGAGGTCCACTAGCTGAAGCTTCATAACAAATATCAAAGACCTAAGCCTTGTGTTTCAGAGAAGATGATTTTTAAAGATTTTCCCTATATAAGTCTATGTAAAACCAAAGGGCCACATGGCAGAGGCATTTTTGGTCTCAGGGCTATAATTTGAACAATCTTTATAGAAGTCCACTAGCTGAAGCTTCATAACAAATATCGAAGACCTAAGCCTTGTGGTTTCAAAGAAGAAGATTTTTCAAGATTTTCCCCATATACGTCTATGTAAAACCAAAGGGCCCCGGAGCGGTGGCATTTTTGGCCCCAGGGCTATAATTTGAACAATCTTGGTAGAGGTCCACAAGATGAAGCTTCATACCAAATATCAAAGACCTGGGCCTTGCAGTTTCAGAGAAGAAGATTTTTCAAGATTTTCCCTATATAAGCCTATGTAAAACAAAAGGGCCCTGGTGCGGGGGCATTTTTGGCCCCAGCACTATAATTTGAATAATCTTGGTAGGGGTCCACTAGATGAAGCTTCATACCAAATATCAAAGACCTGGGCCTTGCAGTTTCAGAGGAGAAGATTTTTCAAGATTTTCCCTATATAAGCCCATGTAAAACCAAAGGGCCCCCGTGTGGGGGCATTTTTAGCTCCAGCACTATAATTTGAACAATCTTGGTAGGGGTCCACTAGATGAAGCTTCATACCAAATATCAAAGACCTGGGCCTTGCGGTTTCAGAAGAAGATTTTTAAAGGTTTTCCCTATATAAGCCTATGTAAAACAAAAGGGCTCTGGTGCGGAGGCATTTTTGGCCCCAGCACTATAATTTGAACAATCTTGGTAGGGGTCCACTAGATGAAGCTTCATACCAAATATCAAAGACCTGGGCCTTGCGGTTTCAGAGAAGAAGATTTTTCAAGATTTTCCCTATATAAACCCATGTAAAACCAAAGGGCCCCCGTGCGGGGGCATTTTTAGATCCAGCACTATAATTTGAACAATCTTGGTAGGGGTCCACTAGATAAAGCTTCATACCAAATATCAAAGACCTGGGCCTTGCGGTTTCAGAGAAGAAGATTTTTAAAGATTTTCCCTATATAAGCCCATGTAAAACCAAAGGGCCCCCGTGCAGGGGCATTTTTGGCCCCAGCTCTATAATTTGAACAATCTTGGTAGGGGTCCACTATATGAAGCTTCATACCAAATATCAAAGACCTGGGCCTTGCGGTTTCAGAGAAGAAGATTTTTCAAGATTTTCCCTATATAAGCCCATGTAAAACCAAAGGGCCCCCGTGCGGGGGCATTTTTAGCTCCAGCACTATAATTTGAACAATCTTGGTAGGGGTCCATTAGATGAAGCTTCATACCAAATATCAAAGACCTGGGCCTTGCGGTTACAGAGAAGAAGATTTTTAAAGATTTTCCCTATATAAGCCTATGTAAAACCAAAGGGCCCCCGTGCGGGGGCATTTTTGGCCCCAGCACTATAATTTGAACAATCTGTGTAGGGGTCCACTAGATGAAGCTTCATACCAAATATCAAAGACCTGGGCCTTGCGGTTTCAGAGAAGAAGATTTTTCAAGATTTTCCCTATATAAACCCATGTAAAATCAAAGGGCCCCCGTGCGGGGGCATTTTTGGCCCCAGCACTATAATTTGAACAAATTTTGGTAGGGGTCCACTAGATGAAGCTTCATACCAAATATCAAAGACCTGGGCCTTGCGGTTTCAGAGAAGAAGATTTTTCAAGATTTTCCCTATATAAACCCATGTAAAACCAAAGGGCCCCCGTGCGGGGGCATTTTTAGATCCAGCACTATAATTTGAACAATCTTGGTAGGGGTCCACTAGATAAAGCTTCATACCAAATATCAAAGACCTGGGCCTTGCGGTTTCAGAGAAGAAGATTTTTCAAGATTTTCCCTATATAAGCCCATGTAAAACCAAAGGGCCCCCGTGCAGGGGCATTTTTGGCCCCAGCACTATAATTTGAACAATCTTGGTAGGGGTCCACTAGATGAAGCTTCATACCAAATATCAAAGACCTGGGCCTTGCGGTTTCAGAGAAGAAGATTTTTAAAGATTTTCCCTATATAAGCCCATGTAAAACCAAAGGGCCCCCATGCGGGGGCATTTTTAGCTCCAGCACTATAATTTGAACAATCTTGGTAGGGGTCCACTAGATGAAGCTTCATACCAAATATCAAAGACCTGGGCCTTGCGGTTTCAGAGAAGAAGATTTTTAAAGATTTTCCCTATATAAGCCCATGTAAAACCAAAGGGCCCCCGTGTGGGGGCATTTTTGGCCCCAGCACTATAATTTGAACAATCTTGGTAGGGGTCCACTAGATGAAGCTTCATACCAAATATCAAAGACCTGGGCCTTGCGGTTTCAGAGAAGAAGATTTTTGGTGAAAAAAATCTTTTTTTTGGCTACTGTGACCTATATGTGCAACGGACCGGAACCATTTGAACAACTTTGAAAGGGGACCACCTAAGGATCATTCCTGTGAAGTTTGGTCAAAATACGATCAGTGGTTTAGGAGGAGATGTGGTTTGAAGAAAAGTTTACGGATGCACGCACGGACGCACGCACGCACGGACGCACAAAAAGTGATCCCAAAAGCTCACCTTGTCACTACGTGACAGGTGAGCTAAAAAGTTTTTACCATATTAATGGACCTGGTGGCCATCTTGGTCCCACACATAAATTTTCATTGTCTCATCCAACAAGAGCTCCATATGTAATTTGGCTACTATCTGTCGAGAAGATAAAATTTTTTAATCTGAGCCATCCAGGACAAAGGTCATTTAATGACCTTGACCTTTCAAAATGATAAATGCACATTCAGTGGACTTCAAATATCAATTCTGATGCCACAGGCTACAACAGAATAGGATAGACTCTGACCATCAGGGCTTGAAGACATAGTTTTGGCTGCATGGTGCTTCCATGCAGAGCTGAAACTGACCACACATGAGTACTGGTAAACCGCTTTGACTAAGCCTGCCCAGGCAAAGTGGTGTGAGTTAGACTGTCCAATGCATATGAGCCTTTTGGTTTTGTTTTGCCGCAGGGCTTGAGATGTCATTTCATCTCAATGTCGGGTAAAAGTCCCACAAAACTGGAAGCAACATCTCCAAAATTACCTAAACAGTGTTGCTGGAGATGTTAACCCTCAATTCAAACCAACAAACAAACTATTTTGCCTTTTTCCATACACATGTCTAAGTGATCCAATTTGACCTTGTTGTAAAGTCGGTCAAGGTCAACCAAAGGTCATCATTTGAAAAAACGTGGTAGGGCCCCAAGTCCATTATGCTTTATAACAAGTCTGAAGGTCATTGGCCATTTGGTTCAATATTTGGCCTTTTTCCCATACAAAATTTGGACATAGTTTGATATTGCCATAAAAAGGGTCAAGGTCAAAAAAGGGTCATCATTTGAACAAACTTGGTAGTGTCTGAGTCACTGGCTTTCAGTTTCTGACAACTTAAAGGTTTTGGCCACATGTGGACAAGGTGGCCATGTCATTCAGTCCTTACAAACTATCAATAGCCCACCCCATGGAGGCGCCACATATAAATGGGTTTCAATTTGCCAAACTGTTTCAGAAATGATGTTTAAAAATGTTGTAGACAAGAATGCAGAAAACAGAGACACACAAATGTCTATCCTAAAATCTTTCCTTGAGCCTTTGGCTCCAATGAGCTAAAAATATATTGCCACAACATCCCAATCCCCGAGACTGTGGCAATATCTAGATGTTGCAATGCTGTGAAAAGTGTGCTTTAAAAGAAAGTATAAAATCTATATATACATAACAAAACAGGCATACTTTTGCCAAAACGAAAAAAGAAAATCTGTAACCAACAACTGAGATTAAGGGGAATGGATACACCTTCAGGGGAGGCAACTCCTGCAAAAGTATTTTTGTCTCACAAGTCAATAGGGGTCAACTCTTAAAGGAAAGAATTTGCTCCTCAGGAGCAAATTCCTTCCTTGAGGAGTAGACCCCCTTTTCAGTGGGACAGGGCTTAAAGACAAAGAGGGTCATGATGGCCCTGGATCGCTCACCTGATCCACACTGAAGCAATAAAATGGTAGGTAATACAGTAAGGTGCCTTGTCAGAAGGGAAATACATGCCAAATATGAAGGCTCTATCTCAAATGGTTCAAAAGTTATGATAAAGTTAATCAAAGGTCAAGGTAACAGATCAAAGGTTTTGTATGGATGTGAAGCCATTGTCACAAGGAATATACATGCCAAATATGAAGGCTCTATCTCAAATGGTTCCAAAGTTATGATTAAGTAGGTCACAGATCAAGGTCACAGGTCAAATTTTTGCATGAGTGGGAAGACCTTTTTAGAAAGGATCATACATGCCAAATATGAAGGCTCTACCTTAAATGGTTCCGAAGTTATGACAAAAACGATCAAAGGTCAAGGTCACAGGTCACAAATTTTGCATGGTTGGGAAGTGCTTGTCACAAGGACCCTACATGCCAAATATGAAGGCTCTATCTTAAATGGTTCAAAAGTTATGAGAAAGAAGGTCAAGGTGCAAGGTCACAGGTCAAAATTTTTTGTGTGGATGAAAGCCGTTGCCACAAGGCAGGTACATGCCAAATATGAAGGCTCTACCTCAAATGGTTCAAAAGTTATGATAAAGTAGGTCACATGTCAAGGTCAAGACCACAAGTCATTTTTGTATGGGACAAGGAAACTATATGCCAAATATGAAGGCTCTATCTCAAATCCTTCAAAAATTATGTCAAAGTAGGTCAAAAGTCAACATCATAAGACAAACTTTTTTGTATGGGTGGGAAGACCTTTTCACAAGGAATATACATGCCAAATATGAAGGTACTGTCTCAAATGGTTCAAAAGTTATTATAAAGTAGGTCAAATGTCAAGGTAAAGGTCACATTTTATGTATGAATAGGAAACCCTTGTCACAAGGAACCTACATGTCAAATATGAAGGCTGTATCTCGAATGCTTAAAAAGTTATGACAAAGTAGGTCAAAGGTCAAGACGATGGGTAAAAAATTTGGAATGGTTGGAAAAACATTGTCATAAGGAACATACATGCCAAATATGAATTCTCTATCTCATATGGTTCATTAGTTATGATAAAGTAGGTCACAGGTCAAGGTCACAGGTCAAATACTTTTATATGAGTGGGAAGCCCTTGTCACAAGGAACCTACATGCCAAATCTGAAGGCTCTATCTCAAACGGTTATGACAAAATAACCTACTGATCTACTTTTTTATTGACATGACCCATATTTGAACTTAACTGAGATATTGTCCAGATGATCATTCTGAGCAAGATTTATGGTGACTGGACTAAAACTATGGCCTCTTGGAGGGTTCCCGTTTTTTTTTATTTGACCTGCCGACCTACTTTTTGAACCGACATGACCCATATTCAAACTTATCCCAGATATTGTCAAAATGATCATTCTAAGCAAGTTTAATGATGATCGGACCAAAACTGGGGCCTCTAGTGTGTTAATAAGGTTTTCTTATGATTTGACCTACTGACCTACTTTTTGACCCCACATGACCCAAATTCTAACTTTAATGAGATATTGTCAGGATGATTATTCTGAGCAAGTTTGAGGATGATTGGACCAAAACTGGGGCCTCTTGTGTTAACAAGGTTTTTCTATGATGTGACCTGCTTATTGACCAGACATTACAAATATTCAAAATTAACCGAGATATTGTCAAATGATCATTCTGAGCAAGTTTGATCACGAACAGACAAAACTCTGGCTTCTAGAGTGTTTCACATTTTTCTATGATTTGACCTACTGACCTTCTTTTAGACCCGACATGACCGGTATTCGAACTTGACAGAGATATTGTCAAGATGATCATTCTGAGCAAGTTTGATGATGATCGGACCAAAACTGTGGTCTCTAGTGTGTTCACAAGATTTTTCTATGAATTGAACTACTGACCTACATGTACTTTTGGACCCGAAATGACCCATATTCAAACTTGACCGAGATATTGTCAGGATGATCATTCTTAGCAATTTTGAGGATGACTTGACCAAAACTCTTGCCTCTAGAGTGTTAACAAGGTTTTTCTATGATCTGACCTACTGACCTACTTTTTGACCTGAAATGACCCATATTCAAACTTGGCCAAGATTTTGTCAGGATGAACATTCTGACCAAGTGTTAGAAAGATTGGACCAAAACTGTGGCCTCTAGAGTGTTAACAAGGTTTTTCTATGATTTGACCTACTGACCTACTTTTTGACCCGACATGACCCATATTCGAACTTGACCGAGATATTGACAGGATGATCATTCTGAGCAAGTTTGAGGATGATTGGACCAATACTGTGGCCTCTAGAGTGCTAACAAGGGTTTTCTGTGGTTTGACCTACTGACCTATTTTTTGACCCGACGTGACCTGTATTCGACCTTGACGGAGATATTATCAAGATGATCATCCTAAGCAAGTTTGAGGATGATTGGACCAAAATTGTGGCCTCTTGAGTGTTAACAAGGTTTTCTTTTGATTTGATCTGGTGACCTACTTTTTGGACCGACATGACCCATATTCGAACTTGACTGACATATTATCATGATGATCATTCTGACCAGGTTTGATGATGATTGGATCAATACTGTGGCCTCTAGAGTGTTAACGAGAAAAGTTTACTGATGCACGAAGCACGACGACGCCGGACACCTCACAGTCACAAAAGCTCACCATGACCTTCGATCAGGTGAGCTAAAAAGCAAACAGGACGTCCCAAAAGTAATCTCCCTTTGAAAAATGGTGGAAAAATCTGCCAGGTGTTCTCATTCCCCTAAAACAACACAGTCACATAAAATTTACAATATACAGCTCCAAGAATGTAGTTATCTTCCTTCTAAGAGAGGCTACTCTTTGGTAAACACTTGCTCCCTCTACATTTTGGGTCATTTATTTGTGAACTGACCCAAAGTTACAAAGGACAGAAGCTTTACATTGCTGATGATCCCATGACTAACACTGATTTGTACACAATGCAGGTTATGTTTTAATAGCCATGCTATTCTTTGACCCGCGCCCATTGGGGCTTAAAGAAATATATGGGCTGCATGATGCTTCCATGCAGAGCTTAAACTGACCGCACACAATTACTGATAAACTTTTTACAGCATCTAAGCTTGGCCATGCTTATAAACCCTATTGTTTTCATTGGGCGTCAGGGCTTAAGACGTCATTTCATCTCAATATATGGTAAAAGTCCCACAAACTTGGAAGCAATGTCTCCAAAATGACCTATGCAGTGTTGACGGGCATGTTAAACCTCAAATCAAACACATCAATTGACAAGTCCTAACAGTGCTTTGATATGATTTGTCCTCATAAAGGGAAACCACTTAGTCCTCCTCTGTGAAAGTCCTCAAATATTTTTATTTTTTTTTGGGGGGGGGGGGGGGGGGGGGGGTGGTTGTTTAGATTTTGGTTTTACGGCCCTTTCAAGATTATTTCACTCATATCGAGCCAAATGTTAATCAGAGGTGGGCCAAAACCAGAGTACTCAGAGAAAAACTACCTGACTGTCCGTTGCAGAACCTGGCATCTCACATGTGACCCAAGCCAGGCCCACAAATATGCAACACGACCAAATACATTGTAATCATGTGAAAAGTCCATGAGATGAACACACACACCCACTCAAACACACTTTATATAGGGAAAATAGGAGTTTATGGGGAATAAATTACTTCAAGGCATATATTGTGGGTACTTGTTATAACCGCCTCATTGAGGTGGTTCTAATGAGCACCCACAACCTATGTTTGGTACAACTAAGAAAAGTATCAAGGATTTTCATCAGAAAGGTAGCCATTTTGGAGACGTGATAAAATGCATAATGTTGCACGAGGTTCTCAACATTGTGTTGTCTCTATTTGGAAAATGCGGGTCTCTGTTGGGTACCTCTCTGGGGCCAGTTGTTCCGACAATGGAATCTTCTACCTAAATAAGTTTGGTGGCTCATTTCCAAGTATAGGGGTGCCAGGTTTGTTTTGTTTGCAATATTTTTTTTTTCAGAAATGCATGTACCACAAGCAAACAGCATAGTCCCAGATCAGACGTCGCATTCTGCGCCGTCTGTTCTGTGTCTACATTGTTTGCCAATGTCCCACAGATGGGATGCTAGGCATATAACCTTATAATGCAAAATGAATATGCTTGTACTTGCTAGAATGTACAAGCTAGAACAGTTATTCACATTCTGCCCAATGACAAGCTCGTTAAGCTAAAGATGTTTTGAACGACTGTAGTAAAACTTCAGGCCTAAATGAGTAAACAGTAATTTTCAGTCCCAAAATGAATAATCAATAAAATTTAAAGACAAAAAATTGTAATCAGTACATTTTTGGCCAAATCAGTAAATCCAATGCTAGCTTAGTTAGTTCATATCAACTAAGATGCAGCCATAGGTGTTACTGAACACCTCAAGGCACCACAGGACATCCCAGAATGTAAAACTAGAGTGATTTTGCTAATTGGTAACCATTAGTGATGCTGTCAGTGTTTCAGATTGGCGTCGGCCATTAGCCGAAAAAATATACAGGCGACCAAAACAAATCATGTCAAGAGGTCGAAATGACCGACAATTAACTCATTTAGTACCAGAAACCCCAAAACGGGTAGTTGGCAAACAGCGCAGGACCAGATCAGACGGCGCAGAACGCGGCATCTGATCAGGGCCTCCATTGTTTGCTAAAAGTCCAGCATTTTCCAAAGCAATTTCGAAGAAAACACAACCTGACACCCCTAAATTTTGGAATGGACTCCTGCTATATATAAGGAGGAACATTCTATTTGGTACAAAAAGGGTTAAAATGAAAGCGGCCATGCTGGTGGACTGTAAGTTCGGTATGTCGGTCCCAGCTTTTATTCGTCAAGTCGATGCAGTGCTTAGCCAATGAAAAAATCGATAACATCTACTACGCTGGTTGGTACCCGTATCGCCTGTTTATTGAAGGCGACTTTCTATTGATAACTTGGAAGCCATTAAATTTGCACACATCACACAAGTATTGCGTCCTCCAGGAAAAGGAAAGTAGCTCCCGAAACAGGACAAAAAACTCTATTTCAGTTCGAATTTCAGTCAAATAAATCAAGTAAATCGATCAATGACTCGTCTAGCAAGACGGACGATCACGTAGAAAATGCTGAGGAGCGTCAAAATACAGAGTAAGTCTACTGGTATTTAAAAAAAAGAATTTGCTCCTTGGTTTTGTAGAGTAGACCCCAGCTGTGAAGGGGTAAATAAAATCTGAAAGTGTATCCATTCCCCTTATTGAGGTTCACTTGTGTTATATTTTTAGAAGTTGGGATTAACTTTTCAGAAGTTGAGATAAAAGTTGAATTTGTTGCTAAGTTCAGATATAAACTAGAAATGTGTCCAGACGACACAGATGCCCCCGCCAAGGGCCCCGCCTCACCCTGAAAATCCATGTTGCAACAAAATTTTCTAAGTGTGTGACCTTGTCATCAGGAACATTTGTGAGAAGTTATATTGAAATTGGTGAAAAAATGTAAGCGCTAGAGCAATGACAAAGTTTTTCTAAAAATAGCCACAGTGACCTTGACCTTGAAAGTCGAACTCGCTCGAGGTATTGTCATAAGAAACATTTGTGTGAAGTTATATTGAAATCAGGGAAGAAATGTAGTCGCTAGAGCGATGACAAAGTTTTTCTAAAAATAGCCACAGTGACCTTGACCTTGAAAGTCAAAATCGCTCGAGATATTGTCATAAGGAACATTTGTGTGAAGTTATATTGAAATCGCTGAAGAAAAGGAAGTGCTAGAGCGATGACAAAGTTTTTCTAAAAATAGCCACAGTGACCTTGACCTTGAAAGTGGAACTCGCTAGAGATATTGTCATAAGGCACATTTGTGTGAAGTTATATTGAAATCGGTGAAGAAATGTAAGCGCTAGAGCGATGACAAAGTTTTTCTAAAAATAGCCAGTGACCTTGACCTTGAGGCAATGACCTTGAAAGTTAAAATCGCTCGAGCCATTTTTATAAGGAACATTTGTGTGAAGTTATATTGAAATCAGTGGAGAAATATAGACGCTAGAGGTATGTTGTGCGAGCGGATAATTAAAATTTTTTAAGTCTGTGACCTTGACCTTGAGCTCATGGGCATGGGTTTGGGTATCACTGAATAAGATGGACAGGTATCTAACATCATACCAAATATCAACTCAATCCATCGCACAATTTGGAAAATATCAACTCTTAAAATATCTAATTGAAAATTTCTAAGTCTGTGACCTTGACCTTGAAGCCATAGGCATGAGTGGGGGTATTGCCAAATAAACATTTGGACCTGTACCTATCATCATGGCATACATAAGCCAAATCCACAATATAGTTTCGAAAATTTGAGCTCTTTAAAATCTTTCACATTAAAATTGTCTAAGTCTGTGACCTTGATCTTGAGGTCATAGGCATGGGTGGGGGTATTGCTGAATAAAATATTGTACCTATATCTATCATCATATGAACCAAAGCCATCATAAAAGTTCAGGTTCTACCAGGTACAAATACCTTAACTTGAGTCTTTAACATGGAAAATTTCTAAGTCCATGACCTTGACCTTGAGGCCATGGGCATGGGTGGGGGTATCGCTGAATAAAACTTTGGACCTATATCTATAATCATACCAAATATGAACCAATTCCATCAAATGGTTAGGAAAATATGAGTTCTAAAATGTTCAAGTCTACCTGTTACAAAAACCTTAACCTGAGTCTTTAACATTAAAAATTTCTAAGTCTGTGACCTTGACCTTGAGGTCACAGGCATGGGCGGGGGTATTGCTTAATAAAACTTTGGACCTATATCTATCATCATACCAAAGATGAACCAGTTCCATCAAATGGTTAGGAAAATATGAGTTCTAAAAGTTAAGGCTCTACCTGTTACAAAAACTTTAACCTGAGGTTACAGGATCACGTACGTACGTACACACACACGTACAGACGGACGTACACATGTACGCACGTACGGAAAACCGAAAAACTATATGCCCCCGGCATCATATGATGCGGGGGCATAAAAATGGTGTGTGTTTTTTTCAAATCAAATTTAACCCCTCTGGAAATGCTCAGAATGCAGGAAATGGCACAATTTATCCTGGACCCTAGGCCTAAAAGGGTTCGCAACACTTGTGTCCCCTCGCTCCGCTCAGTCATTGTCCAAAGATGCAATAAAGTTTGGGTCAAAAGAGCCAAAACTTTTTGGCCTTCTTTGGTCATCTGCCCTAAAGACCATTTTTTTCTGGCAGAAACACTGCTGCTATCCTGGAATTTGCCTACTCAAATTTAATAAATCAGTATTTTTGTTAGCCTTATCAGTACATCATTATGCATAGGGGTCATTATTCAGTAAAATTTCACCTAAAATTCTGCAAACTAGTATATTTTAGGCCAAAGATTGCTAATTATTAAATGCAAACTAGTATATTTTAGGCCAAAGATTGCTAATCATTAAATGCAAACTAGTATATTTTAGGCCAAAAATTGCTAATCATTAACCCATTTTACTGGATAAAAACTTCAAATATTTTTTTGAAGTTTAGATAAACCTTTTAAAAACGTTTAATGTTTTTATTCTCATCTTTAACGGGGGGTCATAGGCCTAGGTGGCCTAGTGGATAAGAGAGCTGTCTTTTAATTAATGTGGGTTCGAACTTTGCTGTAATGGGTCAGGTGTTGTTTTTTTTCTCCAAGTAGCCTGACTTTAGCTCACTTTTGATTAACAATAGGTTCGAAATAAGTGAAATAATTTTGCAATGGTCATTCTGGCCTTTGCAAAATTATTTCACTTATTTCAAATACCAGCCTCCCAACCCCATCCATCTCCACACCCCCAAAAAAAAGAAATAAGGAACAGAAACGTAAGATTCTGAACAACATTTTACAAAGGGAGACAACTTCTGAAAGCAGGTAAATTTCTGTAAAAATGGAGGCAGCAGATCTGTTCCTAGAATATACGCTCTTGGACAGCCAAATCATACTTGCTTAGACCTTGTCCTGCCGAACCAGGATTACGCTCTACCCATTGCGAAAACACACTTATACAAATACATTGTAAAATTTAACGCCGAAAAAAATGAAAATATTAAGATGAAAAATTGCAATATTTTTCTTATTTCTGCTCAAAATATAGATTGTGGGTACTCGTTAGAACTGCCTCATTGAGGCGGTTCGAACGAGTACCCACAATCTATATTTTACAGCAGAAATAAGAAAAATAAAGTTTACCCCTATAAACCCCAGATTTACTGTATAAAAGTGGGGTTCAAGGGGATCAAAATTATATACAGGTAGACATGTTTTCGTGATGCTTAGCACCGTAACAAACTGTGCAGATCTGTTCAGATGGCTTCTCTGATCTGGCTCTTCACTGTTTGTCATTCATTTGGTAAGGTTATGGAAATAAATTACATCAAGTAATTTGACTGGTCATCAATAGTGGATGTGGAGATATTAATTTATTCAAAAGAACAAGAGTTAATGCTGTCAAATAGGTAAACTTCTGAATCAGCTTCAAAAGAGATATGAAATACTGGCCTTTTAAGACAGTTGACTGCCTAATAAATGTAGACAGAACAACATTAACCTATATATAACAATGTAATCTCCCACATAATGAGTTTGGTGTGGGTCCTTTCCAATTATAGGGGTGTCAGGTTTGTTTTGTGTGTAGTAAATTTTACAAAAATGTACATACTTAAACTGTGTAGACTCAGATCAGACACCACATTCTGTGGCATCCGATCTGGATCTACACTGTTTGCCAACGTTCCAAAAAAGGGCTGCTAGGCATATATGGGTTCAAGCAAATCATTTTATGCATCTCTAGAAGATGCATCCTGGATTCCCCTTTGTTTTAAAATTTAAATCCAGCCAATCGAATCTGACAGAATTCGGTAGCTAATCTGATGGTAAAATTTCAACTATTTAGTTTAGTTTACTGTGCTGTCTTTACTCATTAGAATCACCTCACTGAGTATAAATGACAGACCTTTTCATAATGAAATGTCTAAATTATACAAAAGTATTTCTTATCACTCTTACGGAATAAAAAAAAAGTTTGAATAGTAAATGAGCCATCAGAGATAGAGATTCTGATTTTTTTTGGTTTTGGTTTTCAACCCTTTCACGATTATTTCACTCATATCGAGCTGATCGTTAATCAGAGGTGGGCGAAAACCAGAGTACCCGGAGAAAAACCCCCTGACCTTCTGTTGCAGAACTTGGCGTCTCATATGTGACCCGAGTGAGGCTCAAACCACAGTGGTGAGAGACCTAATGATCAAGAGTCAACACTTTTAACCACTAGGCCATGGAAGCCCGTATAGAGATTTTGAACTCAGCTAATGAGTTTCCTCAACCCATAACATGCGGATCACGACAATTGTCGTCTGCTTTGTCGTTTGCCAGTTACTTTAAAAGTCACTGTTGCAAACAGTGTGGACCCAGATCAGACTACATGTACTTCTGTAGGAGCAGTCTGATCTGGGCCCACACTGTTTGCCTTTATGCAAAAAATATTTGTAAAAAATTTGCAAAAACATTCAGCAAAGGATGTAAGCAGACGACATTTTCAGATGTATTTTTTCTCGGCGTCTTAAAAGTTTAAACCAACAAATTACACTGTTAAAGACAGTTATATCTCCTAAATATTTAGAAGCTAGTTATCGTAGTCACAGATAAGAATGACTAGGCGGAGCTATCTGGGTGTTGTCAATATATGTCAAATTTGCTGAATCCACCAGAAGATTCGGTAGAGTGCCTTTCGCATGCTTTCTCAAAGCGGACCAAATGGCCATGTATGCCACAGCTCTGTGTTACAGTTGAATTCACACAATAGGCTGAATTGGTTTACCTTTTAATTAACAGGGCATGCCAAAGGCCAGTACAAACGATAGCTCCGCCTAGTCAATCTTATCTGCTACTACTATAATAAGTTTCTATTTTTGATGCAGTAAACTTACCAGGGCTGATTGATATGTTGTGAGCTTTGAAGGATTTGAATTTTGTCGGACATATTGTATTATTTTTCAACATAATCGCCTTCAGTATCTATACACAGTGAAGGTGTAGCAGTGTTTAACCCGTTTAGTACCAGAAACCCTAAAATGGGTACCCAGGCAAACAGTGCAGGCCCAGATCAGACGTCGCAGAATGCGGGGTCTGATCAGGGCCTCCACTGTTTGCAAAAAGTTTAGCCATTTTCCAAATGAATTTTGAAGAAAACATAACCTGACACCCCTAAATTTTTAAATGAACTCCTGCTATATATTAGGTGGAAGATTCCATTTGGTACAAAAAGGGTTAAGGGCCACAATGCTACTTTTATAGAACTCCTTTTCTTGGCTGTTCAGAAAGTCATACACTGCATATATGATGTCATCATCAGACTGTAAGTGGGTGCCTGAAATAGCAGTTTTCATTTTTGGAAATACATGAAAGTCTGATCGAGCGAGATCAGGTGAATAAGGTGGATGCTGAATCAATCTAAAGACACATCCATGAATTACAGCCGTAGTAATGACAGACTTGTGAACAGGAGCATTGTCCTGATGGAACAACACACCTTTAGTGAGCTTTCCGCGGCGCTTAAATTTAATATTTTCCCGTAACTGCGTAAGAAGTGAAGCATAGTATGTGCCATTGATTGCTTGTCTGTTTTGGAGATAATCTATCAGCAGAATACCATCTGCATCCCAGAAAACAGAGGCCATAACCTTCCCAGCTGATGGAATAGTCTTTGCCTTCTTTGGCAGGGGTGAGCCAGGGTGCTTCCATTGTTTTGATCGCTGTTTGGCCTCTGGGGTAAAATGATGGACCCATGTTTCATCCAAAGTGACAATCTCTGAAGGAAATTGACAGGATCTTCCTCAGAAAGGTTAAGATTAGCACGGGATAATGTGCGCCTGATGTGCTCCTGATCAACTGTCAGAAGTCTTGGTACCCACTTGGCCGAAAGCTTTCTCACTGCAAAATCCTCTGTCAGAATATAATTGAATGTGTACTCTTTCTTGTGAAATGGAAACTCTGCTGGCTATATATCTTTCTATGACTCGTCTGTCAGTCATAACAATATCATGGACTAAATTGACCATTTCTGGGTTGCAACATTGACAGGCCTTCCAGGACGAGGGTCATCCTCAAGGTTCTGTTTGCCGCCTTAAATTCTGCCACACACCTTTTCACTGTAGCATATGAAGGGGGCATCTTTCCCTACTGTTGCTACCATATCATTATGGATATCCTTAGGTGTTAAACCTTTTTTATGCAAATATTGGATCATTGCTCTTTCACTGATTTTGTCCATTTTGTAAAAGCAGCTTGTCTTGTTTACTTTAGAGTGCTATAGTAGTCACAGATAAAATTGACTAGACAGAGCGGTCGGTTGTACCTGCCTTCGGAATGATCTATTAACAAAAAGGTAAAGCAAGTCACCCGATTGTGTGAATTCAACTGTAACATAATCAAAGCTGTGGCGTACATGGCCATTTGGTCTGCTTGCACAAAGCATGCGAAAGGTGCTCTAGCGAATCTTCCAGGGGACTCAGCAAATTTGACAGATATTGACAACACCTGAATAGCTCCGCATAGTCAAATTTATCTGCGACTACTATACCTTGTTGATATAAATTGACCAAATGAGACCAGTCCTTGGGTACCCTATATAGTCAGAGAATAGTAGGAGCTAAGGACTTAAAAGAACATCCCAGCATACCTCCTTGAATACGAGGCTCACAACATATCAATCAGCCCTCGTATAACAGTTACCAAGTGCATGCACAGATGAATGGACAGACACCAGGCTGATCACTGTTTCTGAAACCTACTTGGTCTGTTGCAAAAATATACAATATATATCTAAGAAAAATTTGAACACATGTGGCAACAAATGAACAACCATGGTAACAGCTAATTAACCCTTAATAAGCCAAGAAAATTTGCATTTAAAAATGTTGTCTGTTTATCTTGTCTGCTGCATCTTCTTGAAAACTTTTCAAACATTGTTTGCATACAGGCTAACATTACAAGTGTGGACCCTGATCAGACTGACCACTCTGATTTGGGTCCACATAGTCTGCAACAATGGCATTTAGATACTCTGCATGCTGTTTTTTTTTCAGCAGACAACATTTTAAAATATTTTTTTTTTATTTTCCTAGACAACAGAATTTGACATTTCGCATGAGATGTCAAATCTTGTTGGAAAACTACCAACAATTTGTCATCTGCTGAATCAGCCCAGGGAGTGCTAAAGGTTAAAGTAACAAGCAGACAACAAAGCAGTCAACTACAGTTGTGGTTAGCATCTTGAGCCCGTCAGTTTACATATCCACAATTTCCTGGGCAGGCCTATACGTAAGTGGTTAACCAGTACAGTGCACATTCTTTCGCCAGAAACTGACAACTGCCCTTCTTGAATCAGCGGAAGGGGGAGAATGACCATAGAAAAGATTTCATGATCAATCTCCACGAAAGAATGTTGCAGACATTGGCAGGTATCGAACCCGGGTCCTCCTGATCACCAGTCAGACACACATCCGAATGAGCTACCAAGGCGGGCATTAAGGGCTAAGCGTTCTATGGAACAATTTACTATTCAACTATTTACAAACGACCACAAAACAGGGGGCTGAAAAACAATTTCTCTTTCAGAGTGGACCCTTGCTATGCTGACCCTAGATATATCCTTTTTTTATTTGTTTGTTTGTTTGATTTGAGGTTTTGCGTCCCCGTCAACACTGTATAGGTCATTTTGGAGATGTTGCTTCCAATTTTGTGGGACTTTTACCCGATATTGAGATGAAATGATATCTCAAGCCCTGCCATCCAATGAAACCAACAAGGTTTACATGCATGGACAGTCTGACTCGCACCACTTTGCCTGGGCAGGCTTAGATCTTCTAAGCAGTTTACCAGCACCCGTGTGCGGCCGGTTACAGCTCTGCGTGGAAGCATGATGCAGCCCATCTATTTCTTCAAGCTTCGATGCCATATCCTTTTTTGAAAAACAGTACAATCCAGATTCAGTTGGCTTTTCCGAAGCCAGCTGATCAGGATCTCCTCTGTTTTCCATTTTGCTTCTGAATCCATAGAAAAAGTTATGCAATGGAAAATGACTGAAAATCTGGGAAGAATGTAACATATGGAAATATTCAACATGGTCAGGATTAACCCTTTTTGTACCAAATCATTTTAATGGAATCTTCCCCCTTGAATAGAGCAGGAGTCCATTTCAAAATTTAGAGGTGTCAGGTTGTGTTTTCTTCAAATATTACTTGGGAAATGGCTGAACTTTTTGCAAACAGTGTAGGCCCTGATCAGACGCTGTGAGCTGCATAAAACCAAATGTTAGCCAATGAAAAGCAAAGTTACGTGATGATGTCGGGTTTCCAACCAGGGGTGTAATTATATTATTAGGAGAAAATAATTCTTACGCAAACCAAAGAATATTTCTAGTTGGAGCAAATTGTTCCCTGTAAAGAGTGGCCCCCATTTGGTAAACCATATTAAGGAGTGAGATTTTTATTTTTAGTATATTCTTTGGTTTGCGTAAGAATTAAAATCTCCTAGTAATATAGGGAGCAAATTATTTCCTGTAAGTGTGATCCCCCCGGCAAAGAAGGAAACTAAGTTACTTAATAATTAGTGTTGTGCATATCCTGGACACATACAGATTCTGCTATTTCTTCTTCTTCTTCTTCTTCTTCTTCTTCTTCTTCTTCTTCTTCCTTTTTTTTGTCTGCTTCTTGTTCTTCTCTGTTGTCTTATTTTTTACCTTTGAAATGTGTACTCAAGTGCGTACACCACAACCTCTTTATAACACTATTGTTGGGGTCCAAAGCAGAAATTGCGTTACTTAAACAATCGTGTTATATCCAAACAAAAATGTATAGATTATACAGAAAAATGACCATTTATGGTATATATAATCTATACATTTTTGGGATCCATCTTGAAACCATGTTATATCCTTAACCGTGTTTTAATTAACTGTGTTATAATGAAGTTGTGGTGTATCTCCAAAAAGGATGCTACCCCCTAGGCCTGCCAACAGTATATCACATAATATACTGTCACAAAGTTTTGACGTTATCCAATCAGTTATCATGTTACATGTATATGCAAGTGCATTCAAACTATGAATTTACTAGAATCCTTTTTCGGAAAACCAAAACGAGGACAGTCTATGAATTAAAATTCTCTATTTTCTAATTTTCGACCCGTGGCATTCTTCAGGAATATAACAATTCATTAAAACAATTAGGTGACAGCCATTCCGAGTTGCTGTCAGGAAGAAAGTGAAGATGGAATACCATAGCCGGGGATGATGTCATGTCACCTCCTTGAAGAAACAATGAGGTTGGTGTAATGTCAAATGTCATGACTTTGTCTCCTGCCAAAATTAGGGAATGCAAAATCACCAACAAACCCACAGCAACACAAGAATGGCTATCTTGTAAAAAAAAATCTGGTACAGTTTTGGTTATAGTGAATACCCACAATAATGAAAGTCCTAATTTGATCCACAATACCATAATGATCCTAAGTACTGGGACAGACAGGCCAAAGCAAAAAGTGAAGACCAAGATCAGACTGCTCCTGAAGGAGCAGTCTGATCAGGGTCTACACTGTTTGCCATTCTTTCTGTACCTTTTGGACTCCTTGCTGGATCATTTTAATAAGTTTGTCAAAATTTTAGGAGAATTACATAAGTCCTTAAGGTGTCCTAATTTTTAGGGTTTTTGCTGTAAATGGTAAAATTAACAATGTCTGCTAAAAAAGGAATTTTATTTATATCCAATTAGGGAGATTCCAGGATAATTAAGCAATACTTTTTCTTATTCTTTATTAGAAGCATTTGTTGTGGGCACTTGTTAGAATCTCCTCAATGACGCAATTTTAAGAAGTGAGTGAGTGTTTGAGTTTTACGTCCCACCAACAGCTAAGGTCATACGGAGACGGGACCTCGGTTTAAAGACTCATCCGAAAGTCTGGAGAAGCCCGGGATCAATCCTGCGATCCCTGGTTAATAAGGCGAGTAGCGTAACCACTACACCACGGGGGCTTCTGTATTTTTTTTTTTTAACAAGTACCCTCAACATTGTTTTCACGGAGAAGTAAGAAAAATCAAAGCACTCACAGTACTGATGGATCGATTGTCTCTGGATGTAGCCTGAAAAAATGGTCCTGAACGGGGACTTAGACAGATTGGTTTAACCCTTAAATTATCTGTACTGTATTAAGCAAACAGTGTAGACCCTGATCAGATGATGTGTTATACAGCGTCTGACCCTTAAATTCATGGACTGTAAGCAAACAGTGCAGACCCTGATCAGATGCCGCATTCTGCAGCGTCTGATCAGGGTCTACACTGTTTGCCAAGCCCAACCATTGATTTCAGGCCAGATTCAATATTATGCAACAAGGGGGCCAAGAGGCTTATTCACTGAGTGTCACTGTCTCTAGTACACCCAGGCAACATTTTTGTAAAGTTTGCATCAAATTGGCCCAGGAGTTTAGGAGGAGTTTGCATTTGAAGCATTTTACGGTGTTTTTCTATTTTTAGCTCTGGCAGCAATTTTGCTAATCGGAGCAAAACTATATTGGCCTATGAAGTTTGAATGAAATTGGCCCAAGGGTACAGGAGCTGTCGTTTAAAGATTTTTCTATTTTTAGATCTGCTTGCCATTTTGTTCATTGCAGCAAAACAATTTTAGCTATTTTGGTTGGGAGCCACCGAGTTAACACTGCTGTGAAGTTTGAATCAAATTGGCCGACGGGTTTAGGAGGAGTTCGCATTTAAGCAAATTTTTGACAACGCACGACGGACATACACTGATCACAATAGCTTACTATGAGCACTTTGTGCTCAGGTGAGCCAATAACCCTATTATGCAACAAGCTGAGTTCAAATCTAACGTGGCTATTTTCTATAAATTACCGTTGCCTGGATTTCCTAAAAATCAGTGGTAGTCACATGGACTTTCGCACTGAAGAGCTTCTATGCTTAGTAAATGGGTTGGTTAACAAACGATCGGTCCAATTATCACTAAATTATCCTAATTACTCCACCTTAACAGGAGGTATTTAATTCAGAAATAGTTCAGTTAAATTTTATGGTTCAGTTAAATAGTTCAGTTAAATTTTATGGTTCAGTTACAATGAACAACATGCATACAAAAATAGCACATGATTTGAAAATGCAAAACAAAAATTAAATTCTACCAAAATAGTTTTCAAACATGACAATTCACATTTTATACTAAACACAAGATAATAATCTCCCCAATACCCATGGATTTCCAAAAATAAGTAGCTGCAAAACTTGTAACATGGTTAATAACCTACGTATACTTTCTTACCCTTAACACTCTGCATGCTGGGTATTTTTTAGCAGCAGACGACATTTTTAAATATTTTTCTAATTTTCCCCGAAAACAGGACTCAACATCACATGCAAATTGACAATTTGCTTGAGATGTGAAATCCTGTTTTCTGGGAAAAATAAGAATTATGCCAACAATTTGTTGTCTGCTGAATTCACCTAGAGAGTGGTAAAGGTTAAGATGTGTATCACAACAATTGTCGTCTGATTTGTTGTCACACTCATTGCTGCAAACAGTATGAACACAGATCAGACGGCTCCTCCAGAAGCAGTCAGATCAGGATCCACACTGTTCTGATCATGATCCACACAGTTTGCTTGTATGCACCAATATGTTTGAAATAGCTGCAAAAGATGCAGCAGACAACATAAACAGATAACATTTGTAGTTTGTCTTGGCATCTTAAAGGTGTTAGCAGAGATAGCATACCCGCCCAAGTCAGCCATTTTGAAAGCATTCAAGATGAATTTTTGGTCTAAATACATCTTTTTCATGTACCTGTCTAGCATACCCGCCCAAGTCAGCCATTTTGAAAGCATTCAAGATGAATTTTTGGTCTAAATACATCTTTTTCATGTACCTGTCTGAGGTGTTAACAAGTAAACTTATAGAGTGGTTGAAACAGAAAACTAGTCCCAAAATCAAGAAAATGGAATGCCCACTTCACTTCACTGATGCTAATTTCTGTAAAGTCAATCAACTGTTAAGATGCCAAGAAAAACTGCATCCTAAACTGTTGTCTGTTTATGTCGTCTGCTGAATCTTCTTGCAAACATTTTAAAAAGAGTTTTGCATACAGACACAGTGTGGACCCAGATCAGACTGCTCCTAGAGGCTCCTGGAGGAGCAGTCTGATCTGGGTCCACAGTGTTTGCAACAGGGACAAAAAATTAACGAGCAGATGACAAAGCAGATGACAATTGTCATGGTTGGCATTTTATAGGTTAACATTTTTACATAAGGTGGACCTTCGATATCTTGGACACAATTGGGACTATGGATATGGGTTTTGTTTGTTTTGGCATCTAACAGCCCAGTCAACACTACTTAGGTCATATTGAGCCTGTCAGTTTACCTAACCACACGTCTTGGGCAGGCTTATACACAATCAATGAACCAGTACAGTGCAAATTCTTTTGCCAGAAACCGACAACCACCCTTCTTGAATCAGCAGAAGGGCGTGAACGACCAAACAAAAGATTATACAATCTACATCACATGAACAAGTTTGTGGAATGAACATCCCCAAAACACCACTTTATATAGACAAAAATGGGGTTTACAGGGGTATACATTAATTTTCTTATTCTCCAAGACATAACTTGTGAGTACTCTTAAAGAGCGCCCACAACCTATGTTTGAAGTAAAAATAACAAAAATATGACAGATTTTCATCAGAAAAATAGCCATTTTGGAGATGTGAAAACTTCCCTATGTTGCATGGGTGTGTTATCGTAATGAACTCAACAAAAGAATGCTGCTGACGCTGGCAGGTATGGAAATGAGTTTGAGTCAGTGGTAGACTGCACCAGAACAGGGGGCAGAATGTGAATAATTGAGATATACATTTTTGATTGTTCTACAAAATAAAGGTATGTTGTATGTACTCATTAGAATCGCCTCATTGATGAGATTCTAATGACTGCACACAACCTAAGTTTTCAAGATAAAAATAAAAGAAGAATTTTGTTTGACTGTTTGAACTCGGGTTTTGGAGTCCTCAGCAATGCTATATAGGTCAATTTGGAGATGTTGCTTCCAATTTTGGGGGACTTTTACCCGACATTGTTTGTTTGTTTGATTTGAGGTTTAACGTCCCCGTCAACACCGTAAAGGTCATTTTGGAGATGTTGCTTCCAATTTTGTGGGACTTTTACCTAACATTGAGACAAGACCTGCCGCCCAATGAAACAAATAGGGTTTATAAGCATGGACATCCCGACTTGCAACGCTTTGCCTGGCCATGCTTAGATCCTCTAAGCGGTTCACCAGTACTCGTTTGTGGGTCGGTTTCAGCTCTGCGTGGAAGCATCATGCAGCCCATCTATTTCTTCAAGCCCCGATGGGCAGAGGCCATTACCCGACATTGAGATAAAATGACCTCCCAAGCCCTGCCACCAAATGAAACCAATAGGGTCTATATGCATGGCTGGTCAAAGTTTTCCTAACCTTTAAAATGTCAATCACAACAATTGTCATATGCTTTGCTGTCTGCTGGTTACTTTAAAAGTCAGTAAAATTGATTAAAGTCCCCCAGTAAAAAACCTTCTGACTGATCATTCTGTTGTTCTTCTGTTGTGGTTTAGTATTGTTCTAGTTCGTCTCTGCATGTATGTATTGTTAATATCTTTTTATTTTGGATAGCCGTTCGGCCATTTTATGGAAAAGCAACTGTCCTTCTGGCTTTCTGCTTATGATGTTTTCATTATGGTGAAGTTACTAAAGGGGAATGAGAACACCTTCATGGGCGGCAACTCCCAAAAAAGTATTTTTGTCTCCCATGTCAATAGGGGTCAACTCTTTAAGAAAAGAATTTGCTCCTAAGGAGCAAATTCTTTTCCTTCAAGAGTAGTACCTTTTTCAGTTGGACAGGGCTTATAGAAAATTGAATAGAAAGTCCCGAAAGTTGTCTCCCTTTGAAATTAAGAATTGTACTGCTTTCCCTTTGGTGAATTGGATAGGTGTCAGGTAATTGTATCGATTCCTTATCATTGCCTTCACTTCCATTTTTACAAACAGTGTGGCTCCAGATCAGACTCTCTGATCAGGGTCCACACTGTTTGCCTGTATGCAAAAATATGTTTGAAAGGTTTGCAAGAAGATGCAGCAGACGACATAACAGACACATTTTTACACACAGTTTTTCTTTGCATTTTGGGGATTATGATGATGTACCGGTAATTGTTACTGTAGTCAGATTTCTTTATTTTTTTTTTGTTTGCTTGGGCATGAAGTGTTGTTGTTTCCATCACAATAACAAGTCCCTGAAATGAACATCCCCCTAAACCCCACTTTATATAGAGATAACCAAGGTTTACCGGGGTATACATTATTTTTCTTATTTCTGCTGCAAGACATAGGTTGACAGCATGATTAAGTTCCCTTGTTTGTTTTGAATTGATGTTTAATGTCACTGCAAACACTATTTAGGTCATTTTGGAGACGTTGCTTCAAACTTTGTTAGACTTTTACCAACACGGAGATGAAATGGCATCTCCAGCCCTGCCACCCAATGAAACCAATAGGTCTTATAAGCAATGAAAAGTCTGACTCGCATCACTTTGCCTGGGTAGGCTTAGTTCTTCTAAGCGGTTTACAAGTACGCCTGTGTGGTCAGTATCAGCTTTGCGTGGAAGCATCCTGTCAAAACTAGAATAAAAATGAACAAATAGGCCTACCACCCCTTATATGACAAATGGACTTGTTCAATATAGAACAAATTACAATGGAAGAGTCCACTCGTATACAATGGGTTAATGGTTGAAAGTCTTAACTCTTACAAATCATTGTCATTTCAATTGAATTTTGTGTATTCAACACAAACTTCATGCATTCATGGGCACCTTTTCATCATCTCCAAACATGTTAATGTTTATTATACCAATTTTATTTGCTTATTTTCATCTGTTTATTCTTTGACAGATTTTGCCACCACACATACTTCATCTCCATCAAATTTTTGTTTTTTCTTTTTCTGCGAGAACTCACTTTCTGTTACTGACAGTTTTCTTTTCTTTTTTACTCCCGAACTTTCTTTTTCATTCACAAGTGTTCTTTTCCCACCTTCATCTTCATGTAATCTAATTGAATTCATCTGATATTCTGTATCTTGTGAGTGATTTTTTAATGTTATATTACTGGATATTCTACTACCTGTATATAATTTTGCTTCACCCTTTGATGGAAGTGTCTTAGTCCTTGGAGACAGAGACAATTTCCTTCTAGGTGTTTCACAACCTGTCATAATGGTATTGTCTTTTTCTGATGGACTTGGTTTGGGAGATCTAGATGATTTTCTAACAGCTGTTTTATTTCCCGAATTTACAGTCTTATCTTTCCCAGATGGATTCTTTTCAGAGAATTCAGAACTTTTTCCCACAAATGCATCACCTTTTATGCTTTTGTTCATCCCTTCCTTTGATGTAATTATCTTTGGTGATTCAGAAAGATTTTCACTTGTAGTATCTACCTTGATCGTGTCTGTCTTTAACTGAACTTTGTTAAGTGACATAGACTGATCTTTACTAGGTGACATAGACTGCTTTCTGCCTGGTGCATTTTTCACCTTAGTGTCCATGAAATCCTTAGCCAGATCTTTATTAGCTAACTTTGAACAGGGTTTTTTGACTACTGCACTAATTTTCTTTGGGCTCCTTTCTTTCTTTGATGGACTTCTTGAAATCCTTTGACTTGTAGTAGCCATGTCACCATTAGCCAAATTTTTGTTTGGGGACTTTGAAAGTTGTTTTTTTACTTCTGCACTAATTTTCTTTGAGCTGTTTTCTTTCTTTGGTGGACTTCTTGAAATCCCTTGACTTGTAGTAGCCATATCATTCTTAGCCAAATTTTTGTTAGGGGACTTTGAACGAGATTTTTGGGAAACTGCACTAATTTTCTTTGGGCTCCTTTCTTTCTTTGATGGACTTCTTGAAATCCTTTGACTTGTAGTAGCCATGTCATCATTAGCCAAATTTTTGTTTGGGGACTTTGAATGTTGTTTTTTTACTTCTGCACTAATTTTCTTTGAGCTGTTTTCTTTCTTTGATGGACTTATAGAAATCCTTTGCCTTGTAGTAGCCATGTCATCCTTAGCTAAATTTTTATTAGGGGACTTTGAAAGGGGCTTTTTGACTACTGCACTGTTTTTCTTTGTGCTTTTTTCTTTCCTTGGTGGACTTCTTGGAAGCGTTTGATCTGTATCAACTGTTCCTTTCATTATGGGCCCTAGCTGAGAATCAAACTCTTTTGAACCTTTCTGAACAGCATCAAGAATCAATACCCCATCTGGACAATCTTTTTCTGATAAAGTTTGCTGTAAATTAACCATTTTACTGACTTTATTAGCACCATTTTCATCCTTATTATGTATGCATACAGTATCACTGTTTGATATTTGTAACTTGGCTACATACACCACAGGGCTTAAAACCAGTTTGTCTGTAGTATGCATAGTTACTGGCTCCACATCACTTGTGGTGCCCGACTCATTTAAAACTAACTTTTTTTTATTATCTACTGATTTTTGTCTTTCAGAACAATCTGTTCTAGGCTTTTCAATTGTTTGCAACCCTTGATCTTCATGATCAGATGTTCTTGATAAACTTCCTTTCATAAAATCAAAACCTACTGAATCAACAGTTTGCCCTGTCGTCTGGATCTCTGTTTTTGATTTACTACCAAATTTCATCTTTATCAACATTTTCTTCGAAGATTTTGATTTCTTGATTGTTTTTACTTTTTCATGCAAATTACTATCCAATGTATGTTCTGACTGTATTTTGTTTTCACCTGCAAGTTGTTTGCATTTTACAGAAGACTTAAAAGCATCCTCATCACAAGATAAATTAATACCAGTGTTATTATCACTATCTCCTTGCCTTTCATTAATTTTCTGCTTATATGACTGTTTAGATTTAGGTTTATCAACTTTTTGAAGAACATGCTTTCCGGATTTATCCTTTCTTATCACTATTTTCTCTATTCCTTTTCCAACATTATCTGTTTTCCCAGCCTTATTAATCTTTGGTTCCCTGACTGCCCCTGTAACTGGCTTATCTTCGAGTGAAGTTATAGAACTGGAATTATTCATATTACTATCATCATTCCATTCATTCTGTCTTTCAATTTTTTTACCACTGCTAGCTGTCAACATTTCTGTATCAAAGTCGGAGCTGGATTTGGTAGAGTTTTTTGATCCTGGATATTTTGAAAGGTCTTTGTCTGTTTTCTGACTGTCTAATACATGTACAGCCTCACTATCAGCTATAGATACCAGTGTGTCTTTTACACTGTGAGTAGTGTCACTACTATTATTCAGGTTAGCACCAATATTATCATTTGAAACTGACTGTTTTTCCTTAGACATATGCACTTGATGATCAGATGGAACAGAATCTGGACTCACTGCTTCCATGGGCTCCTCAAAAGAACATTGTGGTCTTTTTCTCTTCTTCTCCAGCAAGAAATTTCTGTAATTATTGGTCACATATAGTGACATTTGTTCAGCAAATCTGGCCCATAGTTCCTCAGATTCAGGCGGGAACAAGGCTGTAATAAAGAAGAACAATGGATAATTACCCTTACATTCATTCTTTATGGCATCACATACTGGCAATTAGCCCACTTTGAACTAAAAAAAAATCTTTACTTTATCAGTATAGTATATATAGAGCAGGAGTCCATTTCAAAATTATGGGGTTTGTGTCTGGGTTACTTTTAAACTAATTATTGCAGCATGATTATTTTTTGAGCATTTCATTAGTGATGCCTTGAAACAAATGAGATGAAAACTAGAAATGTGTTCAAAGGAAAATAATGTCCCCCACCATAAATATATTTTAAACACCCATTTGACATTGAAAACTTTGTTTAGGTCACCAAAATCTAAGGTGCAGACATGCATGTACAAGCTATTTTGGCACAACACTGACAAAAAGATCACCAATATCTAATCAAATCTTTGGTAGGTTGCAATGATATATTGTACCAAGTTTGTACAACATTCATCAATTCTTAAATGAGATATGGTGCAGATAATCTATTTTTTGTCCAAAAGACAGTTTTGGGAGCCTTTGACCTTGAAAATATGGTCGCCTCCAAAATCTGACAAAATCTTTGGTAGGTGGCAATGATATATTGTACCAAGTTTAACAGTTTGATCAAATTTCATGAAGAGTTGAGACACAGTGCAGAAAAGCCAAACTTGACATTTTTTTTTTTTGGGGGGGGGGGGGGGGGGGGGGTGGGGGTGTGGGGGGGGGGCATGTGCCAATAAAAAAAGATCAGGGTCACCAAAATCTAAAGTAGGTTGCAATGATAAACCATACCAAGCTTTGACCAAATTACATCTCTATTCATGAGACAGGGTGCAGACAAGCCTAAATTGAGTTTTTGAGGCATGTGCCCTTGACAATAAGGTGTCAAGGTAACCAAAAACTAACCAAATTTTTGGTAGATAATAGTGGTATAGAGAACCAAGTTTGACCAAAATTCATTTATTCCTGCATGAAATAGGGTGTTGACAAGCCATTGTGGCCAAAAATTGACATTCTTATATATACATGTATATATATATATTTCTTTTTTTTTGGGGGGGGGGGGGTGGCGGGGGCAGGCCTGAGTCCTTTAAAATACCGACTCAAACAAGGGCTGTCGCAAGACAGCATAGCTCACCTGTTTTGCACCTTGTCTACCTTATTTTCACATTAATATGAGCAAGGTTTTTAAAACAGCTCTTACATTTAATATTTTAATAGGATTTATACCAAATACAAATATATTCCATGCATGGCATTGCTCCATCAAATGGTTTCAAAGATACAAGGTAAAACCACTCAACCATGAAATATAGGTCACACTGACCAACATGTATACTTTTAGGTCAATCATCATGTCACAGGGACCTTATATCCAAGGCATGACATTTCTCCATCAGATAGTCTTTGAGTAATAAGACAAAATCATTGAACCATATAATATATAACCCAGATATGACATTTGTCCTTCAAATAATATTCAAGATAAAAGACAAAATCACTGAAACATGAAATGTAGGTCACAGTACACTGTGACCTACATATATTATGAGGTCAATCATCTGGTCATATGAAACTTATGATCCAGATATGACATTTCTCAGTCAAATAATATTGAAGATAAAAGGCAAAATCACTGTACCATGAAATATAGGTCATACTAAGCTAGATATATTTCGAGGTCAATCATCGGATTACATGTAACTTACAACCAAGGTATTCTCAATTCAAATAGTATTGCAGATAAAGGCAAAATCATTGAACCATGAAATATAGGTCACACTGACCTAGAAATATTTAGAGGTCAATCATTAGGTCCATGTTTCTTATATCCCAGATATGACATTTCTCCAACAAATAGTCTTCAAGATATAAGGTAAAATCATTGATCAATGAAATATAGGTCTCACTGACCTAGATAAATTTTGGTCAATCAATGAGTCACACTGATCTTATATTCTAGGTATGACACTTCTCCATCAAATAATCTTCGAGTAATAATGCAAAATCACTGAACCATGAAATACAGGCCTCACTGACATAGATATATTTTTATGTCAATCAACGGATCACATGGAACATAAATCAGGTATGACATTTCTCCATCAAATAGTATTCAAGATACCAGAAATGCATCCACAGGACACAGATGCCCCAACCTGAAAATATATTGATGTTAGTATTTGACCTTTGACCGCTAAGTATGACCTTAACGTTACAAGTACGAACCTGGGTCTTGCGTGCAACAAATTGTCTCATGATGGCTAACATTTCTGCCAACCTATTTCCAAATCCATCAGGAACAACAGAAAGGTACTAGAATTTGTTTTTCTACAAAAACACAGATGTCTCCCCCATTTTCGACCTCTAAGTAAACCCCTTGACATTGGAGGTATTGAGCTGGGTCTTGTGTGCAACACATTATCTAATGAATATGAACATTTCTGCAAAGTAACTTTAAAAATGTTCGTAGAAAAATAAAACAAGAGGCCCATGGGCCACTATGCTCACCAGAGCTCAGGGGGCACTGCCGACTGGCAGCAAAGTATTTTATTTACCATGGAAGCCCTGCGCCCACGGATGCTTCAGATAAAATTTGGACCCCATCGGCCTAGTGGCTTCAGAGGTCTGATGTCGCTTGAATGTGTTGTTGCAGGACAACAGATGACAACTGACAATTTCCCATCTGTGGCAACCAATAGGCCTAAAAGAACATTATTAAAGGAACATTTCTATGTAAGTTTGACAAAATATCTTGAAAGGCATAAATGTCATTTTTCAATTTTCCCCCATTAGAAGTCAATGGAAACTCTTAACTTGCCATAGCAAACAAACCAAAGAGCCAAATTTCATAAATCGGAGCTCAGATGGGCACTGCCCAATGGCAGACATGTATTTTAACATGGTATGATTTTAATCTACCAAATATAAAGTCTCCCAAACAAACCCCATTCCCAAATGAGCACCCATGTGGACTGTATCTGAAATATTAGATGTTTTATACAGTAGAGAGGGTGGGGCATGAACCCAATTGAGCCCTGGTTGGTGTCACTAAATGTGCCGTATAAAAAAAGAACAGAGACATATATGGTTTAGCGGTGGGATATGTATGGCTCCTGAGATGTAAGGCCTTTCAAGCAGTGGAGGGATTCGGGCATGGTGGATTCCAGAAAAGCCCAAGATTGTTGCAACCTAATGCTGAACAGTTTCTGAGATATGAGGCCCTTTTATGAAGTGGATGGGAGAGAAATGGCCCCTGCAGACCCCACAAGATGGGGTGACTGAATATGTCTAATAACAATGAACAAGAAAATATGTGATTATGTGGTGGGGATTTGAATAGTTTCTGAGATATATGGCCTATTATGAAGTGGGGAAGCATTATGAATATATATGGTTAAGGGGTGGGGATCTGACCGGTTTCTGAGATATATGGCTTTTAATGAAGTAAAGGGGTGGGGCATGGCCCATGGCACCACAGGGGGGGGGGGGAACCCATGCTGGTGACACTGATTGCGCCTTAACATAAGGAACAAGAATATATATGGCTTAGAGGTAGGGCTCTGAACAGGTTCTCAGATATATGGTCTTTTGTGAAGTTGAAGGGTGGAGCATGGCCCGGGCGAGCCCTGGGGGAACCCTATGTTGGTGTCACTGAATGTGTCTTATCGCAAGGAACAAGAATATATATGGTTTAGGGGTGGGGATCGGTAAGGTTTCTGGAATATTTGCCCTATTATGAAGTGGAGGGGGTGGGGCATGACCCCAGCACATCCCGGGGGACCCTCAGCTTGGTGTCACTGAATGCGTCTTATCATAAGGAACAAGAATATATTTGGTTAAGGGGTGGAGATCTGAATGGTTTCTTTTGTGAAGTGGAGGGGGTGGGGCATGTCCCCGGCACATCTGGGGGGGGGGGGGGGGGCCAGGTTTGTGTCACTTAATGCTTCTTATCATAAGGAACAAGAATACATACAGATGTTTTGTTTGTTTGTTTGATTTGAGGTTTAACGTCCCCGTCATCACTGTAAAGGTCATTTCCGAGACATTGCTTCCAATTTTTTGGGACTTTTACCTGACATTGAGATGAAATGACATCTCAAGCCCTGCCGCCCAATGAAACTGATAGGGTTTATTAGCATGGACGGTCTGCCTCACACTGCAGTTCCTGGACAGGCTTAGATCCTCTAAGCGGTTTACCAGTACTAGTGTGCGGCCTGGATTCAGCTATGCGTGGAAGCATCATGCAGCCCATATATTTCTTTAAGCCCCTATGGGCGGGGGCCAACCTTTTATGAAGTGGAGGGCATATCCCGGGTGTCCCCCAGGTTGGTGTCACTGAATGCAACTTATCATAAGGAACAAAAATATATTTCATTTAGGGGTTTGGATCTGTTAGGTTTCTGGAATATTGGGCCTGTTGTGAAATGGAGGGGTGGGGCATGGCCCAGGCACATCCCGAGCAACCCCCAGGTTGGTGTCACTGGGTGCGTCTTATCATAAGAGACAAGAATATATATGGTTTACGGGTGGGGATCTGAATGGTTTCTGAGATAAATGGCATTTTATGAAGTGGAGGGGGTGGGGCATGTCCCTGGCACATCCGGGGGGATCCCCAGGTTGGTGTCACTTAATGCACCTTATCATAAGGAACAAGAATATATATGGTTTAGGGGTGGGGATCTGTAAGGTTTCTGAGATATAAGGCATTTTATGAAGTACTGGGGGCGTGGCATGGCCCCGGCACAACCTACTGGACCCCCAGGTTGACATAAAAGCATATGGCTAAGAGATGTTTACTAAAGGAACATTTCTATGAAAGTTTTGTCATAATATCTGCAAAGGCTTTGTAGATAATGCCATTTTTCAATTTTCCCCATTATAAGTCTATGGAAAATCTAAGTTGCCATAGCAACCAAACTAAAGAGCCGAATTTCATAAAAAATACAAAACCTGTAAAGGCAAATATGGTGAATATTTTCATAAACTCTCAGCCTCATAGAGCACACGGTTTCATAGGAGATGATTTTTTAAGAATTTTTTTTCTATTTTTTTCATTTTGGTTTCCATGGCAACCAATACAAACGAGCAGTAGGCCTAAAATCATATGGCAGATAGTAGATTGCCTAAGGAATATTTCTATGAAAGTTTTGTCAAAATATCTGCAGCGGCTTGCCAGTAAATGCCATTTTTCAATTTTCCCCATTATAAGTCTATGGAAACTCTAAGTTGCCATAGCAACCAAACTAATGAGCCGAATTTCATAAAAAACACAAACTTTCAATCCCCCAACCCAAGGATGCTAAAGATGAAATTTGGGCCCAATCGGCCTAGCGGCTTCAGAGGAGATGTCGTTTAAAAGTGTTGACGTCACACGACGACGCAGACGTGGATGCAGACGACACAGACGACGCAGACGCCGACGGACAACTGCCTATCCTATAAGCTCCCCCAGAGCCTTAGGCTCTGGTGAGCTAAAAAGTTATTGGCCGTACACAAAAAAGCCCTTTTTTACCTTTGACCTCTAAGTATGGCGTGGACCTTTGAGGTACAACACATCGTCTCATGATGGTTAACATTTCTGCAAAGTAATTTCATAATCCACCAAAGAATAAGGAAGTTATTGACTGTCCCTTTTTTTACCTTTGACCTCTAGGTATGACCTTGACATTGGAGGTATGCACCTTGGTCTTGCACATGACTCATGGTCTAATGACGGTGAACATTTCTGCATGGTTACTTTATAAAGTCCATCCAGAAATAAAAAAGTTATTGACTGGACACAAAAAAAAAACTTTTTTACCTCTGACCTCTTAGTATGACCTTGATCTTGGAGGTACAGACCTGGGTCTAGCGTGCACCACATCATCTCATGATGGTTAACATTTCTGCCGAGTAATTTAACAATCTATCCAGGAATAAGAAAGTTATTGACTGAACACTAAAAATGGCCCCTTTTGGTGCTTTGACCTATTAATACAACCTTGACTTTTGAGTTTTGAGTTACCAACTTGAGTCATGCACGCAACACATCGTCTCATGGTGGTTGACATTTCTGTCAAGTAATTTCAAAATCTATCTAAAAATAAGAAAGTTATTGACAGAACACAAAAAGGCCCCTTTTTACCTTTAACCTCTATGTATGACGATGACCTTTCAGGTACCAACTGGGTCATGCATGCATCACATCATCTCATGGTGGTTAACATTTCTGCCAAGCAATTTCAAAATCCATCTAAAAATAAGTAAGTTATTGACCAAACACGAAAAAAGGCCCCTTTTTTACCTTTGACCTCTATGTATGGTCTTGACATTTTATGTACGAAACTGAATCATGCATGCAACACATCGTCTCATGATAGTTAACATTTTTGCCAAATAACTTCAAATTCTATCTAAAAATAAGCAAGTTATTGACAAAACCCGAAAAAAGGCCCCTTTTTTATCTTTGACCTCTAAGTATGACCTTGACCTTTGAGGTGCCCACCTGGGTCATGCACGCAACACATCGCCTTAGATTGGTTAACATTTCTGCCAAGTGATTTGAAAATCCAACTCTAAATAAGAAAGTTATTGACCAAACACGAAAAATAGGCCCCTTTTTGACCTTTGACCTCTAAGTATGACCTTGACCTTTGAGGTACTGACCTGCCTCATGTGCACCACACATCGTCTCATGGTTGTTAATATTTCTGCCAAGTATTTTAAAATCCATCTCAAAATAAGAACGTTATTGACCAAACACGAAAAAAGGCCCCTTTTTTTACCTTTGACCGCTAAGTATGACCTTTACCATTGAGGTACCAACCTGCCTCATGCACATCACACATCATCTTATGGTTGTTAATATTTCTGCCAGGTAATTTTAAAATCCATCTGAAAACAAGAAAGTTATTGACTGGACACGATTTGCCCATACATATATACATACAAACTTCCAAGGAAGATAATTCAAAAAGTATAAAAGTGAGAGTTATAGTTCTTGCACACTGCACGTCGGCTAATGCTGATTAATATGTACATGTATATGAAGTTTCGTGAAGATAGCTTGAACGGTTTTCAAGTTATAGAGCGGACACGAATGTGTGACAGACGGACAGACAGACAGAAAAGACGCCCGGGGGGAAAACAATATGTCTCTACGAAAAAAAAATTTTCGGGGGAGACATAATTAAGCCGATAGCCCAAGGCATGAACCCAGGGTTGTGTTCTTCTGGAATCTTAAAAAACCCTCCAACGTACCAAAGTTCTAAATACTACAAATTTTGTTTTAGCTGCAACATATCCTAATTCTGGCACTGCTTTCAAATGTTTTTTTATGTAAAGATCAAAGACATGAATAGAAATAGTTTTCACCATCACAAGGTCCACCCAACTAGATCAAAAGCCCACCCACTTATCAGTGATGACCATTGATTGGAAAATGTCCTGATGATACATGTTCAAATTTGCATCATGTGCTGTACCATTTTGAGGTCACAGAAGCAAAGTTGTCATACTTGCTTTTGTGACAATCCTTGTACATCTTGCCATCAAAGACATTGAGTAAATCGAAATCTTTTGATCTGACAGTTAGGAAATCAGTTTTTTCAGTTGAATGAAGAGAATGTTGCAACTAAATCAAATGGATAATATGAATGGTCTATGATGACAGACTGTAAACCTATAAGCATTTGAATTAACCCTTGTCCTGCTGAATATTCATATATGCCACACCCACTACTGATTATCAACCAATCAGATTACTTGATGCAAATTATTGCAACAAATTCACAACCTGAATGACAAACAATGTAGATCCTGATCAGATGGCTTCTTCAGAAGCCATCTGATCTGGATCTACATTGTTTCAAAGAAAAGGCATATCCGGGTTCAGCAGGATAAGGGTTAAAAAGCTATAAGGGTGTGCAAAAGCTGCTCACATCTTCCCAGCAAAAAACATAAATGTATTAGATATTGTACTAAATAGAACAGTTAATAATTTGACTGCTAACGAACTCGTTAAGCTAACGATGCTTTAAACAACTGGACCTTGCTGTTTGCCTATTAGCCTTCTCTAGCATCTCTGTGCTGTCCAGTGAGAGGTGCGTAGGCTTTGAATATTCTGAGAAATCAGAAATAAGTTATTGGTTTAGACTTATATTCTAGACAGGTTTTTCTTTATTTGGACCCCATTTTGATTTATATCAGTCTTTGTATCGACTGCCGATTCGAAATTCGCAAAATTGCAGTATGTTTCCTCTGGCTTTCTTTGCCGGATCATTACAGGGTCACTGATGAGGCTTTATTAGCCGAAACTACGTAGTATGACCCATCTTCTTTCTTATGAATGTTTTCATTGCTCTTAAAGGAACTCATTTTTGATTTTTATTTGCACAGATGGGTGGCATAGCTCTAGATAATGTGTCTTTTTTTTTTCATCTGAAAAGTACTCATATTTGTCTTATTTCCACTCGAAAACATGTTGTGGATACTCAATACTAATGCTTGCACCTGACAGTGCACGTAACAGAAAGACTCACTAGAGCTCTTGTTTTTTGTGACTAGAATGGAATGTCCAAGTGTTCTATGTGCTTATTAACAGCAACTAAGGTACATGCACAGGATACCCCAAAAATCAAAAGTTTTGAAAATTAATATGAATGACCTTGTCGTGTTTATCTCAAAACAGCAAAAGCATGCATCTGCAAAACAAAATCCACAAAAGGTGAAACTTCAATGACTCCCAACACTGAACATAGACCCTTTCTCATCCAAAAAGTACTCATATTTTTCTTATTTCTGCATGATAACATTTGTAGGGTGTGCTCATTGGAAGGGCCTTGGTGACGGGCTTCTAATTATTACTCACAACATTTTTTTGTTTTGTTTGATTTGAGGTTTAACGTCCCTGTAAACACTGTATAGGTCATTTTGGAGACGTTGCTTCCAATTTTGTGGGACTTTTATCCGACAATGAGATGAAATGACATCTCAAGCCCTGCCGACCAATGAAACCAATAGGTAAGCATGGACGGGCCAACTCACACTGCTTTGCCTGGGCAGGCTTAGATCCTCTAAGCGGTTTACCAGTACTCGTGTGCGGTCGGTTTCAGCTCTGCATGGAAGCATCATGCAGTCCATCTATTTCTTTAGGCCCTGATGGCTGGGGGCCGTACTCACCACATGTTTTCCTGTAGAAATAAGAAAACTAATTTGTGGATACCCAAACTTATGACTCAAGGCTTTTCTATCATGGCTGATTCAAATTTGTCCTAGAGCCCCTAAGTGAATTCTTCCCACAGCTGCAGATAATAAATGTTGAATGCTCTGCTTGCTGGGTAATTTTTTTCAGCAGACGACATTTTGAATTATTTTTTCTAATTTTCCCAGAAAACAGGATTTGACATCTCATGCATATTGTGAGACAATTTGCATGAGATTTCAAGTTCTGTTTTCAGGGAAATATCCTGAAAACAAAGAAAAATATCTACAATTTGACGTCTGCTCACTTAGACTAGAAAGTTTGTTTGATTTGAGGTTTAATGTCCCCGTCAACACTGTAAAGGTCATTTTGGAGAGGTTGTTTCCAATTTTGTGGGACTTTTACCCAACATTGAGATGAAATGACGTCTCAAGCCCTGTTGCCCAATGAAACCAGTAAGGTTTATAAGCATGGACGGGCCGACTCTCACCACTTTGCCTGGGCAGGTTTAGATGCTCTAAGCGGTTTACCAGTACTCATGTGAGGGTCGGTTTCAGCTCTGCGTGGAAGCTTCATGCAGCCCATATATTTCTTCAAGCCCCTATGGGCGGGGGCCGTTATTAGACTAGAGAGTGGTAAAGGTTAAAGATAAATAATGCAGTTTTTTTTGCTCTTGTTTTAGCGAGAAAATGTATGGTTGTACTCATTAGAATTGCCTCATTGAGGCAATTCTAACAAGAAAGCAGTCTGAAGGACAGCCAAATCCCCCACCACACATTGTATCAAGGCTCAACCTTGTGACCTTCACCTGTGACCTTGAACTTGAGTTGGCATGGTTTATTTATGGTTCTGCACATCAGCTCACTGTGGGGTATATTTCACAAAAGTTTAATGAAAATCCTTCCAGGGGTAAAGGAGATATAGAACGGACACAAAATTCAAAGTTTCAAACTTGGGGCCTTCAACTGTGAACTTGACCTTGAGTCGAAATGGTTTATTTATGTGTTATGCACATCAGCTCACTAATGGGGACATTTGACCAACATTTAATGAAAATCCTTTGGAGGGTAAAGGAGATATGGAACAGACACAAAATTCAAAGTTTCAAACTCGTGACCTTCCAATGTGACCTTGACCTGGAGTCGGCATGATTCATTTATGGGTTCTGCACATCAGCTCACTGAGAGGGATAATTGACCAAAGTTTAATGAAAATCCTTTGCGGGGTAAAGGTGATATGGAACAGACAAACGAGAGGCCCATGGGCCACGATGCTCACCAGAGCTCAGGCAGGCACTGCCCACTGACAGACATGTATGGTTTTAATTTATTGATTATAAAGTCTCCCAAAATTTCGACACAATCAGACTAGTGGCTTCAGAGGTCGGATGTCGCTTGAAGACAACAGATGACAGTTGACAATTTCCCATGTGTGGCAATAGGCCAAAAAGAACATTATTAAAGGAACATTTCTATGAAAGTTTGACAAAATATCTTGAGAGGCATTAATGTCATTTTTCAATTTTCCCCATTATAAGTCAATGGAAACTCTTAACTTGCCATAGCAAACAAACGAAAGAGCCAAATTTCATAAACCAGAGCTCAGGTGGGCACTGCCCAAAGGAGCCCTGATTGGTGTCACTAAATGGGTCTTATAAAAAGGAACAGAGACATACATTGTATATGGTTTAGCGGTGGGGATATGTATGGTTCCTGAGATGTAAGGCCTTTTAAGCAATGGAGGGATTCGGGCATGGCAGATCCCAGAAAAGCCAAAGATTGTTGTCACTGAATATGTCTTATCATAAAGATCAAGAATATATATGGTTAAATGGTGGGGATCTGAACGGTTTCTGAGATATGAGGCCCTTTTATGAAGTGGAAGGGAGAGAAATGGCCCCTGGGACCCCCCAAGACAGGGTTGACTGAATGTGTCTAATAACAATGAACAAGAATATATGTGATTATAGGATGGGGATTTGAATGGTTTCTGAGATATATGGCCTATTATTAAGTGGAGTCTTATCATCAGGAACAAGAATATATATGGTTTAGGGGTGGGGATCTGAACGGTTTCTGAGATATATGGATTTTAATGAAGGGGTAGGGCATGGCCCGTGGAACCCCGGGGGGACCCCAATGCTGGTGTCAATGTTTGCGTCTTATCATAAGGAACAAGAATATATATGGTTTAGGGGTGGGCTCTGAACAGTTTCTCAGATATATGGTCTTTTGTGAAGTCGAGGGGTGGAGTGCACCGGGCACAACCGGGCACAACCTGGGTGACCCCTAGGTTGGTGTCAATAAATGTGTCTTATTGTAAGGAACAAGAATATATATGGTTTTGGGGTGGGGATCTGTAAGGTCTCTGGAATATTTAGCCTTTTATGAAGTGGAGGGGGTTGGGCATGGCCCCCCGCACATCACGGGGGACCCCCAAGTTGGTGTCACTGAATGCAACTTATCATAAGGAACGAGAATATATATGGTTTAGGGGTGGGGATCTGTAAGGATACTGGGATATTGGGCCTTTTATGAAGTGGAGGGGGTGGGACATGGCCCCGGCACATCCCGGGAGACCCCCAGGTTGGTGTCACTGAGTCATCTTATCATAAGAAACAAAAGTATATATGGTTTTGGGGTGGGGATCTCAATGGTTTCTGAGATAAATGGCATTTTATGAAGTGGAGGGGGTGGGTCATGTCCCCGGCACATCCCGGGGGACCCCCAGGTTGGGGTCACTTAATGCATCTTAACATAAGGAACAAGAATATATATAGTTTAGGGGTGGGGATCTGAATGGTTTCTGAGATAAATGGCATTTTATGAAATAGAGGGGGCAGGGCATGTCCCCGGCACATCCCGGGGGACCCCCAGGTTGGTGTCACTTAATGCATCTTATCATAAGGAACAAGAATATATATGGTTTATGGGTTGGGATCTGTAAGGTATCTGAGATATACGGCATTTTATGAAGTGGAGAGGGCGGGGCATGGCCCCGGCACAACCTAGGGGACCCCCAGGTTGACATAAAAGCATTATGGCTGAGAGAAGTTTACTCAAGGAACATGTCCATGTAAGTTTTGTCAAAATATCTGCAATGACTTGGCAGTAAATGCCATTTTTCAGTTTTCCCCATTATAAGTCAATGGAAACTCTAAGTTGCCATAGCAACAAAACTAAAAGGCCAAATTTCATAAAAAACACAAAACCTGTAAAGGCATATATGGTGAATATTTTCATAAAGTCTCAGCCTCCTAGAGCATATGGTTTCTGAGATGATTTTTTAAGTATTTTTGTTCTATTTTTTGCATTTTGGTTTCCATGGCAACCAAATAAAAATGAACAGGCCTAAAATCATACGGCAGATAGTAGATTGCCTATGGAACATTTCTATGCAAGTTTTGTCAAAATATCTGCAGAGGCTTGGCAGTAAATGCCATTTTTCAATTTTCCCCATTATAAGTGTATGGAAACAACAAGTTGCCATAGCAACCAAACTAATGAGCCGATTTTCATAAAAAACACAAAATTTCAATCCCCCAGCCCAAGGATGCTACAGATAAAATTTGGGCCCAATCGGCCCAGTGGCTTCAGAGGAGATGTCGTTTGAAAGTGTTGACGCCAGACGACATACGACGACGACGGACAACTCCTATCCTATAAGCTCCCCCGGAGCCTTCGGCTCTGGTGAGCTAAAAATTCAAAGTTTTAAACTCGTGACCTTCCAATGTGACCTTGACCTTGAGTTGGCATGGTTCATTTATGGGTTCTGCACATCAGCTCACTGAGAACAATATTTGACCAAAGTTAAATGAAAATCCTTCCAAGGGTAAAGGCGATATGGAACAGACAAAAAATTCAAAGTTCTAAACTCGTGACCTTCAACTGTGACCTTGACCTTGAGTCGGCATGGTTCATTTATGGGTTCTGCACACCAGCTCACTGAGACAAATAATTGACCAAGGTTAAATGAAAATCTAACAAAGGGTTCAGGAGATATGGAGCGGACAAGAAAGTGTTACGGACAGACAGAGGGACAGACGGCTGGATGGACAGACAGATGAAGGCCATTCCCATAATCCCACTCCGCTTCCCGGCAGGGGATTAATAAGAGCATACTATGATTTTATGGAGGATTCAACAGATATGCCAACAACATCCCCATTATGCCTCATGAAGTGTCACAATGATTAACCCTTAAGATTCTCCGGAAAAACTACATCTGAAAATGTCGTCTGCTTATGTCGTATGCTGAATCTTCTTGCAAACATTTTAGAAATATTTTTTCATACAAGCAAACGGTGTGGACCCAGATCAGACTGCTCCTAGAGGAGCAGTCTGATCTGGGTCTACACCGTTTGCAAGAATGAATGACTTTTAAAGTAACCAGTAGACGACAAAGCAGACGACAACTGTCGTGATTGGAATTTCATGGGTTAACCATCAATGGCCCAAAATAACCCTGTCTGGAATAAATGTTCATGATCTCAAAGTCGTCCAAGCCATTGAACACATATAAGATATAAGGGGATATCCACACATTATTTTCGTGATTTCTGCACAAAAACATACATGTAGGTTGTGGCTACTACTAATTAGAAGCGCCTTCATGGAGTTATGATATACAATATGGTTTGTTTGTTTGTTTGTATTGGAGTTCAAAGGTCTAGTCAACACTATTTCAGGTCATTTGAGCAGGTCAGTTTACCTATCCACACTTTTCCTGGACAAGCTTATACGTAAGTGGTTAACCAGTACAGTGCACATTCTTTCGAAAGAAACAGACATCTGCCCTTCTTGAATCAGTGGAAAAGAGAGAATGACCGTAGGAAAGATTTCATCATCCATCTCCACAAAAGAATGTTATACACAATATGGTACATGTTGTCATGTTTGTTTGATTGATTTGAGTTTTAACATTCCTGTCAACAGTAAATAGTTCATTTTGGAGACGTTGCTTCCAATTCTGTGGGACTTTTACAGGACATTGAGATGAAATGACATCTCAAGACCTGCTGCCTATGAAACCAATAGGGTTTATAAGCACCACTTTGCCTCGGCAGGCTTAGACCCTCTACACGGTTTACTAGTACTCATGTGCAGTCTGTTTCAGCTCTGGGAGTATCATGAATGCGTGCCTAATCTATTTCTTCAAGCCACAATGGGTGGGGGCTGTAAATGTGATGGTGTCTGTTTTGGAGTTTTACAACCCAGTCAATACCATTTAGGTCATATCGAGCAAGTGAGATTACCTAACCACACTTCCTGGGCAGGCTTATACATAAAACATTTAACAAGTACAGTGCACATTCTTTTGCCAGAAACTGACAACTGCCCTGCTTGAACAAGCAGACGGCAGAGAGTGACAGTAAAATAGATTTCATAATGAATCTCCACAAAAAAATGTTGCTGACTCAAGCAGGTATGAAACCTGCGAGGCGTTTAGCTTATTCATGGTCTTTGTGTTTTTTTGTTTGTTTTTTTTTATTTTTGGCTTTGGTTTTACAGCCCTTCTAAGATTATTTCACTTATCTTAAGCCGATCATTAATCAGGTGGGCGAAAACCCAAATAATGGAGAAAACCACCTGACCTACCATTGCACTACTCTGTATCCCACGTTACCTGAGCGAGGCTCGAACCCACAGCAGATTAAGAGTTGGCGCTCTTACCCACTTGGCCATGGCGGCTGGATTTATACATGATGTAAAAACTAGAATCAGTTAAAAGCTGCTCACCTGGAAAGTCAGTCTTGGCACTTTCATCAAGTGTTTTGACCTTGAGCAAGCCATCTTCTTTATTGAAGGCAAACACAAAATACTTCTTCATTTTTGAAAGTATTGTTTCTATCTTCTTCCTGTCATTTTGCTGCAAAAATTCTGGCAACACCCTATCCTCAAGATTTTCAGTAGATGCTGAGGTCTGGCTTCTGTCTTTCGTATGCGCCCTATTTTGCTGATTCATTTGTTGTTCATTCAGATGTTGATCAATGTTCAGCTCATCCACCCGAGTATTCTGTTTGCATGTGTATTTTTCAGCATTTACCTGATTAATTGTTTTATCATGAATTTCGACTTCATTCTGTTCATCATTCACCTCGTCAATTTCTTCGCTCTCCTCTTTATCTATTTGTTCCTGCTGATCCTGTTCTGCTGCAAATGCAAGTGTTAGTAATGCTGCATCAGGTCTGTTAAAACTTTCTGATGCTGTCAACTTTGCAAGTCTCTCAACACGTCTGGATGGAGGTGTTTTCATGATATTGCCATAACTATTTTGACCAGGACTGGTAAATGAGTCTGAGATATCAAAACTATTTTTAGTCAAACTGTCTTTTTCTGGAACTGGGGAAGCAAAAACCATAGTAATGCTGGTATCCATTTTTTCAGGAGATTTGGTATTTTCGTTTTGCACTATAGCATTCTGACAAATTTCTGTCTTTTCAGATTCTTTTTCAGAAGTTAATTTTTCTTCATCAACTGGGCTTTCAACATACTCAATTACAACTTTATTACTTTGGATATTAGTATGATCACACTCTCCTGCATTTGGAGGGGTGCTTACATTGATAACTTCATTTGCTCCAAGCTCTAAACTAGTTTCAGCCTTAATTGGTGAATCCAGGTTCCTAGTATTCTGAAGCTTTAAGTCATTCTTACTCTTTAAAACCATCTTTCTTTCCTTTTCTTCTTGCTGAATAAGAGGACTTTCCATTATATTTTGTGACTGTGCTTTGATGTTCTGTTTTCCACGGAAGCAAATTTTGGCTGTGGTACTTTTCTGTGAAATGTTCTCATTGGTGAAAACCTCTTTTGTGAGATTTTTCTGTCCTATTATGACCTTTTTACATTGAATCAGTCTATTAAGTTCCTTTAAATTGGGAACAATACAGTCACCCGGGAAAAGAAATCTGGTACCACGTTTTGTTGACGTTTCTACTGGGCTTTTAAAAACAAATGCTTCCTGATATTTTGATGGTCTCCCACGTGGTCTCCCAATAACATACTCCTGATATTCACCTTGTGAACTATAAGACTCCTGACAATCATCTTTTAAATTTTGGGTATCAATGATCTCCGCAACATTACCGTCATCTTTCATGTTTGCTTCCTGATCTTTTATGTCAACATGCTCATAAGCATTTTGTTTTTCTATTCTTTCAGTAGACGCATTTGTGGACTGAAAAATACTATCACTTGCTGTTGGTTCTACTTGTTCAATAACTCCTACATTATTAACATCATTCCTTTCAATTTCAGTTATATTAACTTCAATAACTTCTCCACTTGGTTCAGCTATCTTAAATTCAACTGAAGAGGTCTCTATTGCATTGTAAGGCAATTCATTAGCTTCTGAGGGTGATACTTTGGATAAAGCAAATGAATCTCCTTCATTGCTCTTTGTTATTACATTTTCAAAAGTGCACATCTGTTCTGGTTTCTGTTCTATCTGATCCTCATGAGGACTTAACTGTGCTGTTGCTGGCACAAAGTCTCCTGTTGTGGAAGATACATGTTCTTCACTTCCATTAGAGTTAGCCTTATTTTTTGTGTTATTGCCAGTCATTGCCATTAAACTTGGATTATTGACAGTCCCAAAAAATTCATCCCCACTTGCAAGTGTAACAGTTGATGTGGGTGACATTTTCTTGAGTGAATCATTTCCTGATTTGGCCACCAATTTAGTTTTTGGTTCATCTGCAATGAAAGAGATTCCCGCCTCATATGTACATTCACCCATTTTTAGGGCTTGCCACACTTCTTCACTGTGTCCTTTTACCAGACATTTCCCATTTCCCATACAACAGAGGCAACGGAGATTCACAAGGTCCAACCACATTCCTTTACGGAGTTGACTGCTTCCTGAATCAAACTGCTCCTCCACACCAGCTGGAGCTTGAATAGGGCTGACTCCTAAGGTTGTGAGTTTCCTTTGGATTGCTGACATGGTGAACATCTTAAATCTTACAACTTCTGCCAGATTTATGTATACTTTATCATGCATCTGAAATCCACAGAATTTTGCATTACTTGCACAGATCATTCCAACAGACAAAGGTACACTGTATTTAACCACGGTATTCTCAGTTGAGTTTGTCCAAATAAGTTCATATTTTTCATCTGATGATTCTTTCTTTACTAATAGCCCACAGTTTGAGCATCTAACATTATTACCGAGGATTTTTCTGTATATATTGCCATAACCAATTTCCCTTATAACAGGAATTTCTATCACTTCACATATACTTCTACTTATAACCTGCAAACAGCCTATACTGATCAAATCCCTCACTGAATGATCCATACTTGGTATATCTAAACCAGTTTTCTGCACCAATAGTTCGAGCTCATTGTCACCAACTGTCATTATATCAAGATCAGAAGGATTTATAAGAGCCTTTTGATACAGCTTTTTTGCTTCTGTTCCGACCATATGATACAAAACAACCAAGCTTATATACCACTGATTACTTCTGTAAAAGCCATTGAGCTCCATATTTGCAAGTGAAACAACTCCTGCCTCTGGCAGGCGATACATTTGTCCATTTCTGATAAACACTTGTTCAACTGGAACTTCATCCCCTTTGTCAGCCAGTGAACAAACACAAGGTGGCCAGTCTGGTAGTGAATTAGTGTTATCAACAGAAGCTTCAGGTACCTTGGCTTCAACAGTTTCAAGAGGTAGAATTGTAAGGTTTTCTTTCTGAGGCGTTTGTGAGAATGTATCAGATATTGCAACTACAGGATCTTCATACTTCTGAAGAAGTTCATTAAAGGAATCAGCTGGAAGAGACGTGAAGATGGAAGTATCAATACAGGGTACACTGTCTGCTACATTTGGAGATGATAACGTTAGTGAGAAAGACAGGTCTTGATTGGGTTGGTTATTGATTCCGGCATTAGAAAAATTAGAAGCCATGACTGTCTCCTTGCTCTGGAACTGAACTAAAGGTCTTCTATATAAACTCTTTCACCACCTGAAATGATAAAATAAAAGCTGTAGCTTGAAGGAACATTTTTCTGACATCAGCCAAGTCTTGCAAAAATATACCGTATTTACTCTAAATATTCTCATACCTCAATTCCTCACCATACTTGTTCTAACATTTAAATAGAGGATCTAACATGTTCATGTTTTATTGAATTTATTAAATGAGTTGAGGAAAATGGATAAAATGTGAGGCTTTGCCGAGCCTTTTATCCCTTTTCTTCAACAAGTTTAATAATTCAATAATACATGAGCATGAATGCAAGATTCTAGTTATCATATGACATTTAAAGCACATTTAATTCACAATTTTTGAACCAAAATGCCAATGTACTGCCATTAGTAAACACGACGTTATAAAGGATGTCGTCTGGCTGTCTGATTTGAGGTTTAACGTCCCCGTCAACACTGTAAAGGTCATTTTGGAGACGTTGCTTCCAAATTTTGTGGGACTTTCACCCGACCTTGAGATGAAATGACATCTCAAGCCCTACCGCCCAATGAAAGCAATAGGGTTTATTAGCATGGACAGGCCGACTCGCACCGCTTTGCCTGGGCAGGCTTAGATCCCCTAAGCGGTTTACCAGTACTCGTGTGCGAGTGGGTTTCAGCTCTGCGTGGATGCATCATGCAGCCCATCTATTACTTCATGTCCCGATGGGCGGGGGCCGCAAAGGATGTCATACGTGTAACATTACGGGATGTATCTAACTAATTTGAACATTTAATCCACTAGTGGATTACGGAATTTATAACATGGCGTTATTACACTCTCAGACGCAATGTCATATGATAAACATGTTTAAAAATTTACCACTCGATGTTGGGTCTAATATTAGGTGAATGGGTGGCAAATAGTGTATACTCTGATGATATACCGCATTCTGTGGTGTCTCATTTGGATGTACACTGCTCAGGCTTAACTATCTGAATACACAGGATACACATGGTAATCAATATTAACCCTTTAAGTACCAAATGGAATCTTCCACCTTATATAAAGCAGGTGTCCATTTCAAAATTTAGGGGTGTCAATTTTTTTTTTCCTTAAAATTTATTTGGAAAATGGCTTAACTTTTCGCAAACAGTGTAGGCCCTGATCAGACGCCGCGTTCTGCGGCGTCTGATCTTGGCCTGCACTGTTTGCCAGGGTACCCGTTTTGGGGTTTCTGGTACTAAATAGGTTAACATTTGCTCTCTGCAGATTCAAAGCAACTTGCCAATCCACACAGGCTAAAGAAAGTTCCTCTTTCTAATAAATCAATTTACACAACAATTATATCAAGTAATTTGATTTGCTGATAGTCAGAAATGGGTATGGCTAAATAATCATTGCAAGTAATTTAATTGGTTGAGTGTCGGAAATAGGTGTGGCAAAATAAATTTATTCAGCAGGATAAGGTTTAATGAGTAATGTATGTGTTCAATTCACAAACTACACAACATAGTGCAGCTCCTAATCAGAAGCCATCTGATCTTGACCCAAACTAATTGCAAAGATAGCGATAGTCATGTTCAGTCGACAAGGGTTTAAGTCAAATGTGTACATAATTGAGCATCGTTTTCCATGAAAATTTTACTTTTGGGCATGTTAAAAACTAGAAATGGTGTTTGTAAAACACTATGCCTCCAACCATACACTTGTCCAGAAATGCCCAAATTTTCAAAAGGCCATTATTGCAAAAAAAAAAAATCTGATTTTTTTCTAATGTTAATCAGTTGATGTACTAGCATGTCTAGTTTTTAGGCAACAATTTAAACAGTATTTTTTTTTTTTTTAAATATCTTGCTACAAGAAAGAAACACAATTAAATGACCTAAAATACAAAGGGCAAACACTCCAACAAAATTTCATTAAATTGGTTGAAAATTTATTCAGGTGATCTCCTTCTCAGCCCAAATCAGTATACCAAATTTCAAGGCTCTAGCTCAAATACTTTTTGAGATATCTTGCTAACGAGATTTCTATGTTATTTAATAAAAAGGGAAATAACGCGAAAAGGGGAGATAAGTCAGATAAAAAAATACGGGTCAACTATTTTTTCATGAGGAAACCATAAATGAAATTTCAAAACACTAGCATACAAAGTTCTTAAGTAATACTATGCACAGAAACTCAACACAATTAAATGGCCAGAAATTGTAAAGGGCCATAACTACAAAATTCCATGAAATTGGTTGAAAATTTTTCAGGTGATCTCCTCCTCAGTCCCAATCAGTATAGCAAATATCAAGGCTCTAGCTAAAATACTTTCTGAGATATCTGGCTAACAAGATTTCTATGTTATTTAATTAAAAAGGAAATAATGCGAAAAGGGGGTATAAGTCAGATAAGAAATAAAATTACGGGTCAACTATTTTTTCATGAGAAAACCATATATGAAATTTCAATACACTAGCATACATAGTTCTTAAAAGTAATACTTGGCACAGAAACTCAACACAATTAAATGGCCAGAAATTGTAAAGGGCCATAACTCTAACAAAATTTCATTAAATTGGTTGAAAATTTAATCAGGTGATCTCCTCCGCAGCCCATATATGTATACCAAATAACAAGGCTCTAGCTCAAACAAATTTTGAGATATCTTGCTAACAAGATTTCTATGGTATTTAATTAAAAGGGAAATAACGCGAAAAGGGGAGATAATTCAGATAAGAAACAAGAGGGCCATGATGGCCCTGGATCGCTCACCTGATCCATAGTGTAACAAGTGGGCCCCAGAGAGGGCCATTATTGGCCCCAGGGCTTTAATGTGCATAATGTTGAGGGAGGTCTTAAAGATGAAGCTTCATACCAAACATCAACAAAGGCTATAATTTGAACAATCTTGGCTAAGGGCCACTAGATGAAGCTACACATCAAATATCAAAGACCTGGGCCTAGCGGTTTCAGAGAAGAAGATTTTTAAAGATTTTCCCTATATAAGCCTATGTAAAACCAAAGGGCCCCTGGACGAGGGCATTTTTTGCCCCAGCGCTATAATTTGAACAATCTTGGTAGGGGTCCACTAGATGAAGCTTCATACCAAATATCAAAGTCCTGGGCCTTGTGATTTCAGAGAAGATGATTTTTAAAGATTTTCCCTATATAAGCCTATGTAAAATCAAAGGGCCCCGGGGCGGGCGCATTTTTGGCCCCAGCACTATAATTTGAACAATCTTGGTAGGGGTCCACTAGATGAAGCTTCATACCAAATATCAAAGGCCTGGGCCTTGTGGTTTCAGAGAAGAAGATTTTTAAAGATTTTCCCTATATAAGCCAATGTAAAACCAAAGGGCCCGTGGCGGGGGCATTTTTTGTCCCAGCACTATAATTTAAACAATCTTGGTAGGAGTCCACTAGATGAAGCTTCATACCAAATATCAAAGACCTGGGCCTTGTGGTTTCAGAGAAGAAGATTTTTAAAGATTTCCCCTATATAAGCCAATGTAAAACCATAGGGCCCCGTGGCGGGGGCATTTTTGTCCCAGCACTATAATTTGAACAATCTTGGTAGGGATCCATTAAATAAAGCTTCATACCAAATATCAAAGTCCTGGGCCTTGTGGTTTCAGAGAAGAAGATTTTTAAAGATTTTCCCTATATAAGCCTATGTAAAACCAAAGGGCCCCGGGGCGGGGGCATTTTTGGCCCCAGCACTATAATTTGAACAATCTTGGTAGGGGTCCACTAGATGAAGCTTCATACCAAATATCAAAGACCTGGGCCTTGTGGTTTCAGAGAAGAAGATTTTTAAAGATTTTCCCTATATAAGCCAATGTAAAACCATAGGGCCCCGGGGCGGGGGCATTTTTGGCCCCAGCACTATAATTTGAACAATCTTGGTAGGGGTCCACTAGATGAAGCTTCATACCAAATATCAAAGACCTGGGCCTTGTGGTTTCAGAGGAGAAGATTTTTAAAGATTTTCCCTATATAAGCCAATGTAAAACCATAGAGCCCGTGGCGGGGGCATTTTTTGTCCCAGCACTATAATTTGAACAATCTTGGTGGGGATCCACTAAATGAAGCTTCATACCAAATATCAAAGTCCTGGGCCTTGTGGTTTCAGAGAAGAAGATTTTTAAAGATTTTCCCTATATAAGCCTATGTAAAACCAAAGTGCCCCGGGGAGGGGGCATTTTTGCCCCAGCACTATAATTTGAACAATCTTGGTAGGGGTCCACTTGATGAAGCTCATACCAAATATCAAAGACCTGGGCCTTGTGGTTTCAGAGAAGAAGATTTTTAAAGATTTTCCCTATATAAACCAATGTAAAACCATAGGGCCCCGTGGCGGGGGCATTTTTTGTCGCAGCACTATAATTTGAACAATCTTGGTAGGAATCCACTAAATGAAGCTTCATAATAAATATCAAAGTCCTGGGCCTTGTGGTTTCAGAGAAGAAGATTTTTAAAGATTTTCCCTATATAAGCCTATGTAAAACCAAAGGGCCCCGGGGCGGGGGCATTTTTGGCCCCAGCACTATAATTTGAACAATCTTCGTAGGGATCCACTAGATGAAGCTTCATACCAAATATCAAAGACCTGGGCCTTGTGGTTTCAGAGAAGAAGATTTTTTAAGATCTTCCCTATATAAACCAATGTAAAACCAAAGGGCCCGTGGCGGGGGCATTTTTTGTCCCAGCACTAAAATTTGAACAATCTTGGTAGGGGTCCACTAGATGAAGCTTCATACCAAATATCAAAGTCCTGGGCCTTGTGGTTTCAGAGAAGAAATTTTTTTAAAGATTTTCCCTATATAAGCCTATGTTAAACCAAAGGGCCCCGGGGAGGGGGCATTTTTGGCCCCAGCACTATGATTCGAACAATCTTGGTAGGGGTCCACTAGATGAAGCTTCATACCAAATATCAAAGACCTGGGCCTTGTGGTTTCAGAGAAGAAGATTTTTTAAAGATTTTCCCTATATAAGCCTATGTAAAACCAAAGGGCCCCGTGGCGGGGGCATTTTTTGTCCCAGCACTATAATTTGAACTATCTTGGTAGGGGTCCACTAGATGAAGCTTCATACCAAATATCAAAGTCCTGGGCCTTGTGGTTTCAGAGAAGAAGATTTTTAAAGATTTTCCCTATATACGCCTATGTAAAACCAAAGAGCTCCGGGGCGGGGGCATTTTTGACCCCAGCACTATAATTTGAACAATCTTGGTAGGGGTCCACTAGATGAAGCTTCACACCAAATATCAAAGACCTGGGCCTTGTGGTTTCAGAGAAGAAGATTTTTTAAAGATTTTCCCTATATAAACCTATGTAAAACCAAAGGGCCCCAAGGCGGGGGCATTTTTTGTCCCAGCACTAAAATTTGAACAATCTTGGTAGGGGTCCACTAGATGAAGCTTCATACCAAATATCAAAGTCCTGGGCCTTGTGGTTTCAGAGAAGATTTTTAAAGATTTTCCCTATATAAGCCTATGTAAAACCAAAAGGCCCCAGGGCGGGGGCATTTTTGGTCCCAGCACTATAATTTGAACAATCTTGGTAGGGGTCCATTAGATGAAGCTTCATACCAAATATCAAAGACCTGGGCCTTGTGGTTTCAGAGAAGAAGATTTTTTAGGTTTTTGGTGGAAAAAATCTATTTTTGGCTCCTCTGGCTTAGATGTGCAACGGACCGGAATGATTTGAACAACTTTGAAAAGGGGCCACCTAAGGATCATTCCTGTGAAGTTTGGTCAAAATCCGATCAGTGGTTTAGGAGGAGATGTCGTTTAAAGAAATTGTTTACAGACGCACGGACGGACGCACGCACGCATGACGGAAGACGGACAAAAAGTGATCCCAAAAGCTCACCTCGTCACTACGTGACGGTGAGCTAAAAAACATAGGTCAACTTTTTTCGTGAGGAAACCATATATGAAATTTTAAAACACTAGCATATATGGTTATAAAGTTATGTTATGCACGAGATAAATGTCCAGAAATTGCAAAGGGCCATAACTTTAACAAAATTTCATTAAATTGGTTGAAAATTTTATCAGGTAATCTCCTCCTTAGTCCAAATCAGTATACCAAATATCAAGGCCTTAGCTGAAATACTTTCTGAGATATCTTGCTAACGAGCTTTCTATGTTATTAAATTAAAGGGGCAATAACTCAAAATGGGGAGATAATTCGGAAAAGAAAAAATATATGGGTCAACTACTTTTTTCATGAGAAATCCATATATGAAATTTCAAAACACTAGCGTTCATGGTTATAAAGTCATGCTATGCACCAGAAAGCAACACAACTAGAGCTGTCAGTGAAACTGACTAGGGCACCGGCAGCGCTATCAGAAATTTGTGGATGGACAGACAGACAGACGGACGGACAGAGTGATTACTATAGGGCACCCACACTTTCAGTGCGGGGCCCTAATTAAATGGCCAGAAATTGCAAAGGGCCATAACTCTAACAAAATTTCATTAAATGTGTTGAAAATTAAATCAGGTGATCTCCTCCTCAGTCCCAAGCAGTATACCAAATATCAAGGCTCTAGCTCAAATAGTTATTGAGATATCTTGCTAACTAGATTTCTATGTTTTTTTAATTAAAAGGGAAATAATGCAAAAAGGGGAGATAATTCGGATAAGAAAAAAAATAGGGGTCAACTATTTTTTCATGAGGAAACCATATATGAAATTTCAAAACACTAGCGTACATGGTTCTTTAGTTATGCTATGCAGAAGAAAGCGTGACAAATGAACAAACGAAAGAAGCAATATGCCCCCAACTTTTTCAAAGTTGGGGGCATAAAAATGTGGCCAAACCAAAGACAATGGGGCATGGCCCCGGCACACCCGGTGGGAGCCCCAGGTTGTCTAAAAGCACATAGCCAAGATAAGTTTCCTCAAGCAAAATTTCTATAAAAATTTTGTCAAAATATCTGCAATGATTTGGCAGTTACTGCCATTTTTCAATTTTCCCCATTTTAAGTCTATGGGAACTATGAGTTGCCATAGCAACCAAATTAAAAAGCCAATTTCATAAAACAAGAGGGCCAAATGGCCCTGTTGTATCGCTCACCTGTGTACCAGAAAATCATTCGTGTTTAGAAAAAAAATAGAAACTGTGAAGAAAGGCGAGACATGTTTGTTTAAACCTGATTGATATAAATATCTTCTAGATCCAGGGTTGTCAATATAGTTGTACAAAGTCTATGGGAGCTAAGGAGCCCTGGGGCATGGCCAATTCGGACTCCAAGTGCATGGTTGGCAGGATTTATGTAGGAGACCACTTGACATTGCTACATACTAAATATCTAAGCTCTGGGCCTTATGGTTTTGGAGAAGATTTTTTTTTTCCAGTATAAATCTATATGAGCTAATAAGGCCTGGGGCGTGGCCAATTTAGACCTAAAGGGCATGGTTGGCAGGATTTATATAGGGGACCATTTTATGTTGCTATATACTAAATATCTAAGGTCTGTACTATATGGTTTCAGAGAAGAAGATTTTTAAGCTTTTTTATCATTATCAGTTTATTGGAGTTAAGGGATCACAAAATTTGGCCAATTTGGGTTTGAAGAAATAAATGGGCTGCATGATGCTTCCACGCAGAGCAGACACCGACCTGTACACGAGTACTGGTAAACCGCTTAGAGGATCTAAGCCGGCCCAGGCAATGCTGTGCGAGTCGGCCCGTCCATGCTTATAAACCCTATTGTTTTCATTTGGCCGCAGGGCTTGAGGTGACATTTCATCACAATGCTGGGTAAAAGTCCCACAAAATTGTAAGCAACTTCTCCAAAATGACCTATAGTGTTGACGGGGACATTAAACTTCAAATCAAACAAAACCTAAGCTCTGGGCCTTATGGTTTCAGAGAAGATTTTTTTTTTTTTTTCGCATTTAAGTTTTTTTCCATTTTAAGTCTATGGTAGCTAATGGGCCCATGGGCATGGCCAATTTTGACCCTCAGGGCATAATTGGCAAGATTTATTAAGGTGACCATTTCATGTTGCTACATACTAAATATCTAAGCTCTGGAACTTTTGGTTTCAGAGGAGAAGTTTTTTTCCCATTATAAATCTGTGGAAGCTAGTGGGCCCATGGGTTTTATTTGATTTGAGGTTTAACGTCCCCGTCAACACTGTAAAGGTCATTTTGGAGATGATGCTTCCAATTTTGTGGGACTTTTAACCGACATTGAGATAAAATGACATCTCAATCCCTGCCCCACAATGATCCAATAGGGTTTATAAGCATGGACGGGCCGACTCCCACCACTTTGCCTGGACAGGTTTAGATCCTCTAAGCAGTTTATCAGTACTAGTGTGTGGGTCGGTTTCAGCTCTGCATGAAAACATCATGCACAGTGTTCAATCTAGGCTGCGCCATTGCGCCCTGGGCCAGCTTTTTACATGAGGGGCGCAATAGAGATCATTCAATGGGCCCGTTGGGCGCAACTGTAGAATTTAGAGACTGTTTCTTCTGGAGTTCATTTATGAGATTTTCCCGCGGTTTTTCAGCTGCCTAATGCGTATTGTTGAGCTGATCAAAAACCGCATGTTGTCTGATCAAAATTACTTAGAAAAACATTTTGTTTTATCTGTTTAACTAGGAACAATTCTTATTTTTATAAACCCAAATCGACGTTTTGTTTACCGGGGATGCGGCCATGTTCGGTATACTTGTGTGCGCCGGGCGGCTTACGCTAAATACCGGACCGAAATACCGCACTATACCAAGGCGGGCGCTATTTATTATAGAGTTCTTCTCTCCCAGAAATATTTTTAATGGCATTCATTCTAGATAAAACATGCATTTAGCAATTGAGCAAGACAATTTATCCAAATTGTTTTGTACTTGTTAAATGAGGTAATGAGCAAATGTGACCAACTCCTTATTAGAAGATGGATAGATAAACTAAATAGATTTTGTCTGTGCTGTTTAACTTGTTTGTGTCTATTTTTATCATGGAGCTAAAACCTTAAGATAAATCTTGTAATTTTATATAGTATAATTTAAGGGCCCCCTAAATTTCCAAATGGCCCCCTTTTCCAAGGCCTGTGGGCCCAGAGGGCCCCCAAACCCCAAATCCTGGATTGAACACTGCATGCAGCCCATCTATTTCTTCAAGCCCCGATGGGCGGGGGCATGGGTGTGGCTAATTTTGACACCAGGGTCATGTTTGGCAGGATTTAAGTAGGTGACCATATTTAAACTATGGGCCCTGTGGTTTCTTGAAGTTTTTTCCAATTTAAAGTCTATGAGAGCCAAAGAGCCCAGAGGTGTGGCCAATTTGGATCCCAGGGGCATAATTGGCAGGATTTATGTAGGTGGCCTCTTGACATTGCTACATACTAAATATCTTAGCTCTTGGCCTTATGGTTTCAGAGAAGAAGATTTTTGAAGTTTTTTTCCATTATAAGTCTGTGGGAGCTGATGAGCTCGGGCGTGGACAATTTTGACCCTTGTGGCAGGGTTAGCAGGATTTATGTAGATGACTAATTGATGTTGCTAGATACTAAATATTTGTTGCTAGATACTAAATATCTAAGCTCTGTGCTTCATAGTTTCAGAGAAGCCTCCGTGGGGCAGTGGTTACGCTACTTGCCTTGTAAACCAGGGGTCACAGGATCGATCCTGGGCTTCTCAAGACTTTCGGATGAGTCTTTAAACTGAGGTCCCGTATCCGTCTGACCTTAGCTGTTGGTGGGACGTAAAACTCACTCACTCATAGTTTCAGAAAAGAAGTCTTTTGAGGCATGATTGGCAGGATTTATGTAGGTGACCACTTGCCATTGCTACATGCTAAATATCTAAGCTCTGGGCCCTGTGGTTACAGAGAAGAATATTTTTGAAGTTTTTCCCCTTATAAGTCCATGGGAGCTGGTGAGCCCCAGGGCATGGCCAATTTCGGCCCCAGGGCTATGGCTAGCAGGATTTATGTAGGTGACTATTTTATGTTGCTTCATACTAAATATAAATCAAAGCAGTGTGCTTCATGATTTCAGAGAAGAAGATTTTTGAAGCTTTTTTTTTTCCATATAAGTCTATAGGAACTAAGGGGCATCGGGGTGTTGCCTGTTTGGACCCCAGGGGTATGATTGGCAAGATTAATGTAGGTGACCACTGGACATTGCTACACTCTAAATATCTAAGCTCTAGGCCCTGTGGTTCCAGAGAAGAAGATTTTTTAAAATTTTTCCCACTGTAAGTCTATGGGAGCTTTATGTTGCCAAGGCAACCAGAATTCCAATCTGATCAGCCCAAAAACCTTAAGCAGCCTTTTCCTCTACCTGATGATGCTTCTCATGAAATTTGATCAAAATTGGCCATGGGGTATTAGAGATATACTTATTTGAAATTGTTTATGGATGGACGCATGCACGATGGACAAAATGTGATCACAAAAGCTCGCCTTATCACTACGTGACAGGTGAGCTAAAAATTATTGAACAAAATGTATTTTAATTTTTTTGAAAAATGTACCAAGGGACATAACTAAGAGTTATGGATGCCTGGCCCCTATTCCGGAGAACACAATGCAGCTGGTCATTGTCTATGTTTATACGAATTTTAAGCATTCTAGCTTTTATAATTCCTGAGAAATCTAATGCGCAAATTTTCAATAATGGCAAAATTTGAAAACCTATCAAGGGACATAACTCAAAGAGTTACAGACTCTTGCATCATATTCTGTATACACAATACATCCAGTGATTGTCCAAGTTTATACAAAGTTTCAGCTTTCTTAGTTCCTGAAAAATCTGTTAAAAAAAAATCATAAATGGCAAAATTTGAAAACCTATCAAGGGACACAACTCAAAGAGTGGACCCTTGAAACCTATACTGGTGTGCACAATACATCCAACTTGATTGTCCAAGTTTATACAAAGTTTCAGCTTTCTAGCTTTCCAAGTTGCTAAGAAATCTGTTACAAAATTTTTTCAAGACTGGCAATAAAATGAAAACCTACCAAGGAGTGAGTGAGTGAGTTTTAGTTTTACGTCCCACCAACAGCTAAGGTCATACGGAGACGGGACCTCGGATTAAAGACTCGTCCGAAAGTCTGGAGAAGCCCAGGATAAACCTACCAAGGAACATAACTCCAAGAGTTATGTGCCCTTGGTTTTGATTCTGCTATTTCACCTTCCTTAACATAGAGACCAAGGGTAGTACAAGTTTCATTGAAATAGGACCACATACATAAAAGTTATTATGCAAAATGCATTTTAAAATTTGAAAACCTACCAAGGGACATAACTCTAGGGAGTAACCCACCCTTGGTCACTTTTCTGCTGTTACACCTTAGTTTCCTTAGAGATCAAGTGTAGCATAAGTTTCATTGAAGTAAATAGAAATTATCAAGGAAAATGCATTTTGTCGATTAGCTAAATATTAATGTGTGTCAGAAATTAAGTCATGGACGTTTTCATGTCATTCTGACATTGGTGATGTCCCTTTTAGCACCTATGCAATGTACATAATGCACACGACACCAGATGAACTTATATGAATGCAAATTTCAACTGAAAGATTTGATAAAGTAACATTCCAAGCTGTTTTCCAGGTGCAAACTTTCAGTTTACACCCAATATAATATCCAGTTAACATGCTGAACACCTCTAAATAGATGCAAACTCATCCTGGAAAAAGATTGTTCTCTATGGTGATGACTGACACTTTAAAATATTTTTTATTACATTTTAATATGTTCTATAAAAGGGTTATCCTTTGGAAGCAAGGAATACAGAAAAATATGAAGTGTACATGTTTTCTGGGCCAGACTAGCTAGTTTCACTTATCTTGCTGAATATTCATTTAAGCCACACCCATTTCTATCTATCAACCAATCACATTACTTGATGTAATTTATTGTAGAGCTACAAATTCATAGACTGAATGCCAAACAGTGTAGATCGCAATCTGATCTGGATCTACACTGTTTGCACAGATAGGGGTTGTTGTGAACAGCAAGATAAGGGTTGAAGGATATAAGAAACAGAAAATTTGTTTGTTTTGTTTTTTTTGGTGCAAGATCAATTTTTATTTCACTCATGAACACAAAAAGAATGTATTTTCACTTGTGGCTTTGCTACTCGTGAAAACAATTCTTCTGGTGTTCATTCGATGAAATTCAAATCGATCTTACACTAAAAATATCAAATAACCTCTATGTGTTTGAGCCATCAATGACCCAGTGTACATAGCTTAAAACTTTTACCTCTTTACTTGGTACACATATTGGCATTTCCATTTTCAAAACCCCGCTTCCACTGATACTCCTATCACTATGGGATCACAAGAACTGAATATACAGTTTGATAGAACTCTCAATTTACATGGAAACACTGCTATATGGATGCTTGAACTCCTCTTGTTTTATAGATCTTCTCTGAATTTTATAAATTTGTTCTGTGGGTGATAGATAATGTCTGCAGTAAATATAGTCACTCCAAGATTGTCCACTAATACCTGGGCTTCTCTTTCCACTTTCACACCAAATGCAAGAATCAAATCTGCAAAAGAATAATAGAATCTAGGACTAGAATTTGTTTTTCTACAAAAACACAGATGTCTCCCCCTTTTTGACCTCTAAGTATGACCTTGAGATCTGAGGTATTGACCTGGGTCTTTTGTGCAACATATCATCTAATGAAGATGAACATTTCTGCAAAGTAACTTTAAAAAGTTCATAGAGAAATAAGAAAGTTTTTTACTGTACACAAAAAAGCCCATTTTTACCTTTGACCTCTAAGTATGGCCTTGACCTTTGAAGTACAACACGTCCCATCATGATGGTTAACATTTCTCCCAAGTAATTTCATAATCCATCAAAGAATAAAAAAGTTATTGACTATACACAAAAAAGGCCCTTTTTTGACCTTTGACCTCTAGGTTTGACCTTGACATTGGAGGCATGGATCTTGTTCTTGCACACGATTCATTGTCTAATGAAGGTGAACATGTCTGCAAGGTTACTTTAAAAAGTCCATCCAGAAATAAAAGTCATTGACTGGACACAAAAAAAGACTTTTATTGACCTTTGACCTCTTAGTATGATCTTGACCTTCGAGGTACCAACCTGGGTCTAGCGCACAACACATGGTCTCATGATGGTTAACATTTCTGCCAAGTAATTTCACAATCTAACCAGGAATAAGAAAGTTATTGACTGAAAACATAAAAAGGCCCTTTTTTGACCTTTGACCTCTAAGTATGACCTTGAACTTTGAGGTTCCAACATGGGTCATGCAAGAGACACATCATCACATTGTGGTTAATATTTCTGCCAAATAATTTCAAAATCCATCTACAAATAAGAAAGAAATTGACCAAACACAAAAAGGCCCTTTTTTGACCTTTGACCTCTTAGTATGACCTTGTCCTTTGAGGTACCAACCTGGGTCATGCATGCAACACATCCTCTCATGGTGGTAACATTTCTGCCAAGTAATTTCAAAATCCATCTAAAAATAAAAAATTTATTGACCTAACACAAAAAGGCCCCTTTTTGACCTTTAACCTCTATGTATGACCTTGACCTTTGAGACACCAAACTGGGTCATGTGTACAACACATCAACTCATGGTGATTAATATTTCTGCCAAGCAATTTCAATATCCATCTAAAAATAACAAAGTTATTGACCAAACATGAAACAAATTTGACCTCTATGTATGACCTTGACCTTTGAGGTACCAACCTGAATCATGGCTGTAACACATTGTCTCATGATAGTTAACATGTCTGCCAAGTAATTTCAAATTCTATCTAAAAATAAGAAAGTTATTGACAAAACATGAAAAAAGGCCCCATTTTTACCTTTGACCTCTAAGTATGACCTTGACCTTTGAGGTACCAACCTGGTTCATGCACACAACACATTGTCTCATGGTGGTTAACATTTCTGCCAAGTAATTTCAAAATCCATCAAAAAATAAGAAAGTTATTGACCAAACACGAAAAAAGGCCCTTTCTTGGCCTTTGACCTCTAAGTATGATCTTGACCCTTGAGGTATGACCTGCGTCATGCGCGCCACACATTGTCTCATGGTGGTTAATATTTCTGCCAAGTAATTTCAAAATCCATCTGTAAAAATAAGAGTTATTGACCGGACAAGATTTGCCCATACATACATACATACCGACAAACTTCCAAGGGAGATAACTCAAAAAGTATGAATGCGAGAGTTATAGTTCTTGCGCTCCTCACGTCCTCGTATATTGATTAATATTTATATGAAGTTTCGTGTAGATAGCTTGAATGGTTTTCAAGTTATAGTGCCGACACGATTTTGTGACAGACGGACATAGAGATGCCCGGGGGAAAAACAATATGTCATGGGAGACATAATGAGGTTGATACAGAGACAAGGAAATCTCAGGCAAGTTTTCAGTTTATTTCACCCTCTAATGCCTGGTGTATCATATATGATACATGTTTTTTCAAAAGCTATTACTTGACATTATGTATGTATTTTGACTTACTTTCCTTTGTTTTTATTAATTTATTTTGGAAATATTTAAAACTAGAAAATCAAGTGAGCATATGCTCACTAATACCGCCGGCTACAGCCATCAGTAAAACATGAGCCAAAGAAACCATGAAATTATCTCAAACTGAAAGTTACAGAGCGGACACAAGTGTATGGTAAAAATGGCCATTTTCAATATTCAAAGGGCAATAACTCTGAAAGTAGGAAAGCAAGAGTTATGGTTCATGTGTTCTGCACGTCATCTCATGGTGTTCTACATTCGTGTGGAGTTTCATGAAAATATGTCAAGCCGTTTAAAAGTAATGGAGAAGACATGAAGATGTTAACAGACACATTATTTACTATCTTCAAAGGGAAATAATTTATAATGTATGCAAACAAAGTTATGGTTCTTGTGTTCTGCCTATCCTATTATCTTGCTTTACATTGATTTGAAGTTTCATTAAATTATCTTAAAACGGTTTTAAAGTTACAGAGCAGACACAAGTGTATGGTAAAAACTGCAAGTTATAATATTCAAAGGGCAATAACTCTGAAAGTAGAAAAGCAAGAGTTATGGTTCATGTGTTCTGCATGTCATCTCATGGTGTTTAACATTTGCATGAAGTTTCATGAAAATATGTCAGGCTGTTCAAAAGATATGGAGTGGACAAGAAGATGTTAACAGACACATAATTTACTATGTTCAAAGTGAAATAATTCAAGTATGTTCAAAGAGAAATAATTCATAAAGCATGCAAACCAGAGTTATGGTTCTTGTGTTCTGCCCATCCTATTTTTGTGCTTTACATTTGTTTGAAGTTTCATGAAATTATCACAAACGGTTTGAAAGTTACAGAGCAGACACAAGTGAATTGTAAAAATGGCCATTTTCAATAATCAAAGGGAAATAACTCTGAAAGTAGGAAAGCAAGAGTTATGGTTCATGTGTTCTGCACGTCGTATCATGGTGTTTAACATTTATGTGAAGTTTCATGAAAATATGTCAAGCAGTTTAAAAGTTATGGAGCGGACACGAAAATGTTAACAGACAGACAAACACACACACACATAAAAGACGAAAACTATATACCCCCATGGCATACTCCGTATGCCGGGTGTATGAAAAAGGTTCTTATTCTTAGCCTAGCTTTAGCTTATGTGACATTAATTTTCTTTCCCATATGGCGGCTTCCATGTGTCACTAGGTTCCTGTTATATAGGTCATAACATTCGGATGGAATCTGCATGAACTTGTGCGTATAGACTGAGCCAATGTTTTGACACACGACTTTGTTTACATTTCACAGCACATGCACCAATTACCTCCCATGTACAGTACCTCTTTTATCTGGTTGGCGAAACATGACTGTTGCCGTATAGTGTCAATGAGAATTTCGAATATTGATTGTGTACGTAAACTCCCTTTTTCTCCACAAAATATGTGATCCTTGTCATTTTGTGTTTTTGAAGTATTAAATGATACAGAACCAGTCTCTTCTGATATTTTATCCCACATTTTATTGCCTAAAATGCGTTATAAAACTACCCACCATCATACCAAAACATAGTCCATGCACTTTATTTAACTTACAGAAAAAAGATTAAAGCATTTATATTTTCCATCCAAATTTATAAAGAAGCAGTTTAATGTCCAAAATGGTTTGTGGCACACAGTTTTGACAGAACGATGATTTAACAATAGTAATAACAGAAAACAATTTGTGCTACATAATCGGTTGAGTATGGAACAGGAGGTTTTTTTCCCACCTGATAAAACAAGGCTAATGACCTTTGACCTTGTGTGACGCAGACTTTGTGTGTAGCCAGAGTGTGTAGCCATGTAACTGACTTCAACACTCGTAATAAATTGTTAACAGCTACACTTCTTAATCAGGGTTATCGGTACCATTAACTGTGCAAAGCCTTTTCAAAATTTTATAGATGTTATTCGGATTTAATTTCAAAATTCAATATTGGACTTAAATCTGTTCTGCAACAAAGTCTGTCGGAACCCGAATTTTATGGTATACCGTAATTCCCTGTGTATACCACACACTCATCTATAACACGCACCTCAATTCTGAGTCCAAGATATGTGTAAAAAAAGATATTCCAGTCTAAAACACGCACATGCTTTTCCCCAGTATCACAGAATGCTTTTCTCAGGCGCCATTTTGATTGACAATGAAAGTACACAAATTTTGATTGGCTACTATCAAAATAGCCTGACTGGTTATAGGTATATTTCTCAGTTGTTATAGAATAGAATAGTGGTTAGTTTCTCTCTTGCAGCATAGGCAGTTCTCCCTTTAACCATAACGGTGGTGTGTGACAAGTTTTCATTTTAAGTCTGCGGTTATTCATTTGTTATGAAAGATGACAATGCGTTTTCCCTGTTTTCTTTCACAAGGAAAGATAGAAACAGGTTTCTTTCCAAAGGTAAAATTGTGACAACATGCCTCCAAGGCAGGTGCTCCATAGCGTTATTGACAGAAATTAAAGGTATCTACAGGTAGATTGAGTAGTTTGATACCTCTGGTTATTCACAAATTCTCTATACTAATCCAATAATTAACACCTCAGCATGAGTCAAACATCTCACTCAATTAAAGAAGCCCATTTTGCATTTACTGCTAATAAAACGGTGATTCATGCCTGACTTCAAGGAACCCGATGTCCTGTGCAATTTGGAACTTTGTTGACATACATTGACTATCATAATTAATACTATAAGTATTATTATTAATAACAATATTATTATTTTTATTATTATTATTATTATTTGAAGTTTTCAAAAAATGCAGAATTTCTGTATTTCCAACCAACCACTGTTTTGTGACCAGTCTATTCAGATTCAGCAAATAAGGTCATTACTATATTTGGGTGTACCTTCCTGTCAAAATGTGGAAAATATGGAAATAATTTTTGTGCTAATAAAAGGTAATATGGATGAAAGGTTGCTGTCTGAGATAGGAATATTGGTTGTATTTTTAATGGTATGAATGATTCAATGAATTAATATGTCAAACGAACTTTATGAGGGTCTCAAAGTGTCACATTGTATTTGTAATGGGTTTTTCGTGACCTGCCGACTTTTCGAGAAAAACAATGTCATTTTTTTATGCCATTGTATTACACGCAGGGGATTTTTTTCACCGTTTTCTGGGTGAAAAAAGTGCGTGGTTTACACAGGGAATTATGGTAACCGCAATTACTTCAGCTTCCAATTTCGTAAAATCATTCTTCGATATAAAAAGATTGGGTACAACATAAATGTTATACGACAGACTGCATGTATGGTAGTTAACCCAATCATAGTTGACAACTTTGCTTCCCTCTTTAATTGCACGCCAGTGGGTCAGGCCTCAGATTCTATGACGGTTCCAGCGTAAAGGCTTACTGAGAATTAAAGCAATCTAATTCAATGTAACGTTGGTTGGTGCCTGATACTCTGTCTCTGGTTGGGCCCATCGGAGTCTTACTGTTGGTTTTCTTTTGCTCTGGCATTTCAGTGGTTTCTTGCTGTTGAGTTCTCACCGTTGTTTCATCTCTGTGGTTGTTTGATTTTTTTGTGTTCACGGAGATGTTGCACTGATGAGTTAGGAGGCCTTCATGCGGACTGAACAGTATATTTGTCTAAATCGCTATGGAATTAAGGGCAAGGATTTTGGCCATGTAAAATCTATTTAAGCCCCCAAGTGGAATTCGTTTCTGCTAACCGTTCCAAGGCGGTTCTTCTGTCGCGGTATATTTTTATTATGGCTTGTCTTTGGGTGTTTGTGTCGCTTATATTATTTTATTTTGGATAGCCTATTGGCCATTTTGTGGGAAGTAACTGTCCTTTTGGCTTTCCGCTGTTGATGTTTCTATTAGGGTCTGTCATTTCATGTTTGTGTTTCTTTCCCTTTGGTGTCTCTGATGGGAGCTGTGGGTTAATTGTATTGATTCCTGATCATTGCCTCCACTTCTATTTTGGATAAGTCTATAATATGACAAGAGCACCGCATGCGGGTGCCAACGCTCGTCTGCAGTTTCTTTTAGAAAACCAAAGTTCTAAGTCAAACAAGAGCTATCAAATTGCAAGATGGAGTTATAAAACTTGTAGGGAATGTAGCTCTTGTGATGGTGAGTATGTGTATGAAGTTTCATGAAGGTAGGCCAAATACTTTTGGAAATATGGTCAAGGTTAAGGTTTTCGGTTAAATTTTCGAAAAATAGGTCAAAGTTCAAAGGTCAAGGTCACAGATCAAAAAGTGTGGTATCACTGAAAAGGTCTTGTCCCAAGGAACATTCATGTGAAGTTTGAAGGCTCTGTTGTGAATAGTATTAAAATGAGAGCAAAAAATGTGTTTCAGAAAAAAATTGGAAAAGGGGAGATAATTCAGCCAAAATCAACAATGATGTTATGGCTCTTGGTCAAAATGTAGCTCTTGTGATGATGAGTGTGTGTATGAAGTTTCATGAGGCTAGGTCTAATACTTTTTAAGTTATAGCCAAGGGTAACTTTTTTTGGATCGACGACGCCAGACGACAACGACAACGCAGACGCCGGAGTGATGACAATAGCTCTAAAGTTTTTTTTCAAAAAACAGACAAGCTAAAAATTACATCTGGTAATAAGTATTAAAGCTTGAAAAATATAAAAAAATGTCTATAAACTCTGAAAATCTCTTGGCTAATGTATTCTGTGCTTGTAAGTTTCCATGTGATACATGGAGAATTAAATCTAATGTATCAAATAACATACATAAGAATTAAAATATTTACCTAGAAAAGTTGAGTACCAGTGTAACAGTTTATCTTTACCCCCTGGGTAGCTTTACCTCTGGGGGTAAAGATATCCCAGGATATCTTTACCTCCATCCTGGATATCTTGGCCCCCGGGGGTAAAGCTAAACTGGCCAGGATATCTTTACCCCCATCCCCACTTTTGGGTATAAACTATTTTCTTAATGCCCAATTTCTTCTTATATGTAACTGAAGCAAGAAAGTGGACTCATAATTAACTTTAACATTTTTCGTTTCAGTCATGACTCTGACTAACAGAACTACCCTTAGTAAGAAATATGACCATATTATAGAGGCAAATGATTATTTAATAACTTCTTTTTGTATATTTTCTTATTCAAAATGTTGCTTATGACAATCTTTCATAATCTTGCATTATCCCTGTCAGTTGTGAAATGGGTGGTGGTGGTGAGTGGAAAGGTGGGGGTAAAGACATCCCAGCTGGGATATCTATACCCCCGGGGGTAAAGCTAAACTGGCAAGGATATCTTTAACTCCATCCACACTTTTGGTATTAACTTTTTTCTCAGTGCCATATTTGTTCTTATATGTAACTGAAGTTAGATAGTAGACTCAATGTTTCACTTTAACATTTTTCGTTTCGATCATCACTCTGACTAACAGAAGTACCCTTAGTAAGAAATATGACCATATTATAGAGGCAAATGATTATTTATTCACCTCATTTTGTATATTTTCTTTTTCAAAATGTTGCTTATGATAATCTTTCATAATCTTGCATTATCCTTGTCAGTTGTAAAATGGGTGGTGGTGGTGAGTGGAAAGGCGGGGGTGAAGATATCCCGGCTGGGATATCTTACCCCCGGGGGGTAAAGCTAAACTGGCCAGGATATCTTTACCCCAATCCCCACTTTTGGTATTAACTATTTTCTCAATGCCAAATTTGTTCTTATATGTAACTGAATTAAGATAGTAGACTCATAATCTTGCATTATCCCGGTCATTTGTGAGTGGTGATGGTGGTGGTGTATGGAAAGGCGGGGTGAAGATTATCCTGGATGGGATATCTTTACCCCCAGGGGTAATGCTAAACCGGCCAGGATATCTTTACCCCCATCTCCACCTTTGGGTATATACTACTTTCTTAATGCCCAATTTCTTCTTATATGTAGTGGACTCGATGTTTCACTGAAACATTTTTTGTTTCAGTCATGACACTAATAGAACTACCCTTAGTAAGAAATATGACCATATTATAGAGGCATAGGACTGTTTCATAACTTCATTTTGTTTATTTTCTTAGTCAACACCTTGCTTATGACAATCTTTCATTATCTTGCATTATTCCTGTCAGTTGTGCGTGGTGGTGGTTGTGGTGGTGTATGGCAAGGCGGGGGTGAAGATATCCCGGCTGGGATATCTTGTCCCCCAGGGATAAAGCTAAACTGGCCAGGATATCTTTACCCCCATCCCCACTTTCGGTATTAACTATTTTTTCTTATATGTAACTGAAGTCAGATAGAGACTCAATGTTTCACTTTAACATTTTTCTTTCAATCCTGACTCTGACTAATAGAACTACCCTTAGTTTGCCCCCACCCCCAGCTTGGATATCTTTACCCCCCTCCCTTGAGCAATGGCAGAGGTGTGAAATCCTGATTCATGCAGGCTAGCTTGTGGTCACGTTATGTCAACCATACACCATTGAACGTCAGTAGTACCTTCCATTATTGAGAAATGTGCTTGTCTGGGTTAAATAGTCATTTGCCTCTGTAATATGGTCATATTTCTTACTAAGGGTAGATCTATTAGACAGAGTCATGATTGAAACGAAAAATGTTAAGAGTGAAACATTGAGTCTACTATCTAACTTCAGTTACATATAAGAACAAATTTGGCATTGAGAAAATAGTTAATACCAAAGTGGGGATGGAGGTAAAGATATCCTGGCCAGTTTAGCTTTACCCCCCAGGGGGGCAAGATATCCCAGCCGGGATATCTTCAGCCCCGCCTTTCCACTCACCACCACCACCCATTTCACAACTGACAAGGATAATGCAAGATTATGAAAGATTGTCATAAGTAACATTTTGAATAATAAAATATACAAAATGAAGTTAATAAATACATGTAGTCATTTGCCTCTATAATATGGTTATATTTCTTACTAAGGGTAGTTCTAGTAATCAGAGTTATGATTGAAACATTGAAGAAAGATTGTCATAAGCAACATTTTGAATAAGAAAATATACAAAGAGAAGTTATTAAATAATCATTTGCCTCTATAATATGGTCATATTTGTTACTAAGGGAAGTTCTATTAGTCAGAGTCATGATTGAAACGAAAAATGTTAAAGTGAAACATTGAGTCCACTATCTTGCCTTAGTTACATATAAGAAGAAATTGGGCACTAAGAAAATAGTTTTTCCCAAAAGTGGGGATGGGGATAAAGATATCCTGGCCAGTTTAGCTTTACCCCCGGGGGTAAAGATATCCCAGCCAGGATATCTTTACCCCGCCTTTCCACTCACCACCACCACCCATTTCACAACTGACAGGGATAATGCAAGATTATGAAAGATTGTCATAAGCAACATTTTGAATAAGAAAATATATGAAAAGAAGTTATTAAATAATTATTTGCCTCTATAATATGGTCATATTTCTTACTAAGGGTAGTTCTATTAGTCAGAGTCATGATTGAAACGAAAAATGTTAAAGTGAAACATTGGGTCCACTATCTTGCTCAGTTACATATAAGAAGAAATTGGGCATTAAGAAAATAGTTTATACCCAAAAGTGGGGATGGGGGTAAAGATAACCTGGCCAGTTTAGCTTTACCCCCGGGGGTAAAGATATCCCAGCTGGGATATCTTTATCCCCGCCTTTCCACTCACCACCACCACCCATTTCACAACTGACAGGGATAATGCAAGATTATGAAAGATTGTCATAAGGGACATTTTGAATAAGAAACTACACAAAAAGAAGTTATTAAATAATCATTTGCCTCTATAATGTGGTCATATTTCTTTCTAAGGGTAGTTCTATTAGTCCGAGTCATGATCGAAACGAAAAATGTTAAAGTGAACTATCGAGTCCACTATCTTGCTTCTCTTACATATAAGAAGAAATTGGGTATTAAGAAAATAGTTTATACCCAAAAGTGGGGATGGGGGTAAAGATAACCTGGCCAGTTTAGCTTTACCCCCGGGGTAAAAGATATCCCAGCTGGGATATCTTTATCCCCACCTTTCCACTCACCACCACCACCCATTTCACAACTGACAGGGATAATGCAAGATTATGAAAGATTGTCATAAGCAACATTTTGAATAAGAAAATATACAAAAAGAAGTTATTAAATAATCATTTGCCTCTATAATATGGTCATATTTCTTACTAAGGGCAATTCTATTACCGGTAGTCGGAGTCATGATTGAAACGAAAAATGTTAAAGTGAAACATCGAGTCCACTATCTTGCTTCAGTTACATATAAGAAGAAATTGGGCATTAAGAAAATAGTTTATACCCAAAAGTGGGGATCGGGGTAAGGATAGCCTGGCCAGTTTAGCTTTACCCCCGGGGGTCAAGATATCCTGGGTGAGGGTAAAGATATCCTGGGATATCCTTACCCCCGGGGGCAAAGCTACCCCTGAGTAGCTTTACCCCCAGGGGTAAAGCTACCCAGGGGTCAAGATAAACGTGGACACTGGTAATAAAATTTAGAAGGTAACTGTGTCTTGTTTATACTACATATGAAAATCTCTTGTTTTATCTAATATTATTGATATGAAATTCAGACACCTCATACGTTTATTCGCTACATGCAATTAAACATGCACATGCTGCCGATTGTTTCGTGTATCATATGTGATACATTGGGCATTCATCATGAAAACACACCTAAATAATCGTGACCCCGGAGTGTACATCATTTTTATCCCCCACTGGGGATATAGCAATAAGCCTGGCACCCAGCCATCAGTATGTCTGTCCGTAGCAAAACCTTGTGATGGCCTTTGTTCCAATACCCTTTGAGATATGATGGTACTTGGCACAATTGTGTACAAGTTTGAAAAGGTGTGTGGTATGCAAGAACCACAACTCTGGGTGCCATGGTATTTGAGTTATATCCTCTACAAATATCATAGTATGACAACATTGTGATTGCCATATCTCCAATACCATTTGAGGAATATTAATGGTAATAAGTACATTGTTCATAAGGTTGAGTAGGTGTATCATGCACAACGACTACAACTCAAGTTGCCCTGGTTTTCGAGTTATCTCTCCTGACAATAAAACCTTGTGATGGTCATTTCTTCAATACCATTTGTGATATATTGATCATACCTAGCATAACTGAACACAAGGTTAAGATGGTGTGTCATGCACAAGAACCAGAACTCTCAGTGCCATGGTATTTGAGTTATCTCCCCATCCAAAATACTAGTATGACTACCTTTTAACTAGAATCGCGCAGTCGATGGCAAGCCATTGCATATCCCCACGCTTCCCCGCGGGCCCCAACCCCTGGGCCATCCCCTAGGGGTGTTTGACCCGAGGGGTAAAATTTTGATTGTGATGTATTTTACTCATCATGCCGTTCGATTTAATATGCTACATGACCATGTTCTGAAAACTTTGATTTTTTATCCCCAAGGTGCCCCACCCCTGGCCCCACTCCCAGGGGTAGGATCAAAATTCAGAAAGTGTTTTGCACTCTCCAGACCAAAGTTTTATTAGTTCCCAAAGTTTCAAGTTTCTATATAGAACGGTCTAGGAGGAGTTATCTGGTAACGGTAATGTATGGGGGTAAAGGAGTCAAAATCAGTTTGTGACCTCTGGTGACCTCAAAATTGACCACAGGGGGTCAAATTTTGGTTGTAATGTTTTCTACTCATCATGCCGTTTGCTTTGATATATTACACGACCATGTTCTGGAAATTTTTATTTTTGACCCCAACGGGCCCAACCCCCTGGGCCCATCCGTAAGGGTGTGATCAAAATTCCGAAAGTGTCATGCACTCCCCAGACAAAAGATCTTTCAGTTCCCAAAGTTTCAAGTTTCTATCTATAACCGTCTAGGAGAAGTTATCCGGTAAAGGGGTCAAAATCAGTTTTTGACCTCTGGTGACCTCAAAATTGACCCCAGGGGTCAAATTTTGGTTGTAATGTTCTCTACTCATCATGCCGTTTGCTTTGATATATTACACGACCATGTTCTGGAAATTTTGATTTTTGACCCCCGCGGGCCCCACCCCCTGGGCCCACCCGTAGGGGTGTGATCAAAATTCGGAAAGTGTCATACACTCCCCAGGCCAAAGATCTATCAGTTCCCAAAGTTTCAAGTTTTTATCTATAACCGTCTAGGAGGAGTTATCCGGTAAGACGGACTGACGGATGTCGGATGTACGTACGGACGATGAAGACCATTACAATATCCCCACCGGCCCCGATAGCTCAGTTGGTAGAGTGTCCGCTCTGGGGAACGGCAGGTTACGGGTTCGATCCCGGGCCGCGACATACCAAAGTCGTTAAAAATGGTACTATACTAGCTGCTCCTCGCTTGGCACTCGGATTTACGGGGTAGAGCTAGGACTGGTTGACCCAGTGTCAGGATAATGTGACTGGGTGTGGTATCATGTAATGTGACATGATACTTCAGTGAGACAGCACTATAAAAGTGAGCATTGAGCTCCCTGTCGCAACCAGACACCGTCGTGATATGACTGAAAAATTGTTGAAAGCGACGTTAAACCCGAATTCACACACACACATTACAATATCCCCACTTTTTCTTCGAAAAGCGTGGGGATAATCACCATTGCACAAAATAACCTTTCATGTACACATGAAGTTAAGCAGGCATATCATGCAGAAGTACCACGACTCTTGTTGCCCTGGTTTTTAGTTATCTCCCCTGACAATGAAATCTTGTAATGGCCATAGCTCAAATATCCTTTGAGATATATTGATAGTACTTGATACAAATGTACACAAGGTTGAGAAGGCCTTGGCAGATTTAAGTCACTGCTGGATGCCAATGGACTTTGGTAGGAAATACTTTGCACTAGAGAATTTATGAAATTCCATGCCCAGTTTTCAGCATTTTACTATATGTGGGTGACAGCCATTCCATTGAGCATGACTGTTGTACTTACATTCCTATGAAGTTTGAATGAAACTGGCCCAAGGGTTCAGGTGAAGTTCGTGTTTGAAACAAATTGACGATATTCTTCTATTTTTAGCTCTGGCAACCATCTTGTTCATCAGAGCATAACCATTTTAGCTATTTTGGTAGGGGGCCATCTCAGCAACACTCCTGTAAAGTTTGATTCAATTGGCTCAAGTGTTTAAGAGGAGTTTGCATTTGTAGCAAATTTAAGTTTTTCTATTTTTAGCTCTGGTGGCCATTTTGCTCATCTCAGCAGAACCATTTTAGCTATTTTGGTGGAGGGTCACTTGAGCAACATTCCTTAGAAGTTTGAATGAAAATGACCCGAGACTACAGGAGGAATTTTCATTTGAAGATTTTTTGCTATTTTTAGCTCTGGTGGCCATCTTATTCATCAGAGTGGAACGATTTTAGCTTTTTTGGTAGGAAGTCACCTAGGTAATATTCCTGTGAAGTTGAATCAAATTGGCCCAAGGGTTTAGGAGGAGTTAGCGTTTGAAGCAAATTTACAATGTTTTTCTTTTTTTTAGCTCTGGTGGCCATTTTGTTCATCAGAGCTGAACCCTTATAGCTATTTTGGTAGAGTGTCATCCAAGCAACATTCCTATGAAGTATGAATGAAATTTGTCTTAGGGTACAGGAGGAGTTGTTGTTTGAACATTTTTAGCTCTGGTTTGTTTGTTTGATTTGAGGTTTAACGTCCCCGTCAACACTGTAAAGGTCATTTTGGAGACGTTGCTTCCAATTTTGTGGGACTTTTACCCGACACTGAGATGAAATGACATCTCAAGCCCTGTCGCCCAATGAAACCAATAGGGTTTATTAGCATGGACAGTATGCCTCGCACAGCGGTTCCTGGACAGGCTTAGCTCCTCTAAGTGGTTTACCAGTACTAGTGTGCGGGCTGGATTCAGCTCTGCCTGGAAGCATCATGCAGCCCATATATTTCTTCAAGCCCCTATGGGCGGGGGCCGTTTTAGCTCTGGTGGCCATCTTGTTAAACAGAGTGAGTGTTTGAATTTAACGTCCCACCAACAGCTAAGGTCAACGGAGACCGGACCTCGATTTAAAGACTCATCCGGAAGTCTGGAGAAGCCCAGGATCGATCCTGCGACCCCTGGTTTACAAGGCGTGTAGCATAACCACTGCACCATGGAGGCTTCTTTTTTTAAACAGAGCGGAACAATTTTAGCTGTTTTGGTAGGGAGTCACCTAGGCATCATTCCTGTGAAGTTTGAATCAAATTGGCCCAAGGATTTACGAGGAGTTCTCGTTTGAAGCAAATTTCAGTTGTAAAGTAGATCAAATCACAAGTGCACAGTGCGAGTGATTTGTCTACTTACAACTGACCGACAGTGATGTATCACTCAATAAATCACTGCTAGAGCTGATCTACTTCTTAATTTCCAACATGCTTCGCAAGTAAGGTACGTCAATCAGTCAGGGGCATTATCCACGATAAAAAAGTGTATTTACTTTTTTAGAAGTCGAAATATAGAAAGATAATGATCTAGCCACAAGACCACTTTACAGACTTGGCTGAATAAAAGCAAATACTCAGTGACAGTAATTGTCAAAAACTGCGGATATAATAATTTATGGCTTTACCTGTGAGCTCAATAGGATGGCTAAACCAATCAGATAAGAGGAAATCAATCACGGCACTAGAGCTGATCTATTTCGATTCTTACACATTAAAAATCGATGAAAATATTATTGATTCATTTAAATTCTCCCTACCTTCAGTCATTGTTTAAAGGAATCCCGCGAATAAAACTGACCACATGCCTTTACCTGTTTTTATAACATATCTGATACAAGAAAACGTGACAAAAAGGTGACTCTTTGCATGCCGCTCTTACGCCCAGTGATTTCTCACTCAATATATCACTAGAATTTACTATTGGCTACATAGGCGACCAGTATTAGACTAGACAAAGTGCCCAGTGGGGCACGTATACCCCCGGCCAGGGCCATCGCCTCAGCTGAAACAAGAACTACAAAGGAAAATAACTCTAAAAGGCCTGACCCCTTGGCCCTTATTTTCTTTCCCACAATACAAGTAGTCATACTGATCATGTGTGCAAAATTTCAAGTTTCTATGTGAAGCAGTTCCTGAGATATCTTTGACACAAAATAATTGTTTACGGACAGACAGACAGACGGAAAAGACAAAAACTATATACCCCCATTGCATACTTCAAATGCCGGGGGTATAATTAGAAAGGGAAATAACTCCAAGAGCCCTGGTCCCTTGGCCCCTTTTTTCTTTCCCACAATACAAGTAGTCATACTGGTTGTTGCTACCAAATTTTAAGTCTCTATGTACAGTAGTTATTGAGAAATCTTTGACACAAAATAATAAAAAAATATACACTACAGCAAGAACTACAAAGGGAAATAACTCTAAAAGGCCTGACCCCTTGGTCCTTATTTTCTTTGGCCCTTATTTTCTTTCCCACAATACAACTAGTCATACTGATCATGTTTGCAAAATTTCAAGTTTCTATGTACAGTAGTTATTGAGAAATCTTTGACACAAAATAAAAAAATATACACTATTAAACAGCAAGAACTACAAAGGGAAATAACTCTAAAAGGCCTGACCCCTTGGCCACACCTGTAACACAGTAAGTTTCAGGTGTAAAATAAATATCAAGAAAATATTGAGACCGGCACAGAAGTTATGAGGAAAATTACATTTTAAAATAGCAAGAATTAGAAAGGGAAATAACTCCAAGAGCCCTGGTCCCTTGGCCCCTTTTTTCTTTCCCACAATACAAGTAGTCATACTGGTTGTTGCTACCAAATTTTAAGTCTCTATGTTCAGTAGTTATTGAGAAATCTTTGACACAAAATAATAAAAAATATACACTACAGCAAGAACTACAAAGGGAAATAACTCTAAAAGGCCTGACCCCTTGGCCCTTATTTTCTTTCCCACAATACAACTAGTCATACTGATCATGTTTGCAAAATTTCAAGTTTCTATGTACAGTAGTTATTGAGAAATCTTTGACACAAAATAAAAATATACACTATTAATAACAGCAAGAACTACAAAGGGAAATAACTCTAAAAGGCCTGACCCCTTGGCCCTTATTTTCTTTCCCACAATACAAGTAGTCATACTGATCATGTGTGCAAAATTTCAAGTTTCTATGTGAAGCAGTTCCTGAGATATCTTTGACACAAAATAATTGATTACGGACAGACAGACAGACGGAAAAGACAAAAACTATATACCCCCATGGCATACTTCGTATGCCGGGGGTATAAATATAAGAATCTTATATGGGTGTGAGGGGTGGATAGAAATATCCGTCCCAAGGGTCACTGTCCGGCATCACGAGGCTTGCCGAGTGATGCCGGACAGTGATCCCGAGGGACGGATATTTCTATCCACCCCTCACACCCATATTGGATTCTTTTTCTTGCATACCTTCCATTTCTATTGCGAATTTTTAATGCTGCTGTCACTTCGGTTACCGACGTCCGCCATTTTGTGATGACACGACAGGAACGTTTAGTGACGTCACGCATGACGACGCGCGCATGAGGTTGTAATCAACCAGTGCATTTATCACACATGTGATTATATTCGAATTGGGGTCGGAACAACAGGGTCAGAACATAAATTTCTATCCCAGGGCAGGGTAAAATCATGGATTTCCTTGTCTGGTGTGCAAGAATAAAATTTCTGCCAGTTGTTATTCTTCTCTTGCACTCTTTGAACTTTATGAGTATTTTTTTATTTTGGCTGTTCTTTCCTTGACCACCAATAGCGCCAAAATAAAATGACTGCCAAATATAAGTGTTTTACAGCAGCTTTAGGTGCTAGTGCCAAAATAAAATGACCCCCAAATATAAATGTTTTACAGAAGCTTTAAGTGCTAGAAAGTGATGTCATATTGCATACCAAATAATTATCACACCCCAATATCCATATCATACACCCTTTCATACCCTGCAAAGCATATCATTACTCTGACGTCACAATCTTATGAACATATGGCTGTCTTCCTATTTGTTTCACCGCTCAGACATCCGCCATGTGTAAAGCAATAAGTAACCATACAACCACATGGAGGCCTTGAATAATGACTGTCAATGGAAAATACATGATAAATAGTTTATGATATGAAATTATCATATCATATCCAAAATCAGTCCAAGACCTATGTCAGCCCGAGGGCCCAAGGCCCTCAAGCTGATATGGGAGTCTAGGGTTGATATAGGGTATGATACGAAAAATGTCATATTATAATCTGTTTTGATTTTTTATTACTGACAGCGCAATTTTATCCCAAAGGCTAACGTAGTTATGGGTACAAGTGATATGTTGTGAAAACACAATATGAATTAAATGTCATCTGAATAACACACAAGAGGGCCCAGATTCGCTCACCTGAATGTCACTGTCTCTAGTACATTCTATTTTTAGCTATGGCGGCCGTCTTGTTCGTCAGAGCGAAACGATCTTAGCTATTTTGGTAGGGTGTCACCTAGGCAACATTCCTGTGAAGTTTGAATCAAACTGACCCAAGGCTTTAGGAAGAGTTCGCGTTTGAAGCAAATTAAAGACGTTTTTTTCTGTTTTTAGCTCTGGTGGCAATTTTGTTCATTGGAGCAGGATCATTTTAGCTACAAGGGTAGGCTGAAAAGTTCTGAGCCTGACCAAGAAGCAGGCATCGAACAGCCATGAAATTTTGTATTCATTAAATCCAAACCTCTATTACTTGATTTGACTCAAATGAGTTCAAGTTTACCTGCAATAACGTAGAAATTCTAGACTTTGAAAATTGATACTCCCACGTTTTTGAGAAAATGGACAAAATCTGGCATCGTGGTGTCATCAAGTACCTCCATAAAAAGGGGTTAGCTCCTAAGGACATTCATGCCGCTCCTAAGGACACAGATATGGCTGCTACATTAGGGGATGATGCTCCTACATATGCAACCGTGAAAAGGTGGGCAGCAAATTTTAAGATGGGCAAGGACAGCCTTGAAGATGATGACCGGTGTGGACGACCCACAACGGCATCTCCGTGAACGAGTAGAGAACATTCTACTCAGTGAATTAGGAATGTTGAAGGTTTCCGCCAGATGGGTGCCACGGCTTTTGACGCCTGACCGAAAGTTGACAAGACTGAACCTGTCACAAGCCAACTTGGCTATTTTTGAAGCAGACCAAGATGGTTTTCTTGACCGTTTTGTCACTCAGGATGAGTGTTGGGTTCATCACTTTGAGCCAGAGACCAAAAGACAATCCATGCAATGGAAGCACCCTGGCTTGCCCCCTCCAAAGAAGGCAAAGGTCGTCTCCTCTGCAGGGAAGGTGATGGAATCAGTGTTCTGGGATGCCAAGGGTATAATATTCATAGATTACCTTCAAAAGGGCAGAACAATTAATGGGGAGTATTATGCAGATCTGCTAAAACAATTGCGAAAAGCAATTAAGGCTAAACGACCCGGAAAATTGACAAAAAGGGGTCTTGTTCCATCAGGACAATGCGCCTGCTCATAAATCAGTTGTCGCAATGGCTGCTGTGCATGACTGTGGCTTCATACTTGTTGATCACCCTCCGTATTCACCTGATCTAGCTCCATCAGATTATTTCCTGTTTCCAAACATGAAAAAGCACTTGGCTGGGCAGCATTATCGGTCAGACGAGGAGGTGATAGCTGCTGTGGAGGAGTTTTTCAGGGACCAAGATGAGACCTTCTATACCACTGGGATCCAAGGACTCCAGCATCCCTGGAGGAAGTGTGTGGACAGGAAGGGAGACTATGTTGAAAAATATGCCACTTTCAGCATGGACAAACCATCGGATCTTGGTCAGGCTCAGAACTTTTCAGCCTACTCTCGTATTTTGATATTTGGTCATCTAAGCAACATTCCTATGAAGCTTGAATGAAACTGGCCCAAGGGTACAGGATGAGTTGTCGTTTGAAGATTTTTTCTATTTTTAGCTCTGATGGCCATCTTGTTTGTCAGAGTGGAACGATTTTAAGTAATTTGGTAGGGAGACACCCACATACCATTCCTGTGAAGTCTGAATCAAATTGGCCCAAGGGTTTAGGAGGAGTTCACTTTTGATGCAAATTTACAATGTTTTTCTATTTTTAGCTATGGCTGCCATTTTGCTCATCAGAGCGGGGTCGTTTCGGCTATTTTGGAAGAGGGTCATCTAAGGTACACTCCTATGAAGTTTGAATGAAACTGGCCCAAGGGTACAGGAAAAGTTTTCATTTGAAGTTTTTTTTCTATTTTTAGCTCTGGTGGCCATCTTGTCTGTCAAAGCGGAAATATTTTAGCTATTTTGGTAGGGAGTGACCTATGTATTATTCCTGTGAAGTTTGAATCAAATTGGCCCAAGGGTTAAGGAGCAGTTCGTGTTTGAAGCCAATTTACGATGTTTTTCTATTTTTAGCTATGGTGGCCATTTTTTCATCAGAGCAGAACCGTTACAGCTATTTTGGTAGCGGGTCACCTAAGCAACATTCCCATAAAGTTTGAATGAAATTGGCCGAAGGGTAAAGAAGAAGTTGTCCTTGAAAGGTATTTTCTATTTTTAGCTCTGGTGGCCACCTTGTTTGTCAGAGGGGAACGATTTTGATAGGAAGACATCTGGGCAACATTCTTGTGAAGTTTTAATCAAATTGGCCCTATGGTTTTAGGGGTGTTAGCGTTTGAAGCAAATTTACTAGGTTTTTCTATTTTTAGCTTGGGCGGCCATCTTGTTCATCAAAGCAGAATGATTTAAGCTATTTTGGTAGAGGGTCATCTAAGCAACATTCCTATGAAGTTTGAAAGAAATTGGCCTTGGGGTATGGGAGGAATAGTGATTTAAAGATTTTTCTATTTTTAGCTCTGGCAGCCATCTTGTTCATCGGAGTGGAACCGTTTTAGCTATTTTGGCAGAGGGTCACCTAACCAACATTCCTATAGGGTTTGAATGAAATTGGCTAAGGGGTATGGGAGGAGTAGTTGTTTAAAGATTTTTCCATTTTTAGCTCTGGTGGCCATCTTGTTTACAGGAGCGGAATGATTTTAGCTATTTTGGTAGAGAGCCACCTAGGCAACATTCCTCGGAAGTTTAAATGAAATTGGCCCAAGGGTTTAGGAGGAGTAGTCTTTTAAAGCAAATTGTTGACGACGGACTACGCACGACTGACGGCGGACATTGACTGATCACAAAAGCTAGCCATGAGCACTGTGCTCAGGTGAGCTAAAAAGCAAAGCAATGCTAGAAAATGTGAGGTTTTTACAATTGTAAAAAAGATTTCTTTGACTTTCTGTGCAAGTATTACCTGAACACCAACAGCAAACAATGAGGCTCCTCTCGTCCTGGACAAGGTGGTTGTCAGATCAAATGAGGCCAAGTCATGAACACTTGCTATGTTATCTGTAATATATACACGTATAGAAAATACCGATTTGTGTCTTTTGATATCAAGTTAATCAGGCAAGGCTTTTAGGACGCTTGTAGAATCATTAGGCTGGCCCAGCGATTCTACACATGTATTCGAAGCTGAGCCTGAAGAACTTGACTTCAAATGACTTGAATCTGGTGTGCTATTTATCAGTTTATCCCCTTGTAGACTCTTAAATTACAGTTAACAATCAGTTATCAATTGTCCTTAGTGCGCACAACATTCCAGCGCACAATAATCAGTCCATATTTTCAGTTTGAGCTGACCATAATTTTTTGTATGATATTCTGTCAAGTAATTTTTCCAATTTTTCCAGTAATAACATTTTTGCCAATTTGCTAATGACAGTGGGCTGCGTCTTGTGATTGTGGCGCTCCCTGGGTCTTTCTTTTAAATTTTTCGAGTAGTCTGGTTCATTCATAAAAGTGCAATGTTACATTGACCTGATAAAGCTTACTTGTCCTATATCAGGTCAAGGTGATCCAATGCAATTAATATAGGGGGTTCTGATAGACCTCACAAACAAAAGTATGAAGAAAATTTTATCACTGAACAAGAAATCCTTACTAACCAAGTCTATGGCATTTTCATGTCGTCAAGAGACTTATACAATATGGGCCCCGTCAAGCGATTTTGGTACTTATCGCCTATGCGAGCAGCAAATGTTCAGGCGAGCCTGCGCATCCGAGCAGTCTCGCCAGAACCTTCGCTGCTCGCTCCTACAAGCAGTGAATCAAGAGGAACCTTCAGACAGAATGGATAGGCATGCGCAATTAAAATTTGTCATGACGGAATGCTCGAAGACACAAATTCGCTTGGTGGGGCTCAAATAATAATTCCTTTTTGTTGACACATACATATGACTGTCCTTTACTTCTACTTTCACTTTCTTTTCTACTTAACATCGTTCACACTGCCAACTATTTTTAGAATTACACTAAACAATGTGACATTATTTGAGCCAGAGCACAGCATTTCCTACAATTTACATGTGCACCCAGCGAAGACTAAGATCAGACTGCGCATCTGCACAGTCTGATCAGTTTTTGTTGTGCGCTCTATGGATAGCTAAGGACCCAATGCTTCTTCATGCAGCAAGAGAAGTCTCTGGTCACACTATATGGATGCACAGGCTAATCTGATTCTTTGCTGGGCACACATGTTAATTGCAGGAAATGCTGTGCTCCAGCTCATTTATCTACTATAGTTCAAACAAATTGACACGAGACTGTCGAATTCTATTAACATAATTTCACACCCGACTGAATGCATGTATTTATCTTTGCCGTCTCCCGAAAATGGTGATATTGTTATTCAATACATAGAGGTCGGTAAATGGGTCGCAATTCTCGTGATACCGAAAATTCATGAGAAGTTTACGAAAGCCGACGTATTAGGCGATAACATTGACAAATTTATTCCATGCATAAAGGTTAGTCTCAGGTCAAATTGTTCGAACTACATCACTTTCTGCAGTGAAGAATTTCTACTGCTATGATGTCATGAAAAAGATCCTTGTTACGATCCAATCCTGTCATTAAAACATCCACATCATTATTGTGTTTTTATTCTGTCTTATGGAAGTCGCAGATAAAATTGACGAGATGGAGCTATTCAGGTGTTGTCAATATATAACAAATTCGCTGAGTCCACCAAAAGATTCGGTAGAGTGCCTTTCGCATGCTTTTTGCAAGCTGACCAAATGGTCATATATTTTGTTAATAGATCATTCCAAAGGCAGGTGCAAACGATACCTCCGCTTAGTCAATTTTATCTGCGATTACTATACCTCTCCTTATGTATGACTGGAATAAAATGTCTAATATTTTGTCATTATAGTGCACTGATTGATTTGTTTTGTTTGAGTTGATGTTTAAAGTCCCCTCCAATACTGTATAGGTCATTTTGGAGACGCTTCTTCCAATTTTGTGGGACTTTTACACATTGAGATGAAATAACAACTCAAGCCCTGTCGCCCAATGAAACCAATAGGGTTTAACCCATTTTGTACTGAAACCCCAAAACAGGTACATGTAGTTGGCAAACAGTGCAGGCCCAGATCAGACGCCGCAGAATGTGGTGTCTGATCAGGGCCTACACTGTTTGCAAAAAGTTCAGCTATTTTCCAAAAAAAATTTTGAAGAAACCACCACCTGACACCCCTAAATTTTGAAATGGACTCCTGTTATATATAAAGAGGAGTGAGTGAGTGAGTTTTAGTTTTAGATCCCACCAACAGCTAAGGTCAATATATAAAGAGGAAGATTCCATTTGGTACAAAAAGGGTTAAAAGCATGGACCGCTTTGACTTAGCTCCTCTAAGCAGTTTACCAGTACTTGTGTGCGGTCTGTGTCAGCTCTGCGTGGAAGCATCATACTGCCCACCTATTTCTTCAAGCCCCGAGTGCACTGGTTAATAACATTTAACATAATAGTCATATGAAGATATGAAGAAAATACAAACAACAGAAATGGCTGTAATGGCTTATCCAGGGCCTGACAAATCAAAAAATTTTCCATTTGCCTCCCCCCACCCCCGGCAAGTAAAATATTTTTGCACTTGCCCAGCTCAAAATCCTACTAGCCCAGGATTTTGGAACTCAAAGTGGGGGTGGGTGTGGGAGGATAATGGTGACAATGATGACAACCAACGTTTATAAATATAATCCAAGGTTTCTATCTAGTTTTAAGCACAACTTTCCATTAGGGTCTAGTTATTTCATGTTTGTGTTTCCCTTTGATGTCTCTGATGGGAGCTATGCCTCTTCTATTTATTTCCCTCTGTGCGGTAATAAGGTAGAAAACACTGAAGTTGTCATGGTCAATAACAGTACTTTTTCAAGTTAATTGCTTACATGTCATAACACCATAACCGATTAGCAATTTAAGATACGGTTATATGAACCCATTTACCTCAACATGCATCATTAACACGAGCTGCAGCGGATATACTCAAAAGATCAGAAGAGTAAGGGAAGCGAGATAAGAGATTAAAAGAAAGCAGTTTAGTTTACAATTTAATGATCCAACCACAAGACAAGGACCCCCTCCACCTAAAATGAGCCCAAATTTTCATGCAAGCAAGTTCAATGTGAACATCAAAGTTTTCCGCCATCCAAATCGCAGCCCACAAATCACCGCTACCATTTTTCTGCACGCGATCGGTAAATGACATCATCCGATGCCAGCAACCCCACACATGTTTAATTTCACTGATTTAATGGGGTTTATCTCTTTTAAAAATTGTTTGGAACCGCGGTAAAAAATATTTTCTCGATAGCTAAATGATTGTGAATAGAGGTGGATAGAAAACAGCGCTTTGCACAGCTCCCGAATTATCCCCAGAAGCTCAGTGTCAATAACCAACAACAGCATTCGACTTTTCCCGCAAACCATCTGCTATTTGGCGCCAAAACAAAACCATTCACGAGATAGTAGAATAGTCCGTTTTTATTATGCATACATCTGCCGTTTATTGTCTGAGGAGCGATTAAATCTTTTTCACATTGATTGTGGATTAAATTTTATGATTGGGGGATGACATAACTTGACCATATTTTCACACCTTGTTCAAGTTGGCTTATTGATAGCGCCATACACCAGAGATGAAAGACAAGCACCGCATGGCAATCATCTTTAATTGAAAATTATTTGTCAGGGATTAACCATAGTGTCATAATTTAACCCTTATAAAAACACAGATGGTTTGTCTCTGATATGTCGACAAAGACAGTGCAGCAATTATTGTGATTTACTTACTGGTCTAGTTTTACCGTATTTAAGGACTCAAAAGACTGACAGTTGTAGACGATTTATTTGCACTTGCCCGACAGTTACAACTTTTACTAGAACTAGAAATGTTTTCAGAGGAAAACAATGCCCCCCCACCAACACTTCCACCACCAAAATATGATTTAAAATTATAATACCCATTTGTCCTTGAAATCATGGTTTAAGTCACCCAAGCAGCTAAGGTGCATACAAGCTATTTTTGGCCATAAACTGACAGTTTTCGGGAGCCTGTGACCTTAAAAAAAGGTCACACTCACCTAAATCAAATCAAATCTTTGGTAGGTTGCAATCTGTATTGTACCAAGTTTGACAATTTTTGGGAGCCTGTTAGCTTGAAAGTAAGGTCAAGGCCATCAAAATCTAATCAATTCCTTTGCAGATTGCAGTGATATATGGTACCAAATTAGACCACATCTCATCAATTTATTCATCAGGTAAGGTGCAGACAAGCCAAAACTGAGTTTTTTGGGCCTGTGGCCTTGAAAATAAGGTTAAGGTCACCAAAATCTAACCATATCTTTGGTAGGTTGTAATGATGTATTGTTCCAAGTTTGACCAAATTTCATCAATTCATTCATGAGACGGTACAGACAAGCCAAAATTATACAGTTTGGGGGTGGGGGGTTGTGCCCTTGAAAATAGTGTCAAGGTCATCAAAATCTAAAAATAGTGTCAAGTTCATCAAAATCTAATCAAATCTTGGAGGGTTGGAAAGATAAATTGTAATACACTGCAACCTCGTTATAACGCGGGTGGTGGGGTCCGAGAACCCCAACCACGTTAGTGGTGATCACCGCGTTATAAATTTGGGGGCACCGGCAAGCCCAGATCAGACACCTCAGAAAGACGCCGCAGACATCTGATTTGGATTTACACTGTTTGATGATTTATAACGGTTCAATTATGACACTATTGTTAATCCCTGTCATATAATTGCCACCCTGCGGTGCATGTCGATAAGGTGTGAAAATATGGTCAAGTTATGTCTCTAATTTGCGTTTATTCCCCGATCATAAAATTTAATCCGCAATCAATGTGAAAATTATTTAATTGCTCCTAAGACGAGTTGCTACGACTATTCTACTATCTCATGAATGATTATGTTTTGGCGCCAAATAGCACACGCTTGGCGAGAAAAGTTGGAGACAAATTCGTGTTAACACATCTGTATGCTGTTGTTGGTTATTGACACGGAGCTTACAGAAAGCAATATTTTCCACAACCGTTTTGCTATCGAGAATTTTTTACTGTTTCCAAACAATTAATGAAAGAGATACGCCCCATTAAGATAAAACAATAGACACGTGTGGGGTTGCTGGGGTCCGATGACGTCATTTACCGATCGCGTGCAGAAAAAAACTGTAGCGGTGGTTTCATCTCATTGATTCGCGCCCGTCAATTTCGGACGCTCGGAAAAAATCGGCCGATTCGCCCCAGTCAATTTCGGATGCGCGGAAATTCTATGCGCCGGATTCAAGTGTGCGGGTTGTCAAAGATCTATTTCAGCTAATCGGCCGATTCGCCCCCGTCAATTTCGGACGCTGGAAAAAAATCGGCCGGTTCGCCCCAGTAAATTTCGGATGCGCGGAAGCTCTACTATGCCACGGATTCAAGTCTGCGGCTTGTCGCAAATCTATTTCAGCGAATCGGCTGATTCGCCCCCGTCACTTTCGGACGCTCGAAAAAATCTGCCGGTTCGCCCCAGTCAATTTCGGACGCGCGGAATCTCGCCCGACGGAAAAAAATCGGGAGCCATGGAACAACCGCGTTATACTGATTTCCGCGTTTAAACGTTCAGCGCTATAACGAGGTTGCAGTGTATGTTTGACCAAATTTCTTCAATTTGTTCATGAGATAGGGTGCAGACAAGCCAAAATTGAGTGTGGGAGCTTGTGCCTTTGTAAATAAGGTCAAGGTCACCAAAATCTAACCAAATCTGATTCTATGATTGGTTGGAATGATAAATTGTACTAAGTTTGACCAATTCTATCAATATATTCCTCTGATAGGGTGCAGATAAGCCATTTCTGGCACAAAATTGACAGTTGATTTTTTTTTTAGGCGATGGCTACTGACAACCGGTTGTCACCAGCCTATGAGGCTACAGACAACCGGTTGTCACTAGCCTGTGAGGCTGCTGACAACTGGTTGTCACTAGCCTGTGAGGCTGCTGACAACCAGCTGTATAAAATCTGAATTTAATAGGTTTTTTCTTTTGTTCTTAATTGATATGATATCCTGAATTACTTTATCTTTCCTAAAAACCTTTTTGGGGGTTTTCTTGGAGTCTTTATGGATTATTATTCAGTACTGCTATATATTGTAGGTTAATGCAAACTCATTTTCTTAGAACAAATATAAATCTGCAGCAGTATCTACTTTATGTGATCATAATTTACCCACAAAGATGTGAATAAAAAGGGAAGTCCATAAATTATCATCAGATGTTTTTAATTTAGTTAAAAATTTATGGTGAGATCTGGGTGGGTGGGGTAATACCATATCAGCCAAGACCTGGAAGAACTATCTGGGTTGAGGCATAAAATTGTTAAGCTGCGGAAACATATTGATAAGATATTAGGATCTTTTGCTAAAAAATTTCACTTTATTTGCAATTTGCGAATTTTGTTAAATATTTGCACTTCCCACCTGTGATAATTTTTTTAATTGTATGAGGGAGATTTGCCATTCGCGCCCCTGCCTATCGGGCCATCGGGGCCAGGAGAAATAGATTGGGCTGCATGATGCTTACGTGCAAAGCTAAAACCAACCGAACTTGAGCACAGCTATACAGCTTAGGTCTTAGCCTGGCCAGGAAAAGTGATGCGAGTCGGACCACTCCTTAAACCCTAGCGGCTTCTATGGGCGGTAGGGCTTGAGATGTCATTTCATCTCAATGTAAAAGACTAAAAGTCCCACAAAATCAGAAGCAACGTCTCCAAAATGACCATAAGTGTTGACGGGGACGTAAAACCTCAACTCAAACAAAACAAAAGATTTGCCATTGTGATAAGGGAGATGTAAAGAAAATATAGGGAAATTCTCAGTTCAAATGAGGATGCCAAAATTTTACTAAAATTTAGCATAATTTGGGCAAAAATTAGCATCAAAATGAGAGAGTCTCCCTCCTGATGAGGGAGGTATCACAGGTATGCATCTTTGTGAAACCCACAACATCAGAAATATAAAATGCACCCCCCCCCCCTTTTTGCAGACGAGTTTACTGCTAAATAATGGAAGATCTTCTGTCAAAACTCTGTTATATGAGCAGGGCCTGACGAATCCATGTTTCACCCACTTGCCCGGCACTCCACAGCATCTTGAAAATGGCTTGGAATTGCAATATTCCCTATATATTCTATACATTTTTCTGGGCAAGTGAAATAAAAAATCACTTGCCCAGCCAAAATGTTGACTTGTCCCGGGCGGGCAATGGATTAGTCAGGCCCTGTATGAGACTATGACATGTGTGCCCTTGAATGCAGAAACTGCTATACAAAATTCCTAAGTTTTTATCCATTTACTGCCAGAAAGATGCCCTTAGTTTAGATGAAACTTCTGTTGTACATGTTGTTTTGTTTGTTTGATTTGAGGTTTAACATCCCCGTCAACACTGTAAAGGTCATTTTGAAGACGTTGCTTCCAATTTTGTGGGACTTTTACCCGACATTGAGATGAAATGACATCTCAAGCCCTGTCGCCCAATGAAACCAATAGGGTTTATTAGCATGGACGGTCCGCCTCGCACCGCGGTTCCTGGACAGGCTTAGGTCCTCTAAGCGGTTTACCAGTACTAGTGTGCGGGCCGGATTCAGCTCTGCGTGGAAGCATCATGCAGCCCATATATTTCTTCAAGCCCCTATGGGCGGGGGCTTTTGTACATGTTGTATGAGAGTCAAAACAGTAACTATGATGTACATGTATCATGCATATGGGATACCTTGCCAAATGAATCATTAATAATAGAGCTTTTTTTTTAGTTTTACAGCCCTTTCTAGATTATTTCACTTATTTCAAGCCAATCGTTAATCAGGTGGGCGAAAACCAGAGAAAAACCACCTCTGGCCTGACCTCCCGTGGCATATCACATGTGGCCTTGAACTAAGGTACTACAGTTAGAGACCTAATGATTAACAGTCAGCACTCCTACCCATTAGTCCACGGAGGCCCAATAATAGAGTTACATGTATATCCCCCAACAAACGGTTGGGAGGTGCAGAAAGATGCCATTACTTTAGTTAAAACTTCCATTGTGTAAGGATTAAAAAGAAATACAACATACAGAAATACTTTATCGAATGTGTCCAGGAGGTATGTACCCCAATATAGGGAAGGGGGCATGATGTTTTTGGTGTGTTTTTGCCAGATTTGGGTAACTGATACAGTGTAACTCTAGAACCAATTTAGTGGATTCTTATAAGGTGACACTTGCATCAGTATGTACATCATTAACTAAATGATTAAGACCTGGCAAAATAATGACTAAGGTCTTTTGACCTTGACTTTATTTTCATTGTCACAGGCTGCCCAAATCTGTCTTTTTTATCAGAAATACTTTGCCTCCAGAATGAATGTATGAAGGCGACGGCTACTGACAACCGGTTGTCAGCAGCCTGTGAAGCTACAGACAACCGGTTGTCACCAGCCTGTGAGGCTGCTGACAACCGGTTGTCTGTAGCCTCACAGGCTGCTGACAACCAGCTATATAAGACCTGAAATTAATAGTTTTTTTTTTCTTTTGTTCTTAACTGATATATTTTGAATGACTTTACCTTTCCTGTCAACCTTTATTGGGGTGTTTCTTAGCATCTTTATGGGTCAGTTTTGCTGTAAATTGTAGGTTGCACTGATGTTCTTTGAATAAATACAAATCTGCAGCAGTATCTGCTGGTATGTGATCATAATTAAACCACATATATGTGGATAAAAAAGAAGTCCAGAAATTATCATTAGATATGGTGAGGTCTGGGTGGGAGGGGTAATTCCATACATGCCAAGACCTAGAAGAACTAACTTGGGATTTATGATCTTTTAATAATCGATTGACTTAAGGTTAAGTCATATAATTGTTAAGCTGTAGAAAAATATTGAGAAGATATTAGGATTCTTTGCATGCTGCCAAATTATGCTAAAATATATCACTTTATTTGCATTTTGTGAACTTTACTAAATATTTGCACTTCCCATCGTTGCAAAAACCCACATTTCTCTATCAAGAACAGAATTGTACAAAGTACCTCTTGGACTGACGAATTTGTCAATGATTGGAGACTGTAAAATAATGGAAGATTTCTGTAAAAGCTCTGTGATAATTATAAGACTACAGGGTATGAGATATGTGTCCTTGAATGCAGAAAATGCTATAAAGTTACAAGTTTTTATCCATTTCCTCCCAGAAAGGCACCCTTGGTTTACGGTAGTTGAAAAGAGTCAAAATAGTAAATATTCAATGTATCATGCATATGGAATACCTTGCTGAATGACTCAATAATATTTTTATCCCCCGCCGAAGGCGGAGGGATATAGTTTTGGCGTTGTCCGTCCGTCCGTCCATCCTTCCGTCCTTCCGTCACACTTTGTCCGGAAACGTTTCTCAGCAACTATTGCATGGAATTAAATGAAACTTGAAATAAATATGTATTATTATGCTGTGGTGATGCACGCGCAATTTTTTTTCGGATTGACTTTTTACATCCAGAGTTATGGCCCCTTGAATGATTGAAATTCTGGATTTTTCGTCGTCTCACTTTGTACGGAACCGTTTCTCAGCAACTATTGCATGAAATTAAATGAAAATTGAAATAAATATGTATTATGCTGCAGTGATGCACGCGCAATTTTTTTTCGGATTGACTTTTTACATCCAGAGTTATGGCCCCTTAAATGATTGAAATTCTGGATTTTTTCGTCATCTCACTTTGTCCGGAACTGTTTCTCAGCAACTATTGCATGGAATTAAATGAAACGTGAAATAAATAGGTATTATTATGCTGCGGTGATGCACGCGCAATTTTTTTCTGGATTGACTGTTTACATCCAGAGTTATGGCCCCTTAAATGATCGAAATTCTGGATTTTTCGTCGTCTCACTTTGTCCGGAACCGTTTCTCAGCAACTATTGCATGGAATTAAATGAAACTTGAAATAAATATGTATTATTATGCTGTGGTGATGCACGCGCATTTTTTTTCTGGATTTACTTTTTACATCCAGAGTTATGGCCCCTTAAATGATTGAAATTCTGGATTTTTCGTCGTCTCACTTTTTTGTCGGGAACTGTTTCTCAGCAACTATTGCATGGAATTAAATGAAACTTGAAATAAATATGTATTATTATGCTGTGGTGATGCACGCACAAATTTTTTTCGGATTGACTTTTTACACCCAGAGTTATGGCCCCTTAAATGATTAAAATTCTGGATTTTTTGTCGTCTCACTTTGTCTGGAACCGCTTCTCAGCAACTATTGCATGGAATAAAATGAAACTTGAAATAAATATGTATTATTATGCTGCCGTGATGCACGTGCAATTTTTTTTCCTCAATTTTGGCCAGATATATTTTCTTGCCATTCTACACGAAAAACCCATTCGGCGGGGGATATCAATTCAACGAATTTGCTTGTTTTTTCTGGTTTTGGTTTTACGACCTTTTCAACATTATTTCACTTATTTCAAGCTGAATGCTAATCAGGTGGACGAAAACCGGCGTATCTGCAGAAAAACCACCTGACCTACCGTTGCAGAACTTGGTGTCTCATATATGGGCCGAACAAGGTGCAAACCACAGGTGAGATACCTAATGATTGAGTGTCGGCGCTCTTACCCGTTAGGCCACGGAGGCTCCATGATACAGCTATATCCCCAACAAAGGGTAGGGGGACATTGTTCCTGGTGCTTCTGTTGCATAAGAGTTGAAAAGGAATACTTGTACAACATATGGAAAACCTTAATGAATGAGTCCTTGGCATTATGTCCCCCAGTAAAGGGAAGTGGGGGGGGGGGGGCATGTTTTCATTGTGTTTTTGTTGGCTTTGGGTGATTGATGCAGTGTATCTCTAGAACCAATTTGATAGATTCTTATCACACTTGCATACAGTATGTGCATCATTATAAGACCAGGCGAAAAAGTAACTAAGGTCTTTTGACCTTGACTTTATTTTCAAAGTCACAGGCTGCCCAAAGCTGTCATTTTTTTAATAGAAATACTTTGCCTCCAGAATGAATGTACATGTACAGTTTATGGGCATACTTTTTACAATCTATCACTGCAATGTACCAAAGACTTGAATGGATTGTGCTGACCTTGAGCTACTGCTAGTTTTCAAGGTCACACAATTACATAGACTCCAATATTGCACAGTATGCTCTAGTATGCCTTCTGAACCAAATAATGAACTCCAGTCTCCTAAACAAACCACCACTGCTTAAATGAACACCAATGTGGACTCCCATTTTCCATGATGGGGCACCCCCAGTCAACACCATGGATAAATGCATTATATCATAAGAAACAATAATATAGATGGTTTAAGACTTGGAATCTGACCAGTTTCAAAGCCTTATTTCAATTGAAGAGGGTGGGACATCCCCCTAGGTGACCCGTGGTTGTTGTCACCAAATGTGCCTAATTATAATGACTTAATGAGCAATAAAATGGATGGTTTAGGGGTGGTAATCTAAGTGGTTTCTGTGATATTCAGCCTTATATGAACTGGAGGGGATAGCGCATAACCTGGTGCATCTTAAAATTATCATTAGGAACAATATACATGTATGTGTATGTTTCAGGGGTGGAGATTATAAAACAGTTTCTGAGCTATTAACCTTAGGCGATGGCTACTGACAACCGGTTGTCACCAGCCTGTGAAGCTACAGACAACCGGTTGTCACCAGCCTGTGAGGGGGTGCATAGCATCTAGGGACCTGGTCAGTGCAAGTAAATGAGGCGTCATAAGGAGAAATAAAAGTTACAATGTAGGCATGGGGAACTGAATATTTTCCAAACGTTTTCCAAGATATTATTAAGCTTTATGTGAACTGGAGGAATGAGGCATGCCCCATGAGGATACCCTTGTCAACACAACTGGATGCATCTTATCAAAAGGAACAACAATATACAATGTATATTGTTTAGCAGTCTGGATCTGAACAGTTTCCAAGATATTCAGTCAATACTGAACTGGAGGGGGTTGAGGGGTGGGGATCTGAATGGTTTCTGAGAAGGCATATCCCCGGGGGAGGGGTGTGTGTGGGGTCCTGAGGTTGCTAAATTAGTGAATTTGTCTTTTCGAGTGCCAGGGTGGTCAAATATTTGACTCAGCCCATTAATCAGTATATATATTGCAGATGATATAATGAAAGTCTTAAGTCAAAATTCTGAACCATTTTTCACTCAGAGATAAACAATCCACCACTGGCCACCAACTGCAGTGCTTTCATTTGTTAGATATTTTTTCCAGACTCAAACTTTGAAACAAACTGATAGCTACGCATACTGGTAGTCTGATTGATGTTTGTTTGAGGTTTAATGTCCCTGTCAACACTAATTAGGTCATTTTGGAGACGTTGCTTCCAATTTTGTGTGACTTTTACCCTACACTGTGATGAAGTGACATCACAAGCCCTGCCACCCAATAAAACCAAAAGGCTAAAGGCTTATCAGCATTGGACGGTCTGTCTTACATCACTTTACCTGGACAGGCTTAGTCCTTCTGAGTGGTTTACCAGTATTCCTGTGTGGTCAGTTTCAGCTCTGTGTGGAAGCACTATGCAGTCCAGTCTATTTCTTCAAGCCTCCATGGGCTGATTGACTGTTGGTTTTTATGGTTACTGGCAAATACATGTACATTTCCATCCAAAACCTTATTTAACACTAGAGGCCATTCAGAAATAACTGCCAAACAAACAAAATCTACAGTTGCAAATTTGAAAAAAATGTCCTTCAGAATATCAAGTATTTTTCCACATCTCCTGATTTGAATCTGTTCTTCAGGCAGCAAGTATCAGCCCCAATTTGTGAAAGGATAACAAATATAACTTAAAAATTCTATTTTCACATCATGTAAAATAAATCCTATTTATTAAACAGGTTTTATATCAGCTGGTTGTCAGCAGCCTCGCAGGCTGGTGACAACCGGTTGTCAGTAGCCTCACAGGCTGGTGACAACCGGTTGTCAGCAGCCAGTTCCATGTATGAATTACATGTATGTTCATACTTGGTACAATCTATCACTGCAATGTACCAAAAACTTCAACAGATTGTGCTGGCCATGACGATTGACCTACTGCTAGTTTTCAAGGTCACACCAGTATATAGACTCAAATTTTGCACTGTATTCTCTAGTATATCAACAAACAAAATAATCTCAAATTTGGTGTAAACAAGATATAATTACAATGTACATACATGTGCATGTTGCATATCCAATCTACCAATTATAGTCTCCCAGATAAGCCCCCAATGCTCAAATGAGCTCCAATGTGAACTCCATTTCTATGAAGAGGCACCTCCAGTCAACATCATGAACACATGCATTTTATCATTGTAAGAAACAATAACAGAAATGGTTTAGGACTGGATATCTGAACAGTTTTAAAGATAGTAAGTCTTATTTGTACTGAAGAGGTTGAGGCATACCCCTAGGTGACCCATGGTTGTTGTCACCAAATATGAGCAACAAAATGTATACATGTAGTTTAGGGGTGGGGATCCAAGCAGTTTCTATAATATTCAGCCTTATATGAACTGGAGGGAGTAGCACATTCCCTTGTGGGGTGGGGATCTGAATGGTTTCTGAGGGGGCATACTTTTTTATTTGATGTTTAACTTCCCCGTCAACACTATTAAAGTCATTTTGGAGACGTTGCATCCAATTTTGGGGGACTTTTACCTGACATTGAGATGAAATGACATCTCAAACCCTGTCGCCCAATGAAACCCATAGGGTTTATAAGCATGGACGGTCTGACTCGCACTGCTTTGCATGGGCAGGCTTAGATCCTCTAAGCGGTTTACCAGTACTTGTGTGCGGTCAGATTCAGCTCTGCATGGAAGCATCATGCAGCCCATTTATTTCTTCAAGCCCCAAAGGGCGGGGGCCGCCTGAGGTTAGTATCAGTGAATTTCTTTTCGTGTACCAGGGTGGTCAGGTATTTGACTGAGCCCATTAATCATTATTGATATAATGAAACAGTCTTAACCCTTATCCTGCTGTTCATGACAACCCCTACCTTTGCAAACAGTGTAGATCCAGATCAGATAGCTTCTGAAGAAGTCATCTGATCAGGATCTACACTGTCATTCAATTTGTGAAGTTGAAGGAAAACATAATACCATGTAATTTGATAAGTTGATAATAATATATGGGTGTGGTTAATTAAAATATTCAGCAGGATAAGGGTTAAGTCAAAGTTCAGAACCATTTTGCAACCACACTCAGAGATAAACAATCCACCACTGGCCACCAGTGTTTTAATACATTTGTTAGATATTTTTTCAAGACTCAAACTTCAAAATAAACTGATAGCTATACATAATGGTAATGGTACTTTGACTATATAAACTGTTGGTTTTTACAGGGATGCAGACTAACAGGCGCCCAGTCGCCCAAGATGCCTAAGTTTTGGCCTGGGCGCCTAAGTTTCGAATAAAAATGCCTATTAACTTACTGTAAAATTTGGATTTAAGGCAATCTGGGCGCCTAAAGCAAAATGCTTAGTCTGTATCCCTGTTTTTATGGTTACTGGTAAATATATGTACTTTTCCATCCAAATCCTTGTTTGACACTAGAAGCCATTCAGAAATAATTGTCAAACAAACAAAAACCACGGTAAACAGTTGCAGACTGAAGACCATATCCTTCAGAACATCAAGTATTTTTTTACATCTCATGGTTTGAACCTGTTCTCAATCAGCTAGTATCAGTCCCAGTTTATGATAGGATAGTAAATATAACTTAAAAATCTATTTTCGTATCATGTTAAATAAACCTAATCATTGTAAACAAGTTTTATATCAGCTGGTTGTCAGCAGCCTAACATGCTGGTGACAACAGGTTGTCAGCAGCTTAACAGGCTGGTGACAACCGGTTGTCAGCAGCCAGTTCCTTTTTTTTTTATTATTAGGGGGGGAGGGGGGGGGGGCTGTGCCTTGAAAATAAGGTAAAGGTGACCAAAATCATTTTGGGCCTCAGAGCTATAATTTGAACAATCTTGGTAGAGGTCCACTAGATGAAGCTTCATACCATATATCAAAGACCTGGGTCTTCCGGTTCTAGCCAAGATAATTTTTAAAGGTTTTTCCTTATTTTCTCCTTTTTGTTGCCATGGCAACCAGAGTTCTGTATGGAATAGAATTCTTTGAACAACTTTGAGAGAGGACCACCCAAAGATCATTTCTGCCAAGTTTGGTCAAAATCTGTTGGGTTAATGAGATGTCGTTTAAAGCAATTGTGGACGGACAGATGGACAGACGGACAGACAGGTGAGCAAATAAAAGCATAAAAGCATGTGAGTGAGTGATGATAGTGAGATAGTGAAGGAGATGAAAAATGATAGGTTAAAAAAAAAATAAGAATAGCTAAAATCAGGTTAAAAACACACTATACTTGGGATCTTATGGCTTGACATGCTGCAACTTGCCAATTTCTGCCTTGAATATGTCATGGCTTGGCGTGCTGACAGCGGCTTCTGGAAGGGCATTCCACTGAACAATTGCCTGTGGGAAAAAGGAATATTTATAAAAATCCTTCCCAGTGTGAATTCGCAGAAATGTTTCAGAATGGCCGCGATGTGGCGTGCTGGGATTCGGTTTGACATAATCAGGTAGAGGTACCCGACCATGTTGTTGACTATCTTTCAGAACAGACAGAGAGAGGTCTCTGTTCAAGAGTTCGCCAACCCCAAGTTTCAAGGATAGCCAAGACACTTGCTGTTGGATCAAAGTTACAGGTGGTACAGCGTGCAGCCCACTGCTGGACCTTCTCAATTTGCTTGATCTTGAACCTCTTCACCTAAATTTGAGGGTGCCAAATGACATTAGCATATTCTAGCTGCAGCTGGACAAGGGTGTTTTAGGCGGCCTCTCTCATTCGGGACATCTTTTTTTTTGACATTCCACTTTACAAATCAGCGGGTTTTGTTTACAGTATTGGATATCCTGTCCACATGTGAGCCCCAGAACAGGGTACTGGTGATGTCGACCCCCAGATATTTAGTACAGCTGACAGTCTCCAGAATTTCCCCATGCAGTCTGTAACTAGCACAAATGGGATTCCTGGAGTCTGTCACCTGAGCTACCTGACATTTCGAGGGGTTTAACTCCATGTCCCAGGCAATCTCCCATTTAGACAGCCTATCCAAATCTCGTTGCAGCACCAAACCGGGTCGGACAAAGGCCGCGCCGCCAAGCCAATAATGTTGATTCGAAGATTTTATATTTTGTCTCTTGTTATAATTAAAATATATATTGTAGTCAGCTTTTTAACATTTTTTTCTTTATCATTTTAATATACACATACATGTTAACAAATATAACAATCAATTTTTATATTTCTTAAATTCCAGCTAGTGGTAACAATACTTTTTTTCCTTTTTGGTACATTCGGTTGTTTCCATTAGTGAAGTTAATCTAAAAATAGAAACCATTAGAAAATAAGAAATTTGATCATTTAAGATGATTTTGATATGTTTATAATATTTTCTATGTACACATGATAAAAATAATCAAATTGTAATATTATCAGGGCAAAAGCAGTTCCTTTAACCGACAAAATCGTAAGAAATTAAGAAATATTTCCATTTTTCCCAGCCTTGGCTTTTATACCCCTCGATATCATAAAAATAGTTCTTACAAGAAAATCAAACAATGGAGAGAGATGAACCTTCGTGCAGTTATCAAATATGTTATTTATAATAATTTTATACCAAAATGACTACACTATATCGTGGAGTGACCAGTTTCAGTGACTGTAAGCACTTTCTTTTGTATAATGATTAAATGCCTTACAAATAAATAAAAACTGCATTTCATTGTTTTCAAAACATCAGTAGTACGTTGGAGGCAGCCATTGTTTTGACCTACATATTTCAAAACCGGAAATTACAACTGACCAGAAACGGTGACCTTTGAAGTTTGCCTCCTGGTACAGTAACTGTGCAAAATTATGCATTGAAAATGTTGTGATGGTTAAAAACAAGATTGCTAGAAACTGTTAACTTCCAAAAATCATATTCACAAATGGTATAATAGATATTCAAATTGATTTCCTTTTTAGCATGTCCGGGACACACAAATCTATCATGCCTTTTTTCAATGGGTTGCTTGTAGTTATATATGAGATGTATTCATTATTACGGATGCACACTCTGACAGACGGATGGACAGGGGCAACGCTATATGCCCTTTCCACCATTCTTCGAATGGCGGGGGCATAAAAATTATTTATGGCTTTTGGGAGGCACATCAGAACATATTTAAAAGAGGTATTAAGAAAAACAGCCAAAGTATGCAAGGAAATATAAATTTATTTTAACTGACGTCTTTGAACAGAATTTTTCGATGTTGTTGACAGAAGTGACAGGTCTTTATTTATACTTTTAATAACTGGATGTAATGAGGTCACAGAACTCCATACTAGTTAAGAAAATATCCCGAGGGAACTAAGTGTCACCGAAACAGGTCAGTCACCATTTCTGTTCCTCCTACGATATATTTTCTCTGTGACAAGATATGAAATGTAAAATCTTTGTCTATATACTGCCATACGTCCTCGCGGGCATTCTAGGCAGGTGTATATTACATAGGGTTCGCCGGTCATCCGGGTACTTTCGTTTGTCACGTGATAGCAACGAGCACGCGGGTGAATACAAACGCCATTTTGAATAAGCAAATAGTGTAAATAAAACCCAAGTCACTAGCATATTTCTTACAATTTTGATAAAACATGCCAAAAATCTGTAGTGCAGGTGGTTGTACAAATCATCATTTACAACTGGATAAAAAGCTATCGTTCTATCAGTTCCCAAATGGAGAAAAACATCCAGAGAGACGGTCTCTGTGGATAAGGGCCTGCAGTCGCCAGAATGCTGATGGTTCAGACTGGATTCCTACATCAAAATATGTTTACATGTGCAGTGAACATTTTATAATAGGTAATTGATTCACAATACATTATTCTTTGGGCCATGCTTTGTTGATAATGAACTGAAATTGTCCTTTCTATTGGTAAAATTGTCTGTTGATTTCTCTCTAGTGCTCGTATTTCTCCCTTTCAACAACATTTCTGCACTTACCGAGGCGATCCCTTGGAACATCACCACAGGTGTTGGATGGGTGACTAAATTTAGAAATTGATTGTAATTAACTTTAAAGTGTAGAAAAAAAAACCTCCTTACTGGGTGTGCTAAAGAAGATGAACAGGGGTCCTAAAATGAATGCCTCTGATCTAAAGGTCAAAACAACAACAAGGTCTTTAGAATGTGTGCCTTGTAAATGAACTTACAAACTAGCCTGTCCCCCTAGCCTTGGCATAACCGCGGATCTGGGTTCACACTATTTGCAGAAATGACATATGACATGCAAACAGTATGGACCCAGATCAGATGAGCAGTCTGATCTGGGTCCACACTGTTTGCAGAAATGACTTAAAGCTACCGGCAGTCAACGATTTTTTACAGACAAACAGTGTGGACTCGGATCAGACAGCTCCTCTTAGCAATCTGATCTGTGTTATTCTGACAATAAACAGAATGTCAAACCTACCTTGACACTTGGATAGAGTATATTTCCCGAGTCCATGACACCTCCGAATACACAACACTTGACACTAGTCCGTAGACATCGGTTATCAGGCAGCTGTAATCTCACTAAATGGAAATTTCCCGCCTCGTTATTCTTTACTTTTAAACATTTTTACTTACAGTAACATGCATTTTCAGGTTTAAAAAAAAACGATTTTATTCAATGTAATTGATAGCGATCTAAAGGGTAATTGCCGGTCGCTCTGTTATTGTTTTCACCTCAAAAATGGCGGCCTATCGGTTGCTACGGGCAGTGACGTCACGCCGGCGAACCCTATACACTCTAGTTTTGCTCCTGTACAATAGTCTGATCTCTCAAATGCAATGTATAGGTAAAAAAAAAAATAATCGGGTTAAAACGACTCACCAATTTGGCCGAAACAACCTAGGCTTTGTTGATGTATATCTAAAAGGCATTTTATCGCTGCCTATGAACTCCTGAAACCAACCCCCGAAATTGGGCCGAAACGATTCAGGGCCGAATGTCCCGGGGTCCGAAACGACGTCCGAGCATCAAGGCATTGTGATGCCACGTTTCCTATTACACAAGCAAGAAATATTATAAAAGTCTAATGGCCACAACAACTATGAAATAAGTTACAGCAGTCTACCCAACACTTTTTACTTTTGGTAATTTCGGTAGATTTCCCTCTGGATCACTTCTTTCTCAGAAACTGTGCAGGCGTAGGCCGAGTAAAGATAACCTGAGGTAATTAGTAGGACCAAAATTGAAGCGTCTCTTTCTCCTTTCTTTCTGCTGATACTGCGGCGGTCACATTTGACCATAACCGCGGGTGTACATTGCATACACTCCAGGTTTTGCAGGATGAAAGCCTACACAGTAATCATGTAATTACGGTAGCTCTAACCAAAGAGGTAAACTTAGTTGCATAGTCACATCAGCACCTTCAGCTGTCGAAATAATCGAATCGGGAAGGGCATTCCAATCAGTTATCTCTAATAGTTCGGGGAAGAACGATTCTTTATCAATGTCTGTTCTTGCAGTAAGAGTCTGAAACGCCAACGAATGGTGATTTCTACAGTGCCTAGCAGTGGGACAAGGTCATCTGTTGGATGCTAGTGCTCAGCACCCTTTAGACCTTTGTATAAAAGGATGAGCCTACTGTTTTTCCTCCTTTTCTTTTAATTTTCCAAGTATTCCAGTCATGCTCCCAGTTTCAAAGCAGAAATTGCCTGCTAAAATCTAGCAGCTCTCTCCTAAACTTTTTCAATTTCTTCGTTAAGGACCACTCCACTGGGGTCCCATTGACAACTGCCATATTCCAAGATTGGGCAAACAAGACCTTTATATGCTGCCTCTTTTACATCCTGTGGGCACATGGGATCTCAAACACAACGTACCCTCCTGTAACATCCACCAGGTCCTGGGGAGGAAAAAAGAAAATACAAATGAATACATGAAAAATAAAAGTCTCTCTTATGTCCGCACCAGCCACGCCGGGAAAATCCTAATCTACACAGATGGCAGTAAGGACCCCTCAACAGGAAAAACCGGCGCCGCATTCGTTGTCCCGAGAGAAATCTACACATACCGATTAAAACAAACCAGCATCTCTCAGTATTCACAACTGAATTGATTGCCATACACTAGGTCATCTCATGGGCCATCACAGTTAAGACACCCAAAGCCACAGTACTCACTGACAGCCTTAGCTCTATCCAGGCCCTACAGTCTGAAAAATCCAAAACACGACCTGACAAAATTGACTCAATCCTGTCTATCTATCTATCTATCTATCTATCTATCTATCTATCTATCTATCTATCTATCTATCTATCTATCTATCTATCTATCTATCTATCTATCTTCTTATACTGAGTCGGTCGTATTTGGCCATTACCTCAGTTGATTGGGTGGCTAAATTTAGAATTTAGCTGGAAAAAAAGAGAGGCACTGGATGCGTCCTTATAACTATTTACAATCTGCATAACAGAGGTATCCTAAAACGCATACCTCTGAGTCTCAATCTTACACTGTACGGGCTTTAAACTCTTCTGCGGACTTGGCATTCACCGCAGAGGAGGGAAAACTATTCCATTGGGGAATAGGTCTAGGAAAGAACGAGTTCTTCAGGGCATCACTTTAGGACTGGTTTGTACGATATTGTGAGTCGTTTATTTTTGATGCCCTTGTTTGGGTCGACACTGTTACAGGGGTCAAGTACCTATCTTTATTAATAGACACTGTATGGGAGTGTATCTTGTAGAAGAAGGTTAAAGAGGACTGCTCACGACGGGCCTCTAGGGACGGCCACTTTAGCTCATTAAGCATGTCACCGACGCTACATCTATTTCGCCATCGTCTACATGTCCATCGAGCAGCTGTCCTCTGCACCTTCACCACCTGCTGAGTCTGAGTTTTAACATAGGGGTGCCAAATGGGTGATGCATATTCAAGTTGAGGGCGAACCAATGCTTTATATGCAACATCCTTTGTCTGCCTAGGTGCAAAATCCAAGTTCCGTCTAAGGAATCCCAAAGTCCTAGTTGCTTTTGATGTAATCTCAGAGATACGTTGACCCCAATCAAGATCGTCAGTGATGGTGATACCAAGATATTTGGCGGATTGAACATGCTCCAAAATTGCTGGTGAAGTGTATAGTCAAACTTAATTTGCTTCTCCGGAGGGTGTCGTGACACCCTCATTGAGTGACATTTGGCCACATTGAACTTCATTTGCCAATCGGCCTCCCACTGTGCAAGTTGATCCAGGTCATCTTGTAAAATGAGACGTTCAGAAGGAGAGTATATGTTCCTATACAGGACACAATCATCAGCAAACAAACGGACCGATGACCTGATATTATCGGGGAGATCATTAATGAAAACCAAGAAAAGGACATGTCCAAGGACCGAACCTTTGGGGACTCCTGATAAAACAGGGACTGGATCAGACGCTTGGCCATCAAGTACAACTTGTTGTGAGCGCCCAGAGAGCCATGAGCTAATCCACCTATGTGTGGATCCTCTTATCCCATAGAACTCCAGTTTATGTAATAGCCTTCTGTGAGATACCTTGTCAAAGGCCTTAGCGAAGTCCATGATGATCAAGTCATTCTGTTTGTGGCCACGGTTTATGGCCCCATCCAGATTGCTCACAATGTCATGGTAGAATTGAACAAGCTGCTTTTCGCACTAAACTAGATAGTGCAAAAAGAGAAGGGCAGGACATTGAAATAGACTGAATCCCGTCCCACGTCGGCATCCCCGGTAATGAGGCGACCGACGAAACAGCTAGATTAGCACTAGATATAGGTATTAAAGATTATACTCTCCCTTCAAAACGGGTGATCTATTCAATCATAGACACCGCCATAACGAGGAAATGGCAAGCCCTATGGGATAGAAACCCAACCAACACCGGGAGGCATTATCAACTTCTCCAGCCAACAGTAGGTAAATCTGCACACCAATTTAGCAACAAAAGAAAATTAGGCGTGGTGCTCTCCCGTTTGCGATTTAACCATAACGGCCTAAATACCAACCTCTCACATCTAGGAAACACAACAGGTCTATGCAGAAAATGCGATAACTATGAACTAGAGACAACACAACACATCCTCTTTGAAAGTGTAACAAACACCCACGCACGAGAAGAGTTAAAATCTGACATGTATGAATCGGTACACCTACAAGATCTTCTTGCTCCCCCCCCCCCCCCCCCCCCCGTAAAACACTGCTCGGCCATAGCCGAAGTGGTTAAGGAATTCCTTATAGACCCGAATTACTGGGAAGTAATATAAGAAAAACAGGTGTTGTTACCCATACACCGCGCTTAGGCAACCATCACCTACCATCAATCTGCCACATGGACCTGAGACGGGGGCATCAAAGCGAGACACTGTGGTTGCGGCTCATTTGCTTTGCACTAATGGGTGCCCCGCCGAGGCCACCCCACGTCAAAGGACAAACGAACGACCCTCCCATACATTCAACATCATAACAGACCACGGGCAAGGGTGCACCATAAGGAAATCCCAGAGCCCGAAAACTGCTACAGACATGCTTGAACCTGCGGCGACAAACCGATTCGGGGCACTGTGGTTGTGGCTCATGCGCTTAGCACTTATGAGTGTTCTGATGAGGTAACATGCCGCTGCGGGACAGGCAGCCCCCATGGGAAGGTAACCGCGCCACAAGTTAGCTTGGTTTTGAACAAGTTACCCTAGGAGCCAGACCGCGCCTGGGCGGGGGGGGTAACCCTACCCGAGCCCGGCCCGCCCTGTGCACAGAATGGGAAGCCAAAATATGTGATGGATGGCGCGGTCGTATTAGCACAAGCACACTATGCACTAATGACTTTTTGCTTCTATTACAGGTACAGTTGGGACCCCGTGGGACAAGAAACTGGACACAACTTCACTGATCCGAGCGCACACATGGGGTCCCAAAGCACTAATCACACTTTTCTATTTTAGGAACGAGAGGAGGCTCGACGGGGAGCCTTAGGACAACGTCATGATGGCACCTGGGAGAAAGCCCGTCCTGGGCTCCCCCTGGGTACCAACAGGATGAAGTCCCCGGAAGTATGCAAAGCGAAGGCATAAATACTGCCAGAACAGAGCATACAAACGGGGACAGGTCACGCGCTAAATATCTTTATAGGCGGGGCAACGGCAATAGCCACCATTTGCTAGGTATTTGGGAATAGGAAAAGTAGAAGTAAAACAAAGATCAGGAATTGATACAATTAACTTACTCCATCCATAAAAGACACCAAAGGGAAAGAAATACAAACATTAAGCGACCAGACCATAATGGAAACCTAAACAAAGGAAGGCCATATGGACAGTTACTTTCCCACAAAATGGCCATATGGCCTTCCAAAATTAAAAGACACAAGTGATACACACAGTAAGTAACAAACAACAACATAAATAAATCGCCACAGAAGAGCCGCCTTGGAACGGTCAGTGGAAGATTTCCACTGGGGGGCTTAAATCGATTTTACGTGGCCACAATCCTCGCCCTTACTTCCGTCGCGATTTAGACAAATAATTTGTTCAGTCCGCATGAAGGCCTCCTAACTCATCAGTGCATTAAAATGCCTTTTGGAAGACCGTTCAAAAATATAAATTAGCGGGATTGCAAAATGGTTGATTAGCCTCATCACCGCCTTTCCCAAACAAACACATACATGTACCTCCAAACATATCACGAAGACACGCCTATGTGGTTTTGAAAAGTAGAAGTAAAACAAAGATCAGGAATTGATACAATTAACTTACTCCACCCATAAAAGACACCAAAGGGAAAGAAATACAAACATTAAGCGACCAGACCATAATGGAAACCCAAACAAAGGAAGGCCATAAGGACAGTTACTTTCCCACAAAATGGCCATATGGCCATCCAAAATTAAAAGACACAAGTGATACACACAGTAAGTAACGAACAACAACATAAATAAATCGCCACAGAAGAGCCGCCTTGGAACGGAACGGTCAGTTGAAGATTTCCACTGTGGGGGGGGGGGGGGGGGGGGGGGGGCTTAAATCGATTTTACGTGGCCACAATCCTCGCCCTTACTTCCGTCGCGATTTAGACAAATAATTTGTTCAGTCCGCATGAAGGCCTCCTAACTCATCAGTGCAACATCTCCGTGAACACAAAAATCAAAGAACCACAGAGGTGAGACAACGGTGAGGACTCGACAGCAAGAAACCACTGAAATGCTGGAGCAAAAGAAAACCAACAGTTAGACTCCGATGAGCCCGACTAGAGACAGAGCATCAGGCACCAACCAGCATTATCTCTCTAATTCTCAATAAGCCTTTACGTTGGAGCCGTCATAGAATCTGAGGCCTGACCCACCGGCGTGCAATTAAAGAGGGAAGCAAAGTTGCCAACCGTGATTGGGTTAACTACCATGCATGCAGTCTGTCGTATAATATCCATGTTGTACCCAATCTTTTTATATCGAAGAATGATTTTACGAAATTGGGTGCTGAAGTCATTGCGGTTATATAATTTTCTGAATTTATATACTAAGTCACCATAAAATTCGGGTTCCGATAGACCTTGTTGCAGAAGAGATTTAAGTCCAGTATTGAAATGAGATTCCAGCCAGTTAAATGCAACATTATGCAGATAAGTAGGAAGAGATCTAATAAAGTTGAGGCTTCTTACACCTTAGAGGGAACTGTTCTCGAGAATGTGGATTCCATTAAATACCTTGGTGTGACAATCACACACAACTTGAGACGGAATACGCATATTAGCAACATGTGTACTAAGGCAAATAGTACGGTTGAACCCCACTTGTATAGGCGGGTTTCTGTGATGAGAGCACGGGTACTAGGACTTTTTGCAATAGCCGGAATTGGCTGGTCTATTAGTCACCCATCCTGGCTCACTTTAGATGCCTGTTCAAAGTTCAAAAATTTCATGCGTTATCACCTTTAACAAGCATCGTGACCGAAGGAGTTTTCTTTGCCATGTCAGGGGTGGGGGCAGAGAATAATGGAAGCCAGAACCGATAATGTATGTTAGCTTTTTTTCCTCGGCCAGACATTCGAAAACAGGGCTGTGCTCTGACACATTTGGCAGCCGAAATTGGCATCATGTCATCACACACTGGAGCCCGTCTTTGGTCCGATTCCTGCACTCAAAATTCTAAAATCGCAAGAGAACTACTCATTTCTTAGGACAAACGCTGCTCCTTGGGTGCGATTTGTGCCTTTCTCTGAGCAAGAGATCAGTATATTCCCATTGGTAAGCTGACACCTGTCGAATTGACAAGTGTCAGCACATTGGAGGCCTTGGGAAGAGCAACTAATCCCATTTAGCGAGATGGGGGTAGCCCCTATGTGCTTTTAGCGCCCGGTTACCTTACAAAGTAGAAGTAAAACAAAGATCAGGAATTGATACAATTAACTTACTCCATCCATAAAAGACACCAAAGGGAAAGAAATACAAACATTAAGCGACCAGACCATAATGGAAACCTAAACAAAGGAAGGCCATATGGACAGTTACTTTCCCACAAAATGGCCATATGGCCATCCAAAATTAAAAGACACAAGTGATACACACAGCAAGCAACAAACAACAACATAAATAAATCGCCACCGAAGAGCCGCCTTGGAACGGTCAGTGGAAGATTTCCACCGGGGGGCTTAAATCGATTTTACGTGGCCACAATCCTCGCCCCCACTTCCGTCGCGATTTAGACAAATAATTTGTTCAGTCCGCACAAAGGCCCCCCAACCCACCAGCGCAACATCCCCGTGAACACAGAAACCAAAGAACCACAGAAGCGAGACAACGGCGAGGACTCGACAGCAAGAAACCACTGAAATGGTGGAGCAAAAGAAAACCAACAGTCAGACCCCGACGAGCCCGACCAGAGACAGAGCACCAGGCACCAACCAACACTATCTCTTTAATCCCCAACAAGCCCCCACGCCGGAGCCGCCGCAGAACCCGAGGCCCGACCCACCGGCGCGCAACCAAAGAGGGAAGCAAAGCCGCCAACCGCGACCGGGCCAACCACCACGCACGCAGCCTGTCGCACAATATCCATGCCGCACCCAATCCTGTACATCGAAGAATGACTTTACGAAATTGGGTGCTGAAGTCATTGCGGTTATATATTTTTCTGAACCCACACACCAAGTCACCACAAAACCCGGGCTCCGACAGACCCCGCTGCAGAAGAGATTTAAGTCCAATATTGAATTTTGAAATTAAATCAGAATGGCGTCTATAAAATTCTGAAAAGGCTTTGCGCAGTCTACGGCACCGACAACCCCCTATCAAGTCAAGTCCTGTTGGCACTGTTGAAGATTACGCCTCAGGAAACTAAGTGTTCTATTTGCCTTAGTACACATGTTGCTAATATGCGTATTCCGTCTCAAGTTGTGTGTGATTGTCACACCAAGGTATTTAATGGAATCCACATTCTCGAGGACAGTTCCCTCTAAGGTGTAAGAAGCCTCAACTTTATTAGATCTCTTCCTACTTATCTGCATAATGTTGCATTTAACTGGCTGGAATCTCATGCCCCATTTTCGGACCCAACATCTTAATCTATCTATGTCATTCTGAAGTTTCAGTGAGTCATCTGTACCTCTAATTTCTCGGTAGCAAACACAGTCGTCTGCGAACAGTCTTATTTCTGAGTCAATGTCAATGGAAATATCATTGATGTTCTATCTATCTATCTATCTATCTATCTATCTATCTATCTATCTATCTATCTATCTATCTATCTATCTATCTATCTATCTATCTATCTATCTATCTATCTATCTATCTATCTATCTATCTATCTATCTATCTATCTATCTATCTATCATACTTGGCCACTACCTCAGTTTGGTGGTGCGCTAAATTTAGAATTTAGCAAAACAATCTCACTGGATGAGTTCTTAAAAGTATTTACAATCTGCTTTCAGAGGTCTATTTAAACCTCTGGGTTCCAAACTACACCATGCGGGCTTTGACCCACCGGCGTGCAACTGACAAACCCTAGTGTTGAAACTGTAGATCAAGTTCAGAAAGACATTAGATCAAGATCAACACTGTCACACAGTATGTGAATTGAAAGCTTACATAATATTATCTAGTAATTTGAAACGTGAATAGACAGAAATAGGTGTTGCTAAATCAATTTATTCAGCAGGATAAGAGTCAGTTGAGTTTTACTTGTATGCAGCTGTGAATCACCAAATTCCACTCAACAAAAAATAACAGGCCAATGCAGCAGACCTTGGACCTGGACCTGGACCTGGGCCAATACGAAAATACTTGATTAATTTAACATCGTTTTATTAAAGACGCTTACCAGACATGTATATTTACTATATTCGATTGTCAAATACTCTCGGATTTTACTTCCGGATGCCGACCGTTACTTCCGGCTTTTATACTTTCCTTTCCACTGTATCTTCGCCCATTTCATGATTCGTAAGATACATTCAACCACAATAACAGTGCGATGAAATGGAAGGAATATTTATTTGCCTTTTATTGTTATTTTACTTCTTTTTATGCAAATCTGAAGTCATCGAACGTAAGTCTAATGCTTTACGTTGTTATTTATAAAGTGATTCTCTGTTCCCTCATCCATTAGCTACTGTAAAATGGACCAGGTTTCCTAATTAGTAAAAATTAGGGTTGCGGAAGATGAGTTTTATAATCGGAATACTCGGAAGATATCCTATAAACAATTCATAAGGATTGTCATGTTTTTCAGAATTTTTTGTTGTTTGTGTGTGTGTGTGTTTTCATGACGAAATGTATATAACAAAGATGAATGAGCTTGATAAACCGTCAATTGGTCGTTTCCCACGTGGGTTGTTTGCCCTGAGTCGTTTCGCTCTTGGTTGGTTCGCCCGTGGGTTGTTTCGCTCAGATCTATCTATCTCTATATACTGAGTCGGTCATATTTGGCCATTACCTCAGTTGGGTGCGTAGCTAAATTTAGAATTTAACTGAAAAAAAAAAGAAAAAAGAAGTCACTGGATGAGTCCTTAAAACTATTTACGATCTGAATAACAGAGGTATACTAAAACCGGTGCGTAAATTTACCGGAAAGGACCAGAAAGGACCTGATTACCGGAAGGGACCGGAAAGGACCCATAATTTTCTATTTTTTCCTATTTTTATTATTTTTCTTTATCTTTTTTATTCCTTGCTAGTTATTTCTTAAATAAATATTAAATAGCTATAACTACTACGTTGCTACGACGTCGTTAAATTAAAGAAAAGGAAAATAGAAAAGAAAGCTGGCGCGCACAACGTTCCTCGACGAATAGGGTAGTAGCGGTCGGTTTTCTTTTCTTTTTCTTCATTTTTTCATAAAAAAATTGCCGAATTTTGTATCTTCACCGGCCAATGTATTTCCAATACGTCGTATCAATGTCTGTGTAAAGCCCTGGCGTTACATTGACGTTGATGGGACGTTTCTTAGACGTCGTGAATGGAGGAAAAAAAAAACGGCGTGCACGCCGTATTTCAATGTTGAGAGGCCCGCACAGGGTCAGACCTGAAAAGAAGAATAAGGAAGTTACATTGTGCATACTGTTATATACATGTAAATACATATGAGCCGGCACATGAAAAAATCTACAATAAGATGAAAAAAACCTACAATAACACCAGTGCGACGAGTAAAGACTCGTTGATCGTATTCTATAATAGGTACATGCGATCAGTGAATACTTTGATCAGACTGCGATCTGAGTCTTTGTTGGCCGCTCAATCCTTTTTGTGGATTTTTTTCATGCACTGGCTTGTATATAATAATTTCTGTTGTTCATTAAAAATGAATAATGAATATGTGTTCCTATTTACTTATTGTCTTACGAAATGTGCGCCGTCGCCCTCCGAAGATTGAAGATATAGATTTACTGCATATTATGCAGACGCAGAGCTGCAAAACCACAAATGAGTACTGGTCAGCCAAGTCAACACTTTAAAGGCCATTTTAAAAAGCTGAATACGTGATCCAAATGTCTTAATATTGACACACTAAGAGCGCCCCAACCCACCGGGAATTGAAGAAATATAAGGACTGCATGATGTTCTAACGCACAGCAGAGTTACAAGGACATGAAAACTGGTAAGCCCAGTCAACATTATTAAAGTCATTGAAAACTGAAAACATGTTACAAATGATGACACAAATGCGCCCACGCCCCAGGGCTTGATTAAATATTGGGCCTGCATGAAGTTCTTACACAGAGCTCAGGCTAAAACATACATTAGTACCGGTAAGCCTAGTCAACAATGTAAAGGTCATGTCGCAGCCGGTCAGTCTTGCGATCCACTTTTCTGGTGCTGGGTTATATAGAAAATTCTTTCGACAGAAACTGAAAGCTGCCCTTTCATGACTGGGTGGAACGAAGGAAATGGCTGGTTATTGAAATAATTACTCAGAGTTTAACAGTCCATTCAACAATATTACGATCATGTCAACCAGTTCAGTTGACCTATCCACACCTTTCCAGGGCCTGTGTATGCGTATGTGGTTATGTAGCGTAAAGTCTGTCGCCAGAAGCTGACAACTGCATTTCTTGGCCTAAATTAAAACAGTAAATAATATTTAATGGTCAAACTAGCAAATAGGTATAGATACAGAAAATGTACAGATCTTCTGCAATCAAATCCGTTCCACATTAGGCTGAGGCAGGCACTGGGCACTCTGATTTCAAAAATCAACTTTTTTATGCAAAAAAAAAACACATGTAGTATGTGGTTAACGATGAAAGCAGTGTAGTTAGGGTGCATACAATAAAAAATATCATGAAATAGGGATGAAACTGGGTAGAAACAGGTCCTTTCCGGTAATCAGGTCCTTTCTGGTCCTTTCCGGTAAATTTACGCACCCTACTAAAACGCATACCTCTGAGTCTCAATCTTACACTGTATGGGCTTTGAACTCCTCTGCAGTCTTAGCATTCACCACAGAAGAGGGAAGACTATTCCAGTGGGGAATAGTCCTAGGGAAGAAAGAATTTTTCAGGGCATCACTGTAGGACTGGTACCTGTGATACTGTGAGTTGTTTACTTTTGATGCCCTTGTTCGAGTTGAAACTGTCACAGGGGTCAAGTATTTATCTTTATTAACGGCCACTGTACCTGAATGTATCTTATAGAAGAAGGTTAAAGAGGACTGCTCACGACGGGCCTCTAGGGACGGCCATTCTAGCTCGTTAAGCCTGTCACCGACGCTGCTTCTATTGCGCCATCGTCGGCAGGTCCATCGAGCAGCTGTCCTCTGCACCTTCTCCACCTGCTGAATCTGAGTTTTAACATAGGGATGCCAAATGGGTGATGCATATTCTAGCTGAGGGCGAACCAATGTTTTATATGCAACATCCTTTGTCTGCCTAGGTGCAAAAGCCAAGTTTCGTCTAAGAAATCCTAAAGTCCTAGTTGCTTTTGATGTAATTTCTGAAACGTGTTGACCCCAATCAAGATCATCAGTGATGGTGATACCAAGATATTTGGCGGATTGAACCTGCTCCAAGATTTGCTGGTGTAGTTTATAGTCAAACTTAATTTGTTTGTCAGGAGGGTGTCGCGACACCCTCATTGAATGACATTTGGCCACATTGAACTTCATCTGCCAATCGGCCTCCCACTGTGCTAGTTGATTCAGGTCATCTTGTAGAATAAGACAGTCAGAAGAAGAATATATATTCCTATAAAGGACACAATCATCAGCAAACAAACGGACAGATGACCTGATGTTATCAGGGAGATCATTAATGAACACCAGGAAAAGGACCGGTCCAAGGACCGAACCTTGGGGGACACCAGATAAAACAGGGACTGGATCAGACGCTTGGCCATCAAGTACAACTTGTTGTGAGCGCCCTGAGAGCCATGAGCTAATCCACCTGTGTGTGGATCCTCTTATCCCATAGTAATCCAATTTATACAATAGCCTCCTGTGAGGTACCTTGTCAAAGGCCTTAGCGAAGTCCATGATAATCAAGTCAGTCTGTTTGTGGCCACGGTTTGTGGCCCCATCCAGATTGCTCACAATGTCATGGTAAAACTGAACTAATTGAGTTTCGCAAGACCTTTGACTTCGGAAACCATGTTGACAGTCAGCAAGAATGCTCTCTAAGGCTAGGTGCTTGTTGATGTTACTGACTATTATATGCTCCAGGGTTTTGCAACAGATGCATGTTAGCGACACTGGTCTATAATTTGCTGCATCGTATTTTTCTCCTTTTTTATAGACCAGGGTAACATTAGCTTGTCGCCAGTCATCTGGTACAGTGCCCTGGGCGAGTGATTCATTGAAGATAAAGGCCAGCACAGGTGAAATTTCAGCACCACATTCTTTAAGCACCCTGGCATTCAGGTCATCCGGCCCAGATGCCTTATGTATTTTGAGCTTACCTAACAGTTTTGGTGTTGTTTCACCTCTTATTTTTTTCAAGCCCTATGGATTGAGGTTAGATATTTTTTGGTATATAGAGGGGTTGATGGTGGCATGGAGAATCCCTGAAAATATTGTTATATCCTTGTTTGGTGCTATATTTGACCTTGATCTACTTTTCTAGTGTTTCCCCAAGCCCTATTTAGCATGGCGCAGCACCATGCCCCTTTTCTCTAGCACCACGCCCTTTTATCCAGCGCCATGCCCTTTTTCAGATAGAGTAAATGTTCCCCTACATTTTGGTACAAAATCTCTGAAATTGATAAAAAATAACTAAGTTATGCCTGTTTAAATAAGCATATTTGAAACCCTTTTAGCAATAAATTGTTGCCTATTTGACAGTCCACCTTTATGGTTGACTGCTAATCACCCTGTTTATTGTACTTAATTATAACTGTGTTTTTAGCTCACCGTCACGTAGTGACGAGGTGAGCTTTTGGGATCACTTTTCGTCCGTCGTCCGTGCGTGCGTGCATGCGTGCGTGCGTCCGTCCGTAAACAATTTCTTTAAACGACATCTCCTCCTAAACCACTCATTGGATTTTGACCAAACTTCACAGGAATGATCCTTAGGTGGTCCCCTTTCAAAGTTGTTCAAATGGTTCCGGTCCGTTGCACATCTAGGTCATAGGAGCCAAAAATAGATTTTTTTTCACCAAAAACTTAAAAAATCTTCTTCTCTGAAACCACAAGGCCAGGTCTTTGATATTTGGTATGAAGCTTCATCTAGTGGACCCCTACCAGATTGTTCAAATTATAGTGCTGGGACCAAAAATGCCCCCGCTCCGGGGCCCTTTGGTTTTACATGGGCTTATATAGGGAAAATCTTTAAAAATCTTCTTCTCTGAAACCATAAGGCCCAGGTCTTTGATATTTGGTATGAAGCTTCATCTAGTGGACCCCTACCAAGATTGTTCAAATTGTAGTGGTGGAGCCAAAAATGCCCCCGCTCCGGGACCCTTTGGTTTTACATGGGCTTATATAGGGAAAATCTTTAAAAATCTTCTTCTCTGAAACCTAAAGGCCCAGGTCTTTGATATTTGGTATGAAGCTTCATCTAGTGGACCCCTACCAAGATTGTTCAAATTATAGTGCTGGGGCCAAAAATGCCCCCGCTCCGGGGTCCTTTGGCTTTGCATGGGCTTATATAGGGAAGAGCTTTAAAAATCTTCTTCTCTGAAACCGTAAGGCCCAAGTCTTTGTTATTTGGTATGAAGCTTCATCTAGGGGACCCCTACCAAGATTGTTCAAATTATAGTGCTGGGGCCAAAAATGCCCCCGCCCCGGGGCCCTTTGGTTTTACATGGGCTTATATATGGAAAATCTTTAAAAATCTTCTTCTCTGGTGTGTAGCTTCATCTAGTGGACCTTTGCCAAGATTGTTCAAATTATAGGCTTTGTTGATATTTGGTATGAAGCTTCACCTTTTTAGACCTCCCTCAACATTATGCACATTGTAGCCCTGGGGTCAATAATGGCCCTCCCCGAGGCCCACTTGTTACTCTATCATAACTTCATTTAGTGGACCCCTACCAAGATTGTTCAAATTAAAGTGCTGGGGCCTAAAATGCCCCCGCCCCGGAGCCCTTTGGTTTTACATATTCTTATATAGGGAAAATTAAAAAAAATCTTCTTCTCTGAAACCACAAGGCCCAGGACTTTGATATTTGGTATGAAGCTTCATCTAGTGGACCCCTACAAAGATTGTTCAAATTATAGTGCTGGGACAAAATATGCCCCCGCCACGGGGCCCTTTGGTTTTACATAGGCTTATATAAGGGAAAATCTTTAAAAATCTTCTTCTCTGAAACCACAAGGCCCAGGTCTTTGATATTAAGTATGAAGCTTCATCTAGTGGACCCCTACCAAGATTGTTCAAATCATAGTGCTGGGGCCAAAAATGCCCCCGCCCCGGGGCCCTTTGGTTTTACATAGGCTTATATAGGGAAAATCTTAAAAAAAAATTTTCTCTGAAACCACAAGGCCCAGGACTTTGATATTTGGTATGAAGCTTCATCTAGTGGACCCCTACCAAGATTGTTCAAATTTAAGTGCTGGGACAAAAAATGCCCCCGCCACGGGGCCCTTTGGTTTTACATTGGCTTATATAGGGAAAATCTTTAAAAATCTTCTTCTCTGAAACCACAAGGCCCAGGTCTTTGATATTTGGTATGAAACTTCATCTAGTGGACCCCTACCAAGATTGTTCAAATTGTAGTGCTGGGGCCTAAAATGCTCCCGCCCCAGAGCCCTTTGGTTTTACATAGGCTTATATAGGGAAAATCTTTAAAAATCTTCTTCTCTGAAACCACAAGGCCCAGGACTTTGATATTTGGTATGAAGCTTCATCTGGTGGATCCCTACCAAGATTGTTCAAATTATAGTGTTGCGACAAAAAATGCCCCCGCCACAGGGCCCTTTGGTTTTACATAGGCTTATATAAGGGAAAATCTTTAAAAATCTTCTTCTCTGAAACCACAAGGCCCAGGTCTTTGATATTTGTGTGAAGCTTCATCTAGTGGACCCCTACCAAGATTGTTCAAATTATAGTGCTAGGGCCAAAAATGCCCCCGCCCCGGGGCCCTTTGGTTTTACATAGGCTTATTTAGGGAAAATCTTTAAAAATCTTCTTCTCTGAAACCACAAGGCCCAGGACTTTGATATTTGGTATGAAGCCTTATCTAGTGGACTCCTACCAAGATTGTTCAAATTATAGTGCTGGGACAAAAAATGCCCCCGCCACGGGGCCTTTTGGTTTTACATTGGCTTATATAGGGAAAATCTTTAAAAATCTTCTTCTCTGAAACCACAAGGCCCAGGTCTTTGATAATTGGTATGAAGCTTCATCTAGTGGACCCCTACCAAGATTGTTCAAATTATAGTGCTGGGGCCAAAAATGCCCCCGCCCCGGGGCCCTTTGGTTTTACATAGGCTTATATAGGGAAAATCTTTAAAAATCTTCTCTGAAACCACAAGGCCCAGGACTTTGATATTTGGTATGAAGCTTCATCTAGTGGACCCCTACCAAGATTGTTCAAATTATAGTGCTGGGGCAAAAAATGCCCCCGTCCCGGGGCCCTTTGGTTTTACATAGGCTTATATAGGCAAAATCTTTAAAAATCTTCTTCTCTGAAACCGCTAGGCCCAGGTCTTTGATATTTGATGTGTAGCTTCATCTAGTGGACCTTTGCCAAGATTGTTCAAATTATAGCCTTTGTTGATGTTTGGTATGAAGCTTCACCTTTAAGACCTCCCTCAACATTATGCACATTAAAGCCCTGGGGCTTAAATGGCCCTCTCTTGGGCCTACTTGTTACACTGTGGATCAGGTGAGCGATCCAGGGCCATCATGGCCCTCTTGTAATAACAATTGTGAGTGACACCAATTAAACAAATGAAGTGTGAAAGTGTGCCTGACCAGTGTCATGTCAGTGTTTGTGTGTATTAGAGAACCCAAACATGTACCAAACTTATCTTGTTTGTATCAGTGATCAGCTTGTTTGTAAAACTTAAACTTCTTGTCACCTATCAGTATGGTAGATATAACATATGTCTTCACTTAAAGCATAAAAAACAGGCAGTATAATTTAGCATTGAAGACAAAAGGTAAGAGAAGGATCTTTTAATTTCAAGTTGAGAGATGTGCCCTTTTGGCAAGGTGCTGCATGTGAATGTGCCATTTTTACATGGTTGTTTGTATTAAAAGTGCCCTTGTTACATAATTTTGCGTGCTGACAGTGCCCTTTTTCCTGTCCAGCACCATGTCCTTTTTGGGAGCTGGGAGAAACACTGTTTTCATGGTTCACTGACTTTGAAAACTGTTGTGTCAAACCTAAGGTTCACCCTCCTATTTATGGCCCCCGCCCAATGGGGCTTGAAGAAATAAATGGGCTGCATGATGCTTCCATGCGGAGCTGAATCCGACCACACTCAAGTACTGGTAGACCACTTAGAGGATCTACGCCTGCCCAGGCAAAGCGGTGCAAGTCGGACTGTCCAATGGCGTCCATGCTTATAAACCTACGGGCCTCCGTGGCATTGTGGTTAAGAGGGCTGACTCTTGATCATTAGGTCTCTCACCGCTGTGGTGCGAGCCTTGCTCGGGTCACATGTGAGACGCCAAGTTCTGCAACGGAACGCCCACCTCTGATTAACGATCGTCTCGATATGAGTGAAATAATCTTGAAAGGGTCGTAAAACCAAAACCAAAAAAAAAATGCTTATAAACCCAATTGGTTTCATTGGGCGACAGGACTTGAGATGTCATTTTATCTCAATGTCGGGTAAAAGTCCCACAAATTTGGAAGCAATGTCTCCAAAATGGCCTTTGTAGTGTTGACAGGACGTTAAACATCAAATAAAAAAAACAAAGTCACTAGATCCTATTTATGTTCATTTCTCAGGAACTGAAAGTTTCATTAATGATACTTGGTGCAAACTTGCATCTTGGGATGGCAGCGATAATTGAAGCATCCATATTTGACCATGACCCACTTTTAATGGTTCACTGACTTTGTAAAATATTGCGTTAAACCCAGCGACAACCCTACCATTCAAGTTAATTTCTCAAGAACAATAAGATCTTTGTTAATGAACTTTGTAACAAGCTTGCATCAAGTGATGACAATTATAATGCAATAATTATCCATGTTTGACATTGATATACATGTATCACAAAATACTTACCTTATTTATGCAAACGGTTACAGCAAATCAGACAACAAGTCTGTGTAAACCCCTTTTTATACCAAGCCAAATGGGGTTTACAAGGGGTACTGCAAACCACAATGTATGCCAAAATATTATTTTAAAACATTTGCAAAAACTTCAGCCGACAACATAAGCAGATTACATTTTCAGATGTAGTTTTTGTCAGTGTCTTAAGGGTTAACTCATTGTCCCCGCCCATCAGGGCTTGAAGAAATAGATGGGCTGCATGATGCTTCCACACAGAGCTGAAACCGACTGCATATGAGTACTGGTAAACCGCTTAGAGAGGATCTACATGTATATAGGGGAGATCTGTTTTGATCCTTCTTATTTCTCTGCTACAAATTTTGAAAACATAAATCCAACAGCAGCCCTTTAACAATCTATTCTTTTTTTAAACAACAACAAATATTCAAAAATTCAACCTTTATATATATGAGGAGACACCACATGCAAAGTAATCCCTCACGTGAAACACCAGTAAGCCATGCATCTCCGTCGGAATATCTCTGTCGGCAGATCTTCTTCAAAGAACTATCGCTGTTCGCGACACTCCCGCCAGGAAACAGAATTAAGTTTACTGGTCAGAATATCTGTAATACTCTCTGTCCATTGTTATTCTAGTCTCTACCAAATTTCCATTCACATAACGACATATATTATAAGCCGTCAACACAAACGTGTGAATAACAGTTGTTGAATTGGAAATAGCTACAGTTCAGTCGTCACTAAAAACAACATCACCATCATCCATATCGTCATCATCACTGCTTATAACTATCACACTTTCATTATCATGAACACTAATGTTATTTTCAGCTTCATTGACGACACTTATTTCATCTTTAGCACAATTCCCAACATAGCAGTCATTAGAAGCACCATTAATACTATGAGTTTTATCATCATCATCAAATTCAGCTGCACCACTGCACTTGTCACTACAATTTTGACTATTGTCTACGTCATTACAATCTTGAATATCGCCATCACCAAACATACCTTCATCAGCAACACTTTCCATCAATTCAACATCCACATCGCCATCAAGTGATATATCCAGTTCATTAGTATCAACAGTATCAGTCAAACCTTGATCAAACACATCAGTATCAAAGTCATTTACTTTTTAACAATAATCATACACATTTACCTCCCTTTCGTCTAACAAGTCAAGTATGGAATCGTCCTCACTTACATCCTCGAAGTTTCCATGTTGTAAAGGACGATCTCCACGGCTCGCAGTTATCGCCGCTTCCCTGGCACCAGGCTGACTGTACTTATGTTTCCAAACGAGATGTCTGGACAAGTATTCACGTCTTATGAATGTTCCTTTGCACTCGTCTACTGGACAATTCCAATGTTCACTTTGACTGTGGCGGTCCTTGATATGATGCTTAAGATTACGTTTATGTTTATATGATTTCCCGCACGTATCACAAGAATATCTCATCCTGAAGCAATATAGCTGTATTGTTATAGTATTTATTTAACGTTTGTAACTCTGAGAATGAAATAACTGACCAATATATATGATATATATATACTTTAAAAGAATGACTTCCACGTGCATCATGTCCCTGTGAATCGACTCTGTTAGCATTTATTTACCTTTTTCTTGCTCCGATGACCTTACCTATGCACACTGTATACGCTCCGCTGAAGAAACCACAGCAACGAAAGCATGGAATTTTAACAGTGCGATAATTTCACGTGGAAGATATAAAGGATATTAGGAGTGCAGACTGCCTTATTCGTTGCATCGTATTTTCTATGGTGCTCCGTTTTGGTCGCTGTTTGACTTGAATATTTTCTGACGGAGTCACATTTGTTTGGTCGCTTACACTAGTTTCAGACACTTCCAAAGGATACAAAAGATTTAACGGACGTCTTAGTATACGACCTGACGTCAGCTGCACCTTAGCTGACCGTGCTTGTCCGTCATGACCAGAACTGAGGCTTACCACTTTGGCCAATTTCCAGCATCCTCTAGGCATGCTATCCTTAACAAGAACAACATCTCCTTCATTTGGCGAAACTGCTGATTGAATCCTACCACATTTTATGTTTGATTGCATTCTTACACGAAGACTAAGAAGACATTCGCCATGCCAAATTTTCCAGAACGTATTTAAGAGTTTTTCACCCTTTTTCCACATTTCTAGTAATCGTGTAGCCGTGCTTTCATACGGGTCATAATCCTCATCTTTATTTTCTGTCTCTATTTCCGGTAAACCAATCTTGGGGTTTAATGATAAAAAATGTCCGGGTGTTAGAGTAACACTTGAATTAAGATCCTCACCGACATATACAAGCGGACGAGAGTTGAGAATTGCCTCTACTTCTTTAAGTAAGGTCTGCATTTGTATGAGTGTTAATAACTTTCTTCCTAATGTTTTCCGTAATGCCCTTCTAGCTAATCCTACGAGCCTCTCGTAAATTCCACCCATCCAGGTTGCCAATTCTACTATAAAATTCCACTTGATACCAACATCGGAAGCATAATTTTGAACTTCTTCGCATCTTACCACCTTTCTCCATATAGAATATAGTGTTTGATTTGCTGAATTAAATTGCAAAGCATTATCACTTATGATTTCATTGGGTAGACCCCTTTGAGAAATGTACCGTCGAATACAGAGAAGAAACTCCTCAGTTGTCATGTTTTGCACAAGTTCTAAATGAACAGCACGTGTCACGAGACATGTAAATAAACAAGCCCACACTTTCCGTGCTCCGTCAGCAGCCTTAATGAACAAGGGGCCTAAATAATCTAGCCCGGTCCTGGAGAATGGAGAAGACTCCGTGACACGAGATGTTGGTAATGGGGGCATGGGGGACATTGTGTAAGGCCCGCCTTCATATCGCCAACAGATGACACACTTTCCGATTACTTTCCGAACAGTTGCGCGTCCATGAGGAATCCAAAATCGGTATCGAATTTGACTAAGAGTTTGAGATACACCAGAATGACAACTTTGTTTGTGTGTTCTGTCTATCATTAGGTGCGTTAAGTGTTCCTTACCTGGTAGTTGAACTGGACGTCGCGCACCTTCACTTAGTTCACAATTATCTAATCTACATGTACCTTTACATCTAAGTAGACCTTGATCATCAACATACAACCCTAACTGCTTCTGAAGGTTGTCCTGTGTGTTTGTTGATAATACTTGAAACGTTTCAGGGTAGTTTTTCCTTTGAATTAAACGTATCCACATTCTTTCGGAATTTTGTAACTCTTCACTTGTCAGACACCCACTTTTTGCGGGAATTTTCTTAAGTTTCCTGACAAACCGGAAAACGTAAGCAGTAACTCTGAATAACTTTGTCACTGAAGAATATTTCATATGATCTATTTCGAATGGAACACTTATACAGGTAACAACTTCGCATGCACTTCCTGCTGATACAAAGGAACTTGTTTCCCTCGTTTGTTTGCTTTTTTTCAACTCAGATTCATAGTCAGATTTTGTTTGTTTGTTTGACCTCAATTCTGATTCAGGCCACTCCGCTCTTTGTTTCACAAGCCACGGTGGACCATGCCACCAGAGTTCATCGTTGCGAAGATTTCGTAAAGAGGTTCCACATGTGGCAATGTCTGCCAGATTTTCCCTTGTAGAAACAAAGTGGTATGCATTTATTGTATGACTTTATTTCACATACCCTGTTTCTTACAAACACTGTCAAATTTTTGTCTGTTGAGATCCATTTTAAAACGCACGGAGAATCCGTCCACATGCACATATTTTGTATAGGCAATTTTAATTGCTCTCTCACAAATTCTAAGCACCTGACGCCAATAAGTACTGCCATTAACTCTGCTCTAGGAACGGTCATTCCTTTTACAGGCGTATGTCTTGTTTTGGTAAACAGTAGATCCACCTTTGACTCACATTCATTAGACTGATGTAGGTACACTAGCGCAGCATATGCACGAGTTGAAGCATCACAGAAACACAAAAGCATGTATTTTATGTCACTAACACTTTTCATCTTAACGCATCTAGGCACCTTATATTCTGAGATGCTCTCTATTTCCGTTTGAATTTTTAGCCACAGAACTGAATCTTCATGAAATATTTTATCATCCCAGTTGAGACCTTTATTCCACAAGGTCTGCAACAGTAACTTACCTCGAAGTATCACCGGTGAAAACAACCCTTGAGGATCAAACACAGACGCAACTGTTTTTAGCACACTGCGTTTTGTCGGAGTTTGTGTCTCTGCTTGAGCATTAACTGGTTTCAAAGAGAGACTATTGTTTACGACGTTCCATATGTGTCCCAATACTTTCGCAGTTTCATTATCTGATTTATCTGCTGATGGTATAAACGTTCTCACTTCATCACTGCTTGATGTCCTCTCGCGAAGATTCATTGAAGCATCAGAGAAAATTGCTTTGGCCCCGTTGTAAAAGGTCAGTGCTTCTCCCACTGTGTCAGTACCTGAAACTACATTGTCGACATAAATGCCATCCTTTAGCTTATCAGCAAATCCTAAATTGTGTGAACTTAGGTGATTTTCAAGCGTAGCTCCTAGAAGAAAAGGACTTGAAACAACTCCGAACGGTACACGACAGAAGCGATACTCCTGTATATGTTCTTGATCCACGTTCGGAGTCGCTACATCTTTCAGCCACAGAAATCTTGTAACATCACGTTGGTTTGGCTGTAAGCCAATCTGTAAGAAAGCTTTCTCTATATCTGCTACAATTGCTATCCTGTTCAGTCTGAATCTCATTAGAATACCACATAGGTTTCGTAGTAGTACAGGTCCCCTGTATAGACAATCGTTCAAGCTTTTATTCGCAGTTTTCGTTTTTGCAGAGGCATCATACACGATGCGAAGCTTTGTTGTAGGTTTGGATAGATTGACTACAGGATGATGCGGAAGATAGTGTTTTAATGTTCTATCATCTGTAGCTCCTAATTTCTCTTTTATCCCCATTTTCAGCTGGCTTTCCAAGACAAAGTGGTACATCTGTAACAGTTCCGGTTTATTCTTTAGCTTTAATACCACAGATCTTAATCGACCAACTGCTAGTTCACGATTAATAGGTAGTTCTGGGTTCTTCTCTTTCCAAGGCCAAGTCACTTGGTATCTTCCATCCTCATACTTTAAAGTGTCGTTGAATTGCTGCAAAGCCCGGTCATCATCGGAGGATGTAGGGCTGTCTGTGATTCCTATTCCTTCCACATTCCAAAAATCCTCTAGATCTGGCTTTGTAGGAAGAACACTATCAACACTAGCGAATAATGCTGTCTTAGAGACTGTATTACCGGCCCCGATAGCTCAGTTGGTAGAGTGTCCGCTCCGGGGAACGGGAGGTCTCGGGTTCGATCCCGGGCCGCTTAGTAACATACCAAAGTCATTAAAAATGGTACTAGCTGCTCCTCGTTTGGCACTCAGATTTACGGGGTAGAGCTAGGACTGGTCGATCCAGTGTCAGGATAATGTGACTGGGTGTGGTATCATGTAATGTGTCTGGGACATGATACTTCAGTGAGGCAGCACTATAAACGTGAGCATTGAGCTCCCTGTCGCAACCAGACACCGCCGTGATATGACTGAAAAATTGTTGAAAGCGGCGTTAAACCCGAATTCACACACACACAGAGACTGTATTACCGTATGTCAGAATAAGTAGGCTAGACTCAAAAGTGTCAGGAGTACCCTCATTTATACGACCTGTGAGGATCCAACCAAGTTTCGATCCAAGGAGGTACAAACCAGGTTGAACTTCAATCCTTTGTGCCATAACCAAATATAGGTAGAAATCGTTCCCTATCAATAATTCAATAGTAGAGGATTCATTTTCTGATGGGATAGTATCTGCTAACTCAACACTCTTGACAAGATGTTCAAGGTGTTCCAAAGATACTTTTATCGATTTCCTTTGTATTGTGCCACTGATAGTAGGCACAATGTTTGCACTGAGATTCAAATACTTATTATTATTAAGCTTGAGACTTATCTCCGTAGATGCTGTCTTTATCACTTTTGGGGATTCAGTACCAAAGGTTGCAAGTTTGATTTCTTGCTCACCAGTTTTCTTTAGTTTTAATTTCTCCGCCAGGTTTTCAGTGATGTACGTTCGTTGAAAGCCTGAATCTAGCAAAAGCCGTACAGTCGCACTTTTATTATTTTCTGGGTTTCTTACCTCTGTCTTAGCCGTCTGCATTAGAACAAACTCCCCTGAGGAAATAAGAGCATTTTCACCCCGACTGTTGCCTTGCTCCGTCAAGACGTTTACCTCTAATGATGGAACGGCGCTGTTTGATTGTTTGAATTTCTTTGGACATAAGCTCCTATGATGAGCATTAGCTTCTCCACAATGAGCACACACTTTGTTTCTCTTACAGTCCTTAGCAAGGTGTCCTGCTTTCAGGCACTTAAAACAGCTATCTTTCAGTTGCTGTTTTCATTCCTTCACAGTTCTATAGGTCGGGCATTCATCGCTCCAATGTTTTTTTCTCACAATATCGACACTTATCGAAATAATTTTTTACTGGAATCTGCAGACATGTTAAGTTTTAAAAATAAAAATGAGGGAGACAGCGCGTTCGAGGAGGATTTGCGAGTGCCAAAGGCGAGATGTAATGGTGGCAAGCTCTCAGGATAGGCTAGAAAATGGTGCATTGTGAGAGCTTTATGAACATTTTTTGGTAATTCTATACACTCCTGTTCATGGATGAATAACTAATAAATATATTTAAAATCATTTCCTTGGGAAGATGCCCACAAACTAACACCTAGCCATACCAGTGTCCCCATCCCCCACCACTGTCCCAGGTGTATAATGCTTCAGCACAAGAGCATATCTTATCATTTATGCCCAGATAGGTCACTAAAAAGTAGCCTAATTGATTCTATATTCCAAGGGCCATCCAATAAGCAAAGTTTCAGAAGTGTAGATCCAATAGTTTAGAAGATATGGCAAAATAATACTCTTTGACCTTGGGGTCATGTTGAGGTCAAGGTCACACTAAAAGTAGCCCAATGTGTTCTTTATTCCAAGGGCCATCCAATATTAAAGCAAAGTTTCAGAAATGTAATTCCAATAGTTTAGGAGATATGGCAAAGTCTTACTTTTTTACCTTTAACCTTGGGGTCATCTTGTGGTCAAGGTCATGCCAAAAGTAGCCAAATTCAGTCTATATTCCAACTGCCATCCAATTTATTCTATATTCCAAGGGCCACTCAATAAGCAAAGTTTCAGAAGTGTAACTCCAATAGTTTAGGAGATCTGTCAAATTTATCATTATCTGCTTTGCATTTGACACAAGTGCCTCTGCTGAAGAAACCTGAAGCGATTCAGATTTTCCTTTGTTGGAAAATCGAGTTTTCTGTCACCACGATTTCTTTCATGGTTATATATCGGTTTGCTCTTTGGACCAAGTGTTTTTGTATTTGACTCCGTCGGGTTTGACTTCATTTCACTCTTTTCTCGTGCAAAAGTATAATCACGTAACTTTTCTATGAGTTTTGTTGTGCTCCATTTATTGTTTGCTCCGTTCATTATCTCAAGCTGAAAGAGCACTTCCTGTGGCAATTTTGCCTTCACCATTGAGACAAACACATCTTGATTGATGTTTTGTTTCAAAACTTCGAGACTGCGCAGATGTCTTTGTACTTTGTCCAACAAGAGTCTTAAACTCTGTGTGGTATTACTGGCAGATTGTAAATTAATCATCTCATTGTAATGCAGGTCAATAACCTCCTGATTATTGCCAAATCTTTCTTTTAATACACTTATAGCAATATCATAATCTCATTCGACAAAGCTAAACCAGACACAGCACATGCAGCTTCTCCAGACAATTTACTTCGCAGGTAACTAAATTTTTCTATATTTGACAAATCGGTGTTTTTATGAACAGTGCACTCGAAAGAGTCCCAGAATTCATTCCATCTGAGCCTATCACCACTGTACGAAACAATATCTAATTTAGGTAATTTCACAGAGCTAGCCTTTTCCTTTTCCTTTTTCCTTTCTTGTTCTTGCATTTTATTATACCCCCCGGCATACGAAGTATGTCAGGGGGTATATAGTTTTCGTCTTTCCGTCCGTTCGTCCGTTCGTTGGTTCGTTCGTATGTTCGTTTGTTCGTTCGTTCGTTCGTTCGGCAACCTTTACGTCAAAGTTTTGCGTTAAACCTTTTTGATTGCTCATATCTCTGTAACCACAGGTTGAATTCTCTTCATATTTGGTACAGGATACCTCTATAGCATTACCGTTCATATGGAATATCTAAGCCCCTGAATCAAGCCCCTTGGTGGGTTGTCTGTCTGTCCGTCTGTCTGTTCATCTACTTTTACGTCCAAGTTTTGTGTTAAACCTTTTTCATTGCTGATATCTCTGTAACCACATGTTAGATTCTCTTCATGTTTGGTAAAGGATATCTCTATAGCATTAACTTTCATATGGAATATCTAAGCCCCTGGGTCAAGCCCCTGGGTGGGCTGTCTGTCTGTCTGTTCATCTAATTTTACGTCAAAGTTTTGTGTTAAACCTTTTTCATTGCTGACATCTCTGTGTCCACATGTTAGATTCTCTTCATGCTTGGTAAAGGATATCTCTATAGCATTACCTTTCATATGGAATATCTAAGTCTCTGGGTCAAGCCCCTGGGTGGGCTGTCTGTCTGTCTGTTCATCTACTTTTACGTCAAAGTTTTGTGTTAAACCTTTTTCATGGTTGATATCTCTGTAACCACATGTTGGATTCTCTTCATGTTTGATAAATGATTTCCTGATGCCTGTCCCTTCCCCCACCCATGGTGACCTTGACCTCAAGGGCACAGACTTAGAAATTTTACATTTGGTTAAAGTTTTATGCCGAACTTTATAGATGCCTGTATGTTCTATTTGATGCCCTCACTCCCTTAGTCCATTTAGAAATTTTATGTTTGGTTTAGCTTTTACAAGCACATTTATAGATTCTTATAGCTTCTTGACTTCATTCATATTACATACAAGCTCGAAAGATATATCAGAGGGTGATGCTGGCCGGGGGTATACGTGACCCACTGGTCACTTTCTCTAGTTTTGTTGTTGCTCTATAAATTCCTGCTGTTGTTTCACTTTGCATATCAGAAAGCTTGTCAGTTTCTGATTTTTCTTCAATTTTTAACAACACTATTTGCAGCATCTTGTGATTCAATTAGTTTTACCTTTAGGTGTTTCAGATCTTTGCGACATTCCATAGCATCCGCACAGATTTGACTGTCTTGAGATAGAACAGAATCAAGAAAATCAGATTCAGTTTCATCAAGAACACTAGATAACTTTTCCATATGAATTTCTACCTTTTCACTATAACATTCAATTTTTTCTATACACTTGTCAATCATGGCAATATCAACGTAGATCTCTGTAAGATCGGTCCGTAAAATGCCGTAGCCTCTTTCAATTTCCTTTTCAAGGTAATTTCTATACCTTGTCCTTATACCTTTCAGATAGGTAACATTCGTTGAATTCGTAGCCATCTTTCAAGTGGCTTAAGAAACACAATAATTTGCACTTACTTTTAACTTGTTCTATTCCCGGGTTCCGGCACCAAATATAGCGGAGATCTGGTTTGATCCTTCTTATTTCTCTGCTACAAATTTTGAAAACATAAATACAACAGCAACCCTTTAACAATCTATTCTTTTTTTAAACAACAACAAATATTCAAAAATTCAACCTTTATATATATGAGGAGACACCACGTGCAAAGTAATCCCTCACGTGAAACACCAGTAAGCCATGCATCTCCGTCGGAATATCTCCGTCGGCCCGCCCGTGAATATCCGTCGGCAGATCTTCTTCAAAGAACTTTCGCTGTTTGCGACAATGTAAGCCTGCCCAGGCAAAGCTGCGGAGTCGCCACGTCCATGCTTATAAACCCTATTGGTTTCATTGGGCGACAGGGCTTGGAATTTCATTTCATCTCAAAGTCGGGTAAAAGTCCCACAAAATTGGAAGCAGCGTCTCAAAAATGACCTTTACTGTGTGTACGGGGACTATTCAAACAAACAAACAATAAGAATTAACAGTTCAACTTACCGATAACACACTCCATCTTTCTGTTTCAGAAGTGAAAGAGCCATTGTTTAAATCTGCTGTACCAGCTTTCACAAGACATTTTGTTGTTGAACCTGTGATATATAAAAACACAGATAAGCTTGTATCAACTTTTACCCAGGTAAGTCATCTTTGACAGCTTTTAGGAGATTGGCTTTGTTTGTTTGATTTGAAATTTAACGTCCCCGTCTTTTCACATCTTTTAGGACATGATGTACATGTAAGTGACTTTCTTCTGATACCGAGGCCCCGTTTTGGGATTTACATCTATCTATTGTAGATGGATTTGTTTCGTGCAAAATTTATGATAAACGCGATGACTTTGATTTTGAGATTGTAAATTTTCCTTTTTTGGATGGTGATGTTCCTCGTGCGCCATCCTATGGCGTTTATATTTCGCAATTAATTGGATTTGCTAGAGTGTGTAGTCATGTAACTGACTTCAACACTCGTAATAAATTATTAACGGCTAAACTCCTTAATCAGGGTTATCGGTACCATAAACTACGCAAAGCCTTTTCAAAATTTTATAGACGCCATTCTGATTTAATTTCAAAATTCAATATTGGACTTAAATCTCTTCTGCAACAAGGTCTATCGGAACCCGAATTTTATGGTGACTTAGTATATAAATTCAGAAATATATATAACCGCAATGACTTCAGCACCCAATTTCGTAAAATCATTCTTCGATATAAAAAGATTGGGTACAACATGGATATTATACGACAGACTGCATGCATGGTAGTTAACCCAATCACGGTTGGCAACTTTGCTTCCCTCTTTAATTGCACGCCGGTGGGTCAGGCCTCAGATTCTATGATGGCGCCAACGTAAAGGCTTATTGAAAATTAAAGAGATAATGTTGGTTGGTGCCTGATGCTCTGTCTCTGGTCGGGCTCATCGGAGTCTAACTGTTGGTTTTCTTTTGCTCCAGCATTTCAGTGGTTTCTTGCTGTCGAGTCCTCACCGTTGTCTCACCTCTGTGGTTCTTTGATTTCTGTGTTCACGGAGATGTTGCACTGATGAGTTAGGAGGCCTTCATGCGGACTGAACAAATTATTTGTCTAAATCGCGACGGAAGTAAGGGCGAGGATTGTGGCCACGTAAAATCGATTTAAAGGTGCATTATTGAGCTGTCGGAAAAAAAGTGCTTAATTTTTTTTTTACATATATCGGGTATTTTTTGTTTAAATAATACAAATGAATGAGTTTTATGTAATATTGCGAACAATTATGATCACAGGTTAAGTTTTATGAGACGGTTTTCCTAACTATGCTACGAACACAGTTAGTCTATTTTTAATTTCGCGACAAAACTACAACGCGCGTGAATAATGACGTCATGCGGTAAATACCTAGAAAGGTATGCAGGGATCATCTCAACATCGTTACACACAATTGTTGTGACAGAAATCGTAGATCGTAGTATAGTGAAATTCTTTTAAACTTTTTATGCGAATTCCAATGTGTAAAATGGAATGAAATTCCGTCTTTCTCTCTCTCTCTCTTTCTCTCTCTCTCTCTCTCAGCATGCCATGGCGTACACGTTCCCCAGTGCTCTCTCTCTCTCTCTCTCTCTCTCTCTCTCTCTCTCTCTCTCTCTGAAAGTGCTATGGCCAACATGTTGCTAAGTTTTTCTCTCTCATTATGGGCTAAATGTTGAAACAGTGGGTCAACATCGGGCAGACAGCGATACGACGTCGCCATGTCGTATCGCTCTCGGTCAGACGCACCGTTCATGCGATTTACTCTCTCTCTCTCTCTCTCTCTCTCTCTCTCTCTGTGGCCTTCATATTGCTCATTCGTCTCTCTCTCTCTCTCTCTCTCTCTGGCCTTCATGTTGCGCATTAGTCTCTCTCTCTCTCTCTCTCTCTCTCTCTCTCTCTCTCTCTCTCTCTCTCTCTCTCTCTCTCTCTCTCCGTGGCCTACATGTTGCTCATTGCTTTCTTATCGTGGCCTACATATTGTCCATTCTCTCTCTCTCTCTCTCTCTCTCTCTCTCTCTGAAAGTGTTTTTGTTTGATTTGAGGTTTAACGTCCCCGTCAACACTGTAAAGGTCATAAGATCATTTTGGAGACGTTGTTTTCAATTTTGTTGGACTTTTACCCGACATTTGGATGAAATGACATCTCAAGCCCTGTCGCCCAATGAAACCAATAGGGTTTATTAGCGTGTACGGTCCGCCTCGCACCGCGGTTCCTGGACAGGCTTAGATCGTCTAAGCGGTTTACCAGTACTAGTGTGTGGGCCGGATTCAGCTCTGCGTGGAAGCATTTTGCAGCCCATATATTTCTTCAAGCCCCTATGGGCTCTGAAAGTGCCATGTCCAACATGTTGCTCAGTGTTTTTTTCTCTCTCTCTCTCTCTCTCTCTCTCTCTCTCTCTCTCTCTCTCTCTCTCTCTCTCTCATTATGGGCTAGCGCACCACATTGGGCCAACATCAGGCCGACAGCAATACGACGTCGCCATGTCGTATCGCTGTCGGTCCGACGTAGGCGTAGTTCAGTAGTTCAGATGACACACACACACACACACACACACACACACACACACACACACACACACACACACACACACACCATTACCTACATGCTGCTCATTAGTCTCTCTCTCTCTCTCTCTCTCTCTCTCTCTCTCTCTCTCTCTCTCTCTCTCTCTCTCTGGCAGCGTTGTCAAACTTAGTTGCAGAGATGAATGCCTTGACCTGCTCCATCCTTCGAATGAGGATGTAAGGTGAAAATCTTGATCCTGCCCAAACAGCACCAAAAAGAATGTTTTTCTTCTACACTGTTTTTGTAGAAGTAAAAGCCATACAGGGCTAATGTTATTTGTTAACGGTATAAGACGGAAAATAAATATTCTATGTATATATCGTCGGGCCGACGCTTGACCGACATTCTACGCTGACTGGGTGTCTTCCATTAAAGTTAAAGACCCCTACCTCAGTTTAGTTTTGTATTGGACTAACGGCCCAGTCAACACTATTTTATGTCATTTTTGAGCCGGTCAGTTTACCTGTCCACACTTTTCCTGGGCAGGCTTATACGTAAAGCCACGGTCACAAATCACTATTCGATCCCCGCCCGACTACTCGGGGACTGCGATGGGGTGAGATTGGGCTGGAGTCCGGTCGGCGTCCCGCCGGATGTTGGGGCGTCGGTGGTGGTCGGGAGGGGCCCGGTTAAATTTTAACTCGTAGTTAAAATTCTCCACGAAAACTCACCGACTTCTAGGTCGGTGGCACATCGATAAAAGTCGAGCAGAGCTCGTACCGACGTCGATGTCGATGGCATCGGCTGGCATCCGGTAGTCGTAAAGCGGACCCCGACCAATCAGATAATCGGGCAGTGGCCCGACAGATGATCAAGCGGAATCCGCTGGACGAATCCCGGTTTCGACTGGCGCCGCTCGATCGCTGATTGACGCTTGACTATATAAGGGCCCGATCTCCGATGGGTGCCAGTTTCTAGCAGACCAGTAGGGAGCATTGTACATAAACGTTTGATAACTGCCCATGCAAAGGACGGTACACGATCCATTGCTTCATCCACCATCAGCGGTAGAAGTTCTTCTCCCGCACACAAGGTTGCAAAGACCACATTGGCACGGTGCCGAGCCCTAAGCAGCCACTCCTGTAACCTCCGGATCCTTTCCTGGGGTGACGGTAGGTGCAGTGGTGGGATAAGAGGCATCTTGTTCCGCTTTTCTTCGAAAGTTTTCCTCGACGTCAAGAAAAAGGATGTTCACCCACCAACAGAGCTGACCCATTTGTTGTATAGGCAGGAGAGGATGCAGTTTATATACCCCTGAACAACTGGACAATTCCCGGCTGGGGTAAACCCGTCCTTTGTCCGGCGGCCGGGAACTGGGCGGACATCTGCGGAACATCGACTGATGCTCGGGGACTAGTAACAATCGCCGGGTATACGGTCGGTAACCTGCAGTGCACCGGCCTATTTCCGCCCGGCGTATACGCCGATGCTTCCCCGCAAAACTTAGGCTGACACCGCCCGATTCCCGGCGGATGTCTCTCTAGGCCCCACACGGCATACTTTTTGCCAAAACCGAGCCAGACACCCATTTCTCGGCTTGGACTGCTCGGCCGACCACAACGTATAGTATAGCTCGGCCGGGGTACGCCGAATTTGTGACCGAGGCATCAGCAGTTAACCAGTACAGTGCACACTCTTTCGCCACTGACAACTGCCCTTCTTGAATCAGCGGATGCCCAGTGGTAGAGAATGGCCGTGGAAAATATTTCATGATCTATCTCCACGAAAGAATGTTGCCGACCCGGCAGGTACCGAACACGCGCCTTTCTGATCACCAGTCAGACGTTCATCCGACCGAGGTACTGAGGCCGATGATTATCATACGAGATATTTTGGCCAGCAATAATCAAGTGTATATAAATGTAAAGTGCAGATAACTCCATGTCAACAGACATACAACGTCTAAACAACGTCCAAGTCAACAGACATACAACGTCTAAACAACGATGCATTGACGCTGACGCAGCAAAGTCGATGCAACAACGAAATTGACATAGCGTGTAGCATCGGCTCCGGAACTTGTTACTCAAAAGTACCAGATTAATGTGGAAAATGATCATACCGACGGTAACGGGCCTCCGTGGCCTAGTGGTTAAGAGTGCTGACTCTTGATCATTAGGTCTCTCACCGCTGTGGTTCGAGTCTCGCTCGGGTCATATGTGAGACGCCAAGTTCTGCAACGGAAGGTAAGGTGGTTTTTCTCCGGGTACTCTGGTTTTCGCCCATCTCTGATTAACGATCGCTCGATACGGGTGAAATAATCTTGAAAGCGCCGTAAAACCAAAAAAAAAAAAAAATAAAATAAAAAAATACGGACGGCAGGTAATGACCTAATTTGGCGTTATTACGTAAAGCTAGAACCTAAAACCACTTCCCATCACGTGAACAAGTCCGTGAAATTAAGACCCCACTAAACCCCATTTTATATAAAGAAAACTGGGGTTTATGGGGAATAACATTAATTTCCTTAGTTCTGCTCCAAGACATAGGCTGTGGGTACTCGTTAGAACCGCCTCAATGAGGCGGTTCTAACGAGCATCCAAAACCTATGTTTGGAGTATAAATAGGAAAAATATCACAAATCTTCATCAGAAAAAGATGCCTTTTTTAAGGTTTGAGAAATTTACTATATCCCACGGATGTGTTATCCTAATGCCATATTAAATGAACTTATTTTCTCTGAAATTCTTGTGCCGACATTTTGGAAAGCTTTGAAAAGGTTTGAGGGTCACTGACGAGGCCTTATTGGCCGAAACTAGCTATTCTGGCCCAGAAAAACATGTACACTCCATATGTTCCAGTTTTGTGGTGCATTCCTTGCTTCCAAAGGATATACACTTTCGGATGAGTCTTTAAACCTAGGTCCCGTCTCCGTATGGCCTTAGCTGTTGGTGGGACGTAAAACTCAAACACTCACTCACTCACTCACTCACTCGCTCACTCCAAAGGATAGCCATTTCTAGAACATATTTAACGTCACTATAGCTGGTGTCTGGGAATGTGTGGAGGTCGTAAAATGTCTCCCTGCCCAACATCATAGTGTAGTTTATATTTTCTTGCCCTTCCAGTGGTGAATTTTGAAATTTTTGAGGGTCACTGATGAGGCCTAATTGGGCAAAACTAGCTAGTCTGGTCCAGAAAACATGTACACTCCATATTTATCCCCACGTTTTTTCGAAGAAAAGTGGAGATATTGTTATCGCCTCCGTCTGTCCGTTCGTCCGTCCGTCCGTCTGTCCGGCTATCTCCTCCTACACCGTTCATTGGAATTCAACCAAATTTGGTGTGTGAGTTACATACATGAATGGCTTCTGCAAGAGCACATTAATTTTTGGACCAGCCTCCAAGGGTCCCGTGAAGCGGTCAAAACGTGGGGATTTGCGATGGCGCGCCATCGACTGCGCGATCTAGTTTACAGTTTTGTGGTGTATTCCTTGTTTCCAAAGGACAACCCTTTCTAGAACATATTTTAGAAGTAAGAAGATGAGAGAAAGTACAAAAAGGGGACAGGGAATTATTGAAAGGTTGTGTGAGTGCTTTTCAGTTTAGACAACATGTACGATAGAAGTTGGTCTTCTGTCTTTCTCGACTGGTAGGCGAGTATCTCTAGCAATGTTAATAATAAGACGATTCATTACGATAACAGGTCCGTGCAATGAACGCCCCTTTAAACCCAACTTTATAGAGAGAGAACTGGGGGTTACAATATTTTGTAACTGGGTATACAATTTGCTGCGTCAGCGTCAATGCATCGCAGTGATGTTGCATTGACGTTGACACGACGTTGTTTAGACGTTGTATGTCTGTTGACATGGAGTTATCTGCACTTTATGTTTACATACACTCGATTATTGCTCGCCAAAATATCTCGTATGATAATCGTCGGCCTCAGTACCTCAGTCGGATGCGCGTCTGACTGGGTATACAATATTTTTCTCATTCCTGCTCCATGACATACGCCGTGGGTACTCGATAGAACCACATCACTGCGGCAGTTCCAACGAGCACCAACAGCCATGTTTGAAGCATAAATGAGAAAACTATCACAATTTTTCACCAGAAAAGTAAATATTGTTAAGATATGAAAGAATGCACAAAGTCATACGGGTGTAACATCGTATTGGCTAATAGACGATGATAATCAATTTGAAAAAAAATAATAATAATAATAATAAAATTCTTTCATGGGAGAGCAGAAAACAAACTGTAGTAACAATATACATGTATTTTCTACAAGATGTGCCTTTTATAGCTAATGGTACAAGTCTACTGCACTATATGTGTGGCAGATAGTCGACGGAAAACAGAACCCTGACACCAAACATAAACATTAAGTCGGAATAGGCCTCATGAATCATCAGTGTTTGGGTAAAAGTAGTTATATGTAGAACATAGAAGTGTAGGCAATGATCAGGAATCGACACAATTTACCCACAGCTCCCACCAGAGTTACCAAAGGGGAAAGAAACACAAACATGAAACAACAGACCCTAATGGAAACATCAATAGCGGAAAGCCAAAAGGACAGTTACTTTTCCACAAAATGGCCAATTCGATATCCAAAACAAAATAAAATAAGCGATACAAACACTCAAAGACAAACCATAACAAAAATAAACAACGACAGAAGAACCGCCTTGGAGCGGTCAGTGAAACGAATTCCACTGGGCTGGGCGAGAGAGGGGCTTTAATCTTAAAGAATTTATCTAACCTGTTGTTTATGAGTGAAATGTATCTCTCGCTAAGCACTTTATTCATAGAAACAAATTTGTTTTCGTATATACAATATTTTGCTAAAACAGAGAGAGAGAGAGAGAGAGAGAGAGAGAGAGAGAGAGAGAGAGAGGGGGGGGGAGAGAGAGAGAGAGAGATGTAATTGACCACTTCTGCTTTACCACCGTGTGAAAATAGTATTTTACGATCCTCTAGCGATATTTCTGGATTTACATTTGTGGTCAACCATGATTAAAGTTCAGTCTAAAACGTTCTTACTTTTGGGCATCTAAGAAATAAATAATGGATTTTTTCTGGTTGTTCATTACAGTAACTACAACCCTGATTTTATTAATTTTAAATAGAAATGAATGTGTTACTAAATTTTTATTATTGATTTTGTATTGAAAGTCGCGTAGTTTTGTCTCGTGAAATGTCTTTAATGCTCTTTTTCCACTCTATCTCCTATCTCCGTTTGCCATTTTGTTTGTGCAATGTATTCGTTTACTCTAACCAAAATATCATAAATAGTCTACTCCCTTTCTTTGAACTAATCAAGTCTTGAAAGTATATGTTACAAACTACATTTTGTTTAAATTTAACAGCAAATACACGATTCATGTGAATTTGATCTTTTCATACTTGAGAAATACTATTTACTACATGGTGGTAGTCTAAAAATGTGGCCCTTATATCATATTTCGCCTTTAACTGTTCAAAACTATAAAATACCACTTCCTCACTAGTAAGATCGTAAATTGCTCTTATGCCCATATCGCACCTATTTCTTAAAAACAATTTCCCATTACCAATGTGGTCTTTATGTCATAATGGGCATATAAGAATTTGCTTTAGGTTTTCTACGGGGACAGGTTTACAAAATTCCGACAAGCAGAAAATCCTTCCAAAAATGGATTTTTGTAGGTTGAAACTAAATTTCGCCGCATAAGATTTGGTTTGGACATACCTTATGATCACAAAATACTCAACAGCCTGGGAGCGCAGATCTTGTGACACTCATGTGATTCAGCTTGTTTATGACCTTACCAGATCATGATTAAATGGTCAACAAATAGATCTTATCTTGGGTTTAGCATGACCTTTGGCTAGGTGAATCACATGAAGCTTCTTCGCAAGCTACTGGTACATGGATTAACTATCCAGTGAATTAAGTCTTTTCTGATTGAGAGAAGTCAGACAGTTGCACTTGAATGTGAGTACTCAGATGAGGTTCCAGTTACTTCAGGTGTACCACAAGGATCAGTTCTAGGCACAATATTATTGTTATTATACCTTAACGACCTACCCGACAATGTGTGGTCCCGGGTTCGCCTATTTGCTGGTGACACTGGGGTGTACCTGACCATAATTCTCCCTGATTATTCGGTCACCCTCCAGAGGGGCTTAGACCGCCCCATCATAGAATCTCACTGGGCCATGGAATCAAAACATAGAAAGGCGGCATAATGCTGCGTTTTACCAGATCTGCACTTCTTGTTTAAAATGCTAGTATTTAAGTGTTAAACTAACAGTTTTAGATTACAACTAGGATGAAAATTATTTTAGCTGCCCTTTATATTACAGCGAAAGTAACCTTTTGTGAACGGAAAAGAAATTTATGAAAGTACTTTTATCTCAGGACATCTTAAGTTTCCTCAATACATTTGCACAAGAAAAATATAGATGAAAGATTTGCAAGTTGATTTTCCCCAAAATATAATCCTGATTTCCGTTTAAAAATCCATGTCCCACAAGAAAAAGGTTTGGAGGTATAAACGGTTATTACAGCAAGTACTTTCTTGCATTAGCAACATCCCTGTGCCTTTGAAAATAAATGAAATTCTGTATTTTTCACTTTTACCAGGAAAAAAGGAAACCGCTTTATAGACTTTTTAAAAGTTACTAAAACAGCTGCAGATCAATAGTTCACATCAAATACTAACGAGTCGGTCAAAGTTTTCTATCAAAAAAGGCTACCTGAATTGAAAACCAGATTTTTTTGACATGTTTATTCTCGATGGGCGCCATCATCTCCTTTTCTTGCGGTAAATCTGAAATGCTGAGATTTCATCAATTATGCCTTCCACATTTTATTTTCTCCATCATCAATGAAAATACCTTGAAAAGTCAGCTATGTAGCCTTCTTCCTGCGTATACCATAATGAAATCGCCTATCTTGGAAGCCTGTCATCACTGGCCGCCTCCGCCCATAGGGGCTTGAAGAAATATATGGGCTGCACGATGCTTCCACGCAGAGCTGAATCCGGCCCGCACACTAGTACTGGTAAACCGCTTAGAGGATCTAAGCCTGTCCAGGAACCGCGGTGCGAGGCGGACCGTCCATGCTAATAAACCCTATTTGTTTCATTGGGCGACAGGGCTTGAGATGTCATTTCATCTCAATGTCGGGTAAAAGTCCCACAAAACTGGAAGCAGCGTCTCCAAAATGACCTTTACAGTGTTGACGGGGACGTTAAACCTCAAATCAAACAAAAAAACTGTCATCACTGATAAATTAGTGTAGCTGTCAAATTGAAGAGATTTCCATCTTGCCAAATGCAAAAACGTATTCATACGCCTTGGAACTAATTTCCCACCAAAAAAACAATAGTACACCATTGCTTTAAATTTAAAACATAATATTCATATTTGAAACTATCTTGCGCCTACTTTCACATACTTTCTAACATAATTTGTTCGTTAATTCATGAATAGTATGCCTTCATTTCTGAACTAGTTTCTACGTGTAACATTGTCCTGTTTGTGTTGTTCACCCCTGTTCACAAGTAAACAAGTTGAAAAGGGTAGATCTCTTTTTTAACTTCTTTCAGCAAAACATATTAAAAGTATTGGGCTTCTATGAAATTTTACCAACCCGCACATTGGTAAGTAGGTGACACAACAGATCATTAATTGGATTAGATAAATATGTCCAAACATCAATTATTTGTTTATGGTGACTCATGTGAACAGAAAACAGCGTGTTTTTGTTAATGGTGAATCTTCAGTATGGGCGCCAGTTTTGTTTGGAGTCCCACAAGGGACTGTTCTTGGTCCTCTATTGTTCTCCCTGTACATCAATGATATTTCCTCTGACATTGACTCAGAAATAAGACTTTTCGCAGATGACTGTGTTTGTTACCGGGAAATTAGAGATACAGATGACTCATTGAAACTTCAGGCTGACATAGATGGATTAGGATGTTGGGCCCGAAAATGGGGCATGAGATTTCAGCCAGTTAAATGCAATATTATGCAGATAACAAGGAAGAGATCTAATAAAGTTGAGGCTTCTTACACTTTAGAGGGAACGGTCCTCGAAAATGTGAATTCCATTAAATACCTTGGTGTGACAATCACTCACGATTTGAGATATGCAATATGTGTACAAAGGCGAATAGAACTCTTGGATACCTGAGGCGAAATCTTCATCAGTGTCCCCAGGATGTGAAAGAGACAGGGGACTTGTTCGCCCAATCTTGGAATATGGTAGTTGCATCTGGGACCCAAGCGGAGTGGTCCTAAATGAAGAAATTGAAAAAGTTCAGAATAGAGCGGCCAGATTTGTAACTGGAAATTACTGCTTTGAAACTGGGAGCATGACTGGAATTCTAGGAAAATTAAGATGGGAGTCTCTCAAGAAAAGGAGAAGAGACAGTAGGCTCATACTCTTATACAAAGGTCTAAAGGGTGCTGCCAGCATTCCAACAGATGACCTTGTTCCCCCGGCTAGGCACTGTAGACAGCACCATTCAATGACGTTTCAGACCCTTACTGCAAGAACGGATATTTATAAAGAATCGTTCTTCCCCCGAACCATTAGAGATTGGAATGCCCTTCCGGATTCTATTATTTCGACGGCGGAAGGTGCTGATGATTGTGTAGCTAAGTTTACATCTTTGGTTAGAGCTAGGGACTAACTTCCCATATCACAGGTCCTGGTGTATGAATGTCATTTGACGTGTCACCAGTAACAATTCTGATTCTGATTCATATGTAACAAATCAATGGGTAAAAATCACTGCTATAACATAGCAGTTATAGGAAATGATCAGAAGCCTTTTGCACAAAAATCCTGGTGCTGAACAGGCTGCTTTCATTCTTTCAGTTCAAATATGGGGATAAACTGTTTTTATCTTATTTTTTTTTTTTTTTTTTTTTTTTTTGGTTTTGGATTTTATTCCAGTATCAAATCATCCACCCAGTAAACACAATCAATAATACAGTGAAACTTTGGTGCAGTGATTCATAAATTGTTATAAATTGCATGAATGAAATATATAAAATGAAATACTAAAAGCACCAAAGAAGGTCAATCATTTTACAAGCTAAATGCAAGAGATTGCAACACCTCAACCCAATCAGTGATCTTACTGCCAACTTGGTAGAACTGGTCATTTTTGGCTACCATACACTGAATTTAAAAATAGTACAAGGTGAAATAATTACATTTTTGGGGGGTGGGGGAGGAATCATTAATTTTCAGTACTATTTAGGTATTTTACTTGAAATTCCACTCTTGCAGTGCCTAAAGGCAACCTTTAGCCACAATTCTATGATAGTATTTTACACATTTTTGTTCTGTGGATTAAGATATCATTTTTGCAAAACCATGGAAAAATGCAATAAATTACTAACATGGTGACTTTCCAATAAAAATATTTTGCTTTCATATTCTTACATTTACATGGACTACCATCTGATGAAAAATCTGTTTGGGTAACTATTTGCAAATATGATTTTTTCAGTACCTCAAATGTAGTGAAATAACTGTATTGAGGAACCTTAAATCACCTTCTTTAAAGTAGCTTTTTGTTGTCTGTGGCGTTACTAAACCGTACAAATGTGAAATGGTTAGAATATTCAAGATAAAAATTGCAACATGTGTGCACGTGGCCGATTTCGAAAAAAAAACAAAAAAAACAAAAAAAACAGAAGACCATCATGAAAACATGCTTATGCAATTTTGACCCTCTTAAACTCCACTTTAATCCAGTAGAATGGGGTTTGTATGGGTGTACATTATTTTTCGCATTTCTGCCCAAAACATAGACTTTGGTACTCGTCAGAAACCGCCTGGTCGAGACGGTTCCAACGAGTACCCAAAATCTATGTTTTGAGCTGAATTATGAAAAATAGCAGAATCTTTTATCTGAACATTTTCATTTTTTGGGTGGAAATATGTTCAATTTACCTGAAAAGGCATGTTTTCGTAATGCAAAAAAAAAATAAAATAATAAAAAAAAAAAAAAAAAAAAAAAATAATAATAATGGCCTCACTCATAATCTTAAATAACTGGAGTATAGTATGCATATTACAGGACCTTCGTTTGAATAAACTCTCGTCAAAGGAATAAACACTTCTCAAAGCATAAACTAACGTCTATTCTAGTTGTAAGTTTCACAAGAACGAAGTAGAATCTATTTCAGCTCACTGAAAAACAAACTTTATTTCGTAAACAAAAACAACAAAAAGAAAAGAAAAAAAAAAAAAAAAAACTTCCCATCACGAAAGGAAAGTTCCTTCCGTTGAATAGACCAATAGGGGACAGACTTTCTTCCAAAGTATTTTCAGTAATGAAACAAAGCGAAAGCAACAACAAAGAATTCTCAAAAGGAAATATGGCCCTAGTGTAGATTTCACATCTCCATCTGTTTCATGCAAAAATAGATTGATTTACGATCAGCACTAGCATTATAATCGATCCCTATGTGATGAAACCAAACATGATAATAACCACGGCCTTTCCTTCCAAACGATGTCAAAATGGTGTCAGTAGTTTCCAAATTTGCAATTTTGTGACGCAAGTAACCGTACAGTTAATTCAGCATTTTTTTTCCAAGTTGCCGTACTTAAAAAAATCCAAGTTGCCGTACTTGAAAAATCCAATATATATATTTCATCAGCCTAAATACTTTTGTAAGCCTTCATGAATGACGGTTAAACAAATAAAGCTCTTATATCTATCTCAAGACAGGGACATGGATCATTCACACAGAGCTCTTCGTCAATAACAAAACGATCCGGGATTACGAAATTTCCTTAATAAAGCAGACCTTGATTCGAGAAATTCAAGGAATACTAGGTTTTACCAACCTCCCTTTTTTCATTTCCAATATACATATGATCAGTAAGATAGACGATGTGAGCGGAAGATTGCGATTGAACTGGACTAGTTTGTTTGTAGGGGTCCCAGGGGGTGGCAGCATATTCTAGTTTAGGTCTAACTAGTGACTTGTATGCTGTTGCCTTGATGTCTTTTGGGCATGCAGAGAGATTCCTGCGTAGGATAGGAAAGCAGCTGTCTGGCTGTCTGTCGTAGATAGCATGTCATAGTCTAGCTACAAGACCTTGATGTCATATTTACCAATTACCAACCTTCATGTGTGTTTTTATCAAATATGAAACCTTGTTAGACTTTAATCTTGTCTCAGACACCAAGGTCTAGTACAATGCGAATTTTACCTCGCAAGATCCTTGGTAAATGATTGATTACAGCTACAGTCATGAAATGTTTATTGCCTTTCTGTACCCCTTACCGAACACCAACTGATAAGGCAAACTGGCATTTTAGTCAGAGTATATCTTCCCAAGATCAAATAAGGGGTAGAAGAATATTACTTATTAACTTTAAAATATGATATCCGACTAGAAGCTAGTCTAAGCATGTCAGTGTGACTATTTCACACCAGTGTACTGTCTATAGCCAGGTTTTTTGCTTTACTTCTGGCAATGGATGTTGTATGATGACTCCATTATCTTGCTTTTGTTGCCGATTCTGATGTACTCAGACTAAGTCTTGTCTGGGTGAAAACGCATCTATCAGTCTCTCTCCCATGCTTGTAAATAATTAAAGTCCTCTTGAGCGACAGCAACTCGGTACAACAGGCAGTGATCAGCGAACAGGGGAGACGCGTGGTGGCAAGTCGTTGATTTATATGAGGAAGAGGAGAGTGCCGAGCACTGTACTCTGTGGAACACCAGAAGTAACGGGCGCAGACGAAGAAATCCTCAATTACGACTTTCTGGTATCCATCAGCAATGAAATTGTGCGGAACCTCGTGAAAGGCCTTACTGAAATCTAGTAGGATGACATTTATGCGCTGTGAGTTGTTCATTCCGCCGGCTTGCTATCAGCTGGTACTCACATGACCCCCCCCCCCCCCAGCAGGGAGAACGACCCAATGTACAACGAAAGAGCCGATTACTGTGCAGAGTCTCATCCTGCAAACCTGGAGTTTATGTAATAAACTGAGAGTGACAGCTCAGTGGTTAAGCCCAGAGTGGTTAGTGCACTTGACTCAGATGCCAGAGGCCCTCGGTTCGACCCGGCGGTGATTATTTCGGTGTCTGAACACCATTTACAGCGATGAATGTCAAAATGCGCACCGCCCTTTGGATCGGAACGTTTAACTGGAGGCACCGGCCCCCGCCCATAGGGGCTTGAAGAAATATATGGGCTGCATGATGCTTCCACGCAGAGCTGAATCCGGCCCGCACACTAGTACTGGTAAACCGCTTAGAGGATCTGAGCCTGTCCAGGAACCGCGGTGCGAGGCGGACCGCCTATGCTAATAAACCCTATGGGTTTCATTGGGCGACAGGGCTTGAGATGTCATCTCATCTCAATGTCGGGTAAAAGTCCCACAAAATTGGAAGCAACGTCTCCAAAATGACCTTTAAAGTGCTGACGGGGACGTTAAACCTCAAATCAAACAAACAAACTGGAGGCGCCCTGTTCAGGGAGAGTCATCCCCTATGCAGGTTAACTGTTTGTTTGTTTTGGGGTTTACGGCCAAGTCAACACTGTTAAGGCCGTTTTTGAGCCTGTCAGTTTACTTTTCCTGGGCAGGCTTATACGTAAGAGGTAACCAGGAGAGTGCACATTCTTTCGCCAGAAACTGACAACTGCCCTTCTTGAGCCAGCGGAATGGAGAGAATGACCGTAGGAAAGATTTCTTGATCAATCCCCGCGAAAGAATATTGCCGACCCCGGCAGGTATCGAACCTGCTTCCCCATGATCAGCAGTCAGACGCGCATCCGACTGAGCTACCGAGGCCAGCGCAAGATTGATGTGTGCTGTAAATCTGCAAGTAATGGTAAAATGTGGCCGATCCCAGTATCAGTGAGTAGGTCCTGGTGCACGTTTGTTTGTTTGGTTTGAGGTTTAACGTCCCCTTCAACACTGTAAAGGTCATTTTGGAGACGTTGATAACAATTTTGTGGGATTTTTACCAGACATTGAGATGAAATGACTTCTCAAGCCCTGTCGCCCAGTGAAACAAATGGACGGACTCGCAACGCTTTGCTTGCCCAGGCTTAGATCTTCTAAACTGTTTACCAGTACTCGTTTGCGGGTCAGTGGAAGCATTATGCAGCCCATATATTTCTTCAAGCCCCGATGGGCGGTGCGAATATGGATAGTGTTTCTCTTTTGTTTCGGTATTAAAAAGTTCTTGCTCGGCTCCCATGGCGGGGCTTGAAGAAATAGGTGGGCTGCATGATGGTGCCAGGCAGAGCTTAAACCGACCGCTTAGGAGTATTGGTAAACCGCCTAAAGGATTCAAGCCTGCCCAGGCAAAGCGGTGCGAGTCGGGCCGCCCATTCATATAAACCCTATTGGTTTCATTGGGCGACAGGGATTTTTTTTTTTTTTTTGGTTTTAAGGCCCTTTCAAGATTATTTCACTCATATCGAGCCGATCGTTAATCAGAGGTGGGCGAAAACCGGAGTACCCGGAGAAAAACCATCTGACCTTCCGTTGCAGAACTTGGCGTCTCACATATGACCCGAGCGAGGCTCGAACCACAGCGGTGAGAGACCTAATGATCAAGAGTCAGCGCTCTTAACCACTAGGCCACGGAGGCCCGTAAGCGACAAGGAATGAGATCTCATTTCATCTCAATGTCGGGTATATAAAAGTCCCACAAAATTGTAAGCTAGGTCTCCAAAATTACTTATACAGTGTTGATGGGGACGTTAAACAGTGTTAATTGGGACGTTAACCCTCAAATCAAACAAATCAAAAGGTTATTGCTAGTATCGTCTAATTCTAACAAATACCCACATCATACATGTACTCTCACATGTATGCGGTTTTTGTGTATCTTTGAAACGACCCCATGTCAATTCTCATCGATTCAGAAATTCATCCTTAGATATTGACGGTAAAATTATCTTCTTGCCTGTAAATTGATGCGTTAGCATTTGATAACAGATTAACATGCATGATAGTATTGTGTCAGTGCAGTTGAAAGTCGAATACTTGTAATTTGGACTAAAAATTCTACTTTCCTCAGATGAACCGGAGGTCGCCATCTTATTGTTCGCCGCTGTGATGTTGCCCGGCTTTTTGTCACGTGACAGGAATATTTTTAGATTGAAATTCCCAAAAACAACAAATAAACAAAAATGAAAACGACGATTTTCACAAAGTTCTGAAGTGGTATTTGGTTTCAGAAGATTACAAATGACATAGCTACATGAATAGAAGAAATAAAACCGAAAAACACGCTTTTCATTTTTGAAGCCCGATAGCTCAATAATGCACCTTTAAGCCCCCCAGTGGAAATCTTCCACTGACCGTTCCAAGGCGGCTCTTCTGTGGCGATTTATTTATGTTGTTGTTTGTTACTTACTGTGTTTATCACTTGTGTCTTTTAATTTTGTATGGCCATATGGCCATTTTGTGGGAAAGTAACTGTCCATATGGCCTTCCTTTGTTTAGGTTTCCATTATGGTCTGGTCGCTTAATGTTTGTATTTCTTTCCCTTTGGTGTCTTTTATGGATGGAGTAAGTTAATTGTATCAATTCCTGATCTTTGTTTTACTTCTACTTTTTATAACTGTAACAGGTTATAAAGAAAATAATTTGAATAGGTGATGCACCTGACTGTTCACTTAGCATAAAAAATAGCCAGTATAATTAAGCACTGAGTGAGTGAGTGTTTGAGTTTTACGTCCCACCAAGCTAAGGTCATACAAGAGAAAATGAGAAATATTTTATTCTGTAGGTTGATTACCTTATATAAATATTAAATTTTAACATTTATAACTCACTTAGTTTGAATATGCTACTTTTATGTCAATTTTATTAAGATTTCTGAAGTGTTTTAAGGCAATAATTTCAATTTGCCAGTATTTGCCACTTGATGAGTATTTTCCAGTCCGGTAAATGCCACTGGTAAATACCAGGGGTGGAATTTGTCGCCCAACATTGTTTAGGAGGTTGAGTAGACTCGGATAAAGCAAATTTTACCAGTAATTATGCCCCCAACTTTGAAAAAGTTGGAGGGGCATATTGCTTCTGGTTCGTTCGTCCGTTCGTCCGTCCGTTACGCTTTTGATGCATAGCATAACTAAAGAACCGTGTATGCTAGGGTTTTGAAATTTCATATATGGATTCCTCATGGAAAATTAGCTGACGCGTATTTTTTTTTCTCGTCCGGATTATGCCCCCTTCAAGAGTTATTGCCCTTTGAAATTTTTTTAATAAAATCTTGTCAGCAAGATATCTCAAAAACTATTGGAGCTAGAGCCTTGAAAGTTGGTGATTATATTGGTGGTGATGAGTAGATGAACTGATTAACTTTTGACAAAATTCCGAAAAATACTTTGTGAGTTATGGCCCTTTGTCATTTTGGTAATTTGTGCCCATTGTAATGTATGCTAAAAGTGATGCATACCATAACTTTAGAACCATGTATTCTAGGGTTTTGAAATTTCATATATGGATTCCTTATGGAAAATTAGCTGACGCGTATTTTTTTTCTTGTCCGGATTATGCCCCTTTTAAGAGTTATTGCCCTTTGAAATTTTTTTAATAAAATTTTGTCAGCAAGATATCTCAAAAAGTATTGGAGCTAGAGCCTTGAAAGTTGGTGAATATATTGGTGGTGATGAGTAGATGAACTGATTAACTTTTGACGAAATTCCGAAAAATACTTTGTGAGTTATGGCCCTTTGTCATTTTGGTAATTTGTGCCCATTGTAATGTATGCTAAAAGTGATGCATAGCATATCTTTAGAACCGTGTATGCTATAGGGTTTTGAAATTTCATATATGGATTCCTCATGGAAAATTAGCTGACGCGTATTTTTTTCTCGTCAGGATTATGCCCCTTTTAAGAGTTATTGCCCTTTGAAATTTTTTTAATAAAATCTTGTCAGCAAGATATCTCAAAATCTATTGGAGCTAGAGCCTTGAAAGTTGGTGAATAGATTGGTGGTGATGAGTAGATGAACTGATTAACTTTTGACAAAATTCGAAAAATACTTTGTGAGTTATGGCCCTTTGTCATTTTGGTAATTTGTGAAAAACTTTGTCATCGTTCTAGCGCCTACATTTCTTCACCAATTTCAATATAACTTCACACAAATGTTCCTTATAAAAAAATCTCGAGCGAGTTCGACTTTCAAGGACATGACCTCAAGGTCAAGGTCACTGTGGCTATTTTTAGAAAAACTTTGTCATCGCTCTAGCGCCTACATTTCTTCACCAATTTCAATATAACTTCACACAAATGTTCCTTATAAAAAAATCTCGAGCGAGTTCGACTTCAAGGTCATGACCTCAAGGTCAAGGTCACTGTGGCTATTTTTAGAAAAACTTTGTCATCGCTCTAGTGCCTACATTTCTTCACCAATTTCAATATAACTTCACACAAATGTTTCTTATGACAATATCTCAGCGAGTTCGACTTTCAAGGTCATGACCTCAAGGTCAAGGTCACTGTGGCTATTTTAAGAAAAACTTTGTCATCACTCGAGTGCCTACATTTCTTCAATGATTTCAATATAACTTCACACAAATGTGCCTTATGACAATATCTTGAGCGAGGTCGACTTTCAAGGTCATGACCTCAAGGTCAAGGTCACTGTGGCTATTTTTAGAAAAACTTTGTCATTGCTCTAGCGCCTACATTTCTTCACTGATTTCAATATAACTTCACACAAATGTTCCTTATGACAATATCTCGAGTGTGTTCGACTTTCAGGGTCATTACCTCAAGGTCAAGGTCACTGTTGCTATTTTTAGAAAAAATTTGTCATCGCTCTAGCGCCTACATTTCTTCACTGATTTTAATATAAATTCACACAAATGTTCCTTATGACAATATCTCTAGCGAGTTCCACTTTCAAGGTCAAGGTCACTGTGGCTATTTTTAGAAAAATTTTGTCAATGCTCTAGCGCTTACATTTCTTCACCGATTTCAATATGACTTCACACAAATGTTCCTTATGACAATATCTCAAGCCATTTCAACTTTCAAGGTCAAGGTCACAATGGCTATTTTTAGAAAAACTTTGTCATCGCTCCAGCGCCTACATTTCTTCACCGATTTTAATATAACTTCACACAAATGATCCTTATGACAATACCTCGAAAGAGTTCTACTTTCAAGGTCAAGGTCACTGTGGCTATTTTTAGAAAAACTTTTTCATTGCTCTAGTGCTTACATTTTTTCACCAATTTCAAAATAGATTCACACAAATGTTCCTTATGACAATATCTGTAGCGAGTTCCACTTTCAAGGTCAAGGTCACTGTGGCTATTTTTAGAAAAAACTTTGTCAATGCTCTAGAGCTTACATTTCTTCACCAATTTCAATATAACTTCACACAAATGTTCCTTAAGACAATATCTCGAGCGATTTCGACTTTCAAGGTCAAGGTCACTGTGGCTATTTTTAGAAAAACTTTGTCATCGCCCTAGCCACTACATTTCTTCGCTGATTTCAATATAACTTCACACAAATGTTCCTTATGACAATACCTCGAGTGAGTTTGACTTTCAAGGTCAAGGTCACTGTGGCTATTTTTAGAAAAACTTTGACATGGCTCTAGCGCTTACATTTCTTCACCGATTTCAGTATAACTTCACACAAATGTTCCTTATGACAATATCTCGAACTATTTCGACTTTCAAGGTCAAGGTCACTGTGGCTATTTTTAGAAAATCTTTGTCATCGCTCTAGTGCCGACATTTATTGATGGCTGTTAATAGAACTTCACACAAATGTTTCTTATGGTAATATCTCGAGTTGCTTTGACTTTCAAGGTCATGACCTCAAGGTCAAGGTCACTATGGCTATTTTTAGAAAAACTTTGTCATTGCTCTACCGCCTACATTTATGATTTTAATCTAACTTCACACAAAAGATGCTTATGATAATATCTTGAGCAAGATCTACTTGGCGGCCATGGCCTCTAGTCAAGGTCCCTATGACTATTTTTAGAGAAATATTGTCATCACTCTAGAACCTACATTTATGGATGGATTTTTAAACAAACTTTACACAAATGTTGCATATGATAATATCTCAAGCAAGTTGGACTTTTGCCATTTCAGTGTTTTCCACACACGAAGTTGTCTTGTGCGAGGGGATTTGTATCGCATGCGATGCCTTGTTTTTTTTTTAATAAAATCTTGTCAGCAAGTCCATATCTTGAGAACTAGTAGAGCTTCATTAATCATTCTTGGTACAAACTTGCATCCAGGCATTGCAACTTCAACGCAAGCATCCATATCTGACCTTGACCTATATTTCATGGTTCACTGACTTCGTGAATTATTGCGACCACCCTGACTTTCACCATTTCTCGAAAACTATTAAAGCTTTTTAAATTATAACTGGTACAAACTTGCATCTAGGAATTGCAACTGCAACGCAAGCATCCATATTTGACTTTTACCCATATTTCATGGTTCACTGACTTTGTGAATTATTGCGACCACCCTGACTTTCTATCTAATGTAAGAGTCCATTTCTCAAGATCTATTAGAGCTTCATTAATTGTATTTGGTACAAGCTTGCATTTAGGAATTGAAACTTCAATGCAAGTATCCATTTCTGACCTTGACCTACATTTTATGGTTCACTGACTTTGTAAAATAGTGTGACAACCCTAACTTTCACCCTGATTTAAGAGTCTGTTTTTAAGAGTTTCATTGATGATACTTGGTACATGCTTGCAACTAGGAGTGAAATTTTTATGCAGGCATCCATGTTTGACCTTGACCTAGATTTCATGGTTTGGTGACTTTGCGCCCCCACAGGCGCGACATAGCCTTCGGGGGAATTCTTGTTGTATGTTTTTGAGTCTTTAACAATATTTGTTGAATATTTTGCAATCTAAGGACAAGCAAAGGTTGGGGGCATTGTGTTTTACAAACACCATTTCTAGTTTTTTGTTTGTTTGATTCGAGGTTCAACATCCCAGTCAACACTGTATGGGTTATTTTTGAGACGCTGCTTCCAATTTTCGGCCCTCTGCACATCAAGGCTTGAAGAAATAGATAGGCTGCATGATGCCTCCACGCAGAGCTGAAACCGACCCCGCACGAATACCAGTAAACCTCTTTGAGGATCTACATGTAAGCCTGACCAGGCAAAGCGGTGCGAGTCCGACCATCCATGCTGATAAACCCTATTGGTTTCATTGGGCAACAGGACTTGAGGTGCCATTTCATCTCAATGTCGGGTAAAAGTCCCACAAAGTTGGAAGCAACGTCTCCAAAATGACCTAAATAGTGTTGACAGGGACATTAAACCTCAAATCAATCAAAATCAATGCTTCCAATTTTGTGGGACTTTTACCCGACATTGAGATAAATGACATCTCGAGCCCTGTCGTAAGATGAAACCAATAGGGTTTATATGCAGGGGCGGTCTTACTTGCACCACTTTCCCTGGGCAGGCTTAGATCTTCTAAACAGTTTACCAATACTCATGTGTGTTGGGTTTCAGCTCTGCATGGAAGCATCAGGCAGCCCAATCTATTTCTCCAAGCCCCGATGGTCTGGGGCCGACCAGTAATATTTTTTTCCAATATCAATATTTAATAATGCCTTTAACCCTTGTCAAGTGCTGTACACGATAACTCTTATCTTTGCAAACAGTGTAGATCTGATCAGATGGCTTCTAGAGAAGCCATCTGATCAGTATCAACACTGTTAGTCATTGTGTGAATGAATATTTTAATGAATACCTTATATCCAGTATCTCCAGTGGTTGATAGTCAGAAATGGGTGCAGTGAAATTAATTTATTCATCAGGACAAGGGTTGATAGTATGCAGACCCAATTTCCAGAAAGGCTTAGTTAACAAGAAAGCAAACAGGAATAGTGAAAAAAACCTGTCTTGCACAAAAAGAGCTGAAAATATATCAGGTGTGTCCATTTTACTGAAAAACTGATATTGTTACTAATATTCATGTACATGTGCATAGTATGCACATGTACATGAACATTTAGAAACATAATCAGTATTTGAGCCATAGTTCTAGAAAATAAGATATAACAAGAATAATTTTGCGACAGTTTTTCTTACATGTATCCATCAAAACACCCAATTTTGTACACACCTTAATCTTCTTCTTTTATACAGCAGGAGTCTGAGTTTCATAATTTCAGGATGTTCAGTTATATTAAGAAATTTATTTAGAAGATGAATGCAGTGAAGGTCCGGATCGGGTTCCATGTTCTGCGGTGTCTGATCTGGGCTTGCAGCCTGCATTTTTTTCCAGTGACTGGTTTGGGTAGAATATAAGAATGTTATATGGGTATGAGGGCTGAATGGAAAAATCCGTCCCGAGGGTCACTGTCCAGCAACACAAGGCTTGCCTCGTGATGAGGACAGTGATGCTGAGGGATGAATTTTTCTGTCCATCCCTCACCCATGTAGGATTCTTTTTCTTGCATATATGCACCTTCCATTTCTGAGCATGAGTTTTAATACTGCAGACACTTGGATTGCTGACGTCCGCCATATTGTGATGACACTGCCGTGATATTTAGTGACATCACATAATGTGCTGTGATGTCAACCTTAACAATGGTGCATACATGTATGTGGTCTTATTCAACCAGTGCATTTATCAAACATGAGTGTATTCAATTTTTACCCAGGGTTAGAACAGAATTTCTATCCCAGGGTAAAACCATGGATTTCCTTATCTGGTGTGCAAGAAATAATAGAATCACTGTATCGAGGCAGTTCAAAGAAGTGCATGTATGTACTCACAAAATGTTTTGAAAATTATTCCTTCATTATCTTTATCATTCCCAATTATGATTACGTACGAATGTGTCCTGATAATGTTTGTTTGTTTGTATTGGAGTTTAACAGCCCATTCAACAATATTTTAGGTCATTTTTGAACCGGTCAGTTAACCTATCAACACTTTTCATGGGCAGGCTTATACGTAAGTGGTTAACCAGTAGAGTGCACATTCTTTCACCAGAAACTGACAACTGCCCTTCTTGAATCAGCGAAAGGGATTGAATGACTGTAGAAACGATTTCATGCTCAATCTCCACGAAAAAATGTTACCGACCCCTGCAGGTATCGAACCCGCGTCGTCCTGATCACCAGTCAGAGGTGTATCCAACTGAGCTACCCAGCCGACACTTACTGATAATGTAGAAGCATTAACTCTTAACCCACTAAACATGAACCCCCTACCTTTGCAAACAGTGTAGATCCTGATCAAATGGCTTACCATATATTTTCTCTGTGTTGTTTTGGAAATTATGTTGTTATTTACTCATTAGCAGAAAAAAATATTCTTTAACTATGCAAGCTATGCAATGTCAGTTACACTGTAAGTGGCCACAGTATCACATGAATCAGAAATGAAAAATGTCAGACAGAAAAAATACATGTACAATTAACAAAATTTATTGTTATTGCAGAAGAGATCATTAATGTCATCTGGATTTTTGCAGATATCATATCTCATTTTTTTCTTCACTTTTTTTTTTGTAACAAAAATCAGGCTTGACAGTGCGTGTGAATTTTGTGCTTTCAGACAATACAATGTTTATATCACACTTGACATAATTCAGGCTTGACATTTCATATGAATTCTCATGAAATGTCAACCGTGAATTTCTAAAAAATGAAAGCTGGTTTGTAGAGCTGGCTAATCGGAGATGAAAAGCTAATCGATTATCAGTCCTGTCATTGCGATCGACAATCGATTAGTAATCGCTAAGGGTTTTGTCATACAGGTAATTTTACCAGTTTGGCTTGCTGTCTGAGAGTGACTCTTACCAAGTTACCATACGTCATACTTTGCCATGTGTATATTTGAACAGACAGACCTGAGCAAACAGTGTAGACCCAGATGAGACGCCGCAGAATGCTGCGTCTCATCAGGGTCTGCACTGTTTGCCATTCATCCAGCTATTTTAGGCATATCTATCAAGTAATCGATATAATCGAGTAATTTTAGGCTATCAAGTAATTGATTAAAAGCAAATCAGAAATGATAATCATTTTTGTGGAATTTATCGATTGATTAATCGATTATACGATTAATCGTGGCAGCCTTACTGGTTTGCTATACAATTTTAAGTTTAGCTTTAAGGGTTAACCCATTGCATGCGGAAAACCCCTAAAGAAGTATTTTGGCAAAAAGTGCAGGCCCAGAATGCGGTGTCTGATCAGGGGTTGGTTACAGTGTATGTTAAAGAATTTTTCATCAGATTTAGAATAAAAATGAAAAAATAGGCCTACCACCCATTATATGGCAAATGGACTTGTCCAACATATAGCAATGGAAGAGTCCACTAGTATACAATGGGTTAACAATTTAATCATTTGATGTCATAGAGAACATGAATAAACATTGTAGACCCTGATGAGTTTGATGCTTCAGTCAATGATCAGGGCCCAGTTTTTCAAAGCATCGTTTGCTTAATTCAAATTATTTACTGTTCTCGCAAGTATAATATCTAATATTTTATGTTTTTTGCTGAAAAAAGTGAGTGGCTTTTTCATAAGCAAAAGCTACTACCATTTTTCAGCAAAAATATTAGTATATGTTTTGCCATTTTAAATTAACAAAGTCTTAACCCTTTACCACTCAGACCCGTGTTTCCCCGTATCTATCCATTACCACACCGACCCGTATATTTACGTGTCTATCCATTACCACTCCGATCCGTATTTGCCCGTATATCGGCCATTTGAACAAATACGTGTTTTCCCGTGTCTCAAAATCAATCGCGTCATTTTTACCTTTTTCCTAAATATAAAAACGCCGGATGTTTATTAATGTTAAGTTTGGTCTTTTGCCAACAATATTTGCGAAAAAAACAAATATGTTTCTATACAAAGTTTTTGTGTAATTTACAACCAAACACACCAGGGGTTTCTTCTACTGAATCACGATGACCTTGCCCGACCGTAATGGAAAATTACTGGGTTGAGTTACTGAATGACGCAATATTTGTGTGTCGGTCGCGCATGATTTGCATGATTTAGGTAGAGACAATTAGCGCTGTATAATCAGTTAGATTCAAGGGATTTATGGTTCAAGATAATTAGTTAATTGGGGATTATGATACCCTAGGAATGTTTATACAGCGGATGCCACCCGGAGCGTGCCGAGCATTGAGCCGCAATAAATTACGTAACAGTACCCAAAAGTGTACCCAGGTGGTCATCGGAAGGGCAATAAAACCCACAGATGGGTAGAAGGCCTTTCATTGGTCAATAGTTTCAGCCCCTTTAATGAATATTAATTTCTAAAAAAAAAAAATATGCGACGTCTGATCAGGGTCTCACCGCCGACACGTTTACAGACAAACAGATGCAATTATTAAGCGGCACCTGATCAGGGTCTTCAGGTTTTTGGACCTTATAATGCTACGGCACCCGGATCAGACCCTCCACAATTATTGCCGCGACGTCTGATTCAGCTCCAACCGCCGACGGTTCATTTTATTTTATTTTCCGCGACCGAATAGGTTTGGAGGATATAGCGACCGTCCAAATGTCCGTCCGTCCGTAGACACAACAGACAGATGCAAACAATGCAGACTCGGATCAGACGCCGTACTATTTTTGAACGGCGTCTGATGAGGGTCAGCATGTTTGTAGAAGGCATCTGAGACGGCGCAGACCCAGACAAGACGCTGCGCAACGGTTATGCGGCGTCTGATCAGGGTCTTATCGGCGACGGTGGTGTTTTTTATCCCTAGTCGAAACAGGTTCGGATCCTGGCGTCCGTTCATTCGCCCGTTCGTAGACACAAAATTATGAGTGACAAGACGCTGCGCAACGGTTATGCGGCGTCTGATCAGGGTCTTATCGGCGACGGTGTTGTTTTTTATCCCTAGTCTGAACAGGTTCGGAGCCTGGCGTCCGTTCAAACGTCCGTCCGTAGACGCAATAGACATATGAAAACAATGCAGATCCGGATCAGATGTACAATTATTAAACGGCGTCTGATGATGGTCTACATGTATGTAGACGGTATCTGAGACGGCGCAGACCCGGACAAGACGTTGCGCAACGACTCGGCGTCTGATCAGGGTCTTATCGCCAACGGTGGTGTTTTTTTTAACCCTAGTCTGAACAGGTTCGGGGGATAAAGCGATCAGCGTGGCGTCATTCACCCAACCGTCTGTATAACAAAAGACAGAACACAAAGGTGCAAACAGTGCAGATTTGAATCAGACGCCATACAATTATTATACGGCGTCTGGGTAGGGTCTACAAGTTTGTAGACGGAATATACGACGGCACAGACCCAGACCAGATGCTGTACAATGATCATGCAGCGTCTGATCATGGTCTGACCGCCGCCGGTGCGTTTTATTTTTATCCCCTGACCAAATAGGTTCGGGGATATAACTATCAGCCTGGCGTCCGTCCGTCCGTCAGCAAACAAAATTATGAGTCTGGCGTCCGTTCACATGTCCGTCCGTTCGTCTGTAGACACAACAGACAGATGCAAGCAATGCAGATAAGAATCAGACCTGTACAATTATTAAACGGCGTCTGATGAGGGTCTACAGGTTTGTAGACGGCATATGGGTCGGCGCAGACCCGGACAAGACGCTACACAACAATAATGCGGCGTCTGATCAGGGACTAATTGCCGACGGTGGTGTTTTTATCCCTAGTCTGAACATGTTCAGGGGATATAGCGATCAGCCTGGCATCATCCACTCAACCGTCTGTATAACAATAGACAGAACACAAAGGTGCAAACAGTGCAGATTTGAATCAGACGCCATACAATGATTATAAGGCGTCAGGATAGGGTCTACAGGTTTGAAGATGGCATATGCGATGACACAGACCATGCGACGTCTGATCATGGTCTGACCGCCGCCGGTGCGTTTTATTTTTTATCCCCTGACCAAATAGGTTCGGGGATATAACAATCAGCCTGGCGTCCGTCCGTCCGCAAACAAAATTGAATCTGGCGTCCGTTCACATGTCCGTCCATCCGTCCGTCCGTAGACACAACAGACAGATGCAAGCAATGCAGATTCGAATCAGACTTTAACAATTATTAAACGGCGTCTGATGAGGGTCTACAGGTTTGTAGACGGCATATGGGTCGGCGCAGACCCGGACAAGACGCTGCACAAAGGTAATGCGGCGTCTGATCAGGGACTCATTGCCGACGGTGGTGTTTTTTATCCCTAGTCTGAACATGTTCGGGGGATATAGCGATCAGCCTGGCATCATCCACCCGTCTGTGTGTATAACTATAGACGGAACAAAAAGGTGCAAACAGCGCAGTTCGGGATCAGAGCCCAGAAAATTATTATAAGGCATCCGATCAGGGTCTACAGGATTGTAGACGGCACAGACCCAGACCAGTAGCTATCAACCTGACGTCAGCCACCCCTTAGTCTGTATGACAATAGACAGAACACAAAGGTGCAAACAGTGCAGATCGGTATCAGAGCCCAGACAAATATTATAAGGAGTCTGATCAGGGTCTACAGGGTTGTAGACAGCACATGCGATGGCACAGACCCAGACCAGACGCTGTACAATGACCATGCGCATCAGATGTCATTGCACCTCAGTGTTGGGTAAAAGTCCCACCAAATTGGAAGCAATATCTCCAAAATGTCCTAAATAGTGTTGATGGGGATGTTATACCTCTAATCAAACAAACAAATCTTATTTATAAAAAAAAAAAAAATACAGAGACGGCTCTTTGGGGTGAGCTGGCTATGGGCTGGTTGATACATTTAATAAAAAAAAAAAAAAAAGGTAAAGTTGGGGATGGGGGTTCAAAAAAGGATAGATAGGCTGTAATAGTTATTTTAATCTTATGCAAAAGTACTGATTTTTTCATAAACAAAACACACCCATGTGTCATAGCACATTCTTTAATTTCTCCAAAATGGCTACTTTTCCATTGAAAACTTTTATATTTTTCTTATTTATACTCAGAACATAGGTCGTGGGTGCCGATTGAGGCAGTTCTAACGAGTACCCACAACCTTGGTCTTGGTGCAGAAATAAGTAAAATAATGTATACCGGGTTCAGATAGATGTTCATTTCACAGACTTATGAACATGATCTTATTTCTGCATAAAAAGTATGTTATGGAAACTTGTTGGAAGACCCTCAGTGACATGCCCTAATGATTACCTAAAAAAACGTTTTTGTGCGGAAATAAGAAAAATAATATGTGGATACCCCCTCTTTTCTGGGGCTATGGTGGTTAAAAATACTTTCTCTGACCAACCCAAAACAGAAATTTTTGCTAACGAAAATATTTTGCTTACTGTGACACTTCATATTTTCAAAACGCAAAGAGAAACTATAATAAATTTAGTACCATTGGAAAGAAAATTTAATTTCCTAGAAACTTTACATTTACATAAATATTGTCAAATGTACAGAAAATACTAAAATAATCATTTTTGTAACATAAGGGTGAAAATCACACAAAAATGCCAATATCTCTGTTCAGATAAGACTGTCAGGCCTATCAGCCAGATATGGACTATTGGTTATTGATTTACCTATATCAGTGTTCTGTTAAGATGCTGTATTGGATAATTTTCTGAGTGGTAAAGGGTTAACAATATGTTAAGGAACAACATCGTTAGTTTTGAAACATTGGCTCCAGGGGATGACATTTTTTTAGCCATCCTTCATATCAGATAAGCAATGTACACAATATCAGAAATATTTTTGAAAGGGCCACAAAACCAAAAAACTGTACATGTACTTCCTGTTAGCTTTTCTACAAGCCCTGTCCCACTGAAAAAGAGGTCTTCTCTTAAAGGAAAGAATTTGCTCCTTAAAGGAAAGAATTTGCTACTCAGGAGCAAATTCTTTCCCTTAAGAGTTGATCCCTATTGACATGCCAGACAAAATATTGACCCCTATTGACATGCCAGACAAATATACTTTTGGAGGAGTTGCCTCCCCTGAAGGTATTCCCATTCCCCTTAAATATAAGCCTGCACAGGAAGTGTGACCAACTTGATATGACCAAGATAGTGTTGGCTTGGATGTTAATCTCTAAAAACACACTAATGTTTGATTTGAAGTTTAACATCCCCCTCAACACTATATAGCCCATTTTGGAGATGTTGCTTCCAATTTTGTGGGCCTATTACCTGAAATTTTAGATGAAATGACATCTCAAGCCCTACCCTCCTATGAAACCAATAGGGTTTATATGCATGGACGGTCTGAGTCTCTGACTGGCACCACTTTGCCTTGGCAGGCTTAGACCCTCTAAGCGGTTCACCAGTACTCATGCGGTCCGTTTCAGCTCTACATGGATGCACCATGCAGCCCAATTTATTTTCCTAAAGCCTCAATGGATTGGGGCCCAAACAGAAGCTCTTTAACCCATTTAGCACCAGAAACCCCAAACCGGGTACTTGGCAAACAGTGCAGGGCCAGATCAGACGCCACAGAACGCGGCGTCTGATCAGGGCCTACACTATTTGCAAAAAGTTCAGCCAGTTTCCAAACCAATTTTGAAGAAAACACAGCCTGACACCCCTAGATTTTGAAATTGACTTCTGCCATATGTAAGGACGAAGATTCCATTTGGTACAAAAAGGGTTAAATATATTTGTCAAGCATCAGTTAAATACGATATTGTTTCTGTCTTAAGTACACAAGTCGGTGTTTGTAAGTTCATTGCTTGGGGCCTGTGGTTGACAGAAAATTGTCTTGTGACTCTTGATCATCACATACTTAACCCTTTTTGTACCAAATGGAATCTCCCTCCTCATATATAGCAGGAGTCCATTTTAAAATTTAGGGGTGTCAGGTTGTGTTGTCTTTAAATAGCTGAACATTTTGCAAATAGTGTAAGCCCTGATCAGACGCCGCATTCGTCTGATCTGGGCCTGCGCTGTTTGCCAACCACCAATTTTGGAGTTTCCAGTACTAAATGGGTTAATGCTTAAAGTGCCAATTAACGTAGCAGATGACATTTTCAAATATCTTTACATTTTTTGCTGAGAAAGCTAGACATTTTATGTGAATTGTCACATAAAATCTAAAGGCTGTTTTTCTCTGAAATAAAATAAATAGAAAGAATAGAATCTCATCTGCTTCACAGTGTTGTTTGGTGCTCTATGGGCTACACCGCAATTATGACTGTATAAGGAAATACATTGCACTTATCACCTGCTGTATGTACAGTACCTTTACCCTTTTTTGTACCAAATGGAATCTTCCTCCTTATATATGGCAGGAGTCCATTGCAAAAATAAGGGGTGTAAGTTTGTGTTTTCTTCAAAATGTATTTGGAAAATGGCTGAACTTTTTGCAAACAGTGTAGACCCTGATCAGACGCCGCATTCTGCGGCATCTGAACTGGGCCTGTACTGTTTGCCAGGGTACCTGTTTAGGGGTTTCCATGGTACCCGTTTTGGGGTTTCCGGTACAAAATGGGTTAATTGCCCTCAAGATTTGCATAATATATAGTAAATAAATGGTCGGTGATTTGTTTGTTTGATTTGAGGTTTAATTGCCCTACATCATAGTGTAGATTATATTTTCTTGTCCTTTGGTTCCAGTGTGGAATTTTGAAAATATCTGAGGGTCACTGATGAGGCCCAATTGGCCGAAACTAGCTAGTCTGGCCCAGAAAACATGTACACTCTATATTTTTCACTTCTGTGATGTATTCCTTGCTTCCAAAGGATAACCCTTTTATAGAACATATTTAAAGTCCCCATCAACACTGTAAAGGTCATTTTGGAGATGTTGCTTCCAATTTTGTGGGACTTTTACCCGACATAAAGATGAAATGACATCTCAAGCCCTGTCGCCCAATGAAACCAATAGGGTTTATTAGCATGGACGGTCCGCCTCATGGCGCGGTTGCTGGACAGGCTTAGATCCTCTAAGCAGTTTACCAGTACTAGTGTGCGGGCCAGATTCAGCTCTGCGTGGAAGCATCATGCAGCCCATATATTTCTTCAAGCCCCTATGGGCGGGGGCTAATATGGTCGGTGAGCCTTAGACAATAATTGTTTAAGGACGAGCTTAAGCGAGCCCATTGACGCTTATGACCCACAAAGACTGTTGGCTTGTCGTTAAACTCGAAAACGTCATCATAATTTTTAGCGAGCCCCTAAAAAATTGATGTGGTAAACTGATTATATTTTGTTATTAAAGACACTATAGATATATAATTATGTATTAAGTTTATACCGCAATCCAGAAATCTCAACGGCCCCCACCCACTGGGGCTTGAAGAAATAGATGGGCTGCATGATGCTTCCACGCAGAGCTGAAACTGACTGCACACGAATACTGGTAAACTGCTTAGAGGATCTAAGCCTGCCCAAGCAAAGCGGTGTGAGTCAGACCATCCATGCTTATAAATAAACCCTGTTTGTTTCATTGGGGGACAGGGTTTCATCTCAATGTCGGGTAAAAGTCCCACAATATTGGAAGCAACATCTCCCAAATGACAGTGTGTGTGTGTGAATTCGGGTTGAACGTCGTTTTCAACAATTTTTCAGTCATATCACGACGGTGTCTGGTTGCGACAGGGAGCTCAATGCTCACTTTTATAGTGCTGCCTCACTGAAGTATCATGTCCCAGACACATTATATGATACCACACCCAGTCACATTATCCTGACACTGGGTGGACCAGTCCTAGCTCTACCCCGTAAATCTGAGTGCCAAGCGAGGAGCAGCTAGTACCATTTTTAACGACTTTGGTATGTCGCGGCCCGGGATCCAACCCGTGACCTCCCGTTCCTCGAAGCGGACACTCTACCAACTGAGCTATCGGGGCCGGTCCCAAAATGACAGTGTTGATGGGGAAGGCAAACCTCAAATTAATTAAACAAACCAAAAATCTCAATCTCAATAATTTAACAAATTTTACCATAGAAGACTACACACATGTACAGTTTGGCATTAAATGACATTCAGTGCCATGGCACACACACACACATGTAGCATAATGTGACATCAAAGAATGTAATGTGTCTTACGTCACACACCACAGAGACTTCAGTAAAAATATGGTGGTTAAAATAAAAGTTTCTCAGCAATGAAAATCTGCAAAAAGGTAGTTTACTTCAGCTTTAGAAATTATTTTCATGGTTTAGATGCAACCGCAATAGCAAACCAGAAAAGCCCAAGAAGGTAAGAATTTAGTTGAAATTTTTGAAAATTTATTCAAATAAATATAGCAAAGTTAACCCACTACATGCGGGGAAACCCTAAAGGGGTACCTTGGCAAACAGTGCAGCCCCAGATCAGACACCGCTTTATGCGGCATCTGATCGGGGCCTGCACTATTTGCTAACAGTATTTTCCGTCAAAACCCTAGAGGATAAAAACAAAAACAATAGTCCTGACACCCCTTATATGACAAATGGAATTATCAATGGGTTAACAGAGCTCTCGGAAACACAGGGTTTTGCGTATTTTACGCCAACTTTCTGCCGTTGTACGCGTAAAATTCACTATCGCCGATTCTTATGTACGCATGTTTTTTATTGCTGCACGCGTCCAAATTACAGAAGCGGTAAAATCATAAGCTAATTTAGGTCGCTTACGCAATACCAGTAAAAGATCAAATGCGGCGCCGCTTTTTGTGTTGAAAGCACACATGCCACAAATTGACAGGTATTTTTGCAAGTGGTCGGTTTGCAGCACGTGTTAAAAATGATTGGTACCTTTTTAATCTCGCGGCGCTAATCCCTGTGTTAATACGGATTTCAATTAATTAGTTGACTGATTGGTGTAAGTATGAATCATCAACGGATTAAAGGCATTTATTCTTGTAACAGTAGGGCACACCGTGTGCTTATAATTGTTTTATTGCCCCCTGTGTTGTACTGCCTGTAGCAGATCAAAGGCGGTCCTTAATAGGGTGATTAGTAGCTCTTGTTGAATCCCCTGACAGAGGTACTTAAGGGGAAAATCAAAAATGTACACTCTATAGTCAACAGTAAACTATTGATTTTCCCCAAGGAGGCCCCTTACCTGTCGAAGACAGGAGATTTCTCTTCTGTCAGCACTGAGGGCTACATAATATTATGTAATGAAATGGTGGTCCTCAATAATCAAGAATAAATGCCTTTAACATTAGTCGGTAAAATACCACATTTAGTTAAACCAGGGTTTCGGCGAAGACGATATAATTGACGAATTACCAATGTCATGTATTTTCGAGACTACACGATCGTACTTTTTATCGCTCGGTCAAAGAGTGTTTCGTGTTATCTTAAACACAACATGATTTTTATGATGTGGCATTATTTGGTTAGAGGTGTGAGAATAAATCGGAGCAACTGCATGTTTTGTTTTTTTTTGGGACGGGAGTGGGTTTTACTGGGGTATACATTAATTTCCTAATATTTCTACAAAACATCAGATTGTGGCTGCTTCTTAGACATGTCAGTGGAATAGTTTTAACTAGTACCCATAATCTACAGGTCAGTTATTCATATGGATGTGTAGCCTGATTTTAAGAAATTTTTGTCTATGTTCCATGCGCAATCAAAATCAGAACTCCAACTTTTTATGTCACACTGGTCAATACATACGCACAGGCTGCGTAGCGGTCGCATAGGCTTCGTATTTTGGACGCATAGGCTTCGATGAAAAATGGCGGATGACAGTTCGTCAATGCAGGTAAGAAACTGTTTTTACGTCAATCTAAATGTTGTATAGCGTTGGCCAATACTAACATCTGCCTTACGGACCACTTTATTAACGTGCGGCTTCGTCTGTTGCAAGAAAAAGTTTGAAAAACAGAATATAGAAAAATAGACCCCAAAAGAAATTTGGCATTCAACACAGATTCACCTGTAGTTTCACTTTTGCCCGGTCGCCCTATGTAACTACACGTTTTTGGCTGGTGTCCTGGCCGATAAATTGTGAATAATGATAATGAAATCGAAAAGCTAACATGCAACTTTCGTCACATCTTTTGCGAAAAAGAAAAATCTTGATATTTCGATACAACGAACGTAGCTTCGTTACCTATTACAACGCAGAGGCTGCGATCTAAATTTGAAAGCCCTGAATTATGTAGAATAATAACGAATGATATTAAATTAATGTCGAGAAATCAGCCAACCAGCGTTAGTTGATGATGCTAAAGACATTCTTTATCATTTATACCAAACGTATTTTCATTCTCAGCTATGCAAATACAACATTATGATTCGAATGCCAAAATCTGTCAAGTTACAATTATTTACACTACCGTTCATAAACTTGGTAAGTCTTCGCCAAATGTGTTAATTATTAAGCCAAATAATATTTGCACTGTATGAATTTCTGTCGTGTTTTTATTACAACGCACGTGGCTTAGGAATTTACGACGGGCAGGTTACAGAGATGGGAAGACGCATTACGAAAACGCCTATTAAAATACCACTAAAAAGATAGAAACATTCAGATAAAACATCCTGATAGTTTTGATATTTCTGCTCGCTCGGGCCAGGCGGTTCTAACGCGTATCCACAATCTGTGTTTCTGAGAATAAATAAGGAAATATAATAAATGCAGAAAATCTGTCAATGTACTACCGTTATAAACTTGGTAAGTCTGTCTTCGTCAAATATGTTAAAGGAGACAGGAAAGCGATAATCTGTTGCAATAAATAGGTAAACATCAATAAACCCTTTCTTCTACTGAATACTGCAGGTTTCTAAGTTATCTGATAAGGATTTTATCACTGTGTAATCTCCAGCCATTTACTCTGCTAAAGAACTGACCTTGAAAATTCCAATTAACCGCAGATAATTATGCCCTGACATCATCCATGAGGAATCTAGAAGCTTGGTGTGTACTGAATAGGCAGATGTAGCCATGTTGAGGTTTAAAACATAAGCTTAAAATGGAGCAAAATAAGCAAGAACTGGCCACTCTTTGAGGGGATTTCACTTTAAATATTCAGCCTTATATGTTTGAGTCCAGGGAAACTTGTGATCAGGAATTTAGTGAGGGAAGCAGCAGCTCTGAAGATAGCTATTTTACATGTCAGTCACAACAATTGTCGTCTGCATAGTCATCTGCTGCTTTCTTTAAATGTCACCTGAACCAATCTAAGTCTGATCCAGTCTGATCTTGGTCCACATTGTTTGCCTATAAGCGAAGATATTATTTAAAAAAAATCTTTAAGAAGATGCCGCAGACAGTATAAACAGGGGCCATTTTACAATTCAGGTTTTCTTACGGTTGATTCGTCCGGTTTTCCACGCATGCGCACTCATGAGCACTCTTAAAATGGAGGTAGCAGTCTTCATTTTTGATTGGGTGTATATGGATTTGCCTAACTTTGACCCTTGCCGTAGGCGTGATATAGTAAAATGAAACAGCAACCAAAGTAGCCAAAGCTAGCCATTGGCTCCAGATGAATTCGACCTAGGTTGGTATCCCTAACTAACGGTTGTATGTCAATTCATTATTGGTAGAGAACTCTCTCATGTTACAGCGCATGACTCTGTGGAACCTTTTTGTTTGTGTTGATGTTAACGTCCCCGACAACATCATTCAGCTAATTTTTGAGGCATTGTTTCCGAATTTATGGGACTTTTACCCGACACTGAGACGAAATAACATTTCAAACCCTACCGCATATAAATGATGATGATGATTTCGTGTTTAACGACGTGTCAACCCTCTTTGTGGGTCAAAAGCGTCAAACTACCGCATATAAAGCATACTTGCAATTGCTAAATATGAATGACACGTTTACTTTTTGAAAAGGCAAATACTAGTTTTTGGGTCGATTATTTATCAATCGTCACAAAGTAAAAAAAGTGCAAGTAGCTCTACAGTGCTTAAGTCCACGTGATTATCACTGATTGGTCGGAAATTCAGGGAACTTGTGTATAGAAAACAGCAGCGTTTATTTTTATCAAAGAGAGGTCAGCGTGTTGCGTAATACGGTAATCCACAGATCATGGATTGGGTTTTTCAAACAGTGTATGTCCAGATCTAATGCCGCAGAACGCGGTGTCTAATCAGGGTCTTCACTGTTTGCTCACATTACATGAATTGAAGGGCCAAACGCACCGTCTTATCAGGGTCTTCACTTTTTGCTTTAAATTGTAGTTTAAGGATTAAAGGAAACTGTTTAAATCCATAAGTAAGCATCCAGCCGACAGACTTTCTTTAAAAAGTAAATCTTTGGGCCATCATAGAGTTATGAAAGGACCGTAAAGCAAAAACATTTTTTTTCTATCTTATCTTATTATATCGAAGAATGATTTCACGAAATTGGTTACTGAAATCATTGCAAGCAAGTATTTTTCTGAATTTATATTCTAAGTCACTATGAAATTCAGATTCTGATAGGCTATGTTGCAGAAGGCAGTGTGGTTAGCAAAAAATTATGATGTAAGGACAGATATTGAAAATAGATCTGAGATAAAGAAAAGTCTTGTATATTTTTTTTCTTCTTTGATCCTACAAAGGCTATAATTGGCTTATATGTTTACTGTTTAATGAGCAGATGCTTCTATTTTATCGGAAACGAAGACTGGTATCAGACAGTGAAGGCACGATTAATGAACCTGTGCTGAAGTTTTGTAGGAGCTGCAGGTATTCGATTGAAGCATTTAAACAGCAGTGGGAGAATCACGAAAACATGCCTATATAATTCCGACCCCCTTAAATCCAACTTTTATATAGTAAAACTGAGCTTTAAAGGGATATACATTGTTTTCCTTATTTCTTCTCAGAAATACAGATTGTGGATACGCGATAAAACCGCCTGGCCCGGGCGGTTGTAACAAGTTCCGATATACTATGTCTTGAGCAGAAATATTATACCTATCAGAATGTTTTATCTGAAAGTATTTTTTTTTATCTTTTTATTGGTATTTTAATAGGCGTGTTCTCGAAATGCGTCTTCCCATCTCTGTAATCTGCGAAGCCACGTGCTTTGTAAAAAAAAAAAAAAAAAAAAAAAAAACGACAAAAATTCATACAGTGCAAATATTATTTGGCTTAATACTTAGCAGATTTGACGAGGACTTGCCGAGTTTATGAACGGTGGTGTTAATAATTGCAAATTGACAGATTTTGTGCATTCGCCTCAAAATGTTGTACATGTATTTGCATAGCTGAGACTGAATATGTTTTCGGTATAAATGATACAGAATGTCTTTAGCATCACCAACTAACGCTGTTTGACTGATTCCTCGACATTAATTTAATAGCATTCGCTATTATTCTACATAATACAGGGCTTTCAAATTTAGTTCGCAGCCTCTGCGTTGTAAAATGTAACGAAGCTACGCGCGTTGTATCGAAATGTCAAGATTTTTCTTTTTCGCAAAAGATATGACGAAAGTCGCATATTAGCTTTTCGATTTCATTATCGTTGTTCACAATTTATCGGCCAGAACAGCAGCCAAAAACGTGTAGTTACATAGGACGACCGGACCAAAGTGAAAATACAGGTGAATCTGTGTTGGCTGCCAAATTTCTTTTGGGGTCTATTTTTCTATATTCCGTTTTTCAAACTTTTTCTTGCAACAGACGAATCCCCACATTAATAAAGTGGTCCGTAAGGCAGATATCAGTATCGGGAAATGCAATACAACAGTTAGATGAACGTAAAAACAGTTTCTTACCTGCATTGACGAACTGTCATCTGCCATTTTTCATCGAAGCCTATGCGTCCAAAATACGAAGCCTATGCGACCGCTACGCAGCCTGTGCGTATGTATTGACCAGTGTGTATGTGGGAATCCAACTTTTTACCTGTGAATCCAACTTTTTACAAGGAAGGATTCCTGGAATCCTGTTTTCAAAATCCTAGTGAGAGCTCTGGGTTAACCCTTGTCCTGCTGAGCCCAGATATGCCTTGTATTCCAAACAATGAAGATCAGGATCAGATGGCTTCTGACAAAGCCATCTGATCAGGATCTACATTGTTTGCCATTCAGATTGTGAATTTGTTGCAATAATTTGCACAAAGTAATCTGATTGGTTGATAATCGGTAGTGGGTGTGGCATATATGAATATTCAGCAGGACAAGGGTTAAGAACTTGCAGTGTGGTTGTTTTCCTGGGTATGAAGGGTTGCATGTTATTGTTTACACTTGCAAATAAGGTACATATCGGGGCTTGGAGAAATAGATTGGGCTGCATAATGCTGCCATGCAAAGATGAAACCAACCGCACACAGGTACTGGTAAACTGCTCAGAAGGTCAAGGTATGCCCAGGCAAAGTGGTGGGAGTCGGACCGTCCATGCATATAAACCCTATTTGTTTCATAGGGTGGCAGGGATGTGGATGTCATTTCATCTCTATGTCGGATAAAGTTCCACAAAATTTGAAGCAACGTCTCCTAAAAGACCTAAATAGTGTTGACAGGGATGTTCTAAATTTCAAATCAAACAAAACAAACAAGAAAAATATGTCTGGTCTGTAAACGATCAGTAGATGTACAGTGTATTATTGGTCACTACCGATTGTACATGTATATAGCACCTCTTGATTAGGTTATGCAATATAAAAAAATTAAAGCTACATATAATTATGTAATTGAAAAAAGTTTTTATGTTTATGTTCTTTCTAGGTCATTCTCCTTGGAATGACCATCTTGTCCTGTGGGATGCTCACCCTCAAAACTATAAATAGCTTTGAGCAATGACCATTCAATTTAACCCTTATTGAGGACCCATCTCCCATTCATTTGCATGAAAAAATCAAGATTTTGATGGGCCTTTTTATTGAATTTTCATGGGCCTTTTGGAAAAATTGTTGGGCCCAAGAATCACACCTTACAGCAAAATTAACATCAAATTTGAATAGCTTATATACATGTATGGGGCCCAAAGAAAAATTAAATCAAATTTAGTCTATAACTATTAGTTTTTTTTCTCATAAAATGGCTCGGGGGTGGGTGGGGGGAGGGGGCATCCCAGAAATATCCCTGTCAATGTCTGGTAAAAGTTCCACAACATTGGAAACAACGTCTCGAAAATTACCTTAATTGGTAAATAGTGTTGAAACCTCAATTCAAACAAAATTAGATGCCATCTGATCTGACTCTACCCTGTTTGCAAAGGTGGTGGTTGTCATGTTCAGCTAAGGGTTAAGCAATCCTGTAAATTCTGATCTGGGTCTTCTTTGTTTGCTAATGTTCCAGCGCATTAGCCCAGTCCAGGCTTTACAGGTAACTCTCTTTACACGATACCCAGACATAATCACAGTCACAGAGCGACAAGAGCAGTGCATTACATACAAACTTTATTAGTTCCATTTCACATTAGCTTCTTGATGTAGATCAAGGAGTAACTTTGGGGCAATTGATAAAGATATTAAAAAGTAGTCAGTGTATTGACCAATTTTGTCTCTAGAGTCCAAGCCTGTGTTATCTTAACCCATAAAATGCCAGTCATAACAATTGTCATCTGCTTTGCCATCTGCCGGATACCTTAAAGTATTTTTTTTGCAAACATTATGGACCCAGATCAGACTGCTTCTGTAGGAGCAGTCTGATCTGGGCCCAAACTGTTTGCCTGTATGCAAAAACATTTTTAAAAAGTTTGCAAAAAAAATTCAGCAGAGAACATAAGCACACAGCATTTTCGTATATAATTTGTTTTTGGTGTCTTCAGGGTTAAGAGCTCAAAGCACCTAGCAGTGTATAGCAGACAATATCACAATATTGAACATTCCTTAAGATAAACAAGTTGGCTGCTTTCAAAAAGCATCCAATAGGTTTGGTCTTGTCAGTCTACATTCTGATTTGAGCCAGCTGATATCATTATCCCACATAATGCATTTTTAAATAAAAATAATAAACTTTAAAACAAAACGTGTGTACAAAATTTCGAAGTCTGTGACCTTGGTATCAGGAGGGGTAGGTAGAGGTAGTGATGAGTATTCTGTGGTAAATTGTTTAACGCCATGGCAGGTATAAACTAAATGTAACTTACATATGGTTTACACATGTATAGCACAAAACTTAACCAAACGAAAATGTAAACCGATTTTTTTAAAGGATCATAACTCTGTTAATATTTGGTGGACAGTAATTCTCGAAACTTAAGGCACATCTTCACATCTTAGCCTTACTACATACACATTTCAGGCTTGATCGGATGAAAACTGTTTAGTAGGCGTTATACGGCAACGAAAAAAAAGTTTACGAACGGACGGACGGACACCAACCCAATAACTTAATAGGACCGTTTTTTTTTTTTGTTGTTGTTTTTCAAACGGGCGTATGAAAATTTTTTCCTAAGTCATCAGGCCTTCTATAGGGCCTTGGTTATCTATTTCATTTGTTGTTAACGTCCCTGTTAACACTGTATGAGTCTTTTTTGAGACATTGCTTCCAATTTTGTGGGACTTTTACTCGGTACTGGGATAAAACGGGCAGATAAAACTCCTTCTCAAAGTAGAAGTAAAACAAAGATCAGGAATTGATACAATTAACTTACTCCACCCATGAAAGACACCAAAGGGAAAGAAATACAAACATTAAGCGACCAGACCATAATGGAAACCTAAACAAAGGAAGGCCATAAGGACAGTTACTGTCCCACAAAATGGCCATATGGCCATCCAAAATTAAAAGACACAAGTGATACACACAGTAAGTAACAAACAACAACATAAATAAATCGCCACAGAAGAGCCGCCTTGGAACGGTCAGTGGAAGATTTCCACTGCGGGGATTAAATCGATTTTACGTGGCCACAATCCTCGCCCTTACTTCCGTCGCGATTTAGACATAATTTGTTCAGTCCGCATGAAGGCCTCCTAACTCATCAGTGCAACATCTCCATGAACACAAAAATCAAAGAACCACAGAGGTGAGACAACGGTGAGGACTCGACAGCAAGAAACCACTGAAATGCTGGAGCAAAAGAAAACCAACAGTTAGACTCCGATGAGCCCGACCAGGGACAAAGCATCAGGCACCAACCAACATTATCTCTATAATTTTCAATAAGCCTTTACGTTGGAGCCGTCATAGAATCTGAGGCCTGACCCACCGGCGTGCCATTAAAGAGGGAAGCAAAGTTACCAACCGTGATTGGGTTAACTACCATGCATGCAGTCTGTCGTATAATATCCATGTTGTACCCAATCTTTTTATATCGAAGAATGATTTTACGAAATTGGGTGCTGAAGTCATTGCGGTTATATATTTTTCTGAATTTATATACTAAGTCACCATAAAATTCGGGTTCCGATAGACCTTGTTGCAGAAGAGATTTAAGTCCAATATTGAATTTTGAAATTAAATCAGAATGGCGTCTATAAAATTTTGAAAAGGCTTTGCGTAGTTTATGGTACCGATAACCCTGATTAAGGAGTTTAGCCGTTAATAATTTATTACGAGTGTTGAAGTCAGTTACATGACTACACACTCTAGCAAATCGAATTAATTGCGAAATATAAACGCCATAGGATGGCGCACGAGGAACATCACCATCCAAAAAAGGAAAATTTACAATCTCAAAATCAAAGTCATCGCGTTTATCATAAATTTTGCACGAAACAAATCCATCTACAATAGATAGATGTAAATCCAAAAACGGGGCCTCGGTATCAGAAGAATTTGCTTTATTTAACTGAAGTTCTAGGGGGTAAATCTGACTGATCAAACCATCAAAATAGGTATTATCAATATTTAATAAATTATCTAAATATCTAGAAGTAGAGCTAAAAGCTTCAATAATTTCAGATTGGTTACCAATGGAAAGCGACAAAATGAAGTCTCTTTCATAACAATACAAGAACAGATCAGCCACAAGAGGTGCGCAATTAGTACCCATCGGAATACCCACAATTTGTCTAAATAACTTAGTACCGAATCTAATATAAATATTGTCAAGTAGAAAGGTGAGGGCATCACACACTTTCTGACATGACCAAAGTGTATAATTCTTATGCTCTTTAGAAGTGAAAAATGCATTTCTCACATTACATGCAAGATAGAGAGAATCTTCTCTGTGAAAAGCCCATTCAATTAAATCATTAAGCTTTTCTTTTATAAGATTATGAGGAAGTGTAGTGTAAAGAGTGGAAAATCGTAGGTAGACAGACTAGAAGCACGAAAATGTCTAGATTTCAATTTATTTAAAACCTCATTCGAATTTTTTATAGACCAAAACAGATTTCTTCCTGATCTTTCAAAGACTTTACCACAATATTTAATTACATGCGTTTTAATAGCAGTAAGACAGGAAGTTAATAATTTAGAAAGTTCAGTGGTAGTGCAAGAGCTAGAATTTGCAATAAACCGTGCTTTGTAAGGTTTTTTATGAAGTTTTGGTAACCAGTATAGCGTAGGAAGCTTGTCTTGGCCTTCGTTAACACAGACAGCAAACTCGGTGGCTGAAAGACAAACATGTTTATCTACTATAGCTCTCTCTTCAGCTAAAGGCTGAAGTTCATAGGCCTTAGTACCACCAAGCTCCTGCTTAAGCGTGTTAACATAGTGGAGCCGTCAAGCCCTGTCGCCCAATGAAACTAAATGGTTGAAATGCATGAACGGTCCGACTCGAGCCACTTTTCCTGGGCAGGCTTAGAACTTCTAGGCGATTTAACACTACTCATGTGCGGCCGGTATCAGCACTGCGTGGAGGCATCATGCAGCCCAATCTATTTCTTCAATCCCCGATGGACGGGGGCCGATCAGACCTTGGGGCAATATATTGAACTGCATGAGCTGAAACCGACCGAACTTTGAAGTATTGCTGAACCGCCTAAGAAGATCTAAGCCTGCCCAGACAAAGTGCTGCGAATCAGACTGTATCTTAAACCTCGGCAGTTTCTTTAAGCGATACCTCCGCAAAATCCTGAAATTTGCAATCCTTTTGTATATCTTTCTGGATCACAATTTAATAGTAAAAGAAACTGATTAGTAAAACGTCAAGTATTGAGTGGAAATAAAGAACACCACTCTCGGTTTATTAACACAATAGCTCCCATCGAATGCGCCAAAAAGTCTTTTAACAACTCAGTCTGTATATGGTGGCAGGTCACTTATTAGTCATGAAGTTTTTGAACAGAAACTATTGCTATCTGTGCTGGGCTCAAGAACAATAAACAACGACCCACATACGTTATGACTTTGTTCCGATCCCTAAATATCGACCTTGGCACTGCCGTTAATTCTAGTAGCAAAGACATGGAAATGTTTTTACACACCCAGCGATCTTTTTATGCCCCCGCATCGGATGATGCCGGGGGCATAGAGTTTTCCGCACGTGGGTACGTGCGTACTTGCGTCCGAATGTACGTCCTTCTGTACGAAAGTGTGTACGTACGACGTACGTAATCCTGTTAGACTCAGGTTAAGGTTTTTGTACAAGGTAGAACTTTAGCATTTTATTCAGCAATGCCCCCACCCATACCCGTGACCTCAAGGTCAAGGTCACAAACTTAGAAATTTCTAACGTTTAAGACCCAGGTTAAGGTATTTGTACCAGGTAGAACTTGAGCTCATATTTTCAAAACCATTTAATGGATTTAATTTATATTTAGTATGATGATAGATATAGGTCCAAAGTTTTATTCAGTCATACCCCCATCCATACCCATGACCTCAAGGTCAAGGTCATGGACTTTGAAATTTGTAATGTTTAAGACCCAGGTTAAGGTATTTGTACCAGGTAGGACTTGAGTTCATATTTTCCAAACCGTGCAATGAATTTGGTTCATAACCGGTATGATGATACATATAGGTCCAAAGGTTTATTCAGCAATATCCCCACAAGGTCAAGGTCACAGACTTAGAAAATTTTTAATGTTTAAGACTCAGGTTAAGGTATTTGTACCACGTTGAACTTGAACTTTTATGATTCATTTGGTTCATATTTGCTTTGATGATAGATGCAGGTCCAAAGTTTTATTCAGTAATACCCCCACCCATGCCTATGACTTCAAGGTCAAGGTCGCAGACATAGAAATTTTCAAATTTAAGTATGTTAATAGCTTATATTTTCCAAACTTTATAATGGATTTGCTTCATATTTGGTATGACAACAGTTGCAGGTCCAAAGTTTCATTTAGTCATACCCCCACCCCTTACCTCAAGGTCAAGGTCACAGACATAGAAATTTTTTATATTATATTTTTTGAGATTTCATATTTCCTGAACCATGTGATGGATTTGCTACATATTTCGAATGATGATAGATACAGGTCAAAAGTTTCATTCAGCCATAATCCCACCCTGCCCCATGACCTTAAGGTCAAGGTTGCAGACTTATAAATGTTGAATGTTAACGTTTGTAAGAGCTCATATTTTCCAAACCATTTGATGGATTGAGTTCCTATTTGGTATGTTGATAGTTACTTTTCCAAGGTTTAATCAGCCATACACCAACCTTTGCCAATGACATAAGGAGGGGAGGGGGGGGGGGTAGGCACCTGGGCGGGGGCATTTGTGTTGTATTGACACATTTCTAGATTATGTTTGGTTTTACGATCCTTTCAAAATTATTTCACTCACATCAAGTCGATCGTTAATCAGAGGTGATCGAAAATTGGAGTACCCGATGAAAAACCTCCTGACCTTCCGTTGCAGAACTTCTCATTATGTGACCTGAGCCATGCTCGTATGGGGCGCCGTTTTACTATTTAATCCGTATTTATAGATATCCATAAATCGAATTATAGATATCCATAATTCGATTAATGGATATCCATAAATCAACCGAATAATGGTTATCCATAATTCGAATTATGGATATCCATAAATCGATTTATGGATATCCATAATTCGATTTATGGATATCCATTATTCCTCTGATTTATGGATATCCATAATTCGAATCATAGATATCCATAATTCGATTTATGGATATCCATAATTCAGATCGATTTATGGATATCCATGATTCGAATTATGGATATCCATAAATCGCCGCCAAACCTTTTGGTTTAATGATTTCTCCCTTAAACACGTGATTATTTATTGAAAAATCTTCAAGGTCTTCATCATCGCTGGAAGATGATGGCCGGTCAAAGGGACCTATCTGCCGTGCCGCCTTTTCAGCCCGTAAGGCTTCCAAAGCAATCCACGGCATACGCTGAACTCCCGCCATGTGTGCAGTTAAATATTGGAACCAGCCGCAAGATCTGGAAATTGCGGCCAACGCACCCCGTCCCTCTGGAATCACCTCTATGAGGACTGCGCACCTAATCGGACGTAAGATTATAATGATCCAAACAGGCAATCCGTGCATGCTTTCTGGCGAAAAATGCACATGGTCGTTATATATAGTATTAACATATATCCATATATTACTCTACTTGACCGCCCCGCCAATCGGGGCTTGAAGAAATAGATGGGCTGCATGATGCTTCCACGCAGAGCTGAAACCGACCCGCACACGAGTACTGGTAAACCGCTTAGAGGATCTAAGCCTGCCCAGGCAAAGCGGTACGAGTCGGCCCGTCCATGTTAATAAACCCTATTGGCTCATTGGGCGGCAGGGCTTGAGAAGTCATTTCATCTCAAGGTCGGGTAAAAGTCCCACAAAATTGGAAGCAACGTCTCCAAAATGACCTTTACAGTGTTGACGGGGACGTTAAATCTCAATTCAAACAAACAAATACTCTACTTGAGATGTATGGTGTACCAGGCAGATTTAGATATACATCCTGTATCTCCTGTCCCCCGCCCATTTGGGCTTATAGAAATAGATTTAGGTGCATGAGCTGAGAGTACTGGTAAACCGTTTAGAAGGTCTAAGTCTGTCCAAACAATGCCGTGCGAGCAATGGGTGACAGGGATTGAGATGTTTGTTTGTTTGTTTGTATTTGAGTTTAACGGCACGGTCAACACTAATTTAGGTCATTTTTTGAGCCGGTCAGTTTACCTATCCACACTTTTCTGGGCAGGCGTATACGTAAGCAGGTAACCAGTGCGGAAGGGAAAGAATATGACCGTAGAAAAGATTTCATGATCAATCTCCACGAAAGAATGTTGCCGACCCCGGCAGGTATCGAACCCGCTTCCTCCTGATCACCAGTCAGACGCGCATCCGACTGAGCTACAGAAACCGGCGGGATTCAGTGATTTTTTTAGGCGTGCGTCCTGCGTCCTGTACGCATAATTTCCCAAGAGGACGCATAAAAATATCGTCGGCGGGTCCTGGGACGCATAAAAATTCTCGGATGAATGTATGCTTGCTTTTTGAACTCTTACTTTCGTTTCCGGAATGCAAAAACGGGGTTAAGTACACTATTTGATAAAACCCAGACGTCTGAAATGGATTAAAACTGTTTGATAATTTATAACGGTTCAATTATGACACTATTGTTAATCCCTGTCATATAATTGCCACCCTGCGGTGCGTGTCGATAAGGTGTGAAAATATGGTCAAGTTATGTCTCTAGTTTGCATTTATTCCCCAATCATAAAATTTAATCCGCAATCAATGTGAAAATTATTTAATTGCTCCTTAAACGAGTTGCTACGACTATTCTACTATCTCGTGAATGGTTATGTTTTGGCGCCAAATAGCAGACGCTTGGCAAGAAAAGTTGAACGCTTTAATTTATGTTAACACATCTATATGTTGTTGTTGGTTATTGACACGGAGCTTACAGTAGGCGCTGTTTTCCACAACCGTTTTGCTATCGAGAATTTTTTACCGTTTCGAAACAATTTTTATGAAAGAGATATGTCCCATTAAGATAAAACAATAGACACGCGTGGGGTTGCTGGGGTCCGATGACGTCATTTACCGATCGCGTGCAGGAAAAAACTAGCGATGGTTGGTGGGCCGCAGTTTGGATGCCGGAATTCGATGTTCGCATTGAACTTGCTTGTTTATTTCGTTTAAAATCAGAGTTTTAAGAATAATACTCACAAAAATTGGGCTTGCTTAGAAATGGAGATTGTTATATTACTCATCTGTAAGTAAAATTGAGTGGACAATTATTCAATTAAACGTTATGTCGGGAATTGTAAAAGGATAGAGCATAACATGAGACGCATCGTATTTTCAGCTGACAAAAGAATAAATAAAATGGTCCAAAAATAAATAGGGCGGGTTACCCGCAGCCTGAACTTGGGCCTGTAATTTGACGGAAAAAAACTGCGGGTAATACACGCCTGAATACGGTATATACACAAGTTTAAATAAAACTGAAAACGGGCAATGGTCAGGAATTGCTACAATCCAGAATTCATGCATTCCAGACTGCAAGACTTACTCTAGGGTGCAAAAAAGGTTTCACAATGGGTTCCGGGTTGGATGCATGGTTTGGGTCTGGGATGCATTAATTCTGGACCCAGTGGGTCCCAGGACTCATAATGGCAAATTTGTAAAAAAATCACTGGGGATTGAGATGTCATTTAATCTCATTGAAGGCTTAATGACCAACATAATTGGAAGCAACGTCTCCAAAATGACCTAAATAATATTGAAGGGGACGTTAAACCTCAAATCAAACAAAACAAATCACTCCCATACCATAGGCCTCCACTAAGCCTACCAGACATTACCTCCACCTCCATCCCGGCTTTTATTACTCACCTGAATCGGAAATCTGACGTGAATAGTCGAGTTTTTTTTTTGTTTTTGTTTTTAAAGGGAGCAGTCATTATTCATTAGTTTTATTTGCAGAGGCGAATTATGGATATCCATAATTCGATTTATGGATATCCATAAATCAGCTGAATAATGGATATCCATAATTCGAATTAAGGATATCCATAATTCGATTTATGGATATCCATATTTCGATCTAAATTAATGATATCCATAAATCGATTTATGGATATCCATTATTCTATTAATGGATATCCATAATTTGGTTTATGGATATCCATAAATCAGCCGAATTCTGGATATCCATAATTCGATTTATGGATATCCATATTTCGATCTAAATTAATGATATCCATAAATCGATTTATGGATATCCATAATTCGAATTATGGATATCCATAAATAATTATGGATATCCATAAATAATAATGGATATCCATAATTCGAATTATGGATATCTATAAATAATTATGGATATCCATAAATACGGATTAAATAGTAAAACGGCGCCCCATATGCTCGAACCCCTACAGCGTTGAGAGACCTAATGATTAAGAGTCAGCACTCTTATCCACTAGGCCACGGAGGCCCGTTACACCCAGCGATCTTTATAAATGAGGAAAAATAACGTTCTTTGTCTTTCCAACATTTACATATACGTATTATTAGAGCTATCAGCGCACCGAAAGATGTTCAGAATATATAAATCTGTTCCTATCTGTGTGAAGTAAACTTTGCAAGTTTTGTTTATTTGTATTTAACGGCCCAGTCAACACTGATTTGGGTCATGTTTGGGTCTGTCAGTGTACCTATCCACGCTTTTCCTGAGCAGGCTTATTCGTAAGCGGTTTACCAGTTCAGTGCACATTCTGTCGCCAAAAACTGACCCTGCCCTTCGTGAATCAGCGGAAGGGAGAGAATGACCATAGAAAAGATTTCATTATCAATCTCCACGAAAGAATGTTGCCGACCCAGGTAGGTATCGAGCCCTAGTCTTCCTTATCACCAGTCACACTGCATCCGACTGAGCTACCGCAGCCAGCCACACTTTGTGAGTAGTAGTAGTAGTTATGTTCTGTTGTTGTTCGTTTCCATGGCCCCATGGACTTACTCCATAATGGCATTGCAAGACGTAAACTTTGCGAAAATGACTGCGGCTGTTATAAGTTACCCATAAGGGAAATAGATACGCATTAAGGGGATGGGGCTACTCCTGCAAATGTAGTTTCTCTTTGGATATATCTAAGGGGTATATTCTTAAAGGAAAGAATTTGAAATCCCACAATGGAATCAATGATCCCAAAGGACAAGAAGTTATAATCTACACTTTTATATAGTAAAGCTCGGGTTTGCAAGGGTATACATTAATTTCCGTATTCATGCTCTAAGACACTAGATTGTGGGTACTCGATAAAATCGCCTCGTCGAGGCGTTTCTGTCGACTCTCCGCAATCTATGTTTTGAGCAAAAAAGGCAAATATTCCAATTTTTCATTTTAAAATTTCTTTTTCTTTGAACAAAAAATGACAATGTATTTGTACAGGTGTGTTTCGAAATACGGTAAAAATGGTAGTCTAACTGCTACACCTGCAAGGTGTATCCATTTCCCTTAAGATATTTATTGTTGGAGTTGAAACGCTTGCTTTTCGGCCTGTTTCGCTATTCAGACAGGCTGTTTCCTGTAATTGCAGTATAGTATTGCATCATCGCTATTTGTTTGTTTGATTTGATGTTTAACGTTAAAGCTGATTGGTTGATCGCGTCACGTGCCCCTCCATGGAACAGTTACAATCTGGTCATTAGACCCGGTTTGCCCGCCTCATGGCGACCAAACCAAAAAAGCTTCACATCTCATGTGAAGTACAGTCTGCCGAGTGCCGAGCAGACAATTCACACAAAATATTCAGCCTTCAAAATATCCAGCCTAATTGTGTTTGAATGTGATGAGAAAAATATTTGAAAATGTCAACTCACCTTACCATAAATATCCTAAAAATTCGGACAACTTGAGAACATGCTATAATTCTCTTAAAATTTGATCCAGCAAGGAGTCCGCAAGGTGCAGACAGACTGGCACACAGTGCAGACCTAGATCAGACGGCTACTGATGGAGCAGTCTGATCTGGATTTGCATTGTTTGCTTAGGCCTGTCTGTCCCAATACTTACATGTAGGATCATTACAGTATATGGGAAATATGGAGATTGATTTTGAAAATCAAGAAGGGCAGGTGTCATTATCTGGCAAAAAAATGTGCACTGTATTTGTTCAGCCACTTATGTACATATAAACCCTTCCAGGAAAAATGTGTTTTGCTAAATTGACCAGCTTAATATGGCCTCTATAGTGATGACTGGGCCATTAAACTCCAAACGTATGAAACAAAATGTGAGAAACTCTAAAAACAGGCAACTAGCATAGGCCCAGATCAACCATTGCAGAACATCACGTGAACAAGTCTGTGAAATAAAGACCCCCCTAAACCCCACTTTATGTTGAGAAAACTTGGGTTTAGGGGATAAAATCATTTCCCTTATTTCTGCTCCTAGACATAGGTTGTGGGTACTCGTTAGAACCGCCTCATTGAGGCGGTTCTAATGAGTACTCAAAACCTATGTTCGGAGTATAAATAAGAAAAATATCACAAATTTTCATAAGAAAAAACAACTTTTTTGAGGTATGAAAAATGCACTATATCACACGGATGTGTTATCGGAATGATGTGGCTTCTGATCAGGGCCTAATGTAGGGTTAATCCATGTTTTTTTCATGCATTAGCATTTGCTTGAAAGAATAGATGTTTGAACACTCGTCCTGGCGGCCTCGTGTTGAAACAGCTATGTTTGTTCAATGAAATAACGATGGATGATCATTGTTCTTGCATAACGATTCCAAGGGCAAACAGCCAAAAACCCATATCAATTCCTGAAATGTAACCAAACTTCCAACAGAACATACAAAGCAAGGCCCATCTTGTTATATCAAAAGTTCAAAACCCATGTTCAAACAGCACATGAATTTCATGATTTAAACATTGCTTTGTTGTTTGAACACGGCATCTGGCCCATGCAAGAATAGCTTCAAACAGCTATGTTCATAGAATTTTATGCAAGAACCATTGTTCACATTCTGAATGGCACTCAACTTGACACGCCTAAATTTCCCAGTAGACTCGTTCTGTATATTTCAAGAATTACTTTTCTTGCACACCAGATAAGGAAATCCATAGTTTTAGCTTTGGATAGAAATTCTGTTCTAACCCTGGTGATCTTACCCAAAATCGAATATTCTGTCATGTTAGATAAACGCACTGGTAGAATACAACCTCATATGCGCCGTCGTTAAGATTGACGTCATAGCGCGTTACGTGACGTCACTAAACATTCCTGTAGTGTCATCACAATATGGCGGACGTCAGTAACCGAAGTGACTGCAGCATTAAAAATCTGCGCTAAGAAACGGAAGGTATGCAAGAAAAAGAATCCTATATGGGTGTTAGGGGTGGATGGAAAAATCTGTTCCTCGTGATGCCGGACAGTGACCCTTGAGACGGATGTTTTTCATCCACCCCTCACACCCATGTAAGATTCTGATAATCTGTTCAGAACACAGAGGGCAGAACTTGCCAAAGGTATATTTATCACCCTCACCAAGTCATCTTGTATCTTTAACTTCTTCCCTGCTAGTGGCCACTTTTGTTTTTTGCTAATATCTTTGCAAATACTTTGGACCCAGATTAAGCCCAGCAAAACATTGGGCCTGATATGGGTCCGAACAGTTTTACTGTTAAAATCATAAAAGTTCGAACACCTCAAGGACTTGCTGTAATTTCTCCCAAACTTTTAACAAATTTGTTTCATGATCTGGCAAGGAGTCCAAAAAGTGCAGACAGAAGGGCAAACAGTGTAGACCCTGATCAGACTGCTCCTTCAGGAGCAGTCTGATCTGTGTCTACACTGTTTGCTTAGTTCTGTCTGTCCCTATACTAAGGATCATTACTGTACACTCTCAGATGCTGTTCCTGAATGATTGTTTTGAAAAATTTGATTTTAAAGTAAAGCCCACAGATGACAAAAATGCATACAAAAGTACCCAGCATGATACTCTTAAGGGGTCATCCTAGGTCCAGAAAGTAGGGAGAAGTGGCTTCTCCCTCCAGGGCTGAGGGACAAGAGGGAGAAGTGAGTATGCTCATCATGATCTTCAGTAGTTTAGCAGTATGTTCAACTAGACAGCCAGTTGTCTTTTATATTTCTTTTTGTTGCACCTGCTAATAACATGGCACAATATAGGAGTCTGTTCATTCGTTTAACCGTCATCATTTGCGACCACCCTAGTGTTAAAACAAATGGCCTTTACTATAGGCACGACATAGCCTTTGGTGGAATTCTTGTTTTGAAGGTGACGCGTATTCTTTAGCTTCGCATGTAGCTTACGCTGGCTACCAGGTTTTGGTAGACCAAGTCTTTAACCACGAAGCGACCAACATGGCTTTGCTTTTCCAAAACTCTTCCACCAACATGCAATTATAGCTTAGGACTGGATTATAGTATAGGGATGTCAGAAGCATTTTGTTTGTTTCATGGTATAGTAGTCCAAGATAAGATTGACTAGGCGGAGCTATCGGAGCTTTCATTTGCACCCCACTTTAGATTGTTCTTTTATAAAAAGGTAAACCTAGTCACCAGATTGTGTGAATTCAACTGTATTTAACACAAACAAAGCTGTGGTGTATAGGGTCATTTTGTCCGCTTGAAGAAACTATGCGAAAGGCACTCTACTGAATCTTCTGGTGGACTCGGCCCGTTTGACATATATTGACAATACCTGAAAAGCACTGCCTAGTCAGTCTTATCTGCAGCTATTATAGCTTTTCAAAAATGCATAATCAGAGGCCATTTTCTGTGGAGTCCGATCTTGGTCTGCACTAAATGCCAATGTCCCATGTTAAGTTTGATATTTATTCTGTATATTTCAGGGAGGCCATTTAGATGACATTGTATTACAATTTCAAGGCTTTTCAAGGAATTTTACTATAGATCTCAAAAGAAATAGGTAAGACCTCGTATATATACATAGCAACAGATAAGGTATATTTTGTGATAATTGAAGGATAGTTAGGGCCCCGCACTGAAAGTGTGGGTGCCCTATAGTAATCACTCTGTACGTCCGTCTGTCTGTCTGTCTGTCTGTCCGTCCACAAATTTTTTTATCCTCTGATAGCGCTGCCGGGGCCCTAGTCAGTTTCACTGACAGCTCTAGTTTTCCTTATTTCTCCATAAAAACCTATGTTGTGGGTACTCATTAGAACTGCCTCGACGAGGCGGTTCTAATGAATACTCACAACATAGGTTTTTATGGAGAATTGACAGAAACTGTCCTCCAATTATCACAAAATAGTTACCTTATCCCTTAAGACGCTGAGAAAAACTACATCTGAAAATGTCCTCTGCTAATGTCGTCTGCTGAATCTTAATTTCTTGCAAACTTGCAAAATTATTTTTGGACACAGGCAAACAGTGCGGACCCAGATCAGACTGCTCCTTCAGGAGTCTGATTGGGGTTCACACTGTTTGCAAAAAATGACTTTTAAGGAAACTGGCAGACGGCAAAGCAGATGACAATTGTCGTGATTGGCATGTTATGGGTTATCTGTTGCTTTGATATGGTAAGCTACATTCAACATCACACTAACAGCTTCACATGTTGATCTGTAAGACATGAGCCAGGTTTGAAATCCCAGTCAAAAGACTAGAGACCACCTTTTCCAGCAAAAATACCCAGATTGAAAAGTCATTTCATCTCATTGTCGGGTAAAAGTCTCACAAAATTGGAAGCAATGTCTCCATAATGACCTAAATAGTGTTGATGTGGACATTAAACCTCAAATCAAACATACAAAACAAAAATTCTGCTCAGTTGAAAGTGCTCTTACATTGTTGAGGCAGAACAAGAACCAAAAAAAAAAAAACAAAAAAAAAACACACACACACATAAAAAGAATATAAGAACAGTGAAATTCCACTATTAACCCTTCTCTTGCTGAATATTCAGTTTAGCCATGCCCATTTATTACTTTGAACCAATCAGATTACTTGATGTAATTTATTTCTACAAATTCATAAATTGAATGTCAAACAGTGTAGATCCTGATCGGATGGCTTCATCAGAAGCCATCTGATCTGGATCTACACTGTTTCCAAAGATAGGGGTTGTTGTGAACAGCATGATAAGAGTTAAGACCACCTAAAACTAAGACTAATTCTGCTATAGAAAGCTTATGTTGAAGGGTACACTTAATTTGTCTTTGTGTTTTCTGCCTACAGTGTTCTCTGCTCCGGGATCACCTTTGGGACTGTTCAAAAGTGGTCTTAAAGACCACTTGATCACCTTTTGGACTGTTCAAAAGTGGCGTTAAAGCCCACTTTTGAACAGTCCCAAAGGTGGTCTTAATATAGGAATTTTACTGTAATATTAACAATTAGAAAAGCTTGGTAGCCTGGTTTTATCACTGATAAGCTAATACCTTGCTGTAGAAATAGGATAAGATAGGTGAGATTCTGAAAGAAGGGTTTTATATCTTCACTTGATTAATGATAATCTCATGTAGCTGAAACTTCGATAACCATTTACATCAAATTTTATTGTAGAACTGAAATGTACAATTTTAGATGTACATAGATCCGGATAAGATTAGAAGTAACATGGCTACTAAAGGGATAATTTTCCTTGTTTTCTTAGAAATATGGATACTTGCTAGAATAGCCTCACAGAGGCAATTCTATCCCTTAGCCCGCTGAACACGACAAACAGTATACCGTACTGATCCTAAAAAATGGGACAGATAGGCCTAAGAAAAACAGTGCAGATCCAGATCAGACTGCTCCTTCAGGAGAGAAGGAGCAGTCTGATCTGGATCTGCACTGTTTGCTTAGGCCTATCTGTCCCAATCTCTCCTGAAGGAGCAGTCTGATCTGGATCTGCACTGTTTGCTTAGGCCTATCTGTCCCAATCCTTTGAATCATTACTGTAATATGTAAGTTCAACATTTGAAAGACTTGATGTTGTTCAACTTTTCAAGGTCACACTGGTCCAGAGATTGTTCAATTATTTGCTTGTTTTCATTACTTCTTTTAACCCTTGTCCTGCTGAATATTCAAATATGCCACACCCACTACTATATATCAACCAATCATATTACTTGATCCAAATTATTGCAACAAATTCACAATCTGAATGACAAACAATGTAGATCCTGATCAGATGGCCTCTTCAGAAGCCATCTGATCTGGATCTACATTGTTTGAAAGATATAGCATATCCGGGCTCAGCAGGACAAGGGTTAACCCATTTAGTACCGGAAACCCCAAAACGGGTACCTGGGCAAACAGTGCAGGCCCAGATCAGACGCCGCAGAATGCGGCGTCTGATCAGGGCCTGCACTGTTTGCTAAAAGTTCAGTCATTTTCCAAAAAGTTTTTGAAGAAAACACAACCTGACACCCCCAAATTTTGAAATGGACTCCTGTTATATATAAGTAGGAAGATTCCATTTGGAACAAAAAGGGTTAATCTGGCCAAACTTAGTGCAACACATCTTGGTAACTTAACGAAGACTTGGTCGTTATTTGCAGACTGTGACATCATTGGCAAGGCCTGACCGTCACTCAGTATTTTGGGTCATATTTAACCTTTGTCCTGCTGAATGCGGATATGCCTTACCTTCCAAACAATGTAGATCCAGATCAGATGGCTTCTGAAGAAGCCATCTGATCAGGATCTACATTGTTTATCATTCAGATTGTGAATTTGTAGGAATAAATTACATCAAGTAATCTGATTGGTTCAAAGTCAGAAATGGGTGTGGGTAATCTGAATATTCAGCAAGAGAAGGGTTAACAAAGACTTGGTTGGTCTTTGGTGACCTTGACATCATTGGCGAGGCCTGACCGTCACTCAGTGTTTTTGGCCATGTTTATTTTGGGGGACAAAAAACTTTTTATGCCCCCGCCATTCGAAGAATGGTGGAAGGGCATATAGCGTTGCCTCTGTCCATCCGTCTGTCCGTTCATTTGTCCCTCTGAAACTTAAAAGCAGTCAATAACTTTCTTATTTCAGGATGGATTTTGAAATTACTTTGTAGAAATGTTAACCATCATGAGACGATGTGTCACTTGCAAAACCCAGGTCCGTACCTCCAAGGTCAAGGTCATACTTAGAGGTCAAAGGTCAAAAAAGGGTCCGAAACTTAAACGTAGTCAATAACTTCCTTATTTCTGGATGAATTTTGAAATTACTTGGTAGAAATGTTAATGGTCATGAGACAATGTGTCCCATGCAAAACCCAGGTCCGTACCTCAAAGGTCAAGGTCATACTTAGAGGTCAAAGGTCAAAGAAGAGTCTGAAACTTAAACGCCGTCAATAACTTTCTTATTTCTGGATGGATTTTGAAATTACTTGGCAGAAATGTTGGCCATCATGAGACAATCTGCCTCACTCAAGACCAAGGTCCTTACCTCCAAGGTCAAGGTCATACTTAGAGGTCAAATGTGAAAAAAGGGTCCCAAAACTTAAACACCGTCAGTAACTTTTAACTTTCTATGAATTAATACGAACATAGTCACATTTTATAGGGGGGGAGGGGGGGGGGGGTGTATCCGTGTCCTAAGGACGCATTTCTAGTATAATCATGATTTATGGTCATAGCCTTATTATGTAGAAGAAAGTTTACATCATTGATGGAGCAGGCTAGCTATATTTACCCTTAGTATTTGGACACCTTAACACCTTACCATACTTGTTGTTAAAATGTGAACAAGTTCAGTTTACTTTCCGATGTTGTGTCTAAGAATAGTGGGATGAGTGGCAAACAGTGTAGACCCTGATGAGACACCGCATTCTGCAGGGTCTCATCTGGGTCTACACTGTTTGCTTAGGCCTGTCTGTCCGAATACATACAGTAAATACGGTTATCTTCTTTCTTGCACAACAGTTATATCAATTGAGTTTGAAGAACAGATATTACGATATTACATGTAAACTTCCCTGCATGAGTGCCTATCTATATTGTTTATTTGTGACAACTCAATGATTCAATGAATAACATCCTTTTTCACTTACTTAAACACCAATTGGTCTTATAAGTTTATAAGAGGTAGTGACATGCAGCAAGGCTTTAAGTGAGTATATGAACACTGGAGACCAGTGAGTGAGTTTTAGTTTTACGTCCCACCAACAGCTAAGGTCATACGGAGACGGGACCTCGGTTTAAAGACTCATCCGAAAGTCTGGAGAAGCCCGGGATCGATCCTGCGATCCCTGGTTTACAAGGCGAGTAGCGTAACCACTGCACCACGGAGGCTTCTAGGAGACCAGTGAAACTGTTTAAATGTGAGACAGATTATTTGAACCCAATAGATTCTTAGGTGAGACTGCTCAAATATTTGATTGGTTATGTGAACACTGAAGTCTAGTGAGATTGCACATGTATGAGTATTGCGTGAACACTGAAGATTAGTAGGACTGCGCAAATGTAAGACTGGTTATGTGAACAATGAAGAAAAGTGTGACTGCACAAGGGTGAGACTGGTTATGTGAAATTGTGAACAATGAAGAATAGCACTCCACAAATGTGAGACTGCTTTTGAGAACACTAAAGGCTCTAGTGAGATTGAACAAAGTTTAATGTGTGGCTGGGAATGTGAAAATGTGAACACTGCAGTGAGGCTGCACTGATGTGAGACTGTTTACATGCATGTGACCACAGAGAGCATGCACTTACATGTACTGTGAGACTGTTTAAGTTTTAGGCTGCATTTATGCTTGCAAACTGTTTTAAATGCTTGTGAGACTGAGCCTCCTCAATTGAAAGACTGTATGTGAACGACAAAGGCTCTTAGGTGAACCTGTCCAAATGTCAGACTGTTTAAATATAACATTTAACATGTATGTGAACACTGAGGCTCTGCTGAGCCTGCTTTAATATGAAACTGTTCACATGTACATGTATGTGAACATTGATGTCTCTGCTGAGCCCGTTAAAATGTGAGACAGTTTACATGTTTGTGAACACTGAAGGCTCTACTGTCTTTATATGAGACTGTTCACATGTACATGTATGTGGACATTGATGGCTCTGCTGAGCCTGCTAAAATGTGAGACGGTTTACATGTATGTGAACACTGAATGCTCTGTTGAGCTGGCCTTAATATGAGACTGTTCACATGTACATCTATGTGAACACTGATGGGTCTGCTGAGCCTGCTTTAATGCGAAACTGTTCACATGTACATTTATGTGAACATTGATGGCTCTGCTGAGCCGCTAAAACGTGAGATGGTTTACATGTATGTGAACACTGAAGGCTCTACTGAGCCTGCCTTAATATGAGACTGTTCACATGTACATGTATGTGAACACTGATGGCTCTGCTGAGCCTGCTTAAATGTGAGATTGTTTACATATATGTGAACACTGAAGGTTCTACTGAGCCTGTCAGCCCCCGCCCATCGGGGCTTGAAGAAATATATGGGCTGCACGATGCTTCCAGGCAGAGCTAAATCCAACCTGCACACGAGTACTGGTAAACCACCCAGAGGATCTAAGCCTGCCCAGGCAAAGCGGTGCGAGATGGACCGTCCATGCTTATAAACCATATTGGTTTCATTGGGTGACAGGGCTTGAGATGTCATTTCATCTCAATGTCGGGTAAAAGTCCCACAAAATTGGAAGCAATGTCCCCAAAATGACCTTTACAGTGTTGACGGGGATGTAAACCCTCAAATCAAACAAACAAAATCTACTGAGCCTGCTTAAATATGAGATTGTTTACATGTATGTGAACACGGATGGCTCTGCTGATCGAGCCTGCTTAAATATGAGATTGTTTACATGTATGTGAACACTGAAGGCTCTGCTGAGCCTGCTTAAATGTGAGATTGTTTACATGTATGTGAACACGGAAGGCTCTACGGAGCCTGCTTAAATGTGAGATTGTTTACATGTATGTGAACACTGAAGGCTCTGCTGAGCCTGCTTAAATGTGAGATTGTTTACATGTATGTGAACACGGAAGGCTCTACGGAGCCTGCTTAAATGTGAGATTGTTTACATGTATGTGAACACTGATGGCTCTGCTGAGCGTGCTTAAATGTGAGATTGTTTACATGTATGTGAACACTGATGGCTCTGCTGAGCCTGCCTTAATATAAGACTGTTCACATGTACATGTGTGTGAACATTGATGGCTCTGCTGAGCCCGCTATAATGTGAGACGGTTTACAAATATGTTAACACGGAAAGCTCTGTTTGCCTACGTCCCTTTTATGGGTTTTGAGGCAACAGTGAGTTAAACCCAATAGTATAAAGTAACCCTCTGTAAATGCAAGTCAGCAATCTGTCCCTCTTAACCCATTCGGTACTGGAAACCCCAAAATGGGTACCCTGGCAAACAGTACAGGCCCAGATCAGACACCGCAGAATGCAGCATCTGATCAGGGCCTACACAGTTTGCAAAAAGTTCAGCCATTTTCCAAATAAATTTTGACGAAAACACAGTCTTACTCCCCTAAATTTTGAAATGTACTCCTGCTATATATATAAGGAGGAAGATTCCATTTGGTACAAAAGGCGTTAATCACAAAAGCATAACACTTGACATGTTAGAGTGATCTCTAATAGCACTGTTACAATGGCAGCAGACTGCAAAATTAAATCTGGTGCTCTAAATTTCTTGAAAAGCTATTGATGTGAGCTTATTGGAGCATATGCAATAGTTAGGGTGAATAGGTATATTCTATATAAACATGGCACAAAGCTCACTGAGTTAAGAGAAAACCCCACTTTTTAGGGGAACTGTGTTTATAGGAATGTATACCAGAAGTCCTAGAAACACAATTCTGTACTATAGAAGATTGATCCAGACTAGATGTAGATTAAATGCAGGTCTTAACCTTTGTCCTGCTGAATATTTAAATATGTCACACCCGCTACTGATTATCAGCCAATCAGATCACTTGATGCAAATTATTGCAACAAATTCATAATCTGGATGGCAAACAATGAAGATCCTGATCAGATGGCTTCTTCAGAAGCCATCTGATCTGGCTCTACATTGTTTCAAAGATAGGGCATATCCGGGCTCATTAGGACAAGGGTTAACTATATAATCGTGATAGAAGCCTCCCTGGTGTAGTGGTTATGCTACTTGCCTCATAAACCAGGGGTCGTGGGTCTGAGATCCTGTCTCAGTATAACCTTAGCTGTAGGTGGGATACAAACACACAAGTCAAGTCTTGACAAGTCTGGCTTGGTCTGGTATGCTTCACATCCTAGTGTGAACATGGCATTGATGTTTAACCCTTGACTGCTAATGATGACTAGCAGATGGCATTTTGAAAGTATTTTTTCTTATTTTTCAGTGAAAATAAGGCTTGATATTACATCTGAATTATCTGCACAGTAAATGATTCACATGTATTGTCAAACCTTAATTAATATAAAAAAAATATGTAAAAATCAGATTGTCGTCTGCTCCCAGAAATATTAAATATAGCAGTTGAAGGGTTGATATAAATTGTTTTTTTGTTGTTTTTTTTTCAGGAATTTGTTTTCCAAGTCATATATAGAAAAGAGTTTTACAAGAGAAGGTGAAGAAATTTATAGGCCAGCAAAACATGTATGTATACCGGTATTTCATATTATCAACTTCTAATTATAGCCGTGTTGGTTCCAGCACTGTAGATTTTGTTTGTTTGTTTTTAGCTCACCTGTCACGTAGTGACAAGGTGAGCTTTTGGGATCACTTTTTGTCCGTCGACCGTCGTGCGTCCGTGCGTCCGTGCGTGCGTGCGTGAGTGCGTCCGTAAACTTTTTCTTCAAACAACATCTCCTCCTAAACCACTGAACGGATTTTGACCAAACTTCACAGCAATGATCCTTAGGTGGTCCCCTTTCAAAGTTGTTCAAATGGTTCCGGTCCGTTGCACATATAGGTCACAGTAGCCAAAAATAGATTTTTTTCACCGAAAGCTTAAAAAATCTTCTTCTCTGAAACCGCAAGGCCCAGGTCTTTGATATTTGGTATGAAGCTTCATCTAGTGGACCCCTACCAAGATTGTTCAAATTATAGTGCTGGGGCCAAAAATGCCCCCGCACGGGGGCCCTTTGGTTTTACATGGGCTTATATAGGGAAAATCTTGAAAAATCTTCTTCTTTGAAACCGCGAGGCCCAGGTCTTTAATATTTGGTATGAAGCTTTATCTAGTGGACCCCTACCAAGATTGTTCAAATTATAGTGCTGGAGCTCAAAATGCCCCCGCACGGGGGCCCTTTGGTTTTACATGTGCTTATATAGGGAAAATCTTGAAAAATCTTCTTCTCTGAAACCACAAGGCCCAGGTCTTTGATATGTGGTATGAAGCTTCATCTAGTGGACCCCTACCAAGATTGTTCAAATTATAGTGCTGGGGCCAAAAATGCCCCCGCACGGGGGCCCTTTGGTTTTACATGGGCTTATATAGGGAAAATCTTGAAAAATCTTCTTCTCTGAAACCGCAAGGCCCAGGTCTTTGATATTTGGTATGAAGCTTCATCTAGTGGACCCCTACCAAGATTGTTCAAATTATAGTGCTGGGGCCAAAAATGCCCCCGCACCAGGGCTCTTTTGTTTTACATGGGCTTATATAGGGAAAATCTTTAAAAATCTTCTTCTCTGAAACCGCAAGGCCCAGGTCTTTGATATGTGGTATGAAGCTTCATCTAGTGGACCCCTACCAAGATTGTTCAAATTATAGTGCTGGGGCCAAAAATGCCCCCGCACGGGGGCCCTTTGGTTTTACATGGGCTTATATAGGGAAAATCTTGAAAAATCTTCTTCTCTGAAACCGCAAGGCCCAGGTCTTTGATATTTGGTATGAAGCTTTATCTAGTGGACCCCTACCAAGATTGTTCAAATTATAGTGCTGGAGCTAAAAATGCCCCCACACGGGGGCCCTTTGGTTTTACAGCGGCTTATATAGGGAAAATCTTTAAAAATCTTCTTCTCTGAAACCGCATGGCCCAGGTCTTTGATATTTGGTATGACGCTTCATCTAGTGGACCCCTATCAAGATTGTTCAAATTATAGTGCTGGGGCCAAAAATGCCCCCGCACCAGGGCCCTTTTGTTTTACATAGGCTTATATAGGGAAAATCTTTAAAAATCTTCTTCTCTGAAACCGCAAGGCCCAGGTCTTTGATATTTGGTATGAAGCTTCATCTAGTGGACCCCTACCAAGATTGTTCAAATTATAGTGCTGGAGCTAAAAATGCCCCCTGCACGGGGGCCCTTTGGTTTTACATGGGTTTATATAGGGAAAATCTTGAATATTTTCTTCTCTGAAACCGCAAGGCCCAGGTCTTTGATATTTGGTATGAAGCTTCATCTAGTGGACCCCTACCAAGATTGTTCAAATTATAGTGCTTGGGCCACAAAATGCCCCCGCACCAGGGCCCTTTTGTTTTACATAGGCTTATATAGGGAAAAATCTTGAAAAATCTTCTTCTCTGAAACTGCAAGGCCCAGGTCTTTGATATTTGGTATGAAGCTTCATCTTGTGGACCTCTACCAAGATTGTTCAAATTATAGCCCTGGGGCCAAAAATGCGCCCGCTGCGGGGCCCTTTGGTTTTAGATAAACTTATATAGGGAAAATCTTGTTTTACATAGTCTATATGCAGGCTTAACCTTTAAAATCTTCTTCTCTGAAACCAGAAAGCCCAGGTCTTTCATATTCGATATGAAGCTTCATCTTGTGGACCTCTACCAAAATTGTTCAAATTATAGCCCTGGGGCCAAAATTGACCCTGCCCGGGTCCCTCTTGTTATACATTGGATCAGGTGAGCGAACCAGGGCCCTCTGGGCCCTCTTGTTGCATTTTATGGCCCAGTGAACACTTATTTGAGGTAATTTTTGAGCCGGTCAGTTTATCTATCCACACTTTTCCTGGGCAGGCATATATGTACTCGTAAGCGGTTATCCAGTACAGTGCACATTCTTTCACCAGAAACTGACAACCGCCCTTCTTGAATCAGCGGAAGGGAGAGAATGACCGCAGAAAAGATTTCTTGATCAATCTCCACGAAACAATGTTGTCCACCCCGGCAGGTATCGAAACCGCATCTTCCAAGTTCCTGATCACCAGTCAGACATGCAAAGGACTGAGCAACCTATTGTCTGAGTGTAGGCTGGAACAATGGAATAAGATGGTCTGGTCTTAGTCCCTAATTTTGACCAAAAAGTGTTGACTGATCAGATGCAATTTCTGTGTCGTTTAATTGGGTCCACAATGTTTACCAAACTCTGTACATGATTGCAGTCCAGATTCTATAGATATTCCTCTTACACAACACTCTGACCTCACTGGGATATTACGGCCCACGCCCATTGGGGCTTGAAGAAATAGATGGGCTGCATGATGCTTCCTCGCAGAGCTGAAACTGATCCGCACACAAGTACTGGTAAACCGCTTAGAGGATCTAAGCCTGCCCAGGCAAAGCGGTGCGAGCCGAAGCATCCATGCTTATAAACCCTCTTTGTTTCATTGAGCGACAGGGCTTGAGATGTCATTTCATCTCAGTGTCGGGTAAAAGTCCCACGAAATTGGAAGCAACGCCTCCAAAATGACCTTTACAGTGTTGACGGGGACATTAAACTTCAAATCAAACAAATAAATTACCCATAATACTACTCCTTACTCATTATAGCGGCAAATTCTTTATCTTGGAAAAGTGTTCGGGAACAAATTCTGTTGTTACAACAAGGCTCATCAGTATGAGGGTAAGATCCATTCAGTATGAAGAGGCTTAACCCTTTTTGTGCCAAATGGAATCTTCCTCCTTATATACAGCAGGAGTCCATTTCAAAATTTAGGGGTATTAGGTTGTATTTTCTACAAATTTTATTTAGCAGCCCCTTTGGTGTAGTGTTTATGCTACTCGCCTTATAAACCAGGGATTGCAGGATCGATCCTGGGCTTCCCAAGACTTTCGGATGAGTCTTTTATCCAAGGTCCTGTCTCCGTATGACCTTAGCTGTTGGTGGGACGTAAAACTGAAACACACACAAAAAATTTTATTTGGAAAATGAACCATTTGCAAAACAGTGTAGGCCTGCACTGTTTGCCAAGTATCCGTTTTCGGGTTTCCGGTACAAAAAAGGGTTAAAATATGTTCTACGTCTCCAAAATGGCTTAAATAGTGTTGATGGGGATGTCAAACCCCGGATCAAACAAACTATAAATATGCTGATTATTGTTTGTTGTTGAAGTAAAATAAAAATCAAAAATGAGTTCCTTTAAGAGCAATGAAAACATTCATAAGAAAGAAGATGGGTCATACTACGTAGTTTCAGCTAATAAAGCCTCATCAGTGACCCTGTAATGATCGGGCAACGAAAGCCAGAGGAAACATACTGCAAATTTGCGAATTTCGAACAGGCAGTCGATTCAAAGACTGATATAAATCAAAATGGGGTGCAAATAATTAAAAACCTGTCTAGAATACGAGTCCAGACCAATAAATTATTTCTGATTTCTCAGAATATTCACGCTGATCTCAAAGGACCAAAAGTAAAATATAAACTGCACTATGGTTGATGTACGGGGAGATGTTTTTCGGCCGCCACACAGCACAACACCAGCTGCAGTGAAGGCAAATAAAAATAAAAAATGAGTTCCTTTAAGAGCAATGAAAACATTCATAAGAAAGAAGACGGGTCATACTGCATAGTCAGGTCCCATTTGTACACTATGTTCTATAAAAGGGTTATCCTTTGAAAGCAAGGAATACACCACAGAGCTAGAAAATATGAAGCGTACATGTTTTTTGGGTCAGACTAGCTAGTTTCAGCCAATTAGGCCAAATCACTGATCCTCAAATATTTTCAAAATTATGGAATCAATGATCCCAAAGGACAAGAAAATATAAACTACACTATGATGTAGTGCAGGGAGACTTTTTACAGCTGCCACACATTCCCAGACACCAGCTGCAGTGAAGTTAAATACGTTCGATAAAAGGATTATTCTTTGAAAACAAGGAATACACCACAGTACTAGAAAATATAAAGTGTACCAAGCACTATTAACTAAAGAAGCTCATTAGGGGTCAAAAAGTTTAAATGTTAAGTGCTCTGTTAATTACTACAGTGGTATTTATGCCAAAAAATGTGAGCAGTCGAAAACCTCGGCTGTCTTCCTGTCATACCACAATTTTTGGCAAACATTGAAGGTCCTGATCAGATGTCACATTTTGCAGATCAGATGTCACATTTTGCAGCATCTAAGAAATACTTATACGCACAGAAATCTCTTGTCGAAGAAAAAGTATAAACAAAGCCAAGTATTGCTGTGTTATGCCCATGTATAAATAACATGGTCACGTTATTTTCACAGTGTGAAAATATCATATATTTTCAGTGTGAAAATATCATTTTTAGCTCGTCTGTTTTTTGAAAAAAAACTTTCGAGCTATTGTCATCACTCCGGCGTCTGCGTAGTCGTCCTGCGTCGTCCTGCGTCGTCCTGCGTCGTTCCAAAAAAACTTAACCTTGGCTATAACTTAAAAAGTATTAGACCTAGCCTCATGAAACTTCATACACACACTCATCATCACAAGAGCTACATTTTGACCAAGGACCATAACAACATTGTTGATTTTGGCTGAATTATCTCCCCTTTTCCAATTTTTTTCTGAAACACATTTTTTGCTCTCATTTTAATACTATTCACAACAGAGCCTTCAAACTTCACATGAATGTTCCTTGGGACAAGACCTTTTCAGTGATACCACACTTTTTGATCTGTAACCTTGACCTTTGAACTTTGACCTATTTTTCGAAAATTTAACCGAAAACCTTAACCTTGACCATATTTCCAAAAGTATTTGGCCTACCTTCATGAAACTTCATACACATACTCACCATCACAAGAGCTAGATTCCCTACAAGTTTTATAACTCCATCTTGCAATTTGATTGAATTATCTCCCCTTTTCTCTCCGTTTTTTTTAAATTGTTTTTGTCTCTTATTTCAATACTATTCACAACAGAGCCTTCCAACTTCACATGAATGTTCCTTGGGACAAGACCTTTTCAGTCATACCACGCTTTTTGACCTGTGACCTTGACCTTTGAACTTTGACCTATTTTTCGAAAAATTAACCAAAAAACTTAACCTTGACCATATTTCCAAAAGTATTTGGCCTACCTTCATGAAACTTCATACACTTACTCACCATCACAAGAGCTACATTCCCTACAAGTTTTATAACTCCATCTTGCAATTTGATTTGACTTAGAACTTTTGTTTTCTAAAAGAAACTGCAGACGAGCGTTGGCACCCGCTTGCGGTGCTCTTGTTATTTGTTTCAGATATGCATTGCGTTCAAAGCAGGTTATAAAATAAAATGTTTTATTTTTTATTTTTCAGAAAGAAGCTCATTGTTTTTATCATGGTAAAATACGTGATCACAAACATTCCATTGTTGCTCTGAGTACCTGTGATGGAGTAAGGTAAGCCAAACCCCTTTCTTCATTTGAGCCACATCATGGTAAAATGTGTTTTCCTCAATAGCAAACAACAAAGGTGCAGATGAGACTGCACAGTGCGCAGTCTGATCGGCACCTTATTGTTTGCTGCCAGGATATCATTAGTTATTTAGATTCTTGACAGGGAACATGGGATCACATCATTCCCCATCTGAGAGCTATATTTACCGAAGCTGTTAGGCGAGGGCAAATATCGCTTTCAGGGGGAAATTTGATCCCATGTCCCCCATCAAAAATCAAAATAATGAATTTGTTTCAATGTGAAGCTTTTTTGTGCCATTTTGTACATTGTTACATTGTTTTCCTTTTGTTTTTGTTTGTTTGATTTGAGGTTTAACGTCCCCGTCAACACTAAAGGTCAATTTGGAGACGTTTCTTCCAATTTTGTGGGACTTTTACCTGACATTGAGATGAAACGACATCTCAAGCCCGGTCGCCCAATGAAACCAATAGGGTTTATAAGCATGGGCGGTCCGACTCACACCGTGGTTCCTGGACAGGCTTAGATCCTCTAAGCGGTTTACCAGTACTAGTGTGCGGGCCGGATTCAGCTCTGCATGGAAGCATCATGCAGCCCATATATTTCTTCAAGCCCCTATGGGCGGGGGTTGTCCTTTTGTAGCCAATGACATGAGAAGTAGATGTATAGTTGTGGTGTTATCAAACGTGCCCTCATGCCTCTCTTCCTTGGGCTGAATGGTAGTTGTCCATGTGCACTGTACTGGATAATTGCTGAGTCTAAAATAGAAGTGAAGGCAATTATCAGGAATCAATACAATTAACCCACAGCTCCCATCAGAGACACCAAAGGAAAAGAAACACAAACATGAAACAACAAACCCTAATGAAAACATCAATAGCGGAAAGCTGAATGGACAGTTACTTTCCCACAAAATGGCTAATTGGCAATCCAAAACAAAATAATATAAGCGATGCAAACACTCAAAGACAAACCATATCAAAAATAAACCGCAACAGAAGCCTGCCCAGGAAAAGTATGGTTAGGTAGACTAACTTAGACTGCCCAGGAAAAATGTGGTTAGGTAGTCTAACTTGGACTGCTGAGGAAAAGTATGGTTAGGTAGACTGACTTAGGCCACGCAGGAAAAATGTGGTTAGGTAGACTGACTTGGACTTCCCAGGAAAAATGTGGTTAGTTAGACTGTCTTAGACTGCATAGGAAAAATGTGGTTAGTTAGACTGTCTTAGACTGCATAGGAAAAATGTGGTTAGTTAGACTGTCTTAGACTGCATAGGAAAAATGTGGTTAGTTAGACTGTCTTAGACTGCATAGGAAAAATTTGGTTACATAGACTGACTTAGACTGCATAGGAAAAATGTGGTTAGTTAGACTGTCCTAGACTGCACAGGAAAAATGTGGTTAGGTAGACTGTCTTAGACTGCATAGGAAAAATGTGGTTAGGTAGACTGACTTGGACTTCCCAGGAAAAATGTGGTTAGTTAGACTGTCTTAGACTGCATAGGAAAAATGTGGTTAGTTAGACTGTCTTAGACTGCATAGGAAAAATGTGGTTAGTTAGACTGTCTTAGACTGCCCAGGAAAAATGTGGTTAGTTAGACTGTCTTAGACTGCACAGGAAAAATGTGGTTAGACTGTCTTAGACTGCATAGGAAAAATGTGGTTAGTTAGACTGTCTTAGACTGCACAGGAAAAATGTGGTTAGTTAGAATGTCTTAGACTGCCCAAGAAAAATGTGGTTAGTTAGAATGTCTTAGACTGCGCAGGAAAAATGTGGTTAGTTAGAAAGTCTTAGACTGCCCAGGAAAAATGTGGTTAGGTAGACTGACTAAGACTGCCCCGGGAAATGTGGTTAAATAAACTGACTTAGACGTGTTGTTTGGCCAACTGACTTAGACTGCCTAGGAAAAATGTGGTTAGGTGGACAGACTGTCCAGAAAATCTATGTTTAACCCATTTTGTACCGGAAACCCCAAAACGGGTAGCTGGCAAACAGTGCAGGCCCAGATCAGACGCCGCAGAATGCGGCGTCTGATCAGTGCCTCCACTATTTGCTAAAAGTTTAGTCATTTTCCAAACAAATTTTGATGAAAACACAACCCGACACCCCCAAATTTTGAAATGAACTCCTGCTATATATAAGAAGGAAGATTCCATTTGGTACAAAAAGGGTTCAATGACTGGCTTGATATGACCTAAAAAAGTGAAGACTTGTCTGTTTTAATCCAAAGCAATCAAATTGTGAATAAGAGCTGTTTGTATACACTTAAGTAGTTTGCTTTTCGAAAACTTACCATGCCCGTCCATGCTTCTAAACCCTATTGGTTTCATTGGGCAGCAGGGCTTGAGATGTCATTTCATCTCAATGTCGGGTAAAAGTCCCACAAAATTGGAAGCAATGTCTCCAAAATGGCCGTTACAGTGTTGACGGGGACGTTAAACCTCAAATCAAACAAACTAAATATTCTGCCCTGCAGAGCAGAACCTTCATCCAAGTTCATTTCTTTTCAGTGGGTATATTTATGATGGACGAGAAGCATATCATATTGAGCCAGCCTTTGACATCAGCTCAACCAGTCATAGGCTGTACAGAGACTCGGACAGTGTACGCAAGCACTGGCAGTGTGGTGCTCATCCTCATGGACATTCCAGAAAGATAAATGAGACACGTCAGATACTGCATAAAAATGAAGTTTTACATAGGGTGAGTTAGACTATTTTGAACATTTAAGATGCCAGTCACAACAATTGTCATTATTTTGTCAACTGCTGGTTACTTTTAACATGTATTTGAAAAGTTTGCAAGAAGATGCATCAGAGGACATTCACATACCGGTACAACATTTTAAGATGTACAGAGAATATAAAAAGCTTAAAGGTTGCCTTTGGAAACAAAGAATACATAAAAGAACGAAAATTGGAGACTCGGTTTTATTGAGTCTCTTCATGCACAGCAATATAGTTTGCAAGGCTGCACACGCCTCCTAGCACGGGCTTAAGTGATATTCGATTTTCAAAGTAACCAGAATGGAAAAGGAAACCCTTGTTAACCACTTTACCGTAATAAAGATTTTTATGCCCCCGGAATCTAAGATTCTGGGGGCATATAGTTTTTGGTCTGTCCGTCTGTTTGTCCGTTTGTCTGTTTGTCTGTTTGTCCGTTTGTCCGTTTGTCCGTTTGTCCGTCTGCAAAAACTTTAACATTGGGCATAACTTTTGAATGGTAAGTGGTACAGCTTTCATACTTCACATGTGCATTCCTTGTCACAAGACCTTTCAAGAGGTACCATAAATTTTGACCTCGTGACCTTCACCTTGAGATTTGACCTACTTTTGACCTCCTTTTTAAAAACTTTAACATTGGCTATAACTTTTGATTGGTAACTGATAGAGCTTTCATATTTCACATGTGCATTCCTTGTCACAAGCCCTTTCTATTGGTACTATAATTTATGACCTCATGACCTTGACCTTGGCATTTGACTTACTTTTTAATAATTTTAACATTGGCCGTAACTTTTGATTGGTAAATGGTAGAGCTTTCATATTTCACATGTGCATTCCTTGTCACAAGACCTTTCTAAGGGTACCATAATTTTTGACCTCATGACCTTGACCTTGACATTTGACCTACTTTTTAAAAAACTTTATCATTGGTCATAACTTTTGATTAGTAAATGGTAGGGCTTCCATATTTCACATGTGTATTCTTTTTATGCCCCCGGAATCTAAGAGATTCGGGGCATATAGTTTTTGGTCTGTCTGTCTGTTTGTCCGTTTGTTTGTCCGTTTGTCTGTCTACAAAAACTTTAACATTGGGCATAACTTTTGAATGGTAATATATAGAGATTTCATATTTAACATGTGTATACCTTATCACAAGACCTTTCCAGTGGTACCATAATTTTTGATCTTGTGACCTTGAACTTGACCTTTGACCTATTTTTTTCAAAATTTTGATTGCTTAGTGATACTGCTTTCATATTTAACATGCGCTGTCCGGGGGCATCAGTGTTTCACAAACACATCTTGTTTTTGCTATAAAGAATCTCTATATGGAGTAGTATAATAGATAATAGGGCCCTTTCCTCTCAATAACTCTAAGAAACAAATTTTGTGGATTTTTGTTAGAATCGTCTAGCTGAGGCGATTCTAACCAATTTCCACAACATTTGTTTTTCGGAGTAGTAAATAAAATATTATTAAATTAAATTCTTCAGTAATCCCTCCCATCTTGGCTTAAGGATTCGTTCCATTAAAATTTTCTTTGTAATTAACGAATTTTGTCGTTCCGAATGTCGGTATAAACAGGGTCGACTGTAGTTTTCCTTGGTATCATAGGGGTTAAAGCTCCAAAAGTCTATTGTTTAAAGCATTGTAACTTAAAGGGAATGGACTCACCTTCAGGGGAGGCAACTCTTTTGAAAAACATTATCTCCCTTGTGAATAAGACTACTCTTAGAGACAAAGAGTCTTGTTCCTTAACCTCTTTAGGAGCTGCAGTATGTTCTTTTTTAACCCATTTCAGACTGGAAACCACTAAATGGGTACCATGGCAAACAGTGCAGGCCCAGATCAGGGCCTACACTGTTTGCAGAAAGTTAAGCCATTTCCCAAATAGATTTTGAAGAAAACACAACCTGACACCCCTAAATTTTGAAATGAACTCCTGCTATATATAAGGAAGAAGATTCCATTTGTTACAAAAAGGGTTAAGACTGAACCCATTTTAAGTGGGGCTGGTGCACAGGAAAGCAAAATGGGAAGTCACAAAAGTTGTCTCCCTTTGAAAAAACCTGTTGGAAAATAGGTCAGCTATATCCATTCCCGATAAATTCAGCTTTTTTGACTGCAGTTGACTAATAAGCTCCCTTATTTACCTCTTTTGCATTATTTGCTGGCTCCCAACTTACACATATTCAATACTGGTAAAACAGGTTTTACAGTGTTCTGTGAAATTCTGTAGTTTTGTGAAATTACTGTTTTACAGTGTTCTGTGAAATTACTGTTTTACAGTGTTCTGTGAAATTACTGTTTTACAGTGTTCTGTGAAATTCTGTGATTTTACAGTGTTTTGTGAAATTACTGTTTTACACAGTTCTGTGAAATTGCTGTGAAATGACCTGAATAGTGTTGCGTGGGCCGTTAAACCCCAATACAAACAAACAAACAAATACACAGTTCTGTGAAATTCTGTGATTTTACAGTGTTCTGTGAAATTCTGTGATTTTACAGTGTTTTGTGAAATTACTGTTTTACAGTGTTCTTTGAAATTACTGTTTTACAGTGTTCTGTAAAATTACTGTTTTACAGTGTTCTGTGAAATTACTGTTTTACAGTGTTCTGTAAAATTGCTGTTTTACAGTGTTCTGTGAAATTACTGTTTTACAGTGTTCTGTGAAATTCTGTGATTTTACAGTGTTTTGTGAAATTACTGTTTTACAGTGTTTTGTGAAATTACTGTTTTACAGTGTTCTGTAAAATTACTGTTTTACAGTGTTCTGTGAAATTATGTGATTTTACAGTGTTTGGTGAAATTACTGTTTTACACAGTTCTGTGACATTGCTGTGAAATGACCTGAATAGTGTTGCCTGGGCCGTTAAACTCCAATACAAACAAACAAACAAACAAATACACAGTTCTGTGAAATTACTGTTTTACAGTGTTCTGTGAAATTCTGTGTTACAGTCTTCCGTGAAATAACTGTTTCTTAGTGAAAGTCATTTGCTAATGTTAGTTTTTCTGCTATACAGATGCGGCGTGAACTTAGGGGACCTCCGGATTCCAACACAAACACTCGCTTTGTTGAGATGTTCATTGTAAATGATTATAGGACAGTAAGTATATCTGAATTATACAGTTATCCCTTTCTTACCTGAAACAATAAAAAGGTCAAAGGTAATCAGTGTCGACCTGGATCAGACTGTGCATCTGATCAGGGTCTACACTGTTTGCTTACAGGATTTTCTGTTAAATATAGAATTAAAATGAAAAAATAGATCCACCACTCCTTTGTTTCCAGCCCCGCCCATCGGGGCTTGAAGAAATATATGGGCTGCATGATTCTTCCACACAGAGCTCCACTTAGAGGATCTAAGCCTGCCGAGGCAAAGCGGTGCAAGTCGGCCTGTCCTTGCTTATAAACCCTGTTGGTTTCATTGAGAGCAGGGCTTGAGATGTCATTTCATCCCAATGTCGGGTAAAAGTCCCAAAAAATTGGAAGCAATGTCTCCGAAATGACTTTTACAGTGTTGACGGGGACGTTAAACATCAAATCAAGCAAACTCCTTTGTTGACAAATGGACTGGTCCAGCAACAAGGGCAGAGTCCACCAGTATACAATAACCTGTGTTAATCAGGGCCTAATGGTGGTTGTTTGAGACTACCAACAGCTACCCTGTCTGTTGCTACTGTTACATTCGCTAGTGGGGTATGATTAGAGTTACCTTAACCCTTCTCTTGCTGAATATTCATTTTAGCCACACCCATCTCTGCCTTTGAACCAATCAGATTGCTTGATGTAATTTATTCCTACAAATTCATATACTGAATGTCAAACAGTGTAGATCCTGATCAGATGGCTTCTTCAGAAGCCATCTGATCTGGATCTGCACTGTTTCCAAAGATAGGGGTTGTTGTGAACAGCAAGATAAGGGTTAAAAATCCTAAAAGTTTGGATGCCTTTCGGACTTGCTGTAATTGCCCTAAAATTTTAACAAATTTGTTTCAAGATTCAGCAAGGAGTCCAAAAGATGTAGACAGAATGGCAAACAGTGTAGACCCTGATCAGACTGCTCCTTCAGGAGCAGTCTGATCTGGGTCTTCACTGTTTGTTCAGGCCTATCTGTCCCAATACTTAGGATCATTACGGTAATACTGGGCAGAGTTACCGTATTTTCCACAATAAGTACCCAGTGGGCTAAGTCATTTCATTCTAATCATAAACATAAGCCATAGCCTGTCTCATCTTTTCTGACGATGACTAACCTTCCAGTGTGCCTGAAATGGAAGGGAAGTCAGGTCCAGATAGTGCAAATTATATTGCACGTGCAAATTAAATGTCAGTAAAAGTATTGACGTCTTTCTTGTGTTTTCTATTGATTGCTCATTTTGTTAGTTATTTCCTGGGGCAAGTTGTTCAAAGCATCATTAGCTTAACGAGCTTGTTAGTGGTCAAATTGTTAACAGTTCGATCAAGAACAATATCGAAAATTTTCATATTTTTGGCTGAAAAAATGTAAGCAAAAGCTGCTCACATTTTTTCAGCAAAAATATTAACATATTTGCCCAAAAAATTATCAAAGTTTTAACGATACATTAAGTAAAGACATCATTAGTTTTGAACAACTGGCCCCAGATTTTTTCTTTTGCTCTGGGGCCAGTTGTTCAAAACTAATGATGTCGTTAGTTAACATATTGTTAAAACTTTGATCATTTATTGTGGCAATTATGCTAAAATTTTTGCTGAAAAAATGTGAGCAGCTTTTGCAAATGCAAATGCTGCTCACATTTTTTGAGCAAAAATACAAAATTTTTCGATATTGTACTTGCTAGAAGAGATATCAATTTGACCACTAACGAGCTTTTTAAGGTAAAGATGCTTTGAACAGCTGGCCCCTGAAAATTAACAAATAGAGGTTAAAAATTAAATTTTTCTTAATATTCATCATACATAAGTCTAAACTTCAAATTTGATTTCTTCACAAAATTTTGATTGAAAATGAAGTTTTATTCTCTTTCCTGTACGCAATATTAACCCTTGTCCTGCTGAGCCCCGGTATGCCTTGTTTTTCAAACAATGTAGATCCAGATCAGATGGCTTCTGAAGAAGCCATCTGATCAGGATCTACATTGTTTGTCTTTCAGATTGTGAATTTGTTGCAATGATTTGCTTCAAGTAATCTGATTGGTTGATAATCGGTAGTGGGTGTGGCAGATTTAAATATTCAGCAGGACAAGAGTTAATGGTTTTGTTTGTAAAGAAAACAATGACAAGACAGGAACCTCAGTAGTCCTTTACCTAGCTTTATTACACAGTCAGTTTGTTAATTAACAAAGCTTTGTTAAGGAAATGGGTAGCGGCCATAAAAAGTCTCCCTGCCCTTCATCATAGGGTGGGTTATATTTTCTAGTCCTTTTGGGATTATTGATTCCACTGCACAATTTTGATAACATTTGAGGGTCAATGATGAGGCCTTATTGTCGGAACTAGCTATTCTTGCACACCAGATAAGGAAATTCATAGTTTTAGATTTGGATAGAAATTCTGTTCTAACCCTGGTGTTCTTACCCAAAATCGAATATTTTACTATGTTTGATAAATGCACTGATTGATTACAACCTCATATGCGCCGTCGCAAAGGTTGAAGTCAGCATGTTACGTGACGTCACTAAACATTCCTGTAGTGTCATCACAATATGGCCGACATCGGTAATAGAAGTAACTGCAGCATTAAAAATCTGCGTTCAGAAATGGAAGGTATGCAAGAAAAAAATCCTATATGGGTGTGAGGGGTAGATTGAAAAATCCGTCCCCCTGGATCACTGTCCGGCATCACTCGGCTTGCCGAGTGATGCCGGACAGTGATCCAGAAGGACGGATTTTTCTGACCCGCAGTATGGATTTTTCCATCCACCTGTCACATCCATATAAGATTCTTGTAGTATGGCGCAGAAGAAACTTGTACATTCAGCAGTTTTCAGTTACATGCTGTATTCCTTGCTTCTGAAAGATTACCTATATAGAGATCATTTTGAATAACCTAGCCCTGTATGTTTCAGTTTGACAGTAATGGGAGAAATCTGGCTCGTCAAATCAGGAAAACACAGAATATCATCAACATCGTCAGCATGGTAAGAACTTTTCTGTTGCATACAAAAAGTGTCTTAGTCCTTGTCCTGCTGAATAAATTAATTTATCCGCACGCATTTCTGACTATCCAGCAATCAAATTACTTAATGTAATATATTCATTCGAAACTGCAAAACTGAATGACAAGCGGTGTAGATCTTGATCTGGAACTAGACAGTTTGCAAAAGTAGGTGTTGTCAAGGGTTAAACATATCTGCTGTGAGTGAACATTCTAAATTACATTGCCCCGCGCCTGCCCGGGGGGTAGAAATATGGCGGCTGCCTTCGGGAGTGTGGCAGAGTGGTAAGACCCCACCGAAAACAGTCCCATTGCCGAGACCACCCGGTGCCTCGAAATAGGTGGCTGCCTTCAGGTTCTGTGGCAGTTGGGTAAAAGCCTCCAACATACAGAACAATCGTCCGTTCGACCGGTATTATTCTGTAATTCAATTTATTCAAATGCATCTTACCAAATTTTTTACAATTCACTACGCGAGATCTATCCTTTTAAACCTTTCCTATCTCATGTTACTACCACGCTGCATTTGTATGTGTATCATCATTGCTGGTGGGTCGCGCACCACAAAGAAGAAACCTCATCTGTATATGTTTGTACTGTGTATGTGTCACTTTTTCATGCTCCTTCACTTTGCACATCAATGAAAGATGCATTTTGTATACGTTACTAGATAAGTAACTTGTCATTTCATGTTACCCCAAAGTTATTTTATGTTACATCGATGTTAACAGAATTGGATACTTATCACGAAGTTATGAAGTGTTCGTCATCATCTAACACAGCTTTATTCTTTATTAGTTTATAAAATCCTTTGTTCTCTCTGAAACTTATCACCTCAATAATTTCTTATCATAATCGTGGATCTCATATTTAGCAAAGGATCTCCTGTTTTCAGAGCCAAGCTTTTATTTAAGCAAACGTTTTCGGCCTCCCTTGTCTGTAGGGAATAAAATATACAGATCACTTTCCTTCTGTAGTGAATGGGGATGAAATTCCTTGTTGAAACAGGAGCCACTTGTTTGCCGTGAGTGGCGTCTCGTATGCTGGAAGAAGGGATCCTGATGATTGAGAAAAGCCCAGGGATCTCCAGCTTTTCAACACATCATTTTGGCCCATATTTCAGATAGAAGAGGGGTTTGGGCTAGATCCGGCCTGAATCAATCGGCTCAGTCGTGCCAAGCTCTAGAATCGCACAGCTTGTCCTTATCTTCCTTCTTTCTTTTTTACGTATCTTTATGGTACAAACCGGGTGTAATTTCGTCTTATTCCTCTATCTTTGAGTGTTATTTGATGGGCGGCGGCTGATGGATCAATCGGTGGGCTTGTACTGGGGAAATTCAGCAGAAGCTTCTGTGAGGGAGAGAATATGGGTGGGGATGGGTCCCAACTGTTCCTCATTTTTCTTTGAAATCTGGGTGCATAGTTGGGAATCATAAAACAGAAGTGGAGCGGAAGGACTCTGGTCCTGTCATCGAGTATAATAGCAATGTAGCCTTGGCGTTGGAAATAGGAGATCCATTTCCATTAAACGTCCCCTTGTAGGGCTCCAAGGAGGGTGGGGCGCATAGCTATCGAATCATAATTTTTCACCATGGGATCCAACACTAGGAAAAGAGCATTTTTAGATTTATCCGATGACGACCCGGAACCGACTTTCAATTTCAAAGCAAATGACAATTTCGCTCGATTTTTAGTGATTTCGAGCAAGGAAGATAAAGCCGTTACAACTCTTTCTCCATTCGTAATTGAAAAGCAAATAGAAGCATTAATTGGAACTCCGAAAAACGTCAAAAAACTAAAAAATGGGACACTTTTGATAGAAACTAACCGAAAAACACAAACTGAAAACCTCCTAAAAGTAAACAAATTCTTTAATATGAACGTCTCTGTCACGGAACATAAAACACTCAACTCTTGTAAAGGAATTATCCGTGACAGAATGCTAAAGCACGAATCGGAAGCCAGCATAATTGAATATCTAAAAGAACAAGGTGTAACGGCATGTAAAAGATTTAAAGTAAAAAAAGACGGAAATCTGATTGATACAAATACAATTCTACTCACTTTCAACTCTACTTCCTTGCCGAAATCGCTGAAGATCTTCTACAGGATAATACCGGTCGAAATCTACGTGCCCAATCCTCTGCGTTGTTTCAATTGTCAGAGGTTTGGGCACCATGAAAATGATTGTACTGTCCCTGACGGATCTGTTTGTGAGAAGTGTGGTGGTACCGACCACCACACTACCAACTGCAAGAACTCTCCAAAATGTGTGAACTGCGGAAAAGATCATTTGTCTAAATCCAATGTCTGTGAAGTTTGGAAAACGGAAAAAGAAATCATGAAAATTAAAGTTACACAAAACGTCACCTATTTGGAAGCAAAGAAAATACAACAAAACAAACCAGAAAACACATTCGCAAAAGTTGTCCAATCCCTTGCCAGCAAACCTGAAACAAAAGAAACCTCCACTCAATTTAACGAAAAAGATTTTGAAATAAAACCCCATTCTAAAGTAATTACCTCTACTGTTAAACCAAAACCCACATCACAACCTACATCGTCACAACCTACATCTACTCATCATTCTAGATCAGAATCTAGACAAACTTCACAGACCAGTTCACAACCTAACGGAAAACATTCTAGCAGATCACACTCCCGATCCACGTCGGGGACAGCAGATCAAAAAGAAAAAAACGGCAAAGAAAAGCATAAAGGATCAAACCCAAACAGTAAAGGGGCGTCTGCTGATCCAGTAAAACTGGCTAATCAGTACGGCGCCCTTGAGGACATGGAGTTGGATCATGATCCCTCCACGTTCTTAAAGGCTAATAATAAAAGATAAAGGATTAAATTCCTTGTTTTAATCTTCTCTCCATTCAACCATGGATAAGAAGTCAATAATTCAATGGAATTGTCGAGGACTGAAAGCCAATTTTAACGAACTTTTAATTTTAACTACACTTTTTTCTCCTAATGTCATTTGTCTCCAAGAAACTTTTTTGAAAACTACAGATAATATTAATTTCAAAGGTTACAGTATGTACAATCATATCACAACGGATAATCAGAAGGCATCAGGAGGTACATCAATCCTGGTAAAATCTGACGTTCCTCATAGGAAAATAGATGTAAACACTAATTTACAAGCTGTTGCTGTAAACGTCACTTTATCCAAATCCATAACTATTTGTTCTGTTTACCTTCCACCACACTATAATTTTTCTAAACAAGAATTAGAAAATTTAACAAATCAATTACCTAGTCCTTATATATTATTAGGAGATTTTAATAGTCACAGCAAATTATGGGGTTGCTCGGATACAAATGACCAAGGAGAAATCATAGAAAATTTTATTGCTGAAAATGATTTATGTTTATTTAACGATAAACAACCAACATATCTTCATTCTCCCACAAGAAATTATTTTGCTTTAGATCTTTCAATTTGCTCTCCAAATATTTATCTAGATTTTGATTGGTCTGTTGTGGACGATCTCCATGGGAGCGATCATTTTCCGATAGTAATTGAAGAAATTGCATCGACCCATGAGGATCGTCACCCCAGATGGAATTTGAGTAAAGCAAATTGGGAAAATTTTAATCAATTATGTAATGAAAAACTCGACCCTGGAATTTTTAAAACTGCAAGTGATATACAAGATTTTACTGATGAATTGATTGATATTGCTGAAAAATGTATTCCTAAATCCTCGACTTTTTCAAAAAGAAACAGACCTTGGTTTAATGACGAAGTTAAAACTTCAATCAATAAAAGAAAATCTGCATTACGAAAATTCAATAAACAACCAACAAAAGAAAATCTTATCCATGCCAAATACATGCGAGCTAAAGCTCGCAAAACAATAAAATCGGCCAAAAAAGCATCTTGGCAGCAATACGTCTCAAAACTGAATACCAGAACACCAACTAAGAAAATATGGGACATGATTCGAAAAATTAGTGGCAAAAACAAATCAAATAAACATGTCCATATCAAATCGAACGGAAATGTGTGTTCAACGGCTAAAGACATTTCCAATGCCTTGGGGGAAAATTTTCAGAAAAACTCCTCTAGCTCAAATTATTCAGAAAATTTCCAAAATATTAAACAAGAACAAGAGAAAAAGAATTTAAATTTTTCCTCATTAAATCATGAAAAATATAATTTACCTTTCACTACTAAAGAATTATTAGATGCTCTCCATAAATCTCATGATACTGCTGTTGGTCCTGACGACATACACTATCAAATTTTAAAACATTTACCCAACAAGGCATTGGAAACATTATTAAATATCCTGAATGATATTTGGATCACTGGAAAATTCCCTGAAAACTGGAGAAAAGCTACCATTATTCCTATTCCGAAACCTAATAAAGATCATACTGAAGCCACTAATTACAGACCTATTGCTTTGACAAGTTGCTTATGTAAAACAATGGAGAGAATGATTAATGATAGGCTGGTTTGGTTCTTAGAATCAAACCAGCTTATCACTAAATTTCAAGCTGGTTTTAGAAAAAACAGCTCTACTAACGATCACTTGATTCGCTTAGAATCATTTATACGTGATGCCTTTATAAAAAAAGAACATGTCGTAGCTGTATTCTTTGATCTAGAAAAGGCCTATGATACGACTTGGAAATATGGCATCATGAAAGATTTACACAACTTGGGCCTTAAAGGCCGATTGCCACTTTTTGTTCAAAATTTCTTGTCCGATCGAACATTTAATGTTCGCATAGGAAATACATTATCGGACACATTTGATCAAGAACAAGGTGTACCACAAGGTAGTATTTTATCACCAACCTTGTTCAGCATAAAAATTAATAATATAGTTAAATGTGTAAAAGACCCAGATTGTTCGCTTTTTGTTGACGATTTTGGAATCTTTTATCGATCCAAAAATATGGAAACCATTGAATTTAAACTTCAAAGGTGTTTAAATAATATAGAAACTTGGGCAACAGAAAATGGTTTTAAATTTTCTAAAACAAAAACTCAGTGTGTTCATTTCTGCCAAATACGAAAGTTGCATTTAGATCCTGTACTGACTATATACGGCAGTCCAATTCCAGTCGTCACTGAAGCGAAGTTTTTGGGTCTTACATTCGATAACAAATTGTCTTTTATTCCTCATATCAAAGCTTTGAAAGCTAAATGTTTAAAAGCTCTTGATATTTTAAAAGTCCTGTCCAGTTCCGACTGGGGAGGAGATCGTACTGTTCTTTTAAATCTGTATAGATCGTTAATTCGTTCCAAATTGGACTATGGCTCCATAGTCTATGGATCTGCTAGGAAATCTTATATAAAATCTTTGGATACTATACATCATCAAGGTTTACGTTTAGCACTAGGTGCCTTTCGCACTTCACCCGTTGATAGTCTCTATGCTGAATCTAATGAACCATCACTTTATGTTAGAAGAGAAAAATTGTCTCTTCAATATGCTTCCAAATTAGCTGCAAATCCACGCAATTCAGCATATGAATGTGTTTTTAACCCTAATTATGAAAGATTTTACGAAAATAAACCCTCCGCAATTAAACCTCTTGGCCTAAGAATACGACCTTTATTTAAAGAAGCCAATATTAATGTCCAAAATATTCAATCATTTTCATTTCCATCGAAAGAACCATGGACATTAACTAATCCAAAGATAGTTTTAGATTTACATAAAAATAAGAAATCTGAAGTTGATTCACATATTTTTAAAAATGAATTTTTAGAAATTAAATCACATTTTAAAAATCACATTTCCATTTACACTGACGGTTCGAAACAGGATGAGAAAGTTGCTTGTTCTGTCATTAGTCCGAATTTCACTGATAGCATTAGACTACCCGATAATAGCTCTATTTTTACCGCTGAAGCAAAAGCAATTGATATCGCACTCTATCACATTCGAGATCAACCTGAAAGACATTTCATCATTTATTCCGATTCTCTTTCTGTACTAAAAGCTCTGAAAGATCAACAGCACAGAAACCCCTTGATTCAACAAATTTTAAGAAAATACCATTATCTTTCCGCCTCAAAGGAGATCATATTCTGCTGGCTTCCCAGTCATGTAAATATCCGTGGTAATGAGTTAGCTGATTTGGAAGCCAAATCAGCATTATCGTTAACTATTACCAATTTAAAAATTCCTTCTTCAGATTTAAAATCGAACATAAACCTTTATATAAAAAATAAATGCCAATCAATTTGGGAAAAAGAAAATAATAATAAATTAAATAAAATTCAACCAAATTTTCATACCAAATGTACTTTTTTGAATTATAATAGGAAAGACCAGACTAAACTCACAAGATGCCGTATTGGACACACACGACTCACTCATTCCTACATATTAAAAAACGAACAAGCACCTTTCTGTATATCTTGTAACGAACCGTTTACAGTTGAACACTTTCTCATTTCATGTGTAGAATTTCATCATATACGCTCAAAATATTTTAATGTTACAACAATGAAAGACCTTTTTAATGACATACCATCTTATCAATTAATCAATTTTCTTAAAGAAATCGGACTTTTTAACAAACTGTAATCATTAATATTTTAACTTTTAAACTTCAGTAACAATTTTATATCTAATATCTAATTATTTTTAGACGCTATATGCCCTATTAGGGTTGAGCGTCTTTAAACAAAATATCCATCCATCCATCCATCCATCTAAATTACATGGACACAAGAATGAGTTAAAAAAAGCCGTGATAAATGTGTCATCGGTGTTTGAGCTATCCAAAGAAAATTAACCCTTATCCTGCTGTTCGCGATAACCCCTACCTTTGCAAACAGTGTAGATCCAGATCAGCCATCTGATCAGATCTACACTGTTTGTCATTCAGTTTGTGAATTTGAATGAAAATACTATATCTTGTAATTTGATTGGCTGATAGTCAGAAATGGGTGTGGCTAATTTAAATATTCAGCTAGATAAGATTGACCGGTTTTACTGTCTTCTCCCATGTATGTTAAAATCTTGTTATGTCTCCCCCGAAAATTTTTTTTTTCGGAGAGACATATTGTTTTTCCCCCGGGCGTCTGTCTGTCCGTCTGTCACACATTCCTGTCCGCTCTATAACTTGAAAACCGTTAGAGCTATCGTCACGAAACTTTGTGTAAATGTTAATCAGCATTAGACGACATGCAGTGCGCAAGAACTATAACTCTCACGTTTATACTTTTTGAATTATCTCCCTTGGAAGTTTGTTGGTATGTATATATGTATGGGCTTATCGTGTCCGGTCAATAACTTTCTTATTTTCTGATAGATTTTGAAATATTAACAACCATAAGACGATGTGTGGTGCGCATGAGGCAGGTCGGTACCTCGAAGGTCAAGGTCATACTTAGAGGTCAAAGGTCAAGAAAGGGGCCTTTTTTCGGGTTTTGTCAATAACTTGCTTATTTTTAGATAGAATTTGAAGTTACTTGGCAAACATGTTAACTATCATGAGACGATGTGTTGCATGCATGATTCAGTTTGGTACCTAAAATGTCAAGGTCATACATAGAGGTCAAAGGTAAAAAAGGGGCCTTTTTAGTGTTTGGTCAATAACTTTCTTATTTTTAGATGGATTTTGACATTGCTAGGCAGAAATGTTAACCACCATGAGATGATGTGTTGCACGCATGACCCAGTTTGGTACCTGAAAGGTCAAGGTCATACATAGAGGTTAAAGGTAAAAAAAGGGGCCTTTTGTGTTCTGTCAATCACTTTCTTATTTTTAGATGGATTTTGAAATTACTTGGGAGAAATGTTAACCACCATGAGACGATGTGTTGTGTGCATGACCCAAGTTGGTACCTCAAATGTTAAGGACAAGAGGTCAAAGGACAAGAGGTCAAAGGACAAAAAGGGGCCTTTTTTTAGTGTTCAGTCAATAACTTTCTTCTTCCTGGATAGATTGTAAAATTACTGGGCAGAAATGTTAACCATCAAGAGACGATGTGGTGCACGCTAGACCCAGGTTGGTACCTCCAAGATCAAGGTCATACTAAGAGGTCAGAGGTAAAACAAGGTTTTTTTTTGGGGGGGGGGGGGGGGGTCCAGTCATTAACTTTTTTATTTCTGGATGGACTTTATAAAGTAACCATGCAGAAATGTTCACCGTCATTAGACCATGAATCATGTGCAAGACCAAGTTCCATACCTCCAATGTCCAGGTCATACCTAGAGGTCAAAGGTAAAAAAAGGGACAGTCAATCACTTCCTTATTCTTTGATGGATTATGAAATTACTTGGCAGAAATGTTAACCATCATGAGACGATGTGTTGTACCGCAAAGGTCAAGGCCATACTTAGAGGTCAAAGGTAAAAAAGTGCTATTTTTGTTTACGGCCAACAACTTTTTTATTTTTCGATGAACATTTTTAAAGTTACTATGCGGAAATGTTCATCCTCATTAGATGATGTGTTGCACACAAGACCCAGCTCAATACCTCCAATATCAAGGTTATACTTAGCAGTCAAAAACGGGGGCGACATCTGTGTTTTTGTAGAAAAACAAATTCTAGTTTCTATTACAGTTGTACCATCCATTTAACGAAATTGAGGTTGCTAAATAGAGACCTACCAGGTGAGTGTCTTTTGATATCAAGGCAAGGCTTCGAGAACGCTTGTAGAATCGCGAGGCTTGCCAAGCAATTCTACATGCGTTCTTGAAGCCGAGCCTGATAAACTTGATATCAAATGACACAAATCTGGTTTTCTGTTTATCAGTTAACCCCCCTGTACACTCTTAAATTAGCAATATTTACGATCAGTTATCGATGGTCCTCAGTGCGTCTGAACATTCCGCAGGTCGATATACAGTAGAACTTCAATGGCTCGAACACCGATGGCTCGTTTACCATGGATGTGTCAAACCCATTCTTGAGCCCCTAGCGAAATCCTCTACATAAGAAATAGTGGGGGATAATTAAGGAGATTTTGGTCTTTTGTCTTGCAAATGTATGCTGTGTGTACTCTTTAGAATCCCCTCGATGAGGCGATTCTAATGAGTACACACAACATGCATATTCATTATCAAACAACGAAAAGATGTCTAAAAGTAGCTTGATATGCTTCCTGACAGTAATCTCAGTGGCTCGAACTACCCCTGCCTCGAACAGATTTTCGAGGTCCCAAAGATGTTCGAGCCATTGAAGTTCGACTGTGGTTTGTATCAGCTGACCATATTTTTCCTGTCATATTTTTTTTTTTGCAAGTTATTTGTGCATTTTGTCCAGTTATAGTAACATTTTTGCCATTTTTTCTAGTAGCCCGGTTCATTCATAAAAGTGCAATGTCACGTTGACGTGATAAAGCTCACTTGTCCTGAGATAGCATATCTTTATCAGGTCAATGTGCTGCAATGCAATTAATATAGAGGGTGACTGATAAATAGAGGTTGCCACAATGTCAGGTTTTACTATCTCGTGTGTATCATAAAATTTTCTTTCTCTTTCAGTTGTACCACCCATTTAACATCCATATAGCCCTGGTTGGTATAGAGAACTGGACTCAGCGGGACAGGTTTACTATCACCACAGAGGCTGACTCCACTCTGGAAAACTTCCTACATTACAGGAAATCAAGAATTAATCCATATCACCCAAATGATAATGCTCAGCTTATCACGTAAGTTGGGGTAGAATAGAACAGCAGCAGTTTTGGAGGGGTATTAAACCATTGTATACTAGTAGACTCTTCCATTGCTATATGTTAAGCAATTCCATTTGGTATATAAGGGGGGGGGGGGGGGGGGGGGTGGGGGGGAGGCAGGGCTTGAGAAGTCATTTCATCTCATGTCAGGGAAAAGTCCCACAAAATTGGAAGCAACGTCTCCAGAATGACCTTTACACTGTTGACGGGGATGTTAAACTTTTATATCAAACAACCAAACAAACAAACAAACAATGATGTCTTTAATGATGTTATGGCGCAATATTGCCATTTTTGTAAAAAATCTTGAATAAAATGCCTTTTAAATGTCATATGATAAATAGAATCTTGCATTCGTGCTTATTTATCATTGAATTTATTAAACTCATAGACGAAAAGGCACAAAATGCTCAATGACGCCTCGCATATTACCCCTTTTCCTCAACTCGTTTAATAAATTCAATAAAACATGAACACTCGCGTAAGATCCTTTATATAAATAAACTTTATAAGATTGCCTCTGGAACCGAAGAACATACCACAAGAATTCCGAGTGTCAGTTTTCTAAAAACTGTTTCCATCCTCTAGTTCAAAGCTGTTAAAATGTGCTTAGTGATACTGTTAAAAGGTCAGACACCAAAGTCTGCAACATAGGTCAGGAGGTGTTTCTCTGGTTGTCAATTAATTATAGGCTTAATATGTGGAATAATATTGAAAGGATTGTAAAACCAGCCCTCCCGCCGCCTAAAAGTTAGTGATCCAGAATGCAGTGTCCAGTTGTTCAAAGCATTGTTAGCTTAACAAGCTTGTTAGTGGTCAAGTTGTTAAGTTTTCTAGTGAGTACATATTAACTACAGTAGTATTTTTGCTGAAAAAAAAATGTGAGTAACTTTTGCATTTGCAAAAGCTACTCACATTTTTTTCAGCAAAAATGTTAGTATGTTTGTTATATTAAATGATCAAAGATTTTACAATGCATTATCTAACGATATTGTTAGTTATGAACAACTGGCCACAGGTTTTTATGCAGAAATAAGAAAAAAATATTTTTGTTACTCAATCTTAATCTTGATTGTGACACTTTTTAATATGGAAAATTTATCATCTTTTGATAAGAGATGAAGATAAGGCCTTAGCTGAGATTTTCCAAATTATAGTAGCTCAAATGTCTTTGCAGAGATACAAGCTTTGCTCATGGTGTTGTTGGAAAGGCGATAAAAGGAACTATCTGCACCTTCCAATACTCAGGAGGAGTTAATCTGGTGAGTTAGCAGGGCGGTAATAATTTCATACCAGCTATATATTTTTGGAACAGTTTAAACTTTATACTACCGATTATACATTTTACTAATACTAGTTTATACTAATTTATTTTAGTTTGATTGCGCTGAAAGCTTTCAATCGCTCTCGAACACTCATTCTTGATGTTTTCATGCGCGCAAAAGAGAGGCAATGACTTTTACCCCACTGCTACCCATTTACCCCTGGGTGGAGTGGGGCAATGACATTTTGTGTCTTGCCCAAGGACACACCTCACCTCCGGTGGCCGGATTCGATCCCACAACCTCCCGATCATAAGTCGAACAAGCTTACCACGGAACTAGTCTTACAATGTCAATTCGATTACAAAACCTTGTAACTACTCTTACTACAGAAATAGCTTTCGCCCATCAGGGCTTGGAGAAATAAATCAGGCTGCATGTTGCTTTTGTGCAGAGCTGAAACTGACCATTAATTTGTTTGTTTTGTTTTATTTGAAGATTTACATCCCCGTCAACACTGTAAAGGTCATTTTGGAGACGTTGCTTCCAATTTTGTGGCTTCTACCTGACATTGAGATGACATGACATCTCAAGCCTGCCACCCATTGAAACCAATTGGGTTTATAAGCATGGACGTGCCAACTCGCACCACATTGCCTGGGCAGGCTTAGATCCTCTAAGCGTTTTACCATTACTTGTTTGTGGGTTGGTTTCAGCTCTGCGTGGAAGCATGATGCAGCCCATCTATTTCTTCAAGCCTCTATGGGGGGGGGGGGGGGGGGGGGGGCTAGCCTAACCATTTGTGAGTACTGATAAACCGCTTAGAAGGACTAAGCCTGCCCAGGCAAAGTGGTGTGAGACAGACCGTCCAATGCATATAAGCCTTTTGGTTTCACTGGTTTAGCTTTCATTCCAGTCCTCCTTGATACTTGTGAATTTGTATACACCACAACCTCATTATAACCCGGTTCATTATAACACGGTTTTGGATATAACACGGTTTCAAGATGGATCCAGATGGACCCCAAAAATGTATAGATTCTATAGAAAAAATGACCATTTCCCAAAAATGTATAGATTATATAGAAAAATGACCATAAATGGTTATTTTTTTTTATATAATCTATACATTTTTGTTTGGATATAACAGGGTTGTTTAACTAACACGGTTTCTGTTTTGGACCCCATTAATAGTGTTTTAAAGAGGTTGTGGTGTACTATGTATATGATGTAGTTGAAATAAATAACTGTTTATGTTTAAACCAACTCTTATCCTGCTAAACATGAAAACCCCTACCCTTGCAAACAAAGTAGATCCAGATCAGATGGCTTCTGATTGGGATCTACACTGTTTGTCACTCAGTTTGCAAATATTTCAGTGACTATACATGTACTATGTCAAGCAATTTGATTGGTTGCTAGTCAGAAATAGGTGTGTCAAATAAATTTATTCAACAAGATAAGGGTTAACTTACATGGTTTCTGGTTTGGACCCCAACAGTAGCATTATAATGTAAGAATCTGATATTGGGTTCTGTTGTAGATGAGCATTTCCAACCTCAGGGATGACCGTGCTGAGCGATTTCCCTCAGCACGGTCATCCCAAGGGTTGGAAACACACATCTACAATAGAAAATCTACCCCCACCCATAGGGGCTTGAAGAAATATATGGGCTGCATGATGCTTCCACGCAGAGCTGAATCTGGCCCGCACACTAGTACTGGTAAACTGCTTAGAGGATCTAAGCCTGTCCAGGAACCACGGTGCAAGGTGGACCGTCCATGCTATTAAACCCTTTTGGTTTCATTGGGCGACAGGGCTTGAGATGTCATTTCATCTCAATGTCGGGTAAAAGTCCCACAAAATTGGAAGCAACGTCTCCTAAATGACCTTTACAGTGTTGACGGGGACATTAAACCTCAAATCAAACAAACAAAAGAAAATCATACAAGATATTTATTCTTGCAAAACACCACCAAAAATTTTTATTTTATTTTAAGGTTTTATTTTTCGTGCACTATAATTATGTAGTTTGCCTGGGTAAGAACACCAGGTTAAGAACAGAATTTCTATCCCAGGCTAAAACCACAGATCGCCTTGTCTGGTATGCAAGAAAGAGGTTGCTGTTTTGTAATTTAGTGGATTTATTGCTAATCTTAAGCTGTGATAAATATCATGCAGTACATGTCCTCAGTGAACATGTGATTTCAACGGCTCATATGTGACTGGGCATCTGTTTTTAGCTCACCTGTCACGTAGTGACGAGGTGAGCTTTATGGATCACTTTTTGTCCGTCGTCCGTCCGTGTGTGCGTGCGTGGGTCCGTGCATCCGTAAACAATTTCAAATAAGTATATCTCTAATACCCCACGGCCAATCTTGATTAAATTTCATGTGTAGCATCATCAGGTAGGGGGAAAGGCTGCATAATGTTTTTGGGCTGATCAGATTGGAATTCTGGTTGCCATGGCAACATATAGCTCCCATAGACTTATAATGGGAAAAATTAAAAAAACTTCTTCTCTGAAACCACAGGGCCCAAAGCTTAGATAATTAGCTTGTAACAATGTCAAGCGGTCACCTACATAAATCCTGCCAATCATGCCCCTGGGGTCCAAATTGGCCACACCCCGGGGCCCCTTAGCTCCTATAGACTCATAATGGAAAAAAAAACTTTCAAAAATCTTCTTCTCTGAACCCATAGGGCCCAGAGCTTAGATATTTAGCATGTAGCAATGGCAAGTGGTCACCTACATAATTCCTGCCAATCGTGCCCCTGGGGTCCAAACGGGCCATGCCCTCGGGCCCCTTAGCTCCCATAGACTCATAATGGAAAAAAGCTTCAAAAATCTTCTTCTCTGAAACCACAGGGCCCAGAGCTTAGATATTTTGCACATAGCAATGGCAAGTGGTCACCTACATTAATCCTGCCAATCATGCCCCTGGGGTCCAAATGGGCCAAGCCCCGGGGCCCCTTAGCTCCCATAGACTTTTAATGGAAAAAAGCTTCAAAAATCTTCTTCTCTGAAACCACTGGGCCCGGAACTTAGATATTTAACATGTAGCAACGGCAAGTGGTTACCTACATAAATCCTGCCAATCATGCCCCTGGGGTCCAAATGGGCCACAACCCGGGGCCCCTTAGCTCCCATAGACTCGTAATGGAAAAAAAAAACTTCAAAAAATCTTCTTCTCTGAAACCATAGGGCCCAGAGCTTAGATATTTAGCATGTAGCAATGGCAAGTGGTAACCTACATAATTCCTGCCAATTATGCCCCTGGGGTCCAAACGGGCCACGCCCTGGGGCCCCTAGGTCCCATTGACTCATAATAGAAAGAAGCTTCAAAAATCTTCTTCTCTGAAACCACAGGGCCCAGAGCTTAGATATTTAGAATGTAGCAACGGCAAGTGGTAACCTACATAAATCCTGCCTATCATGCCCCTGGGGTCCAAATTGGCCACGCCCCGGGGCCCCGTAACTCCCATAGACTCATAATGGAAAACAGCTTCAAAAATCTTCTTCTCTGAAACCACAGGGCCAAGAGCTTAGATATTTAGCATGTAGCAATGGCAAGTGGTCACCTACATAAATCCTGCCAACCATGCCCCTGGGGTCCAAATGGGCCACGCCCTGGGGCCCCTTAGCTCCCATAGACTTATATTGGAAAAAAGCTTCAAAAATCTTCTTCTCTGAAACCATAGGGCCCAGAACTTAGATATTTGACATGTAGCAACGGCAAGTGGTTACCCACATAAATCGTGCCAATCATGCCCCTGGGGTCCAAATGGGCCATAACCCGGGGCCCCTAAGCTCCCATAGACTCGTAATGGAAAAAAAGAACTTCAAAAATCTTCTTCTCTGAAACCATAGGGCCCAGAGCTTAGATATTTAGCATGTAGCAACGGCAAGTGGTCACCTACATAACTCCTGCCAGTCCTGCCCCCGGGGTCCAAACGGGCAACGCCCCGGGGCCCCTTAGCTTCCATAGACTCATAATGGAAAAAAGCTTCAAAAATCTTCTTCTCTGAAACCACAGGGCCCAGGGCTTAGATATTTTGCACATAGCAATGGCAAGTGGTCACCTACATAAATCCTGCCAATCATGCCCCTGGGGTCCAAATGGGCCACGCCCTGGGGCCCCTTAGCTCCCATAGACTTACAATGGAGAAAAGCTTCAAAAATCTTCTTCTCTGAAACCACTGGGCCCGGTACTTTGATATTTAACATGTAGCAATGGCAAGTGGATACCTACACAAATCCTGCCAATTGCCCATGGGGTCCAAATGGGCCACATCCCGGGGCCCTTAGCTCCCATAGACTCATAATGGAAAAAAAAAACTTCAAAATCTTCTTCTCTGAAACCATAGGGCCCAGAGCTTAGATATTTAGCATGTAGCAATGGCAAGTGGTCACCTACATAATTCCTGCCAATTATGCCCCTAGGGTCCAAACCGGCCACGCCCTGGGGCCCCTAGGTCCCATAGACTCATAATTGAAAAAAAGCTTCAAAAATCTTCTTCTCTGAAACCACAGGGCCCAGAGCTTAGATATTTAGCATGTAGCAATGGCAATTGGTCACCTACATAAATCCTGCCAATCATGCCCCTGGGGTCCAAATGGGCCACGCCCCGGGGCCCCTTAGCCCCCATAGACTCATCATGGAAAAAAAGCTTCAAAAATCTTCTTCTCTGAAACCACAGAGCCCAGAGCTTAGATATTCAGCATGTAGCAATTGCAAGTGGTCACCAACAATAATCCTGCAAATCATGCCCCTTGGGTCCAAATGGGCCACGCCCCGGGGCCCCTTAGCTCCCATAGACTTATAAAGGAAAAAAGCTTCAAAAATCTTCTTCTCTGAAACCATAGGGCCCAGAACTTAGATATTTGACATGTAGCAACGGCAAGTGGTTACCCACATAAATCGTGCCAATCATGCCCCTGGGGTCCAAATGGGCCACACCCCGGGGCCCCTAAGCTCCCATAGACTCGTATTGGAAAAAAAGAACTTCAAAAATCTTTTTCTCTGAAACCATAGGGCCCAGAGCTTAGATATTTAGCATAAAGCAATGGCAAGTGGTCACCTACATAATTCCTGCCAATCCTGCCCCTAGGGTCCAAACGGGCTACGCCCTGGGGCCCCTTAGCTCCCATAGACTCATAATGGAAAAAAGCTTCAAAAATCTTCTTCTCTGAAACCACAGGGCCCAGAGCTTAGATATTTAGCATGTAGCAATGGCAATTGGTCACCTACATAAATCCTGCCAATTATGCCCCTGGGGTCCAAATGGGCCACACCCTGGTGCCCCTTAACTCCCATAGACACATAATGGAAAAAAGCTTCAAAAATCTTCTTCTCTGAAACCACAGGGCCCAGAGCTTAGATATTTAGCATGTAGCAATAGCAAGTGATCACCTACATAAATCCTGCCAATCATGCCTCTGGGGTCCAAATGGGCCATGCCCTGGGGCCCCTTAGCTTCCATAGACTCATAATGGAAAAGGGCTTCAAAAATCTTCTCAGAAACCACAGGGCCCAGAGCTTAGATATTTAGCATGTAGCAATGGCAAGTGGTCACCTACATAAATCCTGCCAATCATGCCCCTGGGGTCCAAATTGGCAACAACCTGTGACCCCCTTAGCTCCCATTGACTCATAATGGAGAATAGCTTCAAAAATCTTCTTCTCTGAAACTGTGAAGCACAGAGCTTAGATATCTAGTATCTAGCAGCATAAAATAGTCACCTACATAAATCCTGCTAACCCTGCCTCTCGGATTCAGATGGGCCACACCCCGGGGCCCCTCAGCTCCTTTAGACTTTTAATCGAAAAAAGCTTTAAAAATCTTTTTCTCCAAAGCCATAAGGCCCAGAGCTTAGATATTTAGTGTAGCAATGTCAAGTGGTCTCCTGCACTAATGATTTTGTGGTACACAGGTGAGCGATATAGGGCCATTGGGCCCTCTTGTTTTACTAATTACCTGACTGATGTGCATAAAGAAAGCTGTTTAAAGATTTTTCATACCCTGCTGCATGATCGTTTCCGGATAATAAGATACACCTTCTGAGGTTTGTTTGTCCAACGGTATCTCCATCTGTCTGCCCACACCATTTCTAATCGATTACCTAAATACAGTAAAACATGTCTTAGTGGCCACCTCTATTAAGCAAGCAACCTGCCTTAAGCAAGCAGGCATACAGTTCCCAAAAAAGGAAAATGCATTAAAATCCACCTGTCTTAAGCAAGCACCTGTCTTAAGCAAGCACTTTTTGAATATCCCATATGTGCTTGCTTAATACAGGTTGGATTGTATTTATTCATGATTCTTCAGATTTTGCATACATACTGTAATCTAGGATGAGTGGTTAAATGTTAGTGTTAATGGGATAAAACTGTCCATTTTAACAGAGTTACTGCCCTTGTATCGGAAAATTGGTTTTTGCCTGTAATTCTTTCACCATTTGTAATATCTGAATGAAACTTCACAGATATATTGAACATCAAATTGTGTTTGACCTGTCTGACCTATCCATGTGCTCTGGTCTATACTGGTTCTATGGCTATTTAGCTATTATATGAGTATTTCTCAAAATAAGTTACATTTCCCAGCATTTGTGAGGTATTATGCAGGAATCGCAGTGGTTTTATTGAGAAGTTGCTTTTGAGCTATTATTCATTGAGATACTGTTAACGCCTTTACAAAGAATGCAATGTAGTGAAAATGTCATTTTTTTTCACAGAACTTAGCCAGTGAGGGACAGACGGCAGCAACAATAGCTCATGAACTGGGCCATAACTTCGGGATGGACCATGATAACTACACATACTGCCAGTGTAAGGATGACAAGTGTATCATGGCAGCCACGAGTGGAGGGTGAGTAGCAGTAGTGCTCAGGGATATAGCCAGCATAAAATATGTTATTACTCACGATAAAGGAAAATCTATGTAAATAAAATAATCTTTCTGAGATGGGGGCTACTCTTAAAGGAAAGAATTTGCTCCCAAGGGGAGCAAATTCTTTCCTTCAAGAGCAGCTGCAACTAGATGATAGATCGCGCAGTCGATGGTATACTATCGCAAATACCCGCTTTTTCTATGAATAACACTAAAGATATGGCAAAGTCATACGTTTTGGCCTTTGACCTTGGGGTCATGTTGATGTCAAGATCACACCAAAAGTAGCCAAGTAGCCCAGTGCCATTTACATCCCATGTTTTATCCACATGCAAAGTTTCAAAAGTGTAACTTTACTGGTTGCAGAGGAGATCCATTTACAAGAAACGTGAGAGACACACAGATACCCCCCCCCCCCCTCCCCACACACACACACACACAGACACACACACAGACTGACGGCCACTTTACTCTTGTACGAAATCAATATACCCAATTTTTCTTCGAAAAAGCGGGTATAATTATAATAATAAGTAATGGAAAATACTGTTAATTAGGTGATTTCTCTTTATAGCAAATAATTTACATTATGCACACGTATAATATGCTTTATGGGCACTATGCCTGTGGTGACGGTTGTGATTATTTGCACTACATCAAGCCAACTATGACAAAATTCTGGCCGCAGACTTATCTGCATGAGGAAAGCTTTGCATCACCCATAGTACATAGTACATAACTAAGATGAGCAGGCTGATCTGAGTCTTTGTTAAGAGCACATGTCTAGATATACCTTTGCTTGTCATGGCTTCTATGGCCCAGTCAGCAATATTCCGATCATGTCAAGCTGGTCAGGTAACTCTCTCAAAAATTCTGGGCAGGCTTAGATCCAATGTTGAGTCTTACGAACAGAGCAAAGCAATTCTAATATTATGTATGTATGTGAAAGCTTAACCCTTGTCCTGCTAATCCCGGATATGCCTTATCTTTGAAACAATGTAGATCCAGATCAGATGGCTTCTGACGAAGCCATCTGGTCAGGATCTACATTGTTTGCCATACAGATTGTGAATTTGTTGCAATAATTTGCATTAAGTAATCTGATTGGTTGATAATGAGTAGTGGGTGTGGCATATATAAATATTCAGCAGGACAAGGGTTAAACAGTAAATTGAGCTGTGATGAGCAGAAATATTTCTTTGGACTTATGTAGGGATCCCGCGGTTTTCCATGCTTAACATTTGCTGGGTTGAGAGGAAGCTGATTTAACATGTGGCCACTAGGCCAAGTGTTCAAATATCTTCCGAGGGAGCCAGCAAATGTTATTGCTTTGTTTGTTTGATTTGAGGTTTAATGCCCCTTCAACACTGTATAGGTCATTTTGGAGACTTTGCTTCCAATTTCGTGGGACTTTAACCAGACATTGAGATGAAATGACATCTCAAGCCCTGATGCCCAATGAAACCAATAGGGCTTTTAAGCATGGATGGTCCGACTCGCACTGCTTTGCCTGGGAAGGCTTAGATCCTCTAAGTGGTTTACCAGTACTCGTGTGTGGCCGTTTTCAGCTCTGCATGGAAGCATCATGCAGCCCATCTATTTCTTCAAGCCCCGATGGGCAGGGGCCAACAAATGCTATAGCAATCAAATAACTATGGATGATTGTTTTTCTCGCATAATTATCTTACGATTCCAATGGCAAATTGTGACAAAAAAAAAAAAACTCCATATAAACGCTTCAGATGGATCCTAAAACCAACCATTACGCAAACACACCTATACAAATACATTACCACCTTTATCGCCGAAAAAAAATAAAATTTTAAGATGAAAAATTGTGATATTTTGCTTATTTTGCTCAAAATATAGCATTAGTACTAGCACTAATCTTCCATGTGGCCCTGTTTTTCTGGGTAGTAACCTGTACTAAGCAATGTGGATAAAGTCTCTTGCTCAAGGAAACAAAACTTGGCACTTGCGGGGATAGAACCCGCTACCTCACTACGTAACGTAAACAAAGCAAGGCCTATCTTATGCTGTCAAAAGTTACAAAACCCATGTTCAACCAAATGTGATTCAAGATTTGAACATGGATTTTGTTGTTTGAACACAGATCTGGCCCATTCAAAAATAGCTTCAGTTAAGAAATGAATCTAATTTATTTAATGTTCATCGAAGTATGAACAATATTTTGTCCAACATCGGCGTTTGCAATTCGCTTTTAAGTATTCTTAATTGTGCATCTATGTGGGGGCATCCATGTCCTTTGGACACATTTATAACGGTACGGTGCATGAGATGAAACAGATCTAACATGAGTACCGATAAATAGCTTAGAAGGTCTAAGCCTGCCCAGGCAAGGTTGTGTGAGTTTGCCCATCCCTAAATATAAACCCAAACAGTTGTGCGGGTGGAAGGGCTTGAGGTGTCATTTTATCTCAATTTCAGATAAAAAGTCAAAATGACCTGAATAGTGTTGATGGGGACATAAAAACTGAGCACAAAACCAAAAAAAAAGTTGTGTGTTCTCATTAGAATTCCCTCACCGAGGTGATCCTGTTGAGTATTTTTTGGTTTGGGTTTTATGGCCCTTTCAAGATTATTTCACTCATATCGAGCCGATCGTTAATCAGAGGTGGGCGAAAACCGGAGTACCCGGAGAAAAACCACCTGACCTTCTGTTGCAGAACTTGGCGTCTCACACGTGGCCCGAGCGAGGCTCAAACCTACGGCGGTGAGAGACCTAATGACTAAGAGTCAGCGCTCTTATCCACTAGGCCACGGAGGCCCGTTTCCTGTTGAGTATACATAACATAGCTTTTCAAGAAAATATTCGAAAAATGTCCTAAATTTACACTACTAAGTAATGATCCTAAGTATTGAAACAGATAGGTTTCAGCAAACAGTGCAGACCCAGATCACACTGCTCCCAGGAGCAGTGTGATCAGGGTCTACACTGTTTACCATTCCATCTGCACCTTTTGGACTCCTTGTTGGAGCATAAAACAAATTTGTTAAAATTTTAGAGGAATTACGGCAAGTCATCACGGTGTACAATTTTTTAGGATTATTACGGTAAATATTTGTTACTGTGAGAGATAGAAAGAATTTCTTACGGGCTCAAGAACAAGAACGAACCGGCTATCATTGTTGGAGCCATTGAAATTTACTGCATTTAAAAATAATTTCAGCTCAAGAACAATGGGGTAAGACTAAGCCCTCTGCCAGGGTGCTTGTGGGTAGTTTTCACTTAGTTACAAGAAAACAGGGTATCGGGCTAAAATTGAAATTAACCCATTGGATTTTGGGATGCATTTTCTTGTAACTATGGAAATGGCACCTGCAGTTACCTGTGAAAAGATCTTTAGCAGTTAGCTGTTTATTTCTAACTTGGTTTGCAAATGGAAGTATTGGGACTTTCTTTCTTGTTTCTGCTGCAAGGTTATGGCTATTGCATGAGACTGTAAGAATCCATCAGGGCTTAGTTGCTCAAAGTTTCGTTAGCTTAACACATTAGCTATCAGGGCCCAGTTGTTCAAAGCAATCATTATGATAACTCACCCGTGCGACATAGTGCATTTTTCCCATCTCCAAAATGACTACTTTTCTGACAAAAATCCTTGATATTTTTCTTATAAATGCCCATAACATAGGTTGTGTGTGCTTGTTAGAACCGCCTCATTGAGGCGGTTCTAACGAGTACCCACAACCTATGTCTTGTAGCAGAAATAAGAAAAAATAATGAATACCCCCGTAAACCTCAGTTTTCTCTATATAAAGTGGGGTTTAGGAGGGTCTTCATTTCACGGACTTGTTCACGTGATGGTTAGCTTAACGAGCTCATTAGTGGTCAAAAGATTGACTGTTTTAGTATGTACAGTGTCAAGTATACAGTAAGCACAATATCTGATACAGTGTGGCTTTTGCTGAAAAAAAAAAATGAGCAGCTTTTGCATTTACAAAAGCTGTTCACATTTTTGCTGAAAAAAAATGAGCAAAAGCTGCTCACATTTTTTTTTCTCAAAAATATTAGTATATTTGCTATGCTAAATATTTTTTTCATCACGCTAACAAGTCCGTGAAATGAACACCCCCTTACACCCCACTTTAGATAGAGAAAACTGGGGTTTAGGGGGGTATACATTATTTTCCTTATTTCTGCTCATAGACATAGGTTGTGGGTACTCGTTAGAACCGCCTCAATGAGGCGGTTCTAACGAGCACCCACAATCTATGTTTTGATTATTAATAAGAATACTATCACAAATTTTCATCAGAAAATTGACCGTTTTGGAGACGTAAAAAATGCATTATGATGCATGGGTGTGTTATCATAATGATACTTTTATTAGTGTTAACCATAGATTAACTAACTAACAACATAGCAAGCTTTCATCAACTGACCCTAGAATTTTTAATGCACTAGCAAATACAATATCTAATATAGCCGTACTTTTGCTGAAAAAAAAAGTGTGAGGAGCTTTTGTAATGGACAGTGTCAGGTTTTTTTGGGCCACACTGAATGGTTGAAGTTTTAACATAATCGTAAGTAACAATATTGTCAGCTTTGAACAACTGGGCAATGGGGTGTCCGTAAAGGACATGAGAACCTTAACCGAGAGGCTGGAATTTCAAACAGGAACAAGGCTTGCCAAGTTCCTGGATGAAATTCTGTTCCTTAGGTTCTTGAAAGGTTACTTTGCTCCAATTTGTATGGACTTGTAGACTGGAGCTGCTCTGATTTTCTGGCTAAAAATGTTTCTACTTTTTATTGTATTGCTCTTTGATATCTATTGACAAGATAACAATTTGTACCAGGAACCAGTTGTTCAAAACTAATGATGTCGTAAGTTGACGTATCGTTAAAACTTTGATCATTAAATATGGCAAATATGCTGAAATTTTTGCAGAAAAAATGTGAGCAGCTTTTGGGAACGCAAAAGCTGCTCACATTTTTTCAGCAAAAATACCAAATTTATGATACTGTACTTGCTAGAAGAGTTAACAGTTTTACCACTAACGAGCTCGTTAAGCTAACGATGCTTTGAACAACTGGTCCCAGATGTTCAAATCACCGATAGCTTAATGAGCAATTGTCAAAATGTCAACTGTTCTAGCAAGTACTATATCTAACACTCTTGTGTTTATGCTGGCAAAATTTGAGTAGCTTTTGCAAATGTAAAAGTAACTCACATTTTTTCAGCAAAAGTATTTAGCATAATTGCTATATTAAAAAATGATCAAGGTTTTAACAATGTGTTATCTGATGACATCATTAGTTTTGAATAATTGGACCCAGTGGAGTGAGATTTTTTCAACCATATTACAATAAACAGAAGCTGTGTGCTGATTTGGTTGATGGTAGAAGGGACAATCAGAGTCTGGTTACAGCATCTTGTTTTGCTAGCATCATTTTGTTGTCGCGCCTGTTATTAGCATGGTTCGATATAGGCGCCCGGTTTGTCCGTCCGTTTGTCAAGGCGTCAACATATGCGATCACCCTAGCGTTCACCCTGAGGTTCAAGTTTATTTCTCAAGAACTATAAGAGCTTCATTTATGATACTTGGTACCAACTTGTATGACAACTTACATGCAAGCAACCATATTTGATCTTCACCTACATTTCATGGGTCACTGACTTCGTAAGATATTGCGACCACCCTAGCGTTCACCCTAAGGTTCAAGTCTATTTCTCAAGAACTATAAGAGCTTCATTTATTGTCGCGCCTGCTATTAGCATGGCGCGATATAGGCACCCGGTTTTCCGTACGTTCGTTTGTCCGTCCGTCCGTTTGTCAAGGTGTTAACATTTGCGACCACACTAGCGTTCACCCTGAGGTTCAAGATTATTTCTCAAGAACTATCAGAGCTTCATTTATGATACTTGGTACAAGATTGTATCACGGTATGACAACTTACATGCAAGCAACCATATTTGACCTTCACCTACATTTCATGGGTCACTGTCTATGTAAGATATTGCGACCACCCTAGCGTTCACCCTAAGGTTTAACTTTATTTTTCAAGAACTATAAGAGCTTCATTTATGATACTTTGAATAAAACTTGTATCACAGGTTGGAAACTTATATGCAAGCAACCATATTTGACCTTGACCTACATTTTATGGGTCACTGACTTCGTAAGATATTGCGACCACCCCAGCGTTGACCCTAAGGTTCAAGTTTATTTCTCAAGAACTATAACAGCTTCATTTATGATACTTGGTATAAACTTGTATCACGGGATGACAACTAACAAGCAAGCAACCATATTTGACCTTGACCTACATTTCATGGGTCACTGACTTGTAAGATATTGCGACCACCCTAGCATTCACCCTAAGGTTCAAGTTTATTTCTCAATAACTATAACAGCTTCATTTATTGTCGTGCCTGCTATTAGCATGGCGCGATATAGGCCCCCGTTTTCCGTCCGTTCGTTCGTCTGTCCGTCTGTTTGTCAAGGCGTCAACATTTGGGACCACCCTAGCATTCACCCTAAGGATCAAGTCTATTTCTCAAGAACTATAAGAGCTTCATTAATTATACTTGGTACAAACTTGTATCTGGGGATGGCAACTTAAATGCAAGCATCCATATTTGACCTTGACCTATATTTTATGGTTCACTGACTTTGTAAAATATTGCGACCACCCTAGCGTTCACCCTTATGGTCAAGTTTATTTCTCAAGAACTATAAGAGCTTCATTAATGATACTTGGAACCAACTTGTATCTCGGGATGGCAACTTAAATGCAAGCATCCATATTTGAACTTGACCTTCATTTTATGGGTCACTGTGTAAGCATCTATGTTTGACCTTGGCCTAGATGTCATGGTTTGATGACTTTGCACCCCCACAGGCGCGACATAGCCTTCGGGGGAATTCTTGTTGAAGACATGCTGTTACTGCATTTGACGAAATTTATATCTAATGACATAATTATTACATCATTTACTTGGTTACTACTTCAAGGCATGTATCTGCATTGTTTAGATGCAGTCATCTTTATTTAAACCTTTCTCTTGCTTAATAAAAATATATTTAGCCACACCCATTTCAGACTTTCAACCAGTTAGATTAATTGATGTAATTTTTTCCTACAAATTCACGAATCAAGTGTCAAATAGTGTAGATAATGATCCATCTGATTTGTGTCAACACTGTTTGCTGAAGAAGCCAGGTGATGGTTTGTAAAGGTAGAGCCTATCCTGGTTCAGCAGGAAAAGGGTTAAACATACGTATGCCTTGTGGATGGGGGACTCACAATAGTCATGTGCTACGGTAATCACAGTAAAATACAAGCATCAAAGCTAGAGAGAATTAATATTTTCCCAATCCACCCTCTGACAACCAAGTTTGAACACGATAAAACACAGTTTAGCAGGCAAATGCAAATATTACAAGTAATTCACATTGTCTTTGTTGTCTTAAATTATTGCATAGCTTTAAATAGTTAGCCCATCACAACAATTGTCATCTGCTTTGTCATTTGCCGGTTACTTTAAAGTCATTGTTGCAAACAGTGTGGACCCAGATCGGACTGCTCCTTGAGGAGCAGTCTGATCTGGGTTCACACTGTTTGCCTTTATGCAAAAATATTTTTTTAAGAAGTTTGCAAGAAGCTGCAGCAGACGACATAAAAAGACGACATTTTCTGATGTGTTTTTTTCTTGGCATCTTGAGAACCAGTCATGCTAATATCACTTGATATGCTACAGTGACTTGATATTGCATGTTTACTTGGAATTCTTTGAATTTTACCATTAAGCGACATTGCAGTTGATGACATCTTACAGCGGGCCCCGCCCATCTGCGCTTCGAGAAATAGATGGGCTGCACGATGCTTCCACGCAGAGCTGAAACTGACCGCACACGAGTACCGGTAAACCGCTTAGAGGATCTAAGCCTGACCAGGCAAAGCGGTGCGAGTCAGACCGTTCATGTTTATAAACACTATTGGTTTCACTGGGCGACAGGGCTTGAGATGTCGGGCTTGAGATGTCATTTCATGTCAGTGTCGGTTATAGGTCTCACAAAATTGGAAGCAACATCTCCAAAATGACCATTACAGTGTTGACGGGGATGTTAAACCTCAAATCAAATGAAAACAAACAAAACTGCTATGATGTGACAAGAAAAAATGATTACCATTCCTACATATTAACTCATTGTATGTGGGAAACCCCTAAAGGGGTACCTTGGCAATCAGTGCAGGCCCAGATCAGACGCTGCAAAATGCAGAATGTGGCATCTGATCAGGGCCTACACTATTTCCTAACTGTATTTTCCATCAAAAATAGAATAGAAACGAAAAAATAGGCCTGACACGCCTTATATGACAAATGGACTTGTCCAGCATATAGCAATAGACCACTAGCATACAATGGGTTAAGATAAAATGCATGCATTTAGGCTTACATACACTACAGGAAATGATGCAAATATTTAAAGCTCTATAATTAACCCATTTAGTACCAGAAACCACAAAATGGGTACCCTGGCAAACAGGGCAGGCCCAGACCAGATGCCGCAGAATGTGGCGTCTGATCAGGGCCTCCACTGTTTGCTAAAAGTTTAGCTATTTTCCAAATAAATTTTGAAGAAAACACAACCTGGCACCCCTAAAGTGGACGCCTGCTGTATATAAAGAGGAAGATTCTATATGGTAAAAAGGGTTAAAGTTCTTTTTTTCGCTGATATTTGTGAATATTGTCCTTCAAAAGCATATTAACCTTTTCTCACTCAGGGATTTTGTGAATTTCGCTGATTTTCACAGTGTTACACCTGACAGCAACTTCAACTAGCCATTGTTTCATAATGGATGGTCTGTTTTACACCAAACTCGGTATGAATGTTCATTGGGCAGTAGCCTTTCAAATGCAACTTTTCATGACTTGATCATTGTTGTCATAGAAGCCTCTGTGGTGTAGTGGTTACGCTACTCGCCTTGTAAACCAGGGATCGCAGGATCGAGTCGGGCTTCTCCAGACTTTCGGATGAGTCTTTAAACCGAGGTCCCGTCTCCTTATGACCTTAGCTGTTGGTGAGACGTAAAACTCAAAAAAACTCACTCACTCATTGTTGTCATGGTAATGAGAGGGCATCTCAAAGTTGGCAAAAAGTGTGAGTTCACATGAATTTTTGACCAAATCTTAATCTTCACACAGCTGTCAAGGCAACAATTAAGGGGTTCGGCCCTGGCCATTTTCACTGTTTGCAGCATGTTTTATCAGCATCAATTTTGAGGAATTTTTGACCCCAGACACCCTCAGATATAAATTTTAGCAGCCGGTTGGGCCATACACCCAAATTTTTTTGGATGTCCCCCCCCCCCACTTCAATCCCCCCTAGAATATTTTTAGTGGGGAGGCACGCGAAAAAAACAGGTCACTTTTTAGGCCAACAAATCATAAAGCAAACATAACTATCGAGGGGTAGGAAATGCAGATTTTAGGTGCTTCTGGGGCTTAAAATGGGGTGGGGTGCAGACACGTAAAAGCATGTATCTGAGTGGGAAAGGGTTAACAATAAAATAGCTGGCAATCACTTTGATAAACATCCTTGAGCATTTGAGCACTTATTTTAGTTTTGCCACATCCACAGTACTAAAGAATGACTGCTACAACCTTTTTTTTGCCTTAACCCATTGCATGCGGGAAACCCCTAAAGGGGTACCTTGGCAAACAGTGCCGGCCCAGATCAGACGCCGCAGAATTTCTGCGGCGTCTGATCAGGGCCTGCACTATTCGCTAACATAATTTTCTGTCATCATTAGTCTACAATGGATTAAGAAATGGCTTACCATATTTATCCTAAGTATTCTTACACTTCAACTCGTTACCATACTTGTTCTAAGATTTGATAAAAAGTTCATTTTTCTACCCAATGTTGTGCCTTAAGATAGCTGGATGGGTGGCAAACAGTGTGGACTTGAATGAGAAGCCACAATCAGTGACGTCTCATTTAGTTCTACACTGTTTGCTTCGGCCTGTCTGTCTGAATACATATGGTAAATATATGGTACTTTGAAGCTTCTCATATGGCTGAATATGTAGCAACTAGATAGATTTTTTGCTCCCGCCCAGGTGGGCTCGGAAGAAGTTGAATGGGCTGCATGATGCTTCCACGCAGAGCTGAAGCCAGCCAGACATGAGTACTGGTGAACCACTTAGGGGTCTAAACCTATCCAGGCAAAGTGGTGTGAGTCAGACCCTCCATACATATTAACCCTTTTGGTTTGTTAAGGCAGCAGGGATGAGATGTCATTTCATCTCAATTTCGGGTAAAAGTCCCACAAAACTGGAAGCGTCTTCAGATTGCCCTAAATAGTGTTGACGGGGACGTAAGACCTCAATTCAAACAAACAAAACTAGAGAGACTTTGTTTACTTACATTTGAGCCAGCACACAACAAAACCTACAATAAGACATGAGCGCCCAACGAAGACTCAGATCAGCTTCCGTGCAGTCTGATCAGAATCTTTGCTGTGCACTCTAAGGATAGCTAATGGCCCAATGCTCCTCCATGCAGCAAGAGATGTCTCTGGTCAGACTATATGGATGTGCAGGCTGATCTGATTCTTCGCTGGGTGCACATGTCTTATTGTAGGTTTTGTCGTGCGCTGGCTCATTTGTAAGTTGAGGAGATATTTATACACTTATCTAGGTAACCACAACATCATAAATCATGATGTATGTCCAGTAAATGAAATCTGTAATTACTGTTTGAAAGAAATAAAGATTTGTCAAAACGAAGTTTATTAAATTATAAAAATAAACTTTTGGAAAGAAAGAAAGAAATAAAAAGAGAGAAAGTCAGACATTTATTTCATTTTTAGCTCGTCTGTTTTTTTGAAAAAAAACCTTTCGAGCTATTGTCATCACTCCGGCGGCGTCTGGCGTCGTTCCAAAAAAACTTAACCTTGGCTATAACTTAAAAAGTATTAGACCTAGCCTCATGAAACTTCATACACACACTCATCATCACAAGAGCTACATTTTGACCAAGGACCAGAACAACATTGTTGATTTTGGCTGAATTATCTCCCCTTTTCCAATTTTTTTCTGAAACACATTTTTTGCTCTCATTTTAATACTATTCACAACAGAGCCTTCAAACTTCACATGAATGTTCCTTGGGACAAGACCTTTTCAGTGATACCACACTTTTTGATCTGTGACCTTGACCTTTGAACTTTGACCTATTTTTCGAAAATTTAACCGAAAACCTTAACCTTGACCATATTTCCAAAAGTATTTGGCCTACCTTCATGAAACTTCTTACACATACTCACCATCACAAGAGCTACATTCCCTACAAGTTTTATAACTCCATCTTGCAATTTGATTGAATTATCTCCCCTTTTCTCTCCGTCTTTTTTAAATTGTTTTTGTCTCTTATTTCAATACTATTCACAACAGAGCCTTCCAACTTCACATGAATGTTCCTTGGGACAAGACCTTTTCAGTCATACCACGCTTTTTGACCTGTGACCTTGACCTTTGAACTTTGACCTATTTTTTGAAAAATTAACCAAAAAACTTAACCTTGACCATATTTCCAGAAGTATTTGGCCTGCCTTCATGAAACTTCATACTCACACTCACCCATCATCACAAGAGCTACATTTTGACCAAGGGTCATAAATATATTATTGATTTTTAGCTCGTCTGTTTTTTGAAAAAAAAACTTTTCGAGCTATTGTCATCACTCCGGCGTCTGCGTTGTCGTCTGGCGTCGTTCCAAAAAAACTTAACCTTGGCTATAACTTAAAAAGTATTAGACCTAGCCTCATGAAACTTCATACACACACTCATCATCACAAGAGCTACATTTTGACCAAGGACCATAACAACATTGTTGATTTTGGCTGAATTATCTCCCCTTTTCCATTTTTTTTCTGAAACACATTTTTTGCTCTCATTTTAATACTATTCACAACAGAGCCTTCAAACTTCACATGAATGTTCCTTGGGACAAGATCTTTTCAGTGATACCACACTTTTTGATCTGTGACCTTGACCTTTGAACTTTGACCTATTTTTCGAAAATTTAACCGAAAACCTTAACCTTGACCATATTTCCAAAAGTATTTGGCCTACCTTCATGAAACTTCATACACATACTCACCATCACAAGAGCTACATTCCCTACAAGTTTTATAACTCCATCTTGCAATTTGATTGAATTATCTCCCCTTTTCTCTCCGTCTTTTTTAAATTGTTTTTGTCTCTTATTTCAATACTATTCACAACAGAGCCTTCCAACTTCACATGAATGTTCCTTGGGACAAGACCTTTTCAGTCATACCACGCTTTTTGACCTGTGACCTTGACCTTTGAACTTTGACCTATTTTTCGAAAAATTAACCAAAAAACTTAACCTTGACCATATTTCCAGAAGTATTTGGCCTGCCTTCATGAAACTTCATACTCACACTCACCCATCATCACAAGAGCTACATTTTGACCAAGGGTCATAAATATATTATTGATTTTTTGTCTATGTGACATGGAAAAACAGACGAGCATGGCGCCGCTTGCGGTGCTCTTGTTTGTCTATGTGACATGGAAAAACAGACGAGCATGGCGCCGCTTGCGGTGCTCTTGTTACCCTTTGATGCTGGGTGGCCCTAAGCTCCCAATGCTAATGGCCTTTTATAGTGCGAACAATTTGACATGAGACTGACCTTTATGCAAGGAATAAATTAGTCAATGATATCGTCTAATACATCGGCTTTCGTAAACTTCTCTTGAATTTTTCGGCATCACGTGAATAGCGACTCATTTACCGACCTCAATGTATTGTATAACAATATCGCCATCTTCAGAACAGGCCGAAGACAGATGTATGCATTCAGTCGGGTGTGAAATTATGTTAATGATCCCTCATGAGCTGTCATTTGACTAATCAGCAGTAACAATTTTGATTGTAAAGCCCGAAGAAATCTTTTCTATGATAATTCACTCCCTTTGCACCCGCCCATCAGGGCTTGAAGAAATAGATGATGCTTCCATGCAGAGCTGAAACCGACCACACATGAGTACTGGACAACCGCTTAGAGGATCTAAGCCTGCCCTGGCAAAGCGATGTGAGTTGGACTGTCCATGCTTATAAACTCTTTTGGTTTCATTGGGCGACAGAGCTTGAGCTGTCATTTCATCTCAATGTCGGGTAAAAGTCCCACAAAGAAGCAACGTCTCCAAAATTACCTATACAGTGTTGAAGGGGACGTTAAACCTCAAATCAAACAAACAAAACAAAAATCATTCACTCCCTTCCACAGATTCAAGAAAGGGCAGTTGTCAATTTTCTGGCAAAAGAGCATGAACTGTACTAGATAGCTGCTAATGTATAAGACGGCCCAAGGAAAGTGTGGTTTGGAAAACTGAGCTAAATAGTGTTGACCGGGCATTTAGAATACCATTTGAAAAACATAAATCAGGGAATGTAAAAAGGGCCCTTCACTCATTTGTTGTTTCATATAATTTCAGTATCAACACCCCAACCCAGTGGTCATCTTGTTCCATGCTGGCTCTACAAGAGGCGTTTGAGATGGGGATGGACTACTGCCTAAAGAATAAGCCGGCAGAATTGTACTATGGCCCTGAGGACTGCCTGAAGAACAACCAGTGTTATGGCCCCATCTGTGGGAATGGCTTCACAGAGGAGGGTGAGGAATGTGACTGTGGGTTACCTGAGGTGAGTAGCTAACAAGGATAATTTTGGGATATACAGTAAAATTCCTCTATTAAGACCACCTTTTGAACAGTCCCAAAAGTGGTCTCTGACCAGAGGACACTGTAGGCAGAAACACAAAGAAAGAATAACTGCAACTGACTAAATAAACTTTTAAAGGAGAAAAAGTCTTAATTTTAGGTTGTCTTAATAGTGGAATTTTACTATAGTTTCTAGTTTCTCAGTTAATTATACAGTCAAACTTCAATGGCTCGAACACCTGCGGGACCTCGAAAATCTGTTCGAGGCAGGGGGTAGTTCGAGCCACTGAGGGTTACTGCCAGGAGGCATAATGTGTTACTTTTAAACACCCTTTCGGTGTTCTATAATGAAAATGTATGCTGTGTGTACTCATTAGAATCGCCTCATGGAGGCGATTCTAATGCATACATACAGCATACATTTGCAAGATAAAAGACTAAAATCTCCTTAATTATCCTCCACTATTTCTTATGTAGAGGATTTCGCCAGGGACTCAAGAGCGGGTTCGACTCATCCATGGTAAACGAGCCATCGATGTTCGAGCCATTGAAGTTCAACTGTATGTTGTGGGTACGTGTTAGAATTGCCTCATTGAGGTGATTCTAACAAGTACCCACAGCATATTTTCTAGCAAGAAATAAAGGAAATTATCCCTTGATTATTTGTTGGATTATTTGTCTACCAATCAAAGTTGTATATATATGCAATAGAGCTTTAACAGCTGATTCCCAGATGTGACTGCTACTTATAATACCCACAATGGTATACCAACATATGATGATTTCCTGAATGTTTACACCCGTCAGTGTAGTTTATACCGCTGTATGTGTTTATTATTTGAATTCAAATATTAAATTCATAACGTAATATATTGTAGATTTGTTTAGGAAAGCAAAAAACAAACCAAGACAGGTTTCTCGTGGCAGGGTTTACATGATTATGTGGTTGTTTGTTTCAGGTGTGTGAGACAAGATGTTGTAATGCAACCACATGTAAGCTGACCTCAGGTTCCCAGTGTGCTACTGGACAATGTTGTGATCTTAACACTTGTAAGGTACGTACAGTAGAATATTTCAGACAAATTATTTAGAATTATATCAGGGTGAGAGGGTGGGGTAACATGTAAGCTGACCCCAGGTTCCCAGTGTGCTACTGGACAGTGTTGTGATCTTAACAGTTGTAAGGTATGTACAGTAGAATATTTCCAACAAAATATTTAGAGTTGTGTTAGTGCGAGAGGGTTGGGTAACATGTAAGCTGAATCCAGGTTCCCAGTGTGCTACTTGACAATGTTGTGATCTAAACATTTGAGCACCTTCCTTGAAACCTGTCCTCTGGTTTGCAACCGGGCTAGATACACACCAGACTTCCTGTTTAAATAGACTAGTCAGAGTCTTGAACTCAGCAAACATAAAGTTGAAAAGAAAAAAATATAATAGATTTAATATGTTCTAGAAAGGGTTATCCTTTGGAAGCAAGGAATACACCACAGAACTGGAAAATATGGAGTGTACATGTTTTCTAGTTTCGGCCATTTAGGCCCCATCAGTGACCCTCAAGCCGTGTTAAGCCTTCGAGAGAAAATGCCTTTTTTTCGCCAATTCTAAACTATATTTTTATTGAAGAAATATGCTCCATTGAAACCAATAACATAAAACACGTGTGTATTACCCCCTTGAATGAATTAAAGTGAAACCCACATGACGTCATTTTCCGATCACATGGCTTCAATATCGGTCGCCATTTGAAGACAAAGCGATTTGTTTCAGGACACGGGTAGTAGACTTGTGTAATCGTGAAATATGTATTTATATTTTTAGCTCACCTGACCGAAGGTCATGGTGAGCTTTTGTGACAGTAAGATGTCCGGCGTCGTCGTGCGTCGTCCGTCGTCCGTCGTCCGTCGTGCGTAAACTTTTTCTTGTGAACACACTAGAGGCCACAGTTTTGGTCCAATTATCATCAAACTTGCTCAGAATGATAATCATGACAATATCTCGGTCAAGTTCGAATTTGGGTCATGTCGGGTAAAAAAGTAGGTCAGTAGGTCAAATCATAGAAAAACCTTGTGAACACTCGAGAGGCCACAATTTTGGTCCAATCATCATCAAACTTGCTCAGAATGATCATTGTGACAATATTTTAGTGAAGTTTGAATATGGATCATGTCGGCTTAAAAAGTAGGTCAGCGGGTCAAATCATAGAAAAACCTTGTGAACACCCTAGAGGCCACAATTTTGGTCCAATCATAATCAAACTTGCTCAGAATGATCATCATGACAATATCTTGGTCAAGTTCGAATATGGGTCATGTCCGGTCAAAAAGTAGGTCAGTAGGTCAAATCATAGAAAAACCTTGTGAACACTCTGAAGGCCACTGTTTTGGTCCAATTATCATGAAACTTGCTCAGAATGACCATTGTGACAATATTTCAGTCCAGTTCGAATATGGGTCATATCGGGTTAAAAAGTAGGTCAGCGGGTCAAATCATATAAAAACCTTGTGAACACCCTAGGGGCCACAATTTTGGTCCAATCTTAATCAAACTTGCTCAGAATGGTCATCATGACAATATCTCGGTCAAGTTTGAATATGGGTCAAATGGTTCCGGTCCGTTGCACATCTAGGTCACAGGAGCCAAAAACAGATTTTTTTCACCAAAAACTTAAAAAATCTTCTTCTCTGAAACCACAAGGCCCAGGTCTTTGTTATTTGGTATGAAGCTTCATCTAGTGGACCCCTACCAAGATTGTTCAAATTATAGTGCTGGGGCCAAAAATGCCCCCGCACGGGGGCCCTTTGGTTTTACATAGGCTTATATAGGGAAAATCTTTAAAAATCTTCTTCTCTGAAACCACAAGGCCCAGGACTTTGATATTTGGTATGAAGCTTCATCTAGTGGACCCCTACCAAGATTGTTCAAATTTGAGTGCTGGGACGAAAAATGCCCCCGCCACGGGGCCCTTTGGTTTTACATTGGCTTATATAGGGAAAATCTTTAAAAATCTTCTTCTCTGAAACCACAAGGCCCAGGTCTTTGATATTTGGTATGAAGCTTCATCTAGTGGACCCCTACCAAGATTGTTCAAATTATAGTGCTGGGGCCAAAAATGCCCCCGCCCCAGGGCCCTTTGGTTTTACATAGGCTTATATAGGGAAAATCTTCAAAAATCTTCTACTCTGAAACCACAAGGCCCAGGACTTTGATATTTGGTATGAAGCTTCATCTAGTGGACCCCTACCAAGATTGTTCAAATTATAGTGCTGGGACAAAAAATGCCCCCGCCACGGGGCCCTTTGGTTTTACATTGGCTTATATAGGGAAAATCTTTAAAAATCTTCTTCTCTGAAACCACAAGGCCCAGGTCTTTGATATTTGGTATGAAGCTTCATCTAGTTGACCCCTACCAAGATTGTTCAAATTACAGTGCTGGGGCCAAAAATGCCCCCGCCCCGGGGCCCTTTGGTTTTACATAGGCTTATATAGGGAAAATCTTAAAAAATCTTCTTCTCTGAAACCACAAGGCCCAGGTCTTTGATATTTGGTATGAAGCTTCATCTAGTGGACCCCTACCAAGATTGTTCAAATTTTAGTGCTGGGACAAAAAATGCCCCCGCCACGGGGCCCTTTGGTTTTACATGGGCTTATATAGGGAAAATCTTTAAAAATTTTCTTTTCTGAAACCACAAGGCCCAGGACTTTGATATTTGGTATGAAGCTTCATCTAGTGGACCCCTACCAAGATTGTTCAAATTTTAGTGCTGGGACAAAAATGCCCCCGCCACGGGGCCCTTTGCTTTTACATTGGCTTATATAGGGAAAATTTTTAAAAATCTTCTTCTCTGAAACCACAAGGCCCAGGTCTTATATATTTGGTATGAAGCTTCATCTAGTGGACCCCTACCAAGATTGTTCAAATTATAGTGCTGGGGCCAAAAATGCCCCCGCCACGGGGCCCTTTGGTTTTACATAGGCTTATATAGGGAAAATCTTTAAAAATTTTCTTCTCTAAAACCACAAGGCCCAGGACTTTGATATTTGGTATGAAGCTTCATCTAGTGGACCCCTACCAAGATTGTTCCAATTTTAGTGCTGGGGCCAAAAATGCCCCTGCCCCGGGGCCCTTTGGTTTTACATAGGCTTATATAGGGAAAATCTTTAAAAATCTTCTTCTCTGAAACCACAAGGCCCAGGACTTTGATATTTGGTATGAAGCTTCGTCTAGTGGACCCCTACCAAGATTGTTCAAATTATAGTGCTGGGACAAAAAATCCCCCCCTGCCACGGGGCCCTTTGGTTTTACATAGGCTTATATAGGGAAAATCTTTAAAAATCTTCTTCTCTGAAACCACAAGGCCCAGAACTTTGATATTTGGTATGAAGCTTCATCTAGTGGACCCCTACCAAGATTGTTCAAACTATAGTGCTGGGGCAAAAAATGCCCCTGTCCCGGGGCCCTTTGATTTTACATAGGCTTATATAGGCAAAATCTTTAAAAATCTTCTTCTCTGAAACCGCTAGGCCCAGGTCTTTGATATTTGATGTGTAGCTTCATCTAGTGGACCTTTGACAAGATTGTTCAAATTTTAGCCTTTGTTGATGTTTGGTATGAAGCTTCACCTTTAAGACCTCCCTCAACATTATGTACATTAAAGCCCTGGGGCCAATAATGGCCCTCTCTGGGGCCCACTTGTTACACTATGGATCAGGTGAGCGATCCAGGGCCATCATGGCCCTCTTGTTTAGAACTCGGTTCGGCCATGTAAGATTTTCAATGACTCATTCGGCCATGTTTTGGTTCGAGATTAAAGAAATGCTTTTCGATTTTTTAACCCGTTCAAAACGATTTTTGTAAAGAAATATGCTCTATTAAAATCAATGCCATAAAACAGATGTGTGTTTCGTCCTTGACTGCATTAATGTGTATTGTGTAAACGGAAACCGCATGACGTCATTTTCCGACCATGTGGCTGCAATATCGGTCGCCATTTGCAAACAAAGCAATTTGGGCAAAATAAATAGGCGTGAAATAAGAGAAATATTTTAAAGGTTTTAAAAAGAAAAAAAATATAGTGACCATCGAACTGGTCTTTGACTGCACCACTCCGGTTGTTTCCCATTAGCGGTCTTCAGGCACTGAGTGACCCGGTTATTGGGAAAATGAAAGTAGATGAAATCTGGCGTAGAAAATGAAAGTAGATGAAATCTGAACTATGTGAACAATAATTGCTGTTTATAATCAATCCTTGAACAAGTCTCAAGAGCAATATTGGTATGTCATTCGTTATGCTAATAACACATTTTGAAATTGCAAATCACCAAGGACGTTTACGGAAATTACCGAAACCGGTCGGCAATTTCCGTAATTTTTGGCGAAATCTGGCTGGACCGATTTGGATATTTCAGTTTCTCTAGCCCTGCTTTGAACATAGAGGACTTAATGGTTATAGAAAAAATGAAGATCTGTATCCATGTAACCCAGTACCTATGGCAAGATACAGTAAAAATCTTACATTCAGACCAACCTTGGGACTGGTCAAAAGAGGTCTTTAAGACCACTTTTGAACAATTCCAAAGACGGTCCCTTACTAGAGGTCTCTTATTTTACTGGATGATTCTGTCTAGAAACCACAGAAAAAAATAACTGAAAGCTTCTGAATATGCTTTAAATAGAGGATCTTACATGAGTGTTCATGTATTATTGAATTTATTAAATGAGTTGAGGAAAAGGGAAAAAATGCTAGGCTTTGCCGAGCGTTTTATGCTTTTTCCTCAACGAGTTTAATAAATTCAATAATACATGAGCACAAATGCAAGATTCTATTTGTCATATGACATTTAAAGCGCATTTTATTCACGATTGTTTGCAAATATGTCAATATTACTCCGTTAGTAAACGTGACGTCGTTAAGGATGTCGTACATGTAACGTTATGGGACATATCTAGCTAATACAGTATAGCTCCAATATATCGGGGTAGTTGGGGTCCATAGCCCGAAAATAGCGATGTGGTCGGAGCGCGATATAAGTCGCGGTAGTTTGCCGAGATGCCAGCACAAGTCGTGGTGATAGTTTTATGAGATACCATTTATCAATCCACACTAATGGCTGTCAGTAATGCTATCGGCCGTATTTCACCATTAAAGTAGGTTCAGAATTACTCAATGACAGAACAAACAAAGGGGACTATGTCTACCAATTAACTTACATTAGAGAACAGCTGAAAATCTGCGTCTGAAAACATGTGATTGCTAAAATGTCAAAACAGGACGCCCTTTACAGTGTTGACGGGGACGTTAATCCTCAAATCAAACAAAACAAACATTTTGGATGTGCGGGCTCCCCTTGTTGTCTTTAACGGTGAAGGCCAAGGGGTGCAAATACCATAAGCGCTAAGCGCTAAAGCAATTCAAGCTGTTTCCCTTGGCTTGCCAGAGATCAGAATCATTAAAAGTAGCGGTTGGAAAAAAATTATTTACCGTCTACCACGGGCCGAAAAACTATACAACAACAAAACTATCATACTATTGTGTTTTGATTTCTTTCATTTTATTTTCATGTGGAAGGCATGATAGATCCCTATTAGAATGCTCTGCATGAGGGCACACGGACATTGTTGTCTGATTGAGCACTGAGTGGATTACTCAGTTATGTCAAGTTTGGGGATTAAGATTAATTGTTTGCCAATACCTGTTCTAACTGACGCTAATTAGATTTTTTGGTTATAATGTGTGAACTGACAGTTGGTGCCTGGTTTCAACTAGTTTTAAATAAATCTTAACAACTTAAAACTCTATTATTTTTTAATTATGAATTTTTATGGAAAAAAAAAAAACAGGATCCACGGCGCTACCGCGATAGATTGGACATCACGAAATATTGGAACGCGATATATTGGAGCTATATAGTATGCATATTTTATCCACTGGTGAATTATCCAAAATATTACATGGTCTTATTACACTCTCAGACACGTCGTCATATGATAAAAATTATTATCAGCTGGTTGTCATAGTGGAATTTCACTAATTCTCTGACTGTTGCAGCATAAGCCAGCAGCTACGATGTGCCGTGCCCCTGTGGGTGAGTGTGACCTGCCAGAGTTCTGCTGGGGAGACTCACAGTATTGCCCTGATGATGTGTACTTGCAAGATGGGGTTGAGTGCTATGGTGGACAGGTAAGAATGTTACATGGGTGTGAGGGGTCGATGGAAAAATCCATCCCGAGGGCCACTGTCTGGCATCACAAGGCTTGCCAGTGACACTTGGTTCAAACTTCTATGTGAGCATCCAAACTTAACCTGACCTGCAACCTTAGGTATTTGCATCTGCCCTTAGTGTTAAAGTCCATTTCTTCAGCCGCAGTTATACTTGGTACAACACGGACTGTGAAAGTCGTGACGGGCATTCATGGATCCCAATGATCATGTAATGGCGTTGCAATGTACATGTTTTGCATAAAATATATACAGAGGACCCTCATTATAACGACTGTATATGTGTTTTTGTTCCCCAACCATTATAAAGAATTTGCGGCTTTAAAGAATCTCAATAAGGAGAAGTATAATAGGTAGTAAAGCGCCTCGATTCTAACAAATGCCCACATCTACAACATTTGTTTTTTGGAGTAACAAATTCAATATCTCCATTAACTCCTCCCATCTTGAGCTAAGGATTTGTCCCATTGAAATAGTCATTGCAACGAGAGTTGCCTCCCCTGAAGGTGTATCCATTCCCCTTTTTCAGGACTTCCTGTTCACTTTTCTATAATCCCTGTCCCACTGAAAAAGGGGTCTACTCTTAAAGGAAAGAATTTGCTCCTGAGGAGCAAATTCTTTCCTTTAAGAGTTGACCCCTATTGACATGAGAAACAAAAATACTTTTGCAGGCGTTACCTCCCCTGAAGGTGTATCCATTCCCCTTTTTCAAAGGGAGACAACTTTAAGGACTTCCTGTTCACTTTTCTCTAAGCCCTGTCCCACTGAAAAAAGGTGTCTACTCTTAAAGGAAAGAATTTGCTCCTCAGGAGCAAATTCTTTCCTTTAAGACTTGACCCCTATTGACATAGGAGACAGAAATACTTTTGCAGGAGTTGTCTCCCCTGATTGTGTATCCATCCCCCTTAAGAGTTACTATTATTTCTTTTCAGTCCTACTGCTACAAGGGGCAGTGTAAAACCCACACTGGTCAGTGCAAACTGTTGTGGGGTACCACGGGAAGGGTGTCCGACCCGGTCTGTTTCAAACATCTGAACACAAATGGCAGCAAACATGGTAACTGTGGCTACAACTGGACCACAGAGCAGTATCTACCCTGTCTTAGAGAGTAAGTATGAGGTCTGTTTGTTTCAGTTTTAGGGCCCAGCAACAACAGAGACAGGACTAGAGAAGTCGGAATTGAACCCACCTCCCCTTGTTAATGAGGCAAAGTAGCTTAACCACCACACCATGGCATGAGGGATGGTCAAAAAGTTCACAGAAAAGGTGCAGTAATACTTAAATGACCTAAACACTTTCGCTTCATTTGCCGTGGCTGATTTGAACTCATTCTTGAGTCCCTAGAAGTTCAAAGCACCAAATAAAGAGGCTGAACTGGGATAATTAAGGGATAATACTCCTTATTTCCTGTTAGAAACATAAGTTGTGGGTACTTATTAGAATCGCCTGGATCAGGAGAAACATCTTCCGGGAACTTGTTAGAATTGCCTTGATTGAGGCAATTCTAACAAGTACCCACAACATAATGTTGTTAGAAACACATGTTGTGGGTAATTGTTAGAATTGTCTCGATGAGGAGAACCATGTTCTGGGTAATTATTAGAATTGCCTTGAGGTAATTCTAACAAGTATCCACAACATGTTGTTAGAAACATATTGTGGGTACTCGTTAGAATCACCTCAATGAGTAAAAACATGATGTGGGTACTTGTTAGAATCACCTCAATGAGGCAGTTCTAACAAGAACCCACAGCATATGTTTTTAGAGACATATTTTGTGGGTAATTGTTAGAATCACCTCATTGAGGAGAAACATATGTTGTGGGTACTTGTTAGAATCACCTAAATGAGGCGATTCTAACAAGTACCCACAACATACATTTTTATAGAGAAATAAGGAAGATTATCCCTTAATTATCATTGTTAAATCTCCTTATCTGAAGCTATTAAAATGTAAAAGAAATATTCGGGAATGCTGTATAACTCATATCAAATGGATAGCGCTCTGAGACAAGGTGTTTTCTAAATGTAAAAGAAATATTTGGGACTGCTATTAAAATATCAAATGGATCACGCTCTGAGAAAAGGGGTTTGTGAGCATGTGCCCAGCATAGTCTCAGATCAGCATGCACGTTGGTGCAGTCTTGTCAAAAGCTTCACTGTAATGTAGATGCCTATTGTGCCATTGCTTATTCGTGCAGACAGGAAAATAAGCATTCTGATTGAGTGTGCACAAGCATGTCAGTTTTGGCCTTCACTGAGTGGACAAGCTCGGATGCATTTGCATGCACAGGTCCTGACAAATCCATGTTTCACCCACTTGCCCAGCATTCCACATCATCTTGAAACGGCTTGGAATTGCAATATTCCTTATATATTCTATACATTTTTCATGGCAAGGGAAATAAAAAATTACTTGCCCAGCCAAAATTTGGACTTGTCCCGGGCAGCTGGGCAATGGATTTGTCAGGCCCTGCTGCAGCATGGGCCGGCTTCGGTAGCTTACTCAGATGGGCATCTGACTGGTGATCAGGGGGTCGGGATTTGATACCTGCCTTATTCCGCAAGATTCTTTTGTGAAGATTGATCATGAAATTTTTTCTACCATCATTCTCTCCCTTTTGCTGATTCAAGAAGGGCAGTTGTCAGTTTCTTGCAAAAGAATGTATAATTTACTGGTTAACCACTTATGTATAAGCCATCCCAGGAATTCTGGATAGGTAAATGGACAGTTGTTATTACCTAAATAGTGTTGACTGGGTCATCAAACTCCAAAGCAAACAAATATGGTTCATGCATTATGGCCCAAATAATAATAAAATGTTATTAATTGACTATGCTGTATTGATCGGAGGTCAAGTGATATTAGGCTGAGGTCAAAAATCAATATTCATTTTTTAATTGTGTCAATTAATAAAATTGTCATTAATCAAGTAATTTTGTATTGGCCAAGTTACAGGTCCTCGGTCAGGCCTTGGCCTTCGGCCTCCGGCCAATACAGCAGACCTCGGACCTGTAACTGGGCCAATACGAAATTACTTGATTAATAACATTATAATTTGACATACTTTTATGTTGTTTTCAGCAATGTGATGTGTGGCTTACTCCATTGTGTTCATCAGAATGAGAAATTAATGTTCTGGAAAGACAATCTTGCACATGCCACTCCAGCTACTTTTCTAACCATTGGTCCAACAACGTACATCTGTCGAGGGGCCATGCTGGATGTAGGGTTGGATATGCCTGATCCTGGGATGGTCCCAGATGGGGCTAAATGTGAGGACAGAAAGGTGATTATTAGCATGTCAATAGATATTCTACCTTCCTGGTATGAAATCCATTCCCGCCTACATGACTGCAATAGATTGTTTTAGTTTATAACCCTTGTCATGCTGATTCAGGACATGTTCTGATATTGCAAACAATGAAGATCCAGATCAGATGGCTTTTGAAGTAGCCATCTGATCAGTGAAGATCCAGATCAGATGGCTTCTGAAGAAGCCATCTGATCTGGGTCTTTACTGTTTTTCATTCAACTGGTGAATTTATAAGAATAAATTACATCAAGTCATTTGATTGGTTGTTAATTATAAATCAGAATCAGAATTGTTACACGTCAAATGACATTCATACACCAGGACCTGTGATATGGGAAGTTAGTCCCTAGTTCTAACCAAGGGGGGGGGGGAAGAACAATTCGAATGTCAGTTCTTGCAGCAAGAAGGGCCTGAAATGCCATTGAATGGTGCTTTCTACAGTGCCTAGCTGGGGGAACAAGGTCATCTGTTGGAATGCTGGCTGCACCCTTTATACCTATGTGTAGACACTTGATCAGGTGTTGCATTCAGCAGGGACTGATTGAGGCAGTTCTAACAAATATCCATGACATTTGCTTTTTGAAATAATTAAGGGCAAAATGCCCCTCATTTCCTTTTATACTACTCATAATTGGGATTTTTTAAACTGGAAAATTCTTTATACCAGAAAAATGCCAAGAATCAAACACTTTCATTATAACAAGGGGATATCTGTAGCAAAAATTATGCAAAAGTAATGCAGTACTCCTACTGTAGACAGGGGCCAGTTGTTCAAAACTAATGACGTCGCTAGTTAACATATCGTGAATACTTTATTTAATATGGCAAATTTTCTAATATTTTTGCTGAAAAAAAACATTAGCAGCTTTTGCAATTGCAATTTGACCACTAAAGAGCTTGTTAAGCTATAGATGGTTTAAACAACTGGCCCCAGATGTCTAGGAGCATATGTGCCTAACAAAGACTCAGATCAGCCTGCACATGCACACAGTCTGATCAGAGTCTTTGACTCTTTGCTATGCCCTATATAGATGAACTTTGATCCAAAGCGCTTCATACTGACTGGAAAGCATGTTTAACCCTTATCCTACTGAATAATTTAATTAGCCACACCCATTTCTGACTATCAGCCAATCAGATTACATGATATAATGCATCCTTTCAAATTTACAAAGTGAATGAAAAACAGTGTAGATCCTGATTAGATGGCTTCTTCAGAAGCCCTCTGATCTGGATCTGTGTTTGTTTGTTTCTATTGGAGTTTAATGGCCCAGTCTACACTATTTTAGTTTTTTTTAAGCCTGCAAGTTTACCTATCCACATGCTTCCTTGGCACGCCCATACATAAGCGGTTAACCAGTTCAGTGCACATTTTTTAGCCAGAAACTGCCAACTGCCCTTCTTGAATCAGCGGAAGAGAGAGAATGGCCGTAGAAAAGATTTCATCATCAATCTCCAGGAAAGAATTTTGCCAACCCCATCAGGTATCGAACCTGCATCCTCCTGATCACCAGTCAGACGCCCATCTGACTGAGCTACGGAGGTTGGCCTGATCTGGATCTACACTGTTTGCAAAGTCAGGCAGCAGGATAATGGTTAATAGCTCAATGGGTATGCAGGCTGATTTGAGTTTTTGTTGAGAGCACATGCTTACAACCGTGAAACTGGAAGTTTAGCAATGCGACATCTATCATTGGTTTATTAAATGGCAAATAAGTCAAAACACGGTGACATGTCAAACAAGAATTTAGATCACAAGTAACAAGTGTGTCATAGTACAAAGAAACTGCAATCCGTATTTAGTATATTGAATACTGGTCAACCCAGCTACACTCAGAAATGGGTCAGAGCTAAGCAATTGTCAGAAATCTGTACCATTGCAGTCCCAACTTCTTCAGATTTGCACTGCATATGTTGATGATGATGATGATTTCGAGTTTAAAGACGCGACATGCTGCTTATGTAAAAACTGTTATCATTATAACGTCAGCTGTCTGAAAGTTTTGGCCAGTCACCTCAGATGGACTATGCCATTGTTTTACCTACATTTAAAAATGTTTTTCAATCATTTCCACAATTGGTTTAGAAAGGTATAATGGAAATTTCAGCACAGTGCGACAAGGCATTTGGCATTACTTTGTTATTCATTGCAAACAAAATCAAAAGTGTATATGGAAGAAGCCATATTGCTAAATTGCTGGGTGTGGTTATAAAGATTAAGTAAAGACACTTTTTCGCTTGTTCAATGTTGCAGCCAATGTTATTTATTACAGATGTTTCTTTCTTATTTCAGATCTGTGTAAACCACAAATGCACCTCTATTAGCAGAATGGGGTTCCCTACCTGTCGAGATGGCTGTTCAGATAAAGGGGCAAGTAACTTAGAATCCTCATATACATATGTATAAGAAACCAAGAGACCTTTCTGCACGATTTCTCCACCTGGGCCCAAATGTTCAGAGTTAAAAATATCATTTTGCTCTGACATTAAAACATTTCTCACTGTATATACCATATGTATTAGCCCTTGCCATCCTGAGCCCTGATATGCCTTATCTTTGAAACAATGTAGACCCAGATCAGATGGCTTCTGAAGAAGCCATCTGATCAGGATCTACATTGTTTGTCATTCAGATTGTGAATTTGTTGCAATAATTTGAATCAAGTAATCTGATTGGTTGATAAATCAATAGTGGGTGTGTCAGAATAAAATATTCAGCAGGACAAGGGTTAGCACAGACAGGCCTGAGCTAACAGGAGATAGTGTAAACATATTTTATTGCATCATAAATCAAGCTACAGGGTCGGGCCACAAGTCTGTGTAAACCCCACTTTATACAGAGAAAACTGGGGTTTACAGGGGTAAAATAGAAGTGGAGGCAATGATCAGGAATCGACACAGTTAACCCACAGCTCCCATCAGAGACACCAAATGGAAATAAACACAAACACGAAACAACAGACCCCAATGGAAACATCAACAGCAGAAAGCCTAAAGGACAGTTACTTTCCCACAAAATGGCCAACTGGCTATCCAAAACAAAATAATATAAGCTATACAAACACTCAAAGACAGACCATAACAAAAATAAACCGCAACAGAAGAACCGCCTTGGAACGGTCAGTGAAACAAATTCCACTGGGGGGGCTTAAATCGATTTTACGTGGCCACAATCCTCGCCCTTACTTCCTTCGTGATTTAGATAAATAATTTGTTTAGTCCGCATGAAGGCCTCCTAACTCATCAGTGCAACATCTCCTTGAACACTAAAATTCAAACAACGACAGAGATGAAACAATGGTGAGGACTCAACAGCAAGAAACCACTGAAATGCTGGAGCAAAAGAAAACCAACAGTTAAACCCCACTTTATACAGAGAAAACTGGGGTTTACAGGGGTAAACATTATTTTGCTTATTTCTGCTCCAAGACATAGGTTGTGGGTACTCGTTAGAACCACCTCATTGAGTACCAACATCCTCTGTTTGGGGTATAAATAAGAACAATATTACAAATTTCATCGGAAAAGTAGCCATTTTGGAGAAATGAAAGGATGCACTCTGTCACACGGATGTGTTTACGTAATGATTCTTCATGAAATATTTTCTATGGTCTTTTCTTTCCTACAAGCTGGAGAAGGTCAGTTTGCAAAAATTTGCATGCACTGCACTGGTTTTGTTGCCTGGAAGTTCTAAGCCTGACCAGAAAAAGTGTGGTTAGGTTAACTGACTGGCTAAGCATGATCTTATCTACTCTGTTCACCTCGGCCCCCGGCCATCGGGGCTTGAAGAAATATATGGGCTGCATGATGCTTCCACGCAGAGCTGACCTGACCGCGCACAAGTACTGGTAAACGCTAAGAGGATTTAAGCCTGCCCAGGCAAAGCGGTGCGAGTCGGACTGTCCATGCTTATAAACCCTATTGGTTTCATTGGGCGACAGGGCTTGAGATGTCATTTCATCCCTATGTAGGGTAAAAGTCCCACAAAATTAGAAGCAACGTCTCCAAAATGACCTATATTGTGTTGACAGGGACGTTAAACATCAAATCAAACAAAACAAACAAACTCTGTTCACCTAGAAATTTCTGTTGAGATGTTTCAGGGTGTGAATTAATTTAGTTTTTGTTTGCAGGTATGTAACAGTAAGGGAAACTGTCATTGTGAAGAAGGTTTTGCCCCACCCACCTGTGACAGTTCTGGAAATGGAGGAAGTATTGATAGTGGACCAGTCAAGATAGAAGGTGAGTACCGTAACTTAAGTTTACAGTGTTACTTCATTGACTGGAAATGCTGGAAGTATTGATAGTTGACTCAACAAGATAGAAGGTGAGTACCATAACTATTGAATACAGAGTATCTTCAGTGACTGGAAGTGGTAAAATTATTTATAGTGGACCAGTCAAGATAGAAGGTGAGTACCATAACTATTGAATACAGAGTAACTTCAGTGACTGGAAGTGGTAAAAGTATTTATAGTGGACCAGTCAAGATAGAAGGTGAGTACCATAACTATTGAATACAGAGTAACTTCAGTGACTGGAAGTGGTTAAAGTATTTATAGTGGACCAGTCAAGATAGAAGGTGAGTACCATAACTATTGAATACAGAGTAACTTCAGTGACTGGAAGTGGTAAAATTATTTATAGTGGACCAGTCAAGATAGAAGGTGAGTACCATAACTATTGAATACAGAGTAACTTCAGTGACTGGAAGTGGTAAAAGTATTTATAGTGGGCCAGTCAAGATAGAAGGTGAGTACCATAACTATTGAATACAGAGTAACTTCAGTGACTGGAAGTGGTAAAAGTATTTATAGTGGGCCAGTCAAGATAGAAGGTGAGTACCATAACTATTGAATACAGAGTAACTTCAGTGACTGGAAGTGGTAAAAGTATTTATAGTGGGCCAGTCAAGATAGAAGGTGAGTACCATAACTATTGAATACAGAGTAACTTCAGTGACTGGAAGTGGTAAAATTATTTATAGTGGGCCAGTCAAGATAGAAGGTGAGTACCATAACTATTGAATACAGAGTAACTTCAGTGACTGGAAGTGGTAAAAGTATTTATAGTGGGCCAGTCAAGATAGAAGGTGAGTACCATAACTATTGAATACAGAGTAACTTCAGTGACTGGAAGTGGTAAAAGTATTTATAGTGGGCCAGTCAAGATAGAAGGTGAGTACCATAACTATTGAATACAGAGTAACTTCAATGACTGGAAGTGGTAAAAGTATTTATAGTGGGCCAGTCAAGATAGAAGGTGAGTACCATAACTATTGAATACAGAGTAACTTCAGTGACTGGAAGTGGTAAAAGTATTTATAGTGGGCCAGTCAAGATAGAAGGTGAGTACCATAACTATTGAATACAGAGTAACTTCAGTGACTGGAAGTGGTAAAAGTATTTATAGTGGGCCAGTCAAGATAGAAGGTGAGTACCATAACTATTGAATACAGAGTAACTTCAATGACTGGAAGTGGTAAAAGTATTTATAGTGGGCCAGTCAAGATAGAAGGTGAGTACCATAACTATTGAATACAGAGTAACTTCAATGACTGGAAATGCTGGAAGTATTTATAGTGAACCAGTGAAGATAGAAGGTGAAACTACTGTATACACACGGTTCAACATTAACTTTTAAAATAACATGACAAGGTGGGCCATTAAGTCTTTGGATGCACTGGACCTGATCTAAGTTCAATTGGACCAAAGAAATGAGTGTAGACCCTGATCAAACTGATCCTTCAGGAGCAGTCTGGTCTGTATCTGCACTGTTTGCTTAGGCCTGTTTGTCCCAATACTCGGGATCATTTACGAATAAAACTACTGCAACAAACTGAAAAGAGAAACCCATTTTATGGTAAATGAGTTTAAAACATGGCTTTTGATAACTTAGGCAGCAGATTTCAAACCGGACCATTCGGACCAGCCAGCCACAGATCTTTTCACTAGACAATGTCCATCGGTCTTGGGTTAATGTCGAACCATGATACAGCGTAACTTCAATGACTGGAAATGGTGGAAGTAATGGTTGCGGACTGGTCAAGATAGAAGGTGAGTACCGTAACTACTGTATACAGTGTAACTCAATGACTGGAAATGCTGGAAGCATTGATAGTGGATCAGTCAAGATAGAAGGTGAGTACCCGAAGCATTGAAAGTGGACTGGTCAAGGTGGAAGGTGAGTAACATAAGTACTGTATACAGTGTAACTCAATGACTGTAAATGCTGGAAGTGTTAATAGTGGACCAGTCAATATAGAAGTTGAGTACCATAACTACTATATACAGTGTAACTTCAGTGACTGGAAATGGTGGAACTATTGAAGTGGACTGGTCAAGATAAAAGGTGAGTACCATAGCTTTTGTATACAGTGTAACATCTATGACTGGAAATGGTGAAAGTTTAAATAGTTGACCAGTCAAGATAGAAGGGGAGTACCATAATTACTGTATACAGTGTAATTTCAATGACTGGCAGAGGTGGAAGTATTGACAGTGGACCAGTCAAGATAAAAGGTGAGTACCGTTACTACTGTATACAGTTTAACTTTAATGACTGGAAATGCTGGAAGTTTTGATAGTGGACCAGTCAAGACTGAAGGTGAGTACCATAAATACTGTATACAGTATAACTTCAATGACTGGAAATGGTTAAAAGTTTTGATAGTGGGCCAGTCAAGATAAAAGGTGAGTACCATATTTACTGTATACAGTAAAAAATGCTGGAAGTTTTGATAGTGGACCAGTCAAGATAGAAGGTGAGTACAATAATTACTTTATGCAGTAAAAATGCTGAAAGTTTTGATAGTGGACCAGTCAAGATAGAAGGAGAGTACCATAATTACTGTATACATTAAAAACTGCTGGAAGTTTTGATAGTGGACCAGTCAAGATAGAAGGTGAGTACCATAATTACTTTATACAGTAAAAAATGCTGGAAGTTTTGATAGTGGACCAGTCATGATAGAAGGTGACTACCATAATTACTTTATACAGTAAAAAATGCTGGAAGTTTTGATAGTGGACCAGTCATGATAGAAGGTGAGTAGCATAATTACTGTATACAGTAATAAATGCTGGAAGTTTTGATAGTGGACCAGTCAAGATAGAAGGTGAGTAGCATAATTACTGTATACAGGAAAAAATGCTGGAAGTTTCGATAATGGACCAGTCAAGATAGAAGGTGAGTACCATAATTACTGTATACAGTAAAAAATGCTGGAAGTTTTGATAGTGGACCAGTCAAGAAAGAAGGTGAGTACCATAATTACTGTATACAGTGTAACTTCAATAACTGGAACACGGCCCCACTCCACCCAGGTGTAAATGGGTAGCAGTGGTGTAAAAATCACTGCCTCTCTCTCGCACGCTCAGGTGATAACATCCAGAATGAGTGTTCGAGAGCGGTTCAAGTAAGCTTGAAGCTTGCATCGCAATCGAACTAAAATAAATTCATTTAAACTAACTCTAGATAGCAAATATTTATTGATAATTTGGGGAGTTCTTTCTTATTTTATCTTCAAATTGTGTATTGTTTGTACTCTTTTCAGGTCATTCTCGAACATAAACAAATAAAAAAGAAAAATCTCACAAATAATGGTATAAGCAATAGCATAGATGCATTAAACTCCACAAAAATTCTGGAGAAGATGACGTTGTATTTTTTTTTTTTCTTCAGAAAATCGTGATTCACATTCCATGTGAATCATCTTATGCATCACGAAAACACGCCTATATAATTTTGACCCCCTTGAACACCACTTTTATATAGTAAAACTGGGGTTTCCGGGGGTATACCTTATTTTTCTTATTTCTGCTCTAAAAAATATAGATTATGGGTACTCGTTAGAACCGCCTCAATGAGGCGGTTCTAACGAGTGCCCACAATCTATATTTTGAGCAGAAATAAGAAAAATATCACAATTTTTCATCTTAAAATTTTAATTTTTTCGGCGATAAAGGTGCCAATGTATTTGTATAGGCGTGTTTGCGTAATGGATTCACATTTCAATCTCATAAGATGATTCACTTGAAATGTGAATCCTGATTTTCTGAGAGAACTATGAAAAAGAAACAAACAACAGTTAAAATGTTGTCTGCTGTTGTCGCATATGAGATTTTAAGGATTAATCTTAACCCTTATCTTGCTGAATATTCATTTAAGCCACACCCATTTCTGTCTATCAACCAATCAAATTACTTGATGTAATTTATTGCTACAGATTCATAAACTGAATGCCAAACAGTGTAGATCCTGATCAGATGGCTTCTTCAGAAGCCATCTGATCTGGATCTACACTGTTTGAAAAGAAAGGGGTTGTCATGAACAGCAAGATAAGGGTTAAAATGTTGTTTCTCTTTCAGAATCTAAAGGTTTACTCGTCGGCCTGCTGGTGTTTTTCTTAGTGATAGTGCCACTACTGGGCCTTGCTGGATTCCTCGCCTATCGTTATAGAAGTCCCATCATGGCCTGGTGGCGCCAGAACATGTCATCCCTCAAACACAAGTAAGTTCATATTTGAGACCAAATGGAAGGTCAGGTAGTTTTTCTCCAGGTACTCCAGTTTTTGCCTACCTCTGATTAACTTTTGGCTCAAAATAAGTGAAATAATCTTGAAAACAACTACAAAAAAGCAAGATGAGGCTGTTTTCAGAAACAAGTTGTAGGTTTACTAACGTCCGAGTCACTTTGTAAAAGGAAGCTATGCTTGAATGTTTAGTGCATTTTCCATAACATCTCACCACTGTATGTTCTAGCCTCATTGAGGTCACATGTGGGACAAGTTCTTAATTGCAAAGGCATGTGTTTTTTTTTTCTCTGGGGAACTCCAGATTTTGCCTACCTCTGATTTACAGTTGACAGTGTATGGGTGAACTGATCTTGATAGGGCCATAAAATAAGAATGAAAATGCTTAAAAGAAGTAAGCCTGGCAACAAAAGGCAAATATTTATTACATTCACGAAGGTTCCATGTTGTTTAACCCTTCTCTTGCTGAATATTCATTTAAGCCACACCCATTTCTGTCTGTCAGCCAATCAAATTACTTGATGCAGTTTATTGCTACAAATTCATAAACTGAATGCCAAACAGTGTAGATCCTGATCAGATGGCTTCTTCAGAAGCCATCTGATCTGGATCTACACTGTTTGCAAAGACAGGGGTTGTCGTGAACAGCAAGATAAGGGTTAAAGCTCCTGAACAAACTCATTAGTGGTAAAATGTTAAATGTTTTGTAATACAGGGGTAGTTTTACTGAAAAAAAAAAAAGTGAATTGAGCTGGGGGATGGCATTTCTTACAATTTACCTATGTGCCCAGTGAAGACTCAAATCATCCTGCCCATCCACACAGTCTGATCAGAGTCTTTGTTGTGCACTCTAAGGATAGCTAAAGGTCCAATCCTCCTTCATGCAGCAAGAGAAGTCTCTGGTTAGACTATATGGATGCGCAGGCTGATCTGATTCTTCGCTGGGTGCAGATGTTAATTGTAGGAAATGCTGTGCCCTGACTCAAATACAAGTAAAGGCAATGATCAGGAAGCAATTCACTTAACACATTTTGTACTGGAAACCCCAAACTGAGTACCCTGGCAAACAGTGCAGGCCCAGATCAGAGGCTGCACAATGCGGCGTCTGATCAGGGCTTACACTATTTTAAAAAAATTCAGCTATTTTCCAAATAATTTTTAAAACACAATCTGTCACCACTAATTATACCCCCGCAAACGAAGTTTGAAGAGGGTATATAGGAGTCAGCTTGTCGTCGTCTGTCGTCGGTCCGTTACAAAAACTTTAACATTGCTCATAACTTCCTTATTCTTTGACCGATTTCTTTAATATTCACACACCACACACCTTGCCACTAGTACTTAAGATTGATATACACAAACCTGTCTTGACCTTTACCTTGACCTTCCTCAAGGTCAAATACTTGTAAAAATTTGTCGTCTGTCGTCGGTCCGTTACAAAAAACTTTAACATTGCTCATAACTTCCTTATTCTTTGACCGATTTCTTTAATATTCACACACCACACACCTTGCCACTAGTACTTAAGATTGATATACACAAACCTGACCTTGACCTTTACGTTGACCTTCCTCAAGGTCAAATACTTGTAAAAATTTGTCTGACAACGCATGCGGGGGTATAATTGGCGCCCGTTAGGCGGCAGCTCTAGTTTCAAAATGGAATGGAGGAAGATTCCATTTGGTACAAAAAGGGTTAACTTACACCTTCCATCCAAAACACCAAACGGAAAGAAGCACAAACATTACACAGCACCATAATCAAACCATCACAAGAAGAAAGCCGAAAGGACAGTTTCTATCCTAAATTATGGCCAAATGGCTATTCAAAATGAGGCATATTACCAGGACATACATGCAAAGACAAACATTGACAATATTAACCCTTTTGTACCAAATGGAATCTTCCTCCTTATATATACCATACCTGCCAACTTTCACCCATTAGGAGTGAATTTCACGATTTTTCCATGCATTTTGACCTCACGATCGTGTTGCCAAAATAAGGCAAAAACCACGCTTTTTCCACCTCCACACGCTTGGTTTTTGTCGCACCTGCTTGTAGCAGGGTGCGACATAGGCGTCAACTTTTCCGTTCGTCCGTCCGTCACATTTATGTCGAAGTTCGACATTTATGTCAAAGTTTTTATTAAAGTCAACTACAAACCTAATCTACCATCAAACCTTATATGAAACATCTCTCAGACCTTCTGACATTGTAGGCACATTGACCTAGTGACTTTGACCTATATTTTTCGCTCCAGTGACTTTGATCTTTATGTCGAAGTTCGACATAACTTCGACATTTATTTTATTTAAGTCAACTACAAACCTCATCTACCATCAAACCTTACATGAAACATCTCCCTGACCTTCTGACTTTGTAGACTCCTTGACCTAGTGACTTTGACCTATATTTTGTGCTCCAGTGACTTTGACCATTACGTCGAAGTTCGACATTTACGTCAAAGTTCGACATTTACGTCAAAGTTTTTATTTTACAAACCTCAGCTACCATCAAACCTTACATGAAACATTTCATAGAACTTCTCACTTTGTAAGCACCTTGACCTGGTGACTTTGACCTATAGTTTGCGCTCCAGTGACTTTGACCATTACGTCAAAGTTCGACATTTACGTCAAAGTTCGACATTTACGTCAAAGTTTTTATTTTACAAACCTCAGCTACCATCAAACCTTACATGAAACATCTCATAGACCTTCTCACTTTGTAAGCACCTTGACCTGGTGACTTTGACCTATATTTTGCGCTCCAGTGACTTTTACCATTACGTCGAAGTTCAACATTTACGTCGAAGTTTGTATTGTAATCAACAATAATACTAAACAACCATCAAACCTTTCATGAAACATCACCCTGAGCTCCTGACTAGGCAAGCACCTTGACCCGGTGACCTTGACCTATATTTTACGCTTCAGTGAGTTTGACACAAATTACGTCAATGTTCCAGATCTTCTCAAATAAAAGGCCTACACCAATAAAATCTTGAATAGTGTTTCTCCTAGATATATTGACTCTGCAGGTACCTTGACATGGTGACCTTGACCTATATTTTACGCTCCACTGACTTTGACACATCAAAATTCCAGATCTCCTCAAATAATAGGCCCACAACCATCTAATCTTGCATAGTGCTTCTCCTAGATGTACTGACTCTGCAGGTACCTTGACCTGGTACCTTGACCTATATTTTACGCTCCAGCGACTTTGACAAATTTTTATGTTGAAGTTCCAGATCTCTGCAAATAAAAGGCCTACAACCATCAAAGCTTGCATAATGCTGCTCCTGGATGTACTGATTCTGCAGGTACCTTGACCTGGCGACCTTGACCTATATTTTACGCTCCATTGACTTTGACACAATTTGCGTCAAGGTTCCAGATCTTCTCAAATAAAAGGCCTGCAACCACCAAATCTTGCTTAGTGGTTCTCCTAGATGTACTGACTATGCAGGTACCTTGACTTGGTGACCTTGACCTATTTTTTGCACTCCATTGACTTTAACACATTTTAGGTCGACATTCCATATCTTCTTAACCATAAGGCCTACAACAACCAAACCTTGCATAGTGCTTCTCCTACATTTACTTACTCTGTGGGTACCTTGACCTGGTGACCTTAACCTGTATTATGCACTCCAGCGACTTTTACGTCAATGTTCAATATGTCCTAAAATAAATGGCCTACAGCCGCCAAACTTTGCATAGTTCTTCTCCTCATTGTACTGATTTGGCACGTACCTTGACCTGGTGACCATGGCCTATATTTTTGGTTCAGTGACTTTGACACATTTTACATCAACTGTCAACTGCTATGAAATTTACTTTATTAATAACAACATTCTGATTGTGGCTTCTATGACTTTTGCCCCCAGCAGGTGCGACGCCGCCTTCTGCGGAATTCTAGTTTTATCAGCCATATTGTTTGTGGATAGTCATTTGGAATATCTTGGATTTCTTCACTATTTATTTTGGAGATGGAAAAACCCTGAGTATATTTTTAGCTCACCTGTCACGTAGTGACAAGGTGAGCTTTTGTGATCACTTTTTGTCCATCGTCCGTCGTGTGTGCTTCCGTCCGTGCGTGCGTCCATCCGTGCGTCCATAAACAATTTCAAATAAGTATATCTCTAATACCCCATGGTCAATCTTGATCAAATTTCATGAGAAGCATCATCAGGTAGGGGGAAAGGCTGCATAAGGTTTTTGGGCTGATCAAATTGGAATTCTGGTTGCCATGGCAACATATAGCTCCCATAGGCTTACAATGGGAAAAAAATCAAAATGTCTTCTCTGAAACCACAGGGCCCAGAGCTTAGATATTTAGCATGTAGCAACGGCAAGTGGTCACCTACATAATTCCTGCCAATCATGCCCCTGGGGTTCAAACAGGCCACGCCCTGGGGCCCATTAGCTCCTATAGACTCATAATGGAAAAAAGCTTCAAAAATCTTCTTCTCTGAAACCATATGGCCCAGAGCTGAGATATTTGGCATGTACCAACGGCAAGTGGTCACCTACATAATTCCTGCCAATCATGCCCCTGGGGTCCAAATTGGCCAGACCCCGGGGGCCCCTTAGCTCCCATAGACTCATAATGGAAAAAAAGCTTCAAAAATCTTCTTCTCTGAAACCACAGGGCCCAGAGCTTAGATATTTAGCATGTAGCAACGGCCAGTGGTCACCTACATAATTCCTGCCAATCATGCCCCTGGGTTCCAAATGGGCGATGCCCTGGGGCCCCTTCGCTCCCATAAACTCATAATGGAACAAAAAGCTTCAAAAATCTTCTTCTCGGAAACCACAGGGCCCAGAGCTTAGATATTTAGCATGCAGCAATGGCAAGTGGTACATAATTCCTGCCACTCATGCCCCTGAGCTCCAAACAGGCCACGCCCCGGGGCCCTTTAGCTCCTATAGACTCATAATGGAAAAAACTTCAAAAATCTTCTTCTCTGAAATCACAGGGCCCAGAGCTGAGGTATTTGGCATTTAGCAACGGCAAGTGGTCACCTACATAAATCCTGCCAATCATGCCCCTAGGGTCCAAATGGGCCATGCCCCGGGGCCCCTTAGCTCCCATAGGCTTACAATGGGAAAAAAATCAAAATGTCTTCTCTGAAACCACAGGGCCCAGAGTTTAGATATTTAGCATGTAGCAACGACAATTGGTCACCTACATAATTTCTGCCAATCATGCCCCTGGGTTCCAAATGGGCCACGCCCCCGGGCCCCTTCGCTCCCATAGACTCATAATGGAAAAGCTTCGAAAATCTTCTTCTCTGAAACCACAGGGCCCAGAGCTTAGATATTTAGCATGTAGCAACGGCAAGTGGTCACCTACATAATTCCTGCCAATCATGCCCCTGGGGTCCAAAAGGGCCACACCCCGGGGCCCCTTAGCTCCTATAGACTCATAATGAAAAAAAATCTTCAAAAATCTTCTTCTCGGAAACCACTGGGCCCAGAGCCTAGATATTTAGCATGTAGCAATAGCAAGTGGTCACCTACATAAATCCTGCCAATCATGCCTGTGGGGTCTAAATGGGCCACACCCCGGGGCCCCTTAGCTCCCATAGACTCATAATGGAAAAAAAGCTTCAAAAATCTTTTTCTCAGAAACTGTGAAGCACAGAACTTAGATATTTAGTATCTTGCAACATAAAATAGCCAGCTACATAAGTCCTGCTAACCCTGCCCCTGGGGTCAAAATTGGCCACCCCCGAGCTCATCACCTCCAATAGACTTATAATTTTTTTGTTGTTTTTTTGTTTTTGGTTTTACGGCCCTTTCAAGATTATTTCACTCATATCGAGCCGATCGTTAATCACAGGTGGGCGAAAATCGGAGTACCCGGAGAAAAACCACCAGACCTTCTGTTGCAGAACTTGGCGTCTCACATGTGACCCGAGCGAGGCTCGAACCACAGCAGTGAGAGACCTAATGATCAAGAGTCAGCGCTCTTAACCACTAGGCCACGGAGGCCCGTAATAGACTTATAATGGAAAAACAATTAAAAAAATCTCCTTCTATGAAACCATAAGGCCCAGAGCTTAGATTTTTAGTATGTAGCAACGTCAAGTGGCCCCCTACATAAATTCTGCCAGTTATGCCCCTGGGATCCAAATTGGCCCTACCCCAGGGCTCTTTAGCTTCCATAGACTTACAATTGGAGAAACTTCAAAAATCGTCTTCAATGAAAACACAGGGCCCTTATTATGAAAAAAAAAAAAAAAAAAAAACTTAAAATGGGGAAAAAATCTTCAAAAATCTTCTTCTCTGAAACCATAAGTCCCAGAGCTTAGGTATTTAGCATGTAGCAATGTCCAGTGGTCGCCTACATGAATCCTGCCAATCATGCCCCTGGGGTCCAAATCCTGTGGCCCCTTAACTCCAACAAACTTATAATGGAAAAAGAGCTTCAAACATCTTCTTTGAAACCATGAAGTACAGACCTTAGATATTTAGTATATAGCAACACAAAACGGTCACCTACATAAATCCTGCCAACCATGCCCTTTGGGTCAAAATTGGCCAAGCCCCAGGGCTCATTAGCTCCTATAGACTTATACTGGAAAAAACTTAAAAAAATCCTTTTCTCCAAAACCATAAGGCACAGATTTTGTTTGATTTGAGGTTTTACATCCCCGTCAACACTGTATAGGTCATTTTGGAGATGTCTCTTCCAATTTTGTGGGACTTTTACCAGACATTGAGATGAAATTACATCTCAAGCCCTGTCGCCCAGTGAAACCAGTAGGGTTTATAAGCATGGACACCGCTTTGCCTGAGCTTAGATATTTAGTATGTAGCAATGTCAAGTGGTCTCCTAGACTAATGATTTTCTGGTACACAGGTGAGCGATGTAGGGCCATTGGGCCCTCTTGTTAGCTGTATTGACTATTTTTAACCCAATGATATATTACCCAGTACCCACAAACAAATGCAAGTTGCCAACAGTTTTCTATCTGTATGAGCATGAACAGGGATGCCCTTTGCTGATCTTTTCATGTAAGTATGTTTGAACAATTATTTAATCTCTCCCAGATGTAATGAAAGTAAATATTTACCTATGAATGAGTGATGTCACGTATTTTCGTGACTACGAAAATCATAGTTTTTAATCTCTCAAACTAAGAATTGTATTGTTATTTGGTAATGAATGTGTTCTAACACTTCAGAAACAATTGTTTTGCAAAATAAAGGCTGTTATAATCAGACATTAAGCACTCCTTGCAATTGCATGAAAACTGTTTCTGAGTAAAAGAACCTAATTTCAGACAGATCATGTATTCAGACAATCTTTAGTTATTGCAAATACTGTTAATTATTGAAGCTTAAGTATTATACCAGTGATTTATTGGATATTACATAAAAAGTAAACATGCAATTTTTCTGATTGTACTAGTGAACTGGATTGTGTCTACTAGTTTAAAAAAAAATCTCCCCCATGGAAATTTTGGGGAAAATATTCACCGCGCTTTATTCCATCGAAAAATGCCGTGACACGCAGAATCTTCCCCATGAAAAATTTGAAAAGTTGGCAGGTATGTATATACTCATAATAGCAGGAGTTCATTTCAAACTTTAGGGGTGTCAGGTTTTCTTCAAAATTTACTTGGGAAATGGCTTAACTTTTTTCAATCAGTGTAGGCCTGATCAGATGCCGTTTTCTGCGACGTCTGATCTGGGCCTGTTTGCCAAGGTACCCCTTTAGGGGTTTCTGGTACTAATTGGGTTAAACCACAACAGAAAAACTGCCTTGGAACAGACAGTAAAAATTGTACTTTGGGCTTAAACCAATTTTACATGGCCACAACCCTTGCCCTTTGTTCTGCTGTCATTTACAAAAGTAGTATGTTCCATTGGCATACAAGTTTTCCTACCCATCCATGCAACATCTCCAATAACCTAAAAAGCAAACGAAGTCAGAGATGAAACAACAATGAGCAGCTTTTGCATTGGAAAAATAAGTTAGATAACCTGGTCAGCTCCTGCCCATAGGGGGGCTTGAAGAAATATATGGGCTGCATGATGCTTCCACACAGAGCTGAATCTGACCCACACACGAGTACTGGTAAACTGCTTAGAGGCTCTAAGCCTGCACAGACAAAGCGGTGCAAGTCGGCCCGTCCATGCTTATAAACCCTACTGGTTTCATTGGGCGGCAGGGCTTGAGATGACATTTCATCTCAGTGTGGGGTAAAAGTCCCACAAAATTGGAAGCAACGTTTCCAAAAGGACCTTTACAGTGTTGACGGGGACGTTAAACTTCAAATCAAACAAACAGATAACCTAGTTTTGTTGATACAACAGTTTAATTTGCAAGGGTTGCATATACCCAAAAAACATGAGTGTTAATGTATTATTGAATTTATTAAAAGAGTTGAGGAACAGGCATAAAATGCGAATGCAAGATTCTATTTATCATATGACATTTAAAATGAATTTTATTCACCAAATTTTGCAAAACTGTCAAAATTCAGCCATTAGTAAACATGACATCGTTAAGGACATTATACATGTAACGTTACAGGGCATATCTAACTAATTTGCATATTTAATCACTAGTGGATTACCAAATTTATTACATAGTGTTATTCTGTTTAGTCTATTTAGTCTGACATTCTCAGACGCGACGTCATATGATAAAGTGGAACATGACATATCTCTCATTTCAGACAAACCAGCCATCCACAGCGTCCACCACCTCCGAGTCATCCACCACCACCTAACCATCCACCACCCAAGAGGGATCAACCTGCAGCCATTTCGGATCCTCCTCCACCTTACTCAGGGAAGAACCCTACCCCAGCCAGAGTCCCAGCATCATCACCGGTGCCTCCAAACAGACCAAGACCTCCACTCAAAACTGGACATGTTGCTGTAAGTTGTTGGTCTCTGGTTCAGATATACTAAGGCCCAGATGTTCAAAGCCTCATTAGCTTAACGTCAAATTGTTAACTGTTCCAGAAGTATGTATAATATGATGGTATTTTTGCTGAAACACTGTGAGTAGCTCTTGCATTTGCAAAAGCTACTCACATGTTTCGACAAAATATCAGTAAATACAGTCGAACTTCAATGGCTCGAACACCTTTGGGACCTCGAAAATCTGTTCGAGACAGGGGTAGTTCAAGCCACTGAGGGAGACTGCCAGGAGGTAAACGATATACTTTTCGATATCTTTTCGGTATTTTATAATGAAAATGAATGCTGTGTGTACTCATTAGAATCCCCTCGTCGAGGCGATTCTAATGATTACACACAGCATGCATTTGCAAGATAAAAGACTAAAATCTCCTTAATTATCCCCCACTATTTCTTATGTAGAGGATTTCGCTAGGGGCTCAAGAAAGGGTTCGACGCATCCATGGTAAACGAGCCATCGGTGTTAGAGCCATCGAAATTCTACTGTATGTCATTTAATGATCAAAGTTTTAACAAATAATAAATGACATTATTAGTTTTGAACAACTGGACAACTGGCCCCTGAGCAGTTATTTATATCACAGATCATTGATATTGTGACATCTGAGAAGTTGCATTGTGAGTCTCTGATCTTGATATACATTCGGCAAGCCTTTCTTAAAGACCACCTTGTAAACTGTTATATATGAGGGTGATTGACCGGCCCCGATAGCTCAGTTGGTAGAGTGTCTGCTCCGGTGAACAGGAGGTCCTGGGTTCGATCCCGGGCCGCGATATACCAAAGTTGTTATAGCCCCGCTTGAAAAGTGGGGCTATATTGGATTTGCCCTGTCATTCCGTAATTCTGTAATTCCGTAATTCTGTAATTCTGTAATTCCGTAATTCCGTTATTCCGTTATTTTTTCGTCACAGTTTTCCCCGAAACTAAGAGAGCTAGAAAACTAAAACTTTGTATACACGTGGACAATGGGTGCCTCCACGGACCTTACCGAAATTATGACCAAGGGCCCATAACTCTTGGAGTTATCTCCCCTGATAGGTTTTTTTAAATGAAAATGTTTGGTCACAGTTTTCTCAGGAACGAAAGAAGCTAGAAAGCTCAAACTTTGCATAAATGTGGACAATGGGTGGATATAGGGAGCTTACCAAAATAATGGCCAAGGGCCCATAACTGTTGGAGTTATCTCTCCTGATAGGTTTTTTAAATAAATGAAAATATAGGTTTTTTTTAAATGAAAATGTTTGGTCACAGTTTTCTCAGGAACTAAAGAAGCTAGAAACCTCAAACTTTGCATAAATGTGGACAATGGGTGGATATAGGGAGCTAACCAAAATAATGGCCGAGGGCCCATTACTTTTGGAGTTATCTCCCCTGATAGTATAGTTTTTTTTAATAAATGAAAAGGTTTGGTGACAGTTTTCTCAGGAACTAAGAAAGCTAGAATACTGAAACTTTGTATGAACATGAAAAGTGGGTGGATGTATGGCCCTTACCAAAATAATGGCCAAAGGCCCATAACTCTTGGAGTTATCTCCCCTGATAGGATATTTTCTGCAAGTAAAAAAATCATTTCACTTTTCTAACCATCAAACCATGAAAAATATTTTCGATACAGTTTTCTCAGGTACTAAGAAAGCTAGAAAGCTGAAACTTTGTATAAACATGAACATTAGGTGGATGTAAGTAAATAATGGCCAACAACATTACTCTTGGGGTTATCTCCCCAGCAAAGAAAAAAAAAAATATTAAAGTTTTCTCTGGAACTAAGAAAGCTCCCCTGATAGGTTAAAAGCTTTTAGAGTCAATGTGTCTTACTCCTCTGATAGCGCTATAGCGGGGCTATAGTCAGATCCTCTGACAGCTCTAGTTAAGAATGGTACTAGCTGCTCCTCGCTTGGCACTCAGATTTACGGGGTAGAGCTAGGACTGGTTGACCCAGTGCCAGGATAATGTGACTGGGTGTGGTATCATGTAGTGTGTCTGGGACATGATACTTCAGTGAGGCAGCACTATAAAAGTGAGCATTGAGCTCCCTGTCGCAACCAGACATTGTCGTGATATGACTGAAAAATTGTTGAAAGCGACGTTAAACCCGAATTCACACACACACACACACACACACACACATGTGGGTGAGTGAATGAAAAACCAACTAACTTATTTCTGGGTGAGATGGATCTCCTTTTTAGCTCACCTGAGCCGAAGGCTCATGTGAGGTAATAGTATACCACGAGCCGTCGTCCGTCGTCCACACTTTCAACGAAGTATATCTCTGGAACCAGTGGGCCGGCCTTGATCAAATTTCATATGAACCATCATCAGGTAGGGGGAAAGGCTGTATTAGGTTTTCGTGCAGATCGGATGAGAACTCTGGTTGCCACAGCAACAAAGAGCTCCCATAGGCTTAACATAGGAAAAAGCTTGTCATCACTCTAGCTCCGTCAATTTTTTTCTGATCGACCTCATTCTTGCAGATAACGAGGACAGGCATGAAATCTCGATCAAGTTCGATTTTGGGCTGAATGGGATTATTCACTCAGGAGTTACGTGCCCTTGAGCGTTAGGAAAAAGCTTGTCATCACTCTAGCTCCGTCAATTTTTTTCTGATCGACTTCATTCTTGCAGATAACGAGGACAGGCATGAAATCTCGATCAAGTTCGATTTTGGGCTGAATCGGATTATTCACTCAGGAGTTACGTACCCTTGAGCGTTGAAAAAATTGCCTATTGACTTAACATGGGGAGAATGTTGTCATCACCATAGCTGCTTCAATTATTTTCAGATTGGCTTTATTCTGGCAGATAACCAGCACAGCCATGAAATCTCGGTCAAGTTCGATAACTGGCAGAATCGGATCATTCACTTAGGAGTTACCTGCCCTTGTGTGTTTTTGCATTAGGGTTAATGGGAATTTCAAAAATGTATATCTTAAAGACTACTTGGCCAACTTTGATCAAATTTCATGTGTCGCATTATTGGGCAAGTGGAAAGGCTTCATTAGGTTTTCAGGCAGATCTGAGTGGAACTCTGGTTGCCATGGCAACATCTAGCTCACATAGACTTCACATAGGAAAAAGCTTGTCATCACTCTAGCTCCGTCAATTTTTTTCTGATCGACTTCATTCTTGCAGATAACCAGTACAGGCATAAAATCTCGGTCAAGTTCGATTTTGGGCCGAATCAGATAATTCACTCAAGAGTTACGTCCCCTTGAGCGCCCGAAAAATTGCCTATCGACTTAACATGGGGAAAATGTTGTCATAACTGTAGCTAGTAACGAGGACAGGCATAAAATCTCGGTTAAGTTCGATTTTGGGCAGAATCGGAATATTGACCTCGGAGTTACGTGACCTTGAGCGACAAAAAATTTGCCCATAGACTTAACATAGGGAAAATGTTGTGACTACGATAGCGACTTGAATTTTTTTCAGATCAGCTTCAAACTTGCAGGTAACTAGGACAGACATAAAATCACGGTTAATTTTGATTTTGGGCCGAATCGGATTATTTGCCTTGGAGTTACCTGCCCTTGAGCATGAAAAAATACGTTGTGACCACGATAGCAACTTTATTTTTATTCAGATCAGCTTCAAACTTGCAGGTAACGAGGACAGGCATAAAATCCCGGTTAAGTTCGATTTTGGGCCGAATCGGAATATTGACCTCGGAGTTACGTGACCTTGAGCGACAAAAAATTTGCCCATAGACTTAACATAGGGAAAATGTTGTGATTACGATAGCGACTTGAATTTTTTTCAGATCAGCTTCAAACTTGCAGGTAACGAGGACAGACACAAAATCTCGGTTAAGTTAGATTTTGGGCCGAATCGGATTATTTGCCTTGGAGTTACCTGCCCTTGAGCATAAAAAAATACGTTGTGACCACGATAGCAACTTTATTTTTATTCAGATCAGCTTCAAACTTGCAGGTAAAGTGGACAGGCATAAAATCTCAGTTAAGTTCGAATCGGAATATTGACCTCGGAGTTACATGACCTTGAGCGACAAAAAATTTGCCCATAGACTTTACATAGGGAAAATGTTGTGACTACGATAGCAACTTGAATTTTTTTCAGATCAGCTTCAAACTTGCAGGTAACGAGGACGAGGTTCATTTCTTCCTTCATTCTTCTTTCTCTCCATATAGAGATAATAGACCAATGTTAAATTTTTAATCAAAGATTTCTCAGGAACTATAAAAGCTAGAAGCATCAAATTTGGTATTCAATAGAATAATGATGACTTATTTTGTGGAAGAGACATTGGGCTTTCTCAGCTTATTTGTTCATCTGTTCTTTCATTCTTCTTTCTTTCCATTTTGACCAATGTTAAATTTTCGTCAAAGATTTCTCAGGAACTATAGAAGCTAGAAGTCTCAAACTTGGAATGCAATGCAATAATCATGACTTATATCCTGTAAGGGTCAATGGGCTGGATTCTATTAGCAGATTTAGTAGTCAAGTCTGTGAATTGTTAAAACTTAAGTTCCTCAGGTGCGCGGTTTAGGCTCATTGAGCCTCTTGTTTTCGATGTGATTGCCCTCTAGAATGGCACACTTGGACCAACGCTGTTCCAGTGCAATCAGCCCAGAACTGAAGAAGCCAGGGTCCTTGTTTCTGACCACTACTCGACTGGCACCCAGACTTCTTCGTTGGACTGGAAATGACTTCCACAGATATCCTTTTTCAATTTGGGAATATGAAAGTCACTGGGAGCTAAGCCCAGAGAATAGGAGGGGTGCGGTATTAGCATATACCCATTCCACTCAACAGCATCCATTGCGATTTTGCAAGTGTGGTCTCTTGCATTGTCCTGTTGGAGCATAATCTCTTGGGAGAGTTTTCCTCTGCGTTTTTCATGGATCGCAATTCTCAGTTGGTCGAGCAAATTTGCATAATATGCACCTGTTACTGTACTTTTCTTTTCTAGAAAGTCCAAGAATGCCTTGTGCATCCCAAAATACAGTTGCCATCACCTTCCTAGCAGGGGGTTGCTTTTTTTAACTTCTTTGGCCGCAGAGACTCCATCCGACCCTACCCATTGGCAACTTTAAATTTCATTTTCTGGCTCATAATAATGGACCCAGGTCTCATCTTCAGTCACCAGTTATCTTCCTTTGACCTAAACTGCTTAAACGAAGCACTGCATACTTATGCTCTGGTTGCCATTTGCTGGTCACTAAGGGATTTTGGGACAGCTTGTGCATACCCAAACGATCATGTAAAATTGTTGAAAAGCTATCATGTGAAATGTGGAATGCATTTGCTATTTAGTCTATGAGAGTACACCAGATCCCATACTTTGTTACATATTTCTTCCATGGTGGCATCTGATGGCATCCAGACCTGTGTTTTTTTTCTAAAGACATTCTACCACATTTGAATTCCCCAACCCAGAATTTATCTTGAGCATAGGATGGTGCAGAAGACCCATAAACATTGGTCAACTCACAGTATATTTCCTGACCTGTTTTCCCTTTCAAATAAAAGTACCGGATTACAGCACGGTACTCAATTTTTGACGAAAAGCTTGCTTTTGCCTCGCTAGCCATGTTTGACATTCAGTATCTTATGAGTAATGGCCATAATAGGGGTGCAATTATTCGCTCTTACCTAAAACAGGTATTGAAACTTGGTTGTCTCAGTCAATTGGAAATGGGATGGGCTGGTTACTTATTGACTTAACCTCGTAAAATGGCCTCTTTTGTTTTATGGCAAATAAACAGAACATACTTTTTGCATAATATGATTGTCCGTGACATGTTCATTTCTTATGGTCTCATATGTACATGTAAGAGTCTCGGCATGAAACAAAAATCTATTTTACTACAAATTTTATACAGAAATTTATGAAAAAGAAATATAAAAAATGCTAAAAAATACCTCAGACTCCCTTAGCCCTTTAATGGCTAGCAAACATGAAAATAGCTAACAGTAGATTAAATGCCAAAGAATATGTTTTCTGATATGAAAAGTAGAAGTAAAACAAAGATCAGGAACTGATACAATTAACTAACTCCACCGATATGAGTCTATACTGTCAGCAGCATATAGTTCCAGTTTTTAAGCAAACAGTGTATTCTGCATTCTACACTGTTTGCCAAGCCCAACCCAAGATTCCAGTCCAGATTCTATAGATAACCCTCTTACATAACACTCTGACCTCACAGCGGCTATTTTCTATAAATAGCCGTTTTTATGCCACTCGAGAATCTTTGATTTGGGGGGCATATAGTTTCTGCCCTGTCTGTCTGTCTGTTTGTTTGTTTGTTTGTCTGTCTGTCTGTCACAAAAACTTTAACCTTGATCATAACTTCAAAAGTATTTGACCTAGCCCCATGAAACGTCACAAACTTATTTGCCACCACAAGGGCTACATTCTGACCATTAGCCATAACTCTGTTGCCATTTTTGGCTAAATTATCTCCCCTTGAAATTTTGCAAAAACTCAGAAATTGGCTCCCACGGGGGGCATTGGTCACCTATAGTGGCAGCTCTTGTTCCGACAAGTCATTGATAATAATGTGGACTGTAGCCCTGAAGAGATTTTATGCTTAGTAACTTTGGGTTGACAAACAAGCAACCCAAAAAAGGAGAGTTTTGGAGGATATCTCCCTTGTTAATATGGCAGAATATATGCTAAATAGTTTTGTTTTGAGAAATATTTTATGGGATCTTGTTTTCTCATGCTCTTCTGTTTCATCTTTAGGTTGTTATATCAGAACCAGTGTTGACGGGCAGTACACATAAAGAATCACAGTCTCATATCCAGCCGAGCCCAAAGCCACCCACCAAACCAACACACCTGGCTCCACCAAGGAAACCGCCCTCTGCCCCTACTGAGGAAGTTTCTGCATCTGACCCAAACTTAAAGTTGCCAACGAAAGCTGAGCCTAAATCAAGGTTTGGGCCAATCTTTAAGAAACCAAACTTGGGCAAACCAGATTCAGCAAGTCCAAAATTACAGGAGAAAAAGCCTGGAACTGCAGAGATGGAAACTGTTAAAAAGCGAGAACTAACAAGAGAAATCTCTAATCCAGTGCTAATAAGTACAACTGATAGGAGATCTCAGCATTTAGTGAAGCTGGATAATATACATGTTGGAGGAGGTGACAGTAATAATGTTCCTACACCACCAGTGCCTCCGAAAATAAGTTTGAATAAATCAGACTCAGATTTCACAAAGAGGAATAAACCATTGCCATCACGTCCTGTTTCAATGCCCCCAAGTGAGAGTGGAGAGGAGATTGAAATGGATGTTAGAGAATCAAGAAAATCTACAAATTTTCCTCAGAGACCACCCCCACCACCAGTTAAGAAAACTGTTGATCCTGGTCCACCAGCACCAAATAGATCAGCTGTAACTGATACAAGGAAGACCATTGAAGATGAAATTTCGAAGTTAGACCAGATTCAAGTAGAAGTTCCAGATGATAGTACAGAAGAAAGTAAAAATGTTAAACCAAGTGCTGTTAAGTCAGGAGCTAAGAAACCACTTAAACCAAAGTCTCCAGTTAAAAAGAGCACTTCAGACTCTACTAAAAAACCTATGGCTGTTTCAAAGAAACCAGCCACGCAGTCTAAGTCAGATTCGAAACCGAAAGGTCAGTGGACTCCTGTAGATAAGCCAATATTTAAACCCAAAGATAAACCAGTTTCAAAAAAACCTAGTCAGACACCAGCTGCAAAAGCTATTAAGTCAGATGCTTCAACAAGTAAGGATAAAACTGCAAGAAAAGTCTCCACAGACTCATTAGATGAGGAAGGAGACTCCAGTGTTTATGCTCGCAAGAAAATTTTTGAGGGACAAAAGAAACCACTTCTAGGAGCTAAATCTGACCCTGAAAAGACTAGCAGTGTTCCTCAGACTCCGCCAAAACCTGGCGGAAAAGCTGTCAAACAGATCCGTAGTGTGAATGTTTGATGATTAAGACCTAATAGGGAAAACGAAGCTGAATGGATGCACCCTGATGATTTATTCCAAGCCCTATCTGACAGACTTCTCAGAAAGGAAAGAATTTGCCTCTGAGAACAAAATTTTTCTTCATAGTAGACTGTTAAAAGAAAAGCAAGACAGTTTTTACCCTTGTCCTGCTGAACCAGAATAAGTGCTACCTTTTGCAAAACAGTGTAGATACTGATCAGATGGCTTCTAAAGAAGCCATCTGATCAGTATCTACACTGTTTGACATTCAGTTCGCGAATTGCAGGAATAAATTACATCTAGTAATCTGGTTGTTGAAAAGTCAGAAATGAGTCTTGAGGCTAAATTTATTTCCTCAGCAGGACAAGAATGAAAAAAACTGTTGCTTTCCATAACCGTTCATTTGCTAATCATGAAAACCTGAAGGCATGTTCACAGCACTTATTTTCTTATTCTTCAGAAATGATATTGTTTCACATGCTATGTATGTGAAAAGATGATCCACATTAAATATTAGGTATATTTTCTCTGGAAAATAAGAAAAAGATTAGGGCTTAAAGGTTTAAATGTGTATCCATTACTCTCCATATTGCTATTGCATTAAAAAGGGTCACAATACTCTCAAGGTTGACAGCGAGAAAGTGGTGTGCACGCAGCTATGCATGGCCAGCGACCAATAAAAATCTGAGATTTTCTGAAAAACATAGAATTGACCAATAACAAGTTGTTTCTTTAAAACCGATATAAAGTCAGCTTGATTATGGAGAATTGTCCAAAATTGGCCTTATTGCCCAACATTGATATTTGAGCCTTGAAATTATGGAATAATTTGAGCTGGGGCACAGGATTTCCTACAGCTAACATGTGGGCCCAGCGAAGAATCAGATCAGCCTGTGCATCCATATAGTCTGACCAGAGACTTCTCTTGCTGCATGAAGGAGCACTGGGCCCTAAGCTATACTTAGAGTGCACAACAAAGACTCTGATCAGACTGCATGGATCTGAATCTTCGTTGGGGGCACAGGTAAATTGTAGGAAATGCTGTGGCCCGACTCATTTTCCATTTTTCTTGTCAGAAGTATATGTTGTGGGTACTTGTTAGAATTGCCTCAGGTGATTCTAACAAGTACCCACAACATGTTTCTATGGAGAAATAAGAAAAAATACCATATTGATTCTAAGTATTGGGGCAGATTTGCCTAAGCAAACAGTCAGTGCAAACCCAGATCAGACTGCTCTCGCAGGAGCAGTCTGATCAGGGTCTACATTGTTTGCTATTCTGTGTGCACCTTACGGACCCCTTGCTGGATCATGAAACAAATTTGTTAAAATTGTAGGAGAAATACAGCAAGTCCTCAAGGTGTCTGTTTTTTATAGCCCTGCTTTGAAAAAGTGGGGCTATATTGGATTTGCCATGTCCTTCTGTCATTCCGTGATTCCGTTAATTTGTGTTGGCTCCATAACTTTGTATCTGCTTAACATATTTTCATGAAACTTCACACAAATGTTAAACACCATAAGACAATGTGCAGAGCGAAGGAATTATAACTGTGGATTGCCTACTTTTGGAGTTATTGCCCTTTGAACATTTTCCGTAATTCCGTAATTCCGTGATTCCGTTAATTTGTGTTGGCTCCATAACTTTGTATCTGCTTAACATATTTTCATGAAACTTCACACAAATGTTAAACACCATAAGACAATGTGCAGAGTGAAGAAATTATAACTGTGGATTGCCTACTTTTGGAGTTATTGCCCTTTGAACATTGAAAAATGGCAATTTTAATTGTGTCCGCTTCATAACTCGAAAACCGTTTGAGATATTTTTAGGAAACTTCACACAAATGTTAAGCACTATGAGACGATGTGCAGAGCGCAGGAACCATAACTCTGCATTGCTTATTTTTGGAGTTATTGCCCTTTGAACATTGAAAAATGGCAATTTTAACAATGTCCGCTTCATAACTCGAAAACCGTTTGAGATAATTTCATGAAACTTCACACAAATGTTAAACACTATGAGACAATGTGCAGAGCGCAAGAACCATAACTCTGGTTTTCGTATTTTCTGTGTGTCTGTCTGTGTGTCTGTCTGTGTCTGTTAACAATTTTCGTGTCCGCTCCATAACTTTAAAACCCATTCACATATTTTCATGAAACTTCACACAAACATTAAACACCATGAGATGGTGTGCTGAGTGCAGGAACCATAACTCTGGATTGCCTAATTTTTGAGTTATTTCCCTTTGAATATTGAAAAATATCAATTTTAGCCGTCTTTGCTCGATAACTCAAAAACCGTTTGAGATAATTTTATGAAACTTCACACAAATGTAAAGCACCATATTACGTGTGCAGAGCGCAGGAACCCAAACTCTGGATTGTCTACTTTTTCAGTTATAGGCTTTTGAATATTAAAAAATGGCAATTTTAACTATGTCCGCTCCATAACCGTTTCTGATATTTTCATGAAACTTCAAATAAATGAAAAGCACCTTGAGATGATGTGCAGAGTGCAGGAACCATAACTCTGGTTTGCCTACTTTAGGAGTTATTGCCCTTTGAACATTTAAAAAGGCAATTTTGACTGTGTCGGCTCCATAACTCACAAACCATTTGAGATATTTTCATGACACTTCACACAAGTGTAAAGCACCATGAGACAATGTGCAGAGCGCAGGAACCCTGACTCTGATTTGCCTACTTTAGGAGTTATTACCCTTTGAACATTGAAAAATGGAAGATGAAATTTAGTATAAACATGGACATTCTGGTAATGTATCATGCTCATTGAAATGAGGGACAAGGGCTCACAACTCTTAGAGTTTTTCCAGATAATGTAAAATTTTCAACAGTTATTTCTTGTTCATAACTGTTTTCTCTGCAGCTTAAATAACTTTCTTCTCTGACAGCGCTGAAGCGGGGCTATAGTCAGATCCTCTGACAGCTCTAGTTTTTTTTTATTTTTACGGTGTCCCAAAATTATCTCCTCAGTAGTCCTCCTTATCTGGGGCCAGTTGTTCAAAGGGCCAGTTGTTCAAAGCATCATTAGCTTAACGAGCTCGTTAGTGGTCATGTTGTTAACTGTTCTAGCAAGTTTAATATTTAAAATTTTGGTATTTTTGCTGAAAAAATCTGAGCAGCTTTTGCAAATGCAAAAGCTGCTCACATTTTTTCAGCAAAAATATTAGCATATTTGCCATAATAAATGATCAAAGTTTTAACAATATGTTAACTAACCACGTCGTTAGTTTCGAACCACTGGTCCTGATGTTAAGGCTTCAAGCCAAGCTCCTGAGGGGTTGCTGTATTGTCTTTTGACAGTTCCTGTCATTACATTTCTTGTTTGTTTTTATATGTTAAGCTCTAAGTGAAAAGGGATGTTTGAGCCTTGCGCATAGCAGAGACTCAGATCAGCCTGTTCATCTCTACCCAGTCTGGTCAGAGTTTCTCTTGAGTGCTGATAATTATAGGTTATTGACTTTATATTGTGAAATATTCAGCACGAGTTCATATGGCGAAGGACGCACGAGCTTGCGAGTGCGTTTTCGCCATATGAACGAGTGCCGAATATTTCACAATATAAAGTCAATAACCTTTTTATTATATACCCAAAAATTCAAATGTCTGCTAGAATTCAGGATTGCCTGGTATGACTTTCTGAACGTAAAATCAGATTATACATCTTAAAGTGGTTTGAAATGGAAAATTTACGGTGTCCCAAAATTATCTCCTCAGTAGTCCTCCTTATCTGGGGCCAGTTGTTCAAAGGGCCAGTTGTTCAAAGCATCATTAGCTTAACGAGCTCGTTAGTGGTCATGTTGTTAACTGTTCTAGCAAGTTTAATATTTAAAATTTTGGTATTTTTGCAGAAAAAATCTGAGCAGCTTTTGCAAATGCAAAAGCTGCTCACATTTTTTCAGCAAAAATATTAGCATATTTGCCATAATAAATGATCAAAGTTTTAACAATATGTTAACTAACCACGTCGTTAGTTTCGAACCACTGGTCCTGATGTTAAGGCTTCAAGCCAAGCTCCTGAGGGGTTGCTGTATTGTCTTTTGACAGTTCCTGTCATTACATTTCTTGTTTGTTTTTATATGTTAAGCTCTAAGTGAAAAGGGATGTTTGAGCCTTGCGCATAGCAGAGACTCAGATCAGCCTGTTCATCTCTACCCAGTCTGGTCAGAGTTTCTCTTGAGTGCTGATAATTATAGGTTATTGACTTTATATTGTGAAATATTCAGCACGAGTTCATATGGCGAAGGACGCACGAGCTTGCGAGTGCGTTTTCGCCATATGAACGAGTGCCGAATATTTCACAATATAAAGTCAATAACTTTTTTATTATATACCCAAAAATTCAAATGTCTGCTAGAATTCAGGATTGCCTGGTATGACTTTCTGAACGTAAAATCAGATTATACATCTTAAAGTGGTTTGAAATGGAAAATAATGAAGGTCGTTAAGTGTCTCCCTACACGTTGAAAAACCACGCCCAACGGCGCCAAAGTGAAGACGACGTTAACGTTGGTTGGTGTGACGTCATTAAAAACATTGACGCTTCCCAACACAGGACGCCATTTTTCCGAAGCGTCGGTTATATTTCTTTCAAAATACTCCAGATTTCTTAGAAGAAAGTGTTGAAAATCTAAACAGATTGCAGGTAGGTCATATTTGACAGCATAAAATGCGCTTTAAGCACTTGTCAGCACCTATATTCGTTTTGTTTTACGTTCTTTCAGTCAATACGCACGACAAGATGGCTGCCGATTTTTAGTATCGAAATGGACAAATTTGAAAGTAGTTCTATTGTGAACGTGACTGCTTATCTACGGGCAATATGAACTTGACTACGGGCAATATGGAAAAATATTGGCCGGTAACTTCTGTAGAAAGTAAACGGGACATTTTCTGGGTATAATAATAACAGTGGATATGCACTCTGATTTTAGACTATGAAGAGCACATATGCCCACAGAGCCTTTTTCTCTTGAAGCAGCCACTTTGTTTAGGTTCTTTTATATGATTATCTTGCCATCATACCTGTGATATTTTTTAACTGTATGAGAGATTTGCCATTGTGATAAAGGAGATGTAAAGAATATATAGGAAATTATCAGTCCAAAAGATGGAGACTCCAAAATTTACTCAAATTTAGCATAAATTGGGCAAAAATTAGCATCAAAATGGGGGAGTCTCCCTTCTGATGAGGGAGGTATCACAGGTATGTGCCATAATGAGATGTGTTACAAGAAGAACTGTTTCAACTTCAGCCACACCCCAGGTTTATTAGATTGTTTTATGCTCAATGCATTTAAGCATCAATGCATTTGAGCATCAAATGTTTACTGATCATGGATATTGAAATAAGAACAAGTTGGGCTACTTCCCAGCTCAGTTCAGCAGATAATGTTATTGGGTCTGCTTATACAGTTTAATATATGTCCTGACAATTTGTAACATTTGAAAATTTGCCACAACCTTGTTATAGGACTGTTCATTATATCACGGTTTTGGTTATACAAGGTTTAATGATGGATCCAGAAAATGTATAGATTACATGTACGGTATTCCTCCCATTGGTACAAGCTTGCACCCAGGAATGGGAACTTGAATGCAACATCAATATCTCACCTTGACCTACATTTCATGGTTCACTGACTTTGTGAACTATTGCGACCACCCTAACTTACACCCTATTGTAACAGTTCATTTCTTGACAACTATAAGTGCTTCATTAACGATATTTGGTGCAAGTTTGCATCTAGGAATGGCAACTTTTATGCAGGCATCCATGTTTGACCTTGACCTAAATTTCATGGTTCGGTGACTGCACCCCCACAGGCGCAACATTATTCAGAAATTTTTGTCATCATAAACATGTTTACATGATAAGGCTAAACATACAAATAAATATAACAGTTCATATAATGAATTAGACAGGGATTGATCATAGGCTAGGACTATTATTGCTCTCTCCTGAAATGTAAGATATCTGTCTATTTCATTATATGAGCCCTGCCAAGCGAATTTGTGTCTTCGAGCATTCCGTCATGACAAATTTTAACTGTGCATGCCAAGCCATTCAGAGGGGCCAGGGATATGGCTTTCTGTCTGAAGGTTCCTCTTGATTCACTGCTTGTATGAGCGAGCAGTGAAGGTTCTGGCGAGACTGCGCGGATGTGCAGGCTCGCCTGAACCTTCGCTGCTTGCATAGGCGATAAGTACCAAAATCGCTTGATGGGGCCCATATGAACTGTTAGTATGTATTTGAATGTTTAGCCTTATAATGTAAATATGTTTAAGATGACAAAAATTTCTGAATAAATAAATACACAGTCACAGCATAGAACAGAATTCTTGTTCTTTCTTTGTGTTTTCTACACCTTGTGTCTTCTGAAAAGAGACTATCTCTGGGATTGTTCATAGGTGATCTTAAAGACCATTTTTGAACAGTCCCAAAGGTGGTCATACCATACATGTGCTTTCCTAAACATAGGCTGGAGGATTTCTTGTAACCATGCTCATAATTATAAGCTAACCTCAGCAGACTAAGGTCAGTCTTGCTTCATATCTACAATACAGTTTGTTTATTTGTTCTGATGTCATTGTATCATTGAGCTAGACTCGCTCAAACCCTATACTACTAAGGTCAGTTATACATTTTTCATGCTTAACTCAGTTGAGTATAAAATTTGTCTTGCTCATACATTTTTATGCCCCCGCCACTCGAATGGTGGACATTTGAATGGTGGAAAGGGAATATAGTGTTAACCTGTTCATACATCCCTATCATTGTCCGAAATGGTGTTAGCAATTAGCTTTTAAGTTTTCTTAATTGTGCTACCTGGCAAGGGCATCTGTGATGGCTATTTATGAGCAGGGCAAGTAGCTATCTTTGCTGGTTTGAACAGGTAAATTGTCTGATTTGTTTGTACATGTATTTTTTTTAATTTTTATACACCACTAGCTCTTCATTACATTACTGCTTGGGTCTGAAGCAGAAACAGTGTTAGTCAAACAATGTGTATATCCAAACAAATATAGATTATATAGAAAAATGACAATAATCTGTACATTTTTGGGATCCATTTTCAAACTGAGTTATATCCACACTGTTGAACTGTTATGAAGAGGTTTAGGTGTATATTTATTAGCTCGGCTGTTTTCGAAGAAAACGATGAGATATTGTCATAGCTCTGGCGTCGTTGTCATGCAAAAACTTGGACATTTTTTAATATCTCTGTCATTACTGAACATATTTACTTGAAACTTGGACTAGTTGTTCATTATGAAAAGGGGAACTCATACCAATAAGTGAGGTAACCCTCAAAATATTTTTGGCACAGTTATGCCCCTTTTTCAACTTAGAATTTTTGCAGCCGAGCGTTGGCACCCGCATGCGGTGCTCTTGTTTTTGGATTTTGGTTTGAAAGCCCTTTCAAGCTTATTTCATCTATTTCGAGTGAGTGGGAGAAAACTAGAGTACCTGGAGAAAAAACACCTGACCTTCCGCTGCAGAACTTGGCACCTCACATGTGACCCTACTGATGCTCAAACCGACAGCTTTAGGTGTATGTATGAGAACCAAAAATTTCATGGTCAACTTAGTTGAGCATGAAAAAAGTTTTAAAAGTTTGGGTCCAGGTTTTACAATTTGTGTTGTATAATGTCTGATTATCTGTGATTGGCTTTTGTAATTATGTAGGGCATGCTTTTTACCTGCTTTCTGTACAACAGTACATGGACCTGTAACACTGCCTCTGACATAAGTGTTCTCTAAGTGTTGGTTTTTAGCTTGCCTGGACAAAGTCCAGGAAGAGCTGTTGCATAGCCTGATGAATGGCAGTCATATAGACCCTGACATAGAGAACTCTGTGTGTTGGTTTTTAGCTTGCCTGGACAAAGTCCAGGGAGAGCTGTTCCATAGCCGGATGAGTGGCAATCATATAGACCCTGACATCGAGAACACACAGTGTTGGTTTTTAGCTTGCCTGGACAAAGTCCAGGAAGAGCTGTTGCATAGCCGGATGAGTGGCAGTCATATAGACCTTGATATAGAGAACTCTGTGTGTTGGTTTTTAGCTTGCCTGGACAAAGTCCCGGAAGAGCTGTTGCATAGCCGGATGAGTGGCAGTCATATAGACACTGACATAGAGAACTCGGTGTGTTGGTTTTTAGCTTGCCTGGACAAAGTCCCGGGAGAGCTGTTGCATAGCCTGATGAGTGGCAGTCATATAAACCCTGACATAGAGAACTCTTAGTGTTGGTTTTTAGCTTGCCTGGACAAAGTCCCGGGAGAGCTGTTGCATAGCCGGATGAGTGGCAGTCATATAGACCCTGACATAGAGAACTCTGTGTGTTGGTTTTTAGCTTGCCTGGACAAAGTCCCGGGAGAGCTGTTGCATAGCCAGATGAGTGGCAGTCATATAAACCCTGACATAGAGAACTCTAAGTGTTGGTTTTTAGCTTGCCTGGACAAAGTCCAGGAAGAGCTGTTCCATAGCCGGATGAGTGGCAGTCATATAAACCCTGACATAGAGAACTCTAAGTGTTGGTTTTTAGCTTGCGTTTTTAGCTTGCCTGGACAAAGTCCCAGAAGAGCTGTTGCATAGCCGGATGAATGGCAGTCATATAGACCCTGACATAGAGAACACACAGTGTTGGTTTTTAAGCTTGCCTGGACAAAGTCCCGGAAGAGCTGTTGCATAGCCGGATGAATGGCAGTCATATAGACCCTGACATCGAGAACACACAGTGTTGGTTTTTAGCTTGCCTGGACAAAGTCCCGGAAGAGCTGTTGCATAGCCGGATGAATGGCAATCATATAGACCCTGACATAGAGAACACTCAGTGTTGGTTTTTAGCTTGCCTGGACAAAGTCCAGGAAGAGCTGTTGCATAGCCGGATGAATGGCAGTCATATAGACCCTGACATAGAGAACACTCAGTGTTGGTTTTTAGCTTGCCTGGACAAAGTCCCGGAAGAGCTGTTGCATAGCCAGATGAATGGCAGTCATATAGACCCTGACATAGAGAACACTCAGTGTTGGTTTTTAGCTTGCCTGGACAAAATCCAGGAAGACCTGTTGCATAGCCGGATGAGTGGCAGTCATATAGATTCTAGTGAAACATTTCTGCAGCATCTCATCTGGTTTTACACTGTTTGCTCATGGCTGTCTGTGGGAATATATATATGGTAAATATGGGATAAAATTGAGAGCTGTGGTGGATAAAAAAATGCACTTGTACCTTTTGTTATTGTTTAGCTGGGGCACAATAAAACATACAAGAAGGTCTTGTTACAAGCAAAGACTCCGGTCAGCATATGCAACCAGTCGTTCAAAACTAACAACATCATTTGTTAACAAATCGTTAAAACTTTGATAATTTAATATATACTTAATATTTTTGCTGAAAAAATGTGAGCAGCTTTTGCAAATGCAAAAGCTGCTCACAATTTTTCAGCAATATCCCTGTAATACATATTTAACTTACTAAGTTTGTGGATTATTGACATTCCACTAACAAGCTCATTAAGCTTACGGTGCTTTGAATCACTGGCCCCAGGTTTTCTGGGTAATCATTGCTGTTTGCACAAGCCTTATATGGCCTTTTAAGTTATCCAAAGTGTGATTAGCAAAGATTGACCAAACTGGGAAGATGTACAGGCTGATCTGAGCTGTTGGTGATGGCACAGGTCTTTTTTGGAGGTTTTGCTATCCCTGGCAGTTTTATGCTATTTGCCTTGTTATTGTGTGAAAAACTCTTCCAAAGGGCATTAGTTAGATACTGTATCTGTTTCCAGGCTTCCCAAGACTTTCAGATTAGTCTTTAAACTAAGGACCTGTCTCCTTATAGCATTAGTTGTTGGTGGGACGTAAAACTCAAATACACAAACACACCACTATGCTCTAGGATTTATAATTTCTTGTAGCAGTTAAATTGTTAAACAGCCAGTAGCCATGTTATTTTGTTTGTTTGTATTGAAGTTTAATGGCCCAGTCATCAATATTTTGGTCATTTTTGAGCCAGACAGTTTACCTATCCACAGCTTACCTAGGCAGGCTTATACATAAGCGGTTTACAATTACAGTGCACATTCTTTCGCCAGAAACTGACAACTGCCCTCCTTGAATCAGCAGAAGGGAAAGAATGACCATAGAAAAGATTTCATGATCAATCTCTACGAAAGAATGTTGCTGACTTGGGCATGTATTGAATCCCCGTCCTCCTTATCACCAGTCAGACACGCATCTGACCAAGCTACCGAGGCTGGCTCTCTCAGCCATGTTGTATCCATTTTGTCTAGGTTTTGTGACTCTCAGTAATAACAAAACATCACATCATTTCAATGTGTCCATGCAATGAACATACCCCCCCCCCCAACACTTTAAATTATAGAAAACTGGGGTTTATAGGGTATGCATTATTTTCTTATTTCTGCTCCAAGACATAGGCTGCGGGTAGGAGGTTCTAACCAACACCAACAACCTATGTTTGCTGTATAAATAAGAAAAATCAGAAAAGTAGCCATTTTCATGATGTGAAAGAATGCACTATGTCGCACGGGTGTGTTATTGAAATGTTAGCTACACAACTTTATGTACTGAACACATGTTTTTACTATGATACCAATACATTAAAATTCCTCTATTAAGACCACCTAAAATTAAGACTGATTCTGCTTTAAGAAACTTCTTTAGTAGGTTGCAGTTATTTTTTCTATGTTTGTTTGTTTGTTTGATTTGAGGTTTAACGTCTCGGTCAACACTATAGAGGTCATTTTGGAGATGTTTCCAAATTTGTGGGACTTCTATCCGACATTGAGATGAAATGACACCGCAAGCCCTGTCGCCCAATGAAACCAGTAGGGTATATAAGCATGGACGGTCCGACTCGCACAGCATTGCCTGGGTAGGCATAGATCCTCTAAGCGGTTTACCAGTACTTGTGTGCAGTCAGATTCAGCTCTGTGTGGAAGCATCATGCAGCCCATTTATTTCTTCAAGCCCTGATGGGTGGGGTCCATATTCTTTCTATGTGTTTTCTGCATACAGTATCCTCTGATCAAAGATCACCATTGGGACTGTTCAAAAGTGGTCTTCAAGACCACTTTTGAACAGTCCCAAAGGTGGTCTTAATTTAGGAATTTTACTGTATTATATATATTACTGAAGAGTGCTAGGCATATACTGCATTAGAGGAACGGGCCTCCGTGGCCTAGTGGTTAAGAGTGCTGACTCTTGATCATTAGGTCTCTCACCGCTGTGGTTCGAGCCTCGCTCGGGTCATATGTGAGACGCCAAGGTCAGGTGCTTTTTTTCCGGGTACTCCAGTTTTCGCCCACCTCTGATTAATGACCAGCTCGATATGAGTGAAATAATTTTGAAAGGGCCGTAAAACCAAAACCAAAAAAAAAAAAAATTCTGCATTAGAGACTGATAAACCAGACACAAATATGTTACAGTAGCCTTACAAAAGTAAATAGATAGATTACAATGTTTATTGTCATTTTTATTAGCTCACCGTCACGTAGTGACGAGGTGAGCTTTTGGGATCACTTTTTGTCCGTCGTCCGTCGTGCGTGCGTGCGTGCGTGCGTGCGTCCGTGCGTGCGTGCGTAAACAATTTCTTTAAACGACATCTCCTCCTAAACCACTGATCAGATTTTGACCAAACTTCACAGGAATGATCCTTAGGTGGTCCCCTTTCAAAGTTGTTCAAATGGTTCCGGTCCGATGCACATCTAGGTCACAGGAGCCAAAAACAGATTTTTTTAACCAAAAACTTAAAAAATCTTCTTCTCTGAAACCACAAGGCCCAGGTCTTTGATATTTGGTATGAAGCTTCATCTAGTGGACCCCTACCAAGATTGTTCAAATTATAGTGCTGGGGCCAAAAATGCCCCCGCCCTGGGGCCCTTTGGTTTTACATAGGCTTATAAAGGGAAAATCTTTAAAAATTTTCTTCTCTGAAACCACAAGGCCCAGGACTTTGATATTTGGTATGAAGCTTCATCTAGTGGACCCCTACAAAGATTGTTCAAATTTTAGTGCTGGGACAAAAAATGCCCCCGCCACGGGGCCCTTTGGTTTTACATTGGCTTATATAGGGAAAATCTTTAAAAATCTTCTTCTCTGAAACCACAAGGCCCAGGTCTTTGATATTTGGTATGAAGCTTCATCTAGTGGACCCCTACCAAGATTGTTCAAATTATAGTGCTGGGGCCAAAATTGCCCCCGCCCCGGGGCCCTTTGGTTTTACATAGACTTATATAGGGAAAATCTTTAAAAATCTTCTTCTCTGAAACCACAAGGCCCAGGACTTTGATATTTGGTATGAAGCTTCATCTAGTGGACCCCTACCAAGATTGTTCAAATTTTAGTGCTTGGACAAAAAATGCCCCCGCCACGGGGCCCTTTGGTTTTACATTGGCTTATATAGGGAAAATCTTTAAAAATCTTCTTCTCTGAAACCACAAGGCCCATGTCTTTGATATATGGTATGAAGATTCATCTAGTGGACCCCTACCAAGATTGTTTAAATTATAGTGCTGGGGCCAAAAATGCCCCTTCCCTGGGGCCTTTTGGTTTGACATAGGCTTATATAGGGAAAATCTTTAAAAATCTTCTTCTCTGAAACCACAAGGCCCAGGACTTTGATATTTGGTATGAAGCTTCATCAAATGGACCCCTACCAAGATTGTTCAAATTATAGTGCTGGGGCCAAAAATGCCCCGTCCCCGGGGCCCTTTGGTTTTACATAGGCTTATATAGGGAAAATCTTTAAAAATTTTCTTCTCTGAAACCACAAGGCCCAGGACTTTGATATTTGGTATGAAGCTTCATCTTGTGGACCCCTACCAAGATTGTTCAAATTATAGTGCTGGGACAAAAAAAGCCCCCGCCACCGGGCCCTTTGGTTTTACATTGGCTTATATAAGGAAAATCTTTAAAAATCTTCTTCTCTGAAACCACAAGGCTCAGGTCTTTGATATTTGGTATGAAGCTTCATCTAGTGGACCCTTACCAAGATTGTTCAAATGATAGTGCTGGGGCCAAAAATGCCCCCGCCCTGGGGCCCTTTGGTTTTACATAGGCTTATATAGGGAAAATCTTTAAAAATCTTCTTCTCTGAAACCACAAGGCCCAGGACTTTGATATTTGGTATGAAGCTTCATCTAGTGGACCCATACCAAGATTGTTCAAATTATAGTGCTGGGACAAAAAATGCCCCCGCCACGGGGCCCTTTGGTTTTACATTGGCTTATATAGGTAAATCTTTAAAAATCTTCTTCTCTGAAACCACAAGGCCCATGTCTTTGATATTTGGTATGAAGCTTCATCTAGTGGACCCCTACCAAGATTGTTTAAATTATAGTGCTGGGGCCAAAAATGCCCCTTCCCCGGGGCCCTTTGATTTGACATAGGCTTATATAGGGAAAATCTTTAAAAATCTTCTTCTCTGAAACCACAAGGCCCAGGACTTTGATATTTGGTATGAAGCTTCATCTAATGGACCCCTACCAAGATTGTTCAAATTATAGTGCTGGGGCCAAAAATGCCCCCGCCTTGGGGCCCTTTGGTTTTACATAGGCTTATAAAGGGAAAATCTTTAAAAATTTTCTTCTCTGAAACCACAAGGCCCAGGACTTTGATATTTGGTATGAAGCTTCATCTAGTGGACCCCTACCAAGATTGTTCAAATTTTAGTGCTGGGACAAAAAAAAGCCCCCGCCACCGGGCCCTTTGGTTTTACATTGGCTTATATAAGGAAAATCTTTAAAAATCTTCTTCTCTGAAACCACAAGGCTCAGGTCTTTGATATTTGGTATGAAGCTTCATCTAGTGGACCCTTACCAAGATTGTTCAAATGATAGTGCTGGGGCCAAAAATGCCCCCGCCCTGGGGCCCTTTGGTTTTACATAAGCTTATATAGGGAAAATCTTTAAAAATCTTCTTCTCTGAAACCACAAGGCCCAGGACTTTGATATTTGGTATGAAGCTTCATCTAGTGGACCCATACCAAGATTGTTCAAATTATAGTGCTGGGACAAAAAATGCCCCCGCCACGGGGCCCTTTGGTTTTACATTGGCTTATATAGGGAAAATCTTTAAAAATCTTCTTCTCTGAAACCACAAGGCCCAGGTCTTTGATATTTGGTATGAAGATTCATCTAGTGGACCCCTACCAAGATTGTTCAAATTATAGTGCTGGGGCCAAAAATACCCCCGTCCCGGGGCCCTTTGGTTTTAACTCTTTGAGCACCAGAGACGTGTATAAACGTTATCTTATACCTCTGCTGTACCTTACTGACTGATATACCAGTTATTGGAAATCTACCTGTGTTCCTTACTGACGAATACACACGCTGCCTGCAACTGGCCTGTATTCCTTAGAGACGTCTATAGCAGTCAAAAAAGTCACTGTAACACTTGTCTTCATTGGACAATATTTTGGACAGATTCCATCAAACCAATGAAATTAAGTTTTAGAAATGCTGTACTTCATTAACATATTACCAGAATCAGCACTAAAAATAGATGTGTAGGTAGTGTATTTTCTATTTTTAAAAGCCTTTGTTTATGGAATTTCCACAAGGTCATTTGGGGTGAAACATGGCTTCAGGTAATGGTTCTGATGGGAATGAATCTTATGTATATAATTTCTGGAGTCAGTGAGGCATTAATCAGAATCAGCAAAGATAAGATCAAATTTAATTTATCATCAACAAATTAATAAAGTAAACAATGTGCATGATGAGATCAGCTGAGCTAAAAATACCTCTGGGACTCAGCCTATAAACTCACTGCAGTAACTAGCTAGCAGAAATTGTGTAGTACTTAACTACTGAATACACACTAGTACCTAAAGAGTTAAATAGGCTTATATAGGGAAAATCTTTAAAAATCTTCTTCTCTGAAACCACAAGGCCCAGGACTTTGATATTTGGTATGAAGCTTCATCTAGTGGACCCCTACCAAGATTGTTCAAATTATAGTGCTGGGGCAAAAAATGCCCCCGTCCCGGGGCCCTTTGGTTTTACACAGGCTTATATAGGCAAAATCTTTCAAAAATCTTCTTCTCTGAAACCGCTAGGCCCAGGTCTTTGATATTTGATGTGTAGCTTCATCTTGTGGACCTTTGCCAAGATTGTTCAAATTATAGCCTTTGTTGATGTTTGGTATGAAGCTTCACCTTTAAGACCTCCCTCAACGTTATGCTTATTAAAGCCCTGGGGCCACTAATGGCCCTCTCTGGGGCCCACTTGTTACACTGTGGATCAGGTGAGCAATCCAGGGCCATCATGGCCCTCTTGTATACAAATTATTCAGTTTTGGGATCCGTCTTAAAGTAAAGCTGTGTTTAGCCAAAATTGAATCACAATGAACTGTTACAATGAACAGTGCTACAAAGACGTTTATGTTGTGAATGTATTCGAGTTTCACATCCCACCAACACTGAATGGACCTCGGTTTAAAGACAGATCCAAAAGTCTGGAGAAGCCCGGGATAGAACCCACGACCCCCATGGTTTATGAGGCGAGTCACTCATCCATTACACCACAGAGGTTTCTAAAGAAGTTTGTGTGTATATTTTGTGTATATTTTAACTTCTATGATGTATATTATGCATTATCTGTCTGAGAACTTATGAAAAACCATCACCTTTGCCGACACATAGGCATGTGGGTTAGTGCCTTGTTATGATTTTATGTCACAACAACACATACCTGTGTGTGTACCTGTGATAATTTTCAATATTTGATTGTGTTACTATGACAGACTGACTTCTTAGGGGAAGATATTAAGATATTAACCCATTTAGTACCGGAAACCTAAAAAAACGGGTACCCTGGAAAACAGTGCAGGCCCAGATCAGACGCCGCAGAATGCGGCATCTGATCAGGGCCTACACTGTTTGCAAAAAGATCCACCATTTTCCAAATAAATTGTGAAGAAAATTACAACCTGAAACCCTAAATTTCTGTCATATATAAGGAGGAAGATTCCAAAAAACAGGGTTATTTTAAAAAAAAACATGTTCTATAGTGATTATTTACCATCACCTTTTATATGCTCATTTGTTTAAATCTGACAGTGTCCTTAGTTAACCCTTTTTGTACCAAATGGAATCTTCCTCTTCATGTATAGCAGGAGTCCATTTCAAAATGTAGGGGTGACAGGTTGTGTTTTTCTTCAAAATTTGTTTGGAAAATGACTGCATTTTTTGCAAACAGTTTAGGCCCTGATCAGACGCCGCATTCTGCGGCATCTGATCTGGGCCTGCAGTTTGCCAAGGTACCCATTTTGACGTTTCTGGTACTAAATGGGTTAATCTTTGATCATTTGATATGGCAAATATGCTAATATTTTTGTGAATAAAATGTGAGCAGCTTTTCGTAAAAAACGCTCCTTTTTTTCTCAACAAAAATACCTCTTAATAGTTAATACATCACGAAAACACGCCTATATAATTTTGACTCCTTGAACTCCATTTTTATACAATAAAACTGGGGTTTACAGGTGTAAAAACTTATTTTTCTTATTGATGCTCAAAAATATAGTTTGTGGGTACTCGTTAGAATCATCGAGGCGGTTCTAACGAGTACCAACAATCTATATTTTGACCAGAAATAAGAAAAACATCACAAAATTTCATCTTAAATTTTTCATTTTTTGGTCGATAAAGGTTACAATGTATTTGTATAGGCGTGTTTTCGTAATGAAATAATTTGACCACTAATGAGCTGGGTAAGGCTGCTTCAAATAATTGGACCCAGTCTTAAGTGCGGTGGTAAAGCATCGGATTTGAGATTGAAAAGTAGCCGGTTCGCAAGCACCAAGTGTTGTTTTCTTGAGCAAGAGACTTTATCCACATTGCTTAGTACTGGTTCCTACCCAGGAAAAAAGGGCCACATGGAAGATAAGTACTAGTACTAAATGTGTTACCCTCTATAAATAAAGTTGACTTTTCTTCTCATTATTATTATTAACATGATAAATCATTTGTAGTATTTAATGTCAAAAAATAATTACACAAAATATGCATCAACAGACCTAAAAGAACTGCATAAATATGTGATGGTAGATTGTTACAATGTATGGTGATGGTTTTCTGTTTTCCATAAGTTCCCTGACAGATTATATTTTATTATGTATATTTGATTTCTTTCTGTATATATCTGTTCTGTTTTATGGCAGATGTGCAATACCGGTATTGATTTCTCTGTTTTGAATTGTTTTGTACCAGATTCTGTTCAAAGTAAAGTTTAAATTTTATGTTTTTGATACACAGCAAAAGTTACAATAACATCTTTTTAGCTTACTATGTCTGTCCATCAGCACCCTGCAACCTGCAGGCTGATATCAATCATTTCTAATCTGTAGCATGTCTCTTGTTTGGGACTGATGGCATGCATAAGCTTTTTTATTGAAATTGAAAGAAAACTTTAGTTTCTATTGCAACCACAATGCCCAGTAGACTTAAAATGAGAAAATGCTTGTGATCACAGAAGCACCTTCAGTTTTAATCAGATCTTTCTGAAACTTACATATAAGTAGGCTGGGGATAAAATCCCGGAGGAGTTCGAAAGCTGGCGATGTCTGCCTATTAATCATAGAGTTATGTCCCCTTGACTGCTGGAAATACCTATTTTGACCTTGTCTCCCTGTAGCCCCTTCATTTTTGATTGGATCTTCCTGAAATGTACATAAGTAAGTCAGGGATAAAAGCTCTGATGAGTTTGAAAACTCACAATGTTGGCCTATTACTCATACAGTTATGCCCCTTTTTGGCCGAAAAAGGGAGGTTGAAGATCTGATAAATAAACATGTGTGCAAGCACCATTTTTTTATCGGATCTCCATACTCCCTTGGTTTATTAATCCCATATTTAAAATAGGCTGAGTAATAAACTCTACTTATTTGCATAATGCCTCACTCTGGTGAACAAGACTACAATGAAGTCAGTCATCACTGTTTAACAATCCAGGGAGGCCTGTCATTAACCTTCTCTACTCTGTAGGCTAATTCAGCAGATGGCAAATTATTGTTTTTTTTTTCTTATTTCTCCCAGAACAGGACTTGACATCTCATGCAAATTGTCTCCTATGAAGAAAATTTGCATGAGATGTCGGGTCATGTTTTCTGGAAAAATTAATAAATATTTTAAAATGTCGTTTGCTGTGAAAAAATACCCAGCATGCAGAGCATTAAGGATTTTGAAACACAATCCTGTCAGCCCTGAGGGGCTAAAGTGGCTCTTTCACCATGTGATGTCAAATGTTTACTGGGAAAATTAAATATTTCAAAATGTCATAAAAAATACCCAACATTCAGAGCGTTAAGGACTTTGAAACACACACTGTCAGCCATGAGTGGCTAAAGTGGCTCTTTCATCATTCATATTGATGGAGAATTTATCAAATAATCATTTACAGGATTTCAAATACCACTGCCCATTGGGGCTTGGAGAAATAGATTGGGCTGCATAGTGCTGAAACCTGGCCAAAAATTTGAGTACCGTTAAACCACTTAAACGGTCTATTTAAGCATTCTTAGTCGAAATGATACAAGTCAAAAAAACCTAGTGGTATCTTTGGGTGGTAGGGCTTGAGATGTCATTTCATCTCAATATCGGGTCTAAGTCCCACAAAATCAGAAGCAACAACTCAAAAATGACCCCAATAGCATTAATTGGAACATTAAACTATAACACATCAACAACAAGAAGATATCAAGCAGCTCAGAATCTGTTGAGATGGCTCATTATCTCATTATGAGCGATCTCATCTTGGTCTGCACTGTTTATATACATATAGGAATATGTACAAGGTTGAAAGTGTTAACACTGTTCAAAGCATACATTAATTCTTTATCTTAATCTTAGAAAGTGATATTCTTTGAATGTATCCATACATGTACTTGTTAAAGACTTAAATAAACCACACATTTAGCATACAATTGTTGTTATTCATGGTGCAATGTCATATAGCATGGACACATGCAAATCACTAATGTAAAATAGAAGTGGAGGCAATGATCAGGAATCAATACAATCAACCCACAGCTCCCATCAGAGACACCAAAGGGAAAGACACACAAGCATGAAACAACAGACCCTTGTGGAAACACCAACAGCTGAAAGCCAAAAGGACAGTTACTTTCCCACAAAACACTGGTTTACCGGGCCCTGTTGTTCAAACAGAGGATCTTACAGGAGTGGTTTTTCAGATGAAATTACAATGAGGGTAAGTTCATGTTTATCATATAACAATTTTAAATCAGATTTTATTGCCGAAGAATTTCATAAGAAAACATGTCACGGATGGCGTCGTGACATTATATGCCAGTAACCATATGTTATTACACATTGTCGTATGATTTTTTATGACCTGACATTATCTGCTAAAAATACCAGTGATGTTACACTCGGACCCATCAATACCCGGACTTGAATCTGTCCGATTCCGTTAATTTTCATGTCGTGGGTGCTGAAATTGCTTACGTCAATTCCTGTGTCCATTTTGAGTGGCTGAAAATCCGTCGAGTAGAAAGCGATAATTATCCGTGATAAACAACCGCAAATATGAGTCATCTATGAACAATACATCAATCATCATTAACAATAAGTATTATAGCAATAGTTTTTGATTATGTTTGTTAAATTTTGATCACAAAAATGGTATATTTATTCAGAACCAGTGCTTCAGCTGAAGTGCACGACGCGCCGGATGCTTTTAGCTTTATGAGTGTTACCATATATGGGTATGGCGGCCATTTTGGTCATGTGACCTGGACCTAAAAACGGTTCCCCCAATAAATGCACCTTATCGTAAGGAGCAAAAATATATCTTATTCTTTAGTACTGTATTCTGAATCGTTTGCAGGATAAAATGCATTCTCACTTTTCCAATACAAAAGCATATGTGCCAAAGTTTGACCTAGGCACAAAGAAGGTCAAGGTCAACCCAGGGTCACCATTTTAGCAATTTATGATGGGCCTATGTCCCAGATGCTATTTATCAATTTTCGTGGAAATCTGCCCAGTGGTTCTGGACCCCATGAGCAAATTTTGGTTTCCCCCATCCCATAGAGGCTCCATATGAAATTTGACTTCAATCGGCCCAACGGTTTCCGAGGAGAAGCAGTTCGAAAATTTTCACATTTTTCGCTTCGGCGAGGCTATACTAAATGGAATGTAATATTTCGCAAGTTCATTGGTTAGATCTCATTGATATCTATCAGTATGCCAAAAATTGTTTAAATATTCCAAGCGGTTAAGTCACTATCACCAATTTTCACAAACGGGTTACGGACGGACATACAGACTGACAGAATGACACGGTGATTTTAGGGCACTCTTAGAAAATCAACCGACTTCAGTCGGTCGCTTTTTCTGAGGGTCGTGCAATTTACAAACACTGTTTCTTGAAGTAACATGTCGTGGAAGAAAAATGGCGACCATTGCTGAACAGTACTCGCATTTGTAGAGCCTTTCGTTTCATTTCCTCATTAAAACCAATTGCAAATCCAACTTATTCAGAATAAATTGGTTTTGTTTCAATGCTTTATAAACACAGTGATTCAAACCTCCAATCAGAAAAATGAAATATTGTCTGTTGAGAATGCCGATTTTTTTTTAATTTGACCCACAAATGGTGATTTTTTCTTTAGGGGGTATGTGGAAAATTTGACGATTATCTATGTTATTAGGAGTCCGGTGACTCAAACGTTATTAAGAAATAAACGACCCAAGATGATATTGCACGACCCGCAGAAAAAGCAACCGACTGAAGTCGGTTTTTTCTAAGAGTGCCCTAAAATCACCGTGTCATTCTGTCAGTCTGTCATTCTGTCAGTCTGTCATTCTGTCAGTCTGTCAGTCTGTCATTCTGTCTGTCCGTCCGTAACCCGTTTGTGAAAATTGGTGATAGTGACTTAACCGCTTGGAATATTTAAAGAATTTTTGGCATACTGATAGAAATTAATGAGATCTAACCAATGAACTTACGAAATATTACATTCCATTTAGTATAGCCTCGCCGAGGCGAAAAATGTGAAAATTTTCGAACATTTTTGAACTGCTTCTCCTCGGAAACCGTTGGGCCGATTGAAGTCAAATTTCATATGGAGCCTCTATGGAATGGGGGAAACCAAAATTTGCTCATGGGGTCAAGGTCACATGACCAAAATGGCCGCCAAGCCATATACGGTTTGTCTGTCTGTCCGTCCGTAACCCGTAAGTGAAAATTGGTGATAGTGACTTAACCGCTTGGAATATTTAAACAATTTTTGGCATACTGATAGATATCAATGAGATCTAACCAATGAACTTGCGAAATATTACATTCCATTTAGTATAGCCTCGCCGAGGCGAAAAATGTGAAAATTTCGAACTGCTTCTCCTAGGAAACCGTTGGGCCGATTGAAGTCCAATTTCATATGGAGCCTCTATGGGATAGGGAAACCAAAATTTGCTCATGGGGTCCAGGTCACATGACCAAAATGGCCGCCAAGCCATATATGGTAAAAACCCTTCAAAAATAGTCTTCTCCAGAACCACTGGGCAGATTTCCACGAAACTTGATAAATAGCATCTGGGATGTACGCCTATCATAAATTGCTAAAATGGTGACCCTGGGTTGACCTTGACCTTCTTTGGGTCCGTCCGTAACCCGTTTGTGAAAATTGGTGATAGTGACTTAACCGCTTGGAATATTTAAACAATTTTTGGCATACTGATAGATATCAATGAGATCTAACCAATGAACTTACGAAATATTACATTCCATTTAGTATAGCCTCGCCGAGGCGAAAAATGTGAAAATTTTCGAACATTTTTGAACTGCTTATCCTCGGAAACCGTTGGGCCGATTGAAGTCAAATTTCATATGGAGCCTCTATGGGATGGGGGAAACCAAAATTTGCTCATGGGGTCAAGGTCACATGACCAAAATGGCCGCCAAGCCATATATGGTTTGTCTGTATGTCCGTCCGTAACCCGTTTGTGAAAATTGGTGATAGTGACTGAACCGCTTGGAATATTTAAACAATTTTTGGCATACTGATAGATATCAATGAGATCTAACCAATGAACTTGCGAAATATTACATTCCATTTAGTATAGCTTCGCCGAGGCGAAATATGTGAAAATTTTCGAACTGCTTCTCCTCGGAAACCGTTGGGCCGATTGAAATCAAATTTCATATGGAGCCTCTATGGGATGGGGGAAACCAAAAATTGCTCATGGGGTCCAGGACACATGACCAAAATGGCCGCCAAGCCATATATGGTCTGTCTATCTGTCCGTCCGTAACCCGTTTGTGAAAATTGGTGACAGTGACTTAACCGCTTGGAATATTTAAACAATTTTTGGCATACTGATAAATATCAATGAGATCTTATCAATGAACTTGCGAAATATTACATTCCATTTAGTACAGCCTCGCCGAGGCGAAAAATGTGAAAATTTTCGAACTGCTTCTCCTCGGAAATCGTTGGGCCGATTGAAGTCAAATTTCATATGGAGCCTCTACGGGATGGGGGAAACCAAAATTTCCTCATGGGGTCCAGGTCACATGACCAAAATGGCCGCCAAGCAATATTTGGTAAAAAACCTTCAAAAATAGTCTTCTCCAGAACCACTGTGCAGATTTCAACGAAACTTGATAAATAGCATCTGGAATGTACGCCCATCATAAATTGCTAAAATGGTGACCCTGGGTTGACCTTGACCTTCTTTGTGCCTAGGTCAAACTTTGACACATATGCTTTTGTGTTGGATTTTATCCTGCAAACGATTCAGAATACAGTACTAAAGTATAAGATATATTTTTGCTCCTTACGATAAGGCGCATTTATTGGGGGAACCGTTTTATGTCCAGGTCACATGACCAAAATGGCCGCCATACCCATATATGGTAACACTCATAAAGCTAAAAGCATCCGGCGGGTCGTGCACTTCAGCTGAAGCACTGGTTATTGCTTTATAATATAGCCGAGGTCATAAGTAGAAGTAAAACAAAGATCAGGAATTGATACAATTAACTTACTCCATCCATAAAAGACACCAAAGGGAAAGAAATACAAACATTAAGCGACCAGACCATAATGGAAACCTAAACAAAGGAAGGCCATATGGACAGTTACTTTCCCACAAAATGGCCATATGGCCATCCAAAATTAAAAGACACAAGTGATACACACAGTAAGTAACAAACAACAACATAAATAAATCGCCACAGAAGAGCCGCCTTGGAACGGTCAGTGGAAGATTTCCACTGGGGGGCTTAAATCGATTTTACGTGGCCACAAATCTAATCTCAGAAACCCTCTAGAAATACTTTTTAACTAGCCATCGATTCGAAAGGATAAAATACCTCTATATCAAAGAATAATGTTCACCTGTTTAGATTCAGGGTGCTGTCGCATCTTAAAGTGGGGACAAGTTGTTGCAATTAAGGGAGATAACTCAGTACCATATAAATATCAATTATCGCAAAATTCTTAACAACAGTAAATCAATTGTACCTTTTGTGTAGAAAAAGAGTAAATGTTGTAGAAAGGCCGTGAACATATTTTTTATTAGTTTGATAAAGAAATATTTGGAACAATGCACAAAAAAAAACCTTTTACGACAATATATGCATTTTACTAGATAAAATCCTACTTTTCCCCGAAGTAAGTGTCATTATCACGATAAAACAGATTTGGAGGACAGAAACTATATAAAACATTACAGCTTATATAATAAAATTGATAATAAATAAATCTAATGTCCGATATAAAGAGATATTCGTAGCAGTTTGGTTATCAGAATACATAAGGTCGGACAAGCAGTTATCATCTACAGATTGAGAACTGCTAGTAATTCGTAAATGCCTATGCTCCTACCTTAACACATTCTATGTATAAAATAGAGGTTTAAGGAAACACCAATTGCGGAAAGCCAAAAGGACAGTCACTTTCCCAGAAACTGGCCTATAGGTTATCCGTAACAAAGAATATAAGCGATACACACACTCAAACACAAACCATAATAAAAAATAATCCTCGACAGAAGAACCGCCTTGGAACGGTCAGTGAAACGAAATCCACTGGAGAGGGGCGGGGGGGGGGGGGGGGGGGGGCTTAAATAGAGTTTACGCGGCTGCGATCCTTACTTCCGTCGCGATTTAGACAAATAATTGTCCAGTCCGTGTAAAGGCCTCCTAACCCATCAGTGCAACATCTCCGAGAGCACAAAAATCAAACAACCACAGAGATGAAACAAAGGTGAGGACTCGACAGCAAGAACCACTGAAATGCTGGAGCGAAAGAAAACCAGCAGTTACGACTCCAATAGGCTCGACCAGAGCATCAGGCGCCAACCAACATTACATAAAATTAAATTCTCTCTAATTCTCAGTAAGCATTTACGCTGGAACCTCATAGTATCTGAGACCGGACTCACCGGCGAGCAATTAAAGAGGGAAGCAAAGTTGTTAACCGTGTTTGGGTTAATTCCCATGCATGCAGTCTATCGTTTAACATTTATGTTGTACCTAATCTTTTTATATTGAAGAATGATATTTCGAAATTGGCTGCTGAAGTTATTGCAATTACGAGGACTGTTCAAATATGAATGCAACTAAGCACATAAAAATGATTCCGTGATAGATTTCGATGAAAAATTTATTTTATCCCCTCAAAGTATTCTCCTTTAACAGATATACAAACTTTCAGTCTTCTGATCCAATCATTGAATGCATTTTGGTAGTCTTTTCGAGGTATGCTATGAAGGCACTGGAATATTGCAGAACCGAGGTGTTTGCGCAGTACAAATTTTCGACCAGAAAGGTATTTTTTCAGCCGCGGGAACAAAAAAAGTCACACGGGGCAAGGTCAGGGGAATACGGGGGATGAGGGAGTTCAACAACATTTTCCTGCTTCAGATTTGTTTGTTTGATTTGAGGTTTAACGTCCCCGTCAACACTGTAAAGGTCATTTTGGAGACGTTGCTTCCAATTTTGTGGGACTTTTACCCGACATTGAGATGAAATGACATCTGAAGCCCTGTCGCCCAATGAAACCAATAGGGTTTATTAGCATGGACGGTCCACCCCGCACCGCGGTTCCTGGAAAGGCTTAGATCCTCTAAGCGGTTTACCAGTACTAGTGTGCGGGCCGGATTCAGCTCTGCGTGGAAGCATCATGCAGCCCATATATTTCTTCAAGCCCCTATGGGCGGGGGCTTTTTCCTGCTTCAGATAGTCTTGCACAATGAACGCCTTGTGCGATGACGCATTGTCATGTAGCAATCTGACATTGGCCCAACTAGTTGCGGGTCTTCGTTCTTTGAAATATTTCTTCAATTTTCGAAGAACTTTATTCTTGTAAAACTTCGCATTTACAGATTTGCCTTTAGGCACAGCAACCTGAATAGCAGGGCCCTGATTTGAAAAGAATATGGCATACATTACCTTCTTGACGCTCATGGTCCGCTTTGCAATGCATGGTCTTTTGCAATACTTTGTTGCCCATATTTTGTTCTGAATCTTTCGTTTTGGCTCAAAAAAGTGAACCCATGTCTCGTCACCTTTGACGACATTGGCGAAAGACCGTGCATTGTAATTTGGAAACTTTTTGAAGCAACTTTTTGGCGCACTGAACGCGTGTCTTTTTCTGCTCATTTGTCATCAGATTGGGAATCTATCTAGCACAGATCTTTCTCATTTTCAAATCCCGTTTTAGAATTGTATGAGCTGCTCCTAATGAGATGCCAAACATACTAGCTATTTGCCTAGTGGTGTATCGAGCATCGGCAGCAACTATTTCTTTCACTCTAGCAACCATCTAGGCAGATATTGCTCTTTTCGGCCGACGATCATGTGGTGCATCATCTACTTGCAAATGCGACAACACCCAGAATGCGAAAGTTTAGAGTTTGATCTATCCATTTCAGATAAGTTTATCCTTGTTTATGTTTAACCGCCGACTAATTAAATTTTCGAAAATGAGTTATATGTCCCCGGCTAATAGTTTTAACTGGGTTATTTACAAAAATAGTGTTTAATATGGACCGAGTTTGGCTAAATTTAGACTTCAATTTCAGACCATAAATGATAGAAAGTAGAAATGTTCAACTCTATATTCTCTGGTTTCTCCCACAAACTGTGTTGTAGATGCTGAAACATAAAAGTGTGAAAAATAGCTCTATCTATCTATCTATCTATCTATCTATCTATCTATCTATCTATCTATCTATCTATCTATCTATCTATCTATCTATCTATCTATCTATCTATCTATCTATCTATCTATCTATCTTGTGTATGAATGTCATTCCACATCATATCACCAGTAACAATTCTGATCTATCTACACTGAACCTGGCAGCCGCCACCCCGCCCCCCCCCCCCCCCCCATTCTGGGCTTGAAGAAATCTATGGGCTGCACGATGCTTCCACGCAGAGCTAAATCAGACCCGCACACGCATACCTGTGAAAATATTTTTAGCTTTAAGAGGGAGATTTGCCATTGTGATGAGGGAGATGTAAAGAATACGTATATATGGAAATTCTCAGTTCAAATGAGGGAGACTCCAAAATTTTACTAAAATTTAGCATAAATTGGGCAAAAATTAGCATCAAAATGAGGGAGTCTCCCTCCTGATGAGAGAGGTATCACAGGTATGCACAAGAATACTGGTAAACGGCTTAGAGACTCTAAGCCTGCCCAGGCAAAGCGATGCGAGTCGTCAATGCTTATAAACCCTATTGGTTTCATTGGGCGACAGGGCTTCAGCTGTCATTTCATCTCACCGTCGGATAAAAGTCCCACAAAATTGGAAGCAACGTCTCCAAAATGGCCTTTACAGTGTTGACGGGGACGTTAATCCTCAAATCAAACAAACAAACAAAACTGAACCTGGCTAACACATTTTTGGCAAACAATGAAGATCCTGATCAGACACAGCTTTTCCACGTCGGACATGGGCCTGCACTGTTTGTCAACGCCCCTTTAAAGGAATACTTTGGTAAGAGTACACTCCGTGATGGCAAGGTGAAAGCCGACAGACACTTACATACGAGTATTATTTACGGCCGTGAATTTTAACCAACCATGTCTAAAAAGATTCCTTGACATTTGGTCGTAATACTATGCACTAAGAGCTCCTAGTTAACGCCTCGTATAGGCTTCATATTTTTCACGCATTTGCAGGATAATCACTTGTCATGGTATATTTTGTTTTGTGTGTAGGTGGGGGGTTACGGCCCATTTCAGGATTATTTCACTTACATTGAGCCGATCATTAATCAGAGGTGGGCGAAAACCGATGTACCCGGAGAAAATACACCTCACATTCCGTTACAGAACTTGACATCTGACATGTGACCCAAGCCAGATGTCATGGTCATAGATGACTCATAATGTGGTTGTTTATCGCGGATGATTATCGCTTTCTACTCGACTGATTTTCAGCAACTCCATATGGACACAGGAATGACGTAAGCAACTTCAGCACCCGCGACATGAAAATAAATGAAACTGACAGATTCAAGTCCAGGTACACGTCATTATGGCAACGTCAAATTAACGTCGGTGCAACATCATGACTTTGCACCGACGTAGATGTGACGTTGCATAAATGTTATAACGTTGTTCCGACGTTGATGTGATGTCACAATTACGTCATGTGCCTGCTGGGGGTATTGATGGGTCTGAGGCCATAGCGATGCGAACACAAACACAAAAAATTATTTTGTGCTACGCTAAGAACTTCTAGCTAGCGAATTAAATGGGATTATAATTGTCTTAAAAATCAAAAGCGTTTCGGCAGACGGGCAGAGTTTCATGACCTTTTATTAAAGTCTGTAATTATCACGGCAGTCAGTTGTGCATATCAAGGTGCATGAACTTAAACTTGATTGTTTTATTATTATTAATATTATTATTATTATTATTATTTGGGCAGATACTTAATATCATTATTAATACATTCAAATGACCAGGTACGTGGTAAACAAAACTGCTTATAACCAATTACATTTTTTTTTATTTTTGCATCTTTGGTCCGATAGGTTTTTTCTAATCGCAAACCCGGTAATTCAAAGAGTTATCTTGCGCTTACGTGCACAACAAAACAGGGATCTCATATTCCGAATTTGTCCTCCATAATGGAAATTGTAGTTATTTCTTAAAATCGGGCTACCCAAAAGTAGCCGCAACTAGATCCGCCATAGGTAAAATTTCGATAAACTTAAAAAATCGATATCGTTCTGCTGGTTGGAAAAGCTGGATCTGCCCATACAGGTAAAATCGGAGCCACGACATCATCATATCGATAAAATAGGTATCAGCTCTGTAGTTACAAGTCCGGGTATTGATGGGTCCGGGTGTTACATGATAAAGCTAAATATTTTCACTCTCAGTGCATTTTCATAAAAAGCCTATGTTCAAATGTTGGGACATTCTAAATCAATAAATACATTGGCTGCTCAACATCACGTGAACAAGTCCGTTAAATAAAGAACCCCCCCCCCCCTTAATATGTTCTAGGAAGGAGTATCCTTTGGAAGCAAGGAATACACCACAGAACTGGAAAATATGTAGTGTACATGTTTTCTAGTTTCGGCCATTTAGGGCTCATCAGTGACCCTCAATTATTTTCAAAATTCCACAATGGAATCAATGACCCCAAATGAGAAGAAAATATAAACTACACTATGATGTAGGGCAGGGAGACAACATTTAATGACAACATTTATCATGAGGGATTTAATGACAATGGGATTTAATGACAACATTTATCATGAGGGTAATATTTCCAGAATGCCGGACTTTGATATTTTCTCACTCCTGGAATGTCGAAAACGCAGAACTAGATCTCACGGCACCAGGAAAAATGGTAACTTTAAACGTAAATCACGTGCGTTTAAACGAAACAATACTAGTCTGAAGTGACTGTCAATTATATTATTAAATCATGGACGCCACTCTATGCTTTCATTTTTAAGTTCATTACCCGTTTCTGTTTTACGTCTTCTGGACACCGAGGCGAATAAATTCTACGATAGTTCTCATCAGTTATATGATGCGGCTCTCTTAACTAGAGGCTATACTCAGCATACTCTCCGTCCTTACATTGATTCTGAAATTAATCACAAACGCCATTTCTTCAAAATATCCTTCATTAATAAGGGTATGGATTTTATAGATTTGCCCAGTATCTTCCGTGAGAGATCGGTACTTTCTTCCATTCCTGCTTATTTCAAAATACTGAAACACCTATAATTTGCTATAAATATAACAAACCTGTTAGTTCTATCATATTTAATTTCAATAAACTTGTTTCAGATCTTGATATTGATACTAATACTCCTGATTCATGTGATTGTAAAAACTCAAAGTATTGCTATCCTGCTGCTGGTCATGTAATTACTGGCAATTTGAAAATTATTCCTGATTCTAGGATAAGGAATATAATTTCTAAAGGACCGAAATATCGGTTTCCTTCTAAAATTGATTTCAGTAAATGTAGAGATGTAATCGCTGCTTCATTGAATGAATTCGGTAATCGATGGTGTAAGCGTGAGTATGTTGAGCATAAAGCCCTTAAGGACTGGAAACTTAGCATTTTAAAACTAGTGAATAAACGCATTTCTTTCTATTCTCAAAATACTAACTTATTACCTCCTAAGCCCAAGACGTCTTTACGTCATCTTAAACTAGGTATTCAATAATTTCATAAGAAGTTTGTTTTGGCCCCTGCAGACAAGGCCGCTAACAACGTCGTCGTTGTGTGACGGCTCCACTATGTTAACACGCTTAAGCAGGAGCTTGGTGGTACTAAGGCCTATGAACTTCAGCCTTTAGCTGAAGAGAGAGCTATAGTAGATAAACATGTTTGTCTTTCAGCCACCAAGTTTGCTGTGTGTGTTAACGAAGGCCAAGACAAGCTTCCTACGCTATACTGGTTACCAAAACTTCATAAAAAAACCTTACAAAGCACGGTTTATTGCAAATTCTAGCTCTTGCACTACCACTGAACTTTCTAAATTATTAACTTCCTGTCTTACTGCTATTAAAACGCATGTAATTAAATATTGTGATAAAGTCTTTGAAAGATCAGGACGAAATCTGTTTTGGTCTATAAAAAAATTCGAATGAGGTTTAAAATAAATTGAAATCTAGACATTTTCGTGCTTCTAGTCTGTCTACCTACGATTTTTCCACTCTTCACACTACACTTCCTCATAATCTTATAAAAGAAAAGCTTAATGATTTAATTGAATGGGCTTTTCAAAGAGAAGATTCTCTCTATCTTGCTTGTAATGTCAGAAATGCATTTTTCACTTCTAAAGAGCATAAGAATTATACACTTTGGTCATGTCAGAAAGTGTGTGATGCCCTCACCTTTCTACTTGACAATATTTATATTAGATTCGGTACTAAGTTATTTAGACAAATTGTGGGTATTCCGATGGGTACTAATTGCGCACCTCTTGTGGCTGATCTGTTCTTGTATTGTTATGAAAGAGACTTCATTTTGTCGCTTTCCATTGATAACCAATCTGAAATTATTGAAGCTTTTAGCTCTACTTCTAGATATTTAGATGATTTATTAAATATTGATAATACCTATTTTGATGGTTTGATCAGTCAGATTTACCCCCTAGAACTTCAGTTAAATAAAGCAAATTCTTCTGATACCGAGGCCCCGTTTTTGGATTTACATCTATCTATTGTAGATGGATTTGTTTCGTGCAAAATTTATGATAAACGCGATGACTTTGATTTTGAGATTGTAAATTTTCCTTTTTTGGATGGTGATGTTCCTCGTGCGCCGCCATCCTATGGCGTTTATATTTCGCAATTAATTAGATTTGCTAGAGTGTGTAGTCATGTAACTGACTTCAACACTCGTAATAAATTATTAACGGCTAAACTCCTTAATCAGGGTTATCGGTACCATAAACTACGCAAAGCCTTTTCAAAATTTTATAGACGCCATTCTGATTTAATTTCAAAATTCAATATTGGACTTAAATCTCTTCTGCAACAAGGTCTATCGGAACCCGAATTTTATGGTGACTTAGTATATAAATTCAGAAAAATATATAACCGCAATGACTTCAGCACCCAATTTCGTAAAATCATTCTTCGCTATAAAAAGATTGGGTACAACATGGATATTATACGACAGACTGCATGCATGGTAGTTAACCCAATCACGGTTGGCAGCTTTGCTTCCTTCTTTAATTGCACTCCGGTGGGTCAGGCCTCAGATTCTATGACGGCTCCAACGTAAAGGCTTATTGAGAATTAGAGAGATAATGCTGGTTGGTGCCTGATGCTCTGTCTCTGGTCGGTCTCATCGGAGTCTAACTGTTGGTTTTCTTTTGCTCCAGCATTTCAGTGGTTTCTTGCTGTCGAGTCCTCACCGTTGTCTCACCTCTGTGGTTCTTTGATTTTTGTGTTCACGGAGATGTTGCACTGATGAGTTAGGAGGCCTTCATGCGGACTGAACAAATTATTTGTCTTAATCGCGACAGAAGTAAGGGCGAGGATTGTGGCCACGTAAAATCGATTTAAGCCCCCCCCCCCCCAGTGGAAATCTTCCACTGACCTTCCAAGGCGGCTCTTCTGTGGCGATTTATTTATGTTGTTGTTTGTTGCTTACTGTGTGTATCACTTGTGTCTTTTAATTTTGGATGGCCATATGGCCATTTTGTGGGAAAGTAACTGTCCTTATGGCCTTCCTTTGTTTAGGTTTCCATTATGGTCTGGTCGCTTAATGTTTGTATTTCTTTCCCTTTGGTGTCTTTTATGGGTGGAGTAAGTTAATTGTATCAATTCCTGATCTTTGTTTTACTTCTACTTTTTACGGCCGCCACACATTCCCAGACACCAGCTGTAGTGACGTTAAATATGTTCTAGAAAGGGTTATCGTTTGTAAGCAAGGAATACACCACAGAACTGGAAAATATGGAGTGTACGTTTTCTGGGCCACTTCATATAGAGAAAACTAGGGTTTATGGGGGTATATATTATTTTTCTTATTTCTACTCCAAGACATAGGTTGTGGGTACTCGTTATAACCGAGGCGGTTCGAACGAGCACACACAACCTATGTTTGCAGTACAAATAAGAAAGATATCACGGATTTTCATCAGAAAAGTAGACATTTTGGAGATGTGAAAAAACGGGTTTGTTATCGTAATGAAATGGAAAAACTGCTGTTGTTTTCATATTTCAGTTTTAGCCTGCAAACCAGTGTTTTTGGCTCACCATAGCTGAAGTCTCCTGGGGAGTTTATAAATAGGATAGACAGTTGCCCGTTGTTGTCAGTGTCACCTGTGTGCTCATCAACATTTTAAATGATACCTCTGAGTCTATAGGACCAACAACTAAATTACATGTAGAGTGGATGATCATAACTTTTTCGTAACGACTGGGTCACGTTACCAAGATGGACCCCATTCCCGTATATGGCAGAAAGATTTGAAAAGTTATTTCAGAAACCAAATGACCGATGACTTTGAAACTTGATCATCTAAAGAACTTTTGTAAATACCAAAAGTCAAGGTCATTTTCGGATCGTAAATATGTTCTATGAATGGTTTCCTTAAATCCATTATTATTATTTTTTTCCTCTAAAACTGCTTGGCTGATTAAAACCATATTACATGTAGAGCTTCTATGGGATGGGAGAAAGAAAGTTCATCCATGGGATGTGGCAAAATTGTCCAAGATGGCCATCTTGCCCCATATAAATTAGACGTTTTGTGCATTAAGTATTATCTGTAGTTTAGGTCATAGTACCAAAGCGTTAATCCAAAATCATTACGCCATAGACAAATGGCAATATTAATGTTTAGACCAACAGACATGAACTCTAGAAGAGTGTAATCAGGCGTCCCGGGATAGAAAGCATTACTTGGTAAGCAAGCTTCGTCCACCACGCCTATCGACCTGAACTAAAGAAAAGGGAGTAAATGCCGAAAAGGATATGTCCGAGATTTTGGAAGTATTCCTATGGCTTTCCACTGGGCCACATTGTACGGATCAACCAGATCATGATGCATCCCATAGAACTTCAGTGTTGACACCAGTTTGGTTTTTTGATACCCCTGGCATAACAACCTGGTAGTTAGCAGTATGATTTTCCCATGCTTTACATTGCACTTCCCCATAATCTTATAAAAGAAAAACTTAATGATTTAACTGAATAGACATGTTATTGAGAAGGTTCCCTCTATCTTGCAGGTTACGAAAGAAATTTTTTCTGTGACAAAGAAAGGATTAGAGAGTCTACCCAATGCCTTACAAAATAATTTGATTTTAAGTAGTTCATGAGGGTGTGTCAAAAGCCGTTTCGAAATCCGGTATAAAACGTGTGTCCACATGTTCTCCATGTCCAAGAATTTTCCCAGTGATTAATAATCCTAAACAGATGTGCCTGTTCGTAAATGCATGTTGCCCGTATGCTTCTGGTGTCATTTGGGTAGCAGGGCTTAACACAACTTTGCTTCCCTCTTTAATTGCATGACGGTGGGTCAGGCCTAAGATTCTATGACGGTTCCAGTGTAAAGGCTGGTACAACATAAATGTTATATGACAGACTGCATGCATGGTAGTTAACCCAATCACGGTTGACAACTTTGCTTCCCTCTTTAATTGCACGCCGGTGGGTCAGGCGTCAGATTCTATGACGGTTCCAGCGTAAAGGCTTACTGAGAATTAAAGAGAATCTAATTCGATGTAATGTTGTTTGGTGCATGATGCTCTGTCTCTGGTAGGGCCCATCGGAGTATAACTGTTGGTTTTCTTTGCTCCAGCATTTCAGTGGTTTCTTGCTGTCGAGCCCTCACCATTGTTTCATCTTTGTAGTTTTGTGTGTGTGTGTGTGTGTGTGTGTGTGTGTGTGTTCACGGAGATGTTGTATGTTGCACTGATGAGTTAGGAGGCCTTCATGTGGACTGAAAAATATATTTGTCTAAATCGCGACGGAAGTAATGGCGAGGATTGTGGCCACGTAAAATCGATTTAAGCCCCCAGTCGAACTCGTTTCACTGACCGTTCCAAGGCGGTTCTTCTGTCGCAGTTTATTTTTGTTATGGTTTGACTTTGAGTTTTTGTATCGCTTATATTATTTTGTTTTGGACAGCCAACTGGCCATTTTATGGGAAAGTAATTGTCCTTTTGGCTTTCCACTATTGATGTTTCCATTAGGGTCATTTGTTTCATGTTTGTGTTTCTTTCCCTTTGGTGTCTCTAATGGGAGATGTGGGTTAATTTTATCGATTCCTGATCATTGCCTTCACTTCTATTTTACTGAGAATGAGTAATGTTGGTTGGTGCCTGATGCTCTGTCTCTGGTTGGGCCATCGGAGTCTAACTGTTGGTTTTCCTTTGCTCCAGCATTTCAGTGGTTTCTTGTTGTCGAATCCTCGCCGTTGTTTCATCTCTGTGGTTGATTGATTTTTGTTTGTTTGATTTGAGGTTTAACGTCCCCGTCAACACTGTAAAGGTTATTTTGGAGACGTTGCTTCCAACTTTGTGGGACTTTTACCTGACATAGAGATGAAATGACATCTCAAGCCCTGTCGCCCAATGAAACCAATAGGGTTTATTAGCATGGACGGTCCGCCTCGCACCGCGGTTCCTGGACAGGCTTAGATCCTCTAAGCGGTTTAGCAGTACTAGTGTGCGGGCCGGATTCAGCTCTGCGTGGAAGCATCGTGCAGCCCATATATTTCTTCAAGCCCCTATTGGCGGGGGCGGTGATTGATTTTTGTGTTCACGGAGATGTTGCACTGATGAGTTAAGGGGCCTAATGGCCCTTCATGCGGATTGAACAAATTATTTGTCTAAATCGCGACATTCGTTTCACTGACCGTTCTAAGGCGTGGTTTATTTTTGTTATGGCTTGTCTTTGAGTGTATGTATCGGTTATATTATTTTGCTTTGTATAGCCAATTGGCATTGTGTGGGAAAGTAACTATTCTTTTGGCTTTCCGCTAGTAATGTTACAAGCACTCAAAGACAAATCATAACAAAAATAAACCGCGACAGAAGAACCACTTTGGAACGGTCAGTGAAACGAATTCCACTGTGGTGGGGGTGCATAAATCGATTTGTTTTCTTAGCAGCCCCAACATGTGGTTGGTGTGTATCAAGGTAAGCCAAGAGTTCAAGGATTTCCTCTGATCATTGATATTTTTACTGCAAATTTTAGATCTTTAAATAAAACTGGGCTTAGTTGTTTTTTCCCTTGATAGAACTTCAAATCTGTTTACCTTGAACTTTTTGGTCTGTTTGATAGAACTTTTGGGTAAATCCACTAGCAGTATGGGTTTACCAAAGTGTCATACTCAGCGACTGAGGTGAACAAACATTCAGGGTATACCAACATTTCACACTGATCGCTCTGAGCTGTCGTGTGGCAGTTAAGGACAACACCACTGCACATACCACAGTCAGCATAGCAGAATGTGCAATAAAGGTTCCAATGCCACATTCAAGCTATAACAATTAGCTGTTATCGAGTTCACTACCTGATGTCAGAGGGGTTTTTTTCGCAGTCCACACATTGGGCCCATTTCTCTGAAGATTCGCAGTATTTTTGCAAAAGCAACGGCGAAACCTTGGACCGAGATTTGTTTCAATATCAAGAGCTTTAAGTTACGTACACCTTTAGAGCTTTTCTTACGCCCATGTACTGTGTAACCCTGTCACTATCTTTCTGTTCTGCCATCCATCCATCCATCCATCCATCCATCCATCTATCCGGTCATCCATCCATCTGTCTGTCCATCCTTCCGTCCATCCCACACAAACCATTGTTTTTTCGTCAAAGATTCTCCAGAACCTTAAAGGCTAGAAGCCTAAAGTTTGGTATTCAATGCAATGATTCTATTGTGTACGACACATCTGGTATTATTGGCTTATTTGGTAATATATTATTTTATTCTACCATCTCTAACCTAATCTAGGCCAGTATTTATTTTTTCGTCAAAGATTTCTCAGAAACTGTAAAAGCTAGAAGCCTTAAACTTGGTATGCAATACATTGATGATGATTTAATCATTGTAAGAAACACTGCACTTTCTCTGCTTATTTGTTCATTTTTTTTTCTCTGCATACAGACCAATACTAAGATTTTCGTGATATGTTTCTCAGAAACTATTAAAGGTTGACTCCTCAAATGTGGCATGCAATGCAATGATGATGGCTTAAACTTTGTAAAAGACAATTGACTCTCGTGGCTTATTTGTTATTTCATTTTTCTTCCTCTCCACACAGACCAACATTAAAGTTTCATCAAAGATTTCTTAGTTACCTTAAAAGCTAGAAGTATTGCTGTGCAATGTAACGGTGATGATTTATATTGCGTCAGAGACAACAGGCTTCCGTCTATCAATCTGTATATCCTTCCAGCCATAAACCATATTTTATTTTATTTTATTGGCTTATTTATCCGTTCTTTCATTCTTCTTTCTTTATATGCCAACATTAATTTTCGTCAAAGATTTCTTATGAACTATAAAAGCTTGAAGCCTCAAACTTGGTATGCAATACAATAATATTAATGTCATTTATCCTGTAAGAGATAATGGACAATATATGCTTATTTGTTCATTTAGTCCTTGATTCTACATTATCTCCATATAGGCCAATGTTATTTTTCCTCAAAGATCCCAGGGAGGCCTCGAACTTACATCACAAAAGAGAAAATAGACTTTCTTGGCTTTTCTTTCTGTGTTCATTTATTCTTCCTTCTCTCCACATAGGCCAATGTTAAATTTCGTCCAAACTTGAACTATTAAAAGCAACGGAAATAACCACTTTTTGTTAGGTGTTTGGAAATGTACACCTGTGAGTAATGGTCAGATGTGACCGATCACAGTATAAATAGAAAGAAAGAAAGACCCTTAAAAATGTCTGTTAGGAAGACAGATCAAAATTAATCAATACCGGAATTGCACAACGGCTGGTTATCCTCATTTCTGCTTTGCTCCCAACCACATAACTCTCCGCAGAGCAAGAGTACTAGGTCATTTTGCAATAGCCAGAATTGGCTGGCCTATAAATGCCTCTCCTGGCTCACCTTTGGCTGCTGTTCAAAATTCAAACTTTCATGCATTATCAACTTTTTCACAAAGCACTGTGTCTGGAGATACTCTACCAAAGAGTCTAATGGAAGCCAAAACCGATAATGCATTAAAGATCCTTGCCAAGTCCAAGACATAGGGCCGGAATTGGCAACGGGTCAACACAAACCAGATTCCGACTTTGGTCTGATTTTGCATTCTAAATTCCAAAATCGGCAATGAACTGCTCACTTTACAGGACAAAGGCCTTTCCTTGGGTACATTTTGTGCCTTCATGGCATCTGGAGCAGGGGTTTTCGAAAGTGGGATTGACCTACTTTGCACATCCGACAGAACTCACTTATCTTCCCATCGGCTGGCTGACAACTGCCGAATTGGCAGGAGTTAGCTCTATCTATCTATCTATCTATCTATCTATCTATCTATCTATCTATCTATCTATCTATCTATCTATCTATCTATCTATCTGTCTATCTATCTATCTATCTATCTATCTATCTATCTATCTATCTATCTTTCTATCTATCTATCTATCTATCTATCTATCTATCTATCTATCTATCTATCTATCTATCTATCTATCTATCTATCTATCTATCTATCTATCTATCTATCTATCTATCTATCTATCTATCTATCTATCTATCTATCTATCTATCTCCCGTATAGTCAATCCCCTCACGGGGACATAGACTTTGACCCGCGTCAACCGCCAAGAAGGTTAAAAGAGTAGTAAAAGCATAAAAGACAGAAAAGAAATGTTAGAAATAGATAAAACAGGGCAAGAGTACTATGGTCAGACATGTTCAATCTGGCTTACAGCCAGACTGAACTCGGGGCCAGACAGGGTGACAACGTCAGGGGGCAGGGCATTCCAGTAGAAGATAGTTATGGGGGGAAAAATGAGTCCTTGTGATAGTCAGTTTTGTATGTATTTGCTGGAATGCCTGAGAATGAGAAGTTCTGGAAGGTCTAGAGAGAGGGGTCACTGAGTTGGGTATAGGAATGGCAGCCCTGCTATGCAGAATGTTCTGGAACATAACAAGACGTTGGTCAATGCGTCTGAGCTCAAGTCGTCGCCACTGTAGAGAATTTAGCATGTCAGTTACAGAGCAGGTCTGCCCGTAGTCCCGCGAGCAGCTCTCCTCTGCACTGCTTCGTGTAGATTGCTCGTGAGATTGCTCGTGTAGGGTGCCCAGACTGTAGAGCAGTATTCAAGTTGTGGCATTACAGTAGTCTTAGATGCTACTGATTTTAGTTGTTCAGAATGGACTTTGATGTTACGCATTAGAAAGCCTAGTGTCTGGTTTGCTTTTTTGTGATGTTGTCTATGAATGCAGGCCAGGTGGGATCTTTTGTGAGTGTCACACCTAAGTATTTGGCTGCATCTACAGTGTCCAGAAGAGTGTTGTGAAGAAAATATTGGGTAGGTATGGGTGTTTATCGTCGGGTGATTTGCAGGAACTGACACTTAGCTGGGTTAAAGGACAAATCCCATGTCTTTTCCCAGATCTCAAGTTGCTGCAGGTCCTGTTGGAGTAGTCTTGAGTGGGATGAGATAGAGAGAGCTATATAGATAGCAGTGTCATCAGCGAATAGTCTGACTATAGAAGATTTAACAACCTCAGGGAGGTCGTTAATGTATATTAAGAACAGAAGAGGACCAAGAACAGAGCCCTGAGGGCCAGTGAGGGACTCCAGAGGAAACAGGGATAGAAGAGGAGGAGGATCCATTCACTACAACAGGCTGAGACATGTAGCTAATTGGCAGCCATGGAAAAAGAGCAGTTAATAACTAAACCCAGTTGGCGAACTGGGGGTAACCCCAATGTGCTTCTAGCGCCCGGTTACCTAAAAAACCAAAGCAATCAATAATCTACAAGATAACGCACGCACGATAACTGTACCAACAGACTTAACAAAGAACGACAATTGCGCGACTTTTGAATCACCGGAAGTCTTTTTTTCAAAATCGAAAGTGGAAAACTTTTCAGTCGTTTATACAATAATTTGTCACAATTCACTGTCTTGTTCGTTTTTCCTATGTCATATAGTAAGTTTAAAAAGATTAAGGGCCAAGATTGATTTGCCATATTTTGTTTCAAATCATATACGCGTATATCGTAACCGACAGCGCGATAGCTCAGTGGAGCGCGATAGCTCAGTGGTTAGTGCACTTGCCTCTGATGCTAGAGGTCCCGGGTTCGAACCCCGGCAGCGGTGTGAAAATTTCGGTGGTCGAACACGCTCCATTGGCATCATTTGCAGGGATGAATGTCATAAAGTGCACCGTCCTTCGGATCGGGACGTTAACTGGAGGCCCCCTGTGCAGGGAGAACCATCCCCTGTGCAGGTTAAAGAACCCTACCGTAATTACATGATTACTGTGTAGGCTTTCATCCTGCAAAACTGGAGTGTATGTAATATACAACGCTGTGTCCCCTCATAGGGTTAAGGCGAAACCGGAAGAAAGAAAGAAACAGCCAGAGGTGGATATCTCATTTGCCATATGTTTTCGCGGTTTTACTAATCAGAATTGTTACTGGTGACACGTCAAATGACATTCATACACCAGGACCTATGATATGGGAAGTTAGTCCCCAGCTCTAACCACAGACTTGCCTACCCTTATGATTTGGTCGTAAGGCTTACTTGTTTCATGCCCAAATTACGACCCCAGCCGAATTCCGTATGATTTTCAGTGTTTGTAAAAAAAAACGTTAATCAGCGTGATTATTTCAGTTCTGTTCTGGTAAGCATGCATTAATACCAGAGCAAGACAATAGTTGTCGTTTCTGGCTAACTCTTGTTGCGAAATCAAATTAAATTTCATTGGCTAATGACAGACATGTTAAGTCTCCCGAAAATCGCGGGAGACTCCCGAAAAAATAGCTTTTCTCACGCCTCACGAAATTCAGGATAAAACTCCCGGAAAAATGAAAATACCGTTTTAGGCAAATTTTTGAAAGGCTGCACTTGTATTTTCGTGTGTGCAAACCAGCGGAAAAATCCGAGTTAATCTGTGAGTAAAACTGATAATAATTAATGCACTGTCCAGTATAATATTGGGGATTAAAACACGGTGCCACACCTGCAGATGGGCATTAACAAACGAAACATTCGTTTCTTGAAGTGATTGCAAAAATGAAAGTAAATCCTAACGGTTAATTTCCTTCAACCAACGGACCAAGTTAGTTAACCGAATCGTGTTATAAACGCCGGCCGTATTTGTCACGGATCAGTCTATTCTATAATTACACTGTAAACACAAGCCTCCGGTGCTCTCGATAATCCTACAATCTTCTGCGTGACAAGGTGTGAAAATAAGATTAAGTTATGGCTCTAATTTGCATTTATCCCCCAATCATAAAATTTAATCCACAATCAGTGTGAAAATAATGTAAACTCTTCTAAGATGTTTAGCTACATGTAACGGATAATAAAAAGACTATTTTGCTGTCTCGTACATGGTTATGTTTTGGCGCCAAAACAGCAGACGCTTGGCGGGAAAAGTCGAACGTTTTAATATGTGTAAACAAATCTGTATGCTGTTGTTGGTGATTGACACGGAGCTTCCCGGGATAAGTCGGTTATTGTGCAAGGCACCGTCCCCTATCCAGTTCTATCCACAACCGTTTAGCTGTCGAGAAAACATTCTTTTTACCGATTGCAAACTTTTTTAATGAAAGTAATACGCCCCCAAAAATAGAATAAAACAATTAAACATTAAACACGTGCGGGGTTGCTGGGGTGGGATGACGTCATTTTTCGATCGCGTGTAGAAATACTGCAGCTGCTGTTTGTGGACGGTGGATTTCATGGCGATTTTGGTGGTGGAGATCATTGATGTTCGCCTTTAAACTTGCTTGTTGAGCGGGTGTGAAAGTTTTGGATGGAGGGGTCTTCGTCTTGTGGCTGGATGATTAAATTATAAACTAATCTGCATTCTTTATTCTCTTATCTCGCTAACCTGACAATTTTGATCTTTTGAGTATATCGGCTGCAGCTGCGTGTCAAGTTTATATAACTATCAGAATCTTTGATTGCTAATTGGACAAGCTGTTATGACATGTCTGCAATTAATTTGAACTTGAAAAAGTACCGTTATTGACTGTGACAACTAAAGTATTGTCTACCGTATTTCCGCACTTAAAAGTCGGAGGGGAATTAAGTTGTTGTGCTTGAAACTTGATCGAAACCTTGGATTATTATTTTAAGAAGAATAATCGGGTATATTGTTTTCATGTCAGAGTCGAGTGTCTGCCAGTCCGTGGGTCTGTATGTATGTGTGTGTACATACGTCTGTCACGATTCTATGGAATGTATCTCCTCTGAACCCGGTTAAGGTACACTTTTCAAACATTGCCTATGGATAGAACATGGGATGTAGATGGCACTAGGCTACTTTTTGCATGACCTTGACCTCAACATGACCCCGAGGTCAAAGTTCAAAAGGTACAATTTTGCCATATCGCCTAAACTATTTGAGTTACACTTCTGAAACTTTGGTTATTGGATGGCCCTTGGAATATAGAATAAATTGGGCTACTTTTGGGGTGACCTTGACCTCAACATGATTCCAAGGTAAAAGGTCAAAAAGTATGATTTTGCCATATCTTCTAAACTATTGAAGTTACACTTCTGAAACTTTGGTTATTGGATGGCCCTTGGAATATAGAATGAATGGGGCTAATTTTGTCATGACCTTGACCAAGGTCAAAGGTCAAAAAGTATGACTTTGCCATATCTCCTAAACTATTGGAGTTATTGTGAAACTTTGCTTATTGGATGGCTCTTGGAATAAAGAATATATTCAGCTACTTTTGGTGTGACCTCGACCTCAACTGACCCAAAGGTCAAATGTCAAAAAGTATTATTCTGCCATATCTTATAAACTATTGGAGCTACACTTCTGAAACTTTGGTTATTGGATGGCCCTTGGAATATAGAATCAATTGGACTACTTTTGTTGTGACCTATCTGGGCATAAATGATAAGATATGCCCTTGTGCTGTAGCATTATACACCGGTAGGGGGTTGCACTGGTATGGCTAGGTGTTAGTTTGTAGGCATCTTCCCAAGGAAATGATTTTACAAATATTTATTAGTTATTTTTCCATGAACAGGAGTGTAAAGAATAAACAAAAAAAATATTCAAAAAGCTCTCAGAGTGCACCATTTTCTAGCCTGTCCTGAGAGCTTGCCACCAAGACTTCGTGCCTTCGGCACTCTCCAATCCTCCTCGAACGCGCTGTCTCCCTCATTTTTATTTTCAAAACTTAACATGTCTGTAATGATAGGTAAGTAATCCAGTCACAGGTCATTTAACAATTTTGTTTCGGTTTGAAGGGCAAGATGGATGCCTTTACAAAGGAAAAAAAAACATGGGAGGAAAAATAAAAGCTGAATCGGCCAAAAAAATGCAAGGCAATTCGTGATTTTAGTTATGGAAGTGGCTAGCCGTCCGGTACCGGATGACCAGCCAACGATTCTGCTCGTCCGGTACCGGACGACTAGCCAGCCCACGTAGGAATGGCTAGCCATCCGGTAGTAAATTTAAATCTATCATTTTATATAGGATATGCGTTCCAAATATTACCCAAATTATGATGCAATGAAAATATTTCAAAATTACTCGTATTCTTACCACCTGTTTGTCGCCATTTTTTTCCAATAAATTTCAGAAATGGGCATAATTGTAATTGACCCTGATGCAATAGACTGTCCGGGCACTGTGACAGTTATTATTATTATTATTATTTCAATGTTATAATTTCTATATTGTTATTATTAAAATCTGCAAATGTTTGTCCGATTTTGAGCTTGATATTTATCGTGATAGATTAACATTAAATTTTGGGAGCATATTAATTTAACATATCAGTTCAACTTGGTAGGTACAAAGAAATATCAGTTAGGGGTAATTATCTGGTTAGCATGGCACACATGAGGGAACCATCCGAAACACCATGAGTAGAGTAATTAAGGTAATAATGCTATGTATTGGGACAGATAGGCTCCAGCAAATAATGCAGTCCCAGACCAGAATGCTCCTGAAGCAGGGTCAACACTGTTTGCCATTCCATCTGCCCCTTTTGGACTCTTTGCTGGATCGGGAACAATTTTTTTTTAAACTTTAGGAGAATAACTGCAAGTCATCAAGATCTCAAGATTTCACGGTACTGCTCAATTGCTATTATTAGTTGTTTTTCGCGACGCTTGGATCATACGTTTTAATACCTTCATGTCCCATTTACATAAAGAAAGGAAAGGTCAAATATATAAACTTTAAGCATTACAGATACAGCTGTGTTTATGTCTCAAAGTAAGAACTATTTAGCATCCAGTACCCTATATGAAATGAGAGACTAAATTTACTACCGGACGGCTAGCCATTCCTACGCGGGTTGGCTAGCCGTCCGGTACCGGACGAGCAGACTCGTTGGCTGGTCGTCCGGTACCTGACGGGCAGACTCGTAGTCTGGTCGTCCGGTACCGGACGGCTAGCCTCTGTCTTTCGTTATCCAGGCACTTTGCTCATTCGGATTACTTCGGATGTTCATCGCGCATAGCAACCAACCATTTCGGTGACAAAAAAAGCAGTCCACTGACCTTGGTACGCTTTGTTGCACACAAATTGCACTGTGTTAACACGCTTGTTTTGTTGGTTTCACAAAGAAAACGTTTTTATCTATCTATCTTCTTGTAAGAAAAGATGCCTCAAAGTTGTTGTTCGGTTGGATGTACGAATAGATAGAAACATGATGAATCCACTGAAAGTGACATTTCACCTGTTTCCAGCTGATCCGGTACGATTTGAAAATTGGGTAAATGCCTGCAAGGGAGTCAACCAAGACGGCACAAAATTGGAACCTGACAAACACACAGTACTGTGTTCTGCACACTTTTTGTCATGTAAATAATCTGTCTTTTTCGCCTGATATTTTTTTTTGTCCTGAATAAATCATTTTGCTACACTCATATGTAACTGTAAACAATGCATTACTCGATAGATCTTGGGTAGTTATTCATTTCACAAACTGTTTTATTTTGTTTGCTTTGGATTTTTACAGCCAAGTAAACATTATTTAGGTCATTTGATTTGATAAGTTTAACTATCCACACTTCCTGAACAGGCTTATACGTAAGTGGTTCACCTGAACAGTGCACATTAGCAAGAAACTAATAGGTATGGAAACCGTATTCTGATCACCAGTCAGGGCATCAGACTGAGTCACCCCAGCTCATCGGGGCTTGAAGAAATATATGGGCTGCATGATGCTTCCACGCAGAGCTGCAACCGACCGCACATGAGTACTGGTTAACCGCTTAGAGGATCTAAGCCTGCCAAGGCAATGTGGTGTGAGTCAGTCCGTCCATGATTATAAATCTGATTGGTTTCCATGGGTGACAGGGCTTGAGATGTCATTTCATCTCCGTGTCGGGTAAAAGTCCCACAGAATTGGAAGCAACATCTCCAAAATGACCTTTACAATATTGACGGGGCTGTTAAACCTCAAATCAAACAAAACAAAAACAAACATCAGACTGAGCTACTGAGGCCGGCCACACAAACTGAATATCTGTGCACAAGATATTACTAGTGGTTATAAGCAGCGATGAAATGTATTATAGATATACAGCAACAACAAACTGAATGCCTAGATCCTGATCAGAATGTCTTTATAAGAAGCCATCTGATCTGGGCCTACACTGTTTGCAAAGGAATGGTTTGTTTCTGTTTTCAACAAGGGTTTTAGACCATCTTCCCTAAATCTTTTGTAGGATTGTATCAGTATCTGTAGGACTGAATGCATATTTTGGTCATACATTAATTTCTTTACTTAGACTTTTCTTTACTAAGACGGTTGTCCGGCAGGCTTAAAGTTTTTGCAGGATGAAGTGAAAACAATGGTTGAGGTTTAACATCCCTGTCAACAGCACATCATTCCGAGGCGCTGCTTCCAATTTTTGGGGCTTTTATCTGGTCACTGAAATGAATGACATCTCCAGCCCTGTCGTCCAGTCTGCCCTGCCCATAGGGGCTTGAAGAAATATATGGGCTGCACGATGCTTCTACGCAGAGCTGAATCCAGCCCGCACACCAGTACTGGTAAACCGCTTAGAGGATCTAAGCCTTCTAGGAACCGCGGTGCGAGGCGGACCATCCATGCTAATAAACCCTATTGGTTTCATTGGGCGACAGGGCTTGAGATGTCATTTCATCTCAATGTCGGGTAAAAGTCCCACAAAATTGGAAGCAACGTCTCCAAAATGACCTTTACAGTGTTGACTGGGACGTTAAACCTCAAATCAAACAAAACTGTAGTCCAGTGGCAGACAAACCTACTAAGTAGCTTACCAGTAATTTCGTGAGATTTGGTTGAAGACCACTTGGTTTGTTTTGTTTGATTTGAGGTTTAACATCCTCGTCAACACAGTAAAGGTCATTTTGGAGATGTTGCTGCCCATTTTGTGGGACTTTTACCAGACATTTTGATGAAGTGACATCTCAGGCCCTGTCGCCCAGTGAAACCTATAGGGTTTATAATCATGGGTGGTCCGCATTCAACCACTTCGCCTGGGCAAGCTTAGTTCTAAGCGGTTTACCAGTACTCGTGTGCAGGTCGGTTTCAGGTCAGCGCGGAAGTCGTTAGACCACTTGGTTTAAATGTATCTTTCCATCAAATGATACTGTTCATAGAACCAGTTTTTGTTGGAATTTTCGCCGAAAAAATCATCAAATTGACATTAGTCACAATTTGGTGTTCAAAGTTTCGTCGAAAAACTGATAGGAGTTAAAAAACTGCAGTAGGTGTAATCATTTCTGCGTGCAAGCCTGACATAGGTTGTGGGTACTAATTGAGGCGGTTCTAATGAGTACCCACAATCTATGTCTTTGGGACAGAGATAAAGAAATTTTGTATTCCCCCACATATTTTATTACATCATAAAACACGCCTTTATAAATTTTACCCCCTTAAACCCCACAATTTTATAGAGGGAAATAAATGGGTTTACGAATAAAATTTGAATCTTACGATTTGTTTCATGGGATCTTACTATTTTCTGTCGCAAGGGGTAGGCAAGTCCGTAACCATAGAGGTAAACGTAGTTACACAGTCATCAGAATCAGAATTGTTACTGGTGACACGTCAAATGACATTCATACACCAGGAAATCAGCATCTTCAGCTGTCGAAATTATCGAATCGGGATCTCTAATGGTTCGGGGCAAGAACAATTCTTTATAAATGTCAGTTCTTGCAGTATGTCATATCCAGTCTATAACGTAACGTAAATAATGTTTGGTTGCTAAGTTACTTGACTTCATGTTCATATTATAGTTCTACCATTACATATCAAACTGATCAAGTTGTTTCTTTTACATTACTAAGCGTAGGCCCTTTCGCAAACATGACATTGGCGACAAGAGGAAACTGAGCAGTCAGTGACGGGTACTGGTAATTACCAAAATACCGGAACGAAGCCGAAATACCGGAACAGCCTATTAAAAATATAGAGGAAATGTCTGTGTTGAATCGTAATGCATTGAATTTAATGATTTACTTAATAGAGGATCTTACACGAGTGGTCATTTCATATGAAATTTATGAAACGAGCCTTCGGCGAGTTTCATAAATTTCATATGAAATGACCACGAGTGTAAGATTCTGTTTATCATATGACCACTTTAAATTGGATTGCATCGCCTACAAAATTGACAAATTTTCCACAAAAACTGCATGGTTGACATGGACGTCGTCATGACGTTACTTAATCCCGCCAAAGTGTTATTACACGTGTGGTCATACGATTTTTATTACACGACGTTATCCACTGCTTATCAACGACGTCATGTGATAAACATGCTTAATGTATATAAAACTATGTACAGTATAAAATTGGCACCAAGAAGTTTATGCAATGTTTACTTTTCTATGTAAATGAAATAAAAGATACACCTCAACCTCCTTACAAAACGGAACCCCGGGCCAACCAACTGACCGAAACATGTTTTAAACGCCGACCGTATTTGTCACAGATCAACCAAAATCGGGGACCTGTGCAACCACCATCTGTGCAGTCTGATCAGAGTATTTTCTGTTCGCATGAGCCTTCATAAGCCTCTGGGTTACACAAAGAGCAGCAAGGGCAGACTGGTCAGACTGACTGTATGCAAAGGTTGATCTGAGACTTCACTGGTTGCGCGAATCTTTTAGTAAGTTTTGTCATGTGCAGACTCAAGTAAAATAAATAAATAAATGTTTCATAAAAAGGTTAAAAGCAGTTTAAGCACCAACAGGTCCTTGATTGCTGCTTAATTTTAATCCAATTAAGTGAATTAGCCAAATATTGATATAATGACAGGTAAGATAGTCATTAATACCACATTCCGCGGCTTGGATAAGCTGTTTGATCAAAATGTTAAAGGACCGCAATATATTCAATATACAATCTATTATTGACTGAAATAATGGATACTCTTCATAATCCTACCTATTCAAATCCAAAATGGGGTTGAAATGGGTATATAACTCCCGGACATACTGGCGTATTGATCCTGACGTGATTTTAAAGTGATGTCTTTGTTTTTTTGTATTTTTTTTGTATATATTTTTTTTGAGGTTTAACACCCCTGTAAACACTGTAGAGATCTTTTCGGAGACGTCGCTTCCAATTTTGTGTGACTGAGATGAAATGACATCACAAGCCCTGTCGCTCAATAAAACCAATAGGGTTTATAAGCATGGATGGACGACTCACACCGCTTTGCCTGGGCAGACTTAGATCTTCTAAGTGGTTTATCACCACTCGTGTGCGGTCGGTTTCAGCTCTGCGTGGAAGCATCATATAGCCTGTCTATTTCTCCAAGGCCCGATGGGCGGGGGCGGCAAAAGTGATGAAACATGCCTATATAGTTTGGACCTCCTTTAACCCCATTTTTATATCGGAAAAGGGTTCCATGGGTATGCTATATTGTTCTTATTTCTGTTTCAAACATAGATTGTGGGTACTCGTTAAAATTGTAGCTTAGTTGAGTTCATTATTTGTTGAAACGTACGAATTAGAGTAAAAAGATTATTAGCTAATTCAAAAAGTTTTCTTTTTATGTTTCGATTCCCTGTATGAATGTTTTACATAATAACATGCTCATTGCGATTTCGCTTGTTAACATGATTTTCAGCTTCGACCACTTCATCAAAATTAGTCCAATTGTGTCTTTAGTTTGTCTATGTGCGTTTCATTTACTAAAATACCTAAACAAAACTGAAAATTATTGCCAAAATAAAAAAATTGACTCATTCCCTATATTTTTAAGAGTGCGTTCCGGTATTTCGGCTTCGTTCTGGTATTTTGGTTTTGTTTTGGTAATAACCAGTACCCGTCAGTGACAGTTTCTACATGTATCTATCTCTATATCTATCTCTATATACTGCAATACGCCCGCAAGGACATTCTAGGCAGGGTCGCGCGTCAAGCAAGGATCAGACAAAGTTAATGTAAAATGAGAAAAGTAAAGCTAATATAGTGACGTGGATGAAAGATGATAGGTTAAAATAGGTAAGCGAAGTTAAAATCAGGTTAAAAACAACTTCCTCTGGATCTAGGGCCTTGAATGCTGTAGTCTACCAACTGCATTCTTGAACAAGTCAAGGGTTGGCAGACAAACAGTATTCTGGGTCAAGGCATTCCACTGAACAATTGCAAGGGGATAAAATGAATATTTATGAAAATCTTGAGATGTCTGAATCTTTCTGAAAGTCAATGGGTGACAGTACCTGGAGTTGGAATTCATTAGTTGAATATAATCAGGGAGTGGTACTGCCACAAGACCATGAACTATCTTTTAGAACAAGCAAAGATGCACTTCTGCCCGTCTTTGTTCGAGGGACCGCCAACCTAATTCCTGGAGCATGCCCCTTACACTGGACCTATAGTCATAATTATTAGTGGTCCAACGGGCAGCTCTTCGTTGAACTTTTTCAAGCTGGGGTATTTTCCCTCTGGTATGGGGATCCCAGATTGGGGCCGCATACTCCAGCTTTGGGCGTACCAGTGTTTTATAGGCAGTCTCTCTGACCTTTAGGTTTTTGACTTTGATGTTTCGTTTGACGAATCCAAGGGTACTGTTTGCTTTGGCAGTAATTCTGTCGATGTGGGAATTCCATGATAGGCCACTGGAGATGTCAACCCCCAAGTATCTTGCACTGGTGACAACCTCAAGGACATGGCCGTGCAGTTTGTATGGAAAATTTACTGGTTTCTTAGAGGTAGACAACCTAACAACCTGACACTTAGAGGGGTTAAACTCCATGTACCACCTGGATTCCCACATAGTCAGTCTGTCCAGGTCCTGCTGCAGCACGCCACCGTTATCCACACCTCTAACTGTTAGATACACAGCAGTGTCATCCGCAAACAGACATACTTTTGAGGTTAGCTCATCTGGTAGGTCATTGATGTATATAAGGAACAGAATCGCCTGAATCGGCCCCAGGACACAGCCCCGTGGGACACCCAAAGTCACTGGTACAGATTCCAATTCCTCACCATCAAGGACCACAGTCTGCGAGCGGTTGCTAAATATGAGTATTCCATCTCAAGTTGTGTGTGATTGTCACACCAAGGTATTTAGTGGAGTCCACATTCTCGAGGACCGTTCCCTCTAAGGTGTAAGAAGCCTCAATTTTATTAGATCTCTTCCTAGTTACATGTACATGTACATACAGTTCTCTATTACATGACTCCAGGAACTGATCCCTTGCCATGAAATCACAGACAGCCGGAAAAGATTTTTCTATCTTTGCCATATTAAGCCGTTTTTCTAAATAACTTCTCAATCTACTACTGAACTGTATGAACTTTTCTGATTTCTCGGGCCTACTATAACAAAACTGCTTCCTAAATCCGCACTCTGTCATGTCAAAATTCTTTAATAGGGCATCCTTTAACTTATCATAGTCCGCCGCAAGCTCATTTGACAATCTGTCATATACATCAAGTGCGCGCCCTTTAAGCAATGCGCTTAAATAAGCGGGCCAAACACTCTAATCCCATTTATTAGCCGTAGCATATTTCTCAAACCTAGATAAATAAATATCCATTTTATCTTTACCCTCTTCAAAATAAAGTAACTTAGGATCCCGGGCATGGGCCACCTTCTCAGCTTTTTGCCTTTCAAATTCTAGCTCGAGCTTCACTTTCTGCATTTCTAATTGATTCCTTAATTCTTGGTGCTGTATCTCAAACCCATGTTTTATTTGTTCTAAATGGGCCTCACTAATCTCTTTTGCCTCCCTTTCACTTTGAATGCGGGCCATTTCAAGTTCCTTATTAACATTCAACATAGCTAGTTCATGTGCCCTTTTCTTTTTCTGCCCTTTCCTTTTCCTTTTCTTCCCTTTCCTTTTCCTCAGACCTTAACCTTTCTAAATCCCTTTGCTCTTGCCTTTCTGCTTGCTCAATATCTTGCTGCTCCTTAAAAAATCTTGTAAATCTTTCCCCTCATAACCTAACTCCTTTCTCATTTGCATTAAACACTCCATTATTGATAACGTCACTATCAAAACCACTGTAAACAGATCAGTTATGATCATTGATGATTGAATGGGCTTAACTAAAACATTAAGATATGTGATACATACATGGATATGCGTTAAACTAAAACGTTAGTAACTAGTTATTAAAGCACTAGCGATTTGAAATGTCAAATACTCTCAGCAAAGTATGACGCTACGCACTGGTAGTCTAATATGATATAAATTGACGACGTTTACAGTAAAAAGCTACAATCCGAAGTTTCATCACATTACAAAACTCCGATCATAACAAGTTACCATTAATGTTTCTATTACGCCATACCTAACTTCAAGCCACAGCGTAAATATTAACGCTACCATTATTTCAACGTCAGTAAATTGTTAACGTCACTACATCAGAACCATGTGTGGGTAAGATCAATTAGTAACTCCAGTTTAACTTAGTAGAATGTCAGGTAACACAATTAAGTGGGGTTTACTAAAATTTTTCGTTACCAAGAAAAAGTGGGGTTTGCCTTGCCTTCCTGCTCAGAAATTTTGAACTTGTCAGTATCCATTTAGTTGAATACATGGATTTCGCACTTCATCAACGCAGGAAGGAATATTCAAGTTAATTTCCAAATGTGGCTGTCACTGCTATTTTTTGATGTGAAATTGATGTTTTAGAGCATCAATGTGCTGTTCCACAGCTGGGAACACCCGCCAGAGATCAAATCCTCGAAATTGACGGCGTCATACCAGTACCTGCTCCTATCTTGCAGGGAGCAGCAGTTCACCAATGACACCGAATGTTACATGTGGGTGTACGGCCTCCCGCAAACCCCCATGCTGACAAGACAACCGAGCGTGATCCAGGACCTGTGAACAGGCAGCCGTGGGGTAAGGCACAAGAAAGTTATCATATGAATGACATGAATTATTTACAGTATCTATATACAACAATACCAACGCAAAACATCACATTTATTTGCTTCTATAGCCCATTAACGACGTCCGCCCCGAAGGCAAAACAATGTTCTGTGCTCTGAACGGGGTGACATGAATGTCTACAGAAGCAAATAACAAAAACGAACAACAAAATAAGAAAAAGAAACAACACAAAAATGCAACTGGCCAGAATATAAGTTCACTTAGAGTGAACCCCCTCTCGCGCACTGCTGTGGACTAGTTTGTCGACCTTATTGTCTACCACCAGTTGATTTATTTTATTAGCGATTGAATAATTCGAACTTGAAGTCCCGGTAACGTCTTTGTTTCAATCGACTCCAGGTTGTTTCCCACGACCTATTTAATATGGCTTCGACGGTCTGTTTAGGTTTTGTCTGCCCTTGCTGGACACGAAATCGACGGCGTCGTACCAGTACCTGCTCCTGTCTTGCAAGGAGCAGCAGTTCACCACACATCATTGTGCCTGCAGATTACGATAATCGACTAAGATTCAGTTCACGAAATGTACATGCTATATCATGATCCCTTCCCGGAGAAGTAAGAATATGTTCATGCATATGCTGTTATTGCGCATACGCCGACCAGACACACAGCTGATCAGTGCATGCGCCCCCGCCCATTGGGGCTTGAAGAAATATATGGGCTGCATGATACTTCCACGCAGAGCTGAAACTGACCCGCATACGAGTACTGATGAACTGTTTAGAGGATCTATGCCTGCCTAGGCAAAGCGGTGCGAGTCAGCCCCTCCATGCTTATAAACCCTATTGGTTTCATTGGGCTGCAGGGCTTGAGAAGTCATTTCATCTCAATGTCGGGTAAAAGTCCCACAAAATTGGAAGCAACGTCTCCAAAATGACCTTTACAGTGCCGACGGGGACGTTAAACCTCAAATCAAACAAAAACAAATGATCAGTGCATGCGATAAATAATGCACAGCAGAACTCAGCTTGACTGTGCATCAAATTATCAGCACCCAGCGCTTGACACAAGAATACTCAAAGTTTGTTTCCTAACTGAGCACTACAGAAATCAATTAATGCTCACTACTACTGAGCATATTACTCATCAAATTCATGCTCACTACATTAGCACAAGTAAGAGGCAATTGAACAGACCATGCCTTTGGGCTACCTGGTCACCCTTCAATTACAGGAAACATAACAAACTCTATTTCATATCCTTCTCTGCGACACGGCCCACAAATTTAGCTATTCACAAATTCATTACATTAACAACAGCTAGAAACTAAAAACAGGAAGATTTTCATCTATTCTCCACAACATTTGTTAGTGTCGCATAAGGATCAACACTGTTTGCCGTAAATTCTTTCCGTATTTGGTAGGCACCACGTCATAACCGTCTTAGTGATGCTGATGACGCAGCTGACGTCATCCACGCTGCTCAGGCCGCTATAACGGGTGGCGACCAAATACTCTCACTTATCATTATCACGTTCTTTTTATGTACATACATGTACAAACCGAGTTCTCAAACATAAATGCCATCATTACAAAAGGAACTCGTAGTTCTTCTTGAACAAAATTATTCTACTCAACATGAACATGCTTGTGAAATCAAATTTATAACGGTTCATCGTCACGGATAACCCGACAAGCTCTTGTAAGAGTTTGCCCTGATGATGAAGATATGGTTAAACCCGTCTTAATTTTACGTCCCTTCTACACCTAATATCATATAGAGACGGGACCACGGTTTTCTAACCACTGCTAGTCAAAAGTTATGGATCGGACAAGTGACATGACATTTATTAATTATATTCTACAAAAGGGGTCTAAAAAAGCCTAAATGAATCTAGAAACGAGCGGGTGTCCAAACTTTACGTCTCACCAACATCTAGGGCCAGAATGAGACAGGACCTCGCTTAAAAGACTCATTCTACTTCTGGAGAAGCCTGGGATCGCTCCTGCGACCTCTAGCTGGTAAAGCTAGTAGCCTAATCACTACACCACAGAGGCTTCAAAAGTGAATCCAGAATAGGTTTCAGAAAGTTAGGATATACTAGAAGTAAACCCCTCCAAAACCTACAAGCATGTTCATACAAAAAAATAATACTAAACAGAGATTAAATATAGGTACTGTTCTATATTCATTCTCTGCCCCGCCACCATGTTGTGTTCATTTGTTCGCACTTGACCTGCTGCTGAATAATGTTCGTTTTTCAGGGTTTTTATATCTATAAATACTAACGGAAAACCATGCATGCTCGTGCTAGCTCGCTAAAACCGTGGCAAAGTGAAGATACCATCCAAAATCATAGCCATATAGCAAAATTGAGTAGATAATTGATTTGCATTAAAATAGTATTTCCCCTAGGGAAAAAATGATGAAACTTCCCTATAAATCAATGGTATAATTCCCGTCTGTACGAACAGCTACAACCTCGTGACTGGCATGAAAATTATATATGGCACAATTCGGCGGTTTGCGATTTTTTTAGGCGAATTTTATAGAAATCAGCCTCATAGCGGCCAGCTGTATGGTAAACAAATCTCCACAAACCACTCATGCATACATTGTATGATATGTGCATGACTTGTGCATGGAGCAGCATATTTTGCCTACCGTATTTCACCTAAAATATTTCACTGGCACCGCCTTGCCATATACATGTACCTACTAAAATAATTTAGATGTGCATAAGCACCAGAGAGGTTTCCTATTCCATCTCGTAACAACAATTGACTGTTATCCAAATCAGAACATGAGGAATGAAAATGTTTTTCACAGTCCTCACATTCTATCTATTTCTGAGAGTCGGTAATATTTAATAATTTATAGTTGGGAATTTAAATCAGCTGTAACTTTGTCAATTTTCATGAATTTTTTTTATCAAAATATAGCACAACATCAGAAATTGGAAAATTTGTTATAAAATTTGGGAATATCAGTCTCTCAATTGGGTAAAACATGGGCCGATTACCGGTCACAAAGTTGCACTAGGAAAATCCCTGAGCAAAAATCATGTGGCTTTCTGCATACATATAGCACCTAAAACTGGAGGTGAAAGGGTTCGCCTATTTTGAATTATTCTTTATTGTATAAGAAAGATATTTACACTTAAATTTCTGAGAGACTGAAAAGAAAATGCCTAAAATATGCAGTGCATGTGGTTGTACAAATCACCATCTACAACAGGATAAACAGTCGTCCTTCCATAAGTTGTGGGATCGGAAGAAATACCCTGACAGACGGACAAAGTGGATCAGGCTTTATTTTTCAGGGCCTGCAATCACCAAAAATGCAGGTGGAACCGAGTGGATTCCCACTGCAAACTACAATTATATTTGTCTGAATGTAGATCCAGGGGTTGTATGTGAAAAGTCCAGCCCGGCCACATACTTTCATAAAGTGGTCATGAAATTGATCATCTCTCTGGATGTAAGTGTGACATAAAAATCAAATTGAAAAAAAGTTTTATAAGTTATAGGTGAGGTTCTAATTTTTGTGTTGATTGTTTACAATCGATTCTAATTTACGAAATGACAAAATCCAAAATCATGCTGTTGTGGACGTGACCATCACTGATTTGGGAAAACCAATATTGCGTTTATTAATAGAAAAAGTCTCTCTATTTCTATCGATTTTACATGCAGGTCAGAGCTATTTATAGAGTCTGGACAGGAATCGTGTGCTGGGTTTGGCAAACATTGAATACCCAGATCAGACGCCGCGGAATGTGGAGTCTGCTCAGCTGGTTGCACACTGTTTGCTTAAATAGTGGCATTTAAGGGTTAAATGAAATAGTATAAGAATGCCAGGTTGCTCACTTAATGAAAGGACAACTATAGCAATATCTTAATCTAGGCCATGCTATCACATGACGACTTTTGGAACATTCCGTTCATAAAACTGTTAGATAGAGTTGAATGTACATGTACAACAAAATAAACAAAAACTTTTTGCACTTATGCTAAGAACTTAAATTTGTTTAAGAGCAAAAATGAGCAGCCCAGACTTTTAACAGTAGTATCGTTATTAGACATACAGCATAGACCCACATCGGATATACAGTACATTCCTTCTGATCAGGGTTGGTACTGTTTGCCATATATAATAGATACAGCAAGTTTTGAACATGATTCAGGCCGTACACAGACTCTGAAAAAAGGGGGGATGGGTGCGAGTTACAGGCACATGTATTTTGCAGAGGGTGAAAAACTGTCTGAGTTTGTGAATTTTCCCCCAAAAAGGTGGGAGTTGGGGTACGTTTGCAGCCCTCCCCACCCTGTGTATGGGCCTGCATCAACAGGTAGAATGAACTTTTTTTTAAACATATCGCTGAAGGGGCTCTGTTTCTGATCACTGTAATTCATGAGCTGGGGTGCAGTGGGCAGTGGTGGGACTGAGCGAGAAGAGAGAGCATTGAAACTATCAACAAATTTTCTACTGTACACTGTTTCAAGGTTGGACGGTCAAAACCAGGGGTGGTTTTAATCGGTTAAAACTGCCCTGGTCAATACTCCCAGAGTGGTCAATATTGGTCAATACTGGTCTCTACCTCCACTTCATTAAAGGCCATATATCTCAGAAACTTGTCAGATCCCCACCCCCCTCCAAAGCATATATATTCTGGTTCTGCATTCAGTGACACCAACCTTAGGGTCCCCGAGATGTGTGCCAGGACCATTCAGTGACACCAACCTTAGGGTTGTTGGGGTGTGTGCCGGGGTCCTGCCCAACCCCTCCATTCTGTAAAAGGCCTAATATATTGGAAAACGTTCAGATCCCCACCCCTAAACCATACATGTATACATTCTTGTTCCTAATGATAAGATGCATTCAGTCTCACCAACTTCAGGGTCCACAGGGTGGGGGGATACCACACCCTCTTCTTCATAAAAAGGCCTAATATTCCAGACTGCATTCAGATCCCCACCCCTAAACCATACATGTATATATATTCTTGGTCCTTATGTTAAAACGCATTCATTGACACCAATCTTGCACTTTCCTTATGTCTGCTGGGGCCATGCCAGACCCCCTGCACTGCTTTAAAGGCCTTAGGTATATATCTCAGGAACCGTTCAGATCCCAATCCCTATACCATATACATGTATATTCTTGTTCCGCATGGTGGGACACATTCAATATTACCAACCAGAGATCCGTCATGGCTATGCTGCATCCCCTCCACTTCATAAAAGACCTAATGTAGAGACCACATGGGTGCTCAATTGAGTATGGGGAGACTTTATCATCGGTAGATTATAATCATACCTTGCTCCTGGATGGATTGTGAAATTGCTTGGCAGAAATGTTAACCATCATGATGCGATGTGCCATTGGCAGGACTCTTGGTTGGTTGATTTGAGGTTTAACATCCCCGTCAACACTGTATAGGTCATTTTGGAGACATTGCTTCCAATTTTGTGGGACTTTTACCCGACATTGAGATGAAATGACATCTCAAGCTCTGTCGCCCAATGAAACCAATAGGGTTTGTAAGCATGGAGGTCAGACTCGCACTGCTTTGCCTGGGCAAGCTTAGATCCTCTAAGTGGTTTACCAGTACTCAAATGCAGTCATTTTCAGCTCTGCGTGGAAGCATTATGCAGTCGATCTATTTCTTCAAGCCCCGATGGGCGGGGGCCGTGGGCAGGACTCTTGTCGGTATCAGTACTCCAAGGTCAAGGTCATCCTTAGAGCCGATTTAGTTGCCATGGGCGTATATTGCGTCACTTGTAGAGCTCTTGTTTATTCCTGAATGGATTTACAAATGTAACACTTACTTCCGGAAATTGTAACCATTATGAGAAAATTAATGTGTTGAATGCAAGACTGTGGTCTGTACCTCCCTGATCAAGGTCACCCTTACAGCCTATTACTTATCATGGGCATGTAATGTCCTGCTTGCGGAGCTCTTGTTTACCGTTGAGTATGGACAAATCCAATGTAAACCAGGAATTGCAGGATCGATCCCGGGCTTCTCCAGACTTTCGGATGAGTCTTTAAACCGAGGTCCCGTCTCTGTATGACCTTAGCTGTTGGTGGGACGTAAAACTCAAACACTCACTCACTTTTCCTTGCAGTGAGCAAGAGCAGATTAGACATACACATATATATATTGAGCATCTTACATGAGTGCTCATGTATTATTGAATTTATTAAATGAGTTGAGGAAAAGGGATAAAATGCAAGGCTTGCCGAGCATTTTATGCCTTTTCCTCAAAGAATTTAATAAATTCAATAATACATGAGCAGGAATGCAAGATTCTATTTATCATATGACATTTAAAACGCATTTTATTCACGATTGTTTACAAAAAATATCAATATTCTGCCATTAGTAAATGCGACGTCGTTAAGGACGTAGTACATGTAACGTTACTGGACATGTCTAGCTAATTTGCATATTTAATCCACTAGTGGATTATCGAAAATATTACACGGCATTATTACACTCTCAGATGCGACGTCATGTGATAAACACATATAAAGCATCATCTAGGATTAGCTGTTGTGAATAGACCAATCCAAAGTTTTGACATGTGACTTTGTTTACAATACACTGCACATGCATCAGTTACCTCCCTTTGTAGATAACCTCCCTTGTTGATTGGCATGCTTCCATACAATGTTAATGAAATTTTGAAATTTCAAATATTCGTCTTATACATGTAATAACATTCTTTCTTAGAGATTGATCATGAAATTTTCTCTCCCTTCTGCCGATGCAAGAAGGGCAGTTGTCAGTTTCTTTCAAAAGAATGTGCACTGTAATGCTTAACCTCTTATGTATAAGCTGGCCCAGGAAGTGTGGTTACATGTAAGTAAACTGACTGGCTCTATATAACCTAAAGTGTTGACTGATCCATTAATATCTTAACAAAATTATCATATATTATAATTAAACTCATTTTTCTGCACAAAATTATCTTCTTTTTGACTGTTTTATTTGTCTCATCTGCTTGTAGCAGGGTGCAATGTACTTACTTGGCAGGTGTCTTGACCTATATTTTGCAATCTAGTAACTTTTACATATTTTATGTCGACTTTCGATATCTTCTCAATTATAAGGCTTACAACTACCATACCTTGCAAAATGCTTCCCCTCGATGTATTGACATGCCAGGTGCCTTGACCTGGTGACCTTGGCCTATATTTTGCACTCCAACGACTTTGACATATTTTACTTCGATGTAAATCTTAAGTACAAGCAATTAAAATCATTTGTTTTTAAATTTTTTCATAGCAGACGGCATTTTAAAATATTTTCTTAATTTTCCCAGAAAACAGGATTTGACATCTCATGCAAATTGTCTCCTCTGGAGATAAGACAAGAGGAGACAATTTGCATGAGATGTCAAATCCTGTTTTCTGGGAAAAACAAGAAAAATATCAACACTTTGTCTTCTGCTGAATTAGCCTAAAGGTTAAATTACCGTAATGATCCTAAGTATTGGGACAGATAGGCCTAAGTAAACAATGCAGACCCAGATCAGACTCACCTGAAGTAGGGTCTACACTGTTTGCCTTTCTGTCTGCACCTTTTGGACTGGTTGCTGGAGCATGAAACAAATTTGTTAAAATTTTAGGAGAATGACAGCAAGTCCTCAAGGTGTCCAGATTTTAGGATTTTTATAGGTATGCCATGTGTTTTCTACTTCAGAAAATGTCTGGTTCTCTCAAAGATTATAACTATCAGGACAAGAGACGTGATGTACCTGTAAAGCCTGTGATTATGACAGAAAAATTAACTCCAACAGAATCATCTAACCTTTCCAAACCACAGAATCATTCTAATGCAATGCAAAAGCAGAAAGTACAGAATGGTTCAATGGAGATAAGAGTGGCAGATACTTGTAGAGTAGATGGTCCACTAAACCAAGGAACAAAAGTTAATAAAATCACACTTCAAGAATATAGAGAAAGAACAAAGTCAAAGAGTCCCATCAAGCCTCAAGACCCTAATGTGTTTGAGAATAAAGGAAAAACTGTTGTGAACAGTGAAATTGGATCTCTGAACAGGGACAGGACACTTGAAAATGTGAGACATGACAGAGTGAGATCTGAGAGAGCCATGAGTACTGATGAAGTTTCTGATATGAGTTTTGATCTTGCGAACATGAGTATTGATAACACGGAAGATACTGGTAAAGAGTTGAAAGACAAGGACAATGTTAGAAAAGCAGGCATTGGCACAAGTAACACTGGACAAAAGCTGGGTCCGGAGAACAAACTGACAGTAATATCGAAGCCTCGTGAAGTAAATGTTGCAAACACTGACACTGGAAGTACTGAGAAGGAAAAACATGAGAATAAACTAAAGTTGAAGAAGGCTGTCAGCTCAACACAGTGCTCATCCCAGTCTGCCTTAGGGCTGTCATCATCAAGTAAATCATATGGCTCTCTTCCCTCCACAAACCCTAAAACAGAAAATTTTGTCAAACCTAGTGGTACTGGTACTTTAGTTGTTGGTTCAGCTCAAGTTGATAATAATGTCAGCAAATCAAGAACTGGTCCAGGAAATAAAGCTACAGGCGAGGCTTCTAAACAACAATCTAAATTCATGGACATTCCTCTCTCAGAAAGACTCAAACTAAAGACTGAGGGGAACAAGCCTGATTCAGCTGCAGGTCATGATAGTTCCAAGTCAATTGTGAAAAACAAGTCAGCAAGTGGTTTAAGCTCCCAGACTGGTTCACAAGCTGAAGTTATAGATCTAACTGAAGATGAAGAAAGTCCTGATCCAGTCAGACCAAAATCCACTAACAATAATCTTCTCAAGCCATTTGGAAAAGATCAGAATTTGAAAATGGCAACATTTCAGTCTTTAAAAAGCCAGTCTACCAGCAAACCATTATCTGCTGATGCACAAGGAGCAAGTCAGAAGACTCAAGTAGGACAGTCTCAACAGTGGACTGAGATAAGGGGCCAATCTGGTGTTACAGGTTCAGGGACCCAGAATGAGGCAAATACTTTGAAACTGGCTAGTGAGAAATTGTCCCAGTCCTTGCAAGAAGACATCAAGAGAAGAAATCAGTTGACTGCACTGTTAGAAAAACAAAAGGTATGTTGATGAGAGTCTCAGCACCAGATGAGTACTGTGGATAATTCTGGGAAAAATTTGTCTTATTTCTCTTTCTGAACCTACAGTGAAACTTCGATGGCTCGAACATCGATGGCTCGTTTACCATGGCTGAGTCGAACCATTTCTTTAGCCCCTAGGGAAATGCTCTACATAACAAATAGTGGGGTGGGGGGAGGGATAGAGTTTTGTCTTTTATTTTTCAAATGTATGCTGTGTGTACTCATTAGAATCGCCTCCATGAGGCGATTCTAATGAGTCCACACAGCATACATTTCCATTATAGAACACCGAAAAGATGTCTAAAAGTATCTCGCTATGCCGCCTGACATTATCCTCAGTGGCTCGAACTACCCCAGTCTCGAACAGATTTTCGAGGTCCCAAAGGTGTTCGAGCCACTGAAGTTTGACTGTATATGGTGGGTATGTGTTAGAATTGCCTTATATGAAGGTGATTCTAACAAGTACCCACATGTTTCTAAAAAGAAATGTGTAGGAAAAAAAATATCACTAAATTATCCTCTTTTAATATTGGCTCCTTATCTGGAGCTTAAAGGGAGGCAACTCCTGCAAAAGTTTTTTTGTCTACCATGTCAATAGGGGTCTGCTGTTAAAGGAAAGAATTTGCTCCTGTGCATCGGAACTTAACAAAATAAAAGGGCTGCATGGTGCTTCCACGTAGAGCTGAAACCGACTGCACATGAGTACTGGTAAACTGCTTAGAGGGCCTAAGCCTTTCCAGGCATAGTTGTAAGAGTTGGACTCACCATACATATGTAGCCCGGCTTCCCATGGTACCAAGGTAGTTAATGTTACAGTATAAATATTTCAAAAACAGAACTATTCAGCACTAAAATCATTTTTTGCTAAGTTTCTATAGGGTTTCTTCTTACAATTAAGGAGGAGTAATGATCACAATACTTCAGCGAGTATTTACAAACCGGGCAGATATGTACCCAGGCAGAATTTTCTCATGCAAACAGGTCTTCCCATGGTACCAAGGCAAATAGGAAAGTGGCAAATGTAGAAAACTGATTTGATTAAAAATACATGTAATAGCTATTCATATTACTTTAAACAATAAACATTAGTATTTCAAATAGGGAAAACTGAAAAGATGTTGTAAAGTAATTTTGACTGATTTTAATCCTGCAAATGGTACAATAAAGTAAGCTACAGTTGAGACACAGGGGGTACAATTCATCACCAGGGTTGTATGAAAATCAAGCAAGTTTGATTCATCATTTAACTTTACCTTCAAAGCTTATACTCAGAGGTGGCATTGGGGCACAGAAACACTGGGATAGTTTAAAGTGATTTAATGAATGCATGCATAGACCATCTGTGCACTTAAGGCTTAAATTTGCTTTCAACGCTAAACAAATACCCACAGCTATAGAAAGCAGTACCGGTATATATCAACATGAAACCCGCAGAATAGTTCTCCCTAATTTCATTTTAAGAGAACTGCCTTAGAAAGGCTTAAGTCACAAAAGAAAATCATTGGGTATTTTAAAAATAAATAACAGACAAATTTAACAACCTGGGGGTGGAGAGAAAATGTGAAAAATCATATTTCACCTGCTTTTTAACGATCTAGATATTTATCCAGATATTTATCATGACAACGTTATGAAATATATTTCAATGGAAAGAGATATATTCAACCTTGTTCATGAGAGGATATCAAGTACATAGGAACTATACAAGAATTAAAATGCAGCAAAACATTGATTACCTCGGTACCATGGAACCCTTGGTACCAGGAGAAGCGAGTATACATGTAAACCCTATTGGTTTCATTGGGCAGCAGGTCTTGAGATGTCATTTCATCTCAATGTGGGGTAAATCCCACAAAATTGGAAACACCATCTCCTAAATGACCTTTTTTATGTTGATGTGGATGTTAAAAGTAGAAGTGGAGGCAATGATCAGGAATCGATACAATTAACCCAAAGCTCCCATCAGAGACACCAAAGGGAAAGAAACACAAAAGTGAAACAACAGACCCTAATGGAAACATCAATAGCGGAAAGCCAAAAGGACAGTTACTTTCCCACAAAATGGCCAATAGGCTATCCAAAATAAAATAATATAAGCGACACAAACACCCAAAGACAAACCATAATAAAAATAAACCGCGACAGAAGAAACACCTTGGAACGGGAAGCGGAAGCGAATTCCACTGGGGGGCTTAAATCGATTTTACGTGGCCACAATCCTCTCCCTTACGTCAGTCAATTAAAACCTCAATTCAAACAAGGGGCCCCTTTTCAGTGGGACAGGGCTTATAAAAAAGTGAAAAGGAAGTTCCGAAAGTTGTCTTCCTTTGAAAAATGGCAAAAAAATCTGCCAGGTATTCCCATTCCTCTAAAGATCTTGATGTTTTGGGGTTTCCAGTCTTTTCACTGGTCTGTATTTCAGTAAAATATTAGGGATGATGATTTTATGAAGAATACTGTATAGTTTAGTGTACCATCTATGTATTTGGACAGACAGGCTTGAATTAAAGTGTCGACCCAGCATCTCATCTGTGTTTACACTGTTTGTCCAGGCCTATTTGTTTAAATACATTAGAAGCCTCCATGGTGTAGTGGTTATGCTATTCTCCTTGTAAACCAGGGGTCGCAGGATCGATCCCGGGCTTCTTCAGACTTTCGTTGTGCGCTCTAAGGATAGCTAAAAGTCCAAATGCTCCTTCATGCATCAAGAGAAGTCTCTGGTTAGACTATATGGATGTGCAGGCTGATCTGAGTCTTCGATGGGCGCACATGTCTTATTGTTGATTTTGTCATGCGCTGGCTCAAATGGTAAATATAGTATAATATATTGCACTTAAACCTTTTTGTACCAAATGGAATCTTCTACCTTCCATGTTATAAGTATGTCCATTTCAATATTTAGGGGTGTCAGGTTGTGGTTTCTTCAAAAACTATTCGGAAAAAAGCTGAACTTGTTGCAAACAGTGTAGGCCCTAATCAGACGCCGCATTCTGATCTGGGCCTGCACTGTTTGCGTGGGTACCCGTTTTGGGGTTTCCGGTACTAAATGGGTTAATTTACAGAGATGTTTTTCGTCAACAGAATATAGCTATGACAGTAAAGGTGTCTGAGCTTCCAGACAAAGGTGAAAAACTCCAGGCTCATATTGAGAACATTGCCAGACTCATCAGAGAACTGAACATCAAGATCAGTACAAAGTCATCACAGCTCAGTGCTCTTGCTAAGTCAGGTAAATATTTATATTTGGGCTGTTGTTGGAAGCATATTCAGATGATTTGTATGGTTTTACTTATTACAGTGAAATTCAGCTATTAAGAACACCTAAAATTAAAACTAATTCTGCTTTACAAAGTAGAAGTAAAACAAAGATCAGGAATCAATACAATTAACTTACTCCACCCACCAAAGACACCAAAGGGAAAGAAATACAAACATTAAGCGACCAGACCATAATGGAAACCTAAACAAAGGAAGGCCATAAGGACAATTACTTTCCCACAAAATGGCCATATGGCCATCCAAAATTAAAAGACACAAGTGATACACACAGTGAGTAACAAACAACAACATAAATAAATCGCCACAGAAGAACCCGCCTTGGAACGGTCAGTGGAAAGATTTCCACTGGGGGGCTTAAATCGATTTTACGTGGCCACAATCCTCGCCCTTACTTCCGTCACGATTTAGACAAGTCATTTGTTCAGTCCGCATGCAGGCCTCCTAACTCATCAGTGCAACATCTCCGTGAACACAAAAAATCAAAGAACCACAGAGGTGAGACAACGGTGAGGACTCGACAGCAAGAAACCACTGAAATGCTGGAGCAAAAGAAAACCAACAGTTAGACTCCGATGGGCTCGACCAGAGACAGACCTTATTAAAAAGGTTTCAGTAATTCTTTCTTGGTGGTCTCATCAACCAGTGTTCTCTTGTAAGAGACCACCTTTGAAACTGTTCAAAAGTGGTCTTTAAGACCACTTTTGAACAGTTTCAAAGGTGGTCTTAATATAGGAATTTTACTGTATTTTTCTTGAATACTGGAATGGACATTCCAGTCTCCATTCCCATTTACTTCATAGAAGAAATTTTTAGTGGAATGTCAATTACTATTTATAAAGATAAATTTATAATAATGATGGTGTAGTAAGACATTCTTGTGATTGTTACAATGGCAAGAATAATACTAGTTATAACTATAACATATATGAGCCAGCGCATGACAAAACCTACAATAAGACATGTGCGCCCAATGAAGACTCAGATCAGCATTTGCATCTGTGCAGTCTGATCAGAGTCTTCGTTGTGCACTCGAAGGATAGCTATGGGCCCAATGCTCCCTCCATGCAGCAAGAGAAGTCTCTGGTTAGACTATATGGATGCGCAGGGGGATCTGAGTCTTCGCTGAGCACACATGGCTTATGGTAGGTTTTGTCATGCCCCGGCTCATATAATATTTGCCCTCTGCCCATCAGGCTTTGGGAAATAGATGGTGCTTCCATGGAGTGCTGAAACCAACCGCACAGGGGTACTTGTAAAGTGCTTAGGTCTAAGCCTGCCCAGGTAAAGTGGTGTGAGTCCATGCATATAAACCCTGTTGCTTTCATTGGGCAGCTGGGTATGAGATGTCATTTCATCACAGTGTTGGGTAAAACCTCCACAAAATTGGAAGTAATATGAACTAAATAGTGTTGATGGGACTGTTAAACCATAGTTCAAACAAACAAATGCAAAATGACGGATATAATGTTGACAATGACCTTAAACCTCCTTTCAAACAAACAAATAACTTCAAAATGCAAACCGTTTCCTATAAGCCGGGTTTGTTCTAAAAATCTAATAAGATGGAGTAATGGAAATAAGGGATAATTTTCTGTATTTCTTGTTATAAACATATATTGTGGGTACTTGTTAGAATTGCCTCAGCGAGGCAATTCTAACAAGTATCCACAACATTTATGGAAAATAAGAACAATAACCTCAGATGTATCCTCCTACTGGTCTGTACCTGCATTAAGGCTTTGACAGGCAGTCGCAAGACTTTTTTGTCTTCAAAGTACAGCTGCACTTAAAAGTTGACATTATATCATGTTTTTGACTGAAAGTGTGGGTGCCCTATAGTAATCACTCTGTCCGTCCGTCTGTCTGTCTGTCTGTCCGTCCGTCTGTCCGTCCACAATTTTTTTTATCCTCCATAACTTTTTATTATTCCTGGATGGATTTAAATATTACTTGGCATCACTCTGTCCGTCCGTCCGTCTGTCTGTCTGTCTGTCTGTCCGTCTGTCCGTCCACAAATTTTTTTATCCTCCATAACTTTCTTATTCCTGGATGGATTTAAATATTACTTGGCAGAAATGTTTACCATAATGTGATGGAGTTTTGTGCGCAAGACTCAGGTCCGTACCTCAAAGGTCAAGGTCATACTTAGAGGTTAAAGGTCAAAAAAGGGTCTTTCCTGTGTCCAATTTGTTATTATTCCTGGATGGATTTAAATATTACTTGGCAGAAATGTTAACCATAATGTGACGAAGTGTCACACGCAAGACCCACAGCCGTACCTCAAAGGTCAAGGTCATACTTAGAGATAAAAGGTCAAAAAAGCGTCTTTTTTATTGTGTCCAATCTATAACTTTCTTATACCTGGATGGATTTAAATATTACTTAGCAGAAATATTAACCATAATGTGACAGTGTGTCACGCGCAAGACCCAGGTCCGTACCTCAAAGGTCAAGGTCATACTTAGAGGTGAAAGGAAAAAAAAACGTCTTTTTTAACATCAACATTTTCCTACTCCTCTGATAGCGCTGCCGGGGCCCTAGTCAGTTTCACTGACAGCTCTAGTTTTTTTTTTTTTTATCAAAACGTGAATTTCTTCTTGTGTAGGATCAAAAACGCATTTGCAAAGGAATCTCACATTTTTTCAGAAAAAAATATTAGTATATTTGCCATATTAAACATTTTAAGGATATGATAACTAATGATGTTGGTAGTTTCGAACAACTGGTCCCAGGTACATGTAAGACACAGTTAGCTGCAAAGACTGACAAGAGTTTTGCGATGTACATATTTAGAGGATCTTACATGAGTGTTCATGTGTTATTGAATTTATTAAACGAGTTGAGGAAAAGGGATAAAATGCGAGGCTTTGCCGAGCATTTTATCCCCTTTCCTCAATGAGTTTAATAAATTTAATAATACATGAACACGAATACAAGTTTTTATTTATCATATGATATTTAAAATGCATTTTATTCACGATTGTTTAACAAAAATGTCAATAATTTGATATTAGTAAATGCAACATCGTTAACGTTAAGGAATGCATCTAAATAATTTGCATATTTAATCCACTAGTGGATTACGGAATTTATTACATGTGTTACGAGCCAGGCGTATCAGAAAGAAAAAGCAAACAAGCCTTTTGGAAAATTTAACAAAATTTTTTTACAAAGTATCTTTAACCTGTAGAAGTATGAAAATTAAATTATGCACTTAGCTCTGTTATGAAATATCCTTGAATGAATCTATTTTCCTTGGTCCCATAGAATTCACAGTCCGAAATGAAATATAATATCCTTTAACAATCCAACACAGAATTTAGAAATAACTTTTCTTATAAACCCAAACTTCAAACTCCAAAGTCTGACTCCAAGAGAAAAATCAACCTCTTTTATAGACCCTAAGATTTCTCTAGAACATTCCAGAGGGCTTTGGAATAAGAGTTGGTATTTTTCTAAAAATAATGCCACCCCAAACTTTCTGGAAGATTCCAAAGTACTTTTCCTTGTAAACAACGTGTTTACCAAATAAAATTAATCTGTGACTCATTTCTTTCCAGAAAGTTCTTTAAGAAGAATAAACATGATGTTATTAGGTCACCCAGTTGCGTGAAAGTGGGAATCAGAAAAATAAATTCTTATGCATAACACATGGCATTATTACATTCTCAGACGCACATCATATGATAAATGTACATACATGTATATTTGGTATAAAAACTAGACATATTTTACTATCTGAGCAGCTAAGTCTGGTGCTGATCAGACTGCATAGATGTGCATGCTGTTCTCCCATTGTTTTGCAAATGACAAAGACCATTTTCCTTATGACATGACCTATGTTTTATCTTCAGCACAAAAACAGCTACTACCCCAGAATCAACCTCAGGTGATAAAGATCTATCCCAATGGCACAACAGAGGTGAAACAAGGTACTTTGTCGTTAAATTTCCATATAACAGCCAATTATTTTTTTCTTTGTCTTTTAACATGGCGTGATATAGGAGTCCAAATTTGCTTCTGTTCATTCATCCGTTGATCAAACAATCAACGTTTCTTACATCCTTTTCACTGAAATATAGAGATTTCTCAGTGAAATCGAAATCGATATTGTCACTGTTTGAAACAGTGACAATACGATTTTTATTTTTACTGTTTGCAAATTCAATGTTTCTTCGAAAAATTTTACATTATTTCTTCGTATGTTAGATGTCAATTAGCTAAACATTATAAATAGTGTCAGAAATTACGACAAGCACATTTTCACGTCATTCAGATGTTGATGATGTCACTTTTAGTACCCACACAACGTAAATAAAGCACATGGGGCCAGGCAAGTGTAGCAACTACAGAAATTATTTGAATGCAAATTTCTAACAAACCATTTGAAAACCATTTGAAAAAGTAAAATTCTATGCTGTTTTTCAGGTGCAAACTTTCAGTTTACACCCAATATTGTACCCAGTTAACACGCTGAACACCTCTAAATCAAAGCGAAATCGCCCTGGAAAAAGTTTAATCTCTGTGATGATGGCTGTTGCTTTGAAAATGCAATACAAATTACAGTTCAAAGCATGAAAGAAACAGAAAATTTGATTTATATGCTCCCCGAAGGGGGAGCCATATAGTCGCTTTGTCCGTCCGTCCGACCGTCCATCCGTGCATCTGTCCGTCCATCCGTCACACTGTATATATCTCTAAAGTATTAAAAGTATTTAAGTGAAACTTGATATACTGATAGAGGGTGATGAGGGGAATCGTAAAATACAAGAACCATAACCCTGTCACCAGTATTTATGGAGTTACTTCCCTTCTTAACTATTTCAATGAAAAGATTGTCCGGAGCATATCTCTGAAAGTATAGAAGGGATTTAAGTGAAACTTGATAAATTGATAGATGGCCATCAGAGGAAGTGCAGAGTGAAAGAACTGTAACTCTATCACAAGTAATTACAGAGTTATTTCCCTTTTTAGTTTTTGCTATATTAGGCTTGTCCAGAGCATATCTCTAAAAGTTTTAAAGGTAATTCAGTGAAACTTGATACACTGATAGGGGGCTATGAGAGAACACAGAATGCAAGAAGCATAACCCTACCAACAGTATTTACGGAGTTACTTCCCTTCTTAATTAGGGCCCCACATGATAATTTTGGGTGCTCTATAGTAATCTCCTTGTCAATCAGTTTCAAATCTAAACCAAAACATTTAACCGGTTATAATTTCAAAAGTATTATTCCTACTCCCATGAAACTTCACACTCATACTAACAATCACAAGACATACATTCTGACAAACCATATTGCTTTTGTCCGTGTGTTTGTCACGCCTTAACCAAAAAACTTAACCTCGGTCATAACTTCAAAAGTATTTGCCCTACTCTCATGAAACTGCACAACTTACTTACTATCACAAGACCTACATTCTGACAAAGGGCCATAACTATATTGCTTTTCGGTGTGTGTTTGTCAAGTAATAACCAAACAACTTAAACTTCGTCAAAATTTTAAAAGTATTTATCCTCCTCTCATGAAACTTCACACACATACTTACCATCACAAAACCTACATTCTGACAAAGGGCCATAATTATGTTGCTTATTTTCACTGAATTATCTCCCCTTTTTCAAAAAATATCTCCTGTTGTTTCATAACCATGGGTAATAGGGCTTTCATATTTCACATACATGTATGTATTCCTTGTGAAATTCTTCATTGAAAATCACTTACTAGGGAACACAAAACGGAGTTTCTTTGTCTTATGGTTTAAGATTTACATGCCCTTGCACGGAAGGGGCCTTACATTTCTCCTTATTTTTGCAGTCATTGTTGAAAATCACTAACTAGGGAATTCTTAGACTTTAGGTTAAACCCATTTGGTACCGGAAACCCCAAAAGGGGTAAGTGGCAAACAGTGCAGGCCCAGATCAGACGCCATGAAACTCGTGTTTGTCACGCCTTTACCTGGCCCTACTCTTATGAAACTTCACACACATACTTACCATCACAAGACCTACATTCTGACAAAGGAGAATAACTTGTGTGTTTGTCACACCTAAACCAAAATCCTTAACCTCGGTGATGACTTCAAAAGTATTTTGTCTACTCTCATGAAACATCACACACATAATTACCATCACAAGACCGACATCCTGACAAATTGCATTTGGGTGTGTGTTTGTCAGGCCATACCCAAAGAACTTAAACTCCGGTCAAAATTTTTAAAGTATTTGTCCTACTCTCGTGAAACTTCACACACATACTTACATTACCAAAACCTACATTCTGACAAAGGGCCATTACTATATTGCTTATTTTCACTAATCATCTCCCCTTTTTCAAAAAAAATATCTCCTGTTATTTGATAACCATGGGTGATAGGGCTTTCATGTTTCACATGTGCATTCCTTGCGACATTTTCCATTGAAAATCACTTACTAGGGAACACAAAATTGAGTTTTTTAGCCTTATGGGGCCTTACATTTCTCATTTTTTTTTTGCATTCTTTGTTGAAAATCACTACCTAGTTTCTTTATTTGTACTCCAAACATCAGCTGAGGGTATGCATTAGAAACTCCTCATTCAGACGGTTCTAAGGAGTACCCATAGCCTTTGTCTTCAAACAAATCTTATCAAACTTCAAAGTGTATAGGATCATTTCACTAAAATAACCCTCCTACTATTGCGCATCTTCGGGGAGCATCCCTCGATTTCACCGATGCTCTTGTTTTAATGTAAGATCAATTTTTATTTCACTCATGAACAACAAAAGTTGTATTTTCACTCGTGGCTACGCCATTCGTAAAAATACTACTTTTGATATTCATTCGGTGAAATAAAAATCGATCTTACACTGAAAAAATCAAATATCCTCTTTTTGTTACCAACCTAGCGTTCATCCAAATGGCCAAGTTTACTACAGCTGTGACATAGCCTTTGGCAGAATACTTGTTTTGATAAAGAACTTCCCAAGCATGAGATAGATGTGAAAAATTTCTAACCACTGTAGAGAGGTTGCTGTGTCAAGAAATTCCTCCTACTACAGTAGTTGTGGAAACTGCTTGTTTTAGGCAGGCTGTGTCAAAAAACTTCTCTCAACACAGCAGTTGGGGAAGTTTCCTGTTTTAGGCAGGTTGTCTCACCACAGTAGTTGGGTAAGTCTGTTGTTTTCGACAGGCTGTATCAAGAAATTTCTCTTGAAAGTTTCCTGTTTTAGGTATGCTGTGTCATATTTCTCTTATGTACAGGGAGAAGTTTCTTATAGGCAAACTGTGACTGTTGACATGTTTCTCAAAACATAGCATGTTATGTTCCAAATTATCATGATTATAGGAATAATAATAAAATGGACCATTTTGAAAGGAAATTTTCTTATGAAATGATTTTTTTCTTCCAACAACAAATTCATTTTTAATATGAATGTTTAACGATTATTACTGTAATAATTCAGAACATATTCGATTATTGATCTAGAAGCACATCAACATTCTGACCAACTATAATTTTTTGCCCACATGACAGGTACAGTGTAGACATTTTGATAGTTCTTAATGTGCTCAATGTAGTTTCATTGATTCTGGCAATCTTGAGTGAGAATTGCTTGGTTTTGGACGTGTAACACATCACATGGACAAGTCCGTGAAATGAACCCACCCCAAATCCCACTTTATTTAGAGAAAACTGGGGTTTAATGGGGTATACGTTACTTTCCTTATTTCTGCTCCCAAGAAATAGGTTGTGGGTACTCGTTAGAACCACTTTAATGAGGCGGTTCTAAGGGGCACCCACAGCCTGTGTTTGCAGTATAAATAAGAAAAATATCATAGACTTTCATCAGTGATAAGATCAGAAAAGGCTTAAACCCATTTTATGCTAAATAGAATGTTCCACCTTATATTTATTTTAGTAGACCATGTCGGCATTTATGGGTGTCACTTGTTATTTTTTAGCTCGCCTTACGAAAGTAAGGGGGAGCTATTGCCATACCCCCGGGCATCTGTTGTCAGCGTCGGTGTCGGCATCCGCATTTGGTTAAAGTTTACCTGCAAGCTATTATATGTGATATTTTACAAGTTAATGTTGAATATATAATTAACAATTGGTAAAAAAAAAATTTTAACATTTTCATTGTACTTCATTTTTCAGGTTTTTTGGCTTAAATTGGACTTTTTGAGAAGTTAATATTTTCCTCTGTATTACCTCCCTTATTTCCCTGTGTTAAAGTTTACCTGCAAGCTGCGCGAGTTCAAATCCGGGGGATGGCATGTTTTTTTTTTTTTTTTTTTCTTTTTAAAATCATAGCGGGTCTGGGGCTCAAGGTCAAGGTCACTGTGGCTATTTTTAGAAAAACATTGTCATCGCTCTAGCGCCTTCATTTATTGATGGATTTTAATATAACTTCGGTATAATGATATCTCGAGTGACTTTGACTTTTAGGGTCCGGGGCTTAAGGTCAAGGTCACTACTGTCAGGGTCACGGGGTCAAGGTCACTGTGGCATATTTTTAGAAAAACATTGTCATCGCTCTTGCACCTTAATTTATTGATGGATTTTAATATAACTTCACACATATGTTGGGTATGATGATATCTCTAGCAAGTTAGACTTTCAGGGTTTGGGGCTGAAGGTCAAGGTCATTGTGGCTATTTTTCAAAAAAAACTTTGTGATCGCTCTAGTGCCTACATTTATGGATGGATTTTAATATAACTTCACACAAATGTTGGGTATGATGATATCTCGAGTGACTTTGACTTTCAGGGTCTGGGGCTTAAGGTCAAGGTCACTACTTTAAGGTTCGCGGGGTCAAGATCACTATGGCATACTTTTAGAAAAACATTGTCATCGCTCTTGCACCTTAATTTATTGATGGATTTTAAATATAACTTCACACAAATGTTGGGTATGATGATATCTCTAGCAAGTTCGACACCCAGGGTCTGGGGCTGAATGTCAAGGTCACTGTGGCTATTTTCAGAAAATCTTTTTCATCGCTCTTGCGCCTTTATTTATGGATGGATTTTAATATAACTTCACACAAATATTGGGTATGATGATATCTCAAGTGACTTTGATTTTCAGGTTCTGGGGCTGAAGGTCAAGGTCACTGTGGCTATTTTTAGAAAAACATTGTGATCGCTCTAGTGCCTACATTTATGGATGGATTTTAATATAACATTACACAAATGTTGGGTATGATGATATCTCGAGCGAGTTCGACTTTCAGGGTCTGGGGCTGAAGGTCATGGTCACTGGCTATTTTTCGAAAAACTTTGTGATCGCTCTAGTGCCTACTTTTATGGATGGATTTTATATAGCTTTACACAAATGTTGGGTATGATGATATCTCGAGCGAGTTCGATTTTCAGGGTCCGGGGCTGAAGGTCAAGGTCACTGGCTATTTTTAGAAAAACTTCGTCATCACTCTTGCACCTTCATTTATTCATGGATTTTAATATAACTTTACACAAATGTTGGGTATGATGATATCTCGAGCGAGTTCGACTTTCCGTGTCAGGGGCTGAAGGTCAAGGTCACTGTGGCTATTTTTTAGAAAAACTTGATCATTGCTCTAGTGTCCACATTTATTGATGGATTTTAAGATAACTTCATACAAATGTTGGGTATGATAATATCTCGATTCAGTTCAACTTTCAGGGCCTGGGGCTCAAAGTCAATGTCACTGTGGCAATTTTTAGAAAAAACTTTGTCATCACTCTTAAGTACCTACATTTATTGATGGATATAATGTAATTTTACACAAATGCTAGGCTAGACTTTTTTAATTTGTCTTGCATGAGGGGATTTGTATCATCTGTGATGTCTTGTTATTACTTGGAAGTTTGTAGAATTTTTTTTATTTTATATAGATTTCTTTTTCATCTTTTTTTTTTTTTTTACAGTGGAAAGGCTTGAAAACAGGATAATTAGGGGTACTTTTTGGTTCTCTTTCATTTGCTGCAGTCTGTTGGGCTTTTTTACAGAAGAAAAAAATTTGATAACTTGCCCTCATCCATCTTAGGCCCCCAAAGGCGAGCTATGTTGTCTTCTGACAATTCTTGTTAGAAATTTATTTAGGAATTGGATATTTTATTTCTGTGTACAATGTAGGCCCTGATCAGATGCTACACTGTATGACATCTGGGCCTTTCCTGCTTATCGGTGTACCATTTTGGAGTTTCCAGTGTAGATTAGGTTAAGAGAAGTGCATACTAAGTGTTCCAGCTGAATTTTCCCCCAAAAAGAATGTACCCTGTACTGCTGTTTTTGAAATCTGCAGGTATAGGAGTCCAATTTTCCTTCTTTTTGTCTGTTTGGAAAAAAAACTGTCAACATCTGCGACCACCCTAGCATTCACCCTAATGGTCAGGTTCATTTCACAAGAACTATAAGAGCTTCATTAATGATACTTGGTACCATCTTGTATCTAGGGATGACAACTTTAATGCATGTGTCTATATTTGACCTTGACCTACATTTCATGGTACAAACTTGCATCTAGGAATAGCAACTATAATGGGAGCATCCATATTTGACCTTGAACTGCATTTCATGGTTCACTGACTTACGAATTGTTGTGTCACTGTCAACCCTAGCATTCATCCTAATGTATGAGTTAATTTATCAAGAACTATAAGAGCTTCATTAATGATACTTGGTTCAAGCTTGCATGTTCAAATGGCACCTTTAATGCAAGAGTCCATGTTTGATCTTGACAAAAAAGTCATGGTTTGGTGACTTTGCGCCCTCACAGGTGCAACATAGCATTTAGCGGAATTTTGTTAAATATGCACCCCCCCCCCCCACACACACACACACCACTCCTCGAGTCCCAAATCAGGGCTGGAATATTCTTCAAAACTTCACTCATCCTACATGTATGTAGATTCTGGTAAATTTCGTAGGGGCAGAACAGAATTTTTACTCATTCTTCAAAAGTTTTACTCATTCTGCAAAAGTTTTACTCATTTTCCAAAATTTTTACTTATCTAGGAGAGTGGACGAGTGGATTTGCAGTCTGATCAGGATCTACACTGTTTGCCATTCTGTCTGCACCTTTAGGACTCCTTGCTGGATCGTGAAAAAATTGTTAAAATTTTAGAAGAATTACAAGTTAAAAGTTATCCGAAGTTTTATGATTTTTATGGTACTATCATTTTTGTGCAGTGCTTAACCCTTGTCATGCTGAATATTCATATATGCCACACCCACTACCGATTATCAACCAATCAGATTACTTGATGCAAATTATTACAACATATTCACAACCTGAATGACAAACAATGTAGATCCTGATCAGATGGCTTCTTCAGAAGCCATCTGATCTGGATCTACATTGTTTCAAAGAAAAGGCATATCCGGGTTCAGCAGGACAAGGGTTAAAGGATTAATTGATATTTCAGGAAGTCAGACTGCAGTAGGAGGGCACCACCAGCCTCATAATCCTGATAACCTGAGACAGACCTCTCTTCTACCTCACGTGGCTCAGATACCACCTCATATACTACAACAGATGTATGCAGGCAAGTTTTATTTTTACAATCAGAGCTCAATATTTCACAGCATCATTAACTTAACTTGTTCATCAGTGGTAAAAATGTTTACTGTTCAAGAAAGTACAATATCTAACACTACTATTTTTTGCTGAAAAAAATGTGAGTAGCTTTTACAAATGCAAGAGCCATGCACATTTATCAGCAAAAATATTAACATATTTGCCATTTTAAATAATGAAAGGTTTAATCATATATTAACTAACAATATTGTTAGTGTTGAAGAACTGGGCCCAGTTTTAGCAAAAATATTATATAGAGGACCTTACATGAGTGTTCATACATTATTGAATTTATTAAACGGGTTGAGGAAAAGGGATAAAATGCGAGGCTTTGCCGAGCATTTTATCCCTTTTTCTCAATGAGTTTAATAAATTCCATAAAACATGAGCATGAATGCAGGATTCTATTTATCATATGACATTAAAAACGCATTTTTTTCATGGTTTGTTGAGAAAAGTGACAATATTCCGTCATTAGTAAACACGTCGTAGCCAAGAACGTCGTACATGTAACGTTATGGGACGTATCTAGCAAAATTTGCATATTTAGTCCACCTGTGGATTATCGAAATCGTGGATGGTTCTTTAATTTAAGGTCGTGTCTTCCTATGGCAGATGTTGATGGGATGTAAAACTCAAACACACACACACAAAGACTGATATGAGTCTTCACTGAAGAAATTTTTTGTTGATCTTTCAGCAAATCCCCAAGCGATGACTTTGTATGGTGGGCGTATGACAGCAGCTAGACTCAAGGAGGTTGGCAGTGTCACTAAAGAAGCTATTGAAAAACTGCACAAGTAAGCTAATAAAACTATAGATAAGGAGGATTTTGGGGATAGTTTTTCTTATTTCTCCATTAAAACATAAAATGTGAGTACATGTACTTTTAAGTATTGCCTCGTCGAGTGTAATCATATTAGTGCTGGCCTCAGTAGCTCGGTTGGATGCGTGTCTGACTGGTGATCAGGAGGACCCGGGTTTGATACCTGCCGGGCTCTTGCATATTCTTACGTCGAGATAGATCATGAAATCTGTTCTACGGTCGTTCTCTCTCTTCTGCTGATTCAAAAAGGACAGTTATCAGTTTCTGGCAAAAGAATGTGCACTGTACTGGTTAACCACTTATGTATAAGCCTGCCCAGGTAAAGTGTTGATAGGTAAACTGACTGGCTCAAAATAACCTAAATAGTGTTGACTGGGCCTATAAACTCCAATACAAACAAACAAGTGAATAATCATATAAGTTGGCTGAGATAAAAGGTTGTGGCTTGATCAGCCTATTAACCATTAAGTTATGTCCCCTTCATAGCTGAATATGCCTATTTTTGGCATTGTCGTCAATAGGGCTTACCCGGTAGTGCTGCTGGCAGGTGTATCAGATTACAAAATCAGCTGAGAGCAGTACAAAATTGAGTCTAGTAGGTAAATTTTAAGGCTAATTAGTAAAATTAGATTGTAAACTTCAAAAGCAAGTCTGTACAAGATCTACAGGAATATTTGAAAGACAGAGGTGTAATATTGGGTGATCAAATATTGTAATAGTGCTATTGTATGGGAACTGTTAGGAACTGAACATAGTAGTAAACCCTGATGACTTGGTTGAAGACAGGGCTGAAATTTTGAACTATAATTTATTGCAACCAGATGGAACAAGTCTTCCTAATCCTGACACACAGGGTGCAGTGATATTTCTATTCTGTCACATGTGGGTATTTTTGACATCTATAACTACCTGGCATCTGCTGATTATGATCTTGCAAGTTTAAAAATGTGTAAGCTTATGGAATATTTCTGGACCAAACTTGAGTACTGGTAAGCTGCTTTGAAGGTTAAGTCTGCCCAGGAAAAGTGGTGTGAGTCAGTTTGCTCCATAAAACCTAGGGATTTCTTTGGGCGATAGGGCGTGAGATGTCATTTCATCTCAAGGTCGGGTAAAAGAGTCGGAAGCAACATCTTAAAACTTACCTAAATAGTGTTGATGGGGACATAAAACCTCAACACAAACAAATACATCACAACCTCTTTATAACACTATTGATGGGGGTCCAAAGCAGGAACAGTGTTAGTTAAAATGTATAGATTATTTAGAGAAAAATGGTCTTTTTTTTCTATATAATCTATACATTTTTGGGATCCATCTTGAAACCATGTTATATCCAAAACTGCATTATAATGAACTGTGTTATAACGCGATTGTGATGCCGGTGAAATTTGAGCCAGTGAAGGTTAATCATAGTGTCATATCATTAGGCATAGTAGAGACAAGATCTCTTTTTGATCGGCTGTAAACTGAAAGTACATGTGTGCTGTTTGTACTCATTAGAATCGCCTCATAAAGTCGATTCTAATGAGTACACACATCATATATTTTCATGACCCTTTCATCTGGGCTTGAAGAAATAGATTGGGCTGCATGATGCTTCCAGGCAGAGCTGAAACTGACCGCACAAGAGTACTGGTAAACCACTTAGAAGTTCTAAGCCTGCCCAGGAAAACTGGTGCGAGTCGCACCGTCCATGCATTATATAAACCCTACTGGTTTCATTGGATGGCTGCAGAGCTGAATCCGGCCTGCACACTAGTACTGGTAAACCGCTAGAGGATCTAAGCCTGTCCAGGAACCGCTGTGCGAGGCGGACCTTCCATGCTAATAAACCCTATTGGTTTCATTGGGCGACAGGGCTTGAGATGTCATTTCATCTCAATGTCGGGTAAAAGTCCCACAAAATTGGAAGCAACGTCTCCAAAATGACCTTTACAGTGTTGACGGGGACGTTAAACCTCAAACAATCAATCAATCATTGGATGGCAGGGCTAGAGATGTCATTTTATCTCAGTGACGGGTCAAAGTCCCACAAAATTGGAAGCAACGTCTCCAAAATGACCTGTACGGTGTTGACGGGGACGTTAAACCTCAAAGCAACCAACCAAATCATTCATTTTCAAGATGAAATTGGAAAGTCTACCTGAAAATCCTTAACCTTTGCTATTAAAGGGAATAGGAACACCTTTTGGGGAAGCAACTCCTGCAAAAGTATTTTTGTCTCCCATGTCAATAGGGGTCCTAAGGAGCAAATTCTTTCCGACCCTTTTCTCAGTAGGACAGAGTTTACAGAAGTCCCAAAAGTTGTCTCCCTTTGAAAAATGGCAGAAAAATCTGCCAGGTGTTCCCATTTCCTTAAGAATGAGTTTGAATTAGCCGTCATTGTTAGGGTCATTAGTGTTTCATTGTGTATCCATGTGATATTTACACCTTTATCATGTACATTTCAGGCAGTTGGAGACCTGTCCTAAAGATACAGAGGAGCTGGAGGACCCTAAGGGGCTCATGGTACCCTTGATGACCCATCAGAAACAGGCCCTTATGTGGCTGGCCTGGAGGGAGAGACAATCCCCTTCAGGAGGCATACTAGGTAAATTTTGTCATTTCTTGCATACCAGATAAGAAAGTTGAACATTTTCGCAGCATATAGAAATTCTTATCTCATTCTTGCTATCTTGTACTCATTATCCCACCCTGCTGTGCTATAATTGCAGCATGTGTTAGTGTTAGTAAATAGATGGGCTGCATGATGCTTCCACGCAGAGCTGAAACCTACTGCACACGAGTACTGGTGAAGCACTTAAAGGATCTAAGCCTGTCCAGGTAAAGCGGTGCTTATAAACCCTATTGGTTTCATTGGCATACAGGGCTTGAGATGTCATTTCATCTCAATGTCAGGTAAAAGTCCCACGAAATTGGAAGCAATGTTTCCAAAATGACCTATACAGTGTTGACAGGGACGTTAAACCTCAAAACAAACAAATAATCAAACAAAGTTTCAAAACTGATGATTAAACTTCAATTATTAATTCTCATACATTGTATCCCTAGCTAGAAATATCCTAATCTCTAGGTAAAATAAAAGTGTGTGTTTGAGTTTTTTATTCCACCAACAACTAAGGTCATATGGAGATGGGATCTCAGTTTAAAGACATATATCCGAAAGTCTGGAGAAACCCAAAATCGAATCCAGGATCCCTGGCTATAAAAATAAAAGTGCTATTTACTAGGGGGAAATATGTCTGAGAAATATTTTCCTGTAGACAGACTTACTTGAATATGAAATATAGCGTCTAGTTTCAGTGCAGAATATTCAGTGTTCATTTCATAATACCCCCGGCAGACGAAGTATGCTATGGGGGCATATAGTTTTTCGTCCTGCCGTTCTTCCTTCCGTCTGTACATCCGCAGGAACGAAATGAGCTTAAGAGAATTTGCCGCTTAAGTAGTCAATATGCTGACGCCTAGCTCCTTCAACGTCCGTCCGTGAGAAAATCTGTCCGTTCGTTAATATTTCAGTTATAGTTCTGCATCAAAGTTTCTAAGAGATAGTATCTTCTGAACGCTTAGATTTAGTTGATACTTACACTGAAGTTTCATACTGGTCTAAAGAATTCATTGATTCATGTCCCACCCCCACAGTGTCCTTGAGGTCAAGGTCACAGATATAGAAATTTTACATTTGGTTAAAGTTTTATGATGAATGTCCCTTCCCCCAACCACGCTGACCTTGACCTCAAGGTCAAGGACTTAGAAATTTTACATTTGGTTAAAGTTTTATCACAAAGTTTATAGATGCCTGTTTGTTCTAAACTCTAAGACAAATTCAACTGATACTTGCATCAATGTTGCATACCAGTCAAAAGATTTCATTGATGCATACCCCACCTGGCTGTTTCAGTAACATTGATGCGCCTACCCTTTCAGTAACTTTGATGCCCTCACTCCCTTGGTTCATTTAGAAATTTTATGTTTGGTTTAGCTTTTACAAGCACATTTATAGATTCTTATAGCTTCTTGACATCTTCATTCACATTACATACAAGGTCAAAAGATATATCAGAGGGTAGCGCTGGCTGGGGATATACATGATCCACTGGTCGCTTTCACTAGTTTGTACTGCCTTTTTGGCCCAGTAGTTAAAAGTGCTATCTCTTGAACATTGCCAAACGACTGAGTTGAGCCTTGTTTGAGTCAATGTGAGATTCCAAGTTCTGCAACAAAAGGTCAGGTGGGTTTTCTCCTGGTACTCCTGTTTTCTCCTACCTCTGATTAATGATTGGTTTGATATAAGCATTCTCCAGGTTAGGAGGAGTGTCAAGATTTAACTGTAACATGCCAGTCTTGGCAATTGTCATCTGCTTTGTTGTCTGCCGGTAACTTTAAAAGTCTTTTTAGCTCGCCTGTACAAAGTACATGGAGAGCTATTGTTGTCACCTCATTTGTGTGCGTGTGCGTTCCCGTCACACTGCGTTAAAGTTTTTCAAATGCTTATATCTCAACAGTCACTCATCACAGAGCATTCATATTTGGAACTTAAGTACCTGGGAGGGTCTTCTGATGTTCAAAGACAACAGACCCCTGGGTTCATGCCCCGGGTCGGGGCTAGGGGTCAAAATCTAGAACACCTCTGTAAAACTGTTAAAGTTTTTGAATTGCTTATATCTCAACAGACACTTATCACAAAGGGTTCATATTTTACAACTTGGATACCCGGGCGTGTCTTCTGAGATTCCAAGACAACACACCCCTGGGTTCATACCTGGGAGGACGGATGGGGTGGGGCTAGAGGTCAAAATCTAGGACACCTTTGTAATTTGTTATATACGTTTCCATTATGCTAACAAGTTATAAACACAATTGGTTATATATCAGCCAACCATGTGACATTCAGGGCTTTAGATAAGGCTGCGTACTGCGTAAATTACGAAAATAATTGGGAGGATACTCCTTTTTTTTCAAATCTGCTGCGTATCAGGTACGAAAAACAAATTAGCATTACGCATTTAATATTTTTTGAGAGCGTACCGGTATTTGGAACGCACGTGAAATAAATGACGTGTAATAAAAGGCGGGAAATTCTCACACGGGAAAATTATGCATTCATAAATTATTTCAAGGGAATCAAGTTTTATTGGGGTTGGGGTTACCGTCCTTTCAAGATTATATCACATAAAGAGCCGATCCGATCGTTAATCAGGTGGGCGTAAACCGGAGTAATCTGAACTACAGTAAGACGAGCGAGCAGTGAAGTCTCGGATCAGTCAGCGCATGCGCACGAGCCTTCATTAGCCTAATTGATTGGATGAGCAGGTCATTGCTCAACAGTATCGACGTTCATCAGTCTGAGCATCGCTGATTTTACAAGCTGGGTTATCCAAACGGACTTGCGTAGTTGTTGCACATGTTGTTCTGACTTTCATAGTGGTTGCGCATGCTGGTCTAAGTCTTCGAGTATCATGCAACCAGTGAAGACTCGGAGTAGCCTGTGCATCATTGCAAACTGCTCAGTCTTCGCTGACCCCAAGAGCCTTTTGAAGGGCTTCTCAGAGATAGGTGAGAAAAAAGGTTGCCCGAGTTGCGCATGTTGATCTGGGTCTTTGCAAGGTGTTGTGGGACGCAGCTCGGTATACACACTGTTTACTTCTAATACTGTCACAGACTGGTCAAGCCGCTGGGATATTGCAAACACTAGCTCTGCATTTTGATCAGAGTCTTTGCAGATCATTGGCAACCAGTGAAGACGCACGTTCAGCCTGAGTTCTGAAACGTCAAATGACATGGATAATTATTGAGTAGTCTCCCTTGAACAGATTACTTATTCAGTCATCGGTTATTTTTTGTATTGCTTTAATAACACGCTTTCAGATGAATCAAACAAATTATTATTTTATTTAAATATTATAATTCTATATTAAAAGATACCTAGAAGTTAAATGTTCAAATGTTTTTTAAATAATAAACGTTGCTATTGCTTCGACCCAGTACACCACTTACTTGTGAAATGCATGTACATATACATTTATATAATTCCAAAAGAGACACCAGTAACATTAGCTTCACTAACGTGTGAGAAGCCAACTGATCATAACGATTTAGATGGCATTTCATAAACCAGAACATGGTACCAAAATTTTTCATGCAAAAGTGCCCTACCCAGCCTAGCTAATTTTTCATGCAAAAGTGCCCTACCCATCCTAGTGCCCCTCTGCCCTAAAATCCTAGCTGGAGCACTGCAATCCTCGAGTTCTTTTCAGCTGATCAGGAGTCTGCCGCACTTTTTGTGAAAAAGATCCCGACAGATTTTTGATTCAGTAACTGGTTCCGATTATATCATTGCCTTTAAGGAAACACGATTGGTCCCACGATCTAAGGGTGGAAGAAAATAAATATCCATGGACAATGTATGATGAAATTGAGAATATGGTTTTGAAAAGGAATTTTAAAAGTTTTAAAGAATATGAGTTTCACTCCATATCTTGGACAATAAAGTGAAGCTGATATTCTAAATTTTTAGAAACTCTTTGGCCACAATAATCAGCCATTGAAGTCCTGCTATCCACCAAGACAACTGAACCCCAAAAGTTAGATTTCTCCGTCAACATACTGCTCAGAAGAGATTTCAATATGGCATTGTTTGTCTGATTTGTGGCCTGGCATACTGCTTGTTTTCTAATAGACACAGATATTGAATATGTGTATATAAGAAAACAAACAGTACACCTGGCCACAAATCAGTCCATAAAAACATTGTGTCGAGACTGCAAAATGAAGTTTTTTGATTTATTTTTCAGTACTCTTAAAAATTTCTCGTTACTCCTTTTTAGCTCACCTGACCGAAGGTCATGGTGAGCTTTTGTGACCGTAAGATGTCCGGCGTCGTCGTGCGTCGTCCGTCGTCCGTCGTCCGTCGTGCGTAAACTTTTTCTTGTGAACAAACTAGAGGCCACAGTTTTGGTCCAATCATCATCAAACTTGCTCAGAATGATCATCATGACAATATCTCGGTCAAGTTCGAATATGGGTCATGTCGGGTGAAAAAGTAGGTCAGTAGGTCAAATCATAGAAAAACCTTGTGAACACTCTAGAGGGCACAGTTTTGGTCCAATCATCATCAAACTTGCTCAGAATAATTATCATGACAATATCTCGGTCAGGTTCGAATATGGATCATGTAGGGTCAAAAAGTAGGTCAGTAGGTCAAACCATAGATAGTCCTTGTGAACACTCTAGAGGGCACAGTTATGGTTCAATTATCATCAAACTTGCTCAGAATGATCATTGTGACAATATCTCGGTCAAGTTTGAATATGGGTCATGTCGGGTCAAAAAGTAGGTCAGTAGGTCAATTCATAGAAAAACCTTGTGAACACTCTGAAGGCCACTGTTTTGGTCCAATTATCATGAAACTTGCTCAGAATGACCATTGTGACAATATTTCAGTCCAGTTCGAATATGGGTCATATCGGGTTAAAAAGTAGGTCAGCGGGTCAAATCATATAAAAACCTTGTGAACACCCTAGGGGCCACAATTTTGGTCCAATCTTAATCAAACTTGCTCAGAATGATCATCATGACAATATCTCGGTCAAGTTTGAATATGGGTCAAATGGTTCCGGTCCGTTGCACATCTAGGTCACAGGAGCCAAAAACAGATTTTTTTCACCAAAAACTTAAAAAATCTTCTTCTCTGAAACCACAAGGCCCAGGTCTTTGTTATTTGGTATGAAGCTTCATCTAGTGGACCCCTACCAAGATTGTTCAAATTATAGTGCTGGGGCCAAAAATGCCCCCGCACGGGGGCCCTTTGGTTTTACATAGGCTTATATAGGGAAAATCTTTAAAAATCTTCTTCTCTGAAACCACAAGGCCCAGGACTTTGATATTTGGTATGAAGCTTCATCTAGTGGACCCCTACCAAGATTGTTCAAATTTGAGTGCTGGGACGAAAAATGCCCCCGCCACGGGGCCCTTTGGTTTTACATTGGCTTATATAGGGAAAATCTTTAAAAATCTTCTTCTCTGAAACCACAAGGCCCAGGTCTTTGATATTTGGTATGAAGCTTCATCTAGTGGACCCCTACCAAGATTGTTCAAATTATAGTGCTGGGGCCAAAAATGCCCCCGCCCCAGGGCCCTTTGGTTTTACATAGGCTTATATAGGGAAAATCTTCAAAAATCTTCTACTCTGAAACCACAAGGCCCAGGACTTTGATATTTGGTATGAAGCTTCATCTAGTGGACCCCTACCAAGATTGTTCAAATTATAGTGCTGGGACAAAAAATGCCCCCGCCACGGGGCCCTTTGGTTTTACATTGGCTTATATAGGGAAAATCTTTAAAAATCTTCTTCTCTGAAACCACAAGGCCCAGGTCTTTGATATTTGGTATGAAGCTTCATCTAGTTGACCCCTACCAAGATTGTTCAAATTACAGTGCTGGGGCCAAAAATGCCCCCGCCCCGGGGCCCTTTGGTTTTACATAGGCTTATATAGGGAAAATCTTAAAAAATCTTCTTCTCTGAAACCACAAGGCCCAGGTCTTTGATATTTGGTATGAAGCTTCATCTAGTGGACCCCTACCAAGATTGTTCAAATTTTAGTGCTGGGACAAAAAATGCCCCCGCCACGGGGCCCTTTGGTTTTACATGGGCTTATATAGGGAAAATCTTTAAAAATTTTCTTTTCTGAAACCACAAGGCCCAGGACTTTGATATTTGGTATGAAGCTTCATCTAGTGGACCCCTACCAAGATTGTTCAAATTTTAGTGCTGGGACAAAAATGCCCCCGCCACGGGGCCCTTTGCTTTTACATTGGCTTATATAGGGAAAATTTTTAAAAATCTTCTTCTCTGAAACCACAAGGCCCAGGTCTTATATATTTGGTATGAAGCTTCATCTAGTGGACCCCTACCAAGATTGTTCAAATTATAGTGCTGGGGCCAAAAATGCCCCCGCCACGGGGCCCTTTGGTTTTACATAGGCTTATATAGGGAAAATCTTTAAAAATTTTCTTCTCTAAAACCACAAGGCCCAGGACTTTGATATTTGGTATGAAGCTTCATCTAGTGGACCCCTACCAAGATTGTTCCAATTTTAGTGCTGGGGCCAAAAATGCCCCTGCCCCGGGGCCCTTTGGTTTTACATAGGCTTATATAGGGAAAATCTTTAAAAATCTTCTTCTCTGAAACCACAAGGCCCAGGACTTTGATATTTGGTATGAAGCTTCGTCTAGTGGACCCCTACCAAGATTGTTCAAATTATAGTGCTGGGACAAAAAATCCCCCCCTGCCACGGGGCCCTTTGGTTTTACATAGGCTTATATAGGGAAAATCTTTAAAAATCTTCTTCTCTGAAACCACAAGGCCCAGAACTTTGATATTTGGTATGAAGCTTCATCTAGTGGACCCCTACCAAGATTGTTCAAACTATAGTGCTGGGGCAAAAAATGCCCCTGTCCCGGGGCCCTTTGATTTTACATAGGCTTATATAGGCAAAATCTTTAAAAATCTTCTTCTCTGAAACCGCTAGGCCCAGGTCTTTGATATTTGATGTGTAGCTTCATCTAGTGGACCTTTGACAAGATTGTTCAAATTTTAGCCTTTGTTGATGTTTGGTATGAAGCTTCACCTTTAAGACCTCCCTCAACATTATGTACATTAAAGCCCTGGGGCCAATAATGGCCCTCTCTGGGGCCCACTTGTTACACTATGGATCAGGTGAGCGATCCAGGGCCATCATGGCCCTCTTGTTTTAAAAAAGGATGAGTACTGTACTCTTTTGAAAAAAAAATTATCTAAAGCCCTGGACATTGGTTCAAGTGTAAAAGGGTGAAGGTCATGGTGACCTACATTTCACGGTCCAGTGATTTTGCCTTATATCTTGAAGACTATTTGTTGGAGAAATGTCATACCCTGGATATTAGTGCCATGTGACCCCATAATTGACCTCAAAATATATGTAGGTCATTGTGACCTATATTTCATGGTTCAGTGACTTTGCCTATGATCTTGAATACTATTCGAAGGAGAAATGTTATACCTGGATTATTAGTTCCATGTGACCTGATAAATGACCACCAAATATATCTAAGTCACTGTGACCTATATTTCATGGTTCAGTTATTTTGCCTATTATCTTGAATACTATTTGATGGAGAAATGTCATACCCGGATTATTAGTTCCATGTGACCCCATGATTGACCACAAAATATATCTAGGTCAGTGTGACCTATATTTCATGGTTCACTGATTTTGCCTATTATCTTGAATACTTTTTGATAAAGAAATGTCATACCTTGATTATTAGTTCCATGTGACCTGCTGATTGACCTCAGAATATATCTAGGTCATTGTGACCTACATTTCATGGTTGAGTGGTTTTGCCTATTATCTTGAATAAGATTTTGATAACAAAATGTTATACCTGGGATATTACTTCAATGCAACCGGATGATTAACCTGAAACTATATCTAGGTCAGTGTGACCTATATTACATGGATCAGTGACTTTGGCTTATATCTTGAATACTATTAGATGGAGAAACTTCATATCTGAATATTCAATTCCATGTGATCAGATTATTGGCATAGAAAGATATCTAGGTCAGTGTGACCTATTTTCATGGTTCAATGATTAGCCTTATAATTCAGACACAATTTGATTCTGAAATGTAATATCTGGAATATATGTTCCTTGTGACCTGACAATTGACCTCAAAATATATGTAGGTGAGTGTGATCTATATTTCATGGTTCAATAGTTTTACCTTATATCTTGACGGCCCGAAACAGGCGAGCTATGCTGTCATGCGACAGCTCTTGTTGTAAACTGTGTGGACCCAGATCAGACTGATCCTCTAGTTTCAAACAGTCCCAAAGTTGGTCTCTAACTAGAGGAAACTGGGTGGGGAATACACACAGAAAGAATAACTGAAACCTTTTATTATGTTTTGAAATAAGAATGTCTAAATTTTAGCTAGTCTTTATAGTGGAATTTTACTGTATATGGAATTTGCCCCCACCCATTGGGGCTTGGAGATATAGATTGGGATTTTTACTGTATATGGAATTTGCCCCCACCCATTGGGGCTTGGAGATATAGATTGGGATGCATGGTGCTTTCACACAGAGCTGAAACTGACCACACATGAGCACTGGCAAACTGCTTAGAAGGACTAACTCCGACTAAGCCTACCCAGGCAAAGTTACGTAGTCAGACTGTATGATGCATAGATGCATAATTATATACCTTATGGTTTCATTGGGTAGCAGGGCTTGAGATGTCATTTCATCTCAATGTCGGGTAAAAGTCCCACAAAATTGGAAGCAGTGTCACCAAAATGACCTAAAGATTTATGGACATCTCGGCCCCTAACAAACTCGGCCCCTGGCAAAGTCGGCCCCTGACAAACTCGGCCCCTAGCAAACTCGGCCCCCATTCAACTCCATCCCTAAAACTCAGTCCCTAGCAGCATTTAGGTCCTAAAATACTATGTTTTTTGTTTCCGATAATCAATTTGGAAGGTGGATAGATAGTTTCACAGAAAGTTTGAGCAAATTTATCGTTTTTAAAACGAAACCTTATCTATCTATCTATCTATCTTCTGATACTGCGTTGGTCACATTTGACCATTACCGCAGGTGTATATTACATACACTCCAGTTTTGCAGGATGAAAGCCTACACAGTAATCATGTAATTACGGTAGGGATCTTTAACCTGCACAGGGGATGGTTCTCCCGGCACAGGGGGGCCTCCAGTTAACGTCCCGATCCGAAGGACGGTGCACTTAATGACATTCATCCCTGCAAATGATGCCAATGGAGCGTGTTCGGACACCGAAATTTTATCGCCGCTGCCGGGGATCGAACCCGGGACCTCTAGCATCAGAGGCAAGTGCACTAACCACTGAGCTATCACGCTCCACTGGTATCCACGATAAAAGATCGCGGTAACCGATGCTGTAATTGGGACGGTATTACAATTAAGTGACATCACGAAAACATGCCTATATAATTTTGACCACCTGCAACCACACTTTTATACAGAAAAACTTGGCTTTACAAGGGTTTATATCATTTTTTATTTTTCTTCTCAAAAACATAGATTGTTGGTTCTTGTAAGAACCGCGTCCTCGATGCAATCTGTTAGCTCAAAAACATAGATTGTTGGTGCTTGTTAGAATCGCCTTGTCAATGGGTTCTAGCGAGTACCCACAATCTATGTTTATAGCAGAAATAAGAAAAATATGTTTATGCTTGATCTGAAAATTTTCATATTCGGGGGGGGGGGGGGGGGGGGGGGGGATAAACCTTTTTTTCCAAATTCTGCTACAAAATATATATTGTGGGTACCCCAACGAGTCCCACCAATCTATAAGTCCCCAAAATCTATATTTTGAGCAAAAATAAGAAAAAAAAATAACAATTTTTCATTTTAAAATGTTCGTTTTTCGGCGGTAAAGTTAACAATGTATTTGTATAGGCGTGTTTTCGTAATGTCAATATTTTAGAATAGGCGTGTTTTTGTGATATTTACATTTCCCGTGTAAAAACAAATGTAAACCTATAGAAAACAATATAGTTCATGATATACATAGTTCTCCACGATCTGATTGTGCGTTGGCGACGTTCATTACGAAAACACTCCTATACAAATACATTATCAATTGTTTGGCCAGAAATGGAAATTTGAAGATGAATTATTGTGATATTTTTCTTATTTTTACTCGAAACATAGATTACGAGGGCTCGATAGAACCGCCTCGATGCTACTATCGAGTACTCACAATCTGTTTTGAGCAGATATAAGAAAAATAATGTTTACCCCTGTATACCCCAGTTTTAAGAAAGAAACTTAATTTTCTGCCGTTCATGAAAGTATGAATGACAGCGTAGCCATACCGGACTTGTACGGACACGACCCTTACACAGAAAATAAATGGTTATCTCCTCAAGGCCTCAGCTACCTTGCCAAGGTTACCTGGGTGACATCTGATCCAAAGAAAAAGAAAAATAGAAAAAAGTGGGTAGTGTATTTCATTTTCAAAAAGGACCAAATTATTTTCATTTTTATTTTACAAAATTTATATGGACGTGTTCACAATAAATCTGCTGGCACAGAAAAGAAAACACAATTTAAAAAAAAGTTATGAAAATAAATTCATCAGTTTTTGTCGCTTCATTCAGTATAGTTTTACTATATATTCTATACATTAATTTCGCCCCCGCCCATCGGGGCTTGAAGAAATAGATTGGCTGCATGATGCTTCCATGCAGAGCTGAAACCGACCCGCACACGAGTACTGGTAAACCGCTTAGAGAATCTAAGCCTGTCCAGGCAAAGCGGTGCGAGTCGGCCCGTACATGCTTATAAACCCTATTGGTGTCATTTGGCGGCAGGGCTTGAGAAGTCATTTCATCTCAATGTTGGGTTTTTGTTTGATTTGAGGTTTAACGTCCCCGTCAACACTGTAAAGGTCATTTTGGAGACGTTGCTTCCAATTTTTGGGGACTTTTACCCGACATTGAGATGAAATGACATCTCAAGCCCTGTCGCCCAATGAAACCAATAGGGTTTATAAGCATGGACGGTCCGACAATCACACCGCTTTGCCTGGGCAGGCTTAGATCCTCTAAGCGGTTTACCAGTACTCGTGTGTGTGTCGGATTTGGCTCTGCATGGAAGCATCGTGCAGCCCATATATTTCTTCAAGCCCCGATGGGCGGGGGCTCTCTCAATGTTAGGTAAAAGTCCCACAAAATTGGTAGCAACGTCTCCAAAATGACATTTACAGTGTTGACGGGGAGGTTAAACCTCAAATTAAACAAAACAAAAAACAAACTATACATTTAGAGTGTGCTTCCAAATATATGTAAAAAGGACCAAAAAGTGTTAATAAAATTTCATTGTGAATATTAAAAAAAAGAATGAAAAATCATGAGCCGCTGGCACAGAAAAGATATTTCTATTAGTTTGTATTTTATGGGGAAATAATTATCAAGTTCCTATATAAATCCATGTATTAACTTTAACCAACTGCAGTAAGTTCGACATGGCTAGCAAAGTTTACATGAACCCCCTTAAGGTCAAGTTACTTTGCAGGCGCACCGCTGCTTTCTTACTTTCATGAACAGCAGAAAAATAAAATTCATCTATTACGAGTGCAGCACATGTAAGACAAAAATAACAATGCAGTTTTCATGTAAACATATCAGCATAGCGCGTACACACCAATGGAATAGTTTCGACATTGAATAAAACTGACACAACATTTTGCGTGCTTGTAGGTTGATACAGAGTCGGTAGAAAACTTTTTAGCACATTGATTTCCATCCAGTACACTTTCAAAACGCTGCTAGCACAGTATATCATCATGAAATCATGTCTATATAATCATGCCCTGTAAAACTGGGGTTAACTTCAGTTTAGATTATGTATATTGTATCAACATAAAAACAGTTTGTGGGAATTCTGAAAATATCTGAGGGTCACTGGTGAGGCCTAATTGGCCGAAACTAGCTAGTCTGGCCCAGAAAACATGCACACTCCATATTTGTTAGAACTACCACATTCGCTAAGACTATCAAACAATGGCAAACAGTTTAGATCCTGATCAGATGGCTCATTAATAAAACTCGCCTATTCAAATATATTGGAAAAATTGCCAAAAATGAAAATAATTAGTTATATGTACATTAAAATATGTGTAATAGTTTGATAGTAAGACAATTCCAACATTAATATATACATATTCTAATTTTGGGGGCCGAGTTTGTCAGGGGCCGAGTTTGTAGGGGCCGAGTTTGCTAGGGGCCGAGTTTGTCAGGGGCCGAGTTTGTTAGGGGCCGAGATGTCCTGTCACCGACCTAAATAGTGTTGACGGGGATGTTAAACCTCAATTCAAACAAACAAAACAAACAGTATAAGGACAGGCATCCTGATTGGTCTTGATTGGGAAATGGGAAAAGTTACCTAGAAATACAGTAAAATTCCTTTATTAAGACCACCTTTGGGACTGTTCAAAAGTGGTCTTTAAGACCACTTTTGAACAGTCCCAAAGGTGGTCTATGACCACAGGACCCTATATGCAGAAAATACAAAGAAAGAATAACTGCAACCTACTAAATAAGCTTTTTAAACCAGAATTAGTCTTAATTTTAGGTTTTCTTAATAGCGGAATTTTACTGTATATTGACTTAAACGTATTTCGCTTGTTGTAGCCGATGATATGGGTCTGGGGAAGACATTGACAATGATATCACTGATCATAAAACAACAAGAACTGAGGAAGGCTGGAAGTGAAGAAGAGAAAAGTGTGTGGATGAACAGGGATAAACAACTAGAGAAATGTAAGGAAATCTACGAGGCGGTTCTGACGAGCACCCACAATCTATATTTTGAGCAGAAATAAGAAAAATATTGCAATTTTTCATCTTAAAATTTTCTTTTTTTCGGTGGTAAAGTTTACAATGTGTTTGTTTAGGCCTGTTTCCGTAATGAATGTATTTTATTGGCCTGCAAGTGTGGGTGCATTATGCAGCGTTTGTGATGTGTTTATTTCCTAAATAATGTATACATTTTTACTTGGATACATAAAAGTTGTTTGGTTGCTACACAGATTTTATATTTCAATCAAAGCAGTAGTGTTAATGCATGTTTAATCTTTGTCCTGCTGAATAAATTAATTTAGCCACTCCCATTTACATTTCAACCAATCAAATTGCTTGATGTAATTTATGCATTTAAATTTGCAAACTGAATGACAAACAGTGTAGATCCTGATCAGATGGCTTCTTCAGAATCCATCTGATCTGGATCTACACTGCAGGATATGTTGGAAGCAACGTCTCCAAAATGACCTTTACAGTGTTGACAGGGACATTAAACCTCAAATCAAACAAACAAACACTGCAGGATAAAAGTAAATTGGATACATAATAGTTGTTTGACTGCTACACAGATTTTAATTCCAATCAAAGCTGTAGTGCTGTTGCATGTTTAACCCTTGTCCTGCTGAATAAATTAATTTTGCAACACCCATTTGTAACTATAAGCCAATCAGATTACTTGATATTATGTATTCATTCAAATTAACAAACCAACCAGCAAACAGTGTAGATCCTGATCAGATGGCTTCTGATCTGGATCCACACTGTTTGCAAAGGTAGGGGTTTTTATGTTTGGTAGGACAAAGATTTAAAGTAGTTCTTTTTTGCTTCAACAGTGGATAAATCCATAATCAAGTCAAATGCCACCCTGATAGTTTGTCCAGCGTCTTTGATACATCACTGGAAGACAGAGATTGAGAGACGATGTAAAACTGGATTGCTGAGAATTTGCATGTATCATGGTCCAAACAGGGAGAAAAACCTTCTCAAGTAAGTTTATTTGTATCATGGCCTACTTTCTTTCCTTTGAAGTTGTCTAGTGGTTATTTTCATTAACTTGCTTTTTGAAGACTAAGTGGGGAAGGCAGAGCTAAGGCCAGTTGGTTAACTATGGTTAACTATAGCTGCAAGTGTTGTATAACTAAATACAATATACCACGAATATTTCAAATCAGATTATTGGTGTACAGTCGAATTTCAATGGCTCGAACACCTTTGGGACCTCGAAAATCTGTTCGAGACAGGGGTAGTTCGAGCCATTGAAGACTTCTGTCAGGAGGCATAACGTGATACTTTCAAACATCCTTTCGGTGTTCTATAATGAAAATGTATGCTGTGTGTACTCATTAGAATCGCCTCATCGAGGCGATTCTAATGAGTACGCACAACATACATTTACAAGATTAAAGACTAAAATCTCCTTAATTATCCCTCACTATTTCTTATGTAGAGTATTTCGCTAGGGACTCAAGAGCGGGTTCGACTCATCCATGGTAAAAGAGCCATCGATGTTCGAGCCATCGAAGTTCTACTGTAGTTTGTTTTGATTTAAACAAAGAGAAATGAGATCACTGAGAATACAGGCAATTCATTGTTAAGAGCTCCTGACAAGCAGCAGTAATGGGGGTTTGCGTTTTTACAACATTTCATGTTAAAATGTTGTGGGTATTCCTTTGAATGGCACTGTCTAGTTGTGATGATTTTACACTGAGTATCATGTACATGTATATGTGCCAACCAGGCAGTATCCTTTTCTGTAGTCCTATCTTTTTTCCTTTGTCACAGAAAAAAAGTGTTTTATTTCTCAGTGTATGCACACTGTGTTTGGTTCCTTTTCCGAATAAAAATGTGAAAAACTACAAGTGTACATCCAGAAAGATATATGAATTCAGTCTTGTTTGTGATTTCAGAAAGCATGGTCCATATCTGTGCAGACTCATCCCAGGTCTTGTTAGTTTAGTTCATGAGCACCGTTGCTGTATTTGTTCACATTTCTCCAGATGATGTTGAATGGGATTCAGTGCTTACAGATTAAAATTGTTAGATAGGTGACATACAGGTCAAGCATATAATTGTTCTGTTGATTATTATTTCAACATGGATGCCACTCTTCATTGCTAATCACCTAATTGCTGGCTCTTATTCAGAAAGAGAAAGACCATTGGGTGACTATTGCATGCTCAATTAAAACCAGTGTAAACTGATTGGTTGGCCATGATACAAAACAGATATAGAACTGTCACTCATTATTTTCAGATATTATTTCTCGGGGCAAGCCCCTTGAAGTATATCTGCAAATATCTCGTGACACTGTTCTATATCTATTACTTATTCATCATTGTCTCAGATAAGGAGAATTTAGGGAAATTTTTTCTTGTTTTTCTATAAAAGTACACCTGAACCTCGTTATAACACGGAACTCCGGGTCCAACAAACGGACCGTGTTAGTTAACCGAATCGTGTTATAAATGCCGACCGTATTTGTCACAGATCAAGCATTGACACAATGGAGATCAATAGTTTCCCAAACAAGATGATGTGCTGTCCGGTTAATGACCGTATTTCCTGACTAAAATGTGTTTAGAACTAATCAATGGCAGTAAATACCATGGCCCGTCAAGTCAAACAAGTCACTTTAATCGAAACCAGCTGATAAACCAGGTTTTATATCCAGAAATCGTCCGATCTGACAGCGAGTATGACGCCATTTTGATAGTTGGTTCCCGGCTAACTTTGTTGTAACTGAGCGTCAGAAACCGTACCGAACTACAGTACTGTTAATACATTTCAATGGTGAAACTACCGGGTTATGGTTAGGTACCGGACAATGATCAACGCTTACAAGAAATTTGAATTACTTCCCTTGAAATGTCTTACCCTTAATATTTTAGCCACTTGAAACGATTTTTAAAGGCGCACATGGTCTTTGAATGATTTTTTTACCGCGTAAATCGATCTTGAATATGTTGCTTTTAAGCTGGAAAAAAGGAGGAGTCTCTATAAGGCTGTTTTCATGGCCACAACCAATTTCCTTTAAACTTTGTAGTTTCAAATTGGTACATATTGACTGTCTAATGGTGAATTTTTAGACTCTTTGGTCCACTGGTTTTTGCTGTATACACTATTAAAGTGGGTGGGGTAATATCACCCCATCAAGGGTATACCAACAAAAATGCTATTATTTTTGTTCAAAGTGCATGACTTGAGGCGATGTTTGCCGTATGCTTACTACCCTTTTAGGCATAACAGCCGGTGATAACAGTCTTATAAATATCAAACAAGAGAAGAGTTTATACACGCCTGTAAGTTGTACCCAAATATCAGTAATTTTTATTCCCCATCTTTACGAAAAACCACAACACCTTTACAGTTTTCAACTTATTTCAAAGATCTTTCATTTATATAATGTTGATGTAATAGTCATTCTAGGTATATGTCAGAATTATTGTTAGTTCATAAAACTTAATGAGTTACCTGCCCCTGAAATTGGATGTTTACCCATTTTTTAAATCGGAATGCATTTATCCGTTTGTAGTACTCACAACTTCATTTGAAAGTGAATAAACCGATTCCATGCAAATATTATTAAATAGATGTGGACAAGGAAGTCATTTGATTTAATAGTGCATGCTAGTATTTCTTTTTTTTGGTTATTTATGAACTCTTAATTTCCAGGTGCAAATGGAACATTTGTCAACTGTCAAACATTTTTGACCACCAAAGCAGGCTTTGCTCATGTTGTGGAACCTCATTCTAGACTGATACTGTGCTGAAATATAAGCCTGTATGGTCTCACGACATGTTTATGAATTTGTTAATTTACTGATCTTCCTCTGAATCGCTAGATGTACTCCATGTGTCCACAGCAGCATCATAAACAAAATCAATATGTTCCCGGCTTGGTTTTGCTTCACTATTTTCTGTTTTGTTTTGGTAATATCCCAAATACCAGAGAACAGAAGCCACATGTGCGCAACATCCCACGGTACAAGCTCCACTTCTGCACCCACAATACCATCCAGTGATTGGGTTCAGTCCTTGAGTATATTCAACCCACATGTTATATGTTTTATTAGACGTGTGGGGAGAAAATATCTGGGCTTTGAGAACACCATCTTCTTCTTTGTGTGCCATTATCTCATATGATCCATTGTCGTAAAAATGTTCATCTGTGTAGGATTTGTCTTGCTTCAGCTGGTATATAGCAAGTTTCAAATCCCTGAGTTCATCCACAGTCATCTCTGGGAAATTCTCAAGTTTCTCATCATTGATCTTTTTCCAAATAGCCCGTTTTTTATCCCAGCCATTTTTTGTCACGCCTGCTATTAGCATGGCGCGATATAGGCGCCCGGTTTTCCGTCCGTCCGTTCGTCAAGGGGTCAACATTTGCGACCACCCTAGCGTTCACCCTAATGGTCAAGTTTATTTCTCAAGACCTATAAGAGCTTCATTAATGATACTTGGTACAAACTTGTATCTGGGGATGACAACTTAAATGCAAGCATCCATATTTGACCTTGACCAACATTTCATGGTTCACTGACTTGGTAAAACATTGCGACCACCCTAGCTTTCACCCTAATGGTCAAGTTTATTTCTCAAGAATTATAAGAGCTTTATTAATGATACTTGGTACAAACTTGTATCTGGGGATGGTAACTTAAATGCAAGCATTTGTATTTAACCTTGACCTATATTTCATGGTTCACTGACTTTGTAAAATATTGCGACCACCCTAACGTTCACCCTAATGGTCAAGTTTATTTCTCAAGATTTATAAGAGATTCATTAATGATATTTGGTGCAAACTTGAATCTGGGGATGGCAATTTAAATGCAAGCATCCATATTTGACCCTGACCTAAATTTCATGGTTTACTGACTTTGCAAAATATTGTGACCACCCTAGCGTTCACCGTAATGGTTAAGCTCATTTCTCAAGAATTATTAGAGCTTCATTAATGATACTTAGTACAAGCTTGCATTTGAGAATGGGATCTTTTGAGCAAGCATCTATGTTTGACCTTGACCTTCATATCATGGTTCGATGACTTTGCGCCCCCACAGGCGGGACATAGCCTTCGGCGGAATTCTTGTAACAACCTTATCCTGCAGCTTATTTGGAGTTTTTGATAGGGCCATCATTCTTCTAGCAATTACTTTGCCTGAATCTTTGCTTGTTACCAAAGGTGGTCTTAATGCATTGCACAATGAGCAAACAATCCTTACATAGTCGCCAACATATGGTATTTGACTATTGGGCATTGTGTTGCTAAGGGCTTTCCACTTTTTAATTCTCCCATTAGCTGATTAGACAACCCATCTCAGCTTTGTAACTAGCCTTGACTCATTCGCCTCTTCAGTCGTATGTTGCTTCTGAGATTTGTTTAGGAAGTGAGGCATATGAGAATTGATTCCAAAATCCTTTAGTATATCTATAGCATCCCTGAAGCCGCGGTCTACAACGAGAACATCATCTTCTTCAAACCAGTCAGTAATATTTTCTGCATTAGTCTTTAACATGTGTTCGGTAATTTTAGCATCTGTGTTTTTCCCATCTGCAAGATATGGTCCCATCACAGTCAAAATGTAGCCATCAGTGGCCACAAGCATCATAGGTTTCAGCAAAGGCTGTCCTTTATGTACGGAATAAGATCTTCTCTGAAATGAGTAGTTTCCACTCTTCTCAATATATATGTATGTTCCATCAGCCACTGCGATTGCAACATCAGAATTTGAATCCCCAAATAGGACATTTGCAAAAGTTGATGTATGATTCAGGGATGTTAGAGAAATACTAAAGGGTTATGAAATCAATTCTCATATGCTTCACTTCCTAACCAAATCTCAGAAGCAATACACGACTGAAGAGGCGAATGATTCAAGGCTAGGTACAAGGTGAGATAGGTTGTCGAATCAGCTAATGGGAGAATTACAAAGTGGAAGGCCTTAGACACAAAATATCCAATAGTAAAATACCATATGTTGGCGACTATGTAAGAATTGTTTGCTTGTTAGCTCGCCTTACGAAAGTAAGGGGGAGCTATTGCCATACCCCCGGGCGTCCGTCGTCAGCGTCGGCGTCAGCGTCGGCGTCCGCATTTGGTTAAAGTTTACCTGCAAGCTATTATATGTGATGTTTTACAAGTTTATTTTGAATATATAATTAACAATTTGTTAAAAAAAAATATTTAACATTTTCATTGTACTTCATTTTTCAGTTTTTTATGCCCCCGGAATCTAAGAGATTCGGGGGCATATAGTTTTTGGTCTGTCCGTCTGTTTGTCTGTTTGTCCGTTTGTCCGTCTGCAAAAACTTTAACATTGGGCATAACTTTTGAATGGTAATAGATAGAGCATTCATATTTCACATGTGTATACCTTATCACAAGACCTTTCCAGTGGTACCATAATTTTTGATCTCGTGACCTTGAACTTGACCTTTGACCTATTTTTTTCAAAATTTTTAAAAACATTAACATTGGCGCTGTCCGGGGGCATCAGTGTTTCACAAACACATCTTGTTTGGCTTAAATTGGACTTTTTGAGAAGTTAATATTTTCCTCTGTATTACCTCCCGTGAAATCCTGTGTTAAAGTTTACCTGCAAGCTGCGTGAGTTCAAATCCCGGGGATGGCATGTTCTTTTTTTTTTTTTTTTTTCTTTTCTTTTTTCTATTTTTTTTTTTTTTTTAAAAAACAAAGCGGGTCTGGGGCTCAAGGTCAAGGTCACTGTGGCTATTTTTAGAAAAACATTGTCTTCGCTCTAGCGCCTTCATTTATTGATGGATTTTAATATAACTTGGGTATAATGATATCTCGAGTGACTTTGACTTTCAGGGACCGGGGCTTAAGGTCAAGGTCACTACTTTCAGGGTCACGGGGTCAAGGTCACTGTAGCTATTTTTAGAAAAACATTGTCATCGCTCTTGCACCTTAATTTATTGATGGATTTTAATATAACTTCACACAAATGTTGGGTATGATGATTTCTCTAGCAAGTTCGACTTTCAGGGTCTGGGGCTGAAGGTCAAGGTCATTGTGGCTATTTTTCAAAAAAACTTTGTGATCGCTCTAGTGCCTACATTTATGGATGGATTTTAATATAACTTCACACGAATGTTGGGTATGATGATATCTCGAGCGGATACGACTTTCAGGGTCTGGGGCTAAAGGTCAAGGTCACTGTGGCTATTTTCAGAAAATCTTTTTCATCGCTCTTGCGCCTTTATTTATGGATGGATTTTAATATAACTTCACACAAATATTGGGTATGATGATATCTCGAGTGACTTTGACTTTCAGGTTCCGGGGCTGAAGGTCAAGGTCACTGTGGCTATTTTTAGAAAAACACTTTGTGATCACTCTAGTGCCTACATTTATGGATGGATTTTAATACAACTTTACACAAATGTTGGGTACGATGATATCTCGAGGGAGTTGGACTTTCAGGGTCAGGGGCTGAAGGTCAAGGTCACTGTGGCTATTTTTTTAAAAACTTTGTGATCGCTCTAGTGCCTACATTTATGGATGGATTTTAATATAACTTTACACAAATGTTTGCTATGATGATATCAAGTGAGATCAACTTTCAGGGTCTGGGGCTGAAGGTCAAGGTCACTGTGGCTATTTTTAGAAAAACTTTGTCATCGCTCTTGCACCTTCATTTATTGATGGATTTTAATATAACTTGACACAAATGTTTGGTATGATGATATCTTGAGTGACTTTGAGTTTCCAGGTCAGGGGCTGAAGGTCAAGGTCACTGGTGCTGTTTTTTAGAAACTTGCCCTCATCCATCATAGGCCCCCAAAGGCGAGCTATGTTGTCTTCTGACAACTCTTGTTTTACAATGTGTTTAGACCACAAGGACTAAACCCAATCACTGGATGGTACTGTTGGTGAAGAAGTGGTGCTTGTACCGTGGGATGTTGTGCTCATGTGCTTGCTAGCATGCACTATTAAATCAAATGACTTCTTTGTCCACATCTATTTAATTATATTTGCATGGAATCGGTTTATTCACTTCCAAATGAAGTTGTGAGTACTACAAACGGATAAATGCACTCTGATTTAAAAAAAATGGGTAAAATCCAATTTCAGGTAACTCATTAAGTTTTATGAACTAACAATAATTCTGACATATACCTAGAATGACTATTACATCAGCATTATATTTATGAAAGATCTTTGAAATAAGTTGAAAACTGTAAAGGTGTTGTGGTTTTTCGTAAAGTTGGGGAATAAAAATTACTAATATTTGGGTACAACGTACAAGCGCGTATAAACTCTTCTCTTGTTTGATATTTATAAGACTGTTATCACCGGCTGTTATGCCTAAAAGGGTAGTAAGCATACGGCAAACATCGCCTCCAGTCATGCACTTTGAACAAAAATAATAGCATTTTTGTTGGTATACCCTTGATGGGGTGACATTACCCCACCCACTTTAATAGTGTATACAGCAAAAACCAGTGGACAAAAGAGTCTACAAATTCAACATTAGACAGCCAATATGTACCAATTTGAAGCTACAAAGTTTAAAGAAAATCGGTTGTGGCCATGAAAATAGCCTTATAGAGACTGCTCCTTTGACTTTCTTTTACATTCGGCTCTAGAAAATGAGTTTTATTGCAGTTGACCGATCACATTCTCTGCATCAATGTTTAAAATTTCTGCTGAGCAGTGATCCTCAACAGAGCGTGATAAATATTTTTTTCCGGTTGCGTAACTGAATTCTTTAATCTCTTTATCTCACTAAGCCAACACTTTTGATTGTGCCGATGGCAGTTCATGTTTATAATGCGTGTTTAGCTAAACAAGTTTATATACTGTATATTCATCTCTGCTGGAGGCCTGCAATAAATATCAAAAAGTACCATTATAAACCGTGTTAGCTACCGTAATACCGCATTAAAAAGTGAGAGGAAAATAAATTTGTTGTGCTTAAAACCCAATACAATCCTTGGATAATATTTATAAATGTTGGTTGGGGAAAATTTGGGGTCCAAACCAAAACCGTGTTATATAGGAATTAGTGCTGTAACGAATCATGCTATAACGAGGTCCGGGTGTATATGTGCCCCAAACAAAATTATGTTTCTAAAACAAGAAATAGGGAAAATTATACATTACATATTCCTGTTACTCCTTATCTGGAGCTGTGATTCAGTATTTCCCATGCTGTAGGCAATAATGTGTTTTCTTTTAATATTTGTACATGAAAATGTGATTTCTTTTAATATTGTTATACATGAAAATGTTTTTTTTTTTATATTTGTACATGCAAATGTGTTTTCTTTTAACATTTGTTCATGAAAATGTGTTTTCTTTTAATATTTGTACATGAAAATGTGTTTTTAGCTCACCTGTCACGTAGTGACAAGGTGAGCTTTTGTGATCACGTTTTGTCCGTCGTCCGTCATGCGTCCGTCCGTTCGTGCGTCCGTAAACAGTTTCAAATAAGTATATCTCTAATACGCCATGGTCAATCTTGATCAAATTTCATGAGAAACATCATCAGGTAGGGGGAAAGGCTGCATAAGGTTTTTGGGCTGATCAGATTGGAATTCTGGTTGCTATGGCAACATATAGCTCCCATAGACTTACAATGGGAAAAAATTAAAATATCTTCTTCTCTGAAACCACAGGGCCCAGAGCTTAGATATGTAGCATGTAGCAACGGCCAGTGGTCACCTACATAATTCCTGCCAATCATGCCCCTTGGGTTCAAATTGGCCACGCCCCGGGGCCCCTTCGCTCCAATAGACTCATAATGGAACAAAAACCTTCAAAAATCTTCGTCTCGGAAACTACAGGGCCCAGAGCTTAGATATTTAGCATGTAGCAACGGCAAGTGGTCACCTACTTAATTCCTGCCAATCATGCCCCTGGGGTCCAAACGGGCCACGCCCCGGGGCCCTTTAGCTCCTATAGACTCATAATGGAAAAAAGCTTCAAAAATCTTCTTCTCTGAAACCACAGGGCCCAAAGCTGAGATATTTGGCATGTAGCAACGGCAAGTGGTCTGCCAATCATGCCCCTGGGGTCCAAATTGGCCACACCCCGGGGCCCCTTAGCTCCCATAGACTCATAATGGAAAAAAAGCCTCAAAAATCTTCTTCTCTGAAACCACAGGGCCCAGAGCTTAGATATTTAGCATGTAGCAACGGCAAGTGGTCACCTACATAATTCCTGCCAATCATGCCCCTGGGTTCCAAATGGGCGATGCGATGGGCCCCTTCGCTCCCATAGACTCATAATGGAACAAAAAGCTTCAAAAATCTTCTTCTCGGAAACCACAGGGCCCAAAGCTTAGATATTTGGCATGTAGCAACGGCAAGTGGTCACCTACATAAATCCTGCCAATCATGCCCCTAGGGTCCAAATGGACCATGCCCCGGGGCCCCTTAGCTCCCATAGACTCAATAATGGGAAAAAAAGCTTATAAAATCTTCTTCTCTGAAACCACAGGGCCCAGACTTAAGATATTTAGCATGTAGCAACCAGACCAGGGGTAATTGTATTCTGTATTCTTACTCAAATACTATTCAAATACATTTTCTGAGTATTCGTGAAGTATTCTGTATTCGTGGATTTTTTAGAATAAAAGTATTTGTATTTGTATTCGAATACATTTCAAAAGTCATGTATTCATGAATAGTTTTACGAATACATTATGAATACTTTTGCTCTTTACAGGAAAAAAATTATGAAACAATACATAAATGTTTTAATTGATGGGACTAAACTCCTTGACTGCTGATGTAGGAACTTCTGAAATTACTATTAGATGGTTTAATACAATACATAACAGAGATCCAAGAATATTGATTTATTTGACTGCATTGGTACAAATAAAAGCTTTTAAGATGACAAACATTTCATTATTATCAATATGTTGCTTTTAAAGTGACTGACATTATAATTTGTTGACTGAGAGGTGTGAAAAACAGAAGAAAAAAACATCTGTTTTCAATTAGATATTTTTTTATTCAGAGGAACTTCAAATCACAAATAACTCGCAACCATGTCCCACCACTGTGGCACATGACTATTTCTAGTCAGTTCTTACAAATATTTGTTAAAAAATGATGTTTTAGACTGATTTGTGCTGATTGCATAACATAATTTCTGCTACTCATTTATGTCCAGTTAACTCTTTAATTTGTATTATTAGACAGGTGCATTTCAATTTAAGAGGTGTCTGCTTACTCTTATTATTTTTGCAAAATTTTATGATCTTTAGAAAATTAGAAAGTACTCTACACTTTGATCAGACACTATATTCTGTGACATATGATATTAATCTACACTGCCAAGGTACCTTTTTAAAGGACTCTAGTCACTGATGTGTTAATCTGTGAAGTTACCTGTATGTCATCTTCCAATAGATTGCCTCAGGATAGAAAGATAGGGGCAAGACATGGTGTTTTTACAATTGAGCCATATGCATGGCAAAGTAAAAACCTACAAATTACCCACATGTATGTAATTCCAAATACTGGTAAATTGATGAGCTTTGTTGGATAAGAACATTCTCCCTGTTGATAACATATTAAAAATCATACACCAAAAATAAATTGCCTAAGTAGTAAAATGAAAGTGAAGGCAATCTGAAAACTGAAATCCCAAAAGTAGAAATAGAAGGAAATAGGCAAACTGATTAATTTATTTTGTGCTGGTCACCATTGACACTTGTTTCAACACAATAACGACCCTTATTTAGTTTCAGCAGTATATGAATTGATAATACGAAAACACGCTGCCTATACAAATACATTGTAAATTTTATCGCCAAAAAATCACAAATTTTAAGATGAAAAATTGTGATATTTTTCTTATTTCTGCTCATAATATAGATTGTGGGTACTTGTTATAACCGTCTCATTTTAATCACAGACAAAATCCCACATCTCCCGACAAAATCCCAGACAAACTCTCCCCTACCAGTTGTTTAGGTGGACAAAATCCCCTTTGGACATAATCCCAGCTGATTTTTGTGAAGGTGGACAAAATCCCCCACATCTCCACATGCACAATTACAGATTTTTGAAAATCAATTTGTATGTACACATCGTTTCAAAAACTGCAGATTCCAAATCATATTTGGAATATTATAGCTATATTGGTGCTAATGGAGAAATTATTGCAACAAGCAGCTACAACAGGTGACAAAATACAGAACAGTAAAATCATCAATATGACTAAATTCTAACAATGAATAAGAACATTAAAAATGAAACAAAGTACTTCTTTAGTCATGGCAAGAGATTTAATTCACTGAACTGACTTAATAGCATAATGTGTATTTACATCATGAAATTTATTAAGAAATGTGTTAAAAAGTCATCACAGTTATCGAGTAGAATTTTCAAAAGTGATACATTATCCTAATGAGGCGGTTCTAATGAGTACCCACAATCTGTATTTTAGAGCTGAAATAAGAAAAATTTGGTTTACAGTAAACCCCAGTTTTACTGTATAAAAGTGGGGTTCAAGGGGGTCAGAATTATATAGGTGTTTATGTGATGTAATGTAATTCGTCAATCATTAGCTTTTGATTGTTAAATGCTCCAGACACTACAAATGACCTGTGTCATACAAGATCATGCACACCTTCATTGATTGTGTTTTAAATTGTTCTAGAGAAAACAGAGATATGTATCTGTCTATGACCCAAACATTACCACAGTCACCAGGTGTTTTTGTTTTGTATAAGTCCTCCATTTTGATTGAAATGTATTCAAAAGTATTCTAAAAGTATTTGAATACATTTGCAAAGTATTTGTATTCTCATTCGAATACATTCATCAACAATGTATTTTTATTTGTATTCTGTATTTGTGAAATGCAAAGTATTTGTATTTGTATCCGCATACTTTTGAAAGTATTCGACCCCAGGCCTGGTAGCAACGGCAATTGGTCACCTACATAATTCCTGCCAATCATGCCCCTGGGTACCAAATGGGCCACGTGCCGGGGCCCCTTTGCTCCCATAGACTCATAATGGAAAAAAGCTTAAAAAATCTTCTTCTCTGAAACCACAGTGCCCAGAGCTTAGATATTTAGCATGTAGCAATGGCAAGTGGTCACCTACATAATTCCTGCCAATCATGCCCCTGGGGTCCAAAAGTGCCACGCTCCGGGGCCCCTTAGGTTCTATAGACTCATAATGGAAAAAAAAGCTTCAAAAATCTTCTTCTCTGAAAGCACAGGGCCCAGAGCTTAGATATTTAGCATGTAGCAATGGCAAGTGGTTACCTACATAGTTCCTGTTAATCATGCACCTGGGGTCCAAATGGGCCACGCCGTGGGCCCCTTAACTCCCATAGACTCATAATGGAAAAAAGCTTCAAAAATCTTCTTCTCAGAAACTGTGAAGCACAGAACTTAGTGTTTAGTGTCTAGCAACATAAAATAGCCAGCTACATAAATCCTGCTAGCCCTGCCCCTGGGGTCAAAATTGGCCACGCCCGAGCTCACCTCCAATAGACTTATAATGGAAAAAAACTTAAAAAATCTTCTTCTATGACACCATAAGGCCCAGAGCTTAGATTTTTAGTATGTAGCAACGTCAAGTGGCCACTTACATAAATCTACCAGTTATGCCCCTGGGATCCAAATTGGCCACACCCCAGGGCTCTTTAGCTTCTATAGACTTACAATTGGAGAAACTTCAAAAAATTTCTTCTCTGAAACCACAGGGCCCTTATAATGAAAAAAAAAAAAAACAAAAAAAAAAACTTAAAATGGGGAAAAAAATCTTCAAAAATCTTCTTCTCTGAAACCATAAGTCCCAGAGCTTAGGTATTTAGCATGTAGCAATGTCGAGTGGTCACCTACATGAATCCTGACAATCATGCCCCTGGGGTCCAAATCCTGTGGCCCCTTAACTCCAACAAACTTATAATGGAAAAAAGCTTCAAACATCTTCTTTGAAACCATGAAGTACAGACCTTAGATATTTAGTATATAGCAACACAAAATGGTCGCCTACATAAATCCTGCCAACCGTGCCCTTTGGGACAAAATTGGCCAAGCCCCAGGGCTCATTCGCTCCTATAGACTTATACTGGAAAAAACTTAAAAAAATATTTTTCTCCAAAACCATAAGGCACAGATTTTGTTTGATTTGAGGTTTTAAATCCCCGTCGGCACTGTAAAGGTCATTTTGGAGATGTCTCTTCCAATTTTATGGGACTTTTAACCGACATTGAGATGAAATTACATCTCAAGCCCTGTCACCCAATGAAACCAGTAGGGTTTATAAGCATGGACACCCCTTTGCCTGAGCTTAGATATTTATTATGTAGCAATGTCAATTGGTCTCCTACACTAATGATTTTCTGGTACACAGGTGAGCGATATAGAGCCATTGGGCCCTCTTGTCTTTTAGTATATGTACATGAAAATTTGTTTTCTTAGGCGGGAAACTTCTAAAAGGGTAGCCTGGTAAACAGCGCAGACCCAGATCAGACGCCACACAATGCGGCGTCTGATCAGGATCTGCACTGTTTGCTTACAGGATATTCTGTCAAAACGGGAATAAAAATGAAAAAAATAGGCCTCACACCCCTTAAATGACAAATGGACTTGTCCAACATATAGCAGTGGAAGAGTAAACTCGTATAGAATGGGTTAAAAAGCTTGGAATTTCATTTTGGATGAATTCTGAGAAAGCGGGCCAGGTGCTGAAAAAAAATGATGTTGCTAGTTAATTATATTGTATTGTTAAAACTTTGATAATCTAATACTACTATGTTTTTGCAGGAAAAATGAGTACCAGTAGCTTTAATGCAGGCTGGCCGTTGTAGCTCAGTCTGATGTGCGTCTGACTGGTGTTCAGGAGGACGAGGGGTTCGATTCCTGCCAGGGTCGGCAACATTCTTTCGTGAAGATTGGTCATGAAATCTTTTCAATGGTCATTCTCTCCCTTCTGCTGATTCAAGAAGGGCAGTTGTCAGTTTCTGGTGAAAGAATGTGCACTGTACTGGTTAACTGCTTACGTATAAGCCTGCCCAAGAAAAGTGTGAATAGGTTAACTGACAGGCTCAAAAATGACCTAAATAGTGTTGACTGAGCTGTTAAACTCCAGTACAAACAAGCAAAAGCTTTAATGCAAAACTGCTCACAATTTTTTTCAACAAAAATGCCACTTTATTAGATATTGTACTTACCAGAATAGGCAACATTTGACCAATAGTCAGTGAGCTCGTTAAGCTAACCATGATTTGAACAGCTGGACCCAGTACTTTCTACTTTACATACTTTTATAAATACTGGGGCCAGTTGTTCAAAACTTACGTATCGTTAAAACTTTGATTATATAATATGGCAAATATGCTAATTTTTTTGCTGAAAAAAATGTGAGCATCTTATGCAGATGCAAAAGCTGCTCACATTCTTTTTTCAGAAAAAATACCACTGTATAAGATTTGTACCTTCTAGAACAGTTAATAGTTTGACCACTAAGAAGCTCGTTAAGCTAACGATGCTTTGAACAACTGGGCCATGACATGCAGTTTGAAGCCATTGTTAAATGGATTGGAAGAATTATTATGCTCAGATAACAAAAACCCATGTTCAAATCCTGAAGTTCATGTGCTGTTTATAGATTGTCTTACTTAGATATCCACAAGAATAGCAGTGATATATACTACTCAAAGTTTGATAGGGATCACTTTTTTAATGCAAAATAATTTTTTGATGAATTAATCAGCTGAATCCAAATTTGATACATAATGAAAGAAAACTTATCCTTCACAAAACCTAGTGATTAATTTTGTCAACTGGTACTGCATTCAAGCGTGACAACAGCAAACGTCTTGGCACCCCCAAAATTTGCCGTAACACGAAGGGATTTGGACAACTGATTTCTCACAAATTTCCAAATTTGTTTAGACAAACGTGCTTAATAACGTGTATGGCGTACAAGGGCATCAATTACAGTACGGCATCGCTTGCGCATGCTCGTAATCCGAGTCTGTATCCGGTTTTGTGAAATCAGCTTTCATTCAGCAACCAATGCATCTTTGAGCTCCTGTAAAGTCCTCGGATGCACAGGTCGGGCTGAAACAGCACTCTGTAGCATGTCCCGCGCATGCTCAATCGGATTTTAGTGCACTGACCGAGCAGGCCAGTCCATACGAACGATTGTCTCACATTCCAGGTAGGAATCAGTGACGTTGGCAGGGTTGGGATGGGCATTATCATCCATCAGAATAAAGTCCGGGCAGATAGCATCTGCATATGGTCTCACAAACTCATCAAGAATCTCATTACAGTACCTCACTGCCATTAACGTTCTGTTTTCAACGACGTACAAGTCAGGTTTACTGTTCAAGCTTATCCCAGCCCAAACCATGACTGACCCCTTTCCATAGTGATCATGCTCTGCCACATTCAAGTCATCGAATCGCTGTTTAGACATTCGCCACACTAATTGACGTTTATAAGTGAAGTCTAGACAGAATCTGGACCCCTCAGTAAACAGTACTGGCGTCAAGTCACGAACCGTCCACCTGACGTGAGTTCTGACAAAGTCTAACTGGTCTAGCACGTGCTGTCTCGTCAACGGGACACGTACAGCAGGCCTCATGGCTTTAAGTCCGAACTCGTGGAGTCCGTTTCTGACAGTTTGTTTAGAAATTCGTACTCCAGTTCAGTTCATAAGCTCGTTATGCAAACACGTAGCGTCCAGGAACCGTTGACGTCTGGACTGAATCAACAAGAAACGGCCCTGACGTTGAGTTGTAGCCCTTTCTCGACCCCATCGCGGCTGTGTGAAGGATTTCCGTGGGTAAGATGCCGACTCCACATTCGTGATACCACGCTCTGAGACACATTCAGAATCCCAGCAACACGACGTTGAGAGGCGCAAGATTCCAACATTCCGACGCAACGATTCATTTCTTCGGGGCTCAGACGGTTTCTTAATTGTCCCCCTAGGCATTTTAGTGTTTCACAAATAAATGAAGTCCTTTTTATGCTTGGTAAAGGAACACTGACAAGTTTGATTGGTCTGTTGGAAAGCAGTGCTACGCAAGATTTTGGGGGTGCATGAATTCATTTGCGAATTGTGAGAAGTGTACACTTTTATGAGTACTGAACTGCACACGAGTTTCTGCTTAATTAAGATATTTATCAATATACCGAGTACAAATTCTGTCAAGAACTTATAAATTTTCTGTGCAAAATTTGGTACATAAAAAGTGATCCCTATCAAACTTTGAGTAGTATATCTTTCTTTCTTACTTATTGTGCAGCACACGAGTACTGGTGAACCTCTTAGAGGATCTAAGCCTGCCCAGGCAAAGTGGTGCGAGTCGGACTGCCCATGCTTATAAACCCTTTTGAGTTAATTGGGGGACAGGTCTTGAGATGACATTTTATCTCAATGTCGGGTAAAAGTCCAACAACATTGGAACTAAAGTCTCCAAAATGACCTATACAGTGTTGAAAGTGGATGTTGAACCTCAAATCAAACTACAAGATTCATATTTGTCCACCAATCACAGGTGTTCACTACATACACTCCAGAGTTGCTGGACAAAAGCCTACACAGTAATCATGCAATTAAGGTAGAGATCTTGAACATGCACATGGAATGACTCTCCATGCACAGGGAGACTCCAGTTAATGTCCTGTCCAAAAGGATGGCACTCTTTATGGCAGTCATCCTTGCAAATGATCACATTTGAGCATGTTTGGACACCAAAATTTTATCACCGCTGCCGGGAATCCAACTCAGAGTCTCTAGCATCAGAGACAAGTGCATTAACCATTGAGCTATCCCACTCCATATCTCAGCAAACTTTTGTTCATGTCAATGTCAGTTCGATACTCATGAAATTTGTGTCATTTTTTTTACAACATTCTGAATATAAAGCTGCCAGGATGACTTTGATGATTTCTCTTGGAGTTTTTGACAAATTTATATTGCTTTTAGGGTCAATAAACATTACCTGTGAAATCATGAGCTATGACAGGATAGCAGTCATTCATATTTGGGTCACAGTAACAACATTGGCTTGGTCCTTCAGAAGAATCTCAAGATGCTTAGCCTGTTTCTTTGTTTAACCCCTTTTGTACTGAATGGAATCTTCAAACTCACATGGCAGGACTCTATTTTGTAATTAACCCTTCTCTTGCTTTGTTTTTTTTTAGCTCACCTGACCGAAGGTCATGGTGAGCTTTTGTGACCGTAAGATGTCCGGCGTCGTCGTGCGTCGTCCGTCGTCCGTCGTGCGTAAACTTTTTCTTGTGAACAAACTAGAGGCCACAGTTTTGGTCCAATCATCATCAAACTTGCTCAGAATGATCATCATGACAATATCTCGGTCAAGTTCGAATATGGGTCATGTCGGGTGAAAAAGTAGGTCAGTAGGTCAAATCATAGAAAAACCTTGTGAACACTCTAGAGGGCACAGTTTTGGTCCAATCATCATCAAACTTGCTCAGAATAATTATCATGACAATATCTCGGTCAGGTTCGAATATGGATCATGTAGGGTCAAAAAGTAGGTCAGTAGGTCAAACCATAGATAGTCCTTGTGAACACTCTAGAGGGCACAGTTATGGTTCAATTATCATCAAACTTGCTCAGAATGATCATTGTGACAATATCTCGGTCAAGTTTGAATATGGGTCATGTCGGGTCAAAAAGTAGGTCAGTAGGTCAATTCATAGAAAAACCTTGTGAACACTCTAGTTATTTTATAAGTCAGACCAGGAATCAGCTTTGCTGTGTTTGTTTTGTGTCCATGTTTTATCTAAATATATCGCAAATGTGTTCAGGCCATTGCACCTCTAAAATATAAATTTGTTGTAAATACTTATAATAATTTTGTATAGCACAGAAAGGCTCCTGTCCAATGTCGTGTAGACCTTGGTGAGACTGCTCCTTTATGATCACCTGAAGCAAACATAGTTACAACTCTCTTTTGTGAAAATGCTTTCAGATGAGAAACGACTTACGTTCCCTCTAACATTTATTTCTGATTTAGGGCATATCCAACGGAATTCTAAAACTAGGCATTTTGGTTCTGTTGTTTGATTTGATGTTTAACGTCACCTTCAACACAGTATAGATCATTTTGGAGACGTTGCTTCCACTTTTGTGGGACTTTTACCCGACACTGAGATGAAATGACATCTCCAAGCCCTGTTGCCCAATGAAACCAATAGGGTTTGTAAGCACCGCTTTGGCTCGGTAGACTTAGATCCTCTAAGCGGTTTACCAGTACTGGTGTGCGGGTCGGTTTCAGTTCATGCAGCCCATCTATTTCTTCAAGCCCCGATGGCCGGGGGTCTGATTCCCAGTTTGTTTTGTCACATGTTTATATAGATGTTCGTAACTGTTTGTGTTAAATGCATTCATTAATTTATAAGAAAATAGAAAACTATCTGACTTTTTATACTAGATTTTTGGCTTCAAGTGACAAAACGCAAAGGTTTCCACTTTTTAGCTCACCGTCACGTAGTGACGAGGTGAGCTTTTGGGATCACTTTTCGTCCGTCGTCCGTCGTCAGTCCGTGCGTGCGTCCGTGCGTCCGTAAACAATTTCTTCAAACGACATCTCCTCCTAAACCACTGATCGGATTTTGACCAAACTTCACAGGAATGGTGGTCCCCTTTCAAAGTTGTTCAAATGGTTCCGGTCCGTTGCACATCTAGGTCATAGGAGCCAAAAATAGATTTTTTTTCACCAAAAACTTAAAAATCTTCTTCTCTGAAACCACAAGGCCCAGGCCTTTGATATTTGGTATGAAGCTTCATCTAGTGGACCCCTACCAAGATTGTTCAAATTATAGTGCTGGGACAAAAAATGCCCACGCTCCGGGGCCCTTTGGTTTTACATGGGCTTATATAGGGAAAATCTTTAAAAATCTTCTTCTCTGAAACCGTAAGGCCCAGGTCTTTGATATTTGGTATGAAGCTTCATCTAGTGGACCCCTACCAAGATTGTCCAAATTATAGTGCTGGGGCCAAAAATGCCCCCGCTCTGGGGCCCTTTGGTTTTACATGGGCTTATATAGGGAAAATCTGTAAAAATCTTCTTCTCTGAAACCGCAAAGCCCAGTTCTTTGATATTTGGTATGAAGCTTCATCTAGGGGACCCTTACCAAGATTGTTCAAATTATAGTGCTGGGGCCCAAAATGCCCCCGCCCCGGGGCCCTTTGGTTTTACATGGGCTTAAATAGGAAAAATCTTTAAAAATCTTCTTCTCTGAAACCGCAAGGCCTAGGTCTTTGATATTTGGTATGAAGCTTCACCTAGTGGACCCCTACCAAGATTGTTCATATTATAGCCCTGGGGCCAAAAATGCCCCTGCTCGGGGGCCCTTTGGTTTTACATGGGCTTATATATGGAAAAGCTTGAAAAATCTTCTTCTCTGAAACCACAAGGCCCAGGTCTTTGATATTTGGTATGAGGCTTCATCTTGTGGACCCCTACGAAGATTGTTCAAATTATAGTGCACGGGCCAAAAATGCCCCCGCCCCGGGACCCTTTGATTTTTCATAGGCTTATATAGGGAAAATCTTTAAAAATTTTCTTCTCTGAAACCGTAAGGGCCATGTTTTTGATATTTGGTATGAAGCTTCATCTAGTGGACCCCTGCCAAGATTGTTCAAATTATATTGCTGGGGCCAAAAATGCCCCCGCCCGGGGCCTTTTGGTTTTACATGGGCATATATATATAAAGGGAAAATCTTTAAAAATCTTCTTCTCTGAAACCGCAAGGCCCAGGTCTTTGATATTTGGTATGAAGCTATACCTAGTGGACCCCTACCAAGATTGTTCAAATTATAGTTCTGGGGCCAAAAATGCACACGCCCGAGACCCTTTGGTTTTACATGGGCTTATATAGGGAAATCTTAAAAAATCTTCTTCTCTGAAACAACATGTCCCAGGTCTTTGATATTTGGTATGAAGCTTCGCCTAGTGGACCCCTATCAAGATTGTTCAAATTATAGCCCACGGGCCAAAAATGTTCCCGCTCCAGGGCCATTTGGTTTTACATAGACTTATATGGGGAAAATCTTGAAAAATTTTGTCTCTGAATTCACAAGGCCTAGGTCTTTGATATTTGGTATGGAGCTTCATCTAGTGGACCTCTACCAAGATTGTTCAAATTATAGCCCCTGCCCTGGGGCCCTTTGGTTTTACACAGACTTATATATAGAGATAATCTTTGGAAATCTTCTTCTCTGAAACAGCAAGACCTAGGTCTTTGATATTTGGTGTGAAGCTTCATCTAGTGGACCTCTATCAAGATTCTTTAAATTATAGCTCTGAGGCCAAAAATGTCCCCGCCCCGGGGCCATTTGGTTTTACATAGGCTATGTAGGGAATATCTTTAAAAAATGGTCTCTGAAACCCCAAGGCCCAGGTCTTTGATATTTGGTGTGTAGCTTCATCTAGTGGACCTTTGCCAAGATTGTTCAAATTATAGGCTTTGTTGATATTTGGTATGAAGCTTCACCTTTTTAGACCTCCCTCAACATTATGCACATTGTAGCCCTGGGGTCAATAATGGCCCTCCCAGAGGCCCACTTGTAACTCTATCATATGGGTCAGGTGAGCGATCCAGGGCCATCATGGCCCTCTTGTTATGTAAACTGCTGCTGATGCTGGATTTTTCTTTTTAAATTGCCTATTTGATACCTATATTGGTTAAAAAATCATAAAAAATAGAATTCTCAACATACAGCAATGAAACACATACCAAAATGTAGGTAAATGAATTTTCTATAATTTTCTCTAAATTTCTGTCCCCAATTTTTTACCTGTAAATTGATTTTCTCAGGTAAATCTTTAATTACAGGTAAATTTTTACCTGTTATTTATAATCAGTTCTAAAATGCACAATTTAGCTCCAAAAGTAACTATTCTTTGCCACATTGCTTCGTCAAACATAAGGTAGAAAAAGTCTATGGGCATTGGATTCTCCGGTAAATCCACCGTAAGGCCAGGGACACCTGAAAACGGGGCATTAAGGGGTGGGGTATCGTTTGTCTCCCAACCTATCTGTTCGTCTATCGGTGATATCCGATCATTTTCGGCTTGATTTATATTAATGGTGCCCAAAACACGAGCATTAAACAATGCTTCATCCGATTCGAAGCCAGAGAAATCCCGATCACTTTCCTGATCGTCAATATTTGACCCGGAATCAGAGTCACCACGCTCAATGTTTCTTTCGGTCGACATTTTGGAAAACGGAAATCACCGACCTTGACAGCTCGGGTCTAAATTCTCCCAATGTATAATTATTTTTAGTCTAAAAACGTCATAATAATTATTTTTAGATCGGGAAATCATCCTACTAACCAATAAAATCGCTTACACCGACTATCTAAATGATTGCGTCATTCTTGCGGGTTGAACCTGGGGAACCCCATGGAAACGACAAATGTCGCGAACAGCAGTCAGGGACAGTAACTCCCGTCGCGACAATTGTCGCGAACAGCAAGATAAGGGTTAAGGGGTTTCAGGGTGTCTTTAGTAGTTTAAGAAATGAAGCTGGAAAATGCTAAATTTTTTCAAACAATGAAAGCTCTGATCAGATGTCCCATTGTGTGGCGTCTGATTTGGGCCTTCGCTATTTGCCAATGTCACATTTTGGAATGGGTTAAGCATTATCCTTTGGGCCCGGCTGATGTTGATGCTTAAAAAACAACAACAAAAAAAATAAATAAATAAATAAAAAAGACACACACAAAAAAAACAAAAATAAAAAAAAAAAAAAAACATGAATGATCCTTGAACTTCATGCTTGGAGTGAAACTTTAAGGTCTTCTAAAAAATTAATGTGAGCAAACGCTTTCTTTTTGGAGTAGAACCCTTATTTAGAGGGAAGCAGTTTATAGGAAAGCAATCTGGAAGTCTTGAAAGTTGTCTCCCTTAACAAAACTGGCAGAAAGTATGCCAGGAACCAGTTGTTGAAAATATTGTTTAATAACTTAACCCTTATCTTGCTGTCCATGACAACCCCTATCTTTGCAAACAGTGTAGATCCAGATCAGATGGCTTCTGAAGAAGCCATCTGATCAGGATCTACACTGTTTGGCATTCAGTTTATGAATTTGTAGCAATAAATTACATCATGTAATTTGATTGGTTGATAGACAGAAGTGGGTGTGGCTTAAATGAATATTCAGCAAGATAAGGGTTAACAAGCTTGTTAATGGTCAAAAGGTGTACTGTTCCAGCAAGTATATCACATACTCTGGTATTTTTTGCCAGCCTCGGTAGCTCATTTGGATGCACATCTGACTGGTGATCAGGAGGTAGCTGGTTTGATGTCTAGCGCGTTGATGACATGAAATGATTTCATGAAATCTTTTCTATGGTCCGTCTATCCCTTTCGCTGATTCAAGAAGGGCCGTTGTCAGTTTCTGGCAAAAGAATGTGCACTGTACTGGTTAAAGGTTTATATATAAGCTTGACCAAGGAAAGTGTGGCTAGGTAAACTGACTGGCTTGATATGACCACAACAGTGTTGACTGGGCCATTAAACTCCGAAACAAGTGCAAAATGCAAAAGCTATTCACATTTTTTTTCAGCAAAAATATTAGCATACTTGCCATGTTGAACAGTCGGAATTTTTAATGACATGCTAACAACGTCATTATTTTTGGGTTCCTTATAATCTATACAACCTGATTTTCTTTAGACTGTCCCAGCATGATGTTGTCCTGACAACCTACAATATAGTTGGAAAGGAAGTTGGGGCTCCAGAAGGGGACAAGAATGGTGAAGCACCAGTCAAGGATGATGACATTGAGGAGAAAAAGGTAAAAGTCCGAGGTGTATTGAAGTGGCTTTACTTGAATCAGGCATGCCATGCATGAGTTGGCTGCATTTGTATCATTGGACTCAAGTTAGATTTTCTGATCCTGCAGAGGTTTTGTGAGTAAATGATGATCGATCATTGAAAGTTCCAGAAATGTTTATAGCATTGCTCTGAATTACATGGTTTTTAGGCCCCCGCCCATAGGGGCTTGAAGAAATATATGGGCTGCATGATGCTTCCACGCAGAGCTGAATCCGGCCCGCACACTAGTACTGGTAAACCGCTTAGAGGATCTAAGTCTGTCCAGGAACCGCGGTGCGAGGCGGACCGTCCATGCTCATAAACCCTATTGGTTTCATTGGGCGACAGAGCTTGAGATGTCATTTCATCTCAATGTCGGGTAAAAGTCCCACAAAATTGGAAGCAACGTCTCCAAAATGACCTTTACAGTGTTGACGGGGACGTTAAACCTCAAATCAAACAAACATGGTTTTAGATGCAACAAAGTGGCAACCTACTTGGAAAATGTATAAATGGTCTTTTTGTTAAGTTTTTGATTTATAGAGTGTTAATTGGATGTTACAGATTGTGTAATGAACACTGAATGTCTTATCCCAATTATTGATTTATAAGAGAGACAAAGTTTTGATAAGCCATAGAAAAGCAGGCTCATTTCTGTTAAACAAATAATGATTGAGTGAATCATCAATTAATTGAAAAAAACATCACCGGGAAAATCATATGGGCCCCGTCAAGCGATTTTGGTACTTATCGCTTATGCGAGCAGCGAAGGTTCAGGCGAGCCTGCGCATCCGCGCAGTCTCGCCAGAACCTTAGCTGCTCGCTAATACAAGCAGTGAATCAAGAGGAACCTTCAGACAGAAAGCCATATCCCTGGCCCCTCTGAATGGCTAGGCATGCGCAGTTAAAATTTGTCATGGCGGAATGCTCGAAGACACAAATTCACTTGGCGGGGCTCATATTGTCTACACTTGCACTTTGAAAGGAGTCTTTGATGGGAACAGGTACCTCCTGACCTGTTCTGTTAAGTTGAGAAATAGAATCCGAAGGTAGAACCCTCACCATGCTGCACCACATAAATTTCATTTTTGAAAATACAGTCGAAATTCGATGGCTCGAACCCCTTTGGGACCATGAAAATTTATTCAAGACAGCGGTAGTTCGAGCCATTGAAGATTACTGCCAAGAGGCATAACGAGATACTTTTGAACATCTTTCGATGTTAAATAATGAAAATGTTTGCTGTGTGTACTCATTAGAATCGCCTCAGTGAGGCGATTCTAATGAGTACACACAGCATACATTTGCAAGATAAAAGACTAAAATCTCCTTAATCATCCCCCCCCCCCCCCATTTCTTATCTTGAGGATATCCGTAGTGGCTCAAGAGCGGGTTCGACCCAGCCATGGTAAACGAGCCATCGGTGTTCGAGCCATCGACGTTCTACTGTAGTATAGATCCAGATCAGCTGACTTATCAAAAGCCAGCTGATCAGGATCTATATTGCTTCACATTATGTTTTTGAATTTAGGGTTGTAAAAACTGAAATCGTTGAACACAAATGGCTGAAAATTCAGGAGGTGTAGCCTAAATAATTGAAATATTCAGCTTATTGAAAGTTAATGGGAATGGGTGAAACAACGATATTATGTCTCCCCCCCGAAAAATTTTTTTTCGGAGAGACATATTGTTTTTCCCCCGGGCATCTGTCTGTCCGTCTGTCTGTCTGTCCATCTGTCTGTCTGTCACACATTCGTGTCCGCTCTGTAACTTGAAAACCGTTAGAGCTATCTTCACGAAACTTCGTATAAATATCAATCAGCATTAGACAACGTGCAGTGCGCAAGAACCATAACTCTCGCATTTATACTTTTTGAATTATCTCCCTTGGAAGTTTGTTGGTATGTATATATGTATGGGCAAATCCTGTCCGGTCAATAACTTTCTTATTTTTTGATGGATTTTAAAATTGCTCGGCAGAAATATTAACAACCATAAGACGATGTGTGGTGCGCATGAGGCAGGTCGGTACCTCAAAGGTCAAGGTCATACTTAGAGGTCAAAGGTCAAAAAAGGGGCCTTTTTTTCGTATTTGGTCAATAACTTTCTTATTTTGAGATGGATTTTAAAATTACTTGGCATAATTATTAACAATCATGAGACAATGTGTGGTGCGCATGAGGCAGGTCGGTTCCTCAAAGGTCAAGGTCATACTTAGAGGTCAAAGGTCAAAAAGGGCCTTTTTTTCGTATTTGGTCAATAACTTTCTAATTTGAGATGGTTTTTAAAATTACTTGGCATAATTATTAACAATCATGAGACGATGTGTGATGCACATGAGGCAGGTCGGTACCTCAAAGGTCAAGGTCATACTTAGAGGTGAAAGGTCAAAAAGTGGGCCTTTTTTCGTATTTGGTCAATAACTTTCTTATTTTGAGATGGATTTTGAAATCACATGGCAGAAATGTGAACCAATATAAGGCGATGTGTTGCGCGCATGACCCAGGTTGGTACCTTAAAGGTCAAGGTCATACTTAGAGGTCAAAGGTAAAGAAAGGGGCCTTTTTTCGGGTTTTGTCAATAACTTGCCTATTTTTAAATAGAATTTGAAGTTACTTGGCAAACATGTTAACTATCATGGGACAATGTGTTGCATGCATGATTCAGTTTGGTACCTAAAATGTCAAGGTCATACATAGAGGTCAAAGGTAAAAAAGGGGCCTTTTTTCGTGTTTGGTCAATAACTTTCTTATTTTTAGATGGATTTTGAAATTGCTAGGCAGAAATGTTAACCACCATGAGATGATGTGTTGCATGCATGACCCAGTTTAATACCTGAAAGGTCAAGGTCATACATAGAGGTTAAAGGTAAAAAAAAGGGCCTTTTTTTGTGTTCTGTCAATAACTTTCTTATTATGCCCCCAACTTTGAAAAAGTTGGAGGGGCATATTGGTTCTGGTTCGTTCGTCCATTTGTCCGTTCGTCCGTCAGTTACGCTTTTGATGCATAGCATAAATAAAGAACCATGTATGCTAGGGTTTTGAAATTTCATATATGGATTCCTCATGGAAAATTAGCTTACGTATATTTTTTTTCTCGTCCGGATTATGCCCCCTTCAAGAGTTATTGCCCTTTGAATTTTTTTTTAATAAAATCTTGTCAGCAAGATATCTCAAAATATTATTGGAGCTAGAGCCTTGAAAGTTGGTGAATATATTGATGGTGATGAGTAAATGAACTGATTAACTTTTGACAAAATTCCGAAAAAATACTTTGTGAGTTATGGCCCTTTGTCATTTTGGTAATTTGTGCCAATTGTAATGTATGCTAAAAGTGATGCATAGCATAACTTTAGAACCGTGTATGCTAGGGTTTTGAAATTTCATATATGGATTCCTCATGGAAAATTAGCTGACGCGTATTTTTTTTCTCGTCCGGAATACGCCCCTTTCAAGAGTTATTGCCCTTTGAAATTTTTTTAATAAAATCTTGTCAGCAAGATATCTCAAAAACTATTGGAGCTAGAGCCTTGAAAGTTGGTGAATAGATTGTTGGTGATGAGTAGATGAACTGATTAACTTATGACAAAATTCCGAAAAATACTTAGTGAGTTATGGCCCTTTGTCATTTTGGTAATTTGTGCCCATTGTAATGTATGCTAAAAGTGATGCATATCATAACTTTAGAACCGTGTATGCTATAGTTTTGAAATTTCATATATGCATTTCTGATGGAAAATAAGCTGACGCGTATTTTTTTTCTCATCCGGATTATGCCCCTTTCAAGAGTTATTGCCCTTTGAAATTTTTTTAATAAAATCTTGTCAGCAAGATATCTCAAAAACTATTGGAGCTAGAGGCTTGAAAGTTGGTGAATATATTGGTGGTGATGAGTAGATGAACTGGTTAACTTTCAACAAAATTCCGAAAAATACTTTGTGAGTTATGGCCCTTTGTCATTTTGGTAATTTGTGCCCATTGTAATGTATGCTAAAAGTGATGCATAGCATAACTTTAGAACCGTGTATGCTATAGTTTTGAAATTTCATATGTGCATTCCTAATGGAAAATAAGCTGATGCGTATTTTTTTTCTCGTCCGGATTTTGCCCCTTTCAAGAGTTATTGCCCTTTGAAATTTTTTTAATAAAATCTTGTCAGCAAAATATCTCAAACACTATTGGAGCTAGACCCTTGAAAGTTGTTGAGTATATTGGTGGTGATGAGTATATGAACTGATTAACGTTTGACAAAATTCCAAAAGATACTTTGCGAGTTATGGCCCTTTGTCATTTTGGTAATTTGTGCCCATTGTAATGACTGCTAAAAGTGATGCATAGCAGAACTTTAGAACTGTGTATGCTATGGTTTTGAAATTTCATATGTGCATTCCTAATGGAAAATAAGCTGACGCGTATTTTTTTTCTCATCCGGATTATGCCCCTTTCAAGAGTTATTGCCCTTTGAATTTTTTTTTAATAAAATCTTGTCAGCAAGATATCTCAAAAACTATTGGAGCTAGAGGCTTGAAAGTTGGACCATGAGTCATGTGCAAGACCTAGGTCTATACCTCCAATGTCAAGGTCATACCTAGAGGTCAAAGGTAAAAAAAAGGACAGTCAATAACTTCCTTATTCTTTGATGGATTATGAAATTATTTGGCAGAAATGTTAACCATCATGAGACGATGTGTTGTACCGCAAAGGTCAAGGCCATACTTAGAGGTCAAAGGTAAAAAAGTGCTTTTTTTGTTTACGGCCAATAACTTTTTTTATTTTTCTATGAACATTTTTAATGTTACTATGCAGAAATGTTCATCTTCATTATATGATGTGTTGCACACAAGACCCAGCTCAATACCTCCAATGTCAAGGTTATACTTAGCAGTCAAAAACGGGGGAGACATCTGTGTTTTTGTAGAAAAACAAATTCTAGTTTTCTGCCATTTTTATAATGGTAAATTGTGCCCTTATAAAACAGGGACCTACTCTTGAAAGAAAGAGTTTTCTTGCACACCAGACAAGGAAATCCGTGATTTTACCCTGAGTTAGAAATTTATGTTCTGACCCTGGTGTTCTGACCCCAAATCGAATATAACCGGGTGTTTGATAAATGCACCGGTTGATTACGACCTCGTATGCGCCGTCGTTAAGGTTGACGTCACAGCAGTTTACGTGATGTCACTAAACATTCCTGCAGTGTCAACACAATATGGCGGACGTTGGTAACCGAAGCGACTGCAGCATTAAAAATCCGCGCTAAGAAATGGAAGGTATGCAAGAAAAATAATCCAATATGGGTGTGAGGGGTGGATAGAAAAATCCGTCCCTCGGGATCACTGTCCGGCATCACTCGGCAAGCCTCGTGATGCCGGACAGTGTCCCTCGGGACGGATTTTTCCATCCACCCCTCACACCCATATCAGATTCTTATAAGCTCATACAGGGCAGGTTCCTTTAACTCTTGTCCTGCTGAGCCAGGATAATTCCATACCTTTAATAGTGAATAAGCCAGCTGATCTTGTGGAGTGGTTGGGCGAGTCGACAGTTTCATGTATCTTGCATCACTGGGGCTTCCAGCTGATATTGGCTTACAGTTGGGCAAGGCCTGCTGTCCTGGGAGCAGGTAAGAGTAGAGGAGGAGTGTTATAATTTCAGTGTCGGTTAAAAGTCCAACAAAATTGGAAGCAACGTCTCCAAAGTGACCTATACAGTGTTGACGGGGATGTTAAACCTCAAACCAAACAAACAAACAAAACTGTTTGTCATTCAGTTGGTGAATTTTTAGTATTAATTTACATCAAGTTAAATGATTGGTTGATAGTCAAAATGGGTGTGACTCTATAATTTTGTACACTATATTTGTGGCTCAGTTTTAGAATGTTATGTACACTGAAATTATCTGATATGTGGTATTTCAGCAGGAAAATGACGGCCAGAAAGCAACCGATCAACCGACTCTTATGAGGATAGCCTGGGAGAGGATTATACTGGATGAAGCACACAATATTAAGAACCACAAGGCCCTGTGCTCCAGAGCGGTGTGCAGACTGAGAGCAGGCTTCAGGTGGGCCCTCACCGGGACACCCATACAGAATGACTTACTGGACATGTATTCTCTGTTAAGGTATAGGCTAAGCTCTCGATCATAGCAAAGGTATAGGCTAAGCTCTTGATCATAGCAAAGGTATAGGTTAAGCCCTTGAGCATAGCAAAGGTAAAGGCTAAGCTCTTGAGCATAGCAAAAGTATAGGCTAAGCTCTTGAGCAAAGCAAAGGTATAGGCTAAGCTCTTGAGCATAGCAAAGGTATAGGCTAAGCTCTCGAGCATAGCAAAGGTATAGGCTAAGCTCTCATAGCAACAGATAAGGTTGGTATTTTGTGATATCTGAAGGAAAGCTTTTGTCAATTCTGCATTAAAACCTATGTTGTGGGTATTCATTAGAACCGCCTCAACGAGGCGGTTCTAATGAATACCCTCAACATAATTTATATGCAGAAATGAGGAAAACTATCCTTCATTTATCACAAAATATGCACCTTATCTGTTGCTATGCTTGATACATTGATTTTGTTTGATTTGAGGTTTAACGTCCCCGTCAACACTGTAAAGGTCATTTTGGAGACGTTGCTTCCAATTTTGTGGGACTTTTACCCGACATTGAGATGAAATGACATCTCAAGCCCTGTCGCCCAATGAAACAAATAGGGTTTATAAGCATGGACGGTCCACCTCGCACCGCAGTTCCTGGACAGGCTTAGATCCTCTAAGCGGTTTACCAGTACTAGTGTGCGGGCCGGATTCAGCTCTGCGTGGAAGCATTATGCAGCCTTGATACATTGAAGTAACAAGGATAATTTTGGGATAATTATGCTTAAATAGTTCGTTTTTGTTTGAATGGAGGATTTACATATCCATCAACACTGTTTTGGTCATTTTTGAGACGTTGCTTCCAATTTTGTCAGACTTCTACCCGACACTGAGATGAAATAACATTGCAAAAGCCTTGCTGCCCGAAGAAAACAAAAACGCTTTTACGTAGAAACTGTCCGACTCGCACCACTTTGCCTGGGTAGGCTTAGACCCTCTGTGTGGTTTACCAGTACTCATATTGTTGGTTTCAGCTCTGTGTAGGATCAACATGCAGCCCAATGTATTTCTCCAAGCCACGATGGGTGGGGGTCCTATGCTTGAACAGTATGATACCACTAGTTTCTATATAAACTAATGTATCCTTTACTAGATTTACTTCTACTACTTGTTTATCTGAATTTTGTATAAAAATTCCAACCTGCTGTCAAAAAACATCAGGAAAAGACAAAAAATCCTAAAAATTATACATTGAGTCGGAAGACTCTAACAGAGAAAAGGACCTTTAGCACTGGCCAGTTATCTTCAAATGTGTTTGTGCTGCAAGCTCTGTGTGTGCATTTTGAGCTTTACATCTCTTCAACAGTTGAGGTCATATGGAGGCAGGACTTAGATACAAAGACTCATCCGAAGGTCTGGAGAAGCCCTGAATCGATCCCACGACCTCTGGTTTGCGAGGAGAGTAGCTTACCCACTACACCATGAAGGCTTGTAATTGTGCAGCCAACTAAACAATCTATAAATGCATTGAATTCTCGCATAAAGCTACTTCAAGGCCTCTACATGTTTGCGAGCAGTAAAGGCTGAGACAGCGCTTCAGCACAGGCTTGCCTGAGCCTTTGCTGGCCACAAGTGCTTTAAGTAGCCCTTTTAGTTATTATTGTGTGCATTGCAAGTACTGTAAATATCCTAAAAATTTGGACACCTTGAGGAATTGCTGTACTTAACCCTTATCTTGCTGATTATTCATTTAAGCCACACCCATTTCTGCCTCTCAACCAATCAAATTACTTGATGTTATTTATTGCTACAAATTCATAAACTGAATGCCAAACAGTGTAGATCCTGATCAGATGACTTCTTCAGAAGCCCTCTGATCTGGATCTACACTGTTTGCAAAGACAGGGGTTGTCGTGAACAGCAAGATAAGGGTTAATATTTCTCTGAAAATATTAACAAATTTGTTTCACAATCTAAAAAGGAGTTGCAAAAGTGCTGACAGAATGACAAAACAATGTAGACCCTGATCAGACTGCTCCTTCAGGAGCAGTCTGATCTGGGTCTGCACTGTTTGCTTAGGCCCGTATTTCCCAATACCTTGGATCATTACAGTTGAATTTCAGAAGAACTTGAAACTTTGGTTTATGAAGGACTGTAAATACTTGCACTTTCTGCAGTATATAATGAATTGTTTGTTTGTTTGATTTGAGGTTTAACGTCAACGTCAACACTGTAAAGGTCATTTTGGAGACGTTGCTTCCAATTTTGTGGGACTTTTACCCGACATTGAGATGAAATGACATCTCAAGCGCTGTTGCCCAATGAAACAAGTAGGGTTTATTAGCATGGACGGTCCACCTCGCACCGCGGTTCCTGGACAGGCTTAGATCCTCTAAGCGGTTTACCAGTGCTAGTGTGCGGGCAGGGGATTCAGCTCTTCGTGGAAGCATCATGCAGCCCATGTATTTCTTCAAGCCCCTATGGGCGGGGGCCTAGTATATAATGAATAGTAGATTTTTGAGGTACTTCTCTTTGGTTTGTTTGTTTGTATTGGAGTTTAATGGCCCAGTCAACACGATTTAGGTCATTTTTGAGCCGGTAAGTTTACCTATCCATAGTTTTCCTGAACAAGCTAGCAGTTAACCAATACAGTGCACATTCTTTCGCCAGAAACTGACACTTGCCCTTCTGGTCGAATCAGCAGAAGGGAGAGAATGACCGTAGAAAAGATTTCATGATCAATCTCCACGGAAGAATGTTGCCCACTCTGGCAGGTATCAAACCCGCATCCTCCTGATCACCATTCAGATGGGCATCAGACTGAGCTGCAAAGGCCGGCTCTCTATGGTTTGTTAAATAAATGTACTGGAGGATCTCAGATTTCCTCCTGTATATAGAATCCTGTATATTGCATGTTTCTGGAATGACTGTGTTATATGACTGCATAATCTGAATTTGGAAAGGCCAGTGGCTTAATCAGATGCACATCTAACTTGTGATTTGGCAGTCACGGGTTCGATTACTGCCTTGTCTGGTTATATTTTTCTGTAGGTTGATCATGAAATATTTTCTACAGTCATTCTCCCCTTTTCTCTGGTTCAAGAAGGGCAATTGTTAGATTTTGGTGGAAGAATGTGCACTTAATCTGGTTGACTGGCTTTGTTTAAGCCTGCCCATGAAAAGTGGTGGGTAAACTGTCGGGCTCAGTAGTACCTAAAAATGTGTTGAGTGGACCATTAAAATCTAAACCTTTTATCAACAGTCAGCTCGATAAGTGAAATAATTTTAAAAGGGCTGTTAAACTCCAAAAAAAAAAAAAAAAAATAATAAATAACTATATAAATAATAAATAAATAAATAGGTAAATAAATAAATTATTAAAAAAATCCTCAAACTATCCTGCATGTTTCCATTTTAGGTTCTTAAGATGTTCTCCATTTGATGAATATAAAGTCTGGAAGAAGCAAGTCGATACAGGCAGTTGTAAGTAATAATCCTCTGGTTTATGAGTTTGTTCTGGCCTTGGATGGGGGTGGGGTGGGATTACGGTTTAGTCCTTAAGTCACCTGTACGAAGGTACACCACGGCCCAGTTGTTCTAAGCCTCACAAGGTAAACCTGCTGGATCAGTTGTTCAGAACTAACAATTGTTTGTTTGATTTGAGGTTTAACGTCCCCATCAACACTGTAAAGGTCATATTGGAGACATTGCTTCCAATTTTGTGGGACTTTTACCCGACATTGAGATGAAATTACATCTCAAGCCCTGTCGTCCAATGAAACCAATAGGGTTTATTAGCATGGACGGTCCGCCTCGCACTGCTGTTCCTGGGCAGGCTTAGATCCTCTAAGCAGTTTACCAGTACTAGTGTGCGGGCCGGATTCAGCTCTGCGTGGAAGCATCATGCAGCCCATATATTTCTTCAAGCCCCTATGGGCGGGGGCCTAAAACTAACAATAATACTAGTTAACATATTGTTAAAACTTTGACGGGCTTCAATTTTTCAGGCCACAAATTTTTCAGGTTTTTGCAGGATTTCAGGCTTTTTAAGAGCTTGATTGTATTTTTCTTGATTTCAGTCTTTTAGATTTCGCTCTTTCCTCCTATATTCTGTTTAAAATGACTATTTAAGGCTGTATTTAAGGCTGCAAAATCAGGCCTTTCAGGCATGGAAAAGTTTGGCCAGTATAAGGCCTGTTTGATCATTAAATATGGCCAATACACTAACAATTAGTTTGAAAAAATAATACCAGAGATACTGTACTTTGGCCCCCGCCCATCGGGGCTTGAAGAAATATATGGGCTGCATGATGCTTCCACGCAGAGCTGAAACCGACCCGCACATGAGTACTGGTAAACCGCTTAGAGGATCTAAGTCTGCCCATGCAAAGCGGTGCCAGTCGGCCCGTCCATGCTTATAAACCCTATTGGTTTCATTGGGCGGCAGGGCTTGAGATGTCATTTCATCTCAATGTCGGGTAAAAGTCCCACAAAATCGGAAACAACTTCTCCAAAATCACCTTTACAGTGTTGACGGGGACGTTAAACCTCAAATCAAACAAACAAAGATACTGTACTTATTAAAACAATCCAATAATGATTCTAAGTATTGGGAAAGATAGGTCTATGCAAACAGGGTAGACCTAGATCAGACTGCTCCTGAAGGAGCAGTCTGATCAGGGTCTACACTTTTTGCCATTCCATTTGGACCTTTTGGACTCATTGATGGATCGTGAAACAAATTTGTCGAAATTTTAGGAGAATTATGGCAAGTCCTTAAAGTGTCCGAATTTTTAGGATTTTTACGGTAACATTTTGACCACTAACAAGCATGTTAACCCTTGACCTGCTGACTGTTTAAATATGCCACACCCACTACAGATTATCAACCAATCAGATTACTTGATGCAAATTATTGCGACAAACTCATAAACTGAATGACAAACAATGAAGATCCTGATCAGATGGCTTCTTCAGAGGCCATCTGATCTGGATCTTCGTTGTTTGAAAGGTAAGACATATCCAGGTTCAGCAGGACAAGGGTTAAGCTGATGATGCTTTGAACAACTGGCCCCAGGTTTGTGGTCGAAAAGTTACATTACAATAACACACCCTTGCGACATAGTGCATTTTTTTACATCACCAAAATGGCTCCTTTTTTCGTATGAAAATCTGTGATATTTTTCTTATTCATACTGCAAACATCGGTTGTGTGTGTTTGTTAGAACCGCCTCATTGAGGTCATTATAACGAGTATCCACAACCTGTCAGAAATAAGAAATAAAAATGTATACCCCTATAAATCTCAGTTTTCTCTATAGAAAGGTGTTCCTTTTATGGACTTGTTCACCGTTACGTCTGTCCTGACTAGTATAGTGAAAGTTGCAATACAAAAACTGCTCAAATTTTTTTTTTCAGCAAAAGTAAAAGAAACTAGATTGCGCTGTCGATGGTGCACCATCGCAAATACCCGCTTTTTCTATGGACAACACACTTAGGTCTAAAAAAAAAAATTGTTTGTTTCGGGTAACCCGACCCTACCTAGAAATTAACCGCGACCCTATTTTTTTTCACGCACTTTTCAATCCCTAAACAGCCCCCGCCCATAGGGGCTTTAAGAAATATATGGGCTGCACGATGCTTCCACGCAGAGCTGAATCCGGCCCGCACACTAGTACTGGTAAACCGCTTGGAGGATCTAAGCCTGTCCAGGAACCGCGATGCGAGGCGGACCATCCATGCTAATAAACCCTATTAGTTTCATTGGGCGGCAGGGCTTGAGATGTCATTTCATCTCAATGTCGGGTAAAAGTCCCACAAAATTGGAAGCAACGTCTCCAAAATGACCTTTACAGTGTTGACGGGGACGTTAAACCTCAAATCAAACAAACAAACATCAATCCCTAAAAATATTTGACTTGCTGTTTTTCGATTCGCCGTAGTACTGGACCTTGGTCCCGGTAAATATCACGTATAATATAAAAGGCAATTTGTCTCCGTATTCGGGCGTGTATTACCTGCATTTGCGTAATACCCGCATCCCCTTTTTTAGCCAACATCTGCGGAAAAAGTGTTATTCTGTTGTACTACCTGCATGAAACATTTGCTGAAATTGTGGTGGGTGCGAAAGTGAGAAAAAGTAAGAATTTGGCCAGTTTTTGTAACACACAACGGAACACGCGATCGTCTTCATAAGGTGGGAAAATGCATGTGCGTGCGAGTATCACCAGAAAGCATGTATTTTACATTAAAATGTTGAAAAAAACTTTACCTGTTCACCCTTATTATTTATATATTAACCAATATATGCCCAGCGGCCCTTTTTGGTGGACATCGGCAAACACTGCTTTCCCAGATATGACAACGCAGAAAGATGCCGCAGACATCCAATTCGGATTTACACTGTTGGATGATTTATAACAGTTCAATTATGACACTATTGTTAATCCCTGTCATATAATTGCCACCCTGCGGTGTGTGTCGATAAAGGTGTGAAAATATGGTCAAGTTATGTCTCTAATTTACGTTTATTCCCCATTCAATAAATTAATCCACAATCAATGTGAAAATGACGAAAAGACGAGTTGCTAAATTTTATCCACAACAGTTTAGCTATCGAGAATTTTTTTAACTGTTTCCAAACATTTTTTTATTAAAGAGATACGCCCCATTAAAATAAATCAATAGACACGTGTGGGGTTGCTGGGGTCCGATGACGTCATTTACCCATCGCGTGCAGAAAAATTGTAGCGGTAGTTTGTGGTCTCCAATTTGGATGCCGGAAAACTTTGTTGTTCGCATTGAACTGGCTTGTTTATTTCGTTTTAAATCTTGAGTTTTAGGAATAATAAGCACAAAATCGGGCTGGCTAGTAATGGATATTGTTTTATTAGCTCCACTGGCCGAAGGCCAGCGGGGCTATTGTCATGGCCCTGTGTCCGTCGTGCGTCCGTGCGTCCGTGCGTCCGTGCGTCAGTGCGTCCGTGCGTCCGTGCGTCCGTGCGTTAACTTTTTTCTTTAAACATCTTCTCCTCCTAAACTACTGGGCCAATTGTAACCAAACTTCACAGGAATGTTCCTTACATAGTCCTCTTCTAAATTCCTTCAAAGAATTTTGTTACACCCAGAACTCTGGTTACCATGGCAACAAAACCACAAAAAAATAAAAATCTTTAAAAATCTTCTCCTCCAAAACCACCTGTTGGATTTCATTTTTATTTTGCATGAATGTTCCTTGGGTGGACCTCTTTCAGATTCCTTGAAGAAATTTTGATCCGACAAAAAACATGGCCGCCATGGGCGGGGCTTATTTTCCCTATTTAACATATAGTGTAATGCTAAAACATCTTCTCCTCCTAAACTACTGGGCCAATTGTAACCAAACTTCACAGGAATGTTCCTTACTTAGTCCTCTTCCAAATTCCTTCAAAGAATTTTGTTACACCCAGAACTCTGGTTGCCATGGCAACAAAACAACACAAAAAATTAAAAATCTTTAAAAATCTTCTCCTCCAAAACCACCTGTTGGATTTCATTTTTATTTTGCATGAATGTTCCTTGGGTGGACCTCTTTCAGATTCCTTGAAGAAATTTTGATCCGACAAAAAAACATGGCCGCCATGGGCGGGGCTTATTTTCCCTATTTAACATATAGTGTAATGCTAAAACATCTTCTCCTCCTAAACTACTGGGCCAATTGTAACCAAACTTCACAGGAATGTTCCTTACTTAGTCCTCTTCTAAATTCCTTCAAAGAATTTTGTTATACCCAGAACTCTGGTTGCCATGGCAACAAAACCACACAAAAAATTAAAAATCTTTAAAAATCTTCTGCTCCAAAACCACTTGTTGGATTTCATTTTTATTTTGCATGAATGTTCCTTGGGCGGACCTCTTTCAGATTACTTGAAGAAATTTTGATCCGACAAAAAACATGGCCGCCATGGGCGGGGCTTATTTTCCCTATTTAACATATAGTGTAATGCTAAAACATCTTCTCCTCCTAAACTACTGGGCCAATTGTAACCAAACTTCACAGGAATGTTCCTTACTTAGTCCTCTTCTAAATTCCTTCAAAGAATTTTGTTATACCCAGAACTCTGGTTGCCATGGCAACAAAACCACACAAAAAATTAAAAATCTTTAAAAATCTTCTGCTCCAAAACCACTTGTTGGATTTCATTTTTATTTTGCATGAATGTTCCTTGGGCGGACCTCTTTCAGATTACTTGAAGAAATTTTGATCCGACAAAAAACATGGCCGCCATGGGCGGGGCTTATTTTCCCTATTTAACATATAGTGTAATGCTAAAACATCTTCTCCTCCTAAACTACTGGGCCAATTGTAACCAAACTTCACAGGAATGTTCCTTACTTAGTCCTCTTCCAAATTCCTTCGTAGTGACGAGGTGAGCTTATGGGACCACTTTTCGTCCGTCGTCTGTGCATCTGTGCATCCGTGTGTCCGTAAACAATTTCTTTAAACGACATCTCCTCCTGAACCACTGATCGGATTTTGACCAAACTTCACAGGAATGATCCTTAGGTGGTCCCCTTTCAGAGTTGTTCAAATGGTTCCGGTCTGTTGCACATCTAGGTCACAGGAGCCAAAAATAGATTTTTTTTCATCAAAAACTTAAAAAATCTTCTTCTCTGAAACCACAAGGCCCAGGTCTTTGATATTTGGTATGAAGCTTCATCTAGTGGACCCCTACCGAGATTGTTCAAATTATAGTGCTGGGGCCAAAAATACCCCGGCTCCGGGGCCCTTTGGTTTTACATGGGCTTATATAGGGAAAATCTTTAAAAATCTTCTTCTCTGAAACCGTAAGGCCCAGGTCTTTGATATTTGGTATGATGCTTCATCTAGTGGACCCCTACCAAGATTGTTCAAATTATAGTGCTGGGGCCAAAAATGCCCCCGCTCCGGGGCCCCATGGTTTTACATGGGCTTATATAGGGAAAATCTTTAAAAATCTTCTTCTCTGAAACCGCAAGGCCCAGGTCTTTGATATTTGGTATGAAGCTTCATCTAGTGGACCCCTACCAAGATTGTTCAAATTATAGTGCTGGGGCCAAAAATGTGCCCGCTCTGGGGCCCTTTGGTTTTTCATGGGCTTATATAGGGAAAATCTTTAAAAATCTTCTTCTCTGAAACCTTAAGGCCCAGGTCTTTGATATTTGGTATGAAGCTTCATCTAGTGGACCCCTACCAAGATTGTTCAAATTATAGTGCTGGGGCCAAAAATGCCCCCGCCCTGGGGCCCCTTGGTTTTACATGGGCTTATATAGGGAAAATCTTTAAAAATCTTCTTCTCTGAAACCTCAAGGCCCAGGTCTTTGATATTTGGTATGAAGCTTCATCTAGTGGACCCCTACCAAGATTGTTCAAATTATAGTGCTGGGGCGAAAAATGCCCCCGCTCCCAGGCCCTTTGGTTTTACATGGGCTTATATAGGGAAGATCTTTAAAAATCTTCTTCCCTGAAACCGTAAGGCCCAGGTCTTTGATATTTGGTGTGAAGCTTCATCTAGTGCACCTCTATCAAGATTGTTTAAATTATGGCCCTTCTTCTCTGAAACCACAAGGCCTAGGTGTTTTATATTTGGTATGAAGCTTCTTCTAAAGGCCCCCTACCAAGATTATTCAAATTATAGTGCTGGAGCCAAAAATGCCCCCGCCCCGGGGCCCTTTGGTTTTACATAGGCTTATATAGGGATAATCTTTAAAAATCTTCTATTCTGAAACCGCAAGGCCCAGAACTTTGATATGTGGTCTGAAGCTTCATCTAATGGACCTCTACCAAGATTGTTCAAATTATAGCCCTGGGGCCAAAAATTCCCCGCCCCGGGGCCCTATGGTTTTACATAGACTAATATAGGGAAAATCTTTAAAAGTCTTCTTCTCTGAAACCACAAGGCCTGGGTCTTCGATAGTTGGTATGAAGCTGCATCTAGTGGACCTCTATCAATATTATTCAAATTATAGCACTGAGACCAAAAATGTCCCCACTCTGGGGCTCTTTGGTTTTACATAGACTTATATAGGGAAATCTTTAAAAATCTTCTTCTCTGAAACTGCAAGGCCCAGGCCTTTAATATTTGGTATGGAGCTTTATCTAGTGGACCTCTACCAATATTGTTCAAGGTATAGCCCTGGGGCCACAAATGCCCCCACCCCGGAGCCCTTTGGTTTTACATAGATTTATATAGCCCAGGGGCCATTTGGTTTTGCATAGGCTTATGTAGGTAATATCTTTAAAAAAAATCTTCTTCTCTGAAACCGCAAGGCCCAGGTCTTTGATATTTTATGTGTAGCTTCATCTAGTGGACCTTTGCCAAGATTGTTTAAATTATAGCCTTTGTTGATGTTTGGTATGAAGCTTCACCTTTAAGACCTCCCTCAACATTATGCACATTAAAGCCCTGGGGCCAATAATGGCCCTCTCTGGGGCCCACTTGTTACACTAATGATCAGGTGAGCGATCCAGGGCCATCATGGCCCTCGTGTTTTTTTACCCATTGCATGCGGGAAAACCCTAAATGGGTACATTGACAAACAGTACTGGCCCAGATCAGACCCCACAGAACACCGTGTCTGATCAGGGCCTGCACTATTTGCTAACAGAATTTTCCATCAAAAATAGAAAAAATAGGCCTGACACCCCTTATATGACAAATGGACTGGTCCAACATATAGCAATAGAAGAGTTCACTAGTATACAATTGGTTAATGTAATAAATATGACAATTGTCTGAAGTTGGCCGGTGGAGCGACAGGCCCTCTTGGGCCTCTTGTTACTCATGTGTAAGCCGACAATTAACGTTATTTATGTCGGGAATCGTAAAGAGATAGAGCATAACATTGAGATGCATGGTACAGTGCTGTAGGCCAATTCGGAGAACTTAAGACTTTGAGCTTTTATTTCATCCATTCGAGGGAACCAAAACCTGTTTTTCAGCAGTTACCTTGTTGAAAGACAATAGCAACCATAAATATCTCTGGTGCAATTATGAGGTGGTTTGTCTTAAAAAACACACACACCCATGTTAAGACGCCATCAATTTTGTCTGCTAATTCCGTGTACCCGAACAATAACATCCAGTTAAGACAACAATACTTTAGACAAGAAAGGTGTTTTGTTGTTATACTTATTTGACCATGTGTTGCTTAAAAGCTGATGATTCAGTTGGGCGAAATAAATAGCTGTCAGTAACGTTCTGGTTTTTTTTTTTCAAAATTAAATAAGGGCCTGTGGTGCTCATTAAGCCTATTTAAGGTAAAAACAAAATACAGACTTCATTCGCCCAGTTTACAGTCCAAGTCTCATCCAAAATAAAATATGAAGCTTTGTTAGGTACCTGTCATAGAATAAAGAAAACATTTAATCTGGTTCTTTTAATTTTGGAATTATCTGAATGCGCAGAATTGGCAGATGCGCAGAATTAGCCTACACAACTGTATTTTCAGCTAACAAAAGTAAAAACAACAAACAAAAAAACGGTCCAAAAATAATTCGGGGGGATTACCCGTACCCTGAACTTGGGCCTGTAATTTGAGGGAAAAACACTGCGGGTAATTCACCTTATTTGCATTATCTGCTGGTTCCTAGTCTGAAGGTTATCAGTGTTTGATCTGGTTTCCTGTGTTTCCAATATTGATAATGTGCAAGCGGGGGGCTAGTAAATAATGCAAATATGGTGAATACACGCCTGAATACGGTGCTCGGAGAGAATCCAGTTCCGGTTTAGCACACATCGCGTTTGCTTCTTTCTGTTTCGAAGATGGACCAAGTTTCTTTAACAGCTGGGTCTACAGATATGACATATCAGTGCTCAGCAGGACAAAAATAACATTAAAACAGATTGTTTTGGTTTAAAAACAGTCTTTGGACAATAATCTGAGAAAGAAAGACATGCATAAATCCAAATGTGCAATTTTTTTGATGGCCTTTGGGATGGGGGGGAATCTTAAAAAATAAAATAGGAGCCTACCCTACCTAAACTTTTTTTTAGGCCTTAACAATGCATCTGTACACTATAGAACAAATGAGAACCTTTTCTTGCAAATTTGACCTTTGACCTCATCCCGTGGCCCGAGGGGGTCAATTCCAGGGGTGAGAAAGTTCAGGATTAATCCTGATTTCAGGATTGAGAGCTTTGGCATGATGCATATAAATGGTTGTTTATTATTGTCCATTTGAAGTTTTAACATGTCTTAATTAAATGGTTAGCTATAACTAAGCATAAAGCAACTAATCTTCATTGATATTGGAAGGGTAAACCTATTTATTTTTTATTTCAAGATAACATTAGGGTCACTTCAGGATTCAAATAGCAGATTTTCAGGATTGAGATTTTTGAACTGTTCTCACCCCTGCAATTCCAAATTCTGACACCTTCATGCACATCTGCAGTCCCTAAGCAATGTGTGTACCAAATTTGGTCATCCTAGGCCAAGGAATAAAGAAGTACATGTAGTTGCATTCACAAGAAACATGACAGGTGGAAGGATGGACATCCGGATGGACACCCGTGACAAAACTAATATATCTGTTTTTTTTTTTCAAAAAACGGGTATGAAAAAAAAAGATCGGCCATACCTTGTATATAGTTTAAATGTAACATTAGTTTAAATGTAACATTAATTTAAAAACTTTGTTAGCTTTTATTAACTGGGCCCATTTTCCTTATTTCTTGTTAGAAGCATATGTTGTGGGTACTTGTTAGATAACAAGTACCCACAACATATGTTTTTATGGAGAAATAAGAAAAAATATCCCCAAATTATTCTGCTTACTCATCCTTACATGATGCTATACCCATTGTACACCACAACCTCGTTATAACACGGTTCATTATAACACGGTTTTGGATATAACACAGTTTCAAGATGGTTCCCAAAAATGTATAGATTATATAGAAAAATGACCGTAAATGGTCATTATGTCTCCCCCGAAAATTTTTTTTTTCGGAGAGACATATTGTTTTTCCTCCGGGCGTCCGTCTGTCACACATTCGTGTCCGCTCTATAACTTGAAAACCGTTCGAGCTATCTTCACGAAACTTCATATAAATATTAATCAGTATTAGACGACGTGCAGTGCACAAGAACTATAACTCTCGCATTTATACTTTTTGTATTATCTCCCTTGGAAGTTTGACGGTATGTATATATGTATGGCCAAATCTTGTCCGATCAATAACTTTCTTATTTTGAGATGGATTTTCAAATCACTTGGCAGAAATGTTAACCAATATAAGACGATGTGTTGCGTGCATGACCCAGGTTGGTACCTCAAAGGTCAAGGTCATACTTAGAGGTCAAAGGTAAAAAAAGGGGCCTTTTTTCAGGTTTTGTCAATAACTTGCTTATTTTTAGATAGAATTTGAAGTTACTTGGCAAAAATGTTAACTGTCATGAGACGATGTGTTGCATGCATGATTCAGTTTGGTACCTCAAATGTCAAGGTCATACATAGAGGTCAAAGGTCAAAAAGGAGCCTTTTTTCGTGTTTGGTCAATCACTTTCTTATTTTTAGATGGATTTTGAAATTGCTTAGCAGAAATGTTAACCACCATGAGATAATTTGTTGCACGCATGACCCAGTTTGATACCTGAAAGGTCAAGGTCATACATAGAGGTTAAAGGTAAAAACGGGCCTTTTTGTGTTCTGTCAATAACTTTATTATTTTTGGATGGATTTTGAAATTACTTGGCAAAAATGTTAACCACCATGAGACGATGTGTTGCGTGCATGACCCAAGTTGGTACCTCAAATGTCAAGGTCGTACTAAGAGGTCAAAGGACAAAAAGGGGCCTTTTTTAGTGTTCAGTCAATAACTTTCTTATTCCTGGATAGATTGTGAAATTACTTGGCAGAAATGTTAACCATCATGAGATGATGTGGTGCACACTAGACCCAGGTCAGTACCTCCAAGATCAAGGTCATACTAAGAGGTCAGAGGTAAAAAAAGTTTGTTTTTATTTTGTGTCCAGTCAATAACTTTTTTTATTTCTGGATGGACTTTATAAAGTAACCATGCAGAAATGTTCATCATCATTAGACCATGGGTCATGTGCAATACCAAGGTCCATACCTCCAATGTCAAGGTCATACCTAGAGGTCAAAGGTAAAAAAAGGGACAGTCAATAACTTCTTATTCTTTGATGGATTATGAAATTACTTGGCAGAAATGTTAACCATCATGAGGCAATCTGTTGTACCTCAAAGGTCAAGGCCATACTTAGAGGTCAAAGGTAAAAAAGGGCTTTTTTGTGTACGGCCAATAACTTTTGTATTTCTCTATGAACATTTTTAAAGTTACTTTGCAGAAATGTTCATCTTCATTAGATGAAGTGTCCACACAAGACCCAGCATAATACCTTCAATGTCAAGGTCATACTTAGAGGTAAAAAACGGGGGAGACATCTGTGTTTTTGTAGAAAAACAAATTCTAGTTTTTCTATATAATCTATACATTTTTGTTGGGCTAAAACACGGTTGTTTAACTAACACGGTTTCGGCTTTGGACCCCATCAATAGTGTTATAAAGAGGCTGTGGTGTATTGTTTCTGAATTTTAGCTACTTGGCAAAATCGGCTGAAATCCCAAGTTATCCTGCTTACGCATCCTTATCTGAGACTGATGGTATCATCATAGTTTTGTTTCTTATTTTAGCCAATGGGCAAAATCGGCTGAATGTTCTCGTGAAAACACTACTCCTACGCAGAACAAAGAGTCAGACCTGCAGTAAAGGCAAGCCTCTGGTAAGTAATAAATAGCACAACCTCTATATAACACTGTTCACTACAACTCTCTTTTGGATATTACACTGTAGCGTCGTTAGAACGCTGTCATCGGGATCCATCAACGTCGACCGCCTTATACGCGCTCCCGCGTTATACCCAACCCACTGTTTCTGCCAGTTTATTATAAATATTCCATGTATTGCATACTTTTTATAAGATATAAAGTTAATTTTAATCTGATTCTATACCTCTAGCGGTCATTTGGCTTTTCATTCATACCGTTTTTAGCTCACCTGTCACGTAGTGACAAGGTGAGCTTTTGTGATCACATTTTGTCCATCGTTCGTGCGTGCGTAAACAATTTCTTGTCCGCACGAAAGCATCTTCATTTATGGTTTGATTTTAACCAGACTTGCACACAACTTTTACCACCATAAGATCTAGGTTCCTTTCTTGAACCAGCCATATCCCATCATGTGTTACGGAGTTACGGCCCCTGAAAGGGCAAAAATTGCCTATTTTGGTCTTGTCCGCACGATAGCATCTTCATTTATGATTTGATTTTAACCAGACTTGCACACAGGTTGTACCACCATGAGATCTGGGTTCCTTTCTTGAACCAGCCATATCCCATCATGTGTTAGGGAGTTACGGCCCCTGAAAGGGCAAAAATTGCCTATTTTGGTCTTGTCTGCATGATAGATGTTTCATTTATGACTTGATTTTAACTAAACTTGCACCCAATTTGTACCACCACAAAATCTCGGTCAAGTTCGAACATGTGTCCTGTCGGGTCCAAAAGCAGGTCAGTAGGTCAAATCAGAAAAAAACCTTGTGAAGACCCGAGAGGCCACAGTTTTGGTCCGATCATCATCAAACTTGCCCAGAATGATCATCTTGACAATATCTCAGTCAAGTTCGAATATGGGTGTTGTCGGGTCAAAAAGTAGGTCAGTAGGTCAAAACATAGAAAAACCTTCTGAACACACTTGAGGCCACAATTTATGTCCAATCATCATCAAACTTGCTCAGAATGATCATCTTGATAATATCTTGGTCACCTACGAATATGAGTCATGTCGGGTCAAAAAATAGGTCAGTAGGTCAAATCATAGAAAAACCTTGTGAATACACTAGAGGCCGCAGTTTTGGTCCAATCATTATCAAACTTGCCCAGAATGATCATCTTGACAATATCTCGGTCAAGTTTGAATACGGGTAATGTAGGGTCAACAAGTAGGTTAGTAGGTCAAATTACAGAAAAACCTTGTGAACACACTAGAGGCCACAGTTTTGGTCCGATCATCATCAGACTTGCCCAGAATGATCATTTTGACAATATCTTGGTCAAGTTCGAATATGGATTATGTCGGGTCACAAAGTAGGTCAGTAGGTCAAATCATAGAAAAACCTTGTGAATACACTAGGGGCCACAGTTTTGGTCTGATCATCATGAAACTTGCTCAGAATGATTATCTTGACAATTTCTCGGTCAAGTTTGAATATGGGTCATGTAGGGTCAAAAAGTAGGTCAGTAGGTCAAATCAGAGAAAAACCTTGTGAACACACTAGAGGCCACAGTTTTGGTCCGATCATCATCAAACTTGCTCAGAATGATAGTCTTGACAATATCTCAGTCAGGTTCCAATATGGGTCATGTCGGGTAAAAAATTAGGTCAGTAGGTCAAATCATAGAAAAACCTTCTGAACACACTAGAGGCCACAGTTTAGGTCCGGTACATCATCAAACTTGCCCAGAATGATCATCTTGACAATATCTGGGTCAGGTATGAATACGGGTCATGTCGGGTCAAAAAGTAGGTCAGTAGGTCAAATCATAGAAAAACCTTGTGAACACACTAGAGGCCACAGTTTTGGTCCGATCATCATCAAACTTGCCCAGATTGATCATCTGGACAATATCTCAGTCAAGTTCAAATATGGGTCATGTTGGGTCAAAAAGTAGGTCAGTAGGTCAAATCATAGAAAAACCCTCTGAACACACTGGCGGCTACAATTTTGGTCCGATCATCATCAAACTTTCTCAAAATGATCATTTGACAATATCTCGGTTAATTTCGAAAATGGGTCATGTCTGGTCAAGATGTAGGTCAGTAGGTCAAATTGTTAAAAAACCTTGTGAACACACTAGAGGCCCAAGTTATGGTTCGATCATCATCAAACTTGCTCAGAATGATCATCTTGACAATATCTGTGTCAAGTTTGAATAGGGGTCATGTCGGGTCAAAAAGTTGGTCAGCAGGTCAAATCATAGAAAAACGTTTTGAACACTCTTAAGAGGCCACAGTTTCAGTCAAATCATCATAAAACTTGCTCAGAATGTTCATCTGGACAATATCTCAGTAAAGTTGGAATATGGGTCATGTCAAATCAAAAAGTAGATCAGTAGGTTATTTTGTCATAACTTTTGAACCGTTTGAGATAGAGCCTTCATATTTGGCATGAAGGTTCCTTCTGAGAAGGGCTTCCCACTTATAAAGATTTGACCTGTGACTTTGACCTGTGACCTACTTTATCATACCTTTTGAACCACATGAGATAGAGCCTTCATATTTGGCATGCATGTTCCTTGTGACAAGGTTTTCTCAGCCATTCAAAACTTTTGACCCATGACCTTGACCTTTGACCTACTTTGTCATAATTTTTAAAGCATTTGAGATACAGCCTTCATATTTAGCATATAGGTTCCTTGCGATGATGTTGCTTAGATGATCCTCTACCAAAAAGGCTAAAACAATCCCACTCGGATGAACAAATGGCCACCGGAGGTAAAAACAGAAAAATATTATAAAGGGGGGGGGGGGGGGGGTCTCCATAAGGCCCATTTTCTGCCCCCTAGATATTTCCTTTATTTTTTGCTGATAGGTACCATAGTATGTCTGCTTTACCAAAACAATAGTGGGGTCGCGCATAGGCAGCTTATTTTGGAGTAATAAGACATGCAAAGTGGGTGGGGTATTTCAGTATGATATAGCCGCTTATTTTGGAAGTAATTTTTTCCCCTTGAAACCATAATGAAAGTTTGCATTTTTAATTTGGTCTTATAGGAGTGTATGTGAACTAACATTCTGAAGCATTTTGCCCCGTTAAAATGACTTATTTTATTGTTATAGGCCGTTAAACTGAGTTAATCAATTTTAGCTATTTTAAAACATTTTTTTTTTGTTAAAATCAAATATTATTTGGTATCCAAGGAATGTCTGCCTAAGATATTACATATAAATCATTGGAAGTGATGTAAGTATGCCTTTTAAAACAAAGGGATGTGCATGCTGCACTCATTGTGCACATGAGCATGCATGATTTCCATGTGTTATCATGCAAAGTTCAATAACTCGGATGTGGTCAGTATCTCAGTCACTTCATGAGACGAGATAGTGATACCTTGCACATCTTTATGTTTTGGGAAGGGAAGTTCAATACATTGAATGATATCTGACAATGACCTACATTTCATGGTCCAATAAACACAGATTAATTGAGTGTTAAATCTGTGTTAAAGTGCATTTGTCCGTTACTTCAAGACCTTGAGCGTTGGAGCTTGATTAGCTTTTACATATGGAGGCTATTGTACATATTTGACTTGCCTGACATAAGAATAAATTGATCCATGTGTTTAGCCAGGACCTCATCCTTTTCATTACTTGTCTGGATAACAGGTTTAAATGCATTACATACAGAACACATTATATGTACATAGTAAGCAAATGTAAGGTATATGGGAAGTCGGCACCATAGTTAATAGAACCTTCTACTATTTAACTCTTTCACTGACTGACTTAACCACCAACCTCACCTTGGTGACTTATTTTGTTTCCTTAGTCCCTTTAGTTGAGGCATGGGGTTCTCTCTACTAAAATCTTCAAGAAGTTCTGCCACATCTCTGAAACCCCTGTCAACAACAAGCAAGTCTCCTTGCTAAAAGCAATGAAGCATGATTTCAGTGCTCAGTTATTCCCCCCCCCCCCCCCCCCACTCACCTTCCACACCTATCAAATATGTTTAAGAACAGATAATATATACCCATCAGGTGCAACCATCATCATTGATTTCCTGAGAGGGCATCCTTATGTATTGAAAATGACAGGCGCTGAAAACTGTAGTTGATATATTTTCTGCATAATTATATGTGTCATCTGCAACGCATATTGAAAAAAGTTGTCCCTTTCTCCTCCAGTGCAGTGGTATGGTCTGTACAATCTCCTCACAAGTAATATGTCCCAAGCAACAACAGTCGTTTCAGAGATGTGGCAGAACTTCTTGAAGATTTTAGTAGAGAGAACCACATGCCTCAACTAAAGGGACTAAGGAAACAAAATAAGTCACCAAGGTGAGGTTGGTGGTTAAGTCAGTCAGTGAAAGAGTTAAATAGTAGAAGGTTCTATTAAATATGGTGCCCACTTCCCAGATACCTTACATTTGCTTACTATGTACATATAATGTGTAGAAGCCTCTGTGGTGCAGTGTTTACGCTACTCGCCTTGTAAACCAGGGGTCGCAGGATCGATCCCGGGCTTCTCCAGACTTTCGGATGAGTCTTTAAACCAAGGTCCTGTCTCCATATTACCTTAGCTGTTGGTTGGACGTAAAACTCAAACACTCAAAACTCCAACACTCACTCACTCACATATAATGTGTTCTGTATGTAATGCATTTAAACCTGTTCTCCAGACAAGTAATGAAAAGGATGAGGTCCTGGCTAAACACATGGATCAATTTATTCTTATGTCAGGCAAGTCAAATATGTACAATAGCCTCCATATGTAAAAGCTAATCAAGCTCCAACGCTCAAGGTCTTGAAGTAACGGACAAATGCACTTTAACACAGATTTAACACTCAATTAATCTGTGTTTATTGGACCATGAAATGTAGGTCATTGTCAGATATCATTCAATGTATTGAACTTCCCTTCCCAAAACATAAAGATGTGCAAGGTATCACTATCTCGTCTCATGAAGTGACTGAGATACTGACCACATCCGAGTTATTGAGCTTTGCATGATAACACATGGAAATCATGCATGCTCATGTGCACAATGAGTGCAGCATGCACATCCCTTTGTTTTAAAAGGCATACTTACATCACTTCCAATGATTTATATGTAATATCTTAGGCAGACATTCCTTGGATACCAAATAATATTTGATTTTAACAAAAAAATGTTTTAAAATAGCTAAAATTGATTAACTCAGTTTAACGGCCTATAACAATAAAATAAGTCATTTTAACTGGGCAAAATGCTTCAGAATGTTAGTTCAGATACACTCCTATAAGACCAAATTAAAAATGCAAACTTTCATTATGGTTTCAAGGGGAAAAAATAACTTCCAAAATAAGCAGCTATATCATACTGAAATACCCCACCCACTTTGCATGTCTTATTACTCCAAAATAAGCTGCCTATGCGCGACCCCACTATTGTTTTGGTAAAGCAGACATACTATGATACCTATCAGCAAAAAATAAAGGAAATATCTAGGGGGCAGAAAATGGGCCTTATGGAGACCCCCCCCCCCCCTTTGATTCAAACAGAAACTCCCCCTAAACCCTAAGGCCAATTTGATTCAAAGTTCCCAGGAATGTTGCCTAGGTTACTCCCTACCAAATAAGCTTAAATCACTCTGCTAATGAACAAGATGGCCACAAGAGCTACAAATAGAATGTACTCCAGACAGTGACACACAGGTGCGTGAACCAGGGCCCTCTGGGCCCTTTTGTTGAATTTATTATTGCTGTTCTTTCGTTTTCTTTTTCTTAAAGACTTTGGCCGCCATATTTATTTACTTCTTCCAGTAGTCGCTAAGGTATCACTAAATAGTGAAGTAAAACGCAACCTGACTATACCTTACTGTTAGCTTGATGATGTAAGCGAACCAAGTTTACATCGGTGTTTGTTTATTGTTGTACCTTTCTTGATTTCTTGATTTCCGTTTCTTTGTTTATATCCAGTGAATGATAAATGAATAACCATATGCAGATGCGAGAAAAAAAGCCTGCTATGCCCTGTTTTGGCGGAAAAAAATATTTAGCATCTGCACGTGACAATTACAAAGGGAACTGGTCCAAATATATTGATTGACATAGTTTTCACACCTTATCACACTTTTAATTGTCAGCTTATCTATAAACCAAAGGCGAGTATTCACAGTTTAATTGTGTTGACAACTTGAGTAAATAAGCGAGTATACATGTATTGTCTTGACTGACGATGTTTTGATGAGTGAGTTCCGCGGAAAAATGGGAAAAAAATTCGACCGTGGGGAAAAACGTAATAATTGAAGCCACAGACCAACAGCATTATAACGATTCCCCCCACACACCTCCCCACCACCGCCAAAAGGCCCCACGATATTACCGCATGCAGATGCACAGACGAAAACAGTGTCTGCATTGCTCTGTTTTGTCAATTGCAAAGGGTTAGATTACTATCCTAAACTTAAGGATGTAACTGGAAAACAACAAATTGATGTGTTTAATGAAATAATTTGGCAATGGAAACCACCCTTTTCTATATTTATTGATTTTTTTTTTTTAATTATTAAAAATGTAGAGTGCCAAGCGCTGCACCCTGCAGTACACCGCATTGTATTCAAAATTACAGACCAACCTTACCCACTCACCCAGGGTAATGTTTAATGAGATAGTACCAATCAGATAATTAAAACTAGATTAATAATTGATCTTTACAATCAATTCAGACATAACTGGTACATCTTGATTGACATAGTTTTCACACCTTGTCCAGCTAATCTGTAATGCCTTAGGCGTTTATTCACAGTTTCAAAGTGTTGACAGCTTGAGTAAATCAGCGAGTATACACATGTGTTATCGTCGCTGACGATGTTTTGACTGCCGGGTTCCGCAGAAAAATGGCAGAATTTCCGGCCAAACTGGGGGAAAAACAAAAAAAAAAAACGGGAGCCACAGACTGACAGCGTTATAACAATTTCTGCGATTCTAACGTCAGCGTTATAACGCCCCTACAGTGTACATTGTTTTGTTGGTTTGATTTGAGGTTTAACATCCCCATCAACACCATTTAGGTCATTTTGGGGACATTGCTTCTGATATTGTGGGACTTTTACCCGACATTGAGATGAAATGATATCTCAAGCTCAAAAAAAAAAAAATGCTAGGGTTTAAGGGGCCAGGCTTTTCCTGGGTAGGTCTAGACCTAAGTGGTTCACTAGTACCCCCAAAGTTTGGTCTGTTTCAGCTTTGCGCGGAATCACCATGCATCCTAATCTATTTTTCCAACCCCCGATGGGCGGGGAGTGCCCACAACCTCCTTTTAACACGGCTTTTGATATACCAGAAACCCCATAACGGGTTGTGGCAAACAGTGCAGGCCCAGATCAGATGCCGCAGAATGCGGCGTCTGATCAGGGCCTTCACTGTTTGCAAAATGTTCAGCCAGTTTCTAAATAGATTTTGACCACAACCTGACACCCATCAATTTTGAAATGGACTCCTGCTATATATAAGGTGGAAGATTCCATTAGATACAAAAAAGGTAAACCATGTTAAATGACACAGACACATACACCGTTGATCCCGACAAGACAGCTCATAACGAGCCATGTCATTAGGATCAACACTGTTACCATCCTGTTAATGAGTTTTCACTAAATCCCATACATGCCCTGATTCAAATAAAAGAGTCCCCCTCAGAAACTCTGGGCAAATGTTAGCCCTTTCTACCTGGAAACCCGTAAAGGGACAGAAACCCATAAAAGGGACAGAAACCTGTAAAAGGGACATAGGCAAACAGTGTAATGCTTTATGCGGCATCTGATCAGGGTCTACACTATTTGCTAACAGGATTTTCTATCAAAAGTAACATAAAAAACTGAAAAATAGACCAAACACCCCTTTAATGATAAATGGACTTGTCCAACATCTAATCAGACTTTCGGATGAGTCTTTAAACAGAGGTCCCTCTCCGTATGACCTTAGCTGTTGGTGAGACTTAAATCTCAAACACTTGGTGTCCAACATATAACAATGGAAGAGTCCACCAGTATACAGTTTGTTAAGTTGTCACTTCTGTGTTTATGCAGGTACCTTTGCCAGAGAAATCTAGTATGACCCATGACCTACATCTGTCACCAGACGAGAAGCGTGTCTATGACAAAATTTATGCACAGTCCAGATCTGTCCTTCAGGAATATCTCAAACGTCAAGAAGAGAAGGAAATGCTAAAAGATGGCTATGCATCAAGCAAACCTGTTAGCAATCCTTTCACTGATAGACCACAGCCTAGTCAAGCTACAAGCTCATCTATTGGCTCTTCAAGCCAAGTGGGTGTGTCTTTAGCATCAAAACCAGCCAATGAAGAAGGAGCTCCACCTAGAGCTCAGCAGATCCTGGTGATGTTGCTACGGTTACGACAGTGTTGCAGTCATCTCTGCTTAATGAAAGATGTGAGTTTTTCTTGCCATATTATGATATTAATATCCACTGATGTCCAGTTCACAGATATGGTCTGAACTGTCATAAGTTTTTCTTGCCTTATGATATTAACCCATAACATACCAATCATGAAAATTGTCTGCTTTGCCGTCTGCCGGTTACCTTAAAAGTCTTTTTTTTTTCGAAAACAGTGTGGAGCCGGTCTCATCTGGGTGCACACTGTTTGCGTGTATGCAAAAAATATTTTTAAAAAGTTTGCAAAAAGATTCAGCAGATGACATAAGCAGACGGCATTTTCAGATGTCTTTTTTCTCGGCGTCTAAAGGGTTAAGTGTCATTGTTATCAAGCTCAACAAGGTGGTCTTTACCTGTGTAGGAAGTTCCATGTGTTCACAGCCATTTACTGTGTTTCTGGTTAACCAGTAATGCACAAAGAAAAAAACGTATCTGAAAATGTTGTCTGGCTCTGTTGTCTGCTGCGTATTTTTGCATACAGGCAAACATTGTGGAGCAGTCTGATCTGGGTCCACACTATGTTGCAACAATGACTTTAAATGTAATCAGCTGGCAACAAAGCAGACAATAATTGCAGGCCTCCTAGCTAAACCTATAAAACCTATAATAACCTATAATTTTGTGCCAAACCAATAAAACCTTTATTTTGTTCATAAAACCTATAAAAAGCCTGTATTTTCATGAAAAAACCTATATTTTTCCCTTTTTGAACCTTCTTGCGACTCAACCCTAACTTTTCTTCAAAATGCACTACTATTATTTACTTTTTAGTCCCATAAAAAGTGATGAAAACTCAAGAAATTGTTGTTTTTTTCCTCGCTCACTTTGCTCGCTCGGACTTTGTAAAATTCAGATCAACTTTATCTGAGTAATTGTGGCACAAAAATTCATCAAATATTTTTTCTTCAGTTTTAAATCTTTATGTAAGTTTGGAAGACTCTTTTTTAACCTGTATTTTTATTGAAAAACCTGTAAATAACCTATATATTGAGTAAGAAGAACCTATATAAAAACCTATATTTTCAAAGTGGGCCACTAGGAGGCCTGTAATTGTTGTGATTGGCAATTTAAAGGTTAAAATATCATGACTGTTTCAGTTGGTGGTTTTTGAAATCATGTATACTTACCATATTTATGCGTACACCTCAACTCTTTATCATATGAAATTTGAACATGTACGAGGGCTGTTCGATATGAATTGCTTAATTATCAATTTCAAGTTAGCCCAAAAGTGCTCATTTCATGCCCTTGAAGTACTCCCCGTGGCTAGAAATGCAAAGTTTCAGCCAATGTATCCACTTCTTGAAGGTGTCACGGAATGCTGATTTGGGCATAGTAATAAGGTACTGATGAATGGAAGATCCAAGTGCTTGACAGGACTGGTATTTCTGCCCAGCAAGGAATGATTTCAATTTTGGGGCAAGGTCTGGGGAATACGGGGGGTGAGGCAAAACAGTAACTTTTTCTTTCTTCAAAAATGCCGTAACTATTGCGGAGGTATAAGTGGGGGTATTGTCATGTAGACAAATATGTTTAAAACCAATGGCAGGGCGTCGTTTCTGATAAACCTTTTTCAGTTTCTTCAATACTACATCTTTGTAGTACTTTCTGGTGCTTTTGCCCTTTTTCACCTGCACTTTTATTACAACTCCTTCACCAGAGAAGAAGATTGCATACAAAACCTTCTTTGTACTCAAAGAACGTTTGGTAATTATTGCGCATTGGGTGTGTTTAATGGCCCAGATCTTATTGCTAACCTTTCTGACGGGCTCAAAATATTGGACCCAGTTTTCATCACCTGTGACGACATTGGCAAACTGCTTTTGTCATATTTTGGAAACATTTGAAGCAGCTTTTTGGCCACTTTAACCCGTTGCCTCTTTTGCTCTTCAATCAACAGATGTGGCACCCATTTAGCAGAAATCATTCTGACTTTCAAATGCTTCTTCAAAATAAGGTGAACCGTTGATAGTGATATGCCTACCTTTTATGCAATATCATGAACTGTAAATCTGGTATCTCCTTCAATGATTTCCTTTGGAAATGATTTCTTTGCGAGATGCAGATTTTGGCCCACCAGATTTCGGTGCATTTTTGATGGACTCTACACCAGACTCAAATTACTTTTTCCCACTGCCGAACTGTGTCATAAGACACACAAGAAGGCCCGTAGGCAGTAGAAATATCAGTCATCAGCTGCTTCAAAGAACAACCAAGTTTTGGGCGAGCTTTGATGTAAGCACGTATTTCATCTTTCTTGTCGACGCTTCTACCAACCATTTTTACTGGAGTGGTCAATGATTGCATGTATTCAAAAGGCAAATTTTATGTCTTTCACTGAGTGTAAAATGTACATTTATACACTGTTGTGTAGGTATTGAATAACCCTATACAGGTATGCATGGTTTTTATCGTGCCCCACGTGGATATCAAGCTAGAGGACAATAGGCAATTCATTTTGAACATCCCCTGTACAATTTACTACCCAGTGGTGCGCCTAAAATAGCTTGATGTGTTCAAGTTGTGTAGACCCTGATAAAATGCCTGGTTCTATAGCATCTCATCTGGGTCTACACTGTTGGCTTGGTCTTTCTGTCCAAACACATATTATAATGGTAGAAATGGTACCGTTGACCTGAACTTAACATCAGTGTAGTTTTACTGGTTGTTGTTAGAGGGCTGTGTCCAGAGGCCAGTTTAGCTTAAAAAGCTCATAAGTGGTCAAATTAACTTCTAGAAAGTACAATATCTAATATAGTGTTATTTTTGCTGTAAAAATGTGACCAGCTTTTGCATTTGCAAAAGCTGCTCACATTTTTTCAGCAAAAATATTATCATATTTGGCTTATTAAAATTAACAAAGTTTTAAAGATACGTTAACTAATGACATTATTAGTTTTAAACAACTGGCCCCAGATGTTTAAATCTAATGATGCCGCTAGTTAACATATTGTTAGAAATTTTATCCTTAAGTATGGCAAATGTATTATACATACCACTGTATCAGATACTGTAACTACCAGAACAGTTAACAATTTGACCACCAACAAGCTCGTTAAGCTGATGAAGCTTTGAATAACTGGGCCCAATATGGGCCCAGTTATTTAAAGTTTCATCAGCTTAATGAGCTTATAAACAAAAATTGTTGGGATCTGCTTGATAACAACATGTTTGAATCAGGAAAAGCATGAGTAAGAAAAATTCATTCTAGCGTGTTACATAAAGAAGTGTCTTCTAACAATGTCTGTTTTTATATTTTGATATCATCAACAGCAGAAGTAAATATTTTCCTGACATCATCAAATTCTCTCTTTGGCATGCCCTCTAACATAAGCAACATTTGTCTCTGTAAATTTTTTTAAATCATGCCATTTCTGTAAAGTTTTTCTTGGGAAAACTTTAACGTCATGTTAAAATTCTTAATCCAGGCTCAGTTTTGAATTCAAAGCACTGCTAGCTTAACAAGCTTAGTAGTGATCAAGGGCCAGTTGTTCAAAGCATAGTTAGCTTAACGAGCTCGTTAGCAGTCATATTGTTAACTGTTCTAGCAAGTACAATATCGAAAATTTTGGCATTCTTGCTGAAAAAATGTGAGCAGCTTTTGCATCCGCAAAAGCTGCTCACATTTTTTCAGCAAAAATTTCAACATATTTGCCATATTTAATGATCAATGTTTTAACGATACGTTAACTAACGACGTCGTTAGTTTTGAACAACTGGCCCCTAAATGTCAACTTGTGATCAAAATGTCAACTGCTCTAACAAGAACTGTACAGTGTAACCTCCATTGAACAGCCATCCTGGGAAAAACTCCAAAACTGGCTGTTTAAGGGAGGTGGCTGTTCAAAAGAGGGGAATGTCTGGGATAATGTATGGATTGTTATTGACAGACATAAAATGGTGATTACTGAGAAAAGCTCAACAGTAAAATAAATGGGAGAGATGTCTTATTTATGTTTCTTTTCACTTGCTTATAATACAGATATCACAATGGTAATTTTGGGAAAAATAAATTTTGAAATAAATAATTACACCGGAAGAGAAATTCCTATTTTTACATCTGATTTTTTGCGATTGAGTTAACTCTGGCTGTTTAATAGAGGGAATTTAGATTTGGTAAGATGGCTGCTGGCTAGAGGAGAGAGGTGGCTGCTGAGCAGAGGTAAAATATATAGAAAAATGCTATGGGAGGAATTATTGTGGCTGCTGAAGAGAAGTGGCTGCTTAACAAAGGTGACCATTGGTGGAGGTTTTACTGTATTCAGTATAATGGGATTTTTTGCTGAAAAAAAATGTGAGTAGCTTTTGCATTTGCAAAAGCTACTCACATTTTTTTTCAGCAATAATATAAGCACATTTATCATATGACCTCGCGTCTGAGAGTGTATTAACGCCATGTAATATTTTCGATAATCCACTTGTGGATTAAATATGCAAATTAGGTAGATACGTCCCGTAATGTTATATTTACGATGACCTTAATGACGCCGTGTTTACTAATGGCGGAATATTGACATTTTTGTAAACAAACTTGAATAAAATGCGTTTTAAATGTCATATGATAAATTGAATCTTGCATTCGTGCTCCTGTATTATTGAATTTATTAAACTTGTTTAGGAAAAGGGATAAAATGATCGGCAAAGCCTCGCATTTTATCCCTTTTCCTGAACTCATTTAATAAATTCAATAATACATGAGCACTCATGTAAGATCCTCTATTTGTTACATGAGATCATCAAAGTTATAAAATGAGATAAGTTTTGAGCAACTGACCTCTAAACTGGACACCATTTTTCAACCTACAGGCTCTTGATGATGAGACCCAGGAGAATGAGGGGCTGGAGCTGACCCTAGAAGAACAAATGATGGACTTGCTACTGGATGATAACCCCACTAAGGAGCCCACTATCAAGAAATCATCTCCACTGTTTGAGCCCGCTTCTGCTAGTACAAAAGTAGGTGCAATGTTAAACAATTTATAGCTACCCAGGGTAGCTCACTCAGATGCATGTGTGACTGGTGATCCAGAGGTTGCAAGTCATTACGATAACACACCCGGAAGACATCGTGCATTTTCCACAAGTCAAAAATAGCTACTTTTTCTGGAAAATCTGTGACATTTTTCTTATTTTATACTGCAAACAAAGGTTGTGAGTGCTCATTAAAGGCGGTTCTAACAAGTACCCACAGCCTATGTCTTGGAGCAGAAATACGTAAAATAATATATACCCCTTTAAACCCCAGTTTTCTCTATATAAAGTTGGGTTTAAGGGGGTGATCATTTCAAGGATTTGTCCACATGATGTCGATAGCAGCTGGGTTAACAACATCCTTCTGTGAAGATAAGTCATAAAATCTTGCCTATGTTCATTCTCTCCCACTGATTCAAGAAGGGCAGTTGTCATCTTTTGGTAAAAGAATGCCCAGTGTACTGGTTAAGCACTTATCATGTTAGGTATAGGCCTGTGAAGGAAGTGTGGTTATGTAAACTATCTGGCTTGATATTACCTAAATAGTGATGACTTGAGTCATTAAACTCCAAGCATGCAAAACCATTTTCAGCTAAATAAAATCTTCCTGACTTCAAATAGCAGGATTCTATTATGAAATTGAGTTATTTTTAAAATTAATTAGAAGATGGCTGAACTTTCTGCAGACAGTGAAGGCCCTGACTAGATCCTCCTTTCTTGCACACCAGACAAGGAAATCCGTGATTTTACCCTGGGATAGAAATTTATGTTCTGACCCTGGTGTTCTGACCCCAAATCAAATATAATCGCGTGTTTGATAAATGCACTGGTTGATTACAACCTCGTGCGGGTCGTCATGCGTGACGTCACTAAACATTCCTGTTGTGTCATCACAAATTGGCGGACGTCGGTAACCGAAGTGACAGCAGCATCAAAAATTCGCTATAGAAATGGAAGGTATGGAAGAAAAAGAATCAAATATGGGTGTGAGGGGTGGATAGAAAAATCCGTCCCTCGGGATCACTGTCGGGCATCACTCGGCAAGCCTCGTGATGCCCGACAGTGTCCCTCGGGACGGATTTTTCAATCCACCCCTCACACCCATATAAGATTCTTATATTCTGCATGCTGATCTTGCCCTGCCTGCCCAGTTTACTAGTGTCCCTGTTTTAGGGACTCCTGTCTAAACTCCTTGTCCTACAAATAGATTAATTTTGAAACACCTATTCCTGACTATCAACCGATCAAATTACTTGGTTTGGTTTAAACAGTATTTATTTCAAACATTTTTGACCTTCATGATAGACATACGTGGAGATCTGCTATGCCCTATCTGGAAAGGGGCCCCCTTATGGGGATGTTGCCCCTGTACCTACTGGTCAATCAAAAATCTGATGATGATGATGAAACTATGCCACTGAAAAAGGGGTCTACTCTTAAAGGAAAGAATTTGCCATGGGAGACAAAAATACTTTTGCAAGTGTTCCCATTTCCCTTAAGTGATCTCTAAAATTAATTTCAGATGGCTGCCCTAATAAAAGAACTAAGAAGTATTCATCATGATACTCAGTCAAAGTGCAAAAGGTGAGTACATCCAGCCCTCTTTATACCAACATTTGATATAACGGAAAAACTGGGTATAGTGACAGTATCAGGAGAACTAATCCTTACGTAAAGATGAGACCGAGCTTCAGTCCACCCTGTATTACGCAAGCACCAAACCAAATATGCTTGCTTAAGACAGGGGCTTGCTTAAGCCAGGTGAAATTTAATGTAGTTGCCTTGTTGGTGAGCCAAATGCATGCTTGCTTGAGACAGGTTGCTTGCTTAATAGAGGTGGCCACTAAGACAGGTTTTACTGTATATTCAATACTCCAAGAAACAAAAGTTATGGACATTTGTTAGAATCGCCTCAGTGAGGTGATTCTAACAAATGTCCACAACATTTTGCATTGTGATTCTATCACTGGACATTCATTTAAATCGCTTCACGATGGTGGTTTACAAATTTCCAAAACATTTGGTGCAGGTAAATTCCCGATTTGTTTGTATTTTAATAGTTATGAGCATTACAAATTCATGCTTAGTTCACTTGAGCATGAAAAAAGTTTCCGAACCTTGGGGCTTGGATCCACGCCCTTAGGGGCATGGAGAATTAGGTTTAGCTGCATGGTGCTTCCAGGTATAGCTGAAACAGACCAAACTTTTGAGTACTGGTAAACTACTTAGAAGATCTAAGCCTGCCCAGAAAAAGTGGCGTGAGTCTTACCCCTCCTTAAACCTTTGGGGTTTCTTTAGTCTATAGGGCTTAAAATGTCATTTCATCTTTATAATGTTGGGTAAAAGTCCCACAAATTTGGAAGCAACATCTCCAGAATAACCTAAATAGTGTTGATGGGGGTGTTAAATCCAACAAAAACAAAAACATATCAGGGCCAGAAAATCTACACGTCCACTTGTCATTATGAGTGTTTAATGCTAGAGGGTGACAAAAAATTTTGTCTGGTCCTAGGAAATTTTCCTAAATCATTGGCCCTTGGTCATACAGGATGTGTGAAATTTTGAAGAAGTTTTAAGCCCCAACAGTCAAAACTGCAGTTTTTAAAGGTGTACTAATGATAATTTTGGGATATTTTCTCCTTTTTTTCTGCATTGTTTGTTTGCTTGTATTGGAGATTAACGGCCCAGTCAACACTATTTTAGATCATTTTTGAGCCGGTCAGTTCACCTATCCACACTTTTCCTGGGCAGGCTTATATGTAAGCGGTTAACCAGTACAGTGCACATTCTTTTGCCAGAAACTGACAACTGCCCTTCTTGAATCAGCGGAAAGGAGAGAATGACCGTAGAAAAGATTTCATGATCAATCTCCAAGAAGAAAGAATGTTGCCGACCCCGGCAGGTATCGAACTCGCGTCCTCCTGATCACCAGTAAGATGTGCATCCGACTGAGCTACCGAGGTCGTTTTTTTCTGCATGAAAACATGACATTGTTATGTGTACTTGTTAGAATCGCCTCACCGAGGCGATTCTAACAAGTACCTGTAACATGTTGTAATGCCGAAATGAGAAACACTATTCCATAACTATCCTTCTAACTCCTTATTTTGAGCTTTGCACACTGTTCCATTTTTGCATTGCTTTTGAAAAAATTAACACAATTTGGGAAAATTAATGGCTAAATGTTGAAAGTTTAAGACAAATTTGAGATAAAGAATGGTTTCTGAGAGCTCCAGACAGTTTAAATGAGTGAGTGAGTGTTTGAGTTTTTAGGTATATCTTTTCTGAAAGATCTTATCTTTTTATACAAAGGTGACCCCCTTTAGGACACAGTCCCAAAGGTGGTCTGAATGCAGGAAATTTAGCCTATATGTTTTGTTTGTATTGGAGTTTAATGGCCCAGTCAACACTAATTAGGTCATTTTTGAGCCGGTCAGTTTACCTATCCACACTTTTCCTGGGCAGGCTAATACGTAAGCGGTTAACCAGTACAGTGCATATTTAACCTATATGTATCACTTGAATAATTGGATGAATTCTCTGGGGACTCAAGAGGGGGTTTGAATTAGCCAAGGATAACGAGCTTGCCGTGTTCGAATTATCAAAGTTTCACTTTATATACATATTTTCAGTGTGATAGTATCCCAGTGGACCAAGATGTTAGATATTGTAGCTATCCATTTGAAGAAGATGAACATCCGATGTCATGTGATACAAGGAAATATTCCTGCCAAGAAGAGAATGGAGTACGTGGATCAGTTTAATAATGATCCTGCTGGACCAGAGGTCATGCTGGTGTCACTTAGGGCTGGAGGGTGTGGTCTCAATTTGATTGGTGGAAACCATCTGTTTCTAATGGACAGTCATTGGTTAGTATGCTGAAAAATTTATTCTTAAGATAAAAAAAGATGCATCTGATTGATTGATTATACCCCCACAAATGAAATTTGGGGGGGTATATAGGAGTGAGCTTTTCGGTCGGTCGGTCGGTCTGTTGACTTGGTTTCCAGACGATAACTCAAAAAGCGCTTCACCGATTTTTATAATTTTTGGTACACTGATGTGACATCATAAAATACAGGTCAAGTTCGATTTCCACTACAATTCGTCAATTTTCGACATAGTTATGGCCTCTTTCAAGTGAAAAAATTGCATAATGCCGCTGTTGTACTATCAAGGCAGTTTTTGTGGGGGTATTCATCACCTTTAGTGATAGCTCTAGTTGTGTTGGGTTTAACGACACATCAAGCCTTAAGGGGAATGGGAACACCTTCAGGGGAGGCAACTCTTGCAAAAGTATTTTTGTCTCCGATGTCTACAGGGGTCAACTCTTAAAGGAAAGAATTTGCTCTTAAAGGAAAGAATTTGCTCCTAAGGAGCAAATTCTTTCCTTTAAGAGTTGATCCCTTTTTCCGTAGGAATGAGCTTATAGAAAAACGAACAGGAAGTCCTGAAAGTTGTCTCCCTTTGAAAAATGGCGGAAAAATGTGCCAGGTGTTCCCATTCACCTTAAAGGTCATTTTTTGTTGTCTCCCGGAGAAAGGGAGAAAAGACAGAAGAGATATATAGAAGAGATATTTAACCCTTGTCCTGCTGAACCCTGGTATGTCTTATCATTCAAACGATGTAGATCCAGATCAGATGACTTCTGAAGAAGCCATCCGATCAAGATCTGCATTGTTTGTCATTCAATTTATGAATTTTTTGCAATAATTTGCATCAAGTAATCTGACTGGTTGATAATCAGTTGTGGGTGTGGCATATTTGAATATTCAGCAGGACAAGGGTTAAGATAGAGAGAAGGGAGAAAGAGGAAAATGAATGGAAATTCTTTTCTGTAAGAGGTAGACCCCTTATTCCGTGGGACAGGGCTTATAGAAAAGTGAACAGGAAGTCCCAAAAGTTGTCTCCCTTTGAAAAATGGTGAAAAAATCTGCCTGGTGATCCCATTCCCCTTAATTTTGACATTTTCTCTGGAGTGAATGAGTGTTTTAAGTTTTAGGTCCCACCCACAGCTAAGGTCATACGGAGACGGGACCTCAGTTTAATGACTCATCCGAAAGTCTCATTTTCTTCGGATAATCAGTGACAAGGATTACGATAGCTGTTCCAAAATTAATGCCAGTGTTGTTTTATTTCACACTACTGATGCAGTGTGTGCTCAAAACCACCTCTTGTCGATAGAGTGAGCACAGTGTACATTACTCTATAGCCTATTACACAATACTCATCACACTATACACAAAGAGATAATAACGTGTTTGAAATTAGGTCCTATATAAACGGTAATTAGCAACTCAGTATAAAACCTTTTGACATCTACTGTGACTGTGATGTTTGCAGTATTTTTGGGGAGGACCAGATGTCTTACAGGATGATTTGTAGGTGGGTAGCTAAATTTAGGAGCGGGCTGTTGCAACTTTAAGATGCTGCTCACACAGGTTACCCTGCAACAGCAACAACTTAAAGTAACAGCGAAAAAATTTGCAATATCCTACAAAAAGATGTGGAACACGATGAAAGTGACATTATTTTTGGAACAGCCCTAGCATTATGGAATAATTTTTTATATCCTCTTCAAAATCACCTCATCAACAACACAGATTTTTATACCCCACCACACGATAGTGGTGGGGTATTATGTTATACCCTCCGGTGTCCGTCCGTCCGTCCGTCCGTCCGTATGTCCGTCCGCACTAACGAAACGACATTTAGGGGGCAAAAAATTTGGACAGTTTGACACTTAAGTATATATTCGTGAGTCCAAATGGGGTTTATTCCGTAATTTTGGTACTTAAGTGGCAAAAATTCGCTCTTAGGTGGCTTGCCGCTTAAGAGAATTTGCCGCTTAAGTAGTCAATATGCCGACGCCTAGCCACTTAAGTATCCATTCGTGAGAATGTCTGTCCGTCCGTCCGTCCGTCCGCACCATTTCCGATCGATAACTTGAGTAATTTTTAACGAATTTTTTTCAAATTTTGCATACATGTATATATCGGGAATGAGTGGTATGGGATTGTTAATGGGCAAAATCCGTTAACATTTGACAGAGTTATGGCCCTTTTTAGTTCAAAATAAGGGGTTTTGGGGCGTTTCCGATCAATAACTTGAATATTTTTTCACGGATTTTCTTCAAATTTTGTATACACATTGGCATTGGGTATGAGTGGTTTGGGATTGTAAATGGGAAAAATACATTAACATTTAACGGAATTATGGTCGTTAAAAATTCCGATTAAATGGTTTTTGGGGACTTATTCCTTTACTATATGGAATATTTGGATGAAACTGCACTGATGTATAAACGACCATAATAAGCAGGTTTTGTGTTGTGAATACACAAAATGCGTTAACATTTAACGAAAAATTGGTTGTTAACAATTCCCATTAAATAGTTTCTGCGCATATATTCCTTTAATTTATGAAATATATTGATTATCACTGCCAGTGTAGTGGTTAGAGTGCTGGACTACAAATCCTATTGTTGACTATGAATCTGAGGGGCGTGAGTTCAAATCTCCGTCAAGGAATGGAAATTTTTTTTTTTTTCGTTTTTTTCTTTTTTTTTGTGTGTGTGTTCTTTTTTCTTTTTTCTTTTTCTTTCTTTTTCATTTTGGCAATGAATTTATTTATTTTTTTTTATTTTTTTTAATTTTCCTCATTTTTGGTTTTTCATTCCTTTTTTTTCCCTTTTTTTTTCACCCTTTTCTTCTTTTTGTTATACCCCATCACACGATAGTGCTGGGATATTACAATATACCCTCTGGTGTCTGTCCGTCCGTCCGTCCCCACCATTTCCGACCAATAACTGGATTAATTTGTGCTATGAATCTGAGGGGCGTGAGTTCAAACCCCCGTGGAGGAATGGAATTTTCTTTTTTTTTTCCTTTTTTTCTCGTTTTTTCTTTTCTTTTTTTTTTCCGTTTATTTTTCTTTTCTTTCTTTTTGCAATGAATTTTTTTTTTTTTTTCGTTTTTTTTTTTTCTCATTTTTTGTTTTTCATTCCTTTTTTTTACCTTTTTTTTTTTTTTCCTTTTCTTCTTTTTGTTATACCCCATTACACGATATTGCTGGGATATTATAATATACCCTCCGGTGTCTGTCCGTCCGTCCGTCCGTCCGTCCGTCTGTCCGTCCGTCCATCCCCACCATTTCCGACCGATAACTTGATTAATTTTTCACATTTTTTTTTTTTCAAATTGTGCCTACATGTTTATATCGGGAATGACTTTTTTTTCTTTTCTTCTTTTTGTTATACCCCATCACACGATAGTGCTGGGGTATTATAATATACCCTCCGGTGTCTGTCCGTTCGTCCGTCCATCCACACCATTTCCGACCGATAACTTGATTAATTTCTCACAATTTTTTTTGGAGTTTGCGATCAATAACTTAAGAATCTTTTCATGGATTTTCTTCAAATTTTAAAACACTAAAGGACACATATTATTGCCAAGGACAGTCACTCTGCTTTTTTGGTTATTGTATTATCTGCCCTTTTGATATACATGTATGTAGTTCCTTTACTATATTGAATGCCTTAGTGAAGTTTTACAGATAACTATAACACTTAAAAGTACCACTATTATGGGCAAGGCTATAACCATATTATCTTGCAGTGGTGGGGTATCATGCAGTGTTAGCGTGCTTTTATTTATGAAGAAATAAGAAAAAAAATTCCTTTACCGCTTATCCTGCTGAATAAATTACAAGCAGTGTAGATCCTGATCAGATGGCTTCTTCAGAAGCCATCTGATCTGGCTCTACACTGTTTGTTAAGATTGGGGCAGTTGTGTTCAGTAGATTTAGGGGTAATTTTCATCATTACTGTCTTTATCTGCAGCTATGACCCCTGGGTGGCGAGATATCAATTTTTGACATTTGCTTGATTTTGTTTTGTTTTCTTTGAATTGAGGTTTAACGTCCCCATCAACACTATTAAGGTCATTTTTGAGACGCTGCTTCCAATTTTGTGAGACTTTTACCTGACATTGAGATGAAATGACACCTCAAGCCCTGCCGCCTAATAAAACCAAAATGTTATATATATTGGACGGTCTGACTCAGCCCCCGCCCATAGGGGCTTGAAGAAATATATGGGCTGCATGATGCTTCCACGCAGAGCTGAATCCGGCCCGCACACAAGTACTGGTAAACCGCTTGAAGGATCTAAGCCTGTCCAGGAACCGCGGATCGTCCATGCTTATAAACCCTATTGGTTTCATTGGGCGACAGGGCTTGAGATGTCATTTCATCTCAATCCCGGGTAAAAGTCCCACAAAATTGGAAGCAACGTCTCCAAAATGATCTTTACAGTGTTGACGGGGACGTTAAACATAAATCAAACAAACGAAGCAAACAAAGACTCACAACACTTTGCCTGGGCATGCTTAGTCCTTCTAAGCGGTTTACCAGTACTCATGTGTGGGTCAGGTTCAGCTCTGTGTGGAAGCACCATGCAGAGCCCATATGGGTGGAGGGTGAGATTTTGTTTTGTAATTTAACCTTTAAAGGGTTTGGCAGATCATGCCAATTGTCTCTGCTGGAGCAGTTTGTATAAGATGTCAAATCTGTGTTATGTTCCCCTGAAAACAGATTTTGGCAATTTATGCAAATTGTCTCCATTGGAAATAGTTGGCATGAATTTCTTACCAAGTGTGCTAAGCATTACCGGTAGATAAAAGTAAGTTAAATTTCAGGAACCCAGCTTTAGAGGACCAGGCATGTGACAGAATCTACAGAGTGGGACAGAAGAAAAATGTGTATATTCACAGGTACTTCTACAGCAATTTCTTGCACACCAGATAAGGAAATCCATGGTTTTAGCCTAGGATAGAAATTCTGTTCTTACCCAGGGACAGGGTAAAAACTAAATATTCTCATGTGTTTGATAAATGCAGTGGTTTAATATGACCTCATATGTGCCGTGGTTAAGGTTGATGTCACAGCAAGCTACGTTATGTCACTAAACATAACTGTAGTGTCATCGCAATATGGCGGACGTCGGTAACCGATGTGACTGCAGTATTAAAAATCCACGCTCAGAAATGGAAGGTATGCAAGAAAAAGAATCCTACATTGGTGTGAGGGGTGGATAGAAAAATCAGTCGATTGGGATCAAGGTCCGGCATCACTCGGCAAGCCTCATGATGCCGGACAGTGACCCTGGCGATGGATTTTTCCATCCACTCCTCACACCCAGATAAGATTCTTTTAATCTTTACATAGAAAAAATTATTCACATAGTGAAAATGCAACAACTCTCAACAACAGTGAATGACGAGAGTCCGCCTGTCCCCCCCCCCCCCTGCATATAATAATATTGTATCTATAGATTTAGTTAAATATAGGCTTGTGCAGATTTTATTTCATGTATCATACAAAGAAGTAAACATTTAAACAAATTCAAACAAACAAATCGTCTCGATGTTGGATAAAAGTTACAAAATCAGAATCAACATCTCCAGAATGACCCATAGTGTTGACACTAACGTTAAACCACAAATAAAAAACAAAACAAAACAAAAAATTGCCATGGTTGATTAGTTCCTAAGGCATTTTTCAGAAAGCTCATGACAGCCATCAGGTTAATAAATCAGTGGAATAAATACCCTCTGAACCCTTAATATGTCGAGAAAAGCTACATCTGAAAACGTTATCTGTTTATGTCATCTGCTGAATTTTTTTCAAACTTTTAAAAAATATTTTTGCATACAGGCGAACAGTGTGGGCCCAGATCAGACTGCTCCTACAGGATCACTCTGATCTGGGTCCACACTGTTTTGCAAAAAATTACTTTTAAGATAACCGGCAGATGGCAAAGCAGATGACAATTGTTGTGATCAGCATTTATGTGTTAAGAGAAAAGTAGGGTTTACAGGGATATAAATTAGTTTCCTTATTTCTGCTCTAAGACATAGATTGTGGTACATGTTAGAAACGTATGAATGCCAGGTCAGCAACATTATTTCATGGAGACTGATCATAAAATGTTTTCTACAGTCATTCTCTCCTTTCCGCAGAATCTACAGTCATTCTCTCCCTTCCGCAGACTCTACGGTCATTTTCTGCCTTTTATTAAATTCCCCTATAAAATGGATTAGTAGAAAAAGCCATGATGGGTCTGTCTATATATCCAGTGTCTTATGAACAGAAATGATAGAAGGCTTGTAAATCCACAATACATTGAGCCAGCCCACGGCAAAACCTACATTAAGACATGTGCGCCCATGGAAGACTCAGATCAGCCTGCGCATCCATATAGTCTAACTAGAGACTTCTCTTGCTGCATCCCCAGAGTGCACAATAAAGACTGATCAGACTGCAAGGATGCGCAGGCTGATCTGAGTCTTCATTGGGCACACATGTCTTATTGTAGGTTTTGTCATGCACTGGCTCATTTGCATGATTTTGATAGTTTACCCTTTCAACCCCAAGTTTCTGATGTCACTGTTCCATCTTTAACCCTTTTTGTACCAAATGGAATCTTCTTTCTTATATATAGCAGGAGTCCATTTCAAAATTTAGGGGAGTCAGACTGTCTTTTCGTCAAAATTTATTCGGAAAATGACTGAACTTTTTCCAAACAGTGAAGGCCCTTTGCAAACAGTGTAGGCCCTGATCAGATGCCGCATTCTTGTGCATCTGGGCCTGCACTGTTAGCCCGGGTACCCGCTTTGAGGTTTCCAGGACTGAATGGGTTAAATTTGGACACATCCATTCTGGTGAAAAAGGGATTTAGTCAACACCATAAACAGAAAGGCAAAACAGTGTTTGCAAATGTATCTGTACTGGTGTACAGGGTTGATAGGGTTTACCCAGTTTATGTGAGGGAAACCAAAATAAGAAAACTAGCAAACAATACAGGCCCAGACCAAAAATGTGTAGAACAAGAACAGGCTATCAGCTCAGAGCCTTCACTGTTTGCAAAAGATTTGGACATTTTCTAATAAATTTCTAGACATAGCTAAACCTGATAGCTCTAAATTTTGAAATGAACTCATGCTTTTTATATAAGATGGAAGATTCCATTCAGGACAAAATGAGTCACACCTTTAAGTGCTAATCATGACTAGATGCTAGAATATTTGAGGATTTTTTTCTCTTATCTTTCAGAGAAAATTAGACTAGCTGCTAGCGTATTTGAGGATTTTCGAGAAAATTAGACTTGAAATTACATGTGAATCGTCTGCCGTGCAAACGATTCACATGAAATGACAAGTCTTTTTTCCTCAGAAAAATATATATAAAAAAAAAAAATAGATTGTTTTCTGCTTTAGAATTTTCCATAGCAGTTGAAGAAATAGAACTTTTTATATGTTTCTTTTTTTCTGGTTATGTTTTATGCTCCTTTCAAGATTATTTTAGTTTTTTCACTTCGACCCGATCCTTTAATCAAAGGTGGGCTAAATATGGCGTATCCAGAGTAAAACTACCTGACCTTCTGTTGCCGAAGTTGACCATCAAACATGTGACCCGAACAAGACTTGAACCCACAGTGGTAAGGGATCCGTTGATTAGGATACAGTCCTCTTACCAACCAGGCCATGGCTCCAGGCCTGTTATAAAAAAGTGATTTCTGCTATTCTGTTTAATAGGTTTCTTTGTAAAGATACAGTAGAAGAGAAGATTCTTGAGCTTCAGAAAAGAAAACTGAGATTAGCCAAGAATGTTTTGACAGGGTAAGTCTAGTAAGCTTCTTAAAAAGTCCAAAAAAAAAATTATAGGTGTATTTTCTTCTGTGTCTCTTTCATGATCCCCGCCCATTGGGGCTTGAAGAAATAAATGGGCTGCATAATGCTTCTACGCAGAGCTGAAACCGACCGCAAATGAGTTCTGGTAAACCTCTTAGAGAGAGGATCTAAGCCTGCCCTGGCAAAGCAGTGCAAGTCGGACCGTCCATGCTTATAAGCCCTATTGGTCTCATTGGGCGACAGGGCTTGCGATGTCATTTCATTTCAATGTCAGGTAAAAGTCCCACGAAATTGGAAGCAACGTCTCCAAAATGATCTATACTGTGTTGATGGGGATGATAAACCTCAAACCAAACAAACAAATCTTTCAAATCCTACAGGAATATTAAGACCACAAAAAATTAAAACTAAATCTGCTGTTAAAAGCTTATTTAAAATGCGGAGTGTCCGTCCATGCTTATAAACTCTATTGGTTTCATTGGGCTGCACGGCTTGAGATGTCATTTCATCTCAATGTCGGGTAAAAGTCCCACAAAATTGGAAGCAATGTCTCCAAAATGAGCTTTACAGTGTTGACGGTGACGTTAAACTTTAAATCAGACAAACAAATAAAATGTTGCAGAAGGACTATTTCTGCATTTGAAAGCCTGTTAGAAGGTTTTGGATATTCTTTCTTTGTGTTTTCTGCTCATTGTAAGAGACCATCTTTGGGACTGTTCTTAAGTCGTCTGAAAGTTCACTTTTGAACAATGGTCTTAAAGACCACTTTTCCCAAAGCTTGTCTTAATATAGGAACTTTGCTGTAATATAATCTAACTACTGTCTGGAATTTTGATGCTACCAAAGGCATTGGAACTTTCGAAGTTTTACTGCAGTCGTAGTGAATCTAGGCTCAACACTGTAAATCTAAGTCCACTTTGCATCACAACTAAGCAAGCGAGTGCAGGGATGGATGGTCTGGTACTGTTGCTTTAGTTTTCCCTCACCTGAATAATGATTGTATTACAACCCACAAATCCTTCCTCCAGATTTCTACCTTGATATATTTTGCATAGCATAGGTTTATAACCAGACTCTGGCAACTTTTCCAGGGAGTAGACTCTTTAGATCAATGATTAGACCATTACAATTGTAACCTCGCAGCCTGCATTTGAATCCCACCATGTAGGGATTTTACAGTTAAGCTTCATTGCTTTTTATACCCCCCCCACACGATAGTGGCCGGGTATTATGTTATACCCTCCGATGTCCGTATGTCCGTCCGTCCGCACTTCGTTTCCGATCGATAACTTGAGTATTTTTTCACGGATTTTGTTCAAATTTTGCATACATATTGGTATCGGGGATGAGTGGTTTGGGATTGTTAATGGGCAAAATCCGTTAATTTTTAGCAGAGTTATTGCCCTTTTCAGTATCTGAAAATTGGTTTTTGGCCTCTAATTCCCTTACTATATGGAATATCTGGATGAAACTTCACAGATATATAGAGGACTAAACGGTTCATATTGTGGCCAAGGACTGCTACCCTGGCTGTTCCAGTTCTTGAGTTATCTGCCCTTGACGTATTTAAAAAATGCATTTTAGACTGTAGTTCGTTTATCATTTACAATATCTTGCTGAAACTTCATAGATATGTAGTAGATGAATTGTTATATACTGTGGCAATGGAACATGACTCTGGCTTTCCCAGCTATTGAGTTATCTGCCTTTGAAATATCTGAAAAATGGTTTTTGGCCTCTTGTTCCCTTACTATATGGAATATCTCGATGAAACTTCACAGATATATAGAGGACTTAATGGTTTATATCGTGGCCAAGGACCGCTACTCTGGCTATACCAGTTCTTGAGTTATCTGCCCTTGAAGTATTTAAAATGCATTTTAGACTGTAGTTCCTTTATTATTTACAATATCTTGCTGAAACTCCATAGATATGTAGTAGATTAAATGTTACATACTGTGGCAAAGGAACATGACTCTGGCTTTCCCAGCAATTGAGTTATCTGCCCTTGACATATATAAAAAAAGGGATTTTGGCCTATAGTTCATTTATTATTTGAAATATATGGATAAAACTTCTACACCCTCTGCTGTCTGTCTGCCTGTCTGTTCATCCATTTGTATGTCTGTCCATCTGTCTGTCTGTCCCTTTTCAGTATCTGAAAAATAGTTTTTGGCCTCTAGTTCCCTTACTATATGAAATATTTGGATTAAACTTTACAGATATATAAAGGACTAAAGGGTACATATTGTGACCAAGGACCATATAGAGGAGTAATGGGTACATATTGTGGCCAAGGACCACTTCTCTGGCTGGTCCAGTTCTTTAGTTATTTGCCCTTGATGTATTAAAAATCGATTTAAGACTCTAGTTCCTTTATTATTTGCAATATCTTGCTGAAATTTCATAGATGTACAGCAGACTAAATATTACACATAAAGATACATGTTCCACAGCCATTTAAGGTAAATACTTGCCTCCATAATTTTCTAATAATGTCAACTTATTGAGTTGCCTTCCCATCAAATGTCTGAAAAATGGATTTTTACATATGCTTCCTACATCTTCTAACAACTTCATCCACTCACATTAAGACATTACACTTGCGGATCATATCTCTGCTATCCCCTTTCTAGTTATTTAGCCTTGATATATTTTCAAATAAGTTACATTGCTTAGCAGTGGCGGGGTATTATGCAGTGTCTGCGGTGCTTTTATGTTGCTACTTTCATGTCATAAGAACTGACTGAGTGATCATGTGAAATGAGCATTATCATCAGAAAACCTGCCTATGGGGCTTGCAACCAGGGAAGACACAAATGGGCCTGCTCATTTACAAAATTGGAGATTTTTTATTGTCCAAGCAGCAAAATACTATAAAGGTTGCTGCAGAGTTCCTAAGGACTTCTTCCCGCAGCTCCTGATAAAAATCAGTTAGGGATAATTAAGAAAGATATTTTATCTGACAGGAAAAGGTATGCTGTGTGTACTCATTAGAATCACCTCAATGAGGTGATTCTAATGAGTACACGCAGCATACCTTCATTTAATATCAAATATAACTACCCATCACTACAATTATAGCCTTTTCACCAGACGCAGGTCTGGGACAGTCTGATACAAAAAAAAATCTAGCCAGAAATGCCACCGGCATGTCCCTTTTCCCGTGACCTCCCCAGCGTCGAGTCCTGATTGGTCGCTGATGTCACATGACCTATCAGACCAATAGGCAGACGATACAGGTCACGTGACCGTGATTTTCGCGCCGAGAAGATCATTATTTTTTCAGACTTGCTTGGGATAGGATGGTCAAACTACATTCCATGGAAGAATGAATAAACGGATAAGTGTTTTATTCTTTTTTGATTTTGCACTTACCTTGAGTTTCCACAACGTACTTAGGCTTTGTAAGCTTACTGTTTATTCCGAAATTCTTAGAGACTTTATTTCGCGTGTTTCTGCCGACATTACATGTGTAGTGGTTGTCCGCCATTTTGAATTTTCACTTGGAAGTTTTGTTTATCATGTGATCAACCGTTTTTGGTTTTTGATAAGCACCACACTTCTTTTCATGTTATGTGCCAGGGTATAGACTCGTATTATTCCTGGTAATGTTTTAATTGAAGTCGGCGTTGTGGAAACTTAAATTGCCAGAAAAGAGGACGGTTTTTGTGCGTGTTCCTTCCACTTCCGGTATCGGAAGACGTTGTATCGCTGAATAAAAATTCTCAGCATTAATTTAGTTTTGAACATGTGCAAGACCCGTCTTCGTTTAGCACTTATAAATCCCACGATGCAGATGGATAATATTCAGGTCCCTTTGTGGCCTTTCTATAGTATCTTCTAATCAGAATCCATCCAATTCGTGTGGGTCACCTTTGCCGAATCAAGATGAGCCAGTCTATGTCCCCTCCTCCCATTTGGGCCTGGGTTGACTAGGATAGGTTCGTCGACCGCCCCGTAGAGACCCTGCTCATAATTGCGGGGACTCCGGGGTGCGGGGAACCTATGCCCAAAAATTTTTTCCGAATCCATGTTACATACGAATTTTGGTACGGTTCCGATCCCGGTTTTTTTTTTATCGGGTAACCTTTCCGGACCTTCGGTACTTAGTTTACCTTGGTCATATGCTTCTTTCCTCTTATTATGATAAATTTTTGTTATCATAATCTAAATTGGATTGTTTTCCCTTGTAAAACATACAGACTTGGGCATCGTTTATTGGAATACCGTGACTATTGCAAGTGAATCCGGGACGTTTCGGTACAGAGTCGTTTCGGCCTGGTTCGTTTTCGACCCTAATTTTCACCTGGATCGATTCGGCCTATTTCGGTGGGTCGGTTCGGCCTTGGGTCGATTCGGCCTTGATCGTTTTTGGCACGGCTCCTTGAATGCTCAATTTTGATTCGGCAATTTCGCATGTTCAGTGCACGTTACACAATAAAGGGCCTAACACTGGGGAAGTTTAATTGAGCCTCGAGTGTTTTGCCCCTAGAGCTGAATCTGGGCCTAGTGAATTATCCTCTGGGGATATATCAATACTCAGAGGTTGGTCTTTTTTCGTCCTTACTAATTAGCGATTATGAGAAGGACATATTTAGAGCCTCATCACCTATTGATTCTAAAACTTTAAGCGGACCATGGCTTCCCAACGTTTTCAGAATCAAGCTTCAAGACCGGGGGCACCCGTGAAAAGAACTTGGAACATTGGTTCTAACAACAAAAAACATCAATTTTTTGTTCTTATGAAATTCCAAAATTCGACCCAGATTCAGTCTCTGTATATATGACGTCAGGGAAATTGGCATTACTTCCTGTTTCGACGCTCTAACATTGGAGCTTCTTACCAGGACTATTATTAAGTGGGTTCTCATTATGTCTGGTATTCTAATTCTACCCACTTTGCCTTCAAACAAGAGCATTCCGACCATATAGCTGCTATTCTAATGCTTTTGTTTATTTCCCGGTCATTTTTTCACATGCCATGGCTGTCTACCACCATGTTGCATGTTTGGCGCAACTCTGCTCTTGATAACTGGTTCAGTTTTTACTGAGCATAGTAAATGAAAACTTAGAGCCTCAGCGCCTCTTGATTCTAAAACTACAAGCGGACCATGTCTTCCCAACGTTTTCAGAATCAAGCTTCAAGACCGTGGGCACTCGTCTTTTTTGAAGTCTTCGGAGAGCGTATCAAGTACAGGTACCGCAACCAAGAGACGCTCTTCGACTACTTCCGATGACCTTTTAGTGCTTATCACCCTCGACTAGAAGATCTCAATCAGTCCTCGTCTACTAATAGATCATTCTCAGATCAGGGTACACGGTCCTTTCGTTCCAGAGGTCGGACTGGAACGAAATCTCCCAATAGAGGAAGACACAAGTCTAACAAATGACTTTCTTCCTTCCCCTCCTCTTCATCTTCTCCCAGTAGGAGCCGAGCTTTTTCAGTTCTATCAAGCCTTGGCTTCTTTTATTAAATATATTTTGAGTTTTATGAGTTTTGAGAAAGGGTTACTGGATTGAGTTCGTTAGGAATCCTTTCTCTTTCTCACATGCAAATACTATTTCTGGTAAATAGTATCAAGAAAAGAAATCTTTTTATTGGAAGAGGAAGGGTTCTTCTCCAAAAGAAAGCCGTGTAAGTAGAAAAATTTCTCCTTTCCCCAGGCTTCTACAGGCGGATCTTTCTGGTCGAGAAGAAAATGGGAAATCGACTCATCATCGACTTCTCACACTGAACACAGATGATGCAAGTCGATCATTTCAAAATGGAAACTTCGTCCTCGATTAGTCAGGTCAATTCTCCCAAATTCGGGGACGATTTCCGTAGTTTTAAAGGACGCTTACCTTCACATCTCCATCCATAGGTCATTACGCAAATTCCTTCGTTTCACCTTGGATGGAATTTTGTGTATCAGTCCGTTGCCTTTCCTTTGTTGGATTTGTCAACGGATCAATGAAAAGAAAAGAAGAAAATGGGAAAATCGACTCATCATCGACTTCTCACACTTAACAAGATGATGCGAGTCGATCGTCTCAAAATGGAAACTTCGTCCTCGATTAGTCAGGTCAAATTTCCCAAATTCGGGGACGATTTCCGTAGTTTTAAAGGTCACTAGCCTTCACATCTCCATCCATAGGTCATTACGCAAATACCTTTGTTTCACCTTGGATGGAATCTTTGTGTATCAGTCCGTTGCCTTTCCTTTGTTGGATTTGTCAACGGATCAATGTTTTTCCCTGTTCACCAACTTAATGGAAATTAATTAAGCAGCTCTCATCATAGAATTAGGCCCCAATCTCGTGTAGTGTTCCGATGATGGGTTTTGTCATCATTTTTACAGATACTGTTTATCATACCTTGTCCTAACGTGTACAGGTTATTGTGAATTTAGATTTAATACACTTTATCGAGAAGTTGAAATTGACTCTACCTCAAAGATACTTCTCCAAATTTTTTTTTTTTTTTCACGCCCCGAAAAACTTTCGATTTATGTCAGGGGTTTGTTTCCCCTTTTTAGAACTTAGTAATTGGATCCAGTTTTCCCTGGACAATCTCATCTTAGACCTTTCCAGTTTTTTTTTGCTAATATTATCACTGGAAATACCATACGGTCTATAGGAGCAATAAATTCCATTATCAAGATTGCTCTCTACGATTTATGAATCCCTCAGTATCAAATGGGGTCTCCTCTTTTAGAGACTATTCCCTATTTGTTTGTTCGCATGCCAGCCTTTCAGGTTGGTTTCCCACTTTGAACCTCAAGGATTAGTTGTTCAGGGAACGTGGGGCCTATATTAGGCGGGGCTATATATATATATATGTGTGTGTATTGTGTATGCGTATATGTATGTATATATGTATATGTGTATAAACTTTCTGAAACTTCAGACAAATTTCCTTGGTTTATCAGTTCTTCATAGCTCCAAACTGAGGAACACCTTCATTATTGTTACTCCAGACAAATGAATAGTGTAGTTTTTTCTACTTATCAGGGAGTGACTCATTACTCTTCCCTGTTGGCTTTTACATGGAAGATTATAACTTGGTGTCTTCAGGAAGGTGTGTCTATCCTTGTCGGACACCTCCAGGCAGATTATGTCATTGGGATCGCCCCTATAGACCAGTTCACCATCCGTTCTCTACAGGGCGTTTTCTTAAATGGAGAGAACCTTTATTGGACCTTTTTTAATCAAATGTCCAAACATCTGGGTTCTCCAATCAACTTCCTTTGTGTTTCAAGTTTCAGATCACCTGGAACATGCAGTTGATTTAAAATCTCTAGATTGGGGGAATCTTTTACATATGCGTTTACACCATTCAACTGAATTCCTCTAGTTCTAGGTAAAAATTCAAGCGTCCAAAAGCCGAGCCATTCTGATTACGCCTCCTATGGCCTCAGAGATCTTGGTTTTTTAGTCATTCTGAGCCTAGTCTCAAGACTTGCAACCCGTCTTCCAGTAGTTCCAGATCAAATATCTAAAAGGTGTGGGTCAAGCATTCCATTTCAATCCAGAAATGCTTTACTTACATATCCAGATGTTGTCAGGAATCAAACCAGAGGTAGACACTTTTCTGGTTTCTCTGCCGAGTGTATCTTCAAATATAGAAAGATCTCCACTCTCAAGTTTTACTCTGGAAGATGGAAGATAATTTCTAGTTGGTGTAGAAAAAGGGAAATAAATCCAGACAATTCCTCTAGGGAGGTTTTTTTACCGGATTTCTTTTTCTGTCTGTTCTCTACCCTTCAATTTCTATTTCATCTAAGAGAAGGGTACAGATCAGTAATCTCGAACATGTTAAAATTTTAGTCGGCTTCACACTTTTTCATTAAACCCTACCATCACCAGCTTATTAAAGGGGTTTTTCACTATGCCGACAGGTTTCCAGGACTTTGTATCCAAATGGAATCTTGCATGAGTATTGTGGTCTTTTCTAAACCACCTTACGATCCGGTGAATTCAGCTTCTTTTATTCATTTGATAGTCAAGCTGTATTTCATTTGACATTTGCTTCAGTTCGTAGAAGTTATAGTCATGCTTTGCCAATTACAGAGGGTTGTTTTCAGGTATGAGAAGAACAATGACTTCTTTTTCTCTTCTCATTCAACCTATTTTTGTTTCAGGCTATAAATAACCTTGTCTGAAACTATTATTTGTCCTGTCATTTCCAGGATTCGTGGATCGTAGGCTAATGTGAATTTTTTGTATACATTAGAATGTTTAAAACGTTTCGAGATTATCATGAGAATTTTTTCTTTTCAATCAAGGGGTTTTGGATATATTTCTAACCATCCTTGATTGCAAAGTGGATTTGTAAAGTGATAAAGCTTCTACCAGTATATGCTAATTTCACTTCTGCCCTATTATCATTCAGAATACAGAATGAGGTTAGAACCTTCTACATTTTTGGCATATTGGAACTCCGTTTTTTTTCTTCAGAATGTTTTTTCTTACTGCGTAATGGATGTTCCAACGCTACTTTTCATCCCTTCACCTAAGGTGCTTGGTTCCCATTCGTAGTGGTACTCATTCCTTGGGTAGTTTAGTAGCTTCTCAATCTATTATGAGCAGCACTTATTTTGGGATTTTATTTTCCTTGGTTGTTTGTTAGCCTGTTTGAATAGGTATGAACCTTCTATTTTGACTCCGGTTCCTGTCCATTTATCTTCTCCACTTGTGAATTTTGGATTTGGATCCCTTGCAGTCATGGTGGATACTCTCTTACATTACCATCATTGGATGTTTTTAAAAGGGGTATAAACAACCAAGGTTGGAGGAGTTAGGTATGTGTAACTTTATTTTTCATCCAACCCTCCACTTGCTTTGAATTCAGGCTATAATTGTAGTGATGGGTAGTTATATTTGATATTAAAATGATATTTTTAATGTAAAATTAATTTTAATTAATAATATACCTACCCATCACTACAATGGTATGTCCCGCCTCCCAGCCCCGCCTGAAATATTTGTTTTCCTGAAAGAAATAATGATCTTCTCGGCGCGAAAATCACGGTCACGTGACCTGTATCGTCTGCCTATTGGTCTGATAGGTCATGTGACATCAGCGACCAATCAGGACTCGACGCTGGGGAGGTCACGGGAAAAGGGACATGCCGGTGGCATTTCTGGCTAGATTTTTTTTTGTATCAGACTGTCCCAGACCTGCGTCTGGTGAAAAGGCTATAATTGTAGTGATGGGTAGGTATATTATTAATTAAAATTAATTTTACATTAAAAATATCATTTTTATATTAGCACTATGCCTTCTCACATGGTGCTAAAAATAACCCTCAGTGACTCAGACCGTCTCTATATTGAACAAATTTTCATGCTCCTAAAGGTGTTTGATCCATTGAAGTTTCATTGTATTAAATAATTATAGTCAAACTTCAATGTCTCAAGCACCTAAGGGACCATGAAAATTTGTTCTTACATAAATACATATGCACATGGTTGCTTGAAGCCATTGTCAAATGGACTGAAATCCGTGTTCAAATAACAAAACTCATGTTCAAATCATGAAATTCACGTGCTGTTTGAACATGGATTTTGAGCTTTTGATTTGACAAGATTGGCCTTGCTTTGTTTAAGTTATGTTGAGTGACATAATGCTCGTACCCTGAATGTAGCGTTTCAGAATTCTGCGATGACGTCAGAGGGTGATGACGTCAGAGGGTACAGCCCCCGCCCATCGGGGCTTGAAGAAATAGATGGGCTGCATGATGCTTCCATGCAGAGCTGAAACCGACCCGCACACGAGTACTGGTAAACCGCTTAGAGGATCTAAGCCTGCCCAGGCAAAGCGATGCGAGTCAGCCTGTCCATGTTAATAAACCCTATTGGTTCATTGGGCAGCAGGGCTTGAGATGTCATTTCATCTCAAGGTTGGGTAAAAGTCCCACAAAATTGGAAGCAACATCTCCAAAATGACCTTTACAGTGTTGACGGGGATGTTAAACCTCAAATCAAACAAAAAAAAAGACGTCAGAGGGTTATTGCGTATCAACCATTCTGAACTGGCCGCCATGTGGGTTCGCAGTTGAAGTGTTTATATGGACCCTTCGGGAGTTTTCATCAAAATTTGCTGTTATTAACCATTAACATTTGCCGGATTCCTCCTCAGCCCTCGCCAATCGGGGCTTGAAGAAATCGATGAGCTGAAACCGACTGCACATGAGTACTGGTAAACCGCTTAGAGGATCTAAGCTTGCCCAGACAAAGCAGTGCGAGTGCGACTATCCATGCTTATAAACCCTATTGGTTTCATTGGGCGACAGGGCTTGCGATGTCATTTCATCTCAATGTCGGGTAAAAGTCCCACAAAATTGGAAGCAACATCTCCAAAATGACCTATACAGTGTTGACAGGGATGTTAAACCTGAAATCAAACAAAACAAATTGCCGGATTCCTCGGAAGATATTTGAACATTCGGCCAAGCAGCCTCATGTTCAAACAGCTTCCTCGGGATTTAGCAAATGTTGATGCATGAAAAACTATGGTTGATGCCTATATTAGAGACATGGCAGTTTAAGCCACTGAAGGTTAATAATCATTGTACAGAGGGCCCTCGCTATAAGAACATTTTTTTTTCCCTATTTTTGTGCTGTTATAGTGAATTTGCCGTTATAAAGAATCCCAGTTAGGAGTATGATAGGTTATAAAAGGTCTTTTCCACATCATTACTCCAAGAAACAAATGTTATAGATATTTGTTAGAATTGCCTCGGCGAGGCGATTCTAACTAATATCTATAAAATTTGTTTCTTGGAGTATTAAATTACAAGAATCTTTCATGACTATGGATTCGGTTTCGCCATTTCAAACCTGAGGGAAGCCCACGTTGCTTGGAATCGAGGCTAAGCCTCAAGCTAAGAAGTCATTCCATTGAAATTGTCGTTATAAGGAGTTTTGCCATTATAACAAATGACGGTATAAGGCGGGTTGACTGTATCGGATCAAGAGGCATAATAGGGACAGTTTTCAATTTCCTTTGAAAAAAAAAAATTATGTTGGTGTGTACTTATCAGAATCACCTCAGTTAGGCTATTCAAATGAGTTCACACAACATATATTTTTAACTCTTATCCCGCTGTTCATGACAACCCTTTTCTTTGCAAACAGTGTAGTACCAGATCAGATGGCTTCTGCCATCTGATCAGGATATACATTGTTTGGCATGCAATTTATGAATTTGTATCAATACAGTCGAACTTCAATGGCTCGAACACCTTTGGGACCTCGAAAATCTGCTCGAGACAGGGGTAGTTCGAGCCACTGAGGGCTACAGCCAGGAGGCATAACGAGATAATTTTGGGGACATCTTTTAGGTGTTCTTTAACGAAAATGAATGTTGTGTGTACTCATTAGAAATGCCTAATCGAGGCGATTCTAATGAGTACACACATCATACATTTGCAAGATAAAAGAGTAAAATCTTCTTAATTATCCTCCACTATTTCTTATGTAGAGGATTTCGCTAGAGGCTCAAGAATGGGTTCAACACATCCATGGTAAACGAGCCATCGGTGTTCGAGCCATCGAAGTTCTACTGTAAATTACATCAAGTAATTTGATTGGTTGATAGACAGAAATGGGTGTGGCTTAAATGAATATTCAGCAAGAGAAGGGTTAAGATAAAATTCTTCCCCTAAATTATCCCAAATATATTATAATTAGTAGCTAAAGTTATAGGAATTTCTCCAGGTGACTCGAGAATATTCTAGAAACAGCCGTAGTAAACACGCCATTTGTGTCCCAGCCATCAAAGTTTAATTGTGGAATGTTTCGTGTTTTGCAGAAGCGGAGCCGCAAACACTAAGCTGACGCTGGCTGATCTACAACTGCTGTTTGGTGTATGATGGTGGAAAGGATTTAGCTTTTTATATTGACTTAACCTGTTAAGGTTGACTGTACCAGCATTGATTGTAGACATTTCCGTTGTTGTAAATGGTATACATTAATATATATTTCTGCTCTGCTCAAAAATATAGATTGTGGTTATGCGTTAGAACCACCTCACTGAGGCCTTTCTAAGGAGTACCCACATTGTATGTTTTGTGCAGAAATTTACAACGTGACATTGCATTTTTGAATGGAACGGACTACTGGAAAATGAAAAAAATGTTATTGTAACTGGGAAATATGGCAAAATTACTTGAAAACCAAAATATCATAGGAAAAACATGGTCAGCTTATACTAAATATATCGGCCACCAGATTGCTTGGACGCAATGAGGACTGATCGTACATTGCTAATTTAAGAGTGTACAAGGGGATAAACTGATAAATAGAATACCAGATTCGTGTCATTTGATATCAAGTTTATCAGGCTCGGCTTCAAGAACGCATGTAGAATCGCTCGGCAAGCCTTGCGATTCTACAAGCGTTCTCGAAGCCTTGCCTGATAAACTTGATATCAAAAGACATGAACCTGGTATTCTCTATATATAGGCGCGCTGTGTTAGAATTAGTGCTTTTTGCATAGCTCCAGTGAAGGCGGGGTAACAAGGATATTTTTTGGTTAATTTCCTTATTTGTTCATTATACCAAATATGTGGGTACTTGTTAGAATCCCCTCATCCATTAAATCATGTGCTGTGGATACTTGTTAGATTCACCTCATCATTAAATCATGTGTTGTCAGTACTTATGAGGCGATTCTGACTTGCACCCACAGCATATGATGCTGACAAGAAATAAAGAAAATCATCCATACCTGTGATACCTCCCTCATCAGGAGGGAGACTTCCTCATTTTGATGCTAATTTTTGCCCAATTTAGGCTAAATTTTAGTAAAATTTTGGAGTCACCCTCATTTGAACTGAGAATTTCCCTATATATTCTTTACATCTCCCTCATCACAATGGCAAATCTCCCTCATACAGTTAAAAAAAAATATCACAGGTATGATCATCCATTAATTATCCTTGTGGTGGTTGGGTAAGGCAAGGGTATCATGTATTTTATGTCACTGGGGAATCCAGTTGGTATAAGCATACAGTTGGGCAAGGCCTGCTATCCTTGTAGCAGGTAAGGGTAGAGGGGGGGGGGAATGGTTTAGTTCTTCTGTTTCTTCACTTTCACTTCTTTCTCCTCTGTCTCACTCTTACATCTCCTCTACTTAAGAAATAGATCAGCTCTAACTGTGATTTGTTGAGCAATAAATCACAGTTTGTCAGTCAGTTGTAAGCAGACAAATCACGCGCACGTAGTGCGCGTGATTTGTCTGCTTACAACTGACTGACAAACTGTGATACGTGCGCGTGATTTGTCTGCTTACAACTGACTGACAAACTGTGATTTATTACTCAACAAATCACAAACTAGAGCTGATCTATTTCGATTCTAACACGCTGAAAATCGGCAATAATGCTGTTGTTTCCTACAAAATCTCACAACTTTTCGCCATTGTTAGAAGAAATCCCACTAAAATTATCGACTGAAACACATGCATTTATATCCTTTTCTAAGGTTTTCCATGCTAGAATATGACGTTTCACCATCTAACGTCAAGGAAACCGACTAGTGATGTCATAAATTGGCAGTTTTTAATGACATCACTCGTCACGCTCTTCCTTGCCGTGATTTGTTGTAGAATAAAACACAGTTATTTTCTATTGCCTATATAGGCGCGCTGTGTTAGAATAGCTCTTCTGTATCCCTTCTCCCTTTCTGTGGGAGATGAGACAAAATTACCCACAAGGGTTGAGGTGTCGTTAAACCAAAACACAATCTATCTTCTTATACTGAGTCAGTCATATTTGGCCATTACCTCTGTTGATTGGGTGGCTAAATTTAGAATTTAGCTGAAAAAAAGAATAAGACTCACTGGATGCGTCATTAAAACTATTTACAATCTGCATAACAGCGGTATCCTAAAGCGCATACCTCTGAGTCTCAATCTTACACTGTACAGGCTTTGAACTATTCTGGGGACTTGGCATTCACTGCAGTGGAGGGAAGACTGTTCCATTGAGGAATAGTTCTAGGAAAGAAGGAGTTCTTCAGGGTATAGCTATCGATTGTCCGTGTTACTCATCCTTATCTTGAGCTATGCGAGTGACAAAAGTTTTGCGTTCTTGGTTCAAGCAAATGGTAATACATTGAAATTCCGCTATTAAGACCACCTAAAATTAGGACTAATTTTGATATAAAAAGCTTATTTTAAAGGGTACACTGAATCTTTCTTTGTGTTTTTGCCTACAATAATCCTCTGGTCAGAGATCGCCTTTGGAACTGTTCAAAAGTGGTCTTTAAGACCACTTTTGAACAGTTCCAAAGGTGGTCTCAATATTGGTATTTTACTGTATTTTCAAGGAAATCAACTCATGACCAAGATAAGTTTGCTGTCTTGTCAAGAGAGGTATATTGGAAAGACAGAATGTAGCAAGGAACAAATTATTCAAGCCAGGGTTCCTTTTGCTGTTTCAAGAAGGGCAGTAGGAATGACTAAGCCTGTCAAGATAAAAATGCTTAACTTAACTGACCTGAACAACTTGACCCTTGTAGTGTTGATTGGGCTGTTAAACTGGCACTTGCGGTAGCAGCTACCACCAGAAATAGAGGCGGGGCTTACTGATTACTGATCAGCTGTAAATATATTTACTTGGGGTCTGCTGGCTCAGGCTACTGCAGAATAATGCATATACTCACACATTATGAATAGTGATATTTTTCTTATTTCTGCCCCAGATATACCAGTATATTGTGGATGCTTGATTGAACTGCCTAATAAAGTTTACAAGTCAATGAAATGAATACACCTCTAAACCCCACTTTATATAGAAAAAGTTTTGAGTTTTGGGGTATTTTTGTGTTTTCAATATATTCCTATTTTAAATACAAAGATTGTGGGTACTTGTTAGAACAGCCTCCCTGAACTAGAAGGGAGCAAAATGTCAAACATTTTTATCTGAAAAAAATGCACCCCTAATTTTTAAGATTTGTTACTATCATTTCTAGACAAGTATGTTTATATAAGCTGTAGCAGAGGGTCTTATCAGGCTTTGTTTATAAACATTCTCCATGTTAAAGCAATTAAACTGGACCAGTTTATTATTTCTGCCAGGGCAAAGTTGGCAACATTAAATTATTTTAGATAATCCGGTCCCTTTTTTTAAGCATGATTTTGGGTTACAATACAATGTATTTTTTATTATTAAACAATATCCAGATGTATTACCTTTAAAATTAAGATAAATTTATTGAAAGGTGATGGCATTCCTTTACCGAAACACCTATTTTGTAATGGATCAAGCTACTTAAAAAGGTAGGTGCAATTTCCTTCCAGGATTTTATACATTGCTGGAAAAATAGCAGATAATTCTGACAAAGAGAAATCATATAAAATTTTTATAAAAGAACAGCTTTGGACAGTATTTTATTTCTTCAGATTTATAAGTCTGAATGGGCATTTTATGAAGACTAAAATATCATAGCAGTAGCTGAGACAATAACAACAACTGATAACAATGATGATGATGATAATGATAACTAAAATTCTTTGAACAGTCATCTGCAGGACAATTTTCCGGGCAATAATGGACATGATCATGGATATAGTCATGATTATTGTACGAGAAACCCCGAAATGGATATTTGACAAACAGTGTAGGCCCAGATCAGATGCCACTGAATAGGCGTCTGATCAGGGCCTACACTGTTTACAGCATTAGCTACCTGTAATATACCTATAAACTGGAATTGACAAGTTCCTAGCTGTGTATCATGGAATATGAACAATTTCTTTTTTCTGCCAGACTGAGGTAGGATTATTTATCTGCTTTTACTAAGCTTGCCATCTTACAAGTGGAAAGTGTTTGGATTCCACACTAATAGTTGCTTTGTTTATATCACATGACCAAGGTTCAAAGGTTATATCTAGTTTGAATTTCTGAGCACTTTTCAGTAATTTCATTCACCATATTCAATTAATATTGGTTTTTGAGACAATATTTTGGTGTTGATGTATAAAGTAGGGATATGCCTCCTTACAGAACAAGTTTTGTTACTGAAGGTTTTCTAAGTTTTTTATTTTCATTGATAAAGCGTCTGCAATCAACAAAATGTAAAAGTCAGGCACCATTTTGAAATAAGCTCCGCCTACATCCTTTTATAGAGCAGGTGGGGGTTTAAGCTCCCAAACTGGCAAAACAAAGGACCACTTTCTAGACAGGACTGGATGTACATTAAAGCAATTTGGAAACTGACAAAATTAAGGATCACTTTCTAGACAGGCCTGGATGTACATTAAAGCAATTTGGAAACTGACAAAATCAAGGATCACTTTCCAGACATGCCTGGATGTACATTAAAGCAATTTGCGAACTGACAGTGATCAAGGATCACTTTCCAGACAGGCCTGGGTGTACAGTACATTAAAGCAATTTGGAAACTGACAAAATTAAGGATCACTTTCTAGACAGGCCCAGATATACATTAAAGCAATTTGGAAACTGACAAAATCAAGGATCACTTTCTAGACAGGCCTGGATGTACATTAAGCTAATTTGAAACTGACAAAATCAAAGATAACATTGTAGATAGGCCTGGATGTACATTAAGCATTTTGGAAACTGACAAAATCAAGGACCACTTTCTAGACAGGCCTGGATGTACATTAAATCAATTTGGAAACTGACAAAATCAAGGACCACTTTCTAGACAGGCCTGGATGTACATTAAATCAATTTGGAAACTGACAAAATCAAGGACCACTTTCTAGACAGGCCTGGATGTACATTAAATCAATTTGGAAACTGACAAAATCAAGGATAACTTTCTAGACAGGCCTGGATGTACATTAAAGCAATTTGGAAACTGACAAAATCAAGGATCACTTTCTAGACAGGCCTGGATGTACAGTACATTAAAGCAATTTGGAAACTGACAAAATCAAGGATCACTTTCTAGACAGGCCTGGATGTACATTAATGCAATTTGGAAACTGACAAAAGCAAAGATCACTTTCTAGACAGGTCTGGCTGTACATGTACATTAAAGCAGTTTGAAAACTGACAAAATCAAGGATCACTTTCTAGACTGGTCTGGATGTACATGAAAGCAATTTGGAAACTGACAAAATCAAGGATCACTTTCTAGACAGGCTGGGATGTACATTAAAGCAATTTGGAAACTCACAAAATCATGGATCACTTTCTAGACAGGCCTGGATGTACATTAAAGCAATTTGGAAAGTTGTTTTCCTTGTGAAAATGGCAGAAAATAATATGAGACTGTGTATGATGTAACCTACATTAAGACATATGCAACCAGTGAAGTCTCTGATCAGTCTACACATTTGTGCAGGTTGATCAGAGTCTTCAATGTTTGCATGCGCCTTCTGTCCAAAGAGAAAGAAGCCAAACAAAATTCTTGCTGTTGTGAGTGGCTGCGCAGGATGATCTGTGTGTTTGCTCGTTAAATGGGTGGTATCGTAGGTTTTGTCGTCCACAGGCTCGTATATCAGCTATATCCATCCTCCTTGGAATTTTTATTTAGTATGTGCTATCATGATCTCATTTTGTGTTCAGTCTCTTATATTTACATTAGTTTAGTTTTTACTAATTTATTATACCCCCGGCATATGGAGTATGCCATGGGGGTATATAGTCTTCGTATTTTCTCTGTGTGTGTGTGTCTGTTAATATTTTCATGTCCGCTCCATAACTTTTGAACTGCTTGACATATTTTCATGAAATTTCACATAAATGTTAAACACCATGAGACGACGTGCAGAACACATGAACCGTAACTCTTGCTTTCCTACTTTCAGAGTTATTGCCCTTTGAATATTATAACTTGCAATTTTTACCATACACTTGTGTCCGCTCTGTAACTTTAAAACCTTTTGAGATAACTTCATGAAACTTCAAATGAATGTAAAACAAGATAATAGGATGGGCAGAACACAAGAACATAACTCTTGTTTGCATACATTATAAATTATTTCCCTTTGAAGATAGTAAATTATATGTCTGTTAACATCTTCGTGTCTTCTCCATTACTTTTAAACGGCTTGACATATTTCATGAAAAGCCACACAAATGTTGAACACCATGAGACGACATGCAGAACACATGAACCATAACTCTTGTTTTCCTACTATCAGAGTAATTGCCCTTTGAATATTGAAAATGGGCATTTTATGGAATATGGCCTATATATGCAAAGAAACCTTTGACATTGCTATTTTCTGCTGAGGCGATGGAACTGGCTGGGGGTATATGTGCCACACTGGGCACTTTGTCTAGTTTAAATTTGATTGCGATGAAAGGTTCATAGCTTATTTGAATCGCTCTCAAACACTCATTCCAGATGTGATCACGCGTGAGAAAATGAGGCAGTGACTTTTACACGACTGCTACCCATTCACACCTGGGTGTAGTGGGGTAGTGGCATTAAGTGTCTTGCCCAAGGACACACCTTGCCACCGATGGCCAGATTCGAACCCACTACCTCTCGATCATAAGTCGAATGAAGAACTACTATTACAGGCATGGCATAGCCTTCAGTAGAATTCTTGTTCTTGTTTCTTCTTAAAAACGTGTTGTGGAGTACATGTGAGAGCCAGAAGCCTACATTGTTGTTGTTGTTGTTGAGTTGGGGTTTTACGTCCCCGTCAACACTATTAAGGTCATTTTTGAGACGTTACTTCCAATTTAGTGGGACTTTTACCCGACATTGAGATGAAATGACATCTCAAGCCCTCCGCTAGGGTTTAAGGAGCGGTCCGACTTGCATCACTTTTCCTGGGCAGGCTTAGACCTAAGCTGTTTACCAGTACTCAAGTTCGATCGGTTTCAGCTCTGCACAGAAGCACCGTGAAGCCCAGTCTATTTCTCCAGGCCCCAATGACCGGGGTCCCAATAAGCCTATGTAGTGTAGTGGATAAGCTACTCTCCTCACAAATCAGGGGTTGTGAGATCGATTCTCCAGACTTTCTGACAAGTCTTTAAATTGAGGTCCCATCTCCATATGAACTTAGTTGTTGGTACATCAGAGTCACCTCAATCAGGGTGATTCTAACCTAACATATACCTGCAAAGTGCCAGCCTTGGTAGCTCAGTCGGATGCGTGTCTGACTGGTGATCAGGAGGACGCAGGTTTGATACCTGCCGGGGTCTTTTCTATGGTCATTCTCTCCCTTCCGCTAATTCAAGAAGGGCAGTTGTCAGTTTCTGGCGAAAGAAACCTGCCGGGTCTTTTCTATGGTCATTCTCTCCCTTCCGCTGATTCAAGAAGGACAGTTGTCAGTTTCTGGCGAAAGAATGTGCACTGTACTGAATAACTGACCGGCTCAAAAGTGACCTAAATAATGATGACTGGGTCATTGAACTCCTGTACAGAAAACAAAACCAAAGTATTTTATAATAAAGTATAAGGAAAATTATACCTTAATTAACCTCAGTTCTCTTTATCTTAAGTTAAATAGTTTAATCATGCAAAAAAAGCAATAGATTTTGTGGGTACAGTTATAGTCAACCCTCTTTATACCGACAATCGATATAATGACAAATGAGGCAATTAATGAAACTATTCAAGAATACTGTTATTTAATAATACTCCAAAATAGAAGTGAAGGCAGTGATCAGGAATTCACACAACCCACAGCTCCCATCAGAGACACCAAGGGAAAGAAACACAAACATGAAACAACTAGACCCTAATGGAAACATCATCCAAGAAACAAATGGCATGGATATTTGTTAGAATCGCCTATTTGTTTCTTGGTGTAATTTAAAAGAAAAGTCCTTTATTACCTATTATCATATGACGTCTCGTCTGAGAGTGTAATAACGCCATGTAATATTTTCGATAATCCACTAGTGGGTTAAATATGCAAATTAGCTAGATAAGTCCCGTAAAGAAACGTACGACGTCCTTAACAACGTCGCTTTTACTAACAGCGGAATATTGACATTTTTGTAAACACTAGTGAATGAAATGCGTTTTAAATGTCATATGATAAATAGAATCTTGCATTCGTGCTCCTGTATAATTGAATTTATTAAACTCGAGGAAAAGGGATAAAATGCTCGGCAAAGCCTCGCATTTTATCCCTTTTCCTCAACTCGTTTAATATATTCAATAATACATGAGCACTCATGTAAGATCCTCTATTTATACTACTTATTGGATTGCTTGATAGTGGCTAATTCGCTATAGCAACAGTGAGGGTTCTCTGTAATTGCCTCATAATAGAATTTTGAATGCATTGCTTCCAGTAGTATGTTCTGTGAGTAATAAATCATGTGGAGAAAAAATTTTATGCTTTCTTTTATACCCCTGCTTATGTATACATTGCAACCTCTATACAACACTATTCATTTTAACAGGGTTGTGGATATAACAGGTTATAGAGTGATCCCAAAAATGTATAATGACCATAAATGGTAATGTTTGTACATAATCTACACATTTTTGTTTCTTTTAATCATGGTTGTTGAGGGGGTAAGGCAAAGATGATGTGTATCTTGCATCACTGGGGCATCAAACTGGTATTGGCTTACAGTTGGACAAGGCCTGCTGTCCTTGCAGCAGGTAGGGGTAGAGGAGGACTGTTGTTATTTCTTCTTTTTCTTCCCTTCCATTTCCTCTGTCACTCACTTTCATCTCCTCTACTGTCTCTTCTATCTCTTTCCTATGGGAGATGATACAAAATGACTCACATGGATTGACCTGTTGTTAAACCCAAACCAGTCAATCAATCAACCTCCTACCATATTTACCATAAGTACACCACAACCGTTTTATAACACTATTAATGGGGTCCAAAGCAGAAACTGTGTTAGTTAAACAACCATGTTATATCCAAAACAAAAATGTATAGATTATATAGAAAAATGACCATTTATGGAAACGCAAAAGCTAGAGGCCTCAAACTTGACAGAGTAAACAATCCTGGTCACTTGTATCATGTTTGAACCCTCAGAGTTGGTATCTATCTATCTATCTATCTATCTATCTATCTATCTATCTATCTATCTATCTATCTATCTATCTATCTATCTATCTATCTATCTATCTATCTCTATTTGAACTGTGATCAGTCACATTTGACCATTACTTGCAGGTGTACATCACAATGACACATACACACTGTGTTTGCAGGATGAAAGCCTACACAGCAATCATGTAATTACGGTAGGATATTTCAACCTGCCCAGGGGATGACCCTCCCTGCACAGGAGGCCTCCAGTTAACCTCCTGATCCGAAGGACGGTGCACTTTTTTAGCTCACCAGAGCCGAAGGCTCCAGGGGAGCTTATAGTATAGGCATTGTCCGTCGTCTGCGTCATCAACATTTTCAAACAACATCTCCTCTGAAACTACTTGGCCAATTGAAACCAAATTACATGTGGAGCCTCTATGGGAAGGGGGAACGAAAGTTTGTTCGGGAGGACTGGGTCACATGACCAATATGGCCGCCATGCCCATATATAGTAAAAACCTTAAAAAATCTTCTTCTCAAGAATCGAATAGCCGATGATCTTGAAACTTGGTATGCAGCATCAGGGACTCGGGCCCTACCAAGTTTGTTCAAATGATGACCTTCGGTTGACCTTGACCTGTTTTACGTCAAGGTCTAATTTGGTCACTTAGACATTTGTATGGCAAAACAGTGGATTTTTCTGACTGTGTGTTAGCTAGTGGCATCAGAAATGGTATTTGCAATCAGCTGAATGGAAATTTATCAGTTTCAAAGGTCAAGGTCATTTACCGACCTTTGTCCAGGATGCCTCAGATTCAGTATTTTTATCTTTCTCTTCACTTAAACTACTGGGCCAATTGAAACCAAATTACATGGGGAGCCTCTATGGAATGAGGGAAAGAAAGTTGATTCGTGAGGACTAGGTCAGATGACCAATATGGCCGCCATGCCCATATATGGTAAAAACCTTTAAAAATATTCTTCTCAAGAAATGAATGGCCGATGATCTTGAAACTTGGTATACAGCATCAGGGACTCCAGCCCTTCCAAGTTTGTTCAAATGATGACCTTAGGTTGACCTTGACCTGTTTTACGTCAAGGTCAAATTTGGTCATTTAGACATTTGTATGGAAAAATGGCAAAAACTGGATTTTTCTGTTTGTAGATTAGTTAGTGGCATCAGAAATGGTATTTACAATCAGCTGAATGGAAGTTTATCAGTTCCAAAGGTCAAGGTCATTTACCGACCTTTGTCCAGGACGCCTCAGATTTAGTATTTTTATCTTCTTCACTTAAACTCCTTGGCCAATTGAAACCAAATTACATGTGGTGCCTCTATGGAATGAGGGAGCGAAAGTTTGTACGTGAGGACTGGGTCACATGACCAATATGGCTGCCATGCCCATATATGGTAAAAACGTTTAAAAATCTTCTTCTCAAGATCCGAATGGCCGATGATCTTGAAACTTGGTATGCAGCATCAGGGACTCTGGCCCTACCAAGTTTGTTCAAATGATGACCTTTGGTTGACCTTGACCAGGTTATGTCAAGGTCAAATTTGGTCACTTAGACATTTGTATGGAAAAATGGCAAAGTAGTGAATATTTCTGATTGCCTGGTAGGCTCTGACATCAAAAATGATATTTGCAGTTAGCTGATTGGAAGTTTATCAATTCCAAAAGTCAAGGTCATTACTGACCTTTGTCTTGGATGGCTCTGATTCAGTATTTTTATCTTCTTCTTCAGTAAAAGAGCTGCACTGCTTGAAACCAAATTACATGATAAGCCTCTATGGGGGTGAGGCAATTAAACATTATTTGTGGTATTGTCACATGACCAAGATGGGCACCTTGCCTGTATATGGTATAAACCACATGACCTCTGGTGACCGTAGTGGCCCATGGGCCTCTTGTTTACATTCATCCCTGCAAATGATGCCAGTGGAGCTTCGGACACCGAAATAATCACCGCCGCCAGGGATCGAACCGAGGACCCCTAGCATCAGAGGCAAGTGCAGTAACCACTGAGCTATCATGCTCCACAGCTATCTTTTGTTTTAGGAGACATTGGTCTTCTCAGCATATTTGTTCATCTGTTACTTGTTTCTTCTGTCTCTCAACATAGGCCGATTCTAAATATTTCACCAATGATTTCTCGAGAACTACAGTGAAATTCCGTTATTAAGACAAAATTTAGACAATTTCTGCTTTGAAAAGCTCATTTAGTAGGTTGCAGTTATTCTTTGTGTTTTCTGCATAACCTGTCCTCTAGTCAGAGACCACCTTTGGGACTGTTCAAAAGTGGTCTTTAAAAAAGTGGTCGTAAAGACCACTTTCGAACAGTCCCAAAGGTGATCTTAATAAAGGAATTTTACTGTATATGTGTTGTAATATGTAATCCTTCTGTCTCTTCATATAACCTTTACAATCCTGGCTTCTTGTTTGTGAAAAGGTGCTGTAGCAGGGGTATAGTCAGATCTATCTTTATTGTTGCTACGTCGTGCTGTACAGAGTTTACAAATATATAGTAGAATTTTTACACCAATGTTTTGTTGTCTTTGCTTCCAAAATAACTGATATACGTTTTACCCCTATCCTGCTGAAAAAAATCTATTCAGCCAAACCCATTGCTGGATATCAACCAATCAAATTACATGATATAATATATTCACTCATTCCACAAAGGAAGTGGCCCCCATCCATCCGGGCTTGAAGAAATAGATGGGCTGCTTGATGCTTCCATACAGAGCTGAAACTGACCACACACAAGTACGGGTAAACTGCTTACAGGATCTAAGACTGCCCAGGCAAAGCGGTGAGAGTCGGGACAGTCCATGCTTTTACATCCTATTGGTTTCATTGGGCGACAAGGCTTAAGATGTCATTTCATCTCAATGTCGGGTATAAGTTCTTCAAAATTGGAAGCAACACCTCCAAAATGACCTATACAGTGTTGACAGGGACGTTAAACCTAAAATTAAACATGACAGTGTAGATCCAGATCAGATTCAGAAGCCATCTAATCTGGTCTACACTGTTTGAAAAGGTAGGGGTTGCAGTGAACAACAGGATAAGGGAGGGCTCAAAGGTTTGAACTGTGTCATGGAAACTGCTTTGTTACATAAATAGTGGTTACCTGCTCGACCCTATTTTTCACAGGAAAAATGTGGGACTCGGTGACTCAGTCAGTGTGTGTCTAGTGATCAGGAGGCTGTGAGTGATCTCTGCCAAGTCTGAAAGCATCCTGTTGTGGAGACTGATCATGAAATTCTTTGTTTGTTTGTTTGATTTGAGGATTAATGTCCCCATCAACACTGTATAGGTCATTTTGGAGACATTGCTTCAAATTTGTGCGACTTTTACCTGACATTGAGATGAAATGACATCTCGAGCCCTGTCGCCCAATAAAACCAAAAGGGTTTTTAAGCACGGACGGTCCGAATTGCACCGCTTTACCTGGGCAGGCTTAGATCCTCTAAGCGGTTTACCAGTACTCATATGCGGTTGGTTTCAGCTCTGCGTGGAAGCATCATGCAACCCATCTATTTCTACAAGCCCCGATGGGTGGGGGCGATCATGAAATTCTTCTCATTTCTGTTGGTTCAAGAAGGGAAGTCAGTTTCTGGCAAAAGACTGGTTTTAAAACTCTTCCAAGGAAAGATTGTTTGTGAACTGACTGGCTGAGCATGACCTAAATTGTGTTGACTGGGTCATTAAACTACCAATCAACCATTTGCTGTACAGTTTCCTGGCAAACATTCTAACAATATTGCTGTTGCAAAAATCATGACACAGATGATAAGATGAAAGTTTAACATTGTAGTTGTGGTTTATTATAAAAAAGACCTATTATTTGCTTAATAGTGTGGAAGAGAGTGAATAATAATAATAATATAATTATTTCAAAAGTCCTTGAGTTCCTGCCTGTCCATCTATATATGCACGCAGCATTGTGGGCAAGTATGAGGAAGTACAAAATAAGTGAGATTCTGGTCAAGGCCATACAACAGTTCTATGACAAAGTTTGCAGTGCTGTACTTAAGTGACTGGTTCAGAACCACAGTTGGAGTCAGGCAAGGATCGATATCTGAGACCTTGGGTGGACATGAGGGAACTGTCAGCGTTAGAGGAGGAAACACCACAAATCTGCGCTTTGCGGATGATATCGATGGACAGGCAGGATTTTCGCAGGAACTTGAAGACTTAGTACACTGCCTCAGCCACACCTTCAGTACATTTGGGATGGAAATAAGTTCTGAAAAGACCGTTCTAATAAGAAGAAACACAAAAGAACTTGGAAATGATAAATACATCAATGGCCAAAAGCGAGATACTGTAACAGCCTTTAAGTACCTAGGATTTTTGTGACAGATGAAGGTTCTAAACATGAAGTTCTTGCTCGAATCATGCAAACGGTAGCTGCGCTTTAAAATCTGAAACTAATTTGGAAAGACGGGGCCATATCGCTACACTTCAGTGTGAGACTTTTGCCTCACTTGTCATCTCAAACTTCCTGTATGAAACTTGGACACTGACAGTGGAACTTGAAAGAAGAGAGAAGAGAATTCCTAGAGATGAGATGCTACAGAAGAGTCCTTAACATCTCTTGTAAAGACCAGCGCCGTCTGGTTCGGGCACTGGTTGGCCATAACGAAAGGTTCCTCACTACTGTTAAGAAAAAAAAACAGATGATATGCATATATCTCCGACTCATCAGGCCTAGCAAAGACTTCGGGGAACAGTTAATGGACCAAGAAGATGTGAACGACAAAATAAGAGATGGGGAGAAATAACCAAGGCGTGGACAGGGTTGAGCTTTGCAGCATCTCGAAGGGCAATCGAAGGCATTACAACGTGGAAAGAATCACCAAAAGTATGTATCCCTACGGCTGGTAATGTTAGGGATAAATGACGAAGTGAAGGCGTATAGGAAATGGCGGTCATTATTTGGGTCGTGTTTTCAATTTACATTAACCCTTATCTTGCTGTTCACAACAACCCCTATCTTTGGAAACAGTGTAGATCCAGATCAGATGGCTTCTGAAGAAGCCATCTGATCAGGATCTACACTGTTTGACATTCGATTTATGGATTTGTAAGAATAAATTGCATCAAGTAATCTGATTGGTTCAAAGCCAGAAATGGGTGTGGCTTAACTGAATATTCAGCAAGAGAAGGGTTAAACACCAGAATATTTGTTATTCGTGTATACGCCTGAGCTACCGAATCCGGTATTTTAGAATCCTGAATTTCCTGTTGTAACGTGGAGGATACTCTGAACCTTAGCTTATTACATACTTGATAATAATTCATATACATGTACCTGCTTCTGAGTGAGTCACTGATAATCATCACAATGCAAATCAAGTTAATGCAACGTTATCTTTCTTGGAATGAGGTTCTTGTTAAATTCTTCAAACATAGCATTAGACGCTATATGCCCCAGGGTAGAGCGTCTTTAAATAAATCATCCATCCACCAAACAGTAATTACTCTCTCTCTCTCTCTCTCTCTCTCTCTCTCTCTCTCTCTCTCTCTCCATTTAACTATTTCCCTCAAACTTTGGTAAAGAAAGTCTCAGCATCTGAACACCTCATTAATCTTGGTTAAAATTTCTGTGGCGAAAACAGTATTTACATCTCTCTTTGTATATCCATTTCCAAATCCGATTAAATAAAATTCACTATACTTTGTGGTCCTGGAAAACATTCTTGCTGTCACCATAAGAAAGGTGCTTCTTCGGTTGTTACCGTTATTTATCTTCATTACAAAAACACGCCTATTCAAATATATTGAAAATTTTACCATCAAAAACTGATAAAAAGTTCTGAAAAAGAAAAAAAAATGATATTTTTCATATTTCTGCTCAAAACATAGTGGGTACTCGTTAGCACCGCCTCGCCACACAGGTTTTTCTATATAAAAGTGAGGCTTGTATTTCTGCTCAAAACATAGATTGTGGGTACTTGTTGGAGCCGCCTCGGGGAAGCTTTTCAAACGAGAACCCACAATCTCTGTTTTAAGTAGAAATACACCTCTGTAAACCCGGTTTTTCTATAACAAAAGTGAGGTTGAAGGGGGTGAAAATTATACAGACTTGATTTCGTTGTGTTGTGTTTATGATAATTAACGATTATTTATCGCATCAGACTGATTGCCCGAAAACTGACTTCACTGCCACAGATAGTATGGCGAAGAATAGCGCGGCTACAAATAACCCTTACTCTAGGTTCGTTCAACAAAGCGGGCGCCCGCCGAGCGCTCAATTAGCTGCCTACAATCTGTAGGCAACAAAGAGAGCGCTCGGCGGGTGCCCGCTTTGTTGAACGCACCTCTGAAATTCGTACAGACAATATCAGCGTAGAAGAATATTAGTAGTCAGTTGAAAAGGAAAAATATCGCGAACTGATTGACACCGGCTACTGGTCGATCAGGGCACCGGAATCTGGCCGTGGCCACTAGCAACTACAGTGTAAGGTGCCAGTCATACGTGCCGCTATCAGTGCAATGACTAGTGCCATGTGGTTTCTCACAGGCAGGGCAATATTCTAACCGCTGATCTTCTTAACTGCCAAAAGCTGATGATATGGTCTAATTTATGATATGACGTCGCGTTTGAGAATATAATAACGTGATGTGTTAAAATCGGTAATCCACGAGTGGATTAACTATGCAAATTAGTTGGATTAGCCACGTAACGTTACATGTACGGCGTCCTTAATGACGTCGCGTTTACTAATGGCGGAATAATGACATTTTTGTGAACAAATCCTGAATAAAATGCGTTTTAAATGGTTTATCATAAAAAGAATCTTGCATTCGTGCCATTGTACTATTACATTTATTAACTTAACCTCGTTGAGGAAAAGGGACAAAATGCTCGACAAAGCCTCGCATTTTATCCCATTTTCTCAACTCGTTTAATAAATACAATTATACATGAACACTCATGTAAAAACCTCTATATAATTAAACATCAGTGGCTCAAATTAAATTTATTAAACTCGTTGAGGAAAAGGCATAAATTGTTTGTCGAAACCTCGCATTTTATCCCCTGTTCTCAACTCGGTTAATGAATTCAATAACACATGTACACTCGTGTAAGATTCTCTATACATCACCTTAAGAAGTCCATGTAAGGAATACCCGTATAAGCTGCACTTTATATAGAGAAAAGCGGGGGTTTCAAGAGAAAACAGTATTTTCGTAATTCTCAAATAAGCTTCTGTGGTACTCGCCTTATAATGAAGGGGTCTAAGGTTCGATTCCAGGCCTATCCAGACTATCGAATGACCCTTTAAACCGAGGTGTCGTCTGTACATGACCTTAGTTGTTGGTGGGACGTAAAACTCACACCAACTAGCGAATTCATTTTTGCACACATAAATAGATTGTGTGTGCTCGTTTTCCAGTATCACAGTTGTTTAAGTTTCCGGTTTTCCCCTTAAAATAGTACAACGCAGAAGAAACGTCTGTGTACAACGCATATGAAAGCCGTTACATTTGGTACAGGTCACCGGTGTCGAAAACGGTTAAAAATCGCGTTTTTCATACGTTATTGATGTCTGTGACCGGTGTTGTAAAATGCTGTCTTACATAGCTCTAGAAATAGCATTCCTTTGATGTGATCGGGACTTTGAAAAGTAGACTGGGTTGTATGGTGCTTCCGGGCAGAGCTGAAACCCGATGAAGGTATGTCATATTTTATTTTCTGCTCCATAACGATTTTGGGTGTTCGTTTGAACCGATATTTAATATGAGACGGTTCTAATGAGTACCCACAATCTGAATGATCATTAATAAAGAAGATATTCCCTTGCTAAACCCCACTTTTCACTCCCTTTCCAGGGTGACCATGTCCCGGATTAATGATTACTTGCATATAGACATTACGTATGACAAGTATGCACATGTGTTCTTAGAGACATGAGTCACTTAACCCTTGTCCTGCTGAATAATTAAATATGTCACACCCACTACTGATTATCAGCCAATCAGATTACTTCATGCCAATTACTGCAACAAATTCATAAACTGGACGGTAAACAATGAAGATCCTGATCTGGATCTACATTGTTTCAAAGGTAAAGCATATCCGGGCTCAGCAGGACAATGGTTAACGTGAATGAGAAAACTTGTGTATGCAAGGTTCCGACGATAATCCACGCAGTCTGATCAGCACCTACGCGTTCTCTATTTGGGCAGTACAGTACCCTTATTTGATATATCTAGAATTTCAAGACCCAACTAGTCTACGTAGTTAAGCAGAGCGGTTTGTCTTCTTACCGGGTCGCAAAGTCCGAAGGCACGTTTTCGCATGACAGGGCTCATAAAATAGTGTTGATATGTACAGGGGTGTAGTTCAGGTGAGGCTAGACTAATTAACCCATTTTGTACTGAATGGAAGCTTCCCTCTAAAATATAGGAGGGGTCCATTTCAAACTTTAGGGGTGTCAGGTTGTGTTTTCTCTCAAATGTATTTGAAAATCGGCTAAATTATTTGCAAACAGACGCGTCTGATCTGGGCCCTCACTGTTTGCCAATATTCCTTTTGTGGGGGTTTTCCGTATAAAACGGATTAAGCAAGGGCACAGGATTACCTACAAGATCTGAACTCCCAACTTAAACTCAGATCGGCTTGCGCATCCGGAGTATTCAACAATCTGCTTTCCGATAACCAAGGGGCTATAAAAAGCATATGCAGACAGCGAGGATAAAACTGGTTGCGTTAATGCGCAGGCTTATCCGTGTCTTCTCCAGGTTACCATGTTCAATTTCGAGTGCATTAATTAGACATCACGCAAACAATATACCATCAAATCAATATATTCATTCCAAAATCAAATATTTTTGATAACAATAGACAGAGGTAAGTCATACTGTGTACGAAGCTATTGTTTTTGTCAATGAATACACTGTTGTATTAAGGTGATCCTGTTTTATTTCAAATTTTCCCGTGCCCAGGGACATGTATAATGAAAGTCTGTTGGTGGTTTAGATAAGCGGACTAAAGAGATATGGTATGGTACGTTTTTGCTTTTCTTTTGCCAGTAATAAAAATATAATTATAATTGCAACTTAAAACATCTTTTTAAAAGTGTTCAAACTCATGTTTACCACCCGTATCAATTTCAAATAAAACATTGTTTTTAACTTGGCTTGCGATATTAACCAATATATGACACATAGAATAGTTATTTCAGTTATAAGGGGCGTCTGGCTATTTTAATTCTAAGTTTTACAAAAATTCTACCCCAGCGCGCCGAATAAACGGTGATTTATTCTGCAATCACAGGGCCGAAGAGAGTGACATCGGTTAATGACGTCACTCGTAGATTCTTTGGCTTTAGACGGCGAAACGTAATTTTCTCGCATCGAAAGCGTTATTACAAAAAGACATAAATGCTTGTGTTACAGTCAACACTTTTGGCGGGATATCTTCTAATAATGGCGAAATATTGGTAGAATTTGAAGGAAAAACATTATTGTCAATTTGCAATGTCTTGATCACTTGAAGCAATGCATTGGTCAGTTGCAACAGAACATTGAGTAATAAATTACAGTTTGTCGGTCAGCTGTAAGTATAAAATCGCTCGCGCTACACGCTCGTGATTTTATCTACTTTTCAACTGACCTGCAAATTGTGTCGATCCGCAGCAAATGTTTGCCAGTGTCCCTTTCAGGAGACATAGGCTTGAATGGGTTTAAGAATCAGGCAAGTGTCTTATTTGAAAAAAAAATGACAACAGAACAATTGAACAAGGTAGACCTGTCGCTACAAACTGCATGCAAGCCTGGAGTGTATATAATATTCACCATCTGATATCCTCCACGGAGGTTAACACGTATTGGAAGAAAGGAAGAAAAGAAAATATATCAATATTTGTTTCGACAATTTAAACATCAACAGGCGCATGTTAAATACTTTGATATTCTTTTGTTTGAATGTCAAAATCTGCTTGCAAGAATGACAGAAAGTGGCGGCCGCCGTAAAACGTCTCCCTGCCCTACATCATAGTGTAGTTTATATTTTCTTGTCTTTGGGATCATTGATTCCATTGTTGAATTTTGAAAATTTTTGACGGTCACTGATGAGGCCTAATTGGCCGAAGCTAGCTAGTCTGGCCCAGCAATAATGTACGCTCCATATTTTCCAGTTCTGTGGTGTATTCCTTGCTTCCAAAGGATAACCCTTTCTAGAACATATTTAGCAAGCTAGCAACATGTTGATCAAACATATTCTGTACCAGTTTTAAGTCCTAGCAACAAATACATAAATATATAATATACCGGCCCCGATAGCTCAGTTGGTAGAGTGTCCGCTCCGGGGAACGGGAGGTCTCGGGTTCGATCCCGGGCCGCGACATACCAAAGTCGTTAAAAATGGTACTAGCTGCTCCTCGCTTGGCACTCAGATTTACGGGGTAGAGCTAGGACTGGTCGATCCAGTGTCCGGATAATGTGACTGGGTGTGGTATCATGTAATGTGTCTGGGACATGATACTTCAGTGAGGCAGCACTATAAACGTGAGCATTGAGCTCCCTGTCGCAACCAGACACCGTCGTGATATGACTGAAAAATTGTTGAAAGCGACGTTAAACCCGAATTCACACACACACACACACACATAAATATATAATATATGTATGTATTTTTCAACATTTAGATGGAAAGATAAAAAAAACAGATGCGATAGAGTAAAAGAAAATTAACTAATTTTTCCATGTTTTGAACTGTTTTGTAAGGCCATTATAGCCCCCGTATATTTCAATATCTACTTCGCAAATCGTAATCACACCTATCACTCACAAATTGGAGCGTTGTGGTGCAGTGGTAAAGCATCGGACTCAAGATCGTGAGATACCGGGTTCGATCCCCTCTAGCATCAAGTATTGTTTCTGGAGAAGAGACTTTATTGCTTAGTACTGGTTTCTACCAAAAAAAAAAAAAAAAAAAAAAAAGGCCACGTGGAGGATTAGTACTAGTGTACTAAATGTGTTACCCTTTATTCATAATGCCGATTATTATTATTATTTATTTTTCATGTGGCCACGTGCATCTAAATTCACTGAGGCAAATCTTTGATTGAGGGCTTAGTAGATTCTTTATTAGTTTTGGATAGATGAAAAACTTTCTTTATCGTGTCGATTCTGAGATGAAAAGAAATTAAAGCCAATAAAGGAAAACGATAAATACAGCGCCTGTTGACATTGTCTAAAGTTTGCTAGTTAATCATGAGGATGTAGCCATTTTACATGTAGAGCATAATGCTGTCTTCGTAATCTAGGCCTGTATAATATGGCTTTGATGATATTTCCTTCCCACTGTTTATCAGAATAATCATTGAATGAACACCCTTTTTACATCTGTAAAGCAAGTTTTCGAACAAAACTATTTATAGCCATATCTTGAAAGGGGTTATTGTAGTACTGTCCAGAGTTGGGTTATTCGATATCCCAGCTGGAGATAATGTTTATTAACATCAATGCAATGCATATTGCCCTTCAATACTACGTTATATTTGTCTAAATCGCGACGGAAGTAAGGGCGAGGATTGTGGCCACGTAAAATCGATTTATGCCCCCATTTGACTAGCCGTTCCAAGTCGCGGTTTATTTTTGTTATGGTTTGTCTTTTAGTGTTTGTATCGCTTATATTGTTTTGGATAGCCAATTGACCTTTATGTGGGAAAGTAACTGTCCGTTTGGCTTTCCGCTATTGATGTTTCCATTAGGGTCTGTTGTTTCATGTTTGTGTTTCTTTCCCTTTGGTGTCTCTGATGGGAGCTGTGGGTTAATTGTATCGATTTCTGATTATTGCCTTCACTTCTGTTTAACCATGAAAACATCATTTGTTCCATTCTTACGAGTACCAATCTATATTTTGATCAGAAATAAGAAAAAATATCACAATTTTTTATCTTAAATTTTTCATTTTTTTCGGCAGTAAAGTTTACAATGTATTCGAATAGGCGTGTTTTCGTAATGTCAGACTCGTATCAAATCCATTTAGTCTTAAATATATTTCAACTATTTCAGTCACGAAATCAACACCTACTTCGTCTGATATCAGCTTTCTTGTTTGTGCTGATATGCATTTCTGCTGGAATCTGCATGCTTCTACTACGACATGTCCTGTCAATGCATCACAACGGCGATGAAGCTTTGACTAAAGTTAAACTGCCAGGAGCTGTTATTGTTAGAAAAGAAACACATAGTGATATATCAACGAAGAATATGGAAGAAAAGAGAGGAAAGAAAAAAGGAACACCACTCAATGAAACAAAGAAGCAATTGCTTCGCTCTGTTCGACAGCGGCTAACTAATCTGACATCAGGTTATTCCGTAAACATGTCTAAAGAGATTGTGAGAGAAAGTCCTTTATCTAAAACTGAAGGTTCTTATTATAAACTGAGAGATTCAGTAATTAATGCTAACGAATTTGAATTTATCATTCCGGGAAGAAGGATTTGTAAGGAGGTCAAACAGCCGTTTCTTGTGGTATTAATTATGTCCGTACATTCTCATATGGATACACGTGAAGTAATTCGTAAAACTTGGGGGAGTATTGCGAGTACAGGGACATGGCCCCTTGTAGGAAATGTAAAGGAACGTGTAAAATTGGTCTTTCTGTTTGGCAAAGGTCCGTCTGATCTGAAAGATAAGGTTGTTGAACAGGAAAATAAAATATACGGGGACATTGTACAGGCTGATTTCGTAGATTCCTATTTTAATCTAACCAGGAAAATCTTGACTGGAATAAGATGGGTTTCCATGTTCTGTCCAGCCGCAAAGTTCGTTTTGAAAGCCGATGAAGATGTTTTTGTCCATATGCCGAATTTAATAAGACTTCTGAAAGACAGGCCACCAAAGGCGGAAGGAATGATTTATGGGCACACGCATGAAAATGCTACTGTTTTGCGCAAAGGTAGGTGGTCGGTAAGTAGGGAGAACTTTCCATTCCAAACCTACCCAACATACGCATGCGGAAACACATACGTCATTTCCGGAAATATTATAGCGTCGATTTATAGTTCCAGTAAGTTTCTACCATTTCTCAACATAGAGGATGTTTTTGTGACAGGTATAACCAGGAAAACATTGAGAGTACCTATATCTGATATAGTTGGCTTCACTCACTGGTACGAAAAGAAGCCCAAACCATGTGAGTTCAAAAATAATCGAAGAATATCTGCCACAAAGGTCGATGAAAGTTTACAGTTTGCAATATGGGAGGGATTGAAAGACAAAACATTGAAAGATTGTTATAAACCGGAGACGAAGAAGAAAGTAGTTGCTCGCCCGGAAAATGTTTATCGACATGTGAGCAATAATTTCAGAGATGAACATATATATTATAACAATTCTGGTGGATATTTTTACGTAGTTAAATAAGTTAAATTTTCATTGTCATTACTTTAATTTCAAATGTTTAATTTGAACACTTTAATACTATTTAAGGGGAATGGGAACACCTTCAGGGGAGGTAACTCCTGCAAAAGTATTTTAGTCTCCCATGTCAATAGGGGTCAACTCTTAAAGGAAAGAATTTGCTCCTGAGGAGCAAATTCTTTCCTTTTAGAGTAGACCCCTTTTTCAGCAGGACAGGGCTTATAGAAAAGGGAACAGGAAGTCCCGAAAATTGTCTTCCTTTGAAAAATGGCGGTGATATCTGCCTGATGTTCCCATTCCCCTTACATTTCGAAAACACGCCTGTACTAATGCATTGTAAATTTAACCGCCGAAAAAACGAAACTTTTCAGGTGAAAAATTGTAATAGTTTTCTTATTTCTGCTCAAAATATAGAATACAGGTACACGTTAGAACCGCCTCATGGATGCGGTTCAAACGAGTACCCACACTCTATATTTTAGAGAAGAAATAAGAAATCCATAAGGCGGTTCTAACGTGTACCTGCATTCTATATTTTGAGTAGAAATAAGAAAAATAAGATTCATCCCTGTAAACCCCAGTTTTACTATATAGAAATGGGGTTCAAGGGGGTTCAGAATTATATAGGTGTGTTTTCGTGATGTAAATCGAAACAACCTCGTTAGAAATATAAATAGTCTAGTCAGTTTGAACACCAACAGGTAATCATACTTGTAAGCATATCTTTTTATTAATATACTGAGAGGCAAAAGTAAGTATACAGGTTACTGAATGCGGATCTGCGTCCCAATGTCTCCCTCTCTACATACATATGTGGCATCATAAATAAGAACAACCACTTCCACATAATTTGAAGCAGTTTCCGTTAAAATTGATTAAAGGATAATGAAATTGCGTCACTTGCAATGGACAGGGGGTCTGATCCAATGTTTTGTCTTGAGTAGTTTCCCTTTAAACATGTGTTTCGAATAAGTGTTATTCAATAAATTATTTTTCGTGCAACAAATTCAAAGAAGGGGAACTGATTAGCAAGAATATATCCCGCATTTAAATTAAACACAAGGTAATATGCAACATTTTTGTCAAAGAAAATGTCATTTGCGTCTTTTACGTTCTTCCTTTAATTAAATGCTTTATGTTTCTTTGAGATTTGTATAGGTGATTAACTTTTCTTTGAGTAATTTTCGAGGCATCACTATGAAGTAAGCATAAAAATGCCGTGGAAAACAAAAATTATGTGAAAGTTTCAAATTATTATCTCTTACACGATTTGCGAAAAAGACTCATTTAATTCATTATGATTTTAATTGAAAGGGAGATAATCCGGAACAGGCAGAAATTACAATTGAGTTTGAAGCTGTTTGTTTGGGTTTAATGGCAAAGTAATGATGGCGTCTTATCGATGAACATTCGTACATGACTTTTGCGGTGCGCATAGATTTGAATGTCAAGTACAACACGAGATTTTTTTGGAACTATTGATTATCAATTAAGGGCAATAACTCCATCATGGATGACTGCATCAGGAAAAGAATTGGACATTTTCAAACTGAGACGTTTGGGAAAAACGGACATAGGCATATTTTATTACAGACAGCAATACAAGATCCGGTATTCCAAATCAAAAACTGTATACTTTTTATTGCCTCTGAGTATATTACATATCAACTTAAACATATTATTTTGGGCAGTGGCCTTCCATTATGATAACGCACAAGTGTGATATTATAAGAATCTGATATGGGGTTCTGTTGTAGATGACTGTTCCAACCCGAGGGATGACCGTGCTGAGCGGAACCGAGGCTATGCCGAGGTTCCGCTTAGCACGGTCATCCCGAGGGTTGGAAACGCCATCTACAACAGAACACCATAATGGATTCTTTTTCTTGCACAACACCTCCGGTTAGTTTTGACAGCTCGCACATGTATATTGTTTACAAAATAAAAGTAGTGCGGAAGTAGTTCCGGCAGTTGAATTGAATTGAAGCGCATCAATGTTAGTTGCCTGGGTCGGAACACCAGGGTCAGAACATAAATTTCTATCCCAGGGTAAAATCACGGATTTCCTTGTCTGGTGTGCAAGAAAGTGTACTCTTTCATATCCCCAAAATGACTACATTTCCGATGAAAATTTGCGATATTTTTCTTATTTTAACTCATAACATAGGTTGTGATAGCTCGTTAGAACCGCCTCATTCAGGCGGTTCTAACGAGTAGCCTCAACCTATGTGTAAGAGCAGAAATAAGCAAACTAATTTGTACCATTGAAACCCCATGTTAAACTATCATAGTGCAAATTATATTTTCTGGGCCAGTTGTTCAAAACTAACGACGTTGTTAGTTAACGTATCGTTAAATCTTTGATCATTAAATATGGCAAATATGTTGAAATTTTTGCTGAAAAAATTCGCAAAAGCTGCTTACATTTTTTCAGCAAAAATACCAAAATTTTAAATGTTAAACTTGCTAGAACACTTAACAGTATGACCACTAACGAGTTCGTTAAGTTACCGATGCTTTGAACAACTGGACCCAGGTCTTTTGGGATCATTGGATTCATTTAGAATCATTTTGAAAATAGAGTTCTGCTTAAGCCGGTGCTAGAGGGCGTGGCCGGTGTTGCACATTTCAGTACTGGTCATGAAGAGGCCCAATAAAACCGAGTCTGCTATTTTCGTTTATTTGGTGTATTCTTTGCATCTATTCAGATCTTATTTAGAAGGGTGTCCATTTCTCGGACCTGTTAACGTGATGTTCAGAAAAATCAAAATAAACAGAAAACTAGATGTTTTTAGTTTTCAGTGATTGTGATTAAAAATATCCGCAAAACTTCGATAGCTCGAACACCACTGCTCGTTAAACTTAGTTTATTCGGACAAGTTATTGAGTCCCTAGTAAACAATAGAAATCAATATATTTAGGATAATGTAGGGAGATCTTTTTTATTTTATCTTGAAAAAGTATGTTGTGTGTACTCATTAGAATCGCCTCGATGAGGCGATTCTAATGAGTGCACACGACAAACCTTTATTGTAAATGGAAATAGAACAGATAATCGCTATAATGCCTCGTGATCTGGTGCTATCAAAACCCCTCGTGGCTCGAACTAGCCTGTCTTGAAAACATTTCATTGTCCTAAAGGTATTCGAGCCATTGAAGTCCGACTGTATATTGGCAGTGGGGCCGTTAATGAAGACAAACTCTCTGTTTAGACGAGCAATGTATACCGAAGCAAAATCGCTTTTGCAGCGAATTGACCATTTAGAGGATCGCTTTTGGTCCATAATAAAAGCTAATACGTTGTATTAAGTTACCAGTACATGACCCAATTAAATAAATAAAATAAATAAATAAATAAATAAATAATCGTACCAAACCTTGAACGATATACGATTAAACTCTGTCTGTTTCCAAAGTATGTTGCCAGCACGCTTACAAGTCCGTGAAATAAACACTCCCTTACACCCCACTTTATATAGAGAAAACTGGGGTTTACGGGGGTATACATTATTTTCCTTATTTCTGCTCCTAGACATAGGTTATGGGTACCCGTTAGAACCGCCTCAATGAGGCGGTTCTAACGAGTACTCACAACCTATGTTTTGAGTACAAATAAGAAAAATATCACAAATTTTCGACAGAAAATTGACCGTTTTTGGGATGCAAAAAATGCACTATGACGCACGGGTGTGTTATCGTAATGCATGCCATATAAGAAACAACTGAATAGCAGAATCAAACGGCATGCATTACATCACGATGGTAATTTTTCTGCGGAGACCCATCAAGTACTTGTTAACATATGTGTTTATAACATATGGCCAAGTTTTAAAAGAGAAAAGAGTCAGTTTAAACAACACTAGTTAATCGTACAACCATTGTTTATTTAAATTATGTAACCCCCCGCCCATTCCCAACAAAAACACTAAAAAAAAAAAAAAAAAAAAAAAAGAGGCCCATTGACCATTACGCTCACCTGAGGTCAAGTGTGAAAAACTTGTCCGGGCCCCTGGCAGCCGTGTTTTAGCAAACCATTGTGGCTTGAGAAATCTAGCCTTTCAGTCCATAAAATAATGAGTCTCCAGTCCTTTTTACCATATATGGGCATGGTAGCCACATTGGCATTAATTTGACATAAACAATAGCTGTATTCCGCTAACCCGACGAACCCTGACTTTTGTGCCGACCCTGTTATTTTATTGCCATCCAGAAAAAAATACTTACCGACCATAATATTTTCTAGCACTTTTGATCAAAACTCATGAAACTGTCAAAATAGCTAAACTTATATTTGAAACCCCGATCTTTAGCTTCCTTAATGCTGTTATCCTCGTTATTTGAATGTTTTCAGGTAATATAGTTAAAATTTAGCCGTTTTAATGTTTTGATTGTTTTTTGTTTTTTTTTCCACTGAATAAAATTTTGACAAAAAAAAAAATATGCGACCTTCCGACACATACCTGTTTTCGGTATGTTAGTTGAAACACAGCTATTTTTTAAGCCTTATCAACTTCTATTTAGCTGACTGCAAATATTAATCCTGATGCCATAGGCTGCAAGAGTCAGAAAAAAACACAGTTTGGCCTTTTTTCCTCCGTTAGAAATGCCCAAGCGACCAAATATGTCATTGACATTTAATATAAGGACATGTCAATACAAAAAATCCTTACTTATTTTTGGGTGAGATCGATCTCTTCTTTTTCGATGCAATTGCCCTCTAGAATGGTACACTTGGACCAACCTGTTCCAGTGTCATCAGCCCAGAATGAAGAAGCCAGGGTCCTTGTCTCCGACCCACTCTTCAACTGCCGTCACGACTTCTTCGTTGGATCGGAATATCCTTTTTCAAGTTTGGGAATAGGAAAAAGTCACTAGGAGCTAAGTTCGAAGAATAGGCGGGATGCGGTATTAGCTCGTACCCATCCCTTCAACAGCATCCATTGCAACATTGAAAGTGTGGACTCTTGCATTGTACTGTTGGAACAGAATCCCTTTGGGGAGTTTACCTCGGCGTTTTTTACGGATCGCAGTTCTCAGTTGCTCGATCAAATTAGCATAATACACACCTGTCAACGACTTTTCTTTGCCAGAACGCCTTGTGCGTCCAAAAATACAGTTGCCATCACCTTGTCAGCAAAGAGTTGCGTTTTTAACTTCCTTGGCCTTGGAGACCCCAGTCCTTCCCACTGGCGGCCTTTAGTTTTATTCTCTGGTTCATAATAATGTACCCAGGTCTCATATACAGTCACCAGATGTGAAGAAAAATCATCTTCCTTTGACCTAAACCGCTTCAACAATATGCTGCATAGCGCATACTGATGCTCTGGTTGCCAATTGCTCATCGCTAAGGGATTTCGGAACCCAACGGGCTGTTAGCTTGCGCATACCCAAGCGACCATGTAAAATTGTTGAAACGCTACCATGTGAAATAGGTAATGCATTCGCCATTTCTTCCACCTTAATTCGCCTATCAGAGTACATCAGATCCTTTACCTTGGTACACATTTCTTCATCGGTGGCATCTGTTGGGCACCCAGACCGGTTTCGTCTTCTAAAGACTCTCTACCGCGTTTGAACTCTCCAACCCAGAATTTAACTTGTGCATACGATGGTGTAGAACACCCATAAACATTGGTCAACTCGCAATGTATTTCTTGACCCGTCTTCCCTTGCAAATACAAGTACCAAATTATAGCACGGTACTCAAGTTTTGACGAAAAACTTGCTTTTGAATTGCTAGTCATGTTTGACGTTCAATATCTCATGAATGTATGACACGATAAGGGTGCAATTTTGCCCACATGCCTTAAACATGTATTGAAACAAGGCATGGAATCTTTCTTGTCTTGGTCAATTGGAAATGGGATAGGCTGGTTACTTATTCACCTGATGAACTTGCTAGGAATATCAATTCAAATGCCATCGGTTAAGACAGACTAGGAGAAATCCACTATTTTGCCTTTTCCCATACAAAGGTCCAAGTGATCAAAGTTGACCAAGTTGTAAAATATATTAAGTCAACCAAGGCACCCAGTTGAATAAAATTTGGTAGGGGCTGAGTCCCCAATGCTACACATCAAGTTTTAAGGTTTCCTTAGAAGATTTCTAAAGGGATTTTACCATATATGGTAATCTTGGTAATGTGATTCGAATCCATCTCCAACGAATTTTCATCGCCTTTTTTCATAGGGGCTACTTATATAATCTGGTTTAGTGAACAAGATCATAAAAATACTGAATCTGAGCCATCTAGGACTGAAAGTTAGTAAATTACGTTAAAGAAATGAATTTCCTTTTTGTGGATTTTATCGATGTGTAAACTCCGGCGAATCACTCATAAACTTAGCATGAAGCCCGACGGGCTGAAACCAATTGCTCTGAAAAATACTTTTAATGAGATGCTATGTTATGTTATTGCACTGTGGATATTTCAGAATTAAAAAGTAAAATGTTTTTGTAGGTTTGATTTGAGGTTTAACATCCCCGTCAACACTGTAAAGGTCATTTTGGAGAAGTTGCTTCCAATTTTGTGGAACTTTTACCCGACATTAGGATGAAATGACATCTCAAGCCCCGCCCCCCAATGAAACCAATAGGATTTATAAGCAATGACGGTCGGACACTCGCACCGCTATGCCTGGACAGGCCTAGATCCTCAAAGCGTATTACAAGTACTCGTGTGCGGGTCGGTTTCAGCTCTGCGTAGAAGCCTTATGCAGCCCATCTATTTCTTCAAACCCCGATGGACGGAGGCCGAAGTAAAATGTTAGTAATGATGAAAAAAAGAAATATATAAATAATTTGAAAAGAAAAATAATAAAAATAAAAAATAAATAAAAATTAATAAATAAATAAAGAGATTTCAGGACTCGAACCCGGTGCTCGTGATTTTAAAATACATACAATACCACAACAACACATATTTATCAATTGTATTAAATATTTTGCTCTATTTAAGTTACGGAAACTCACGAAGCTAAAATTAAAATATCTATTGCATTGTATGCAAATTGTGTTCATAGTTCGGGGACAATAAATTACAAAAACACACCTATTCAATTTTTTTTCAGATAAAAATTATAATATTTTTTTATATTACTGCACTAAACATACAGTGTGGGTACTCATTAGAACCACCACGGTGAGGCGGCTCTAACGAGTACCAACAATCTCTAAACATACATTGTGGGTACTCATTAGAACCACCTCACCGAGGCGGTTCTAATGAGTACCCACGATGTATGTTTAAGAAGAAATAAGAAAATTAATGTCTAGCCCTCTGAACCCCAGTTTTCTGTATAAAAGTGGGGCTTAAGGGGGTCAAAATTATATAGGCGTGGGAAATAAAAGTATTTTTATCCACGAAAGAGTGGCTTCCCCTGAATTTGAATCAGTTTCCCTAACCACGATGTCTGACAGCAAATTAATAGTTAATGGTAAGTTGATCGTGAAAGGTGAAATTAATAGACAAGTTGACATATTTTATAGACATATTCAGAAAACTAGAACAAACGTCATTAAACTCAGAATGTAATATATTCATTTTAAAGAGCGAAAATCAAACTTTTCTCAGCCATTTAGATCAAATGGCCACGCTCAAATAGATTGGGCTGCATGATGCTTCCACGTAGAAGACATGAGTACTGGTTTTTTGTTTGTATTGGAGTTTAAGGGCCCAGTCAACACTAATTTAGGTCATCTTTAGCCGGTCAGTTTACCTATCCACAATTTTCCTTGGCAGGCTTATACGTAAGCGGTTAACCAGTACAGTGCACATTCTTTCGATAGAAACTGACAACTGCTCTTCTTGAATCAGCGGAAGGGAGAGAATGACCGTAGAAAAGAGTTCATGATCAATCCCCACGAAAGAATGTTGCCGACCCCGGCAGGTATCGAGCCCGCATCCTCCTGATCACCAGTCTAACGCGCATCCTCATCGGGCCTTGGAGAAATGGATTGGGCTGCATAATTTCCTAATCAGGAAGTGGATGAGACTATTTCTGAAACTGAGAATGCAAAGTAATGCTAAAGTTCATGGGACTAATAGTTGTCTTCATGACTCAACGAAGATGTGTGCTTGAGGTTTTCGTCCCACCATCAACTACGGTCATACGGAGACGGAACTTCGGTTTAAAGTCTCATGCGAAAGTCTGGAGAGGCCCGACATCGATTCCACGACCCGTTGGTTAGGAGGAGCGTAGCCTTACCACTACACTACGAGTCTTTCGACACTATGACTTTTCAAAGTTTGAAACATAGGAAATCTATCCTGCTGCTCGATAAAAATGAAATAATCTGGAAAGGGTCGTAAAACCTAAAGTCATATCAAAATCTTGGGCATTTACAGGAAAACAACTTTCGCCTGTGTGACACCCACTTGTTTTGACCATGTTTAGAAGTGCCGGTTATGTAAATTACCTGAAATAAAAATATGACATCTGTTCTAGAATGTTAACAAAACTAGTCACAGTGTAGGACCGGAAATGTACAGTGCTTGGGATTGTATATGACCTGCGATTCTGTACAGGGACAGTTGGACACTTGACGGATCAATTGAAGTTGACACAGTGTGTAAAGTTTGCGCTCATTTATCATTTTTGGCAGTTACCTCAAATCCTTGGTATCCAGTTGTGAGTTTGATATATAAGGAACATGCCAAGCACGTAAGCGTGTCTAGTGCAACTTTTTAAGAGCAATGGGAATGGCTTGATCATTTGGCGTGAAAAACATGAAATGATTCTGCCGGCAAAAATCTGCCAGTATCAGCTCATTAGCATGCGTGAACGTGTTTTCTACATATAAAACGGTCTGTTCGTGTATACAGTCGATGTGCTTATCAACGCTTTCCACGATGCAAACCCCAAATGCGAAATAAATGCCACAGTCTTTCCTCTTGTGGTGTGAAAGCAATTCTGTATTGTCACTTGCAGTACTAAGCATGTTTCAGATTTGTACAGTCATCTGATGCGATTTTGTACTGTCACGTAAAGTGATTTGAAAGCTGTTTCGAGGTAAATGGAGGCATTTCGCCAGTTTGTGGCAAAATCTCTTTTACACTGACCATTGCGTTGAATGTCATGATGGACGCGTAGAAGATAGTAACAATCTTGAAATATTATATTGCATTTCTTTTGCGTCCTGTACAATATGTATCATGACAGCGTCATGTATTCGGATGAGAGTCGTAAGTCGTCTTGAACTTGTTTAATGGCTAACAAGAGGGCCAAGATGGCCCTGAATCGCTCACCTGATTGCAAGCTGACCCTTTTCTATCTTTAGCTCCGGCGAGCATTTTTATCGCCAGTGAGGTACCGTTTTAGCTTCATTAAGTGTGAATAACTGTGAACAAAAGAAATATCCTCCCCAAGTTGTCATTTTCTTCATCTTTATGCATCTAATAACATTTTATGATTTCTAAATTGTTATCTATCTATCTATCTATCTATCTATCTATCTATCTATCTATCTATCTGTCTATCTGTCTGTCTGTCTGTCTGTCTGTCTGTCTATCTATCTATCTATCTATCTATCGATCGATCGATCGATCGATCGATCGATCGATCGATCCCTCCCTCCCTCCCTCCCTCCCTCCCTCCCTCCCTCCCTCCCTCCCTCCCTCCATCCATCCATCCATCCATCTATCTATCTATCTATCTATCTATCTATCTATCTATCTATCTATCTATCTATCTATCTATCTATCTATCTATCTATCTATCTATCTATCTATCTATCTATCTATCTATCTATCTATCTATCTATCTATCTATCTATCTATCTATCCATCCATCCATCCAGCCACCCAGCCACCCACCCAAAGCCCAATTTCGTGTTAAACACGCGTCAACCCGTTTTGTGGGTCATAAGCGTCAAGCCAATGATGATAGTATGGTTAAAAAACAGATGAGTTAAAAAATCGGATTAAAAACCGGGCTGTTGTGTTTATGGCATTTGGTGGTCGAGAGACCGGACGGCCACACTGAACTGAGTCACTCTAGGCAGGAGTACAACATTAGCGGATGGTCTGTTACACATCACGAAATCACGCCTATATAATTTTGACCCCCTCGACCCCCACTTTTATATAGAAAAAATGGGATTTACATGGGTAAACATTTTTTCTTATTTTTGATCTAAAATAAAGATTGTGGGTACTCGTTAGAACCGCATCGATGAGGCGGTTCTAACGAGTATCCACAATCTACATTTTGAGCAGAAATAAAAATATCACAATTTTTCATCTTAAATTTTTCGTTTTTTTTTCAGTGGTAAAGTAGAAGTAAAACAAAGATCAGGAAACGATACAATTAACTTACTCCACCCACCAAAGACACCAAAGGGAAAGAAACACAAACTTTGGCGACCAGACCATAATGGAAACCTAAACAAAGGAAGGCCATAAGGACAGTTACTTTCCCACAAAATGGCCATATGGCCATCCAAAATAAAAAGACACAAGTGATACACACAGTAAGTAACAAACAACAACATAAATAAATCGCCACAGAAGAACCGCCTTGGAACGGTCAGTGGAAAGATTTCCACTGGGGGGCTTAAATCGATTTTACGTGGCCACAATACTCGCCCTTACTTCCGTCGCGATTTAGACAAATACTTTGTTCAGTCCGCATGAAGGCCTCCTAACTCATCAGTGCAACATCTCCGTGTACACAAATAATCACAGAACCACAGAGGTGAGACAACGGTGAGGACTCGACAGCAAGAAACCACTGAAATGCTAGAGCAAAAGAAAACCAACAGTTAGACTTCGATGGGCCCGACCAGTGGACAGAGCATCAGGCACCAACTAACATTACCTTGAATTAGATCTCTCTCTTATTCCCAATCAGCCTTTACGTTGGAACCGTCATAGAATCTGAGGCCTGACCCACCGGCGTGCAATTAAAGAGGGAAGCAAAGTTGCCAACCGTGATTGGGTTAACTACCATGCATGCAGTCTGTCGTATAGCATCCATGTTGTACCCAATCTTTTTATATCGAAGAATGATTTTACGAAATTGGGTGCTGAAGTCATTGCGGTTATATATTTTTCTGAATTTATATACTCACCATAAAATTCGGGTTCCGATAGACATTGTTGCAGAAGAGTCTAATATTGAATTTTGAAATTAAATCAGAATGGCGTCTATAAAATTTTGTAAAGGCTTTGCGTAGTTTATGGTACCGATAACCCTGATTAAGAAGTTTAGCCGTTAATAATTTATCACGAGTGTTGAAGTCAGTTACATGACTACACACTCTAGCAAATCGAATTAATTGCGAAATATAAACGCCATAGGATGGCACACGAGGAACATCACCATCCAAAAAAGGAAAATTTACAATCTCAAAATCAAAGTCATCGCGTTTATCATAAATTTTGCACGAAACAAACCCATCTACAATAGATAGATGTAAATCCAAAAACGGAGCCTCTGTACCAGAAGAATTTGCTTTATTTAACTGAAGTTCTGGGGGGTAAATCTGACTGATCAAACCATCGAAATAGGTAGAATCAATATTTAATAAATCATCTAAATATCTAGAAGTGGAGCTAAAAGCTTCAATAATTTCAGATTGGTTATCAATGGAAAGCGACAACATGAATAAAAATAAAAAAAGAGTTCCTTTAAGAGCAATGAAAACATTCATAAGAAAGAAGATGGGTCATACTACTTAGTTTAGGCTAATAAAGCCTCATCAGTGACCCTGTAATGATCCGGCAAAGAAAGCCAGAGGAAATATACTGCAATTTTGCAAAATTCGAATAGGCAGTCCATTCAAAGACTGATATAAATCAAAATGGGGTCCAAATAATAAAAAACCTGTCTAGAATATGAGTCTAAACCAACAAAATATTTCCGATTTCTCAGGATATTCACGCTGATCTCAAAGGACCAAAAGTAAAATATAAACTGCACTATGGCTGATGTACGGGGAGACGTTTTACGGCCGCCACACGGCACAACACCAGCTGCAGTGAAGGCAAATAAAAATGAAAAATGAGTTCCTTTAAGAGCACTGAAAACATTCATAAGAAAGAAGATGGGTCATACTACGTAGTTTCGGCTAATAAAGCCTCATCAGTGACCCTGTAATGATCCGGCAAAGAAAGCCAGAGGAAATATACTGCAATTTTGCCAAATTCGAATAGGTAGTCTCTTTCATAAGAATACAAGAACAGATCAGCCACAAGAGGTGCGCAATTCGTACCCATCGGAATGCCCACAATTTGTCTAAATAACTTCCGGTTAAAATACGATGCACAGTTTCGGTACTTTTGGGACCATTTTACTATCTTTTTTCATGGAGTTAGCGTTTACAGCTAGTAAAAAAATGTTTAAGGCATAAATCTGCGCACTCGTCCGGCAGGACGAGCAGATGGGAAAGCCTACTCGTCCTCTGACGATGTCTACTCGCCATGGCGAGCGGACGAGTGGAATTTTCCAGCCCTGGTTTCCCTTTTTCATGTTTTCAGGAAAAAAAATCACATTAAATCACATTAAGCTTTCTTTTTTCGGGGCTACATAGTACCGAATCTAATATAAATATTGTCAAGTAGAAAGGTGAGAGCATCACACACTTTCTGACATGACCAATGCTTACAATGTATTTGTATAGGCGTGTTTTCGTACTGGGGAAATGAATATTTATAAAAATTGAAGGTTGATTGCGAGGGGATGGGACAGGCCATGACGTGTCCTTGTTGTGGTCATCTGGAAATATATGGGTAGGGCAACAAGACCATTCGTAATTTTGTATAACATACAGAGACGAGCATCAGCTCGCCTCTGGTCCAGAGATCTCCAACCAAGACGTGACTGCATTTCGGTTTCGCTGTCGTTTGTTTGTTTTGTTTGATTTTGGGTTTAACACTGTAAAGGTCATTTTGGAGACGTTGCTTCCAATTTTGTGGGACTTTTACCCGGCAATGAGATGAAAAGACATCTCAAGCCTTCTCGCCTAACGAAACTAATAGGATATAAAAGCATGGACGCTCCGACTCGCACCGCTTTTCCATGGTAGGCTTAGATCATCTAAGCGGGTTACCAGTACTCGGCTTCAGCTTTGCGCGGTAGCATCATGCAGCTCATCTATTTCTTCAAGCCCGGATGGCTGGGGGCATGTCCTAAGCGAAATATTTGTTCAAAGATCAACTGGTAACTCTGCGCTGCACCATATCAATTTTGCGGGTATAAGTTTATTCCGTCCTTCTGAAGAGTGTCCGAGTCATCTGGGCCGCATATCGTTAGGTATACCGCCAGTGTCGTCAGCAAAATGGCGTACACCGATCCTAATAGACATTTTTCACTAGGACGGAGAAAGGACGTAGGAGATGGAAATGGACTTGATCAGCTGGGATCATCTCAAACGTTATATGTTCCTATATCTAAAATGCGTATCTAGCTGAATAAAAGTCACTGACGAATTGTTTTGTTATTATTATTTCTACGACCCTTTCAAGATTATTTTCCTAATAAATAGAGAATACCAGGTGAGTGTCTTTTGATATCAAGTTTATCAGGCTCGGCTTCGAAACGCATGTAGAATCGCTCGTGATATCAAGTTTATCAGGCAAGGCTTCGAGAACGCTTGTAGAATCGCGAGGCTTGCCGAGCGATTCTACATGCGTTCTCGAAGCCGAGCCTGATAAACTTGATATCAAATGACACGAATCTGGTATTCTGTTTATCAGTTTATCCCCGTGTACACTCTTACATTAGCAATTTCCGATTATTTATTGATGGTCCTCAGTGCATTTTATGTATCAGCTGACCATTTGTTTTCCTATAATATTTTTTTTTTTCAAATATAGTTTTTCCATTTTTTTTTCAAGTAATTATAACATTTTGCCAATTTTTCCAGTTGTCCGGTTCATTCATAATAGTGCAATGTCACGTTGACCTGATAAAGCTAACTTGTTCTGAGATAGCATATCTTTGTCAGGTCAGTGTGCTGCAATGCTAAAGAGCCGACCGTCAATCTGAGAAGTAACCAACGTACGACAGAGCATACGACAGTTGTTGTGACTGGCATCTTAAGGGTAAATGTTTAGACCTAACCCCTACAAAAAAGTGTCGTCAATGACCCTCAAATATGTTCAAAACTCAGCAATGAAATAAATGATCCCAGGTAACAAGAAAATATAAACTGGGGGCATGTTGAACTTTTTCCTTCATTCGCCGGAAATTACCGAGTTGAATATCGATTTCCGTAGGAAATCGGCAGTTAAAGTTACCTGTATATTTTGAAGGTTTTTTATATTAAAATTATGAAGGAAAAAAATCTTAACTCCTCGTATCTTATTTATCCTTAACACTAGAAAAAAGTCACTGTTATCCTCATGTAAGAAAATTATTCAGTTTTTATTTGGTGCATTTCAAAGTGATGAATAATTAATTCTTATTGCTTCCATCTGCAATTTAATGTCATGCCTATATTCTCCATAGACGGCAATGTATTTTTTAAAAAAACGTTCAGATTTCCATGTTTGGTTGCCAATATTAAATAGAAATGATTTGTTTGGAATTAAGTAACTGTTATATACTGTTAGACTGTTGTTCAAAGTTTACGATGATATAAAGTTTTTTTCTACTGAAAAATGATAAATTGCTTCCCCGAGAGCTTAAAAAGCGTTTATAAGTTGTTTTTCAGTACTGCAGTTCATGGTGCGAAAATCGCTAAGTCCACATTATATGTACCAGAAATCGTATCAAACCTGTAAAGCTTTTTTTGTATTAAATTTTGTAATTACTAGTAATAAACAACATGCGGATTATGTACTTGATACAGTGGTTATATTTCTCGGATATCTTTATTTTATTTTGTCTCAGTTTTGTTACATTTATGTTTTCATTCATTATGTATGGGCGGCAAATATGTCAAAAAGGACAAAAATTGTCGAAATCATTAACTGTGAAATGGCGATTAAATGGCGATTAAAACCACCATGAAAAGTTAATTGGCAGTCTGAAGCCAGTGATTGATTTTGTTTGTATTGGAGTTTAACGGCCCAATCAACACTATTTACGTCAGTTTTGAGTCGGTCAGTTTACCTGTCCACAATTTTGCTAGGCAAGCTTATACGTAAGCGGTTAACCAGTACAGTGCACAATCGCCTCATCGAGGGGGTTCAAACGAGCACCAACAATCTATGTTTTGTGCAGAACAAAACACTGTTTGCTATTCTGTTAATTTCTGTTAATGAGTTTCAACTCTGTCTGTCCGCACAGTTACTTTGCAAACAGTGTAGAGCATGGTGCGACTGCTCAGGATGAGCCGTCTTTTCTCCAGATCTACACTGTTTGCCATTCGGTTGATGACTTTGACTAAACCACCGTCAATAAAAATGGAATTGTCTAAATTCACATTACGAAATCACGCCTATACTGACAAATTTTACCACAAAAAAATGAAATTGTTTAGATAGAAAATTCTGCTATTTTTCATACTTCTGTTCCAAAAATAGATTATAGGAACTCGTCAGAGCCGCCTCGGTGAGGCAGTTCTAACGAGTATCCACAATCTTTGTTTTGATCAAAAATAAGAAAAAAATAATGTATACTACTGTAAACCCCAGTTTTACTGTATAAAACTTATTTATCTTCACTGCAGCTGATTTGAGGTTTTAGAGTAACAGTCAAATAAATAATGTATACCCCTATAAACCCCAGTTGTACTATATAAAACTGGGGTACACGTGGGTCAGAATTATATAGGTGTGTTATCGTGATGACGAAGTTAACAAACGTGCTTTAATTTAACAATGAGTTGGCGCGTGCCCGACGTCCCCCACTATGTGTTACTCTTTAAAGTGTTAATCATGTGTATCCCTTAAAGTGCCAATCATAACATTGAAGATAACAATTTGATTAATTAAATTAAATAAATAAATAAATAAATAAATAAATAAATAAATAAATAAATAAATAAATAAATAAATAAATAAATAAATAAAGTAACAGTGTCATCATTGTTCACTTTTTGTGATTGATTTGATAGACAATTTTTGTGGTGTCTTGATTTATGTACAGTTTTATTAACTCTTAAAGTGTAAATCATAACTAGTGCAGATGACATTTTCCAGGTTTTGAGTTGATTAATTTCGAAAACACGTCTATTAAAAAATATTGAAAATTTTACCACCAAAAAATGAAAGTATTCAGATAAAAAAAATGCTACTTTTCGTATTTCTTCTGGAAACATAAATTGATGGAATCGTTAGTTCCACCTCAGCGAGGCGGTTCTTACGACAAACAACAATACATGTTTTAGCAGAAATAAGAAAAATAATGATCCATATTTTACTACATAAAAGTGGGTAATATCGGGTGTTTTTGTGATGTGATCATAAAACTATTGCAGCCCATTCACATATTAATTGCATGCCTCATTTTAATAAATAAATAAATAAATAAATAAATAAATAAATAAATAAATAAATAAATAAATAAATAAATAAATAAATAAATAAATAAATAAATATGCCGTATCTGTAATCACCTTCTGTGACCGACTTTTAAGGCACTTTTTATATCTTTCTTGAATTCTTTAAAGTGTCAACCATAGCTCGACAAACAACATTTTTCGAAATTGTGTTAAAATTGTTTAGGACAAACATTACAGCCGATTCATATATGAGTGAAATGCCCTTTATAATAAATAAATAAATAAATAAATAAATAAATAAATAAATAGGCTTATCTGTGTTTAAAAATTATGTAACTTTTATGACGTCCTTTCAATTATTCAGGGAATATCTTATACAATATACTGTATATCGGTGTAGTGTTAACTCTTAAGGTGTCAATCATGACTTGGGAAAACAACATTTTTCAAAATGTGTTTACCTATAAGTTACTTTTTATGGCGTCCTTTTAATTATTCAGGAAATATCTTATACAATATACTGTATATCGGTGTAATGTTAACTCTTTAGGTGTCAATTATGAATGCGGCAGACCATCACGAAACTTTGACCCCCTATAACCCCACTTTCATAAAGTAAAACTTGGGTTTGCAGGGGTATACATTATTTTTTTATTTGCAGGCGGTTCTAACGAGTATCCACAATCTATGTCTTGAGCAGAAATATGAAAAATATCATTTTTTTTTCATCTGAAAATTTTCATTTTTGGTGGTAAAATTTACAATGTATATGTATAGGCGTGTTTTCGTCATGGAACAAAATTGGTTTTAATGCAGGAACTTTCTCATCTGCGGCCCCGCCCATAGGGGCTTGAAGAAATATATGGGCTGCATGATGCTTCCACGTATAGCTGAATCCGGCCCGCACACTAGTACTGGTAAACAGCTTAGAGGATCTAAGCCTGTCCAGGAACCGCGGTGCGCGGCGGACCGTCCATGCTAATAAACCCTATTGGTTTCATTGGGCGACAGGGCTTGAGATGTCATTTCATCTCAATGTCGGGTAAAAGTCCCACAAAATTGTAAGCAACGTCTCCAAAATGACCTTTACCGTGTTGACGGGGACGTTAAACCTCAAATCAAAAAAACAAAATCATCTGAGTTCATCTGGGCTCCCGCCCATAGGGGCTTGAAGAAATATATGGGCTGCATGATGCTTCCACGCAGAGCTGAATCCGGCCCGCACAATAGTACTGGTAAACCGCTTAGAGGATCTAAGCCTGCATGTCCAGGAACCGCGGTGCGAGGCGGATGCTAATAAACCCTATTGGTTTCATTTGGCGACAGGGCTTGAGATTTCAATTCATCTCAAGGTCGGGTAAAAGTCCCACAAAATTGTAAGCAACGTCTCCAAAATGACCTTTACCGTGTTGACGGGGACGTTAAACCTCAAATTAAACAAACAAACAAAATCTGAGTTCATCTTGATCGAGTCTTATAGGCGTGTGTTCGTGATTGGCTAACAATATTTTTCATGGCGTTATTTACTTAAATAAATAGATAAAATAAATGCATAAAAAGATCGGAGTCAAGAGATTTCACGTATCATATTTGACCTTAATCCTTATTTAAAATCACTGGACAAGAGACTGACAAGAGATATAGACCCAATATTCTACATGTCAATAATAAAAAAAACAACAACAAAGAAACACTACTACTTCTACTACTACTACTACTACTAATAATAATACTAATAATAATAATATTGATAATTATTATTATTATTATTTTTTTTTTATTAAGCAATTCTACATAATGTAGCTCTTCAATATGTTAAATATGTTCGTTCATACTAGATGGCTCGAAATGAAAAGGCATGGTTGTTACTTCAAGAAGTTCTTTTTCACATTTAGATAGCCTTAATTTGAGCACTAGCGCTCCTTTGAATACCTACAGGTAGATCAAAGTGTCATATCTGCAGATATATGATTACTGATTCCCTGAGGTCAGCGACTAGAGAAAAAATATTGGCTATTCTGTACCTTGATCCCAGTGGTGTACAGGGAGATAACTCGAATATCTCGCCCAGATAGGTTTTAACGGAAATTCACGACTTATACCGATCGCCGCCTATGAAGGAAAAAGTTCGGTATGGTTACGTGAGTAAACCTTATTTTTTATTTTTTTTTTTTTTTTGCTGAAGGTACACGTGAGAACCGCTTAATCGAGGTGGTTTAAAAAGTACTCAAAGTTTGTGTTTTGCGCCAAAATAGTGACACAATTGAAATTTTGCAGCTGAACACGTTCGGGTTTAGGTGTTAAAATTTACGCTATATTTGCATAGATGTATTTCGTAATGGTGATCTGTCCGGTCGACAAGATGAAAAATCAGTATACTACTAATCATCATAATATGTGCAGAATCTTCGCTGTCAGCACTTTTACTGTGATTTGTATTTGCTGTTTGTTTTCTAGGATCGTAATCATAAAGGAGAGAATATGCTTCCTTTCATAGTGAATCAAAGTCAGCCGGCGACCGAAGAAAGTTAGTAAAACACAGCAAATAATAATGGTATTTTGCAGCATGCTTCACTGGTTTATTGCACGATAGAAAATGGATTTTTCCACCGCCGTGTAAAACATGTATACATTCGACTGCTTCATTCCATTTTGGTCCCCGCCCATCGGGGCTTGAAGAAATGTATTGGGCTACATGATGCTGCCACGCAGAGCTGAAATCGACCGCACATTGGTACTAGTAAACTGCTAAGAGGCTCTTAGCCTGCCCGGGAAAAGAGGTGCGAGTCGGACCTGTGATGCATATAACCCTATTGGTTCAATTGGGTGGCAGGGCTTGAGATGTTGTTTCATCTCAATGTCGGGTAAAAATCCGACAAAATTGGAATCAACGTCTCCAAAGTGACCTTTATAGTGTTGACAAACAAACGAACAAATTCCATTCCATTCTTTTTATTTTTTTTTTATTTTTTTTTTCTCTCCCTTTTTTATTGATTTTGTTGTCACAGAGTGGTTTTATTGTTAAGTAAGCATAACTGAAACAAACGAACAATAGGTCAAAGAGAGCCATGTTCATTTTTGTTTGTTTTTGAATCAGGTGAGTTCCATTGTAAAACGTTCAGGCGAGTTCTCTTCAGATTCTGCCTCATTTCAGTTCCCCGGTGGCGAATTCAAGTGAGATATATTACCTACTTATTAAAGAACAATCTGAAAAAATGAGTCACAGACTAATTTCAGTTGGAAAATAACTTGTTGACAAGAGGAAAGAGTATGGCATCATCCAGAAAGTTCGGGTTTACATTATTTTTTAGAATATCTTCCACAGAATTCTGCGGGTGTATAAAAAGAACTGGATTTTGTTTCCCAAAAGGCGTGTTTGCTTTATCTTTCTGCTACACCTGCCTCGTAACAAGATGCGTAACCTTGTGATTCTACTTAGGTGAATTCGACCCCCGCCCATCGGGGCTTGAAGAAATAGATGGGCTGCATGCTGCTTCCACGCAGAGCTGAATCCGACCCACACACGAGTACTGGTAAACCGCATAGAGGATCTAAGCCTGTCCAGGCAAAACGGTGCGAGTCGGACCCGTCTATGCTTATTAACCCTATTCGTTTCATTGGGCGGCAGGGCTTGAGATGTCACTTCATCTCAATGTCGCGTAAAAGTCCCACAAAATTGGAAGCAACGTCTCCAAAATGACCTTTACAGGGTTGGCGGGGACGTTAAACCTCAAATCAAACAAACAAATAAACAAACAAAACTTAGGTGAATTCCAAAGCAACTTCCTTTCACGTAACTTCCGATGCTAAAGCTACTTTTTCTCAGCTGGATTCACAGGAGACCTCGCAAAATAAAAGTACCCTATACATACCTCGCTCATTTGAGGTCCCTAGAGACTTCGTCCCAGATAAGATGCCTGCAGGTTTTGCTTGCTGTCAGTTTTATCATTAGGCCTCCCAACGCTGTTGGTTCGAACCTCGCTAAGGTCACATGTCTGCAGCTAATGGAAGGTCAGGTTGTTTTCGCCCCGAGTACTTCGGTTTTCTTTAAACTTAAACGATCGGCTCGACCTGAGTGAAATAATCTTGTAAGGGACGTAAAAAAGAAAAAAAAAAAAGATAGATAAATAAATAAATGTCTTATGCGCATTGCTTTCAGACCTTGCTTATGCGTGTTCCGGAGAAACATTCGTCTTACATCGAGACTTCACCTTATGTGAGTTCCCTGGAGAATAGGTCCCGCCCGTTGGAAATAGATTCAGCTGCATGGTACTTCCGCGCAGACGTGAAAGTGGCGGCACATGAATACTGATAAACCGCTTAGCACACAGCTTCTGCAAACAAAGTGGTGCGAGTCGGACCGCTCAATTCATATAAGCCCTACGACAGGACTTGAGATGTCATTTCATCTCAATGTCGGATAAAAGTTCAAAAAAAAAGGAAGTTAAATCTCAAAATGAATGAAATAGTGTTAAAGGGACACAAAATCTAAATTTAAACAAAAGTTCCATGGCGCCCTCGCCCATGTGACATCACGAAAACACGCCTGTATATATTTGAACCCCTTGAACACCACTTTTATAAAGTAAAGCTGGGGTTTACAGGGGTAAACTTTAATTTTCTTATTTCTGCGCTAAAATATAGGTTGTGGGCACTCGTTAGAACCGCCTCGTAGAGGCGGTTCTAACATGTACCCACAATCTATATTTTGAGCAGTGTGTGTGAATTCGGGGTTAACGTCGCTTTCAACAATTTTTCAGTCATATCACGACGGTGTCTGGGTGCGACAGGGAGCTCAATGGTCACTTTTATAGTGATGCCTCACTGAAGTATCATGCCCCAGACACATTACATGATACCACACCCAGTCACATTATCCTGACACTGGGCCGACCAGTCCTAGCTCTACCCGTTAAATCTGAGTGCCAAGCGAGAAGCAGCTAGTACCATTCTAAACGACTTTGGTATGCCGCGGCCCGGGATCGAACCCGTGACCTCCCGTTCCCCGGAGCGGACACTCTACCAACTGAGCTATCGGGGCCGGTATATTTTGAGCAGCAATAATAAAAATTCAAACAATTTTTCATCTGAAAAAAAAAAAAAATCATTTTTTCGGTGGTAACATTTGCAGTGTATTTAAATAGGCGTGTTTTCGCAATGGAGTTCCCAAGAGACTTCGCCTGAGGTGAGTTCCCCCGCGGACTACGCCTCATAATACTACCCTGCAGACCCCGCTTTTTGTCACTTCCCTGGAGACTTCTACTCGATAAGGAGTCTGGATATTCACCTCAAGACTAGCTGGTGAGGCTTAAGTTGAGTCCAGTGGAAACTTTGCCTCAGGTCAGTTCTCTGGAGGCTGCGCCTTAGGCAAGTATGTGGAGACTTCGTCTCATGTGAATTCAAAACTGTCAGTTTGGGCAATACATTGCTTTCTTCGTTTTGCTAGATACGCCTTTTATTACAGATAACTTATACTTAAAGGTATTGTTGAGAACATCCCAGCGTGTAAACTCCGTTCTCGATCTTCGAAGTCCTAATTCGGTCTTCGTGAAAAATGTCTATTACAAACAGTCTAGATTCAGTTGTTTGTTCGTTTGGAGTGTAACGGCTCAGTCAACACTATTTAGGTTATATCGAGCCGGCCAGCCTATACATAAGTTGTTAACCAACCTCATCTGGATCTACACTGTTTATTATTCAGTTTGTGAATTTGTAGAAAAAAAAAAACACCAAAAACATCAAGTGGGCCCCGTCAAGCGATTTTGGTACTTATCGCCTATGCGAGCAGCGAAGGTTCAGGCGAGCCTGCGCATCCGCGCAGACTCGCCAGAACCTTCGCTGCTCGCTCATACAAGCAGTGAATCAAGAGGAACCTTCAGACAGAAAGCCATATCCCTGGCTCCTCAGAATGGCTGATCATGCGCAGTTAAAAGTTGTCATGACGGAATGCTCGAAGACACAAATTCGCTTGGCGGGGCTCAAGTAATCTGATTGGTTCAAAGTCAGAAATGGATGTGGCTAAATTATTTATTCAGCGGGATAAGGGTTAAAACTTATCCTGCTGAGCCCGGATATGTCTTGCCTTTCAAACAATGCAGATCCAGATCAGATGGCCATCTGAACAGGATCTTCATTGTTTGTCATTCACTTTATGATTCTTTTTCAATAGACGGATCCAATGTTTTGACACGTGACCTTGTTTACATTTCATTGCGCATGCGCCAATTACCTCCCCTCTGGAGGTACTCTTTTATCTGGTTGGCAAAACATGACTGTTGCCGTACAGTGTCAATGATAATTTCGAATATTTATCGTGTGATTAAACTCATTTCTTCTCCACAAAATTAACTGATCCTTGTCAGTTTGTGTTTTTGAAGTAATAAATGATATAGAACCAGTTTCTTCTGACGTTTTATCGCACATTTTGCTGCCTAAAAAGCGTTATAAAACTACCCACCATCATGCCAAAAACGTAGTCGATGCGCTTTATTTAACGAGTGGAAATAAGATTAAAGCATGTATATTTTCTATCCAATTTTATACGAAAAAAAAAAAAAAAGCAGTTTAATGTCAAAATGGTTTGTGGCAAACAGTTTTGATAGAAAGACGATTTAACAACAGTTATTACAGAAAACAATTTGTGCTTCAGCAACGGTGGAGAACGGAACCGGAAGTTTTTTGCCCACCAGAAAAAAACGAGGCTAATGACCTTTGACCTTGTGTGACGTAGACTTTGGATGCGTCTATAATTTGCATCAGGTAATCGGATCGGTTGATAATCAGCAGTGGGTGTGGTTTATTTAACTATTCTGAAGGACAAGGGTTAAAAGATGTAAGAGACCTCTTCACAAAAACAGGAGTGAAAGGTTTATTTGATGGATGACAAAAGCAAATAACAAGAAACGCGACTAGGACATTTATAGAACCAAAAAATGCTGTTATGATTATTCGGAATAATACTTGCTTATATAATTTGCATATGAATTCTAAAATTATGAAGAAACATTAAAATGTATGACCCATCCATCATGCATAAAAACTGTTTACACGTGTCAGCTGCAAGAAAAGAAGAAGAAGAAGAAAAAAGGCAGACTGTGGAAACATATACAAATTTCTTATGCATCGTATGTATGTTTTGGCATAATGCAACACTTGTTTAAATATTAACTTCGTAAATTTGATTGATTGATATACCAAACATAAAAAGCAAAAAAGAAAATGATTTAAATTTAGAAGCATTGTGGTCTGGGCAAGAAGTTCAAACTTTATGGAATCTGAAAGGAAATTTATCATCTGAGAGTTACGTGTAATAACGCCATGTAATAAAATCCGTAATCCACTTGTGGTTTAAATATGCAAATTAGTTAGATACGCCCCTTAACTTTACACGTTCGGCGTCCTTAATGACGTCGCGTTTACTAAAGGCGGAATTTTGATATTTTTATAAACAAATCGGGAATAAAATGTGTTTTAAAATGTCATAAAAATAATGAAAAATATAATCTTGCACTCGTGCTCATGTACTATTAAATTTATAAAACTCGTTGAGGAAAAAAGGATAAATTGTTCGACAAAGCCTCGCATTTTATTTTCCTCATCTCGTTTAATAAATTCAATAATACATGCTGCATGGCCTCCGCCCATCGGGGGCTTGAAGAAATATATGGGCTGCATGATGCTACCACGCAGAGCTGAAATCGACCGCACACAAGTACTGGTAAACCGCTTCTGCCACGGAAATGGCTTAGTGTCACTTTTGATTTTGAACCTTATGAACTACTTATGGACAGAACTTCAAGCTCCTGTGGTATGTGACGTTGCAGGAAAATAGATTTAAAACCCTCGTTACTGTTTGTCTGTTTGTTCGTATTGGAGATTAATGGTACAATCTACACAATTTAGGTCAAATCGGGCCGGTCAGTTTACCTATCCACACCTTTCCTGGACAGGCTTAAACCTAAGCGGTTGACCAATACAGTGTACATTCTTTCGCCAGAAACTGACACATACGGAAGGGAGGGCATGGCCATAGGGAAAAAAACATGATCAATGTTGCCGATCCGGGCAGGTATCGAAACTGCGACCTCCTAGATCCCCAGTCAGTCGCACATAGATGGGTACCTGTGTGCAGATATGGATTGGGCATAATAAGCCATATACGTCACAAACCTTGTTCATCTTCTTCTTCTTCTTTGCGCCACTGATGCCTCGTCCCACAATACATACCTTACCGTGAATAGTTTGGTCACGTTCACTTCCGCCCCATGTAATTTTTGCCCTTATCCTGATGAATTTATTAACTATGCCACACCAATGTTTGATTATCAACCAATCAAATTACTTTATATAATGCATTCTGCATGACAAACAGTATGGGTCTACACTGTTTGCAAAGATAGGGGTTGTCGTGTTCAGCAGGATAAAGGGTTAGAACGTTGGAATGCAAGACCTGGGTTAATATTTTGCTCATTCATCACGTGAACAAGTCCGTGAAATGAAGACCCCCTAAACCCCATATTATAAAGTGAAAACTGGGGTTTAGGTGGGTATACATTATTTTCCTTATTTCTGTTCCAAGACAAAGGTTGTGGGTACTCGTTAGAACCGCCTCAATGAGGCGGTTCTAACGAGTACCCAAAACCTATGATATGAGTATAAATAAGAAAAATATCATAAATTTTCATCAGAAAATTACTTTTTTTTTTTGAGGTATGAAAAAATGCACTATATCACACGGATGTGTTATCGTAATGGAAGGATGCCTTAATTCGTTTGAAGACAAATGGAACATGTATCGAGTCCTGAAAAGGAAAGAAATGCACCAACTATGATTAATCAACATATTTTATTGGCGCATCATGCATCGCAGTTACAAGAAGTATATCATGATTCAGAAAACTACCTATTCATCGTGAGATATGCTGCCTTGTTCAAAACTAACGATGATATAGGGATCAACCATGGTTTTTCATGCATTAACATTTGCCGGATCCCGAGGAAGCTTTTTGAACATAAGGCGCTAGGCCGAATGTTCAAATATCTTCCGAGGGATCCGGCAAATTTTAATGCAATGAAATAACCATGGATGATCGTTGTTCTTGCATAACTTACGAATCCGACCGCAAAATTTTTACGAAAACGTCGAAAAGCTCCATATAAACTCCATATAAACTCTGCAAATGCGACAGGCAAACCAAAAGGACGGCCAACCCTCTGACGTCATCATAGAACCCTAAAACGCTACGTTCAGGGCGATATACGTTACGTCGCTCAACGACACGTAAACAAAGCAAGCCCCCCCCCCCCCCCCCTTGTGATATCAAAATCTCAAAATCCGTGTTCAAACAGCACGCGAATTTCATGATTTGAACATGGTTTTTGCTGTTTGTGCACGGCTTTCCTTCCATTTGACAATGGCTTCAAACAACCATCCGCATAGGTATTTATGCAAGAATGTAAGTTAACGTATCGTTGAAACTTTATTCCATCACGAAAACATGCCTATATTATTATGACCCCCTGATTTTGTTGGTTTGTTTGAATTGAGGTTTAACGTCCCCGTCAACACTGTAAAGGTCAATTTGGAGACGTTGCTTCCAATTTTGTGGGACTTTTACCCGACATTGAGAGGAAATGACATCTCAGGCCCTGCCGCCCAATGAAACCAATAGGGTTTATAAGCATGGACGGGTCGACTCGCACCGCTTTACCTGGGCAGGCTTAGATCCTCTAAGCGGTTTACTAGTACTAGTGTGCGGGTCGGTTTCAGCTCTGCGTGGAAGCATCATGTAGCCCATATATTTTACCAAGCCCCGATGGGCGGGGGGCCTATATGACCCCATGAACCCCACTTTTATATAGTAAAACTTGGGTTAACAGGTGGTAAACCTTATCTTTCTTATTTCTGCTGTAAAATATAGACTGTGGGTACTCGTTAGAATCGCCTCATTGAGGCGGTTCTAACGTGTACCAACTATCTATATTTTGAGCAGAAATAAGAAAAACATATCAATTTTTCATCTTAATATTTACGTTTTTTCGGCGGAAAAAATACAATGCATTTGTATAGGGCGTGTTTTCGTAATGATCGGATAGGGTAAATATACCAATAATTTTGATGAATTGATGAAACAATGAAACATAGGCACTAAAATCATTTTCCTTTTTTACTTTGCCCGCCCCCAAAATAATTGTAATTTAAGCACCCATTAAAAACGAGGTCTATGTCATCAAAATCATCTAATTAAAATGTCATTAGGTTGAAATCATATTTAACATATGACGCCGTTGTTAAGCCGTGGATAGTGCACAGGAGCTTGAAGTTCTGTCCATAAATAATTCACACTGTCCAAAAACAAAAGTGACAGTAAGCCATTTCTAAGAAATAACTTTGAAATTGTTTCCAGATCTTTTGTATTTGGACATTTTCAGTATGTTTGATGGACCAAACTTCAAGCGCCTGTGAATAGCGTAGTGTAATAAAAATCGTATTACCACACGTGCAATAACACTTTGGCGGGATTAAGTAACGTCATGACGACGTCCATGTCAACCATGCATTTTTGTTGAAAATTTGTCAAATTTAAAGGCGATAAAACCTAGTTTGAAGTGGGCATATGATAAACAGAATCTTACACTTGTGGTCATTTCATATGAAATTTATGAAATTCGCCGAAGGTTCATTTAATAAATATCATATGAAATGACCACTCGTGTAAGCTCCTCTATTTATCGTATGACGTCTCGTCTGAGAATGTAATAACGTCATGTAATAAACTCGATAATGCAGTAGTGGATTAAATATGCAAATTAATTACATTTGCGTTTATTTATGGCGAAATATTGACATTTTTGTTAAACAGTCGTGAATAAAATGCGTTTTAAATGTCATATGATAAATAGAATCTTTCATTCGTGCTCATGTATTATTGAATTTATTAAACTCGTTGAGTAAAAGGGATAAAATAAGATCCGTAAGATCCTCTATTTATTGCTCTACACATCAGAACACATTACAGAAATTCAATTTGGATGCAGACAAGCCTTTTTTGGCTGGAAATTGACATTTTTCGGGAGCACATGACCTTAAAACTAAGGCCAATGCCACCAAAATCTAATCCAATCTTTGCTATGTTGAAACGGTATGAATACTACTTCTTTTAATTGCTCATGAGTTAGGGTGCAGACAAGCCATTCTTGCACCAAAATTGATAGTTTTTGGGAGCGTTTGACATTGAAGATAAAGAGGTCAAGGTCACCCAAAATCTAATCGAATATTTGGAAAATTTCAATGATATAGTGTGCCAAGTTTGACTAAACTTCATCCATTCGTTCATGAGATTAGGTGCAATGCCGCCACTACAGACTTTTGGCCCAAAATGCTCTGTTTTTGGAAGCCTGTGACCTAAAGAGAAAGGTCACCAGTGCTCGTGGTTGGGTGACAACATGCCAATTTTTGGCCCCAAATTGGCAGTTTTGGGGAGCCTGTGATCTTGAAAATAAGGTCGAGGTCGCCAAAATGTAATAAAATCTTTACTACGTTGTAACGATACAGTGTTCGAAGATTGATTCGTTCATGATTAGGGTGCAGAGAAGCCATTTTTGGCCTAAATTGACAGTTCTCGGTTGCAGTTCTGGGGTAAAATTGGCAAATTGGCAGATTTATGTGTGGGGTGTGTATGTGTATGTGTGTGTGTGTGGGGGGGGGGGGGGGGGCAAAAGCTCTTCAAATGAGGTCAAGGGCATCAAACGTAGTTACTGTTTTCCCTTATCGTAGAGATGAAAACATGCATGTTTGGTTGGACCTCAAGGATATTTTCTGGAAATATAGTGCTTCAACCAAGCTACGCCGACGCCAAGGCCAACGACAACGGGATACCCACCAAAAGAATACCACCGCCCCCTTCCCAGGCGAGGGGGGTGGGGGGATGGGCGCATGGTTGAAAATTAAATAAATTTCTTTAATTACTTATTTCCATCCATTATTCGACAACAAAATCTGGCTTGGGTGGGGGGGGGGGGAAACAAGAAAACAATGGCACACAGTGCTCTATCAACATTGACATCATAATGACACAATCATCCAATCATAATGGCGGAAACCATGGACAATTTTTTCCATTGAGATATGGACAACATTGCCTCCATAAAGTCAACTACAGGGATACTGAGAATGAAAATATCGCAGAATGAAACGACGCAACTATATAGCGTAAAAGCTAAGCTGATGGCACTGTCAATGTTTATGGACTGCCCGAGGGCCAGGGCCAGGGCCTGGATCACCGGGTTGATATGGCCCGAGCCGCAGTCGAGTGTAGTTCATAAACCTTGATAGTGCCCGAAGCATAGGTTTCTATTGCTTTTAGTGCATTAAATAATACAACGCACTGAAATGTGTTTGTTTGTTTGTTTGATTTTATATTTAACGCCCCGTCAACACTATAACAGGGTCATTTTGGAGACGTTGCTTCCAATTTTGTGGAACTTTTACCCGACATTGAGATGAAATGACATCTCAAGCCCTGTCGCCCAACGGAATCAGTAGGGTTTATAGACGGATCAAATGTTTTAACACGTGACCTTGTTTACTTGTCATTGCGCATGCGCAAAAGTACTTTTCCTTTTGCTAACGATCTTTCATGATTGGCAAAAAGCCGCTGGTTCAATATAAACACATTGTAAATAGGTTTAATATTATGGGCATATTTTAGTTGACTGTTACAGAAAATCGATCGAATTACACTTTAAATGAGTAGATAAACATATTCTAGACTCCATTCCTGCATCTTCCACATTTTAGTCATTCGTTTTGCGCATTTTTATTACACATAATTAAGACCATCCCGCCTCGTTACCTGCCTAAGTTTAAAAGGTAATTATCATCAAAACATCCTCAAATATTTATGAAACCAATAATTACTAGCTAAGACATGTCTATTTTAAAAGTTTAAAGGTCAATTTTGTCGTTTCGATTCCAAACAAAATAACAGCCCATTTACAATGGAGACAAACGGCCAAAGACGTTTTTTGCCAACCACCGGTAAATCCCGTCAAATAGTATTATTGAGTGATGACGTAGTGTTTGGATGTGTCTATAAGCATAGTCGGACCGACTCGCACGGCTTTGCCTGGGCAGGCTTACATCCTTTAAGCGGTTTACCAGTACTCGTGTGCGGTCGGATTCAGCTCTTCGTGGAAGCATCATGCAGCTCATTGATTTCTTCAAGCCTCAATGGGCGGGGACCGTTTTTTTCACTTAGGTATGGACCATGTTGCGTCCATAAAGTCAACTACAGGGCGACTGAAATGAAAACATCATAGATCTAAACGCAACGATACAACGTTAAAAGTTTGCATCGACAAATTTAAGCAATAGTAACCTAAACTGAGAGCACTGTCAAGGGCCTGGCACTTTCGGGCCAGGGCCTGGACCGCCGAGTTGATATGGCCCGAGCCTGCGGCTCTGGCCATATCAACCCGGTGGGCCAGGCCCAGGCCCTCGGACATTCCATAAACCTTGATATAAATGCCCGAAGTATAGGTTTCTATTTCTTTTAGTGCATTGAATAATACACCATGACGTGTTGTTGTGTTAGTCTAACGGAGCGACAACCGGAAATTAATCGTGATTGTACGTAAGAAAAATCCGGCTATCTCCGTAGCGGGCACTACTAGACTGGACTTGGACCGGTCTGATTCAAATGTGATAGTGCCCGAAGTACACCTACCGCAGAAAAGCGACTTGCACTTGAAGCGTTTCTATACTCAATGAAAAAACACACATACACACACAAAACGTGTTCCATTTGTAATATGCACTAATCTGCGATATTGTCACTGGGTTATCTCCGTTGCGGGCACAACTAGACTGGACTTGGACCGGTCCGATTCAAATGTGATAGTACCCGCAGTGTACCTACCGTAGAAAAGCGACTTGCACTTGATGCGTTTCTAGTCAATGAAATAAAAAACGTGTTTCATTTGTAATATGTACTAATTTGCGATATACTCACTGGATAACTTTCGAATTTATGCAGCGGACAGCTCTTACGGTTCTTTGGCAAAGATATACAATAGTTAAGCTTTACAAAAGAATCAGTACATTTGAATACATATTACTGATGCCCAGCGGGCACACAACGCCTATCCAAAGTCGTATCAATGTCGATGTTGATGCGACATCGCTTAGACGTCACGAGTCCGCTAGGACTGTTTGTTTGATTGTGTTTTATTCGCTCCCGTCAACACTATTTTGGTCATTTTGGAGACGTTGCTCCCGATTTTCGCATGACTTTTATCCACATTGAGATGAAATGACATCTCAAGCCCTACCCCCAGAGAAACCGCTAGGGTTTAAGAAGGGACCCGACACGCACCACTTTCCCCAATGGGCAGGCGTCAACCTTCTTAGCGTTTTTTTGGCTGATTTGAAGTTTAACGTCCCCGTCAACACTCTTAAGGTCATTTTGGAGACGTTGCTTCCAGTTTTGTGGGACTTTTACCCGACATTGAGATGAGATGACATCTCAAGCCCTGCCGCCCAATGAAACCAATAGGGTTTCAAAGCGTGGCAGCATTGCATGGGCAGGCTTAGATCCTCCAAGCGGTTTACCAGTACTCGTGTGCCGATCAGTTTCAGCTCTGCGTGGAAGCATCATGCAGCCCATCTATTTTTTTTTCAGGCCCCAATGGGCGGGGTCTACCTTTTTAGCGTACCACTATTAACGTTCGCATGGTTTCAGCTCTGCGCGGATGCACCATGCAGCCCAAGCAATTTCTGCCGGGACAGTCGTTTACATCCAAGGGTGTGGTGTAAAGACATGTTTCATTGTTGTAAAATGGCATTTTTTTTTATAAACATGTGATATTTTTCTGATATCTGTTTCAAACATAGACTGTTGGGACTTTTCTTATTTTAATTTTTTATTTTTTGTTTGGTTTTGGTTTTGCGACCCTTTCAAGATTATTTCACTTATATCGAGCCGGTGGGCGAAAACCGGAGTATCCGGAAAAAAGCCACTTGACCTTCCGTTGCAGCTCTCGGCGTCTCACATATGACTCGAGCCAGGCTCGAACCTACAGCGGTGAGAGACCTAGTGTTTAGTTACTGTTTTCCCTTATCGTAGAGATGAAAACATGCATGTTTGGTTGGACCTAAGGATATTTTCTGGAAATATAGTGCTTCAATCAAGCTACGCCGACGCCAAGGCCAACGACAACGGGATACCCACCAAAAGAATACGACCGCCCCCTTCCCAGGCGAAGGGGGTGGGGGGATGGGCGCATGGTTGAAAATTAAATAAATTTCTTTAATTACTTATTTCCATCCATTATTCGACAACAAAATCTGGCTGCGATATTGTCACTGGGTTATCTCCGTTGCGGGCACAACTAGACTGGACTTGGACCGGTCCGATTCAAATGTGATAGTACCCGCAGTGTACCTACCGTAGAAAAGCGACTTGCACTTGATGCGTTTCTAGTCAATGAAATAAAAAACGTGTTTCATTTGTAATATGTACTAATTTGCGATATACTCACTGGATAACTTTCGAATTTATGCAGCGGACAGCTCTTACGGTTCTTTGGCAAAGATATACAATAGTTAAGCTTTACAAAAGAATCAGTACATTTGAATACATATTACTGATGCCCAGCGGGCACACAACGCCTATCCAAAGTCGTATCAATGTCGATGTTGATGCGACATCGCTTAGACGTCATGAGTCCGCTAGGACTGTTTGTTTGATTGTGTTTTATTCGCTCCCGTCAACACTATTTTGGTCATTTTGGAGACGTTGCTCCCGATTTTTGCATGACTTTTATCCACATTGAGATGAAATGACATCTCAAGCCCTACCCCCAGAGAAACCGCTAGGGTTTAAGAAGGGACCCGACACGCACCACTTTCCCCATGGGCAGGCGTCAACCTTCTTAGCGTTTTGTTTGGCTGATTTGAAGTTTAACGTCCCCGTCAACACTCTTAAGGTCATTTTGGAGACGTTGCTTCCAGTTTTGTGGGACTTTTACCCGACATTGAGATGAGATGACATCTCAAGCCCTGCCGCCCAATGAAACCAATAGTGTTTCAAAGCGTGGCCGCATTGCATGGGCAGGCTTAGATCCTCCAAGCGGTTTACCAGTACTCGTGTGCCGATCAGTTTCAGCTCTGCGTGGAAGCATCATGCAGCCCATCTATTTTTTCAGGCCCCAATGGGCGGGGTCTACCTTCTTAGCGTACCACTATTAACGTTCGTACGGTTTCAGCTCTGCGCGGATGCACCATGCAGCCCAAGCAATTTCTGCCGGGACAGTCGTTTACATCCAAGGGTGTGGTGTAAAGACATGTTTCATTGTTGTAAAATGGCATTTTTCTTATAAAAATGTGATATTTTTCTGATATCTGTTTCAAACATAGACTGTGGGGACTTTTCTTATTTTTATTTTTTTGTTTTGGTTTTGGTTTTGCGACCCTTTCAAGATTATTTCACTTATATCGAGCCGGTGGGCGAAAACCGGAGTATCCGGAAAAAAAGCCACTTGACCTTCCGTTGCAGCTCCCGGCGTCTCACATACTCGAACCTACAGCGGTGAGAGACCTAGTGTTTAGGAGTCAGCGCTCTTATCCACTAAACCACTCTTATTTATATTTTGTGTATTCATTAACCCTTGTCCTGCTGAGCCCACTTATGTCTTATCTTTCAAACAATGTAGATCCAGATCAGATGGCTTCTTAAGAAGCCATCTGATCAGGATCTTCATTGTTTGTCATTCAGTTTATAAATTTGTTGCAAAAAATTGCATCAAGTAATCTGATTGGTTGATAATCAGTAGTGGGTGTGGCATATTTAAATATTCTGCAGGACAAGGGTTAAGTAAATAAAAGTACTGATTAACTGCTTAGAATGTCTGAAATAATGTACATTGTACTGATCAACCGCTAAGAATGGGGAAAATGATCAGTTGATCAGTTCAACGTGACTATTAATATCTGCAGTCATGGGAATTTTTTTCTATGAACCCAAGAACGAGTACAAACAGCCGTGGTATACGAGCCATCTGTGTTCGAGCCATTGAAGTTTGGCTTTATGCCAGATTTATCTATTCTCCTAGAGGCAGTGAAATCCAGTTTAGTTTAACCGCTCTTCAAATGTCGCGCGTACCTAATTGTTATTTTTGGGTCGATTGTTTGAAAATCCTACCAACGTACCTAAGCGTAGAAGTTCTTCAGTGCTGATGTCCACGTGACTACCACTGATTTGCAGCAATTTTAGGTAACGGTTATTTTCCAGGTAATGGGAAACAGCCTCGCTATTCGTATCGCTATGATTCGGCCATCGGGGCTTGAAGAAATATATGGGCTGCATGATGCCTCCACGCAGAGCTGAATCCGGCCCGCACACTAGTACTGTTAACCGCTTAGAGGATCTTAGCCTGTCCAGGAACCGCGGTGCGAGGCGGACCGTCCATGCTAATAAACCCTATTGGTTTCATTGGGCGGCAGGACTTGAGATGTCATTTCATCTCAATGTCGGGTAAAAGACCCACAAAATTGGAAGCAACGTCTCCAAAATGACCTTTACAATGTTGACGGGGACGGTAAACCTCAAATCAAACAAACAAATCTTATCGCTATGAGGTCAGGGTGTTGCTTTAGAGGGTTATATACATAGAATATGGACTGGAATCATGCGTTGGGCTTGGCAAACAGTGTAGACCCAGATCAGACGCCGCGGACAGCGGCATCTGATCAGGGCTTACACTTTTTCCTTACAGTACAGGAATTTAAGGCTTTGCACTGTTTGCTTATCTGAGTACAGGACGGTAAATGTAAACAGTCTAAGTCACCGTTCCGCCTACGCTCAGAGACAAATCGATCGACCCACCAGTACTGTCAGTGCTTTGATTTTTCAGTACACCTGCTTATAAAATTAATGTATCTGGGTCAAAACTTCTGACAGAATGGTTTGCACTCATCTGACCATACACAGTCTATTTCCCCTTTTCCGCATAAAAGTTCTTAAAACAGTGAAATTCTTATGTAGAAAAAGAAGAAAAGAAAACGGTCGAAACCGCAAATATAAATACAGCCGTCAAAACTGTCAAGATCTTCATTTTTTACTTCCTTATATTTTTTCCATCATTATGCCAGAGATTATTGTAATTTTATTGTCATAGAGCTCAGGGTTATGCAACGTTGATCATTATGTTTTAATTTTTAACGAAAGACAGGTGAATTAATTTTAAGACCGAAACTTATAATGAAATGTTGTGTTGACAGCCTGACAATCTTAGCCTGTCTGTAAAGGATTAGGTCTATAGCCAAAAGGTAAGCACTTTTAAGAAAAAAAAATCTACAGTAGAATTCGTATGTTAAGACCACCTTTTGGACTGTTCAAAAGTGGTCTTTATGACCAATTTTGAACAGTCTGAAAGTGGTCCCTTACTGGAAGATACTGAATGTTTAAGACACAAAGAACAAATATGATATCTTAACCCATATATTCCTAGCTGACCATTTTTGGGACGTTGGGAAACAGTGTAGACCCAGATCAGACGCCGCAGAACGCGGCGTCTGATCTGAGTCCACACTATTTGCTTAAAGTAAGTATATTTTTGTAAAACTTATCACAAACAAAACTACTCTGACACCCCTATAATTGGAAAAGGATCACTCTAAACTCATTAGGTTTTGTTTGTTTGATTTGAGGTTTAACATCCCCGTCAACACTGTAAAGGTCATTTTGGAGACGTTGTTTCCAATTTTGTGGGACTTTTACCCGACATTGAGATGAAATGACATCTCAAGCCCTGTCGCCCAATGAAACCAACATGGTTTATTAGCATGGACGGTCCGCCTCGCACCGCGTTTCCTGGACAGGCTTAGATCCGTTAAGCGGTTTACTCGTACTAGTGTGCGGGCCGGATTCAGCTCTGCGTGGAAGCATCATGCAGCCCATATATTTCTTCAAGTGCCTATGGGCGGGGGCTTAAACTCATTAGGTGGACTATTCCATTGTCATATGTGGGTTAACAGGGACATTATACCTTGATAATTCGAAGTCCAAGGGACAATTTCTTTTTTCTTCTAATTCATCACGTGAACAAGTCCGTGAAAGGAAAACCCCACCAAACCCCACTTCATATAGAGAGAACTGGGGTTTACGGGGGTATGCATTTTTTTCTTATTTCTGCTCCAAGACATAGGTTGTGGGTACTCGTTAGAACCTATGTTTTGAGCATTTATACTAAAATATCTCGGATTTTCATCAGAAAAGTAGCCATTTTGGAGTATGATATGAAAAATGCACTATGTCGCTAAAAACTGACAGCTCTGTCTTCTTGAATCAGCCAGTGGCCTAGAGTGAGGCGATTCTAATGATAACATACAGCACCAGCCCTTTATTATTTTTTTTTGAGTAATAAACCACAGTTTGGGGGTCAGTTGTGAAGTAGATCAAATCACGAGCGCGAGCTATTTGTCTAATCACAACTGACCGACAAAATGTGATTTATTACTCAGCAATTCACTCATCCGCTGATTCAAGAAGGGCAGTTGTCAGTTTCTGGCGAAAGAATATGCACTGCAGTGAAGGCCTACTGGATAACCGCTTACGTATAAGCCTGCCCAGGAAAAGTGTGGCTAGGTAAACTGAACGGCACAAACATGACCTAAATATACTGAACCGAAAAAGAAACGCAACTCCAAATATAAACGGAAGTATATTTGCAGAAATAATCATGTTTGCAGAAAATCGATTTAATAACGCAGTAATATAATCATTCCTGAATGTAACTACCATAGATAGTTCATTTCCAGTGAGTATGTTTGGAACACAAATCTGTTTTTGTCATAGAGGTAGTCATTTCACAAGTTCAAAACATAAGCAGTTATTAGCGAGTATGTCCTCCGTTTGCATTCAGTCCTGCACGCACACGCCTGGTCATGGACAGGATTAAACGAATGATCTCTGCCTGAGGAATAGCATTCCACTCCTGTATGAACGCGAGACGCAAGGCTTGACGCGTTATTGGCGGCTGGGGCGGTTACGTCCGCGCCTAACCAAGACGTCCCACAAATGTCCTATAGGAGAGAGATATGGACTATACGGAGGCCAGTGCATCACGTCAACGTTGTTTTGCTGAAGAAACGCCATGCTGAGCCTTGCTACATGCGCCCGGGCGTATCCTACTGAAACGTAACGTTTTCTTACATGCTTTTCAATGAAATATAGAGATTTCTCAGTGAAATAGAAAACGATATTGTCACTGTTTCAAACAGTGACTGATATCAATTTTATTTTTCACTGTTTGGGACTACTGTTTTCTCCAAATCTAATTCTGTAGTCAGTTTTTCCGTCGCCAGATGATTGAAAATTAATGAACTGTATTAGAATTGACGCTAAACCCGTTCACACGTCATGAGGACGTTAATGACGTCATTTTCGACGCTGACGTCACGTATTTTGTTGCGCGACGATAGATCTGTCCGCGCCTTCTTTGGGAAACTAATATTTCAATTATTTCAGTAACCATTCACAAAAATGCCATCCCAGGCTATTTTTCAGGTGCAAACTTTTAGTTTACACCCAATATTGTACCCAGTAAATACGTTGGGCACCACTAAATTGATGCGAAACGACCAGGAACAAAGTTAACTTTCTCTGAGGGTGAGTGACTCGATTAGTGAAGCTAAATATTGCTATTTTGAAGCATGTAAGAAACAGAAAATTTGATTTTTTTTCAGTGTAAGATCAAATTTTATTTCACTCATGAACACCCAAACTCGTATTTTCACTCGTGGCTACGCCACCCGTGAAAATACTGGTTTTGGTGTTCATTCGGTGAAATAAAATTCGATCTTACACTGAAAAAATCAAATATCCTCTATGTGCTGTCGTACATATGGAATAACTACCGGTCGTAAAACGACGTCAACGTAACGCTGAGCCGTCAAAGATCCATCAATGAATACCAGGGGCTTCTATGACCATAAGATATGCCAGCCCACACCATCAACCCACCGCCTCCAAATCGATCACGTTCAACTAAACAATTGTCACGATAACGCTCTCCGTCACGCCTATACACACGTTGACGGCCGTCAGCTCTGTACAACAAGTACCTGGACTCGCCAGAAAATATTACGTTACGCCACTGACGAAGGGGAAACAGGTTTGGCTTATGTTTCAGTGAGCCACGCCATTCTAACCTGACGTCGTCGTGGTGTTAATGGCATACCAACGTACGGACGACGAGAACGTAAGCCAAACTCTCGAAGGCGATTCCTGACAGTATCTGCACTTATTCGATTGTTGTGCGTTCCTGGTGTCACCTGAGACGCCTCGACGTCTGTACGGAACCGATTACCGGGGCGTAGTGCATGTAACGTTACGGGGCGTATCTAACTAATTTGCATATCTAATCCACTTGTGAATAACAGAAATTATTACATGGCGTTATAACATTCTCAGACGTGGTGTCATATGAAAAGTCCAGTTAATAATAGCGACTCTCTACGATAAACGGAAGAGGATCCTTTTTGATGATGTTACCTCAGTAAATATGATAAGGATGGAAAAATATCATCAAATACTGATGCCATAAAATATTTTAAACATTAACCCATATATGACAATGGAATCTTCCATCATATAAATTTGGAGTTGTCCATTTTCAATTATAGGGGTGTCAGATTTGTTTTGTTTAATGTAAGTTGTACAAAAATGTATGTTCTTTGAGCAAACAGTGTAGACCCAGATCAGACGCCGCGTTATGCGGCGTCTGATCTGGGTCTACATTGTTTGCCAACGTCCCAAAAAAGGGCCACTAGGCATATATGGGTTAAGATTAAAACAAAGAAAACAAAGAAGTGTTATGGCATCGCTTAACAATGATAATGACAAGCTTATAATATTTACATGTCCAATGTAACAGGCTATGCATGCATAAGCCATTTTTGATTGATTTCGTGTCAGCTATTCGGGGAATATCCATGCCATTTTGCATGTTTGCGTGAACTCTAATGATCCGTTTTAAATGAAATTACACAACTGATTCAGAACTTCTGCTTTGATTTGTTTGTTTGATTTGAGATTTAACGTCCCCGTCATCACTGTAAAGGTCATTTTGGAGACGTTGCTTCCAATTTTGTGGGTCTTTTACCCGACATTGAGATGAAATGACATCTCCAGCCCTGCCACCCAATGAAACCAATAGGATTTATAAGCATGGACCGCTTTGCCTGGGCAGGCTTAGATCCTCTAAGCAGTTTACCAGTACTCGTGTGCGGGTCGGTTTCAGCTCTGCGTGGAACATCTATTTCTTCAAACCCCGATGGGCGGGGGCCGGGAACTTTTGCTTCGATATGCACATAATATTTTTGTTATTTATTTGTTTATTGTCGGCCTTGAATGTGCATCTATGATTGTCGATCAGGGGTCGCAGGGTTGATCCCCGCCGTGGCGCAATATTCCCATCATGTAAACAAGTCCGTGAAATGAATTCCCCTTCAAAACCCATGTTACATAGAGAAAATTTGGGGTTAACGGGGGTATAAGACATTTTTCTTAATTCTGCTCCAAGACATAGGTTGTGGGTACTCGTTAGAACCGCTTCAATGAGGCGGTTCTAACGAGCACCCACAACTTATGTTCGGAGCAAGAATAAGAAAAATATAACAAATTTTCATCGGAAAAGTAGCCATTTTGGAGAAATGAAATAATGCACTATGCCCTACGGGTGTGTTATCGTTTATGTTTCGAGGAGATTGCTAATGAAACATTTCCTATGACCATTTTATTCTTACCGCTGATTCTGGAAGGGAAGTTATCAGCTTCCGGCGAAAGAGTGTGCATCTGGTTAACCACTTGCCGGGTAAAATCTGGCGGGCTCGACATCCCCTGAATAGTGTTGATTATGCCGTTAAACTTCAAACCAAACAAGATCGTTTATTTATTGAAATAGTTCAAACACTTCAGTAACCAGAATATCAAAAGTCACTCTATACCCATGGTAATGTACCTTTCTTAGCACAAACATTAGAACAGCAAATCGTTTCCAACTTAACTTCGTGAACATATGACTTCAATAGGTCACATGACGAAAACAGGCCCATGTAATTTAGGCCACCTTAAACGCCGCTTATATATATTCAGTAGAACTTCGATGGCTCGAACACCGATGGCTCGTTTACCATGGCTGAGTCGAACCCGTTCTTGAGTCCCGAGGCAAATCCTCTACATAAGAAATAGAGGGATATACTTTAGGAGATTTTCGTCTTTTATCTTGCTAATGTATGCTGTGTGTACTCATTAGAATCGCCTCGATGAGGCGATTCTAATGAGTACACACAGCATACATTTTCATTATAGAACACCGAAAAGATGTCCAGAAGTGTCACGTTATGCCTCCTGGCAGTAACCCTCAGTGGCTCGAACTACCCCTGTCTCGGAACAGATTTTCGATGTCCTAAAGGTGTTCGAGCCATTGAAGTTCGACTGTATCACTCTAAAAAAACGAAAGGAATTATTACACCAAATTTTGGTGTAAGTTATCACCATTGTATACTCGGTAACTTTTCATCGAATTGCCGCCTTTTAATGCAGATAATACGGCGTATTTACACCGTAGTGTAACTGTTCTTTATTACTAGTGTAAAGGTACCACCAGTTTCCTTTGCCAGGAGGGTGTAATATTCCCTTCATTAAATCGGTGTAACATTACATCAATAATTAAGGCTGGCTACACCACAGTATACATTTACACCATGTGGGCCCCGTCAAGCGATTTTGGTACTTATCGCCTATGCGAGCAACGAAGGTTCAGGCGAGCCTGCGCATCCGCGCAGTCTCGCCAGAACCTTCGCTGCTCGCTCATACAAGCAGTGAATCAAGAGGAACCTTCAGACAGAAAGCCAAATCCCCGGCCCCTCTGAATGGCTGGGCATGCGCAGTTAAAATTTGTCATGACGGAATGCTCGAAGACACAAAATCGCTTGGCGGGGCTCATGTAGCATTCTTATTTTTTCCATTGGCATGGATCTTACCAGTCTCCGATACCCATTTAGAAAAGTATCTTTGATATTTTCGAGGTTATCAGTTACCATAATTCAATGCTACTGCTGCAGTTTCTAGAAAAAGCAAATGTAAAATGTTGCTCCTTCCATTAGATTTTGTATAAGTTATTTATTAAACAAAAATTGTGTTTGATTGTTTGATTTGAGGTTTAACGTCCCCGTCAACACTGTAAAGGCCATTTTGGAGACGTTGCTTCCAATTTTGTGGAACTCTTACCCGGCATTGAGATGAAATGACATATCAAGCCCTGTCGCCCAATGAAACCAATAGGGTTTATAAGCATAGACGGTCTAACACGCACCGCTTTGCCTGGACAGGCTTAGATCCTCTAAGCGGTATACCAGTACTTGTGTGTTGGTCGGTTTCAGCCCTGCCTGGAAGCATAATGCAGTTCATCTATTTCTTCAAGCCCCGGTAGGCAGGGGGGGTGGGGGGGTGGGGGGTGGGGGGGCAAATATTGTTTGAATACTGAAATATAGTTTACCTTATATTTATATCATTTAGCATGATATGCATTACGCATGAAACAAACTTGTTATCAATATCAATAATAATATAATTTATAGGATATTTATGCCGTTTTGAGACATATGACATGAAAGATGAATCAAACAGCACATGTGGCGCATGAAACGTATCTTATACGACTAGTTAACGCTTCGACAGTTATGCTATGGTCACAAAGATCGGCCGGTATCTGGGGATAGGGGGGGGGGGTAACCGGAAGTACACCGTTGGTTTTGGCCTTTTTGGCTTCCAATTTCGATTGGAAGCCATTTAGATTGGATTGGTGATACCCCAGTTTATTTCTAACCGTCTTATGACGTAACTAGGAAAGCCCTACAGCTAAGACTGCTCTCCACATATTTACGCAGTGAAAACTCGTTCGGAATAAACAGGGATATGCAGCGCCCGTCGATATCTATTTATAAAGCGTTTCCAGATATCTATTTATAAAGCGTTCCAAGAAAAAAAGAAGTTACATTAGAAACAGATCCTACTTTCACTTTCGTCCTCATAATTATTAAACCCATAGGTGCCAAAAATGCACCACCTTTATAAAGTAGAAGTAAAACAAAGATCAGGAATTGATACAATTAACTTACTCCACCCATAAAAGACACCAAAGGGAAAGAAATACAAACATTAAGCGACCAGACCATAATGGAAACCTAAACAAAGGAAGGCCATAAGGACAGTTACTTTCCCACAAAATGGCCATATGGCCATCCAAAATTAAAAGACACAAGTGATACACACAGTAAGTAACAAACAACAACATAAATATAAGTCTGGTTTGGTCAATTTCTAAGCATAGGGATGTCATTTTTGTGGTAAGTTTTACAAAAATGCATGTACGTTGAGCAAACCGTTTAGATCTTGATCAGATGCGGCGTCTGATCTGAGTCTGCACTATTTGCCAATGTCTCAAAAGGGCCGCTATGCATATATGGGTTAATTCCAATATTTGAAGGTCAATGTAAAAAGCAGGAATGCTTGATTCCCGATAGAATGGTGAAATTATCTTAACTGCCGTATTTGACGTAATAAGCGTTTGTTGCGACTCGAAACTAACCCCATGGTCTTCTGCATTGGGATCATTATAAAACATCTATGTGCTAAAGTCTCATGAATTAGCATTTTCATTCATTACGAAAACACGCCTATTCAAATATATACAGAATTTTGCCACCAAAATGAAAATTGTCCGATAAAAAAATTCTGATGTTTTGATATTTCTGCTCTAAACATAGATTGCGGGTACTGATGACGCGGTTCTAACGACTACCCACTGCCTAGGGGTCAAAATTAGTGTTTTCGTGATGTGAAAAAAGAATTCTTTTTTCTAGTCCAAATATAGATTGTCGGTGCTCGGTGTTCTGAACCCACTAAAATAGGAAAATAATGTACCCCTGTACACCCAACTTTCTCAATATAAAGTTGGGTTTATAGCCGGGTTGCTCAGTACATATGGGGTAGTCCCAATGTGCTTCTAGTGTCCGGTTACCTTATAAACAAGATCAATCTTGTTCAGTACACGGACTTGTTGATGTAATGCTTTTCTTTTCTTAAGGATTTGTAAAGCAAAAAGGAAAACACACACACACACACACACACACACACACACACACACACACACACACACACACACACAACAACAACAACAACAACAACACATGCCTATAGATTACAAAAGTTAATTCTGTCACTTGAGTCACACTTCTCTCGGAGTCGCAAACTTTTCATGGTCACTCAGAATTTCCAGGACGAGTTTACGAAGAGAGTTTGACAGTTGAAATCAGTAAAAATAGTTTTGCAGAGTCCAGTTACAGGCAGAAAGTCTAACTAGCTGATAACATATTGTGTAAAACATTTTTTCCGAGTTGTACGAGCTCGTATTTCACGAAGTAAATCAATCAAGTGTGCTTGTTGTAGGGTGGTCTCTATGAAAGTGATATGCTATTTTTTTCTTCATTTATTTAGGAACACTATTAACAGTTCCTTTATAAGCGGTGGGTGAAGAGAAAGACAGTTTTAAACCATTACAGAACTTGTCTCGATCGTGCCTCGAACTCAGGCAGAAAGAGACCTCATATCCTACCAACATGGTCAATTTTACAAAACATGCCATTGTTCATCTCTGAAATCAAATTGCGTGTCAAACGAGTAATTTAAAAGCTTAACATGGGTCTGTCTTTTCTGACACATTTTCCACCAGCATTGAACTTGTGCGAGTGAGCAGCTCGCCACATTCAGCCTTCGCTGTTCATAAATGCCGATTTTTTTAACCATTACAGTTAGATGGGCACGGACTTTGCTGTTTTGCTCCTCGCCGGGTCCGTGAATATGTTTCTACGTGCATTGTCAGCCTTTCTATGGTTTAAGACGGACAGCTAACACTGAAACAGTTTCCGTATAAGTCTTACCAGGAAAATCGTGTTTATTTAGAGCGACAACGTTGATGCAACGTTAAGCCGTGGCATCGGCTTCATGGGCGAAAGGCGACCAGCACTGACTCAAGCGAGCCTGCGGGTACGCACAGCCTTACCAGACCCTTTGCTGCTCTCGGATATGTAGAAGAAAAGATGCGTTTTAGTTGGCTACGCACATGCATTTGACAGAATGTATGATTATAATGGAGGTAATAGGAGGAAATTATTAACTGTTTAAACCCCAAAACCTGGTAAATCGAGTAAAAAAGATTTCTTTTACCAGTTGATAACTTTACTTGAAAATAAATTTGTAAAACAGCACAAATGAACTTCAATCAAATACGGACGCCGATGCTTACCCCGACGCCGGTCGCCGGGGGTATAGCAAAACCTTACTTTCGAAAGGCGAGCAAAAATGGCGGATTTTCAACTTTACAAACTGGGGAAGCCTTCCTTTTAAAAGGAAACTTTATTTCCGAAATAGGACAACACCGGTCAAAAATTTGTCACACATCATTTACATAAATGGCACCGGCCGGGACCGTGTGGAGGCCGTCCGAAGACCATCTGGTAATCTTACGGAGTCTGTTTCCAAAGAGATTTTTTTTTATTATTATTATTATTGTTTTTTTTTGTTTTGTTTTTTGCGGCTGGCGAGGCAGCGAATACCGACCGAACATCTCATACTAATCGGCCGATTATCCTATGATATCCGGGCGATTACCGGCCTATTCACCGGACATCGTACGAATATCGCCCGAGTATCCTAGGACAACGAACGATGCTTGTACCAGGCCCGGCCGAATGTCGGGCGATTGTCGGGCGGTGTGATGGCCGATGGCTACGTCGATGAAGAGGTATAAGTCTCTTGTGTAGATACGCGCTACAATATTGTACTTGGCGGCTGACGGGGGTTTATATAGTCCGCCCGATGCCCGGTCGATGTCCGGTTCTGGCCGACCGGTGACCGGCCGATGTCTGTAACATATCTGGTCCACACCGATTAAAGCCGATCGGACATCGGTGGGTTACCTTCCAATGTGTAAACAGACATCGACCCGATATAGGCCCATGTCCGGTCCCAAAAATTTCTCCTCTGAGGCTACAGACACCGGCCGATTACCGCTCGATTCCCGGCCGGATACCGGGCGATACTTAAACGATGTGTGAAGGATAGGTTGCCGATTATGAAAATGTACGGGACACCGGAGAAATTTTAACTTCGAGTGAAAACAGTTACTCTTCGGGCACCTCCCCGATGCTGCCTGAGAGCCCCGGCCGCCGGCCGGCCATGTCTGTTGTCCGGCCGGGGACAAGGCCATAATGGCTAAAAATCATACCGGAGTACATCCTCAGCCAAAATGGAAGGGGTTGTGACCAAAGCATAATTCCGATTAGGCTTTGGATGTAATCCGGCATGATTTTAGCCGGACACCAGACATGGCCGGCCGGTGGCCGGGGCTCTCAGGCAGCAACAGGGAGGTGCCCGAAAAGTTTTAACTCGAAGTTAAAATTTCTCCGGTGTCCCGTACATTTTCATAATCGGCCACATATCCTTCACACATCGTTGAAGTATCCGATATCCGGCCGGGAATCGAGCGGTGTTCCCAAACCCCTTAAATGAAACAGTCTAATTCTACGTTCAGGTCTCTTTTCCATGCTCAGAGAGAATCGACCCACCAGTGCTGTCATTGCTTTGATTTAACTGTGAGAGTAGAGTTAGAATTTACGTGCAGCTGCGATAACCTCCTCGTTTTGTTAGTAATTTCAGCAAACAGTTAAAGATAGATAATAAAACACAAAGCAAAGCACCAGGCAAATTCCTTCGCAAATGATGGACAAGGAGCCCCCGCACATCGGGGCTTGGAGAAATAGATTCGGCTGTATGGTGATTCCACGCAGAGCGAAAACCGACCGCCCATGAGTACTGGTAAATCGCTCAGAAGGTCTAATCCCGCCCAGGCAAAGTGATGTGAGTCGGACTGTGCATGCATATAAACCCTATTGGTTTCATTGAGATTTCATTTCATCTCAGTGTCTATCTATCTCCATATATTGAGTCGGTCATACTTTGTCATTACCTCAGCTAACTCAGTGTGGGGTAAAAGGCCTACAGAATTGGAAGCAACGTCTCCAAAATGACCTAAACAGTGTTGTTGGGGGAGTTAAACACAAAAACTGATCGATAATGAAAACGTGAAGAATCAAAGCGCTGACAGCACCGTCTCTAAGTAAAATTGTCCTGAACGGGGACTGTTTAGTTTATACTAATTTATTTTAGTTCGATTGCGATGGCAGCTTCAAGCTTATTGAATCGCTCTCGAACACTCATTCCGGGTGTTTTCACGCGCGCGCGAGAGAGAGGCAGTGGCTTTTACATCACTGCTACCCATTTACACCTAGGTGGAGGGGGGCAGTAAAAGTACGTGTCTTGCCCAAGGAGACACCTCGATACCGGTGACCGGATTCGAACGCACAACCCCTCGATCATAAGTCGAACGCGTTAACCACTGCGCCATCGAGGTTGACCACTATCGGGGACTGTTTGGTTCAATCCTTAAAGGCATTTATTCTTGATTATTGAGGACTATAATTTCATTACATAATATTATGTAGCCCTCAGTGCTGACTAGAGAGAAGTCCTCTGTCTGCAACATGTAAGGGGCCTTCCTGGGGAAAATCAATAATTGACTAACTGTTAACTACAGTGTACCTTATTGATTTTCCCTTTTAGTGCCTCAGTCAGGGGATTCAACGGGAGCTACTTATCACCCTATTAAAGGCTGCCTTTGATCTGCTATAGACAGTATATCACAGGGGGCAATAAAACAATTATGAACACATGGTGTGTCCTACTGTCTAAGAATAAATGCCTTTAAATTCCCTTATTTTTGGCGAACGGTGTAGACTCCGATTAGAAGCCTTATCTGGGTCTACACTTTTTGCCGGTGTCCCAGCATATCAGTCAAGGCCATGTTTTCCAGATAACCTTCTTGAAACTGCACTCTTCTATTACCTGCATTTGGTATGGGGATAGTGAGTGAGTGTTTGAATTTTACGTTCCACCAACAGCAAGGTCATACGGAGACGGGCCCTCGGTTTAAAGACTCATCCGAAAGTCTGGAGAAGCCCGGGATCGATCCTGCGACCCCTGGTCTACAAGGCGAGTAGCGTAACCACTACACCATGGAGTTTTCTAGGTATAGGGATAGTCAGGTGAACAATAGCTGGAGTATTATAGATTTTTTTTCTACCAAAAACTGAAAATTGAAAAAAGAAAGATATTTTTCATATTTCTGCTCAAAACACAGAAAGAAAAATAAAGTATACTCCTGTAAACCCCAGTTTTACTATATGAAAGTGGGTTAAAGGGCTTCAATATATAGGCTATTTTCGTGATAGATAAATAACGACATTAAAACTGCAGTACCTGTGTGGTTCTGGAGAAGATATTTTAAGATTTTTACATATTTGGGCATGGCGGCCATCTTGGTCATGTGAACTGGACCATTCGTGCAAACTAAGCGGTACTAAAAGCTTCTGGCCCTTGTGCGATTGCCATCACATTTGCTTGTTTGTTTTTAATGGAGTTTAACGGCCCAGTCAACACTGTTTTAGGTCATTTTTGAGCCGATCAGTTTACCTATCCACTTTTCCTGGGCAGGCTTATATGTAAGCGGTTAATCAGTACAGTGCACATTCTTTCGCCAGAAATTGACAACTGCCCCTCTTGAAGCAGCGGAAGGGAGAGCATGGCCGTAGAAAAGATTTCATGATCAATCTCCACGAAGGAATGTTGCCGACCCTGGCAGGTGATTGCCTTCACATGGCCTATTGTACTGAGAAAGATCATTACGGAGATAAAACTAGCACAATGAAGGACCTGTGGAACTTTACAAACAACAAATGGTACATTAATTTCACAAAAAAAGTATTATTAAAAGGGATTGCAAAAACAAATGAAGAAAAAACCCTCCAATTCGTTGTCTCATAATTTTTTTTGTTTGAATTGAGGTTTAGCGTCCCGTCAACACTGTTGAGTCATTTTGGTGACGTTGCTTCCAATTTTGTGTGTAATTTACCAGACACTGAGATGAAATGACATCTCAAGCCTAGCTGCCCAATAGAATCAAAAGGCTTATATGCATTGGACGGTCTGACTCACTCCTCTATGCCTGGGCAGGCTTAAACCTTCTAAGCGGTTTACCATAACTCATGTGTGATCAGTTTCAGCTCTGCGCACCACTGCGGCCCAATCGATTTATCCCGATGGGCGAAGCGATGTTGTATCATAAGACTTCACATATACTCAAAGGCAACAGGCCTCTGTGGCTATGTGTTAAAAGCCAGTTTCGAACCTGCAGCTGCGGTTGACCTTGGACTTTCAAGGTTCACCGCCGCTGCAGATTCGAGACTGACTCGTGTCCCAAGAAGGAAGCCAAGTTCTGCAACAAATGACCAGGTATATGTTTTCGGATGCTTCGGTTTCGCCCACCTCTGGCTATTGCTCGTTTGCCCTTAAGGATAAAAGAACAGAACGGAAAGAAAGATAGTTTTTTCCTGCCTGTCTATCGTTTGTCCGTCTGTCTTGTTCCACTAACCCGACTGACCCTGTTTTTGATGCGCGACTCTGTTATTTTTATCATTCATGTCAATATTTATTGACAGTCCCTGCCAAATTCCGCTTGCATTTTCCTCATAAAAAGTTAAGGTTCTCGGTACCTTTTTGGTAGTTTTGGGGCGTCTGATATGTCTCCGTCAACGCTATGTAGGTAATTTTGGAGACGTTGCTTCCGAGTTCGTGGCACGTTAATCCGACATTAAGATGTAATGACATCTCAAGCCCTACCGCCTAACGTGAACCGCTAGAGACGGTCCGACTCACACCACTTTGCTTAGACCTAAGCGGTTTACCAACACTGGAATGTTTGGTCGATTTCAGACAGCCAAAGTTGTTCAGTACATTTAACCTTATCGAACATCAAATCGTTCGTATGTCATTACTGACAATCAAATTTGAGAAATGGTACTATTTGGACGATGAGACCGATTCTAGCTCTGAACTGCCTGTTGCATAAAGAGCAACAGGGGCTAGAGGAAGACAGCTCTGTTGGCGATGCCTTAGCTCTGGCTTTGCGCTGCGCGCGTTTCTGACCAACTTCACTGATTCTTTTTGCCTCATATTCATTGGCACCCCTTCTGATGAGACCTCGCCACTTTGCTCTGCCCTGTACAATTTGTTCCCACGACTCTGTTGAAATTTTGAAGTCCCTGAGGTTGGCTTTAAGTGTGTCCCTATAGCGCGTCTTCTGACCGTCTTGGGAGCGTTTGCCCAGTTCTAGTTCTCCATAGAGAATTTTCTTTGGTAAACGTTCCTCAGGCACGGGTCCAAAATGGTAACTTGCTAATTTCAGAAGAGTATGTAAACTTTGCATCTCTGCCTTATTCAGGACTTCCGTGTCTGGAATCCTGTCTTGCCACTTAATCTTTAAGAGTTTTCTAAGACAGCTAGCATGGAAGTGATTCAGTCTTTTGGCGTGCCGTTGGTAAACTATCCATGTTTCACATGCATACAATAGTGTTGACAGCACCATAGCACTGTAGACCTTCAGTTTTGTGTCAAGTCTGACTCCACTTCGGTCCCAGACACTACCACGTAGTCGGCCAAATGCTGCACTAGGTTTGGCAATCCTCGCGTTGACTTCATCATCAATGTGCACGGCTCTTGACAGTGTGCTCCAAAAGTCGGTGAACTTGTTTACCACTCGCAAACTTTGACCTTTCGCTGTGGTGGTGGGCTCTTTGTAAGGCTTGCCTGGTGCTGGCTGATAGACTGCTTCAGTCTTTTGATGCTGATTGTGAGATCATAGCAACATGTATCATAGGAGTCAGTTACTTGATCTATACCTTTTTGCAACTTCTCTTCTGTTGGAGCACATTTTGCCATGTCATCAACAAAGAGGAACTCATCTAGCACCTCTGTCTGCACTTGGCTTGCAACCTTCTGAGATTGAAAACATCCCATCAAAGCGATACCTAATTGGTATGCCATTATCACCATCTTAGAAAGCATTTGTGAACATGGCAGAAAACATCACGTTGAACAATGTTGTGGCTAACACACGGCCTTGCTTGACTCCGTTTGTCACAGGGAATGGATCTGAAAAGTCACCATCGTTTTGGACCTGTGCAAGCGTACCATCGTGGAGCTGTCTCACCATTGCTATGAACTTTGTCCGACATCCAAACTTCACCATGATCTTCCAAAGGCCATCACGTCTGACTGTCAAATGCTTTGTTGGGGACTACAAAGGTCATGTATAGGTCCAAGTTCTGTTCCTGGCATTTCTCTAGCAGCTGCCTTGCTGTGAAGATCATGTCAATGGTTCTTCTGTCCTTCCTAAACCCACTCTGGCTTTCTAAAAGAAGCCCTGACTGCTCAATGTGTTCATTTAGTCGGTTAAGTAGGACTCTTGCAAGGACGTTCCAAGCTATTGACACTATAGTGATGCCACGGCCCGTTTGTATAGGTGGATAATTGACACATCCTTGAATTATTGAGGGATGGTTTCTTATCTCCACATAGTGTGAAATTACTCTATCAACTTCTTTGCAACTGGAGTACCTCCTGCTTTGTAAATCTCAGCAGGTATTGGATCTGGTCCTGGGGCCTTGTCAGATGCGAGTAGTTTTATTGCTTTCACTGTTACAGTAACGGTTGGGAACTTGTCAAGCAGCAGATTACAAGCAACCTGTGGTAGTCTGTTGATAGCAGCATCATTGATAGAGGACGGCTAATTAAGAACACTATCAAAAACCATCTAACATCTAAGCTGAATTAGCATATACATTGATAAATCACAACAATAAATCACCAAATCAAATTGCCAAATCACAACAATAAATCACCAAATCACATTGCCAAATCACAACAATAAATCACTAAAGCCCACCTTTTTTACAGGAAAAATACAGACCCGGCCCTTTCCTTTGCTGGACAAGACATAAAATAATTCTCATATCTATGGACCAAAATTTTACAAATGGTTAATTCAAAATTATTGTTGCAAATAGACTAGTCTAGAGGAGTAGTCTGACCAGGGTCCATACGTTTTGCCTGTATGCAATAACATGTTTGAAAAGTTTGGGAGACTACCAGCAGACGACATAGACAGACGGTATTTTAGATGCAAATTTTCTTGGCGTATTAAGAGTTAATCATGTAATCAAATTTCCAAACAAATTTCCAAATGTCACTCACTTCACACCTCCATGTCCTTGTCAGGAAAACCACGGAAAAATGTTTATTCAGCGGTGGCCAGGCTTGCAATATCATAGACTGTTGAACCACAAATCTGTAATTTGGGCAAAATAAGAAACCAAAAATAACACCGCAAGTGTCATCTAAAATGTCATTCTTAGACCAAAGGAAGATGGTCTTACATTGTATTTTGCGGAAACTATATGTACATGAGCGCCGTTTTGACAAAACATATCTTCGGTGTTTGAGTCCATGTAAAATAGAAGTGGAGGCAATGATAAAGAATCGACGTAATTAACCCACAGCTCCCATCAGAGACACCAAAGGGAAAGAAACACAAATATGAACCAACAGACCCTAATGTAAGCATTGACACAAACAGATCAGCCTTGCGTCATTGAGGGGCAAGAATAAAGGTTTGAAATTTTAGATATCATGAAAAACTAGATGTATTGTACTACCATAAAAGTGAACAACAAAGGTGCTGATCAGCATGCGCAGGCTGAATCTGCACCTTTGTTGTTCGCAAATGTTCTTTTTTCATAACGCGACTCATATTGTTTTTAAATAAGAGTAGATTATATAATCAAATTTAAAAACAAATTTTCAAATTTCACTCACTTCACACCTCCATGTCCTTGCCAGGAAAACCACGGAAAACTTTTTATACAGCGAATGCGAGGCTTTCATTACCATAGACTATTGAACCACAAATCTGTAATTTGGGCATAAATAAGAAAACCAAATAGCACCGCAAGTGTCATCTAAACTGTCATTCTTAGATCAAACATTGTATGTTGCGGAAACTATAAGTACATGAGCCACGTTTCGACAAAACATATATTCGGGTTTTGAGTCCATGTAAGCTACATTGAGTTGTAAGAAAAAGGCTTGTAATTTTAGATATCATGAAAAACCAGAGGCGTTGTACAACCATAATACGGCCCCGCCCATCGGGGCTTGAAGTAATGGATGGGCTGCATGATGCTTCCTCGCAGAGCTGAAACCGTCCGCACACTAGTACTGGTAAACCGCCTAGAGGATCTAAGCCTGCCCTGGAACCGCGGTGCGAGTCGGACCGTCCATGCATATAAACCCTATTGGTTTCATTGGGCGACAGGGCTTAAAATGTCATTTCATCTCAATGTCGGGTAAAAGTCACACAAAATTGGAAGCACTGTCTCCAAAATGACCTATACTGTGTTGACGGGGACGTTAAACCTCAAATCAAACAAAAAATTGCTACAATGAGTGGCAAGAAAAAGACTCGTAATTTTAGATAGCTTGAGAAACTAGAGGTAATATACTACCATAAAAGCGAACAACAAAGGTGCTGATCAGCCTGCGCGCCACATAAGTTGTTCGCAAAGGTTCGTTTTTTCATAACGCGACTCATATTGTTTTTAAAAAGCCCTCAATAACCGCTGTTTATCAGTCCCTAGTAACCGCAGTTTCATCGTCGGTGCAATTTATGATAATAGAAACAAATTTTATAACCCATATATTTTATGTGAGGCATACATCAGTCAACACCGCGACAATTTAAATGAGAAGTCAGTCACAGAAGATGACACTACGTTCGATCTTTTTTATTTTGTACTTGCTGTTTGGTTCCTTCATGAAGCACGCTGCACCAGTCCGCTTTAAGGCTTTTATTCTTGATTATTGAGGAACATCATTGCATTACATAATATTATATAACCCTCAGTGCTGACTGAAGAGAAGTCCTCTGTCTTCAACAGGTAAGGGGCCTTCTTTGGGAAAAATCAATAGTTTACTAAGTGTTCACTAGAGTGTACCATATTGATTTCCCCTTAAGTGCCTCAATTAGGAGATTAATCACCCTATTAGGGACTGCCTTTGCTCTGCTACAGAGAGTAGATCACATGGGGGGGGGGGGGGGCAATAAAACAATTATGAGCACACGATGTGTCCTACTGTTACAAGAATGAATACATTTAAACCGAAAACCACAATAAAAAAAACATAATCAAAAGTGTCAACTGTGTCTGAGTCTAGGCTCGGAAAAGTGTCCCTGATTCTGGACTTACACCCTTATATTCCTGTTCTTTAACCCAAGAGTGTAGACCCTAATCAGATATCGCGTTACGCGTGTCTTTGGAACACTGTTTGCCAATCGCTTTATTTTCGTTGCGCTCTGACCAGTCTAAATCCAGCACTATGAGATTGCGAACAAGACCAATGCCTGCTGCAGATAGAGCATGGGAGTCTTGTGGAAGGAATCTCTGTTCGTGATACCTTAGCACTAGTTGGCGCTGAGCACTTTTCGGCTCGGCTTGGGTGATATCTGTTGCCTCGTTTTCACCAGCATCCATTCTGATAAGACCTCGCCACTTTGTTCGGTTACTGTGCACTTTGTTGTTTCGACTATGTTGCTATGAGGAAATCCTTGAGGGTGTCTTTGAGGGCGTCCTTGCACGGCGTCTTCCTCCCATCTGCAGTTCTGAACAGAGGAGTTTCTGTGGCAAACTTTCATCAGTCCATCTTATGCAAGTTTCAGAAGAGTATGTACAATGCAGACCTGTCTTCTTTAGGAAGTTTGTGTCTGATGTTTCTCTGAAATTCTGTCTTGCGACTTAAACTTAAGAAATTTCTAAGACAGCTAGTATGGGAGTGGTTCAGTCCATTAGCATACTGTTGATAAACAGCTCAAGTTTTATAAAGTGTTGGCAGCACCATAGCTCTGTGTGTCCTTGATCCAAAACACTCCTCATTAGTCGGTCAAATGCTACACCAGCTCCTGCAATGCTGGCACTGACTTCATTACCATGGACCCCGCGCCCATCGGGGCTTGAAGAAATAGATTGGGCTGCATGATGCTTCCAAACAGAGCTGAAACCGACCGCACATGAATACTGGTAAACTGCTTAGCGAGTGTAAGCCTGCCCAGGAAAAGTGTTGCGAGTCGGACCATCCATGCATATAAACTCTATTGGTTTCATTGGGCAATAGGGCTTGAGATGCCATTTCATCTCAGTGTCGGGTAAAAGTCCCACAAAATTGGAATTAGTCTCCAAAATGACCTACACCGTGTTGACGGGGACGAAAAACCTCAAATCAATCAAACAAACAAGACTTCATCAGCAAATACACAACTCTTGACAATGATTGTTCTTCCAATGTACCACTTGCAATACTTGACCTTTCACTGTGATGGTCCCTGCAGGCACAAAACGTTGACTCATCGTTGAACTAACGTTGAAACAACGTTGAAAACGTTGTTTTAACGTTAGTTCAATCGTTGAGTGCCTGCTGGGGTAGGCCTGTTGTAATTTCTAAATTCAATATTGGAAATAAATGTTATACGACAGACTGCATGCATGGTAGTTAACCCTATCACGGTTGACAACTTTGGTTCCCTCTCACTGTCTCTGGTCGGGCCCATCGGAGTCTATCTGTTGGTTTTCTTTTGTTCCAGCATTTCAGTGGGGTTTTTTGCTGTCGAGTACTCACGTTGTTTCATCTCTGTGGTTGTTTGATTTTTGTGTTCACGGAGATGTTGCACTGATGAGTTAGGAGGCCTTCATGTGGACTGAACAAATTATTTGTCTTAATCGCGACGGAAGTAAGGGCGAGTATTGTGGCCATGTAAAATCGATTTAAGCTCCCCAGTGGAATTCGTTTCCGCTGACCGTTCCAATGCGGTTCTTCTGTCGCGGTTTATTTTTGTTATGGTTTGTCTTTGGGTGTTTGTGTCGCTTATAATATTTTATTTGGGATAGCCTATTGGCCATTTTGTGGGAAAGTAACTGTCCTTTTGGCTTTCCGCTATTGATGTTTCCATTAGGGTCTGTTGTTTCATGTTTGTGTTTCTTTCCCATAGGTGTCCCTGATGGGAGCTGTGGGTTAATTGTATCGATTCCTGATCATTTCCTATTTCTAATGGTAGCTGATACAGTGATATATCATCTGTGCCCTCAGACTTTTATGCTGACTGTAAGATCATAGCTACCACAATAATCAGATACTTTATGCACATATCTTCTGTTGGAGCAGCCTTTGTCATGTCATACAAAGAGTACCTGGAAACCTCAGGTTGAAAAGCTTCCCATCAAAGCAATATCTATACAAATTGTCAGTACCTTTTATCACCGCTGTTGTTCGAGCCTGGCTCGGGTCACATATGAGATGTCAACTGGAGTTTTGCAACGGAAGGTCAGGTGGCTTTTCTCCGGGTACTCGGGTTTTCGCCCACCTCTGATTAACGATCGGCGCGATATGAGTGAAATTATCTTGAAAGGGCCGTAAGACCAAACAATCCTGTTCCATTTCTATATTAGTTCGCCGAGATGGCCCCTTTAGTTATCTGTATCTATCTGTTGCCTTTTCAAATCAACAGATTATTAGCTACTCAAAAAATAAAAGTCGAAATATAGATATCTACATTTCAAATACAGAAATCTGTATTTTAAATAGAGATATCTGCCTTTAAATAAGATATCTGTATTTGTATTTTAAACGGGATGCCATAGGGTGTTGGTCATTACAATGACACATTCGCGTGATATAGTACATTTTTCAAACCTCAAAACGGGCATTTTTTTCTGATGAAAATTTTTGATATTTTTCTTAATTATTCTCCAAACATAGGTTTTGGGTGCTCGTTAGAACCGCTCATTGAGGCGGTTCTAACGAGTACCCACAACCTATGTTTTGGACAAGAAATACGGAAAATAATGTTTACCCCTGTAAACCCCAGTTTTCTCTATATAAAGTGGGGTTTGTGGGGGGGGGGGGGGTCTTTATTTCACGGACTTGTTCACGTGATGATTTGTCTTATTTATTAAATATGGGTGCTCCTTACTTTTCATCAAAAATAAAAAAAAATCTGCCTTGTGTTGTGGGCCACGAAGGAGTACACAAGTGAAACGTCTAAAAATTTAGAAAAAAGGAAAAAGAAAAAAAAATGTGACCTTTCTATTGGCATGAGTCTAGTTAACTTTTAGCCTTTTTTAATGGGGTTATTGCGACATTAAATTGACACAGAACAAACACGTCATTGTCCCCACACTCAATTTACAAAACGCGTGAAAACCATAAAACGGATATAAATTTGACACTTGGGGTTTATCAACAGTTTCTTATTCAATTTTCAAATACTGTCTAATTTGAATACATAACTTATCTTTTCCTTTTTGTTTTTGTTTATCACCAATCAAGCTTCCGTTTCTTTTCTTTCTGAATAGTGATTCTTACTCGGACCATCTGTCTGTCCGTCCGTCTGTCTGCCCACAGGCTGCTTAGCCTGCTTACTTGCATATTTGTCTGTCTGTCTGTCTGTTTACCTGTCTGTCTGTCTGTCTGTTTACCTGACCGTCTCTCTGTCTGAAACCCAAAAATGGCTAGCCGTTACCTACGTAGTCATATGGGCCCCGTCAAGCGATTTTGGTACTTATCGCCAGTGCGAGCAGCGAAGGTTCAGGCGAGCCTGCGCATCCGCGCAGTCTCGCCAGAACCTTCGCTGCTCGCTCATACAAGCAATGAATCAAGAGGAACCTTCAGACAGAAAGCCATATCCCTGGCCCCTCTGAATGGCTGGGCATGCGCAGTTAAAGTTTGTCATGGCGGAATGCTCGAAGACACAAATTCGCTTGGCGGGGCTCATATAGAGCATTAGGTCTATCAACGCTGCCGAAGGCTCGTTTCACAAATTTCGTATGAAATGACCACCCGTCTAAGATTCTCTGTTCGTCCTTGATTGTTTAGTTTGATTTGAGGTTTAACGTCCCCGTCAACACTAGTTAGGTAATTTTGGAGATGTTGCTTCCAATTTTGTGGGACCTTTTACCCGACATTGAGATGAAATGACATCTCAATGGCTGCCGTCCAATGAAACCAATAGGGTTTATATGCATGAACGGGCCACTCCTACCACTTTTCCTGGGCAGGCTTAGACCTTCTAAAGGGTTTTCCAGTACTCGTGTGCGGTCGGTTTCAACTCTGCGTGGAAGCATCATGCAGCCCAATCTATTTTTCCAAGCCCCGATGGGCGGGGGCAAATGACGTCGTCGATATGCAATGGATAACTTCATGTCATAAAATTCGTCTGACCACATGTGGAATGACACTTTGGCGGGATAGAGTAACGTCTTGAAGACGTCCATATCAACCATGCATTTTTGTGGAAAAAAAATGACTTGTTTCTATTTTAAAATAGTCATACGATAAACAGAATCTTACACTCGTGGTCATTTCATATGATATTTATGAAACTCGCCGAAGGCTCGTTTCATAAATATCATATGAAATGACCACTCGTGTAAGATGGAAAAAAATGACTTGTTTCTATTTTAAAATGGTCATATGATAAACAGAATATTACACGTGTGGTCATTTCATATGATATTTATGAAACTCGCCGAAGGCTCGTTTCATAAATACCATATGAAATGACCACTCGTGTAAGATGGTCTATTTCAAAAACCCACCCGTGTACTCAAATACCATCTCTCTTATATCTAGAACTAGCATTTTTCAAATGAAAATTAAGAAATAATCTCCACGTACCGTGTGTTATCGTGATTAACACACGGTGTTGGAGGGCAGATTGCGAAATATTAATTCACGACGGCGAAGCCGGAGTGAATTAATATTCGCATCTGCCCGACAACACCGTGTGTTAATCACGATAACACACCGGGTGCGTGGAAATTATTTCGATTCTAACATGATGCTAAACTGAAATACAGTAGTAACAAAGCGTTATCTTGGGGACTATTTTGCAGCGGATGTCGACAGAAGGAAATGTTTACATGCAACGTCACGATGACGCCAAATTGCACGCACCACGTTGACGACGTGAATTATCGCATATTTGCAAACGCTGACGTTTCCACTGGGTTCAATGGGAAAAACGTTAACGTCATGTTAGAATGTTTGATATTTTTCTTACGGCGAGTCGAAATAACAATTGTGGGTACTCGATAAGTTCGCCTCATGCAATAATGCGGTTCCACCAGGAACCCATAATCTATGTTTCTCCGGCAGCAAAAATAAGGAAAAAATGGATACCCCATAAATCCCACTTTTTCTGAAAAAAAAAGTTGAGTCAAGAGGGGTGTTCATTACACAGACTTATAAGCCTGATGTAGAGTAATCTAATCAGGACCAACTCATTCAAAACATGAGATGGGGGGGGGGGGGGGTGGGGGAGGGGCGGTTGAGTGAGGCGATGCTGTCGTGTATCTTTCGTGGCTGGGGCGTCCAACTGATATTGGTCTGCAGTTGTATGGGGCGCCGTTGTACTATTTAATCCGTGTTTATAGATATCCATAAACCAAATTATGGATATCCATAATTCGATTTATGGATATCCAAAAATCAGCCGAATAATGGATATCCATAATTCGAATTAAGGATGTCTATAATTCGATTTATAGATATCCATATTTCGATCTAAATTAATGATATCCATAAATCGATTTATGGCTATCCATAATTCGATTTATGGATATCCAAAATTCGATTTATGGATATCCATCATTTGATTTATAGATATCCATAAAACAGCAGAATAATGGACATCCATAATTCGATTTATGGATATCAATTAATCTAATAATGGATATCCATTATTCGATTTATGGATATCATTAATTCAATTCGATTTATGGATATCCATAAGTCGAATTATGGATATCCATAATTCGAATTATGGATATCCATAAATAATTATGGATATCTATAAATACGGATAAAATAGTAAAACGGCGCCCCATACAGTTGGGCTTGCATTCTTCAGTTTCTACACTTCTACTTATTTTCCTCTTTCTCTCCTGTCCTTCACTTTTGTCTCCTCTATTGGTTTCTTTCCTTCCTCTTGGAGACGACATAAAATGACCCACAAGGGTTGACGTGTCGTTAAACCCTCAAGACAATAAATCAAAACAAGAATCTTAACCCATATACGCATACCGTCCAATTTTTGGGACATTGACCCAGATCGGACGCGGTGTCTGATCTGGATCTTTACTGTTTGTTGGACCCATATATGCCTAAATCCCATTTTGGGGCATTAGCAAACATTGTAGGTCCAGATCAGACGCCGCAGAATGCGGCGACCGATCTGGGCCAACACTGTTTGCTTTAAGTACATACATTTTTTTGTGAAATGGACCACTCCAAAGACATTACGTGGAAGATCCCATTGTCATATATAGGTTAAACTACATGTAGTTTTGCACATAACAAACATGTCACCCCTTTAAGAGGTCATAGACCAATTCCAAACGTCCCTTTAGCTTCAGTCTTCAGGGGAGATAATTATTCCAAACCAAACTTATTTTGTCTCCTATATATCAATAGGAGGAATAATTTGCTCTTCTTTCCTTTAAGAGAAGACGGCTTTTTTTCTGACTGATTCGTTAAAAAACAAGCAGGAAGTCTAGAAAAAAGTGTCTTGTTAATTAAATAAATGGTAAAATGAAATGAAAACAGGTTATGCATTGAAACGTGAGTTTCCGGATGCTATGTCATCAGATAAAGAAAATTATAATCTGATTAGTATGTCTGTCAAATTACGGTAAACGTGAAAATGTTCATCAATTTATTGTGCGTGGCGGCGACATAATGTCCACCTGCACAATTTGTTTTTGCATGCAGAAACGCGAATACAGTAAAATTCCTATATTAAGACCACCTTTGGGACTGTTCAAAAGTGGTCGGCCCCCGCCCATAGGGGCTTGAAGAAATATATGGGCTGCATGATGCTTCCACGCAGAGCTGAATCCGGCCCGCACACTAGTACTGGTAAACCGCGTAGCGGATCTAAGCCTGTCCAGGAACCGCGGCGCGAGGCGGACCGTCCAGGCTAATAAACGTTATTGGTTTCATTTGGGCGACAGGGCTTGAGATGTCATTTCATCTCAATGTCGGGTAAAAGTCCCACAAAATTGGAAGCAACGTCTCCAAAATGACCTTTACAGTGTTGACGGGGACGTTAAACCTCAAATCAAACAAAACAAACCACATTTGGGACTGTTCAAAAGTGAAAAGTCCCAAAGGTGGTCTCTTATAAGGAGACACTAGGCGTAGGAAATACAAAGAAAGAATAACTGATACCTTCTTAATGAGCTTTTAAAAGCAGATTTAGTCTTAATTTTAGGTGGCCTTAATAGCGGAATTTTACTGTATATACTGAATGCTATCGATAGTATAACTGTCAAAATTAATGAAATTAATTAATTAATGAAAATATTTAAGAAATAGAGCAGCTCTGGCAGTGATTTATTGAGTGATATATCAAAGTTTTGAGGTCAGTTGTAAAGTAGATCAAATCACGAGCGCGTAGCGCGATTGATTTGTCTACTTACAATTGACCGACACTAGAGCTGGTGTATTTCGATTCTAACACATTAAAAGTCGACGAGAATGCTATTGATTCCTTCAGATTCTCCTATCTTCCGCCATCGTTTAAAGGAATCCCGCCAATATAACTGACTGCATCGTACGGAACCCTGGAAGGGACATGATTTTTTTTTATTTTTATTATGTTGTGCGAACAAGATAATATCTTGAGCGGAAAAGATATTATCTTGTTCGGACAACATAATATCTTGTTCGCACAACATATTATCTTGTGCGTACAAGATATTATCTTGTGCGTACAAGATATTAAGTTGTCTGCATAATATCTTGTGCAGATCTTGTCCGCACAAGATAACATCTTGTCCGCACAGGATAATATGTTGTGCGAACAAGATAATATTTTGTCCGCACAAGATAATATCTTGTTAGCACAACTTCCCAAGCTCTATGTTGTGCAAACAAGATATGTTGCGCGTACAAGATAATATCTTGTCCGCACAAGATATTAAGTTGTGCAAACAAGATATTATCTTGACCGCACAAGATAATATGTTGTCCGCACTTCATAAATTATGTTGTCCGCAAAAGATAATATCTTGTTCGCACAACATATTATCTTCTGCGCACAAGATAATATCTTGTTCGCACAACATATTAAAAAAAATATGTCCCTTCCCGGGTTCCGTAGCATCGCATGCGTTTACATGTTTTTATATTTACATTTCCACTGTAAAGTCTAATGTAAACCTATAGAAAACAATTGCGTTCATACGCCCATGAACGCATCGAATCACATGATTTTCAGTGACGTTAAGTGACGTCATTCTAAACCATTGTTCTCTACGGGCGTTGATGACGTCAACGCTGCTCCGCTCTTTGTAGAAAAACAACGTATAAATGTTTTTCAGCTTTAAAAGTTTGCCCTACAAGCATTTTTTCGCCCAATGATGAGGGGCAAATAATGTAAATATAAAAAATAAACTTATTTTTTCTGCTTTTCATGAAAGTATGAACGACAGTGGGTCGCGAGCAAAGTTTACATGAACCCCTTCGGGGTTCATTTACTTTGCACGCGACCAACTGCGTTCATACTTCCATGAACTGCAGAAAAATAAATTTCATTTCTTAAATGACGTATCGGGTACAAGAAAACAACGTTACACCATCTAATGTCAAGGTAGCAATGAACTACGCCATGAAACTGGATAAAAAGGCGGCTCTTAGCGTAGCGCTCTTACGCCCAGTGATTTATACTCAATATATCACTGGGTTTTACAATTATCGGTGTTAGCATTATCCATTATGCGGCGTCATAATGTTCCCCTGTATATTACGATCATTCCCGGGTGCTACTATAAGAATCTTATATGGGTGTGAGGGCTTGATGGAAAAATCCGTCCCGAGGGTCACTGTCCGGCATCATAGACTCCAGAAACTGTCAAATTTTGGCCAAAATGGCCTGTCTTCAGCGAAAAGCTAATGAACGAATGATAGAGTTTTGTCAAACTCTGTACAGTTTATCATAGCAGTCTACTAAAATTTGATTACATTTCGGCGACATTGACCTTATTTTAAAGGTCACAGGCAACATAAAACTTCAGGTTTGATTTGCACCCTAGCTTATGAACCAATTTATGAAGTTTAGTCAAACTTGGCAAAATATTTCATTATTCAAAGATTTGATTAGATTTTACTGACTTTGGAATGGTTTATTTTAGGTCACAGACTTCCAAAAACTTTAAAATTTAAGCCTGTTTGCCTTACCCTATCTCCAAAATGAATTACTGAATTTTGTACGGATGTGTGGTGCAATGTACACATATTTGTGGTTAACCTACGCATGATTTGAAAAGATTTTGGTGATCCAGATCTCGTTTTCAAGGTCAAATGGGTGTGTCTTTTTGCTGTTGTTTTTTGTTTGTTTGTGTTGGTTTTGGTTTTACGGCCCTTTCAATATTATTTCACTTATATCGAGCCAATCGTTAATCAGAGGAGGGCGAAAACCGGAGTAAAATCACCTGACCTTCCGTTGCAGAACCTGGCATTTCATGTGATCCGAGCCACGCTCGAACCACAGCGGTGAAAGACTTAACGATTAAGAGTCGGCGCTCTTATCCACTACGCCACAGAGGCCCATTCAAATGGGCGTTTAAGTGTATATAATTATGGTGGGATGCATAGTTTTTTTCTGGAAACAGTTCCAGTTTTGCTAGAAAACACTTGTTTCTAACACAAGGAGTAAATTCTCAAACCTTTATCGCAATGAGTCGAATGACAGCCTAAGATCTTTACATTCTGCGTTGATCACCTGCAAAGTAGAAAAGGCAATGATCAGGAATCGATACAATTAACCCACAGCTGCCACCAGAGACACCAAAGGGAAAGAAACACAAACATGAAACAACAGACCCTAATCGAAACATCAACAGCGGAAAGCCAAAAGGACAGTTACTTTCACACAAAATGGCCAATAGGCTATCCAAAATAAAATAATATAAGCGACACAAACACCCAAAGACAAACCATAACAAAAATAAACCGTGACAGAAGAACCGCCTTGGAACAGTCAGCGGAAACGAATTCCACTTGCGGGCTTAAATCGATTTTACCCTTACTTCCGTCGCGATTAAGACAAATAATTTGTTCAGTCCGCAAGACTCGGATTTGGTAATGAGGAACGCCGTCATAGAAATGGTGAACCTAATACCATAATTGAAACAGTAACCGGACTCCCAGAACACCATAACACCCTGCTGTACCCCGTGTTGAACTGCTCATTACGAAAACACGCCTAAACAAATACATGTACATTGTAAACTTTATCGCCGAAAAAAAAAAAAAAAAACACGAACATTTTAACATGAAAAACTGTGATATTTTTCTTATTCCGCTCAAAATATAGATGGTGGGTACTAGTAAGAACCGCCTGATGATGAGGCGGTTCTAACGAGTACCCACAATCTATATTTCTCAAAATATATATTGTGGGTACTCGCTAGAACCGCCTCATCGAGGCGGTTCTAACGAGTACCCACACTCTGTATTTTGGATCATTAGAATTCATTTAAGAAATGAATTTTATTTTTCTGTTGTTTTCTGTTGAAAGTATGAACGCAGAGGGTCGCCTGCTTAGTAAATGAGTTCAGGTAAATTTTGCTAGCGACCCGCTGTCGTTCATACGTTCATAAACAGCAGAAAAACAAGTTTATTTCTTATATTTACACTCTTTGCAAACTTTTAAAGCTGAAAAACATTTACACGCTGTTTTTCTATAAAGAGCGGATCAGCGTTGACGTCCAATCAGAACGTAAGACTGATGTCACTTGACGTCACTGAAAATCATATGACTCGATGCACTCATGGAAGTATGAACTACATTGTTTGCTATAGCTTTACATTAGGCTTTACACTCGTTTAGTACCTGAGGATGCGGTCCCCGCCCATCGGGGCTTGAAGAAACAGATGGGCTGCATGATGCTTCCACGCAGAGCTGAAACCGACCGCACACGAGTACTGGTAAACCTCTTTGAGGACCTAAGCCTGCCCAGGCAAAGCGGTGCGAGTTGGACCATGCTTATAAACCCTATTGGTTTCATTGGGCGACAGGGCTTGAGATGTCATTTCATCTCAATGTAGGGTAAAAGTCCCACAAAATTGGAAGCAACGACTCCAAAATCAAACAGACAAACAGCAAGTGTCCATTTTATAATTTAGGGTTGTCAGGTTGTGTTATCTTAAAATTTATTTGGACTTAATGCAAAAAAAAAAAATGTAGGCCTTGCGGCGTCTGATCTGGGACTTCACTGTTTGTCGTATACCCTTTTAGGGGTTTCCGGTACAAAACGGGCTAATTGAATTAACCAATCTTAGCCCATAATGCCCCAAAAATGTGAATTTGGCAAACACTGTGGTAAGAACGGAGCGGCTGTTCATTCTCAAAAGCAAAGGGATGTTTTCAGCTTTCTATAAGCAGAAGTCGCTGAAACCCTTTAAATTGACGAGGTAATTCAAATAAATAGAGACCACAAAAATCCTTTATTGCCTAGAACATGGAAAAGATGCATAGAGGATATTTACTTCTTGTACACCAGACAAAGAAATCCATAGTTTTTGCTTGGGATAGAATATAAGAATCTTATATGGGTGTGAGGGGTGGATTGAAAAATCCGTCCCGAGGGACACTGTCCGGCATCACGAGGCTTGCTGAGTGATGCCGGACAGTGATCCCGAGGGACGGATTTTTCTATCCAAACCCTCACACCCACATTGGATTCTTTTTCTTGCATACCTTCTATTTCTTTTTTTTAATGCTGCAGTCATTGGTTACCAACGTCCGCCATATTGTGTTGACACTGCAGGAATGTTTAGTGACGTCACGTAACGTGCTGTGACGTCAGCCTTAACGAACACGCGATTATATTCGATTTTGGGTCGTAACACCAGGGTCAGAACATAAATTTCTATCCCAGGGTAAAATCACGGATTTCCTTGTCTGGTGTGCAAGAAAATCTGTTTAACCCTGGTGTTCCTACCGAAAATCGAATATTCTCGCATGTTTCATAAATGCACTGGTTGAATACGACCTGATATGCCCCATCGTTAAGGTTGACGACACAGCACGTAACGTGACGTCACTAAACATCACAGTAGTGTCAATACACTATGGCGGACGTCGGCAACAGAAGTTATTGCAGTATTAAAAATCCACGCTCAGAAATGGGAGGTATGCAAGAAAAAGAATTCTACATGGGTGTGAGGATGGGGGGTGGGGGGGGGGGGGGGGTAGAAAAATGCAAGCCTCGCGATGCCGGGCAGTGACTTTTGTTTGTTTGATTTGTTTAACGTCCCCGTCAACACTGTAAATGTCATTTTGGAGACGTTGCTTCCACTTTTGTGGGACTTTTACCCGAGATTGAGATGGAATGACATCTCAAGCCCTGGCGCCCAATGAAACCAATATAGTTTATAAGCATGGACGGGCCGACTCGCACCGCACTGCCTGGGCAGGCTTAGATCCTTTAAGCTCATCTATTTCTTCAAGCCCCGATGGGCGGGCTAAAGTGGCCCTCGGGACGGAATTTTCTACCCACCCTCACACTTAGATTCTTATATTATTTGAGGCGAATGCCAAAAAAATTCGTTAAGTGTGTTTAGAACATCACACTTTTCACGAATACCATGATTTCACTCGAAGCACAAGTCAACATTCTGATGTTTTCGATCTCGATCGATCGATCTTCTTTTATCGTAGGAGGCCCAGATATGATGTGTGACCTGTTTCGGTGACACTTATTTGAACTTAGTTCCCTCGCGTTATTTTCTTAGCAAAGAGCTCTGTGACGTCATCACATCCAGTTGTTCAAAGTATGAATAAAGAACTGTCCTTGCTGTCAACAACATCCAAAAATTCTGTTCAAAGACGTCAGTGAAAAATAATTTTTGTATTTCCTTGCATATGGCTGTTTTTTTTTTAAATTCCTTTTTAATATGTTCTGATGTGCCTCCAAAAAGCCATTGTTTTATTTATTTTTTAATATTTTCCTCATCATAACATTTTCTGTCTTCTGCTACTTCACGTCACATGACCTGTTGGAGACAGCTTCCATTTTTTATGTACAGGGACTGCCTCAAATTTGATGCCAGCGTTTAACTTTTGTCTTTGCTGTGCAGTTCAAAAGTGAAATACATACCTTGTTTTAGTTTAGCTCCGGCTTCTTTTTCGGATGGAGCCCCAAAATGCTGTGGTGATTATCAAAAACACTGTGTTTCTGAAGTCATAAAAAATGGACCTAGTATTACCTACCCTATGAAAACACTGAATGTACCTTAGGCTCATATTTACTACAAGCAAAGGGTTGAAAAAAGGCATGATAGATTCGTGTGTCCAGGACATGCTGAAAAGTGAATCAATTTGAATATCTATTATACCATTTGTGAATATGTACTTTGAAAGTTAACAGTTTCTAGTAATGTTGTTTTAACCATCAAAACATTTTCAATACATAATTTTGCAAAGTTACTGCACCATGAGGCAAAAGTTCAAAGGTTACCGATTCTGGTCGGTTGTAATTTCTGGTTTTGAAATATGTTGGTTAAAACAATGGCTGCCTCCAACGCATTACTGGTGTTTTGAAAACAAAATTTTTCAGGTTGGAAAGAGAATAAAACAAACAAAAGTTCAAATGCATTTTTATTTATTTGTATGGCATTTAATCATTATACAAAAGAAAGCGCTTACAGTCACAGAAGATATGGATTCGGTCACATTTGGCCATTACTTCAGTTGAATGGATGGTTTGGTTTAAAATTGTCACTGGATAAGTCCTTAAAACAATTGCAATCTGGATAACAGAGGTATCCTAAAACACATACCTCTGAGTCTCAATCTTTCACTGTACGGTCTTTGAACTCCTCTGCGGTCATTGCATTCACCACAAAAAACGCTTTAGGGCATCGCTTTAGGACTGGTACCAACGATATTGTGAGTTGTTTACTTTTGATACCATTGTTTGGGTTGACGCTGTTACAGGGGTCAAGTTCCTATCTTTATTAACAGACACTGTATCAGAGTGTATCTTATAGAAGAAGGTTAAAGAGGACTGCCCACGACGGGCCTCTAGGGACGGCCACTCTAGCTCGTTAAGTATATCCCCGGCGCTACTTCTATTTCGTCATCGTGGGCAAGTCCATCGCGCAGCTGTTCTCTGCACCTTCTCCACTTACTGAATCTGAGTTTTTAACCAAAAATGTAGTCCGTGCTGCTACTGTGAAAATAACATGTTAGCCGTGTTTCCGCTAAAACGACCGACCCTGCTTGAGACACCACGACTCTACTATTCTTATTAATAAAAGAACAAACTAAAAATTAAAACACCGGCCCTACCATTTTCAATTTCCGACCCTACCCAGTGTTGTCTTTACATTTTCCAATTGTAATTTCGCGTTTTAATTATTATTTGTTTTTGTTGAGTTTTTGGCATTTAGTACCTTTCAAAATACAGATCAGACGTTTTTAGGCATTTAAAATGAATTATGCCATACACTGCAAGTCTCAACATGTCACTTTTATCAATAAAAACATGTTCAAAAACAAAAACACATACACAATACAAGCCCGACCCCGTTTGATTTTCGGTGTAAAAATAAAAAAAAAATTGTTTCTCCTACCTACCGACCAAATTTTTTTTCAGCATGTTAGTAGAAACAGCTATTTTTACGCCTTATTTGTTTCACTGCTAAGTATAAAATAAATCTTAATTCTTCCTATTGTCTACTGACCTGGCTTGTGAGTAACCCTCAGTGTTTCGAACTACCCATATCTTGAACAAATTTGATAGTTTCCAAAGTTGTTCGAGCCATTGAGGTACGACTGTACTGATGATTGTTTTGTTTCAGGTGGGAGGCCTGCCGGCGAGAGGTTGATCGTCAACGATGATTTTCCTGTACTGGACCATCACCTTTTCGTGCTGTTGCTTAACAGTAGAAGCAACTTTTCACCTACCGATGCTACCACACATGATTCCACCACAGATTTTGTCGCCACCAGGGTTGCCTATATTGCCGCATTTCAAAAGAAAGCTTCTACCTCCTTTCGCGCCGTTCGTCGGACACAGAATTCCCCATCTTCACCACAAGATTTTTAACGGAAAAAAGGTGATGTTATATCCAATTCCTTTAAGACACAAGTTTATATCACCGCTTGCCCCTGTGGTTCCCATAAGACCTATAATTAAGAGGAATGTAATTCCTTCAATAGCCAATACAGTTGAACTTGGAAGTGTTGTATGTCCTGGCTGCAAAGCCCCCTCAATGCCTGGAACTAACAGCGCAGTGCTTGGCCAAACAATGGGAATCACAGTCAATAGAGGAAGTGGTGTCATTCATAGACCTGCAGTGGGACCATCAGTCGGCGGAGAGAGCCGTCCTGTTTTTGAACCTACAATCAGATCATCGGTAGGCGAAAGAAGCAGCGCCGTCCTCGACTCGGCAATCGGATCTGCGGTCGGCGGAGGAAGCAGTTCTATTCTTGAACCTTCAGTCGAACCTGCTTTTGGTGGAGGAAACGCTGCCGTATTTGAACCTTCATTCGGACCTGCAGTTGACAGAGTAGGTGGTGACATTATTGGACCATCAATCAGCCCTTCTGTGGGTAGAGTAAGCGGTGCCGTTCTTAGACAAGCAAATGGACCTGCAGTTGGCACAGTTGGCGGTGCCTCTCGTGGGGCTGCAATTGAACCTGCAGTCGGCACCTTACACCCTGGACCTGCAGTTGTTTTGGGAAGCAATCCGGCCGTAATACCAGGAGGTAACAGGGTATTTACCGGAAGAAATATCAACGATAATATAATAAGTAATGCCGTTGGTCAAAGAGTTGCAGGTATGAGTAATTCTAACATCATACAACCGATTAATAACCCAAACTTTGATCAAAGAGCACGTACAAATGTTCAGGGTTCCCCGGTGGACAGATCCGCGACAGCATATATGCCAGCTCTTTTAGAAAGACAGACAGGCCAATTGGCAATCTCTCGTTCAAATAATAATAATTATATCAACAACAATTTAAACCGTAATTTTAATCGTGTTGAAAACGCTAATATCTATATGGGTAGACAACGTAACTCGGGTTTCATTGGGAATAGAAATAATAATAATCTAAACAATTTTAACAGCATTAACAATATAAACAATAATAACAACATTCGGGAAAGCAATACTTTCAATAGTAACCAAGAAAGCTCGTTGGGTTTAGTTCGTCAGACTGGCAACAACAATAATCGTAATAACAACTTGGCCGGGGTTGATTTTATTGGCCACTCCGCTGGAAGTCGGCAAGTTGTAAATTTCGTTGACAATAGAAATCTTAACAACGTAGGTGATATGAGAAATAACAGGAATCCAAGTTTTCAAGTCGCTAATGGTCCAGTTGACAGAATAGTCTATAATGACCAACAAACATCTACCAACAGACAGTTGCGAACAACGAATAGCTTATTGAATACGTTAGGAGCTGCAGATTTAAATAATAGATTAGGCAACAGAAATTTTAACAACGTAGGTGATATGAGTAATAACAGGAACCCAGGTTTTCAAGCCGCCAATGGCCCAATCGAAAGAATACTCAATGCTGACCAACAAACATCTACCAACAGACAGTTACGAGAAACAAATAGCTTGTTGAATACTTTAGGAGCTACAGATTTAAATAATAGATTAGGTCCAGCATATGACTTCGCGGCATCTAATCGTGGATACATGACTAACTCTAGACGAATGGAAGGAGTCAACTATAATAATAGACAAGGGCCAGGAACAACGTCTGAAATAGCATATGCAAATGTGAATAGAAACTTTGGCTTCACAAATGCTGCAAATCAATCGGCTGAAGCAAATAACGCATATATGAACAATGCCCTAAATACCAACTTTAACGGCAGAAATGCGTTCAATTCTTTACAAAGACTAGGTCCAAAAGATATATTTCGCCAAACGCTCACCGGAAGAACTCTAGATTTTCGCGATATGGGTTCACAGTTTGGTGCGTCAAATGGCGGTAACCGGGGAAGTAGCCCTGTGATAGAGATTTCCGTTAACAGCGACTTTCCTATGGGAAATTTTGGTGTGGATATCACTCGTAACGCAAATATGAATGGGGTGTTGGGTTCTACAGCAGCTCGTAATATCGCTCCTGTAGTAGGTGGTACAGAAACTAATACAGGCAGTAATGTCATTTCTGCCCTCGGTCTTGATCTTGCAAATACACCAAACTCTAACCCAACTCCTGCAGTGGGCCTCAGTGCAGGACCTATGGTAGATTCAAATATCGGTTCCAAGATCGACCTTAACGCCGTGTCTGCAATTGGCTCCGCTGCTGGATCAACAGCAGACGCCAACAGCGGTACTGCAACAGTTCCAAATGTCATGTCTGCGGCAGATCCTAAAAGAAGTTCTGCACCTGATCCAAACATCGGACCATCGATAGATCCCATTCTTGGTCTTGTGGCCAATCAAAACGCTGGACCATTGATAGATTCTGGGACTGGTCCTAATGCTAGACCATTGGTAGGTTCTATGGATGGTCTGAATGCTGGGCAATCGATAGACTCTGTCACTGGTACAATGGCTGGGCCGGCGATAGACTCTGTGGCTGGTACAATGGCTGGGCCGGCGATAGACTCTGTGACTGGCACAATGGCTGGGCCGTCGATAGACTCTGTGACTGGTACAATGGCTGGGCCGGCGATAGACTCTGTGACTGGTACACTGGCTGGGCCGGCGATAGACTCTGTGACTGGCACAATGGCTGGGCCGTCGATAGACTCTGTGACTGGTACAATGGCTGGGCCGGCGATAGATTCTGTGGCAGGTTTAAATGCTGGACAATCAATAGATCCCAACGCTGGTTTTTCTGCTATCAGCACTAATGTTGGACCGTTGATAATTCCAAACCCTGGTGCTGCGACCGATCCTAATGCTGGGCCTTCGATAGATAGTAATGCTGTCCGTTTGGGAGATCTTAGTGTCGGTCCACCAACAGATCCCAGCAGCACCCTCCCTGTGGTAGATCTTAATACCGGTCAGACGATAGATCTCAAAGCGGGTTCATTTGTAGATCCCAATACCAATTCGGCAATAAACCGTAATGTAGGAGATGTGAATGCAGGCATTGTAAACCAAGGTGTTAAAACGCCAGCTGGAGCCAAAAGTGATCCTGGAACAATTAATCTTATAGAACTGCCATCAGGCTCCATCGGAAATGATTTAGGCCTAAATGCACCCAATGGTATTCAAGTATTCGAGGTTACATCAAATATGGCTGGAATACCCGCAGGATCAACGGTTCATGATCTTGGACCAGTGGATGTGTTTTCTGTTGGTAAAATGGGCTCATCTGGTAATCCCAGTCAAAATGGTAATGTTCAGATTGTTGTGCTTGATGGGGCGCAAGCTGGTGGTTTGACACGTGGTGATCTGTTGTCAGGGGGTCGTCAGCAAGAACTTGGAAACACGGGTACAAACAATGAAGCAATTGGCAGTGCACCTGTTCAGATACCAGCGCGGTCAATAGATATGTCAGGTGTCGGGAGACTAGGAGATCCAGTTGGATCCATACCAGCTGGTAACACAGATGTACTAGGTGTGTTTAGCTTGCCAACTGGTGTTCAGCTTCCTAATGTTCCATCGAGTGTCTCGTCTATTCCAGACGGCATAGAACGGGCTGCGTCTGCTCGGGCACTTGCAAGACCGCCAAGAATGCAGTAACCTCTCCTCATAGGTAAGTGCGTATTGAGATGCAATTTCAATATGTTTAAGAAAGAGATCAGCTCTAGCAGTAAATTATTGAGTAATAAATCACAGTGTGTCTGTCGGTTGTAAGTAGACCATAAGAATCTGATATGGGGTTCTGTTGTAGATGAGCGTTTCCAACCCGAGGGATGGCCGTGCTGAGCGGAACCGAGGCTATGCCGAGGTTCCGCTCAGCACGGTCATCCCGAGGGTTGGAAACGCCCATCTACAACAGAACCCCATATTGGATTCTTTTTCTTGCACAACACCTCCGGTTAGTTTTGACAGCTCGCACGTGTATATTGTTTACAAAATAAAAGTAGTGCGGAAGTAGTTCCGGCAGTTGAATAGAATTGAAGCGCATTTATGTTAGTTGCCTGGGTCGGAACACCAGGGTCAGAACATAAATTTCTATCCCAGGGTAAAATCACGGATTTCCTTGTCTGGTCTGCAAGAAAAATCACTCTTTTGAGACCAGTTGTGAAGTAGATAAAATCACGAGCAACTATGATTAATAACTCAACAAGAGCTGATCTATTTCTACTCTAACACAGTACAAATCGACAACCTTCAAATTATCCCACCCTTTCACCAGTGTTAGAAGAAATTCCGCCAATTTTTGACTGTATCACACGCATGTTATTCCTTTTATAACGTTCTGCAACATAAAACCGTGGCTATTGACGTCACGCTCTTCTTCACTGTAATTTATTGCAGATTCTATCACTTGTCGCCTGTATAGCCTGTAGTAAAATTTAGTGATATATTGAGTGATAAATCACTGGGCGGAAGAGAGTGCCGTCTTTTAATCCCGTCTCATGACGTCATTCATTATTACCGTGACGTTAGATGGTGTTACGTCGTTCTGTTGTATATCAAAATTTGAGCCGGTGCATGACAAAACCTACAATAAGACCGGTGCGACCAGCAGAGGCTCAAATCAACCTGCGCACCCATCCACTATGACAAGACCTTTTGCCTTTGTCTCTTTGCATATATATTAGCCTCTAGTATGAATGCGCAAGCTGATCTGAGTCTTCGCTGGTCGCTCAAGCCTTCTTGTAGATTTTGACATGCGCTTGCTCAAATATGTTGTGAAAGTGATATAGTCACTTATATTGGCGGGATTCCTTTAAACAGTGGTGGAAGATAGGGAGAATCTGAAGGAATCATTACCATTTTCGTCGACTTTAAGTGTGTGTTAGAATCGAAATAGATCAAGTCAAGTACCGTAATTTATTGAATCATACTGTCAGTTGTAAGTAGACAAATCATCCGCGCTACGCACTCTTGATTTGATTTACATTACAACTGACCTCCAAACAGTGATATATCACTCAATCAATCACCGCTAGAGCTGATCTGTTTCTTAACGTTTGGTTGATTTGAGGTATAACGTCCCCGTCAACACTGTATAGGTCTTTTTGGAGACGTTGCTTCCAATTTTGTGGGACTTTTACCCGACATTGACATGAAATGACATCTCAAGCCCTGTCGCCCATTGAAAATTTATCATATGATAGTCCCCATTAATAATCTGGCCATGAGGTAAATATTCCACCAACAGAAACCCCTTGCTATCCAAAAACACATTTGCCATAGACTTGCCAACTGAAGGATGAGTCTTGAATTTCTTTGGACGCGGTGAACCGCTGTTCTTTACTAAGGCATTTTGGCACCCAGCGCGCTGAAATTTTCACATGCCCAACCGTTCAATGGTAAAAACGCTTTTAGTCATTTCTGAAAGTTTCATTCGCCTGCCTGTACTGTTTTACTAGTTCCCTTAGATTTCCACTAGTGACGTCATCAGTAACGTTCACAAGTTTTCCACTGCGATGCTCATATTTCAATGTTACCCGACCATGTTTAAAATCAGCCACCCAATTTTAACGGTTGAATATGAAGGAACAGTCTTTCATAGCTTCACACAACTCCTCATAAATGTGCTGGTTCGTCGTCTTTAAAAAAAAACAACAACAACAAAAAACAAAAGAACAAAACAGGTACATGTATCTAATCACCGCCTGCTCGGTTCTCAAATTGTGAAGAAAATTCGGCAACACTGACCCCTGTCATGTTATTTTACCTAGCACGGACTACAAATACTGGGCTGACCGATAAAATTGTCACTTCCACATATTATACATTAATGCCTCATACTTGGGCACACACAAATTGTGTGTGCCCATGATTTGTGTGTGCCCATGTATGAGGCATTGATGTATAATATGTGGAAAGCGTGCACTTGCCACGGGTCAGTACCTGGGTAAGTTTAGTCAAATATTGAATGACCCTCGTACGAACTTCAGTCTACTGACAACTTTTTTTTTTTGGTTTTGGTTCTACGGCCCTTTCAAGATAATTTCACTAATTTCGAGCCGGTCGTTAAGCAGAGGTGGGCGAAAACCAGAATACTTGGAGAAAGAACACCTGACTTTCCGTTGTAGAACTTGTCGTCTTACATGTGACCCGAACGAGGTTCGAGCCACAGCGACGAGAGTTCTAATGATTAAGGATCAGCGCTCTTACCCACTAGGCCACGGAGGCACGTGAACCCAAAGTTTTCAAACTGTACTAGCTTTCAAATAATACATTAATCCCATGAGCATCAGTTGCCTGGGTAGGATAAGGTGGATTTAGATAACATGGATAAGATTGTCGTTCTCGTTTGCAAATGTCGGGCATCCTACGCTAGTAATATGCGACCTTTGAGCCCAAATGATGAAGCAAAATGCAAACATGACAAACCGAAAAGAATATTACAAACTGACATTTCAAGTAAGAATAATTTATTCCAATGTTAACAGGTTAAGTACCTAATTGCATTCGTTTACGAGGACTGTTCAAATATGAATGCAAGTAGAACGTTTTCTCATGCACTAATGCGAAAATCACCTGGAAATAAATATCACAGCGTAGGAAAACATTTTACCTATACATTGATACCAAACCTGTTAAAATCCGTGCACTTTAGCCATGTATATCGTTCGATAAACACTGTCTACTATTGTATACTAATACAAAACATGGTTGGAAGATGGTCAGAGTACGCCGTTGAAATACGGTCCCATATTAAGAATCGTTGTATTCTTGGTATACGGTGCAAAGACATTTTTGATGAAATATGTTCGGTTTATGGGCATAATGAAATGTCTTTTCCGACAGTTTTACGTTGGTGCAAGAAATTCAGCTGTGGGCTAGGCTCAACAGAAGATGCACCACATGATCGTCGGCCGAAAAGAGCAACATTTGCCAAGATGGTTGCTAGAGTGAAAGAAATAGTTGCTACCGATGCACGATACACCACTAGGCAAATAGCTAGTATGGTTGGCATCTCATTAGGAGCAGCTCATACAATTCTGAAACGGGATTTGAAAATGAGAAAGATCTGTGCTAGATGGATTCCCCATCTGTTGACAGATGAGCAGAAAAAGACACGCGTTCAGTGCGCCAAGAAGTTGCTTAAAAATGGAACTTTGACGGTCCACTGAGATCAAGGGGCATAATCCAATTTTCTCTCCTGATTGCTAATCCTCACGAATTACCTTGCTTTATTGACCAGCTGAATTTACCGATGAGAGGATAAATACGAAGGTTACAATGCACGGTCTTTCGCTAATGTCGTCACAGGTGACGAGACATGGGTTCACTTTTTTGAGCCAAAACGAAAGATTCAGAACAAAATATGGGCAACAAAGTATTGCAAAAGACCATGCATTGCAAAGCGGACCATGAGCGTCAAGAGGGTAATGTTTACCATATTCTTTTCAAATCAGGGCCCTGCTAGTCAGGTTGCTGTGCCTAAAGGCAAATCTGTAAATGCGAAGTTTTACAAGAATAAAGTTCTTCGAAAATTGAAGAAATATTTCAAAGAACGGAGACCCGCAACTGGTTTGGCCAATGTCAGATTGCTACATGACAATGCGTCAACGCACAAGGCGTTCATTGTGCAAGACTATCTGAAGCAGGAAAAGGTTGTTGAACTCCTTCACACCCCCCCCCCCCCACCCCCGTATTCCCCTGACCTTGCCCCGTGTGACTTTTTTGTTCCCGCGGCTGAAAAAAATACCTTTCTGGTCGAAAATTTGTACAGCGCAAACACCTCGGTTCTGCAATATTCCAGTGCCTTCATAGTATACCTCGAAAAGACTACCAAAATGCAGTCAATGATTGGATCAGAAGACGGAGAGTTTGTATATCTGTTAAAGGGGAATACTTTGAGGGGACAAAATAAATTTTTCATCGAAATCTATCACGGAATTATTTTTATGTGCTTAGTTGCATTCATATTTGAACAGTCCTCGTACACTTACATTTTACATTCAAATACATGTAAATGATTTCGTGGTACGAGCAAAGGTCTACTGAGATTTGAATACTTCTAAAACACAAACTTCCGCTGATTCAAGAAGGGCAGCGAAAAATGTGCACTGTACTTGTTAACCGATCGATAAGTGTAGATAGATAAACTGACCAGCTCAAAATTACCTAAAATAGTGTTGACTGGGCAGTTTAACTCCAATACAAACAAACAAACAAACAAATCAGTAACCCAGACACGGTGAATCGTGAATCTGGGCTAATTCGAAATCGTCCTGGAGTCCTCCGAAGTTGCATCCATTAACTCATTTAGGAGTGTGTGTGTGTGTGTTTTAGTTCCACATCCCACCAGCAACTAAGGTCATATGGACCTCGGTTTAAGGCTGGTGTGGCCCGCAATGGATCTCAATATATTTAGGCATTTAAGAGAGTTTTCCTTTTGGTAGGTTGAGTATACGCATTGGAATCGCCCCGTCGAGGCGACTCTAATGAGTACACACGATATACATGTACTTTTATTTAATAACATAACGTAAATAAGTCCTTGTAATAAGCACTCCGCTAAACCCCACTTTATGTAGAGAAAGGTGGAGTTTGCGAGGGTGTTCATTATTTTCCTTGTTTTTGCTCAAAGGCATAGGCGGCCCCCGCCCATCGGGGCTTTAAGAAATATATGGGCTGCATGATGCTTCCACGCAGAGCTGAATCCGACCCGCACACGAGTACTGGTAAACCGCTTAGAGGATCTAAGCCTGCCCTGCCCAGGCAAAGCGGTGCGCACGAGTCGGACCGTCCATGCTTATAAACTCTATTGGTTTCATTGGGCGACAGGGCTTGAGATGTCATTTCATCTCAATATCTGGTAAAAGTCCCACAAAATTGGAAGCAACGTCTCCAAAATGACATTTACAGTGTTGACGGGGACATAAAACCTCAAATCAAACAAATCAAAGGCATAGGTTGTGGGTTGTACTTGTTAGAACCGCCTCGATGAGGCGCACATGCATCCTATAGTTGGATTACTAAAAAGAAAAAATATCACAACTTTTCATTAAAATAACCATTTTTGAGATACGAAATTGTTTGTTTGTTTGTTTGATTTGAGGTTTAACGTCCCCGTCAACACTGTAAAGGCCATTTTGGAGACGTTGCTTCAAATTTTGTGGGACTTTTACCCGACATTGAGATGTAATGACTTCTCAAGCCCTCCCGCCCAATGAAACCAATAGGGTTTGTAACCATTGACGGGCCGACTCGCACCGCTTTGCCTGGGCAGGGCAGGCTTAGATCCTCTAAGCGGTTTACAAGTACTCGTGTGCGGGTCGGATTCAGCTCTGCGTGGAAGCATCATGCAGCCCATATATTTCTTAAAGCCCCGATGGGCGGGGGCCGCCTATGCCTTCGGTTTCAGCTCTGCGTAGAAGCATCATGCAGCCAATATATTTCTTCAAGCTCCGATGGGCGGGGCCCAAATAATGTACTACGTAAGACGGATATGTTTTCGTAATAAATTATGGTAACACACCTGTGTTATATAGGGCAATCTTTCATATCACCATGGTTCTTTTTCCGATGAAAAATATGATATTTTTCTTACTTATACTTCAAACATAGGTTTTGGGTGCCCACAACCTATTTATTGGAGCAGAAATAAGGAAAATCATGTTTACCCCCGTAAACCCCAGTTTTCTCTATAATAAGTGGGTTTTATGGCGGTCTTTATTTCACGCATTTGATTATTATGATATTTTTTCTTATCTATACTTCGAACATAAGTTTTGGGTGCTCGTTAGAACCGCACCATTGAGGCGGTTCTAACGAGTACCCACAACCTATGTTTTGGAGCAGAAATAAGGAAAATCATGTTTACCCACGTAAACCCCAGTTTTCTCTATAGTAAGTGGGTTTTATGGGGGTCTTTATTTCACGCATTATGATATGATGATATTTTTCTTATTTATACTTCAAACATAGGTTTTGGGTGCTCGTTAGAATCGCCTCATTGAGGCGGTTCTAACGAGTACCCACAACCTATGTATTGGGCCAGAAATAAGGAAAATCATGTTTACCCCCACAAACCCCAGTTTTTTCTATAATAAGTGGGTTTTATGGGGATCTTTATTTCACGCACTTGTTCAGGTTTAGTTGTTCCTATTATGCATCATAGCAGAATGAAACCAATAGGGGTTTTTAAGCATGGACGGGCCGACTCGCACCGCATTGCCTGGGCAGTCTTAGATCCTCTAAGCGGTTTACCAGTACTCGTGTGCGGGTCGGTTTCATCTCTGCATGGAAGCATCATGCAGCCCATCTATTTCTTCAAGCCCCGATGGGCGGGGGCTTACCAGAGAGAGAGAGAGAGAGAGAGAGAGAGAGAGAGAGAGAGAGAGAGAGAGAGAGAGAGAGAGAGAGAGAGAGAGAGAGAGAGAGAGAGAGAGAGAGAGCAAACAACAACAAAAAAACCTTTGGCACAAACATGAAAGAAAATACTCCACTGTGTGAATGTGGTATTCTAACAGTAAGAGGTTTTGTTACCTTATTTTTCAGGTGAACCGGGATCGTTGTTTTATCGTTTGTGTGAAACGCAAAGCAAGTGGTGTGCCAAAACTATGTGCCATGTGCCCACCATGCCCTCAAAAAAGATCAGGGTTTTCGTTTTAAATTTACAACAAGTGTAAATACACCGGGTACCCCTAAAATGGAAATAGACCAATCCATAGCTATTAAACGAAAGATTCTGTGTGCCATGTACGGATTTTCATAAACGTCCCGTTTGAATTTTACTGTGAAATATTGAGAAAGTTGCACAGAGAGACAGGCAGCAAAACCTTGCCGATCTATTTACCATCTTGCTGCAACGGATGGGCGAAAAATGGTACGCCCCAGCGGGCACATGACCTCTAAGCAACGTCGCATCAACCTCGCAGCAATGTTGATACAATGCCCTGACGTTGTATCGACGTTGATACAACGTTACATACACGTTGTGTGCCCGCTGGGTCCAAAGAGGACCATATCACACCCGTGTGACGTAAGATGGTAATGGCTTTATTTAGCTCTTGGTGCTCGGTAGAATCCCCAATGAAGCTAACCTCACTAGTTTGTTTATTTGAATTGGTGTTTAACGTCCCCGCCAACACTATTTAGGTCATTTTGGATACGTTGCTTCCTATTTGGTGGGACTTTTACCCGACATTGGGATGAAATGACATATCAAGCCTTGCCGCCCCATGAAACCAGTAGGGTTTGTATGCATGGACGGTCCAACTCGCAGCACTTTGCCTATGCATGCTTTGTGCTTTACGGTCGGATTCAGCTCTGCGTGAAAGCATCATGCAGCCCAATCAATTTCTCCAAGCCCGGATGGGCGGGCTGCAGACCTAACCAGTAGCCACAATCTACTTTTTCGTGTGAAAATGTTTGAATCGCCATATGAGAAAACCTGTTTTTGTGATTTGAGAACAACCACGATGAAGATCAACCTGCGCAGTTCTGCAGTCTGATCAGCTCATTAGAGTGTTCGCTCACAGTTTGGATAATACTTTCTTGCACACCAGACAAGGAAATCCGTGATTTTACCCTCGGATAGAAATTTATGTTCTGACCCTGGTGTTCCGACCCAGGCAACTAACATAAATGCGCTTCAATTCTTTCAACTGCCGGCACTACTTCCGCACTACTTTTATTTTGTAAACAATATACATGTGCGAGCTGTAAAAACTAACCGGGGGTGATGTGGAAGAAAAAGAATCCAATATGGGGTTCTGTTATAGATGGGCGTTTCCAACCCTCGGGATGACCGTGCTGAGCGGAACCTCGGCGTAGCCTCGGTTCCGCTCGGCACGGTCATCCCTCGGATCGGAAACGCTCATCTACAACAGAACCCCATATCAGATTCTTATGGACTATGAAAATGTCTTCCTGGCACGTGGGCTAAAATTCATGGGTGTTTAGCATGTTGACATATTTCTAGAAAAACAACCAATGATGTTCCAAATTAAAAGAATAAATATAAAACATGCATATTAAAAAATGTATTTTTGTTGTTGGAAGAAAAAAATAAATATTCACTTTGTAAAAAAATTACATTTAAAAATGGTCCATTTTTGAACGTATGTTTCTCCATTGTCCTTCATTAGAAACATACCATTTTTACACCAAAATATACTTTAGTGTGTGTACTAGCAACGACGAGACGTGATTTTTCCAAAAACTGGCATTATAACATTATATCCATGCCGATAGAACCCCTATCAACATGTAGAGTTCACTATACATTGTCATCCATGTACACAGTATGACGCACGGATTAAATTTAGCACTGGGGTAAATAAGCGTAGCGATAATAAAATTCTGTCAAATCGTTATTATGGCTTTTGGACAAATCAAACAATTTTCCCCTCTTGTATTTATTTAATGCATAATAATATTTACCAACTTAACGGAAGAATAAAGGAAATCATGATCTATGCATAAAAATATTAAGAATAAGATCCGTTGTGCAGGATATTTTTACCGACGATTAGCATGTTTATACCCCTGTTTTACCTGGAGAATTTACCAACCATGTATACAGTAATGGCTGTCAAAATGACCGTTCGGTGGGTGTTTAAAAGAATGGATATATTGTTATTGTGGAAGTTTTTGGAAAAACTACTTCTCGTCCTTGCTAGGACATGGAATATACTTTAGGTTAATGTAAAAACTGAATGTTTCCGAGGAAGGACAATGGAGAAACCGATGTTCAAAAATTGACCATTTTGAAAGGTAATTTTCTTATAAAGTAATTTATTATTTATTCTACTAAAAACAGAAATACACTTTTTAATAAGCATATTTTATGATTATTCATATAATTTGGAACATTATGAGTTGCTTTTCTAGAAACTTGTCGACATTATAAACAACCGTAAATTTAGGTCACGTGTCTGGTTGACATTTGCATATACCTTAAAGTATCAAAGCATTTCGTTTCTATATCGTTTTCCTTGTCCGTGTATACATATATAGCTGAACAGGCTGGTTTGTGGTCCTGCATGGTCGGAAACACTTATGCACTAGTCATTTGTAACCCCGGGCCCCACCTACGGGGATGGGTGAGGGATAGCGGGGCTAATGTGCGGGGGTAGTTACCCTCTGTGTTCCCCCCGCATTGATAGACAGGTTGGCGGTGGTTGATAGACAGAAATGGGTGTGGCTTAAATGAATATTCAGCAAGAGAAGGGTTAAAACGCCAAAAGCTTTTGGCAATTTAATACTTGTGTAGAACAAATGGTATTCTCTGTTGATCTGTGTGTGTGTGTGTGTGTGTGTGTGTGTGTGTGTGTGTGTGTGTGTGTGTGTGTGTGTGTGTGTGTGTGTGTGTTGAGTTTACGTTCCATCAACAATTAAGGTCATACAGAGACGGGACCTCGGTCCATTTGACCGGATTTTCAGGGTGACACGTGCTTCATGCTTTCATAAGTCATAAAACATGCCTTTACTAAGCAGATGAAAATACAGTAGAACTTCGATGGCTCGAACACCGATGACTCGTTCACCATGGCTGAGTCGAACTAGCTCTTGAGCCCCTAGGGAAATCCTCTTCATAAACAATAGTGGGGGATAATTAAGAAGATTTTAGTCTTTTATTCTGCAAATGTATGCTGTGTGTACTCATTAGAATCGCCTCGGTGGGGCGATTCTAATGAGTACACATAGCATACATTTTCATCAAAAAACATCGAAATGATGCTCAAAAGTATCTCGTTATGCCCCTTGGCAGTAACCCTCAGTGGCTCGAACTACAGCTGTGTCGAATAAAGGTTCGAGCCATCGAAGTTCGCCTGTACAGAGGTTTTAAAAAATTAGTAAGACTCTTTTGTCAGTGACAGATAATGTCTACGTTTAAACCTCGGCTCGCCCCGCCCATCGGGGCTTGAAGAAATAAATGGGCTGCATGATGCTTCCCCGCAGAGCTGAAACGGACCCGCACAAGAGTACTGGTAAACCGCTTAGAGGATCTAAGCCTGCCCAGGCAAAGCGGTGCGCGTCAGCCCGTCCATGTTTATAAACTCTTTTGATTTCATTTGGCGGCAGGGCTTGAGATGTCATTTTTTCTCAATGTCGGGTAAAAGTCCCACAAAATTGGAAGCAACGTCTCCAAAATGACCTTTACAGTGTTGACGGGGACGTTAAACCTCAAATCAAACAAAACAAACAAACAAAACCTCGGCCATATTCGAAACAGTACCCGTCTGGCATTCCATCGAAAACTGTTGGATTATCCACACTTTGAAAAATGAAAGTGCTGACAGCACTGGTGGTTCGATTGACTCTCCTTAGCGGAGTTTTTGTTTTTTATTTAACCCTTAAAATCTTGATACAGTAAAATTCTGCTATTAAGACCACCTAAATTAAGACTAATTTTGCTTTAGAAGGCCCCAGTTATTATGCAAACAATATAGACCTCAATCAGACGCCGCGTTATGCGGCGTCTGATTGAGATCTACACTGTTTGCCAATGAGCCAAGTTTATATTTTACAGCATGCTCTCTGATGTCACAACAAAAAGAATAGCGCGGTTTTAAATAGCCATAACCCGAACCTCGTACAAATCATGATAGTCACATGGGCTTTAACAACGTAAAGGTACTGTGCTTAGTAATTTTGGGTCGATTGGCAATCTACCCCAAAATGGAATGAACTTATTATAATATCGAGTGAGTGAGTGTTTGAGTTTTACGTCCCACCACCAGCTAAGATCATACTGAGACGGGACTTCTGTTTAAAGACTCATCCGAAAGTCTGGAGAAGCGCGGGATCGATCCTGCGATCCCTGGTTTACAAGGCGAGTAGCTTATCCACTACACCACGGAGGCTCCTATTATTTGTTTATTTGTTTGATTTGCGGTTTAACGTCCCCGTCAACACAGTATAGGTCATTTTGGAGACGTTGCTTCCAATTTTGTGGGACTTTTACCCGACACTGAGATGAAATGACATCTCAAGCCCTGTGGCCCAATGAAACCAATAGGGTTTATAAGCATGGACGGTCCGCCTCGCACCGCGGTTCCTGGACAGGCTCAGTTCCTTTTACCATGCAGTACTAGTGTGCGGGCGGTTTCAGCTCTGCGTGGAAGCATCATGCAGCCCATCTATTTATTCAAACCCCGATGGGCGGGGCGGGAGGCTCCTATTATAATATCGAAGAAGAGCGATAGGGGTAGACTTTGTTGATAAGATTGGTCTGAGTGTTTGCTTTGACATTACGATTACACACCCGTGCGATATAGTGCATTTTTTCACATCTCCAAAATGGCTACTTTTCTAACGAAAATTTGTGATATTTTTCTTATTCATACTGCAAACATGGGTTGTGGGTACTCGTTAGAACCGCCTCATTCAGGCGGTTCTAACGAGTACCCACAACCTATGTCTTGTAGCAGAAATAAGAAAAAAAATCTGTATAGCCCCATAAATCCCAGTTTTCTCTGTATAAAGTTGGGTTTAGGGGGCGGGGGGGGGGTTTATTTCACGGACTTGTTCACGTGATTGCACTAGCATTCTGGTTGGGTTTTGCTGTGCCCCGGCATACGATGTCTTCTTCATCATGTTATATAGTTGCCAATGTACATACTAAATTATCATGTATTAATATTTATTTGATATTAATTTTGTTACTATACTGCGACACATCACTAAGTGTATGTACTAGGGTCCTCTAGGCCACGTTCGTTTACACATGTCGAAACTATTCCGTCTAATCACGTTTAAGGTCTTCCCAGCATCGAGTCATCTGTCTGGAATTTCCCTGAAATTCTTCTCAGAAAATAGTTTCAAGCTGTAAAACACGTGACCACACGTGTAATAACACATGGCATGAACCACATATGCATATTGGGTCCTAGCACGTAGTTACAGGCACGTAACGCCATGACACCATCCGTCACAACGCTATGTTTTCTCAGTTTGAAATTCTTTTGAACTTCTTTTGAACATTTTCGGCCATAAATAAGTTCTGAAGTTAGATCCTTTGGAAACAAGGAATACACCAAATAAACGAAAATAGCAGACTCGGTTTTATTGAGTCTGTTCATGACAGTACTGAAATGTGCAACACCGGCCACGCCCCTAGCACCGGCTTAAGCAGAACTCTATTTTCAAAATGATACCAAATGAACTCAATGACCCTAAAGACCAAAAAATATAATCGGCACTATGATGATGTACGGGGAGACGTTTTACGCCCACCACACGGCACAACTCCGAGTTAAAATCGTTATATGATAAGCAGAACTAAATTCGCCAGTGGCTCGTTTCATAAATTTCATTAGAAATAACCACTCATGTAAGATCCTCTTTGTAATAAAATTGATATGGCCATACCTGTAATAACTAATGGTCAATGGCGCGTGACGTCCATCCGTGACAACCTTATGTTTTCGGTAGAAATTCTTTTGAACTAGTTCGGCGATAAAATCCTATTTAAAACTGTTATATGATAAGCAGAATCTTACCCTCGTGGTGATTTCATATGAAATTTTATGAAATTCGCCGAAGGCTCGTTTAATAAATTGCATATGAAATGACCGCTCGTGTAAGATACCCTCTTTCCTAGCTGTAGAATGACATTTTTCTCTCGTGCGAGTTTGAGTTTTTTCTTATTTTGTTTGGATTGCATGTACTAGTTTAATAGAACTGTCTCTTTGCGGCGGTTCTAACGAGTACCTATAATCTTTGTTTCAAACAAAATTTGGAAATTAATGTTTACCCTTATGAAATACATTTTTCCTATATCTAGTACGCTTTTCGCACGCTGAAGTAAAAATTTGGCGATTCTAATGAGAACAAACAACTTACCTTTTTCAAAACCAAACAATGAAAACCTACCTATATTATGCTAAATATATAGTGGATAATTACTTTTTTTATATGAATACAAAAATTATTTCATCGAGAGTGTTGAAAACATCAGTCATTTAACGAGTGCTAAGCACAAGTGAAAATTCTGATGTTTTCAATACACGAAATATTTTTGCTTTTTATGGAACATTAGGAAAACATGTCCGTAAGAAATAATGGCGTCCAACATGGTGTCAGAAAATGATAAATATTAGGTAAAAATGATAAGATCTTTATTATTTCTGCTTCCAACATAGATTGTGGGTGCTCGTTAGAACCGCCTCAGTGCGGCGGTTCTAACGAGTACCCACAATCTATGTTTTAAAGCAAAAATAAGGCAGATAATGTATACCCCCATAAACCCCACATTTCTCTATATAAAGTGGGGTTTAGGGGGGTCTTCGTTTCACGGACTAGTTATTGTGATGAAAAGGTAAATTTTCTTTCAATTTTATACGTGACTTTGGAGATGTAATTGAACAGCTGTTTGTAACATGCTTCGCACTCGTGAAAATTTCTGGTGTTTTCAACACACTCGATGAAATATGTTTTCAACATTTTCGATGAAATTATGATACTTTTCGAAATAAAAAAAGAAAAAAAAAAAAAAAAGTAAATTTTCTTTAAACGAAAAACAACCCAGCTGCTACTGTGAAAATAACATGGTAATATTATTTTTCACACTGTGAAACTATCATTTCAGATACGCATTGATTTCACTGCTAATATAAATGCATACATTAGTTACCCCCTATATTAATCGCATTGTAACACCTTGACCATATAAAGATATGCTATCTCAGAACAAGTGGGCTTTATCGGGTCAATCTGACATTCCACCATTAAGAATGGACCGGACTACTGGGATAATTGACAAAATATAATATTATTACTGTAAAAAATGAAAAGAATACATGAAAAGAATATCATACTGGGAACAATTACGGTTAGATGTTACTAAATTTAAGGACTGATTATTGCACACCGTACCAGTAATAAAAAATACTAGATTCGTGTCATTTGATATCAAGTTTATCAGGCTCGGCTTCGAGAACGCGTGTAGAATCGCTCGGCAACACTCGCGATTATGCAAGTATTCTCGAAGCCTTGCCTGATAATCTCGATATCAAAAAACACAAACCTAGTATTCTCTATATCTGAAACAATGGGAATAATTTCAAAGGGACTCAAGAATGAGATCGAGTTATCCATGGTAAATGAGCTATCGATGTTCAATCCATTGAAATTGAAGTAATCAGAACGTGGCTCTAGATCACCGTTCACTGTAGAAGCTTTTCACACCGGTCTTAGCATTATGAAAACATGCCTATATAAATACATTGTAACTTTTACAGTCGGAAAAAAATGAAAAAAGTGATATTTTTCTTATTTCTGCTAAAAAATATAGATCGTGTGTACACGTTAGAACCGCCTCATCGAGGCGGTTCTAACGAGTATATCCACAATCTATATTTTAAAGCAGAAATAAGAAAAATAAGGATTACCCCCTGCAAACCCCAGTTTTACCATTTAAACTATATAAAAGTGGGTTTCCAGTGGGTGGGGTGGGGGTGCAGAATTATAAAGGTGTGTTTTCGTGGTGCTGTGACATATATTACATGTATTTAATTATTATATAGTATTCTATGTAAAATTGTGAAGTCCTTAGATGTTATATTCATGTATATTGTACTTATAAAAGTCATAATAAATGTTGAAAGTTATTTCTTTATATTATCCTCTACCCTGAAGACAGTGGCACCGGCCTCGGTAGCTCACTCGGATGCGCGTCTGACTGTTGGTCATGAGGTCGTGGGTTCGATGCGCGCCGAGTTGGCAACATTCTTTCCTAGAGATTGAGTAACGAAATCTTTTTTACGGTAATCCTCTCCCTACCGCTGTTTCAAGAAGGGCAGTTAACAGTTTCTGCTGACAGAATGTGCACTGTACTGGATAGCCGTTTATGTATAATGTTCTATATCTATATCCTTATCATATGACCTCGTTGATCAGCAGTGAATAACGTCGTGTAATAAAAATCATATGAACACTTTGGCCGGATTAAGTATCGTCATGACGACGTCCATGTCAACCATAAAATTGTCAAATTTAAAGGCGAGAAAATCCAATTTAAAGTGGTCATATGATTAACAGAATCTTACACTCGAGGTCATTTCATATGAAATGACCACTCCTGTAAGATCCTCTATTTTGGACACAAAACTGAAAAACACGGTGAGTTCTTTTTTTCTGGGCCAGACTAGCTAGTTACGGCCAAAAAGGCCAGGTTTCATCAGTGACCCCCCCCCTACACACACACACCAGATATTGTCAAAATTCCGTAGGGGAATCAATGATTCCGAAGAACTAACCTACAATAATGATGAAGGATATGAAAAGTGTGGTTAGATAAACTGACAGGCTCGATATGGCCAGAATAGTGATGACTGGGCCGTTTAAATTCAATTAATCGATCCTCAGGACAAGTCCGTGAAATGACCCCCCCCCCCCTTAACCCTACTTTATATAGAGAAAACTGGAGTTTATCGGGGTACACATTAACTTTATTATTTCTGCTCCAAGACAAAGGATGTGGGTACTCGTTAGGTCCGCCTCAATGAGGCGGTTCTAACGAGCACCGGCAATCTATGTTTGGAGGGTAAATAAGAAAAATATCATGGATATTAGTAATAATAATAACTGTGTTTACGCTGACCCCACCGACCCTGATATTTTGTGCCGACCTTGCATTTTTTATTGTCATCCAGAAAAATAATAATAATAATAATAATAATAATACAGTAGAACTTCAATGGCTGGAACACTAATGGCTCGTTTACCATGGCTGACTCGAGCCCGATCTTGATTCCCTAGAGAAATCCTCTACATAAGAAATAGTGGGGGATAATTTAGGAGATTTTCGTAATTTATTTTGCAAATGTATCCTGTGTGTACTCATATCGAGGCGATTCTAATGAGTACACACAGCATACATTTTCATTGTAGAACGCAGAAAAGGGGTCAAAAAGTATCTCCTTATGCCTACTGGCAGTAACCCTCAGTGGGTCGAACTACCCCTGTCTCGAACAGATTTTAGAGGTCCCTAAGGTGTTCGAGCAATTGAAGTTTGACTGTAATAATAATAATAATAATAATAATAAACATTTCTTATCAACCGACTTTAATACTTTTGATAATAATTCATAAAACTGTCAAAATAGCTAAAGTTAAACATGAAACCCTGTTCTTTTGCTTCCTTGATGCTTTTAACCTAGGTATTTGAATGTTTTCGATAATATACCCGTAGTTACAATTTAGCCGTTTTTTTTTTTTTCCATTGAAAAAAAAAATGGCCTAAATAAAATCTTTTTGCTACCTATCAACCCAAACCTGCTTTCGGTATATAAGTGGAAACAAAACTATTTTTTGGGGGCATAAAGGTGTCTTATCTATATTTATCATATGACGTCGCGCGTCTGAGAATGTAATAACGCCTGCAATAAATTCAGAAATCCATTGGTGGATTCAATAAATTCAGAAATCCATTGGTGGATTCAATAAATTCAGAAATCCATTGGTGGATTCAATAAATTCAGAAATCCAGTGGTGGATTAAATATGCAACTTAGATACGCCCCGTAACGTTACAGGTGCGACGTCATTAACGACGCCGCGTTTGCTAATGGCGGACTATTTCCTTTTTTTTAAACAATCATGAATAAAATGCGTTTTAAATGGCATACGATAAACTGAATCTTGCATTAGTGCTCATGTATTATTGAATTTATTACACTCGTTCAGGAAAAGGCATAAAATGCTCGGCAAAGCCTCACGTGTTATCGCTTTTCATCAACTCGTTTAATAAATTTAATAATACATGAACACTCAGGTAAGGTCCTAAATATCATAGTACAAAGGTGACGTTCAACTAACACGGCTTGGTATGACTAGGTCGCTAAATAGAGAATACCAGGTGAGTGTCTTTTTGATATCAAGTTTACGATTCTACATGCGTTCACGAGGCCGAGCCTGATAAACTTGATATCAAATGACACGAATCTGGTATTCTATTTAACAGTTTATCCCCTTCATCCCTTGTGCACTCTTAAATTAGCAATTTTCGATCAATTATTGATGGTTCTAAGTGCATCCCAGCATTCTGGCGGTCGATATTTTTAGTATCAGCTGACTATATGTTTCGTATATTTTTTTTTTCAAGTAATCTTTTTATTTTTTTCCAGTAAAAATACTATTTTTGTCATTTTTTCAGCAGTCCGGTTCATTCGTAAAAGTGCAATATCACGTTGACCTGATAAAGCTCACTTGTCCTGAGATAGCATATCTTTATCAGGTCAACGTGCTGCAATGCAATCAATATAGGGGGTGCCTGATAAACTCCAAACCAACACGCATTCGGTGGGATTCACTGGAATAGGACACCCTGTGACATAGTGCATCGTATGAGTTTTCCACTGAGAATCGGAAAAAAAAGATTTCATATTTACTTATTTCTGATACAGACACAGATTATCGGCGCTCGTCAGAACCGTGTCATTGGGTGATTCTCACGACCACCTCGCTGAGGCGGTTCTATTGCGTACCCTTAATCTATGGTTTGAGCACGGATAATCACAATAGTGTTTACCACCACCCCCATAAGCCTAGTTTTTTTTTTCAATATAAAGCGGGTTGTATATAGAGATTAAACAAGTAAATACCTCCGATATATAGAGGACCAGCTCTTTATTTCAACCGAATGAACACCAAAAGACGTATTTCCGTGAAAATACTTCTTTTGGTGTTCATTCGATGAAATATAAAATCAAATATCCCCTATGTGTTTCTGTTATAGTTCGAACAATTTGACATGAGACTGGTGACCTCTATTACCATAATTTCATACCCGACTGAATGGATATATCTTCGCCAATTTCCGAACAGGTCGATATTAGTCGGTAAATAGGTCGCCGTTCACGAGATGCCGGAAATTCAAGAGAAGTTTACGAAAACCGAGCTATAAGGCGAAAATACTGTTTAATTCATTTTTTGCATAGAGGTCAGTCTCATGTCAAATTGCAATAGCTATATAGAAAGTAAAACAGCTATATATAGAGATTATCATATGGCATTTTTCATATCATACCCCATATCAGCCCGAGACTCACATATCAGCCCGAGGGCCGAAGGCCCGAGGACTGATATGGGCCGAGGGCTGATATGGGGTATGATATGAAAAATGCCATTTCATAATCTATTTATCATACATTTCACTTTTTAAAAAAAATGTTCAATATAAATTGTATTAATTGCATCTGCCTAATACCAACGTTACAACGAGAATCTCATTATCTTCGGTCTAGCTATGTCATTAAAGAGATCCAAAAGTCTGTCAGCAATCCACTGCATCGTTCTTTCGCCCATTTCCTCTCGTATTCGCTGCGCCGTGCCATGTAATTTTTTTGGACCAAACAGTTCGAACAGACGAAAATATTGCAAATTGCAAATGGTGTCCTGAACAACAAATGCGAAATGCCGCACAAGGAAGAACGCCGCGTGTTCCGAATAGGGTGACGTCAGAGGTATGATAAAGGCTTAGGGTGCGATAAATGGTTGTGATATGGATTGTTGGGGTATGATAAAGCCCATGCGATATGGCAGCACGTGCAAGCGTGATACGTGCATTTGTGTCACGTTCGTATCGCATATTCAAAAACTAAGTATTTTATACTAAATGTATGATAAAAGGCAATCTCGTTATCTTAAAACATTCTTTTTTAAGGGAAAAAGATACACCATCCGGGTAGGCAACGCTAATACGAAATATTTTATCCCCACTTGTCAATGGGGCTCAGCTCTTCATTAGGAAAACATGTCTAGTTGAAAAAATGGTGTTCATTATGGTGTCAGAAATGACATATGTTAGGTAAAATTTGTGACATTTTTCTTATTTCTAATTCAAACATAACTTGATGGTGCTCATTAGAACCGCCTCATTGAGGCGGTTCTAACGTGTACCCACAACCTACGTTCTTTTGAGCAAAATAAGGGAAATGATGTACACCTCGTTAATCCCACTTTTATCTATATAAAGAGGGGTTTAGAAGGGTCTTATTATCGTTATGATAGGAAATAATTGCATCCTTTTTGAGTAGGGGTGGGGTGAGAGCAAAGTGTTTACGAAATGATGATACTACTACTACTACTACTACTACTACTACTACTATTACTACTACTACTACTATTACTACTACTACTACTACTACTACTACTACTACTACTACTACTAACTACTACTACAACTAATAATAAACAAACAAACAATAGTTGCCTCCCATGAAATAATGGCGGATTATGTTTGTTTGTGTTAGTCAACCATATTTAGATCATTTCGGAGACGTTGCTTCCAATTGTGTGGGGTTGAGATGAAATTACATCTCAGAGAAACAATTAGGGTTTAAGGAGCGGTAAGACACCACAGATTTTCATCAGAAAAGTAGCCCTTTAAGTGAATGAATGTGCTATAACTCACGGACGTGATATCTTTATGAGATTCTTTTTACATTTTAGAAGTTCACTTTGGTATGGGAAAAATGATGGTGTGGCTAAGTTTATTTCTTTGGTAAGGGGTAGGGACTAACTTGCCATATTACCATGAATGTCGTTGGGCAAATCATCAGGTACATTTCTGAGTTTGCAGTATACCCAACGGGTTGGTTTGCCTGATTATTATAATATTACCAATGCCGTCTAAAAGCAAAAGACATAAACGGACACTACGTTTTCAGAGGCAGTTCACAAAGCTAATGCCACTTTTTATTTATAAAAGCAATACAAAAACTTTGGTGGAAGTGTCAGCTACCATTTAGTTAGTTTATACTTATTTATTTTAGTTCGATTTTAGTTATTTTAGTTCGATTGCGATGAAAGCTTCAACTTATTGAATCACTCTCGAACACTCATTCCGGGTGTTAACCACTGCGCTATCGAGGCCGATCCACCATTTCACACCCAATGGAGTCATGCCGAGACGAACAGTACTACTAACACGGGCATATCCAGAGAAACAAGTCAAAAATCTATAATTAACCAAAGCAGAAGAACATCGTAATCATTGATTGGTACAGGTCAGGCCTGAAGACTTACCGATTGATCGGCTCCTGATGCTTTGTCTCTGGTCGAGCCCATCGGTGTCCAACTATTGGTTTTCTTTAGCTTCAGCGTTCCAGTTATTTCATGCTATCGAATCCTCGTCGGTATTGCACGACCCGCAGAAAAAGCGATCGACTGAAGTCGGTTGATTTTCTAAGAGTGCCCTAAAATCACCGTGTCATTCTGTCAGTCTGTCTGTCCGTCCGTAACCCGTTTGTGAAAATTGGTGATAGTGACTTAACCGATTGAAATATTTAAATAATTTTTGGCTTACTGATAGATATCAATGAGATCTAACCAATGAACTTGCCAAATATTACATTCCATTTAGTATAACCGCCGAGGCGAAAAATGTGAAAATTTTCGAACTGCTTCTCTTCGGACACCGTTGGGCCGATTGAAGTCAATTTTCATATGGAGCCTCTATGGGATGGGTAAAACCAAAATTTGCTCATGGGGTCAAGATCACATGACCAAAATGGCCGCCAAACCATATATGGTAAAAACCCTTCAAAAATAGTCTTCTCCAGAACCACTGGGCAGATTTCCACGAAACTTGGACGAAGGCCCATCATAAAGTGCTAAAATGGTGACCCTGTGTTGAGCTTGGCATTCTTTGTGCCTAGGTCAAACTTTGACACATATATATGCTTTTGTATTGGAAAATTCAGAATGCATTTTATCCTGCAAACGATTCAGAATGCAGTACTTAAGTATAAGATATATTTTTGCTCCTTACGATAAGGCGCATTTATTGGGGGAACCGTTTTAGGTCCAGGTCACATGACCTAAAACGGTTCCCCCAATAAATGCCCATATATGGTAACACTCCATATATGGGCATTTACCCATACCAATAAATGGTAACACTCATAAAGCTAAAAGCATCCGGCGGGCCGTGCACTTCAGCTGAAGCACTGGTTTCATCTCTGTATTCCACGGAGATGTTGCATTGATAGTTGCGGACAGAACAAATTATTTGCCGACATCACGACAGGACCAAGTGGAAGTGTGAGGATTGTGGCTAAAACGAAATTAAGCACCCCAGCATTTTTTTTTTGTGTGGGGGGGGGGGGGGGGTAAGGGGGCAAACCGCTCCAAGGCGGTGCTTATATAATGGCATCATGAAAACACACGCCTATATAATTCTGACCCCATGGAACCCCACTTTTATGTAGTGAAACTGGGGTTTACAGGCGGTTCTAGTGTAAACCGTACTTGCCTTATTTCTGCTCTAGAATATAGATTGTGGGTACGCGTTAGAACCGCATCGATGAGGCAGTTCTAACGGTACCAACAATATATATTTTTAGCAGAAATAAGAAAACATATCGCAATTTTTTTATCTTCAAACTTTCGTTTCTTCGGTGTTAAAGTTTACAATGTATTTGTATAGGCGTGTTTACGTAAAGGTTTATTATTACCATTGTTTGTCTTTACATGTACAAGAATGTGCCCGCCCCCGCCCATCGGGGCTTGAAGAAATAGATGGGCTGTATGGTGCTTCCACGCAGAGCTGAATCCGACCGCATACGACTACTGGTAAACCGCTTAGAGGATCTAAGCCTGCCCAGGCGAAGCGGTTTAAGTCGGACCTTCCATGCTTATAAACCCTATTGGTTCCTTGGTCGACAGGGCTTGAGATGTCATTTTATCTCAATGTCGGGTAAAAGTCCCACAAAATTGGAAGCAAGTCTCCAAAATGACATATACAGTGTTGACTGGGACGTTAAACTACAAATAAAACAAACATGTACAAGAATGTGCTGCTAATATCTTATTTTTTTTTTATCTTAGATAGCCGTTTTGGCATTTTGTGGCAAAGAAACTATTTTTCCTTTTGGCTTCCTTCGTGTGTTTTTAAACCACGACGAAGGTATTTAATGTCGGTCATAACGAAAACACGCCAATATGGTTTTGACCCCCTTAAACCCCACTTACATACAGATAAACTGAGGTTTAAAGGTGTATAGATTTTTTTTCTTATTTCTGCTCAAAAATACACAATCTATATTTCGAGCAGAAGTAAGAAAAATATCACAGTTTTTCATTTTAATTTTTTCATTGTTTTACGGCGGTAAAATTTACAGTGTATTTGTATAGGCGTATTTTCGTAATGGTTTGTCTTCGTTACGAAAACACGCCTATACAAATACACTGTAAATGTTACCGCCATAAAAATGAAAAAAAAAATAAGATGAAAAATTGAAGAAACGTGCTGGGTGATTTATCCTGTTAATCTTACGGCTCAGGAGCAATGATTCGGTTTTGTTTGGGTTATAGTTAACTAACCATCTATCAGCCCAGTTGCCTATTCTGAAAAGATCAACATTTAGTGTTTGAGCTGCCGAGTCTGGAAAGTCTACTATTATGTAAAGGCTTGTGTCATCCGCGAACAATCTAATATTTGAATGTATTGTAACGGAACACCATCTGGTCAAGCGGTACAACTGTTGATATGGTCAGGATGTGATGGTGCTGTTACAATAAAATATGTGTGGGTTCGACCTGGGTCGTACACTCAACTACAGGGAAGAGAATACACAGCCAGCCATTGGTTCAGTTTCTTAAATTTATTTTATTACCCCTGACAATAGTGTGTGCAGTCTATAGTAAGCTATCTTATAAGGCTAACTTATAATTATGGCATAGGTGAACAGAACAATAAAAACAAACAAGTGCTTCAGCTGAAGTGCACGACCCGCCGGATGCTTTTAGCTTTATGAGTGTTACCATATATGGGTATGGCGGCCATTTTGGTCATGTGACCTGGACCTAAAACGGTTCCCCAAATAAATGCACCTTATCGAAAGGAGCAAAAATATATCTTATACTTTAGTACTGTATTCTGAATCGTTTGCAGGATAAAATGCATTCTCACTTTTCCAATACAAAAGCATATGTGTCAAAGTTTGACCTAGGCACAAAGAAGGTCAAGGTCAACACAGGGTCACCATTTTTCAATTAATGATGGGCCTACGTCCCAGATGCTATTTATCAAGTTTAGTGGAAATCTGCCCAGTGGTTCTGGAGAAGACTATTTTTGAAGGGTTTTTACCATATATGGCTTGGCGGCCATTTTGGTCATGTGACCTGGACCCCATGAGCAAATTTTGGTTTCCCCCATCCCATAGAGGCTCCATATGAAATTTGACTTCAATCGGCCCAACGGTTTCCAAGGAGAAGCAGTTCGAAAATTTTCACATTTTTCGCCTCGGCGAGGCTTTACCAAATGGAATGTAATACATGTATTTCGCAAGTTCATTGGTTAGATCTCATTGATATCTATCAGTATGCCAAAAATTGTTTAAATATTCCAACAAAAGGATATGTGTCAAAAGTTGACCTGGGCACAAAGACGGTCAAGGTCAACCCAGGGTCACCATTTTAGCAATTTAAGATGGGCCTACGTCCCAGATGCTATTTATCAAGTTTCGTGGAAATCTACCTAGTGGTTCTGGCGAAGACTATTTTTGAAGGGTTTTTACCATATATGGCTTGGTGGCCATATTGGTCATGTGACCTGGACCCCATGAGCAAATTTTGGTTTCCCCCATCCCATACAGGCTCCATATGAAATTTGACTTCAATCGGCCCAACGGTTTCCGAGGAGAAGCAGTTTGAAAATCTTCACATTTTTCGCCTCGGCGAGGCTATACTAAATGGAATATAATATTTCGCAAATTAATTGGTTAGATCTCATTCATATCTATCAGTATGCCAAAAATTGTTTAAATATTCCAAGCGGTTAAGTCACTATCACCAATTTTCACAAACGGGTTACGGACGGACAGACAGACAGACCATATATGGCTTGGCGGCCATTTTGGTCATGTGACCTGGACCTCATGAGCAAAGTTTGGTTTCCCCAATCCCATAGAGGCTCCATATGAAATTTGACTTCAATCGACCCAACGATTTCCGAGGAGAAGCAGTTTGAAAAATTTCAAATTTTTGCCTCGGCGAGGCTATACTAAATTGAATGTAATATTTCGCAAGTTCATTGGTTAGATCTCATTGATATCTATCAGTATGCCAAAAATTGTTTAAATATTCCAACAAAAGCATATGTGTCAAAGTTTGACCTAGGAACAAAGAAGGTCAATGTCAACCCAGGGTCACCATTTTAGCAATTTATGATGGGCCTACGTCCGAGATGCTATTTATCAAGTTTAGTGGAAATCTGCCCAGTGGTTCTGGAGAAGACTATTTTTGAAGGGTTTTTACCATATATGGTTTGGCGGCCATTTTGGTCATGTGACCTGGACCCCATGAGCAAATTTTGGTTTCCCCCATCCCATACAGGCTCCATATGAAATTTGACTTCAATCGGCCCAACGGTTTCCGAGGAGAAGCAGTTTGAAAATTTTCACATTTTTCGCCTCGGCGAGGCTATACTAAATTGAATGTAATATTTCGCAAGTTCATTGGTTAGATCTCATTGATATCTGTCAGTATGCCAAAATTGTTTAAAAATTCCAAGCGGTTAAGTCACTATCACCAAATTTCACAAAAGGGTTATGGACGGACAGACAGACAGACCATATATGGATTGGCGGCCATTTTGGTCATGTGACCTGGACCCCATGAGCAAATTTTGGTTTCCCCCATCCCATACAGGCTCCATATGAAATTTGACTTCAATCGGCCCAACGGTTTCCGAGGAGAAGCAGTTCGAAAATTTTCACATTTTTCGCCTCGGCGAGGCTATACTAAATGGAATGTAATATTTCGCAAGTTCATTGGTTAGATCTCATTGATATCTATCAGTATGCCAAAAATTGTTTAAATATTCCAAGCGGTTAAGTCACTATCACCAATTTTCACAAACGGGTTACGAACGGACAGACAGAATGACAGACTGACAGACTGACAGAATGACAGAATGACAGAATGACACAGTGATTTTAGGGCACTCTTAGAAATCAACCGACTTCAGTCGGTCACTTTTTCTGCGGGTCGTGCAATTACTGCAGTCGCACATTATAACACCTAGTTTAACAGAACGACTAAGAGTATACATTTGCTAACGGCCTTAAAAGCTGACATTAAGCTAGAAAGATTTTCTTTATGATAGGCTTATAATAACATTCTATCATTGTACATTGCATTGAATCAATTCATTGAACGTTGAGAGTCACACCAATTCAAGGGACTGATTCCACCCAAATAGGTGCATTAAACAATTCACCTAAATGGGCGCAATAACAATTTCACCTAAATGGGCGCACCGAGAATTCACCTAAATGGGCGCACCAACTATTCACCTAAATGGGCGCAATAACAATTCCACCTAAATAGGCGCTCCTAAATGGACGCACCAAACAATTCGCCCTTATTGTAGTACAGTCAAATCCAAGTCAGTTACAACCAAGGTGTTACTAACAATCACTTCTGTAAAGCCCACAACACTGTAAAAAACTGGGTTGGTATTGTTTTCAATCAGCGCCCACGAAGGAGGTGTCCCTATCTAGGTGTACCAATCAGCCTCAGGTTATTAGAATTGTTACAGAGCAAGTATTGGATCTATATTCCTTTATAAAGTGTTTATAAAACCATAGGGGATATTAGGTGATATTATTAGATACGCTCAGCCAGAACAAAGATAGGCTTTACGTATGTGATTGCAAATAGTTGTATAACCCATTCTCCTATGATTGACTAATGAATATTGCCGTTATACAACGCATTCTCTTAAAGAATAATAAGTTTGTCATCTAAGAAATTATTCTTTACAGTTGACCTTGTGTTAACAACTAAAAATCAATTAAGAGGTATTCTACAAGGTGCAAATTTAGACCCTCTGCAATTTAATTATAATGGCCACGCCTAGCTAGGTGGAACCTTTCGAATATAAGTGGAAGACACTAACAGTCTTTACGAGATCATACATGTATTTGCCATTCACGTGTGATCATGCAACTGCTAATCAGTTCACAAGTTTCTTCTAACAACATTTGACAAGAGATCAACACTGCATCGTCTCCACCTAAACCACACCTAGATAGGCGCAAACCTCACCTAGATGGGTGAAATGTCACGCCTAGGTAGGCGCAAATCACGCCTAGATAGGCGAAATCTCCCTAGCTAGGTGATCTACTACTTTGAATAACATTCCCATTAGTTAAGATAATTTACGTTTTACACAGCCATTATGTTAACAATTTAAGTTACTTAACATGCTTAAAAGGCATAGCAACGAGTAATTTCCTTTAATAGACAGAACAAAATAGTCACTAACAATGTGCATTATTAAGTCCTTACTTGATACTGAGCGAACGTCCTTTCCCAGCCAGGCGGAATTCATCCCAGATAGGTGCAAGTACAATTCCCTTAAAACGTTTAGAAATCGGATCTACTAATTCATAACACTCTACAAGTTGCTACAACATGCTTTGACAAACACCACAAACAGCAACTAGGTAGACCGTTAATGAAGTACCTTCCACCCATCCTGGCATTGACTTATTCAGCCTAGCTAGGTAAAACGTTCTTGCTTTGGCGAACTAACCATCCAAAGTCGATTTTACTTCATCCGAGCCAGGCAGATTCCTCTGAGTTAGGCATAAAGGAATGTTGCTTTAAAATGCACGATAATAAGTCATAGACAGCCTAGAAGTTGCTACACCACGCTTTCAGAAGCGAACTACCCTGCAACAGCCCAAACAGTCTATGTTTTAAATATTCGCCTACCTAGGCTTCGCCTACCTAGGCTTCGCCTACCTCGGCGCAGCGTAACAAGGATCATGCCTAGCTTGGCGCAATGCTCGACGTTAGCCAAAATTATCAATAAAGAGTATTCACAGTTATGACTGCTTATGAAAAGCAATTAATTTATAATTAATTTATATAGATGTATTGATAACCTGTGCCAACGTCGCCTAAAAGTAAATAAATAAATAAATAAATAAATAAATGCTCCTCACAAATGGACGCATGTTTCGCCTAGATAGGCACAACATTCGCCCAGATGGGAGTGCCGGGTCAACAAACAAGCAAACATAATTCAGACTCGGGCATAGACAATCTAGGCCACACCATACTTCCAATCTAGGCGAACCCAGGCGTGTTTCAGCTATAAGAAGCTGAAACACAACCTAGGCGCCTCAACTTGTTTTGGCAAAAGCCACAGCAGGTTGCTCGCAACAATCAGCAACACTGAACTTCAACCGAAACGCTCCTTATATACCCTCCAGGCTCGCGCTGGATGACGTTGTGCCTGGATGACGTCACATTCCTAACCATGCTACCAAGCATACGGAACGTTCGGTTTTTATGGTATGTTCAGTGCGCAGAGAGTTTGAACAGCTGAGCAAAAAGTAAACAAACATTTGATGGAAAATACTGTTTCAAATGCGAAAGTGTGAGCATAAAAAGAATATGGATACTAAAATAAACAATAGACATTCATGGTTATTTATGCAATTGGAGATGACATGGCTATTTTACACAGGATATACTCGACAAAGTTGGCACATGGTTTGCTTCGGCTACGGCCATTTCGGACCGAAGATCGGTATGTACACTTTGTTAAAACAGATCTAAAGGAATGGAAACAACAATGAGAACATTAGTACATAGAATAACAGAAAATAGCCAGACGCCGTTACAACAGCCCCCTACCCAGAAAAGGCATGGACCCCATGTGGAATGTTATGTAAGTATACAGCTTGGAAAGTAGTAATGAAGGCGGCAATTGGCTATTATCGTTATTCATCCGTCAATATTAATTTTACACAAATAAATACTAAAACAACTTAATTTTGTCTATAAAGTTATCCATATTGTTGACACTTAACTTATGAATCAATTCACACACAAGTTCAACCACATTCGTTGAATAATCCTATATTTAATTTCACCATATCATTTAAATTTCTGTTTCAATTTTTCTTCTGAAGGTTACCCTTTCGAATTGTAACTATTACAAGCAACTTGCTTGTGTCCGGTTACGAAGTCGGATTCACCTACCTGGATGACGAATGATCACAAAAGTAGATCGTTTAAGCCCATTCAAAATCCAGGCAGGTAATCGTGTCAGTACCATTTAAGCTTAAATTATTGTAAACATTGCCCAAAATGAGCACTAAACTGCTGGTTTACCCACAGGTGAAAAGAGCTAATTATTTATATAACACCGACAGGAAAATACATGGACATAGCAATAACACATTCATACGTACATCTTTATATCCATTTTTAAAGCAACTGGATAGAAAGATAGGGAAGACTAGCTACATATGAGCAGAAATCGCGGCAAATCTCCAAATACTATTTTGTTTATGTAGTAAGTGGATAACCACAACATCTCGTATCAAATAAAAGCTGTTGCAGTCATGCGAGTGCTACATATGAACCCACAAAAGACAACTCTTTCAATCAAATATCAAAACAAAGAGTGACACAGATTACACATCATATTTGTAAGAGGAAGGAAAAACATATACATAAGTCTCTAACATCGGACACTGTCTTGAATGCGTGGTATACCTTAATAGCCATTGAGTTTTACATCGCTAGTTAAGGACACATTTGCATTACAAAATGCTACTACTCATCTACACCAGACAACGACTGTTATTGCCTGCTGAACATGCATACTAGGCATCAACACACTCGGAAAACACCCATTCAGTCCTGTGTCCAAATACTTCTAAATTTTGTAGAAGTTAGCATTAAGGTATTTCAACATTTAGTCCACAGTGCACATAAAACAATGATAATTTGATTTTATGATTATATTTTTTTAGAAACTCTAAAAGTGTTTATTATGTAACTAAAGCAAGAAACCTAAAAAAAAATACATGGATCTCACTATAACTTGCGTTCTATGACCGTTTACACAATTTGTTGCGTGCGAAATTCAAACTGCATACAGTCATTTAAAAACAAAGAATCAAACAATTAGATGCAAGATTTACCAGACCTTGGAATTCACTTAAATTGACTACAAATGAATCCAAGGATAGTAAATCTGTAAGGCACTGCACACTTTTAACAAAGAAAAAGAAAACAGAGAAAAATCAAGAGAAGTTTTTTTTTTTTTTTTTTTTAGTTGCTGGATTTTTGTTTACAACCATTTAAGATAAAAGAAAATATTACCATAAGCCAAATTCATCAAATGCCAGATGCAGTCAGGATATTCCTGAAAGCAAAGGAACATTTTACAACTGTTTCCATGCAACTCCCTTATTAACTTTTGTTTAATTTTTAAAAGAACTTTCCCAAAACGTTTTCCGTACAAGAACTTCATTACATTATAAAATTCTTGCACAGAAATATCCTGGAGAAAAGATAATTGTTCAAGTTACCAACAGTTGATTAAGCTATCTAACAATATCTTGCAAATGTCTGTAGAGGAAACATCCCTGGAAGATTATCATGAAATGTGAAGAATACCTCAAAACTCTCCAAACAAATCATGTTAACTTCGAAAAGTTTTATAAATTATCATTAGGGTAAAATTTTGTAATCACTCATGTTTTTTTTTTTTTTTTTTTTTTTTTACCTAATGTTATCTCTACAGACAGATCACTATAGTTCTATATAATTCCATGAAAATAAATTGTCAAGCTATGCTTAAAGATCTAACTTAACGAATCTAACTCCATGGTCTTCTTTCAGTTGGATTCGCGTTATTATAACGTCTCTCTATGTATAGCAATGAGTTTTTTTTTTTTCATTTTAGTCCATTTGCTTCAATTTAAAGTGTATATATTTAAACGCGAATTATACTTAATTATAATTTAATTTCAATTGATCTGAAAAACTGGCTTAAACGCGCTTTCTTTAATCGTGCATATTTGACTCCATTCTACGTCATCTTCCCGGGTATACCATCTTCCAACGGTTCATATGCCAATATGAACCAGCATCATTCAGTTCATATATGTATATGGACTGGCAACATACAGTGATGCAGACTAACAACCATAGTCTGCCCCATACAACTCAGCAAAGTGCTACATGCGTCTTCTAACTAGCTACTGGAGACCCTTTATTCTGAAATATTCACGTTCTTTCAGAAGTTCCAAGTTGTACTTTCTCATAATGTGGAGCTTCCCTGTCTAAGAAGACGCTGTTTCCTTGCGGAATCAGACATTTCTGTGCAATAACTTAGCCATCACTGACTCAGGCTCCTTCGTTGATGTAAGCATTCTAGTCTCAAATCTTTCTCCTCTAACATTTAAAAATAAGATGCAAACAATCTCTGTCATAACAAAAGCGTACGCATGAAAAGTCACAGTCCAATTTTACACCCATCTCAAGCCAGCTATAGTACAGTGGGTGGAATGAAGGTGCACACCCATGCATAGGCGATGCGACAAGTTGACATTTGGACGGCGAGAAGCATGAACAGCACATACTTGACATACAGCATGAAAGAGAAGGTGAGAAATTTCTCAAGAAGTGGTTAATTTCTCTTGCCACCATAGACATGGTGTACATCAGCAAACACATTATCATCGACAGTCAGGTGAACAACTATTCCCCACATTCGTGGTCATCACAGCACTAAGTACCAACAACAAATCTGTAAGCCAGACCAACAGTCTGATCACAGCCATCACCAGCCTTGCATCAGGCCGCAGAAAATGTAAAATTATCGATTGTTAAAATTATGATGTTGTTGCTTTATGTTAAAGACAATTTAGCTAATCACTGCTTTCATTTCTCTTTTCAATGCATGGGTACGTACGTATAATTTAAATATATGCCTTCTATTTCAGGTTAGACAAGATAAAGCATTCACCTTCAGCAACTCGGATGCTTCTTCTGCGTATTATCGTCAGCCGAGACAACCAAGGGTACAAGCACAGACAGTGGTCAGCTTCAGCAACATGCAGTGTGTGCAACAATATTCAGCACAAACTTTTGCACACCATTCAGCACAAACTGATTATAAATACAACTTGCATTGTATGCAAACAAAATTCTGTGCAAATGGGCTATAAATTCAACCTGCCGTTTGCATAAATAGCATTCAGTACAAACTGGTTATAAATACAGCTTGCACTGTTTGCAAACAATATCCAGCATAAACTGGTTATAAATACAGCTTGCAGTGTGCGCAAACAACATTTAGAAAAAAATGGTCATAAATACAGAGACATCACTATCTCAGTCAAAAATTAAGTATGTCTATAATCTAATACAAATTATTATGCGTAGAGCGTACAGTTGAATGCAAATAGAACATCTTACGTAGCTCTCAGTTAGCTTTGTAATAAAGTTTGTGATCTTTAAAGTGTATGTCTTCAGATACAAGCTCCACTAAACCAACAGTGGACTGACAATCACAGACACACATGCTGCGTATGTGAAGTGTTTCATTTCTTTGTCTATTTTCATTTGTTTTTTTTTTTTTTTCTATGTCGTTTGGCTAGAAGTAAGAAGTAATTGCTTGAATATAAATTAAGACAACCAGCTTGTTGGCACAGGTTAATGTAATAGTTGACGGTCTTACACTATCAATACGGTATATTAAATTCTGCTTGTATATATAAGAAAAGGAATGTTTTTCACTTATTACATTGATATATATGTTTGTGTTTTTTGTTGTCTTATTATTAAATCACTTTGCCCCAAAATTATGTTTTAGTTTGCCATGATGAACAATCCATGGTTCATCGCTGAGGTTTCGGGAATAGATTACTTTTATGCTAGCATCAGTAGTAATGTATGTTCATTCGAGCACTTTTGAGTGCCAGAGGTATATGATGAGATCATGTTTTGTATAGAGTTCACCCATGCTATCAAACTGAGGTCCGTCATTAATTCTCGTCTTGTCCATACCCAGGAAATTGCATACCTCCTGGAAAACTTTGGACTCGAAATTCTACCCTCAGTCAGTATGCCATTGCAGTAGCACACCAAATATAGATATAAATCGTTTCACTTATTTCGAAGCAACATATTTTGCCTCTTGTGTTTTCAAAGGTATTGCATCAACCAATTTCGTGAAATAGCAGGAAACAACCATAAGATTTATATTTATTTTATGACTGGATCACGTGTATCCAATGCGTCCATTGGATATCCAACATTGTATTCCAGCAAAAGGTGCATTTGCATTCCTGTGGGACACTTTTCTGGACCCACAAGTTAAGCACATTCTACACCAATACGATACATCTATGTGCATATTGCACCAGCATTTGAACCTCTTTCTGATTTTATTATATAAGTTTTACGTCTGCCTTAGTGTCCACCAGGAATATTTTCATATGACTGGTGAAAGACTTCTTATCGAAGAACAGCTTTTCGGCATCATTTCCAACATCTGTGATCGTTTCTCATATGTTAATCCTCATTTTTTTCTTTTCATGCCAATAGGCTATCATTGCGTTCAATTTTACTTTAAATAAGCAGACAGGCGCCACCGTAGACCAAAGAGGTATAAAGCATCTCTTTTCCATTGTAACACATTTCTCAAAACATCATCATCTTCCTGTTTTGAACTAATATATTCCTGTGTAAATCCATAATGTTTCTATGTCTTTCCACAGGAAGAAGTGGATTGGCCGGATCCACAAATTTGCTGACTAACACTTAAACATAATTGACATGTGCTGTGTTTCATCCCTGATCAGATTGAAGATAGAAAGAGTTTTAGGCGCTTGTACCAATCATATTCTCGCAACGACACTGCAGTTTGTCAGTACGAGCCTCTGCTGTTGTTGTCACGCCAGCATGAGCAACATTCAACTCATCGGGATTATCCCCAGCCTCAAACAAGCTCCCAAACGGTGTCCCATCTTCAAAATGATATAACCAATCATCCATATAACATGCTGTCCTATTACAGCAACAACAATAGTTTACACGACGACTTTTGATAATTTCGTGAGCTTCTGCATCCACCCCATCGCATACAGAATTAATCGATGCATGCGTAAAGTGAGGAACCCCGATCTGGGACATTCCATGTGACATCTCCGAAGAGAGCACCTCCGCTGCTCCAGGTCCTAAACAAACGGAAGTGTGCGCACCACTACCACGGGAATCGTCGTCAGTAATACTGGGCCCATTAAACTCAGGATCTTTGTCCTGTTCAACAAAAGAAACACTTTGTGTTTCTGGATGGTACCATCACTAAATAGAGCGGCAACATGGTCACCCCCATCATTAGGGCAAGCAACATCATGAAGAACACTCCACATGCAGGGCAGGGTGACTTCTTCGTCATTCCCGATATTGTCTTCTTCCAACAACTTTGTCAAAGTAGAAGTAAAACAAAGATCAGGAATTGATACAATTAACTTACTCCATCCATAAAAGACACCAAAGGGAAAGAAATACAAACATTAAGCGACCAGACCATAATGGAAACCTAAACAAAGGAAGGCCATATGGACAGTTACTTTCCCATAAAATGGCCATATGGCCATCCAAAATTAAAAGACACAAGTGATACACACAGTAAGTAACAAACAACAACATAAATAAATCGCCACAGAAGAGCCGCCTTGGAACGGTCAGTGGAAGATTTCCACTGGGGGGCTTAAATCGATTTTACGTGGCCACAATCCTCGCCCTTACTTCCGTCGCGATTTAGACAAATAATTTGTTCAGTCCGCATGAAGGCCTCCTAACTCATCAGTATCAACCCTGATATTGCCTTCTGCCAAGGCGACTCTCTACACAGCACTAATTTTCCCTGTATTTATTTAAGTCAGCTATCTTCTCCGGAGAATATCTTCTTTCACAACGATCACAGTATATTCATTTATCCATATGACACGGTCTACGTGGCATCAATATAGCACTGTTGTGCACTCAACCCGCATGGTGCACTACATTAAAGGTGCATGTTTTAAGGTCTCATCTAATAATGTTTTAATCCCATGCTATTGATAGGTTTTACTTGGAACTGTTAATCGATCAAATAATGTTGTTTCACTGCTATAACACAGCTAATAGTTCTTTCTTAGTCGTACCAATTTCTTTGTAGCTTGCGCCAGCTCTGAGATGGTCGTCCTTGCTTCGAGCTCGCGACCCACATAGCGTCTTGTAAACAGACTTGTTCACTGAACATAATCTGTGTGCAAGCTTCTCAACAAGAGTGTTTTAATCACGTCTATGATCATAGCCAAGCTCACTTACAAGAGAGCTGGTATCACCCGTCAAACAGCTTCTCAGTTACAGAGATATTTCTCTGTACTGGCAACCATAAATCTCGCTGGTATGTGGTAAAAACCAGCAAATTCTGTAGCCCCATTATAGATTTCAGCAAGTATAATGCTTAACAGCTAAATTTTCACTGAGTTTATGTCTGATTCAAGCTTATATCAAGCGAAGAGTTTGCAATTGTACTGTCCTCATCATATGTGTCGTTATTTGTATTTTACTGTAAGGTAGAGGGCGTGTTCATGAGTGTCTCATCATTTGATTTAAATAAACTGTTTACACTTGTCTTATTAAGATTGTGTTATTATTACAATCAGTTTCAGTAGTAGCATTCACTTCCCAAGAAGAATAGTACAAACACCAGGATTTCAGCAAATTATATTTAAGGTTGCCAACTACAGAGGACCAAAGGCTCAAACAACCATACAAGCGTACCAGCCAGTCAACCATAAGCCAGCTTGTCCTTGTAGCTAACAATGAAATTTATCCAAAATATATATCACGATAATTAGTTCACTCCCTGTGATATTTTCTAATACAACAATCTTTAATTAGTATCCCACTTCTGACACCAAATTGTAACGGAACACCATCTGGTCAAGCGGTACAACTGTTGATATGGTCAGGATGTGATGGTGCTGTTACAATAAAATATGTGTGGGTTCGACCTGGGTCGTACACTAAACTACAGGGAAGAGAATACACAGCCAGCCATTGGTTCAGTTTCTTAAATTTATTTTATTACCCTGACAATAGTATGTGCAGTCTATAGTAAGCTATCTTATAAGGCTAACTTATAATAATGGCATAGGTGAACAGAACAATAAAAACAAATTACAACACATTATAACACCTAATTTAACAGAACGACTAAGAGTATACATTTGCTAACGACCTTAAAAGCTGGCATTAAGCTAGAAAGATTTTCTTTATGATAGGCTTATAATAACATTCTATCATTGAACATTGCATTGAATCAATTCATTGAACGTTGAGAGTCACACCAATTCAAGGGACTGATTCCACCCAAATAGGTGCATTAAACAATTCACCTAAATGGGCGCAATAACAATTTCACCTAAATGGGCGCACCGAGAATTCACCTAAATGGGCGCACCAACTATTCACCTAAATGGGCGCAATAACAATTCCACCTAAATAGGCGCTCATAAATGGACGCACCAAACAATTCGCCCTTATTGTAGTACAGTCAAATCCAAGTCAGTTACAATCCAGGTGTTACTAACAATCACTTCTGTAAAGCCCACAACACTGTAACAAACTGGGTTGGTATTGTTTTCAATCAGCGCCCACGAAGGAGGTGTCCCTATCTAGGTGTACCAATCAGCCTCAGGTTATTAGAATGGTTACAGAGCAAGTATTGGATCTATATTCCTTTATAAAGTGTTTATAAAACCATAGGGGATATTAGGTGATATTATTAGATACGCTCAGCCAGAACAAAGATAGGCTTTACGTATGTGATTGCAAATAGTTGTATAACCCATTCTCCTATGATTGACTAATGAATATTGCCGTTATACAACGCATTCTCTTAAAGAATAATAAGTTTGTCATCTAAGAAGAAATTCTTTACAGTTGACCTTGTGTTAACAACTAAAAATCAATTAAGAGGTATTCTACAAGGTGCAAATTTAGACCCTCTGCAATTTAATTATAATGGCCACGCCTAGCTAGGTGGAACCTTTCGAATATAAGTGGAAGACACTAACAGTCTTTACGAGATCATACATGTATTTGTCATTCACGTGTGATCATGCAACTGCTAATCAGTTCACAAGTTTCTTTTAACAACATTTGACAAGAGATCAACACTGCATCGTCTCAACCTAAACCACACCTAGATAGGCGCAAACCTCACCTAGATGGGTGAAATGTCACGCCTAGGTAGGCGCAAATCACGCCTAGATAGGCGAAATCTATGTTTTAAATATTCGCCTACCTAGGCTTCGCCTACCTCGGCGCAGCGTAACAAGGATCATGCCTAGCTTGGCGCAATGCTCGACCTTAGCCAAAATTATCAATAAAGAGTATTCACAGTTATGACTGCTTATGAAAAGCAATTAATTTATAATTAATTTATATAGATGTATTGATAACCTGTGCCAACGTCGCCTAAAAGTAAATAAATAAATAAATAAATAAATAAATAAATGCTCCTCACAGATGGACGCATGTTTCGCCTAGATAGGCACAACATTCGCCCAGATGGGAGTGCCGGGTCAACAAACAAGCAAACATAATTCAGACTCGGACATAGACAATCTAGGCCACACCATACTTCCAATCTAGGCGAACCCAGGCGTGTTTCAGCTATAAGAAGCTGAAACACAACCTAGGCGCCTCAACTTGTTTTGGCAAAAGCCACAGCAGGTTGCTCGCAACAATCAGCAACACTGAACTTCAACCGAAACGCTCCTTATATACCCTCCAGGCTCGCGCTGGATGACGTTGTGCCTGGATGACGTCACATTCCTAACCATGCTACCAAGCATACGGAACGTTCGGTTTTTATGGTATGTTCAGTGCGCAGAGAGTTTGAACAGCTGAGCAAAAAGTAAACAAACATTTGATGGAAAATACTGTTTCAAATGCGAAAGTGTGAGCATAAAAAGAATATGGATACTAAAATAAACAATAGACATTCATGGTTATATATGCAATTGGATATGACATGGCTATTTTACACAGGATATACTCGACAAAGTTGGCACATGGTTTGCTTCGGCTACGGCCATTTCGGACAGAAGATCGGTATGTACACTTTGTTAAAACAGATCTAAAGGAATGGAAACAACAATGAGAACATTAGTACATAGAATAACAGAAAATAGCCAGACGCCGTTACAGTATCTCCTGCACAATGTCATTAATGTATATGATGAAGAGAAGCGGACCAAGAATAGACCCCTGGGGGACTCCGGCCCTGATGTAAAGCCAGTCTCGTACCTCCGGGTAACACCACTCGTTGATACCTGCTTGATAAATAGCTTTCAAACCAATTCAGAAGGCGACCAGAGATTCCATATTTTTTTATCTTCGCTAACAATCCTCTATGCCAAACCCTGTCGAAGGCTTTGCTGATGTCACAAAATACAACGCGGACTTCTTTGCCTTCGTCCGGGGCCCGGCTAAAGGTATTGTATAGATCCACGAGCTGGTTTACTGTAGTCACCTTGAGTGAACCCTGACTGAAATGGAGTGATAATGGTATTTTCCAGTAAAAATTTGTGCAAGTGTTTATGTACTATTTTTTTCAAGTGATTTACCAATATAACTTAGGAGAGAGATAGGCCTATGGTTTTCAACAAGGGATTTATCGTCCTGCTTATGGATAATGGTAACGTTGGCCCTTTTCTATGCGTCAAGCATTGATGAGTTCGACAAAGAGACGTTAAATAGGTCAGTCAGGGGACCAGATAATTATTGTGCCATTCGTTAAAAACTTTGTTATTGATTTGGTCTGGCCCGCATGCTTTTCCAGTTGGAAGAGATTTCAGAACTGAACAAACCTCATCTTGCTGGACAGTAACTGATGATATAGTGTTGATAGGTTGGAAGTATAAAGTTTATTAACGACCTTTGCGAGTTCAACATTCAAGCGTGGCAAGTTAGGGGAAGCAGGTCTCGGATTTCTTTTTTCACAGGATTTTAAAATTATAAATAAGCTTTTTTGATAATGTCATTATGTAGATATCTCAGTAAAACTAGGAGCCAGTTCGATCATCGACCGTACTTTGGTAGCGGAAGTCAAACTGCGCATGTTCTTTCACCGGCGTGATCGAACGACCTCTGGTAAACCTTTGGTAAACAAACATGACAGCCCCAATGACACGATTCGATTTTTTGGACGACGAGGAAGATCACCATTTTGAACACTGCAGAAATAGCAGTGCCAATTCTATCTTTCATATTGTGCATATTTTACACCTTTTTTACAAATGAACATGCTTAGACAACACTTAAATTGTGTATTTTCCCTTGGACCAACATATTTTCTTATTTTTCGCCGCCATCTTGTACACTGTTTACCAGAGAAACCAACGCTTCAGTCTGGTTGGACCAGAGTGACGTCACGACTTTCCCGCCATTCAACCAGACTGAGTTCGATCACACTTTGGTTAACCATTGGTTAAACATGGTTACGGCCCCCGCCCATCGGGGCTTGAAGAAATAGATTGGCTGCATGATGCTTCCACACAGAGCTGAAACCGACCCGCACACGAGTACTGGTAAACCGCTTAGAGGATCTAAGCCTGCCCAGTAAAAGCGGTGCGAGTCGGCCCGCCCATGCTTATAAACCCTGGTTTCATTGGGCGACAGGGCTTGAGACGGCATTCCAGCTCAATGTCGGGTAAAAGTCCCACAAAATTGGAAGCAACGTTTCCAAAATGACCTTTACAGTGTTGACGTGGACGTTAAACCTCAAATCAAACAAACAAAAACATGGTTAACCACGGTTCGTGATCGTACTACTTCTATATCTCCCAATGTAAAATCCCAACTGAAGGCGACTTACCAAAGACACGGACTAGTCCAAAATTAAAAGTGCAGTCACGTCTAACTGGGTTTGAAAAACTATAGTATAAACGGTCAGAAACTAAATTTAATGGAAAGCTCGGGTCTACCTACATATGTAATACCATGTCTCCTGTGTGGACTCTGTGTTTTAGACATTGACATTAAAAAGAGTGGAGCAATGCCAGTTCCTGGCAGGACTCAAACATAAGTCTCCGTCTGTTGGGTAATTTATTAGTTGAAATGGCTATTTACAAGAATATACTTGGTATCTTGGACTGCGATTGGTAGTGAAGGAATAGATAGGAAGAATTTCTTCGACAGCTTGCCATAAAACTCTACCAGAAACTTTGTGGTCCCTCTTCGCCGGTATGTCTTACCCACCCCTGTACAGGTTAAATATACATGTAATGCACCACCCAAGGCTAAGTGGAAATACCTTGCGGAAAGTCATTACGAAAACACACCCATACAAATACACTGTAAATTTTACCGCCATAAAAATGAAAAATTTAAGCTGAAAAATTGCGATATTTTTCTTATTTCTGCTCAAAATATGGATTGTGAGTACACGTTAAAACCGCCTCATCGAGGTGGTTCTAACGAGTACCCACAACCTATATTTTAGTGTAGAAATAAGAAAAATAAGGCTCACCCCTGTAAACCCCAGTTTTACTATATAAAAGTGGGGTTCGACCTTGCTTCCAAAGGATAACCCTTTTATAGGACATATTTAACGTCACTACAGTTGGTGTCTGGGAATGTGTGACGGCCGTAAAAAGTCTCCCTGCCCTACATCATGGTATAGTTTATATTTTCTTGTCCTTTGGGATCATTGATTCCATTGTGGAATTTTGAAAATACTTGAGGGCCACTGATGAGGCTTTATTGACCGTAACTATCTAGTCTGGTCCAGAAAACATGCACACTTCATTTTTTCCAGTTCTGTGGAGTCCCTTTTATAGAACATATTCAAGGGGGTCAAAATTACATAGGCGTGTTTTCGTGATGGCAGTGAATAGGGACTAGAAGCACACTCATCGCGAAAGTTTCACCTCCTTAAATGTTCCGAGAAAGAGGTAATCCTTTGGAAGCAAGGAGTACAGTACAGCACTAAATTACAGAGTGTACAAGATTTTTCTGGGCCAGACGAGCTAGTTAAGGCCAATTAGGCCTCGTCAGTGACCCTCAAATATTTCCCAAAGTCCACAGTGATTTTGTTTGATTTGTGGTTTAACGTCTCCGTCAACACTGTGTAGGTCATTTTGGAGACGTCGCTTCCAGTTTTATGGGACTTTTATCCGATACTCAATTGAAATGACACCTCAAGCCCTGTCGCCCAATGAAACCAATAGGGTCGGTCTGACTCGCACCACTTTGCCTGGGCAGGCTTAGATCCCTTTAGCGGTTTACTAGTACTCGTGTGCGGCCAGATTCAGCTCTGCGTGGAAGCATCGTGCAGCCCATCTATTTCTTCAAGCACCGATGGGCGGGGCCGAATTCCGCAGTGAAATCAAAGGACTAGAAAATATAACCCACACTATAAAACCCACTTTTATATAGAACAACTTGGGATTTACAGGGGTAAACATTTTTTTTCTTATTTCTGCTCAAAAGCAACTGCGGCAGTCCTAATCAATGTTTTGATCAGAAAGATGAAAAATACCAGATTTTTTTCTGATTTTTATTTGGGGGGGGGGGGGGGGGGGGGGCTTACATTTGCAATATACAGTCGAACTTCAATGGCTCGAACACCTTTGGGACCTCGAACAACTGTTCGAGACAGGGGTAGTTCGAGCCACTGATGTTACTGTCAGGAGCCATAACGAGATACTTTTAGACATCTTTTCGGTGTTCTATAATGAAAATGTATACTGTGTGTACTCATTAGAATCGCCTCATCGAGGCGATTCTAATGAGTACACACAGCATACATTTGCAAGAAAAAAGACTAAAATCTCCTTAACTATCCCCCAATATTTCTTATGTAAAGGATTTCGCTAGGGGCTCAAGAATGGGTTCGACACATCCATGGTAAACGAGCCATCGGTGTTCGAGCCATCGAAGTTCTACTGTATTTGAACGTACGTGTTTTAGTTATGTGAAGTACATGTACAGTTGATAGTGTAACAACCACACCTGTATGAGCTTCGGTCAGAGACGAGGTCTATGACAGTCGACGAGCCCTTGTAAAATACTGTCCTCTTACTGGTATCTACATACCCTAAATAATAATAGGGCAGTTTTCAAACAAACATGTAAACTGTGTGGAAACGCCTCTAAAACTTTGTAGTGGTATGTCAAGCTAAGAGACTAAATGTTTCGAACATGTGCATGATCTCTGTGACAAACGTACCAATGACACATCATCTCCTAACGTGATTGTCCGTTTTATTATTGATTCCTCGAAATATGCTCATAATCAGAATCAGAACTGTGACTGGTGATACAACAAACGACATTCATACACCAGGACATGTGATATAGGAAGTTTAGAATCAGGTCAGAATCATAATCAAAACTATTACTGGTGACATGTCAAATGACATTTCATACACCAGGACCTGTGGTATGGGAAGTTAGTCCCTAGCCCTCACCAAAGTGGTAAACTAAGCTACACAATCCTTAACACCTTCAGCAGTCGAAATGATCGAATCGGGAAAGGCATTCCAATCTCTAATGGTCGTGGGAAGAACGTTTTTTTTTTTTTTAATAATTGTCAGTTCTTGCAGAAAGGGTCTGAAAGGCTTAGAACTACAATGCCTAACTGGGGGAACAAGATCATCTGATGGAATGCTGGCCACACTCTTTAGACTTTTGTATAAAAGTATGAGCCTACTGTCTCTTTTTTTTTCTTGAGAGACTTCCATCTTAATTTTCTTAGTATTCCAGTCATACTCCCAGTTTTAAAGCAGTAATTGCTTGTTACAAATTTAGCAGTTCTATTCTGAACTTTTTTTAATATCTTCATTGAAGACCACTCAACTGGGGTTCCAGATACAAGATTGGGCGAACATGTCCTTTATATGCCGCCTCTTTTACATCCTGATGGCACTGTTGAATATTTCGCCAGGAAACTAAGCGTTCTTTTTGCCTTAGTGCCCATGTTTTAATGTGTGCATTCCATCTTAACGTGTGTGAATGTCACACCAAGGTATTTAATCGAATCTACGTTCTTGAGGACCGTTCCCTCTAAAGTGCAAGAAGCCTCGATTTTACTGGTTCTCTTTCTTGTTATCTTCCTAATATTGCATATAACGGGCTGAAATATCATGTCCCATTTCGTGCCCAAAAACCCAATCTATCCATACCATTCTGAAGTTTCAGTGAGTCCTCTTATCTCTAATTTCCCGGTAGCAAACACAGTCGTCTGCGAACAGTCTTATTTCTGAGTCAATGTCAGTGGAATATCAATAATGTCCAGGGAGAATAACAGTGAACCAAGAACAGTCCCTTGTGGGACCCGATACAAAACTGGAGCGCACACTTAAGAATCACCATTAACAACTATACGCTGTTTTCTGTAACAAAGAAAGGAATTTATCAATTTGAGAGTCTTCTCCCCAATTCGATAACAAAATAATTTGGATTTAAATAGTTCATGAGGTGGGGTGTCGATTTTTATTTTATTTGAGGTTTAACGTCCCGTCAACACTGTAAAGGTCATTTTGGAGACGTTGCTTCCAATTGGGTGCGACTTTTACCCGACATTGAGATGGAATTCCATCTCAAGCCCTGTCGCCCAATCAAACCAATAGGGTTTATAAGCATTGACGGGCCGACTCGCCCCGCTTTGCCTGGACAGGCTTAGCTCCTCTAAGCGGTTTACCAGTACTCGTGTGCAAAGTTTTCTCGAAATCCAGAAGAATTGTGTTCACCTGCCCCCTTTGTCCAAGATTTGTACCCAGTCATTTATAACCGTGCTCAGCTGAGCCTTTTCCTAAATGTCTGACAAAAGGTTATGTTCATCCAAGTAGGCCATGGTGTTTGAGCAGACTATGTTCAAGCATTTTACACAGAACACAAGTCAGGGACACAGGGCGATAAATACGAACAGATGCTCTATCTCCGCCCTTGAAGAATGGGCAAATGTTTGCTAGGTACCATTCTTTGGGGCTTGAACCACTCGTATAGAAGTAGCGTCGTTGACATGCGTAAATAGCTAGAGTTGCCGTCCCTAGAGTTCCGTCGTGAGCAGTCCTCTTTAAACTTCTTCTATAAGATACACTCCGACACTGTGTCTATTAATAAAGATAAGTACTTGATCCCTGCAACAGCGTCAACCCAAACAAGGACATCGAAAGTAAACAACTCACAATATCGTAGGTACCAGTCCTATAGCGATTCCCTGAAAAACTCTTTCTTTCCAAGAACTAGTCCTCAATGGAATAGACTTCCCTATTTTGCGGTGAATGCCAAGACCGCAGATGAGTTCAAAGCCCGTACAGTGTGAGACTGAGACTCAGAGGTATGCGTTTTAGGATACCCCTGTTATTCATCAAGGACTCATCCAGTTACTTTTTCTGTTTTTTTTTCTTAGGTAAATTCTAAATTTAACCACCCATCTAACTATTGTCATGGCCAAATGTGACCGACTCAGTATAAGAGGATAGATAGATAGAGACTGTTGGAACAGATTTTCAAAAACTGGGCCTAACTCATTTGCTGGTTCCTTCAGGACTCTAGGATGAAGCTCCTCAGGTCCTTAAGAAATTGATGGGCTGCATGATGCTTCCACGCAGAGCTGAAACCGACCGCACACGAGTACTGGTAAACTGCTTAGAGGATCTAATAAAAATAAAAAATGAGTTCCTTTAAGAGCAATGAAAACATTCATAAGAATGAAAATGGGTCATACTACGTAGTTTCGGCTAATAAAGCCTCATCAGTGACCCTGTAATGATCCGGCAAAGAAAGCCAGAGGAAACATACTGCAATTTTGCGAATTTCGAATAGGCAGTCGATTCAAAGACTGATATAAATCAAAATGGGGTCCAAATAATTAAAAACCTGTCTAGAGTATGAGTCTAAACCAATAATTTATTTCTGACTTCTCAGATTATTCTCGCTGATCTCAAAGGACCAAAAGTAAACTATAAACTGCACTATGGTTGATGTACGGGGAGACGTTTTACGGCCGCCATACGGCACAACACCAGCTGCCCAGGCAAAGCGGTGCGAGTCGGTTCGTCCCGGCTTATAAACCCTATTGGTTTCATTGGGCGACAGGGCTTGAAATTTCATTTCATCTCAATGTCGGGTAAAAGTCCCACAAAATTGGAAGCAACGTCTTCAAAATGACCTATACAGTGTTGACGGGTACATTAAACCTCAAATCGAACAAACAAAATACAAAGATTATCACTGTAATATACTTTAACCCTTATCTTGCTGTTCACGACAACCCCTATATTTGCAAACAGTGTAGATCCAGATCAGATGGCTTCTGAAGAAGCCATCTGATCAGGATCTACACTGTTTGGCATTCAGTTTATGAATTTGTAGCAATAAATTACATCAAGTAATTTGATTGGTTGATAGACAGAAATGGGTGTGGCTTAAATGAATATTCAGCAAGATAAGGGTTAATCGCTTTGAACTGGCGGAATTTAAATCGAGTGACGCATTGTTGTGTGTCTTTATTTATTTATTTTTTTTTTTGAGATCATGAGGTTAACAACTACCCATTAGTTTATTAAGCCCCGCCAAGCGAATTTGGGTCTTCGAGCATTCCGTCATGAAAAATTTTAACTGCGCATGCCCAGCCATTCAGAGGGGCCAGGGATATGGCTTTCTGTCTGAAGGTTCCTCTTGATTCACTGCTCGCATAGGCGATAAGTACCAAAATCGCTTGACGCGGCCCAAATTATCAAACTCCAAGGGACTGGAAAGTTTGGTTTGAAATAATAGTAGATTGAGATAAAAAGAATTGAAATCTAATGAACAAACAAAAGTGGCCAAAATTTAGTTTCACTTAAGCAGTAGTTTGAGATACTAGAAGAAGCCTCCGTGGTGTGGTGGCTCTGCTACTCGCCTTGTAAACCAGGGGTTGCAAGATCGATCCCGGGCTTCTCCAAACTTTCGGATGAGCCTTAAAACCGAGGTGACCATATGACCTTAGCTGTTGGTGAGACGTAAAACGCAAACACTCACTTCAGTTTGAGATACCAGTGTTTGAGATAACGAAAATCAACTGTTACATGGCTCAAAATAGCGAAAGAATATCAAGTTAAAAAGTCCTTGAAGTCCCCCAAGTCCTCCGAACCCCACTTATAAAGAGAAATTGGGGTCTACGGAGTATTCATTATTTTCCTTATTTTTGCTCAAAAACAAAGATTGTGGGTACTCAACTGAACTTAGAACCGCCTCACTGGTGCATTTCTGACGAGCACCCACAACGAAATGGATTCGCAAATTGGTGAGATATTTATATAAAAGGCACACGTCCATGCCCGATATATCTGTATGCATTCGAGTGCCACAATATCTGGTTCTAGAAATAACTATTTTGATGGAAATCTGCAATGTTTTTCAACTTATTTCTGCTCCAGACACCACCAGGGAAAGTGCTGTGGTGGCTCTGACGCACTTGTGAGATTATGGTGAACTGACACATATTCCACATACATCAATCCATGTCTGGCAGAACTGAAGCAGCACCAGTTGGGTTTTTGTATAGGAAATATCTATTGTGGGTGCCCAACATGCGCCAATGATTTGGCCATGCTTTCCAACGAGCTACAGTTAATGCTGTATGTGGTCAAGCGACACTCAAAAAAGGATAGAGTTACTATACATCCAGATAAATCAAAAGCAGTTATGCTGAAATCGAACTAACCAGTTGTAAAAAAAAAATCTTTCTCTTTGGAAATGGGCGAGAAGTCAATTGCTTTATCACCAAACACGACCCATCTTGGTATTTTGCGGTCAGAATCACAGTAAAATTCAATAAACATTGAAGAATGGCTAAGTTTAGCTCGTAGAACAATGTATGCCATGATGAATACTGGACTTCACGGATCAAATGAGCTAAATCCTATGGTATCTTTCAAGATTTACTAGTGTTGTGTAATACCAAGGCTTTTATTTGGCCTAGAGGTCTTACCTATGAATACAAAACACACTAGTATGCTTTCAAAATTTCACTTAGGCAACCTTAAGAGATTCCAGTCCTTACAAACAAGAGTTGCATCATGTGCTGCTTATTTACTACTTGCTCTTCCATTGCAGACTCGGTATGACAGGATAGATAGATAGAATTACACAAACACCAGTTAAGCCTCTTTTACAATCTACTTGAATCTACAAATGAAACTATATCGCAGTTAAACGAACGACAGATAGCCATTAATCTGGATAATAGTCAGAGTTTTTATGCAAGAGTACAAGAGGTTCTGTGTCAGTATCAGTTACCTTCTCTGAAAGTCTTAAAACACGAACTTACAACTAAAGATAATTTGAAATCAAGGGTTAAAACAGCCATAAATATCTTCAGGACCAAAAGGTTAAAAGATGAGGCGAAGGAGAAATCAACATTAGCAAATTTGAATCATTGGTAGGACACATCCTGTTTGGTCTACACTGGAATCAACGGTTTCTGATGTACGTAAAGGGATAACCAAATGTAGAATGTTGACTGGCGCCTATCTACTTCAAGTAAATAAGCAGAAATTTAGTCGTTCGGTAGTCAGTGCTTTATGTAGATGCTGCGGGCTTGAAAATGAAGACATTATGTACACACAGTCGATCATCTAACCTGGCCGGCACTAACATGTCATGGTAGCAGTGTTTTATCAATTATCTTGACTTGAGATATTAAATTGCAGAGCTTCAAGGCATTTCTTTAAAGAGGCTGTCTTGTTATATTGACCAATGATGTAGAGTATAAAACAAGTTTTTAGGATCTGTGATCCTTTGTGAAATCAAGGTTTTGAAAGAACTGAGAAAGTGCTCCAGATATTTTGTTGACAAAATCAAGGCAAAGTTGAAAAAGGAGCTTTCAAAAAAAAAAAAAAAAAAAAAAAAAAAAAACACACCCACAAAAACACCCACTCAAAAAAACAACAACAAAATAAACGAACAAAAATAAACATGTCTACTTATTTTTCATACTTTCATACAAGTCAAGCGATAAAAAAAAGTCTGGTTTGGATCATTTTCATGGTCATTTGTTTCTGCATTTTAAGCAGTGTAGACCCTGATCATACACCACATTACGCCAACTTGGACTTTGACTGATTCAGCTCACGAACTGCATACAAAAATGGCCCAGCTCATTTACCTGTCACAGGGTTAATTTTAGGATTTAATTCCAGGAACGTTCCAAGAATATTGGCAGAATATCTAAACATCATAATTGTGGTCGTTTATTGTCGTCAAAGTCAATAGTCAGCAAATCCCAATTCCCACTGTACACTTTTTCCTATAGTGTTCTCTTACTAACCTGTTTAGTGTTAAAACTACTCACTATAATCCGTGCACTGTTCACCTGTTCAAAAGCCCACCTCAGTTGAAGGCTAGATTTTGTAGTGTAAGCAGTGTTACATGTTTAGCATGTTCCACATGTATGATATTTATGTGGATATCATATTATATTTGCAGGTTAGTTTAACATTATTTAATGATTTTAATAATGTAAGCAAGGATGACACATTACAGAGCAAACGTTTTTATCATTCATAAATTAATGCAATCATGCATGTTCAGATGCGTATACGCACCCATACATGTACGTACAGAGGTGCACATCCATCCATCCATCCATCCATCAGCAGAAGCGTGTACGCACCCATACATGTACGTACATAGGTGCACATCCATCCATCCATCCATCCATACACTAATCCATCCATCTTTCCATACATTCCGTTACATGCATGCATGCATGCACGTGCATATGTATGCATATCCATCTATCCATACATCCATCCATCCATCTTTCCATACATTCCGTTGCATACATTCATGCATGCACGCGCATATGTATGCATACCCATCCATCCATCCATCCACCCATCCATCCATCCATCGAACCATCCATCCACATTCCGTCATATGCATTCATGCATGTACGTATATATGTATGTATCTTTTTTATCCCTTCCGCCACTTACAACCATGCATGAACAAGTATTTATATGTATTCATCCTGTATATATTCATCCATTGTTGGTTGTTTCCTAAGTCGTTATTACATTCAGTTAGGCCAGCCTCGGTAGGTCAGTCGGATGCGCGTCCGACTGGTGATCAGGAGGACGCGGGTTCGATATCTATCGGGGCGGCAACATTCTTTCATGGAGAATCACGAAATCTTTTCTACGGTCGTTCTCTCCCTTCCGCCGATTCAAGAAGGGCAGTTGTCTGTTTCTGACAAAAGAATGTGCACTGTACTTGTTGACCGCTTACGTATAAGCCTGCCCGGGAAAGGGAGATAGGTAAACTGACCGGTTCAAAAATTACCTTGATAGTGTTGACTGTGCCGTTAAGCTCCAACACAGGCATATATATTAAGCACTGACAAATTCATTCATTCATTCATTCATTCATTCATTCAAACATTCATTCATTAAGCTTACACCTGAGATATGTTATTATGTTGAAATAATAAGAATGTCCATGTATTTAAGAATTAGATATATGTGTTTTAAGACCTCAGTTGAAGGCTAGATTTTGTAGTGTAAGCAGTGTTACATGTTTAGCATGTTCCACATGTATGATATTTATGTGGATATCATATTATATTTGCAGTTGCTGATCCTGTTGCCATTCTTCAATCATCATTGTAAATAAATCAGCATACATCAGAACCAGTAGTTGTGTTTCCCTGGGCTTCAATCCGAAGTATATGAACCCACAGCGATTGCTCACGAATCTTGGTACCATATAGCAATCACCCCTATGACAATGGCGCCCATTACTGGACTTTGGATGATATTTTTCCGCCGGGACATTCTGCTGATTCGATACGCGGGTAACCCTTGTGTCGAGTTATAATGTGTATGTTGTGATACATATAGTACGATTTCCACGTGGATCGCTGATTATCTGGGACAGCAATACGTCAGAAATGAGAATGTATATATTCTGTGTTGGAATGCACTTATAGTGTCTCATCGCGATTTCTAGTGTTTCAATTCCGGGCCCGGACTATTCAGTCATGCTTCGTGGATCAATGTTGGAAGATTCAACCAGCGGACATCAGCTAGAAACTTCGCTGCAGGACTACTCCATCAGTGACTTCTGGTGTTGAAGTGTGTGTTGTGAACATTTCTGACTATTGTTATACATTTCATATGTATATTTAGTGTGTGAGTAACTTTAGAAGTGTGGAAATGTGGAAAGGACTACGCTTTTGGTATGTTTTTAGATAGTATAGATATATTTTATATCCCAGCAAACAGTCATATAATCATTAAGTCCAACGCTGACGTAGCTCAGGCACACTGGCAGTGTATAGTTTCACTCACTATACCGGTTTGGTCATACTAAGTACCGCAAGGTACGTTGCAGTGTTTGGTATGACCCTATAAAGTTTCTACAGCAAACTGTTGGTGTAGCTGCCATGGTGTCTGTGTACGTCATTACGTTGGTATAGCTGCAACGGACAAACACGAACGTCGTCTAATCACCAGCGCCCCCACTGAATAATGTTGCTTCATTGGCGTTAGTACGCCAGAGATTACTGACCCACAGTCCATTAATTGAAAAAGAAATGATCTGGCTAACAAAACAGTAGACAGTTCATTTCTAGTGTATTTCTTTCATTTAAGGGTGGGTGAATGCAATTTTCAGTGCGGGCGCGTTCTGTTTACTTTACTTGCCTTTGTATTAAAGTTACGTGTAAGAAGATACCATTACCCGAATCTGCTTTTCAAAGGTGGCATCACATTCACTTGCATGTTTACTAACATAAAACCCCTTTTCAGAAGCCCTTTCCAATATACAGTAATGTCCATTGATTGCAACTAAAACGTGTGTGCTTTTCATTCAATATGGTGTTTCCAGTGTCAGTGTAAAGGTCAGTCCAGATCCCAAATCTTAGAGATCACCAGTACAATGTGCTTAAATACACACCGTAGTCGATAGTAAATTTACTACAGTGTTTACTAGTACTGCTTTATTTGACAGCTTTGACCCATATTTACAACCGTTGAAGTGTATATATAAATACCTTTACACTGGTCACACCGCTTATCCAGGTAAACCGGTTTTACTACCTACAAGGGTGGCCAAGGCCCGGCAAATGAGTACCATTGCGATTCAGCAAACAAATAATGCAATATTATTTATGAAAGAAAATTTTCTTTCAGTCTCGTCAGGTTAGTCCTGACTGATGTTGCATAGCATATTCGTTTGACATACTGCGTAAAAAAATTTGCAGCTCAATTTTTTTGCGCAGATATGTTAAATTAGTTTTTTTTGTGTACCGTCACTTCATTGACAGTCTTACACGTCCAAAGTTGGACGGGTTCAGTGTCACGTGCAGACCTAGTTATACTATAGAAGGCCTATTTACTTATAGTGTTTAGTCGTAGCCGAAGAAAAGGTTTTGTGAGGCAAAAAGACAAATCAAGATGTGTGAAGTCCTTTAAGTAATATATTTGGAGGAATCACACTTTTGATTTTACTAGATATAATTGATAGTGCGTACCCACATGACCTTCGCTGTTGATGGGTCGTAGAGTTCAGACACACACAATCGGCAGTACATTAGCAAAGTACACTTGCAGTATTAAATACGCTGGTCCCACCTGTAACCCTATCTGCACAAAGTGATTTTTTTTCTCTTCATCGAGCCCCAACAGGCATTGTGCTTAGTTTTCATGCTCTATACCTGTGAGTTCAATACTTATATCTCAAACCCTCAACGACTCACTCCAGTGTTTTCGGTCTAAAGCACACAAATCAATGAGCCTTTAATTATTGTTCGCTTGGTGACATGTGAGTCGCAAAGTTCTGTAACGGAAGATCAGGTGGTTTTCTCCAGGCACTCCAGCTTCTACCTACCTGTTCAAAACAAGAGATCAGGTTTTTTTTTTCTCTCTCTCCAGGTACTCGAGCATACGCTTACCTTTGACTATCTAAAACAGAAGGTCAGGTATTTTTCTCAAGGCACTCTGGTTTTCGCCTACCCTCCTTAAACAAAAGATCAGGTGATTTTTCATTTTTTCATCAGGCACTCCAGTTTGCGCTTACCCCTTATTGACAGGCTGAAGCGGAGGGTCAAGTGTTTGTTTTTTTATTTATTATTATTTTGTTTTGGTTTTGTTCTCCTAGACCATTGGCTCAAGATAAGTGAAATCATTTTGACAGCACAAAAAAAAACAAAAAAAACAAAAACAAAGCAGGTCTACCTAAAAAGTAATTTTTGATAAGGCAACCTAAATGGTGACTTCCTGTAGGTCTACCTAAAAGGCGAATTTTGGTAGCTCTGCCTGAAAGTTGAATCTCTATGGGTCCAGCTAAAATTATTTTGTAGGTATACCTAAATTGTGAAATTAGTGGGGTCTGCCTTAAGAGTGTTTTTTGTAGTCTACCTAAATGGTGAAAATTGTTAGGTCTGCATACAAGGTGATTTAGAGGGCTACCTAAAAGGTGAACTTTGTTAGGTCTGCCGTAAGGGTGAATCCTAAAGATCTACATGCAGATTTGTTTCGTAGTCTACCTAAATGGTGAAATTTGTTAGGTCTACCTAAAAGGAGAATTTCGTAAGGTCTGCCTAAAAGGTGAATTTCTGTAGGTCTAACTAAAGTAAAAAAAATTTTTGGTTGGTCTACATAAATGGCGAAATTTGTTTGGTCTGCCGTAAGGTGGAATCTTGAAAGTCTATGCGCAGATTTTTGGTAGTCTACCTAAAAGTTGATTTTCATGAGGTCTACCTAAATGGTGAAATTTGTTAGGTCTGCCTAAATGTTGATTTTGTGGCCTACCTTAGTGGTGAATTTTGTTAGCTCTGCCTGAAAGGTGAATTTCTAAAGGTCCAGCTGAAATAATTTTCTGTAGGTCTACCTGAATGGCGAAATCTGCCTAAATGGTTAATTTTGTTAGGTGTGCCTGAAATGTGAGTTTCTATAGGTCTAAATAAAATCATTTTTTCCTGAGGTCTACCTAAATGGTGAATTCAATAAGGTCTACATAAAAGGTGATTTTTTTTGTAGTCTACCTAAATGAAGAATTGTGTTTGGTTTGCTTGAACTGTGAATTTTTGTAGGTCTGCCTAAGTGGTGATTTTTTTTTTCTGGAAGGCGATTTGTAAGCAGGTCCGTATAAACAGTGGAAACCTTCTGGATCCCATTACTTAGTACAAAGTAGGGGCATGTAATGGGTGAATATTACTTAAGGCTTTTCAGAATACTGATTACTAATCACGGGTGTGTCTAAAGTAATGCAAAACTATGATAAGTAGACCCAAAGTGTACTTTGCCAAGTGTCTAAAGCCATTGAAGTTGCAGAACCTTACTCGCTGGTGTGTCTAAATAGGGATTACCGCGGTGTTTGTGATTCAATCGGATAGACCAAAGGCGGCCTGGGTTGTTTCAAAGTCAACCAACTTGATTTAAGGTAGGTTCAAAAGGGTAAGTATCTGAAGTACTGCATTGAAAATTTCAGGTTTTCGTTTTACTTGGTATGCCTAAATTGTCAATTTAAGGTGTCACTAAATAGCGAAAGTATATAACGTGGACCATTGATGTATCTTAATAGTGTTGGAAGAGACGTACGGTGTCCCTCAAAAGCAAACGGGTCTTGTTTTTTGTATTGATCTACCTAAATTGTGTAAACCCGGCAGTTAAATTCCATCGAGTAGGTGTTGGTTAAAGGTATTGATTCAAAACGAAAGTTATCTAAAGCTTGAGGAATAGCAAACAGTTCTTTTCACTAATAAGTGTGACTGAAGTGTCCCTAGAAAGCGAATATTCTAGCTTTCGGTAAAAGATTCATATTAATGGTATGCCTAAAAAGCGCAAAACTGGCTGTTTCATACTCAGTATTTGATGTCATTTAGTTTAGGTTTAAATCAATCCTTTCTGATTAACCTGTGGTCCTACGTGTTGTTACTTTGTGTTTTCTGAAACAGGTGTCACTAAAACGTGAAATCACTGTTTGCATTGATCATGACAGTGCTTTGTCATTCTTTCAAGAATAAAAAGTGCACATAAGGGATAACAACAACCCCATTGAACTGTGGTCTTACGTGTTCTTACTTTGTGTTTTCTGAAACAGGTATCACTAAAAGGTGAAATCACTGTTTGCATTGATCATGACAGTGCTTTGTCATTCTTTCAAGAATAAGAAGTGCACATAAGTGATAACAACAACCCCATTGAACTGTTGTCCTATGTGTTCTTACTTTGTGTTTTCTGAAACAGGTGTCACTAAAACGTGAAATCACTGTTTGTGTTGTTCATGACAGTTCTTTGTCATTCTTTCAACAAACAGAACTGCACATAAGTGATAACAACAACCCCATTGAACTGTGGTCCTACGTGTCGTTACTTTGTGTTTTCTGAAACAGGTGTCACTAAAACGTGAAATCACGGTTTGCGTTGTTCATGACAATTCTTTGTCATTCTTTCAAGAGACAGAAGTGCACATAATTGACAACAACCCCCATTGAACTGTGGTCCTATATGTTCTTACTTTTCTGAAACAGGTGTCACTAAAACGTGAAATCAATGTTTGTGTTGTTCATGATAGTTCTTTGTCATTCTTTAAAGAAACGGAAGTGCACATAAGTGATAACAACATCCCCATTGAACTGTGGTCCTACGCGTTCCTATGTGTTTTTACTTTGTGTTTTCCGAAACAGGTATCACTAAAACGTGAAATCACTGTTTGTGTTGTTCATAATAGTTCTTTGTAATTCTTTAAAGAAACGGAAGTGCACATAAGTGATAACAACATCCCCATTGAACTGTGGTCCTACGCGTTCCTATTTAGTGTTTTTGGAAGCAGGTTTCACTAAAAACTTAATCACTATTTGTGTTTACAATGGCTAAGATCTAGTGAACTACATATTGTGTTTGATTAAACTGGTGTACATAACTGGTGTGACACGTGGTTTATCTAAAATGTGTAATAGTGTAAAAACATAGTGTTTCGGTGGCGTGTCACAACAGCTAATCACTGAAAAAATATACAACCCTTATCTGGCGAAGTTTCTAAAAAGTGAAATGTGGTGAACCCAAAATATGGAACCGTGTCATTACACAGTGGCTATGTGGTGTACCTAAAAGGCGAGAAGGTGTAACGACACATGGTGTTTCTGCGGTGTAGCTAAATAGTTAGCAGTGAAATGACATAGCATGCCTCTGTGGTGTATCTAAAACGCGAAACACTAAATTAATATACAACACTTATATGTGAAGTATCTTAGAAGTTGGATAGTGTTTCTTCTTGTTTATTCTGACTTAAAATATTAAAGCCAGTAGTTTGGGCCAATATATTGCTGCTTATTTAGCATATGTGAATTAGAAAGAGATTGTAAAAGTCAAAGATGGCAAGTGGAGGCATAAGTAAAAGGGAGGAAAGATTAATGAGAAGGAATTTGATGCGGAGCGAACGTGAGAAGCAGTTATTAAAGGAACAAGGGGTGGAGATGTCAGATGAGGAAGAAGATGATGATTTAGACGGTTCCTCAAGAGATACCGTAGAAAATACTGTCTATGGCGAGGAAGAGATGCTTTTAGAGGAGCAGAGCGTAGAAGATGTGAGTGAAGACAGCATACATTTGGTATTATCAGATGTAGAAAGTGCAGAGGAAGAGCAACAAACGCCAGATACTAGGATGCCTCTGTTATCAAGCATAGAAAGGAAGGCAGAAGACAGTGAATCTAAGAAATATGATAACCCTTTGGTGAAAGAAGTAGAAGAAAGGACAGAAAAGTTACAAGCGGAGAGGATACAAATGAATGAACTTCTCTTAGAAATAGAAAGACGGGAGCAAACTGCAGAGAAGAGGAGTATAGAATTGGCCCAGAGAAGAAAGGATTTCGAATGCCAGTTGAAAGAAAATGAAGTAAACATGAGAAGACGGATGCAAAAAGAAATGGAGGAACATATGTACAGAGATAGTATTCAGTTAATAGAGAAGATGGAATCAGACCTGCATCAAAGTCGAACACTTGTCAGTGAGAAACAGAGGAATTTAGCCCAGAGAGAAATGGAGTTGCAACAAGCAGAGGAAAGGTGGGAACAGGATAAAGAAAGAATGGAAATTCTCTACAAGGAGAGACTCAGAAAGGAAATGGAAGCGAGATTAGGGACAGACTGCTTCGGCGGAGCAATACCGAAAACAATTAAACAGGAGACACGCGATATTCAAGATGGTATTCCTCTGATGAAAAGTAGGGATGAAAGAAAGAAAGATAGGACAGGATCTGTTGATAAGCAAAGTAGAACTTTCACTTGCAGAACAGATAGAGACTTTGACTCATACGGAACTGACAACATACATTCCGATGAAATGATGAGAAAGGCAGAAGGGGGAAAAGAGAATAAATTTCATGGTCGAACAGATAAACATCATTTCACATCAGATTATATGAGGAAGGATGCAAGAAGAATAGGCGAGGAAAAATATGATCAAGGAGAATTACCTGTATCATATACGTCGCAGTTAGACAAGGAAGGCGTTTATAAGTACAGAACGGTAAGAGAGCAATTTCCTTATAAGGATCAAACAAGTGAGGAGAGAATTCCAGAACAAATAAAGGAGTATGGAAGGAAAGATTTACAGGATAGAAATGAAACAGAAACCCCAAAGGCCCGGTCAAGTTCACCGACTAAAGAAGCGGGCAATACTACAGTCCAAGAAGGATTTTATTCCAAACCCTTCATAGGTATCTTTTCTGGAACTGAACCCAGACCCAAGCATGAAAGTTCGTTTGAGGACTGGAAATTAGAAGTGGATAGTTTAATGGCGGCAAAAATATACCCAGACATCTCTATTACACAAGCAATAAGAAAGTCTTTGAGGATGCCTGCTAAGAAAGTATTGCTTCCACTGGGTCCAAATGCTACTCCTTCGGAGATAGTCACTCGATTGCAGAGTGTATTTGGTCATGTCGCAAGCTGCGATGCAGTCATAGAAGAGTTCTACACTGCAGAGCAGGGGCAAGATGAAACAGTTGCTGACTGGGGTATAAGGCTAGAAGACATTTTACAGAAAGCTATAAACAAAGGACATGTGATAGAAACAGGAAAGAATGATGCATTAAGGAGAAAGTTTTGGAGATCTTTATATAGCCAGGAACTCAAAAATGCAACACAGATTCATTTTGAGAACATTAAAGATTTTGAGAAATTAAGACAAAAAGTAAGGGAGGAGGAATATGAAATGAAAGCCAGAGAATCTAAAAGAAGTTCAGATGTAAAGAGGAAACAAGGCAAGCCCATAGTGCAACATCAACCAGTCTTTAGGGAAAGTGAAGATCAAATGTCTATCCTAAAGAATCTAGTAGAAAAGCTGACTCTGATGGACAAAGATATACAACAGCTGAAACAGGCTCAAACACAATCAAGGCCATTTAGACGATTTGGAAGAGGCAGAGGACGCGGAGGAGGTCACCCTCAAAACACAGCCGGAAAGAATGAAAATGAAGAGACAGCGAATAAGGACGTTTCTCATTCTGAACAGAAACAGGGCAATTTAAACGCCTAAATGTTCCCATCACAGGGCAGATAGGGGACATAAACATACAGAGCCCTAAACAGAAGCTAGTTTCTGAATTGATAGGCCAAGCAAATGAGTCGCGAGTTATTTTTTGTGGTAAAGAAGCAATGGCTTTAATTGATAGTGGCTCACAAGTTACCACAATTTCAGAGGATTTTTATAAAAGTTTAGAGCCACCTCCTCCAATCATACCAGACACCGAAATTGATCTAAGGGGCCCTGATGGCAGATCACTGCCGTACACACATTGTATTGCAGCAACAGTGTCTGCAGAGTTTATAGAAAAAGAAATTGTTGTACCAGTTTTAGTTGTACCAACAACATCATATCATAAAAATGTACCTGTGATAGTTGGCACAAATGTCATATCAAGGTATAAAGACATGAGTACCGGAGAAGTTGATAGGCTACCCACTGAGTGGAAACAGGCGTTTCAAGCTCTGCATTCTGGGTTTATTGGTTCTGTAAGATCTACCAATAAAGCTAATTTTGAAATACAGCCTTTTGCGACAGTTACTCTTTCTGGTTTGGTCAGAAAGCAAGAAGGTGATTGTGATGCGGCTTTGACTGAACAGTCATGCAATGCCTCCAGTAAAATTGGAGTATGCCCCAGAGTGGTTAAGTTTAACCGAAAAGGCAAAACTGCCAGAGTGCCTGTTAGGCTGTATAACATGTCTGCCAAGGTCATAACAATAGCACCCAGATCTTTACTCTGCGATTTACAGGAGGTCAAGGTACTGCGTTCTATTACTCCATTGGACCGAGAAAATTCGACAGCTATTTCCGGTCAGCACGTGGTTACCGACAATCCAGACGGCAATTGTCATTCTGACTCAGAGTTCCGCCTATCAGATATAGGGGTAGATTTATCTGACTCTGTTTTGTCTGAAGACCAGAAGGTCAAAACAAGCTTGATCTTTCAAAAGTGGCAAAGTGTTTTCTCTCGGGGCCTGCTTGACTTAGGTCATACAGATCTAGTCAAACATAAAATCAAGCTTATTGATGACACGCCCTTCAAAGAAGCCTATCGAAGGATCTCCCCAGCGATGATCGAAGAAGTTCGAGAGCACATCGCTGAAATGTTGGCATCCAAAACCATTCGTCCCTCCTCTAGTCCCTTTTCATCCAACGTCGTTATTGTGCGCAAGAAAGACGGATCTATCCGGCTATGTATAGACTTCCGCAAGTTAAATCAGCGCACAATAAAGGACGCCTATGGCATTCCTAGGATTGAGGACTCGCTACACTTGCTGGTAGGGTCTAAATTTTTCACAAAATTAGACCTAAAAGCTGGCTACTGGCAAGTGGAGTTGGAAGAGGAGGATAAGATGAAAACAGCTTTCCAGGTTGGCAATTTAGGATTTTTTGAATGCAACCGGATGCCCTTCGGCTTGTGTAATGCTCCGGCAACATTTCAGCGCCTCATGGAGAGGGCTATGGGAGATCTGAATTTGAGGGACTGCCTAATTTATCTTGATGACATAATCATCTTTTCGGACACTTTTGAGTCTCATTTGGAGCGGCTTGAGGCTGTTTTTCAGAGGCTGCAAACATACAACCTTAAATTAAAGGCGTCCAAATGTGAATTCTTTAGAAAAGAAGTCACCTACCTTGGACATGTCGTCTCTGAAGAAGGCATCAAGACCGATCCAGAGAAGATTCGAGCACTTACAGAGTGGCCTGTGCCCAAGTGTGTAAAAGATGTCCGGAAATTCCTAGGCTTCACAGGATATTATAGGCGGTTCATCAAAGGTTTCTCTGCTATCGTCCGACCCTTAAATGACCTTCTGGTCGGCAATTCTACAAAGAAGCCATCTAAGAAAAGGACTCCGTTCAGATGGGAGGCAGAACAGCAACATGCCTTTGATGAAATTATAGCTAAGCTTTCAAGCCCTCCAGTGTTGGCCTACGCTGACTACAGGAAGCCATTCATGCTACATACAGACGCATCGACAAGTGGCCTCGGTGCGGTTCTATACCAAAGGCAAGATGGCATTGACAGAGTAATTGCATATGCCAGTCGGAGTTTGAAACCTGCAGAACGGAACTATCCGGCCCACAAGCTAGAATTTCTGGCATTAAAGTGGGCAGTCACGGACAAGTTTCATGACTATCTGTATGGTGCAAACTTCGAAGTTGTTACGGACAATAACCCACTGACATATGTACTTACTTCTGCCAAACTTGATGCTACAGGGCATCGCTGGGTTGCCGCTCTTGCAAACTATAACTTCTCTTTATCTTATAGAAGTGGGAAGCTGAATTCGGATGCGGATGGCTTATCCCGTCAGTCCGAAAATAGTGGGCAAGAGCGCATGATATACCCGGAGGTGTTAAAGGCAGTGCTGAATTCCTGCCAAGTGGTAGAGGATGATAAGCCACTTGGTGCTTGTCTGAGCGCACAGATTGTTGTACCTGATATATGTCCTCCACAGGATGTAATTAATGCCACTGCACTTAGTAGCACAGACTGGGCTAAAGGTCAGTCAGATGACCCCGTACTAGCGAGAGTGAAAGATTTAATAGGAAATCAGACAAAGCCTACAGCAAGAAAAGCTGCTGTCGAACATCCTGAGGTTAGGAAGTTCCTTAAAGACTGGGCAAAGCTGAATATAAAAGATGGCGTGTTATACAGGAACACTACCATACATGGCCAGACTTACAATCAGCTTGTTGCCCCAATGGCCGTGAAAGATATAGTATTGAAAGCGCTGCACGACGATCAAGGTCATCAAGGCATCGATCGCACCAGCTGGCTTGTTAAAACAAGATTCTACTGGTTGCGGATGGATAGTGACATAGAGAGGAAAGTGCGTCAGTGTGACCGATGCATTAGACGGAAAACTCGTCCCGTTCCAGCGGCAGAACTCGTCAACATCACTTCAAACACACCTTTGGACATTGTTTGTATTGACTACTTGTCGCTGGAAATGTCAAAAGGCGGTTTCGAGCATGTGTTGGTCATAACTGATCACTTTACTCGCTATGCACAAGCTTACCCAACCAGGAATCAGACGGCTAAAACTACCGCCCGCATTTTGTTTGACAATTTTATTGTCCATTACGGGTTTCCTTGCAGACTGCACAGTGACAAGGCACAAAACTTTGAATCCAAAGTTATCCAGCATCTGTGTAAGGCTGGTGGAGTCAAGAAGACTCGAACAACACCATACCACCCTATGGGAAATGGGCAGGTCGAGCGCTTCAACCAGACTTTGCTACAGATGCTGGGGACTTTGGAAAATTCAAAGAAAAGTGACTGGAAGTCGTATGTGCCGTCGCTAGTGCATGCTTACAACGCAACCAGACATGAAAGTACCGGCTACTCCCCGTTTTACTTAATGTTTGGCCGTCACCCACGGTTAGCGATAGACGCCTTTCTTGGAATCGATCCCAATAAGGACCCGAGTACAAACCGCTTAGAGTACGCTAAAAAGCTAAAAGGGCGTCTAGATTTCGCTTACCGGACAGCAAAAGAGCAGTCTGAACGACAGGCTAAGAGGTACAAAACCTATTATGACAGAAAGGTCCAGGAGAACAAACTTGAAGTGGGTGACAGAGTCCTGGTTGAGAAACTTGGAATAAAAGGTAGACATAAAATAGCGGACAGATGGGAAGAGGAACCATATCTTGTCGTCGCCCAGCCTATCAAAGATATCCCTGTCTTCGATGTCAGAAGAGAGGATGGCCAGGGTCGTCTCCGGAAGCTTCATAGGAACCAACTTCTTCCTTTTGTGAGTCTACCTCCTGTAACAAGCAGTGATTCGGTTCTGGGTAAAGCCGACGATTCACCGCTTGAGTCAGACGGTTCACAAGACGAAGTGGTTGAATTAGCAAACGCAGAAATTTCAGCGGCCGCTTCGGATCAGGAGCATGATTCATCATCCGAAATGGACGAATACGAAGAGCCAGCTGAAACATTAACCCCGCGCTACAAGATTCCTATGAAGCGTAAACCTGGTGAAAAAGGTTTGCTCCCTCCCAGACGGAGACCAGCACGCGATAGGAAGCCACCAGCATGGTTGTCATCTGGACAGTGGACAACCTAATCTTGCTTAAGTTCTTCCAGTAATGTCTCACTATCCAGCTGATCAAAAGTAAGTAGGAAAATACAGTAGACAAATACCCTGTTGTTGTTTTTACTTTTTTTATTGATACTTGCACATGTATTTTTTATTCGCTTTTACTAACTCAGGCGGATACGTGGCTCCAAAGCGGGATAAGTACACGCATGTGCATCAACGTATCCAATTAGGTAAGTTCACCAGTGTTCACAAGGGCTATTAGTATTATTTGCATATGTCATTTGTTTTTGCTTTTATTTTGCTTTGACACATTGCCATTTTACAGACATTGCCATGAATCGAGCATTTAATGCTTGTCGTGGCCTATCACACTCATTGACCTGTAGTTGTTTAGTGTGCTTTTCAGGAAGAAAAATATTCCAGGCCGGCGCATTGTTCAGTCAGCTGTCTCTGTAGTATTAGAGTAGTTGTAGAAAACCCGGGCGTAGATTAAGGTAGTTAAATAGTTTCTTTTGGTAAAACTGACTGAATTGAGAGCATGGCTGAAATTAACATTTTCTTACTCACAGGTTGCACAAGGTATTCCATTTTATGTATCTCATAGATTGTGCTGTAACAATGCCTTTACAAGATTCCTGCTATTGCTTTTGATGCTTAAACATCAAATGTTTCATTTATTTCAGTTACTTCCATTTTAGCTAAATGCCGTTTAAATGTTTATTTTACATATCTTCTTTCAGATAACGTCGAGGACGACGTTTCCAAAGTGGGGAAATGTGTCACAGGGTTAATTTTAGGATTTAATTCCAGGAACGTTCCAAGAATATTGGCAGAATATCTAAACATCATAATTGTGGTCGTTTATTGTCGTCAAAGTCAATAGTCAGCAAATCCCAATTCCCACTGTACACTTTTTCCTATAGTGTTCTCTTACTAACCTGTTTAGTGTTAAAACTACTCACTATAATCCGTGCACTGTTCACCTGTTCAAAAGCCCACCTCAGTTGAAGGCTAGATTTTGTAGTGTAAGCAGTGTTACATGTTTAGCATGTTCCACATGTATGATATTTATGTGGATATCATATTATATTTGCAGGTTAGTTTAACATTATTTAATGATTTTAATAATGTAAGCAAGGATGACACATTACAGAGCAAACGTTTTTATCATTCATAAATTAATGCAATCATGCATGTTCAGATGCGTATACGCACCCATACATGTACGTACAGAGGTGCACATCCATCCATCCATCCATCCATCAGCAGAAGCGTGTACGCACCCATACATGTACGTACATAGGTGCACATCCATCCATCCATCCATCCATACACTAATCCATCCATCTTTCCATACATTCCGTTACATGCATGCATGCATGCACGTGCATATGTATGCATATCCATCTATCCATACATCCATCCATCCATCTTTCCATACATTCCGTTGCATACATTCATGCATGCACGCGCATATGTATGCATACCCATCCATCCATCCATCCACCCATCCATCCATCCATCGAACCATCCATCCACATTCCGTCATATGCATTCATGCATGTACGTATATATGTATGTATCTTTTTTATCCCTTCCGCCACTTACAACCATGCATGAACAAGTATTTATATGTATTCATCCTGTATATATTCATCCATTGTTGGTTGTTTCCTAAGTCGTTATTACATTCAGTTAGGCCAGCCTCGGTAGGTCAGTCGGATGCGCGTCCGACTGGTGATCAGGAGGACGCGGGTTCGATATCTATCGGGGCGGCAACATTCTTTCATGGAGAATCACGAAATCTTTTCTACGGTCGTTCTCTCCCTTCCGCCGATTCAAGAAGGGCAGTTGTCTGTTTCTGACAAAAGAATGTGCACTGTACTTGTTGACCGCTTACGTATAAGCCTGCCCGGGAAAGGGAGATAGGTAAACTGACCGGTTCAAAAATTACCTTGATAGTGTTGACTGTGCCGTTAAGCTCCAACACAGGCATATATATTAAGCACTGACAAATTCATTCATTCATTCATTCATTCATTCATTCAAACATTCATTCATTAAGCTTACACCTGAGATATGTTATTATGTTGAAATAATAAGAATGTCCATGTATTTAAGAATTAGATATATGTGTTTTAAGACCTCAGTTGAAGGCTAGATTTTGTAGTGTAAGCAGTGTTACATGTTTAGCATGTTCCACATGTATGATATTTATGTGGATATCATATTATATTTGCAGTTGCTGATCCTGTTGCCATTCTTCAATCATCATTGTAAATAAATCAGCATACATCAGAACCAGTAGTTGTGTTTCCCTGGGCTTCAATCCGAAGTATATGAACCCACAGCGATTGCTCACGAATCTTGGTACCATATAGCAATCACCCCTATGACATACCCATAAATACCAATCTCCCCACATTAATGAGATACTGGTAAAATAGTGAATACCCTGGTCAGAGGCCACAGAATGTGTCGTCTGATCATTGTTTTCACTTTGCTTAAAGTACAGAACTTGACATAAAATCCACAGCAAATAGAATGAAAGTGGCGTCTTCAAGATCAGAGGCTACACTCTCGAATGTGACGTCTGATCAGTGTCTTCACTTTGCTTCAAGTGCAGAACTTGACATAAAATTCACAGCAAAAGGTGTAGAATGAAAGTGTCATTGTATAGATCAGAGGCCACACTAGAATGTGACGTCTGATCAGTGACTTCACTTTGCTTAAACACAGAGCTTGGCATAAAATTCACAGCAAGCGGAATGAAAGTGGCGTCATATAGATCAGAGACCACAGAATGTGTCGTCTGCACAGTGTCTTCACATTGCGTAAAGTACAGGAATTTACATAAAATTCACAGCTCACAATGGCGTAAAAAACTGACGCAGCTCATTTACCCATAAATGCCAATCTTCCCATTAATGAGATACTGGTGAAAGAGTTGATACCCTGATCAGAGGCCACAGAATATGACGTCTGATCAGTGTTTTCACTTTGCTTAAAGTACAGAACTTGACATAAAATTCACAGCTGACGTTATATAGGTCAGAGGCTACAGATGTGAAAAATAGAAGTGAATGCAATGATGAGGAATCGATACAAGTAACCCATAGCTCCCATCAGAGACATCAAGGGAAAGAAACATAAACATGAAACAACTAGACCCTAATGGATAAGTCTGATCATATTTTCACTTTGCTTTAAGTACAGGAATTGACATAAAAAGATCAGAGGCCACACTCTAGGGTGTGACGTCTGATCAGTGACTTCACTTTGCTTAAAGCACAGAATATGACATAAAATGCAAAGAATAAAAGAAATACAAATTGTACTCGTATTCTTACTTTAACTACATTTGTGTACAATACCACAGGAAAATCATCTTCATAAGACATGAATATCAACTGTATCATGGGTTAAATTGATCCACAGCACATTGTGAACAGGATACATAAAAACAAAAATTCTTGGCTAATAATGCATTTTATATTTATGAGCAAGAAAACGTAGTTACATGTAAGCCCCCGCCCATAGGGGCTTGAAGAAATATATGGGCTGCATGATGCTTCAACGCAGAGCTGAATCCGGCCCGCACACTAGTACTGGTAAACCACTTAGAGGATTTAAGCCTGTCCAGGAACCGCGGTGCGAGGCGGACCGTCCATGCTAATAAACCATATTGGTTTCATTGGGCGACAGGGCTTGAGATGTCATTTCATCTCAATGTCGGGTAGAAGTCCCACAAAATTGGAAGCAATGTCTCCAAAATGACCTTTACAGTGTTGACGGGGACGTTAAACCTCAAATCAAACAAACAAACAAACGTAGTTACATGTTATACAGGGGCGTTGCTAAACATAAGGATTCATTTCATATTTCCAGAACAAGCATTTTTCAGACGAAAATAAGTGATCTTTTCGTATTTTAAGTTCAAACATTTTAAGGAGTACCCACAATCTATGTTCATCAGCAATAAAGAATCTAACGTATAAAGGTGTAAAATCTAAAGTTGGATTTACCATGCTTTTCATTTCACATACTTTTTATACGTCCGTTTGAAAAACGGTCGTATTATGTTATGCCCCCGGCACCCGCCCATCCGTCTGTAAACTTTTCGTTTCCGGATAACTCCTACTACAGTTTACATCCGATCGAGCTGAAACTTCATACATAGTTAGACCATGATGTGGGGCAGCGCATATTGTTTCGATGTTAGGGCCCACCAAATATTAATAGAGTTATGCCCCTTTGAATGTTTTTGTAAACTTTTCGTTTCCGGATAACTCCTCCTACAGTGTACGATCAAGCTGACACTTCATACATAGTTAGACCATGTTGTGGGGCAGCGCATATTGTTCGAGGTTACGGTTCACCAAATTATTATACTGCTATGCCCCTTTGATTTTTTGTAAACTTTTCGTTTCCGGATAACTCCTCCTATAGTTTACATCCGATTAAGCTGAAACTTCATACATAGTTAGACCATGATGTGGGGCAGTGCATATTGTTTCGAGGTTACGTTCCACCAAATAATTATAGAGTTATGCCCCTTTGAAATTTTTTGTGAACTTTTCGTTGTCGGATAACTCTCCTATAGTTTACGATCAAGCTGAAACTTCATACATAGTTAGACCATGATGTGGGGCAGCGCATATTATTTCGCGGCTACGGCCCACCAGATAATAAGAGTTATGCCCATTTGATTTTTTTTTTGTAAACTTTTCGTTTCCGGATAACTTCTCCTATAGTTTACGATTAAGCTGAAACTTAATCCTTAGTTAGACCATGATGTGGGACAGTTCATATTGTTCGAGGTTATGGTCCACCAAATAATAATAGAGTTATGCACCTTTGAAATGTTTTGTAAACTTTTCGTTTCCGGATAACTCCTCCTATAGTTTACATCCGATTAAGCTGAAACTTCATCCTTAGTTAGACCATGATGCGGGGCAGCGCATATTGTTCGAGGTTATGGTCCACCAAATAATAATAGAGTTATGCACCTTTGAAATTTTTTGTAAACTTTTCGTTTCCGGATGACTCCTTCTACATTTTACATCCGATTTAGCTGAAACTTCATATATAATTAGACCATGATATGGGGCTAATATCCCAGGTATATGACATCTCTCCAACAAATAATGAACAGCAGCTGGGTACTGGTTAATCGCTTAGAGGACCTGAGATAGACTGTCTAGGCAACGGGGTGCGAATCCAACCATACAATAAATAAACCCTTTTGGTTTGTTTAGCCGGCATGGCTTGAGATGCCATTTCATCCCAATGTCGATATAAGTCCCCTACAATCGGAATTAAAGTCTCCAAAATGATCTAAATAGTGTTGACAATGACGCAAAACCTCAATTCAAACAACAAAGTCCTCAACATATTAAGTGAAATCACCCTGAAATTCAGGTCACCATGTTCTTCACTCTTTTACACAAGAACTAATGTCACATTGTAGGCCTGTTAGCATGGTGGAACTGCATATGACAAAAGGTGTCCTAGAGTTTAATCCCTTGCCTCACCGCCCGCGTTTAACTACGTATTTTTTTTTTGCTATCTAAGAAAACCCTGTTCTAAATACGAAAATATGAATGATCATTGATAAGTGCCTTTCCAGATACAAGCATTTGAACATAATAATAATCATCTGGTTATGTGCAGGTTATGTGCATAACCAGAGCTCTACAATAGCCAATCTTGTACTTCATACAACAAACCGCACATGAGTACGGGTAAACCGCTCAGAAGGTCTAAGCCTGCCGAGACAAAGAAGGGCGAGTAGGACCATCCAATGCATATAAACCTATTCACGGGTTTCATTGGTTGGTAGGGAATGAGATGTCATTTCCTCGGGTAAAAGTCCCACAAAACTAGAAGCAACGTCTTCAAAATGATCTGAATAGTATTGAAGCGGACTTTAAACCTCAAACCAGACAAACAAACAAACACACACATGGAGCTAAAAATTGTCCTGAACGTGTACTTAGACTGTTCCCTTCAACCCTTAAATTTTTTAGCTGTCAACAAATAGTGTAAAACCTGATTATATGCCGCATTCTGATCTGGGCTACACTCTTTGCCAAATACACTGTTTGCTAAACGCAGCACATGGTTCTAGCCCAGATTCTACAAATAGACTTTGACCCCAGCGATAAGAAAAGCCCGGCTAATTTTATTGGATTTACTATAACATGGACTTAAGTAACAAGAAGCTCAGTAGCTTTTTAATTTTTTGGTCTATGGAAAACAATAAACGGATTTATGTATTTTTCTATAGCAAATATAAACTTAAAACCTTATTTTTTGACGGCTCCGGTGCCTACTTGATAAGAGCGCCGACTTTTAATAATTAACTCTCTCACCGCTGAGTTTCGATCCTCGCTTGGGTCAAATGTGGGACGCCAAAATCTGCAACGGGAGGTCAGGTAGTTATCTTCGAGTACTTCGGTTTTCTCCCGCCTCTGAATAACGATTGGCCCGAAATGAGCAAAATAATCTTTGAAGAGCAGTACAACCAAAACCATTAAAAATATGTTTTCACACCTTTAAACATCAGTAATTCTCATCACTATAAACATTTTAATAAGCCTGTAATTTATATGTTTATTTCTATAGGATACATGCACTTAATCGATGTTATTTTAGCAAGTAACCATAATACTACAAGTTTCATGAACAAGTACGAAACTTAAGCCATTCATTTTCCTTGTTTCTTACAATTAATAGTGCGCTGAAACACAAATCGGTATTGCTCCGGGTACTCTGGTTTTCAACCACATCTGATTACAAATGAATGATTTGAAGTACCGATAGGAGCGCTGAATGTTAATCATTAGGTCTCTAACAGCTGTATTTAGATAGGGTCACATGTGAGACGCTGTTCTGCAACTGAAGTCCAGGAGGTTGTTCTCCGGGTACTCCGGTTTTCAATTTTGCAGTTTTCGCCCCTGAAAAAAGTGGTAAACAAATCGCAGCATTTGAAAGCGAACCAATAAGTCATTTTAAGCCTTTGCATTTAACACTAGAAATTGTGTTTGTGAAACACTATGCCCCCAACCATATGCTTGTCCCTAAATGGGACAGTAAACAGTACCCCATGATCATTTGCATTAAAAATAAATCTGTCAAATATTAACAGATTTTAAACAATTCAGGTCATCTATGCCTTAGTAGCAAACAGACAGCCAACAATCATGAGCCTAGCTCAAGTGGTTCTCCAGTTATTTTGTTCACAAGGTTTCCCTGTAGCCAAAATGTATAAGTCCAAAAGGGGCATAACTTCATTAAATATTTTCAGAATTTCGTCAAAAGTTAATCAGGTCATCTACACATTAGACCCAAACTGTATACCAAATATCATGAGCCTAGCTCAAGCAGTTCGCCAGATATTTTGTTCACAAGGTTTCCCTATAGCTACAACGCATAAGTCAAAAAGGGGCATAACTCCGTTAAATATTTTCGGAATTTCGTCAAAAGTTAATCAGGTCATCTACACCTTAGACCCAAATAGTCTACTAAATATCATGAGCCTAGTTCAAGCAGTTCTCCAGATATTTTGCTCACAACGTTTCCCCATAGCCACAATGCGTAAGTCCGAAAAAGAGTGTAACCCCCATTAAATATTTTCGTAATTTCATCAAAAGTCAATCAGGTCATCTATACCTTAGACCCAAACTGTCTACTAAATATCATGAGCCTAGCTGAAGCAGTTCTCCAGATATTTTGCTCACAAGGTTTCCAAATTGCCACAATGCGTAAGTCCGAAAAGAGGCGTTACTCCATTAAATATTTCCAGAATTTCATCAAAAGTTAATCAGGTCATCTACACATTAAACCCAAACTCTCTACTAAATATCATGAGCCTAGCTCAAAAGGTTCTTCAGATATTTTGTTCACAAGGTTTCCCCATAGCCGCAATGCGTAAGTCCGAAAAGGGGCGTTACTCTGTTAAAATTTTTCGGAATTTCGTCAAAAGTTAATCAGGCCATCTACACCTTAGACCCAAACTGTTTACTAAATATCATGAGCCTAGCTCGTGCGGTTCTCCAGATATTTTGCTCACAAGGTTTCCCCATAGCCACATTTGCATAAGTCCGAAAAGGGGCGTAACTCTGCAAATACAAGTCCGGCGAAAAAAAAAAACACGTGTCCGCTTTTTTTTTCATGCACATTCCTTATGTGAAATTTCGAGATCCCAGCTGAAACCATTCTTGAGTTTCCTACAAGGTGAAAGGGTAGACGACAGATGGACAGACAGACAGACAGACGGACAAGACAGAACCAATATGCCCCATCAACTTCTTCGAAGTTGGGGGCATAAAAATATATAATAATTATATATTTATTTTAGTCGTTGAGACAAAAAATCTACAAACTTGCTAGTAATAATATCCTAATAACCGTTTATATGTTTTCATGCCAAAAATCAAAAAAACAAAACAAAACAAAAAAAAAATATATAAATATATATATATATATTGCTCACGACCCTCTGTCCCAAAACTCAATAAAGGACTCATAGTTGAACACGTTTCCCCTGGGCCACTAATCTTCTCTACTTATTGTTGCAATGCTTAGCATATTCAATGCATTATAAACACTGCACATATCAAATGAAGTTATTATGTTAAGAGGACCAAAATTATTCGCTTTACATGAACAAAGTACATGGAAAGCGAACCTCTGGTGCCAGAACATGACTAGCTGTAATTTCAGCCAAGAGGTACCTCCAAAAGAGCACTTTACCGAGATCGCCATTTTGAAATAAAAAAATAACCAATATTTCTGAAGGGTTGTCAAGAAACTTAAACTTGAGTAATCTCTTTACTTATCACCATTTTACACCAACGTCCTAAACAAACTTGAAATGTCCACAATCTCCTTTAATTAATATGCAATTTACAGCTAATTCATTATGAATATGGAATCCTGACAAGCCCCCAACTGGAAGAGTACAATATAATACCAAAATATAATTATAGGCCTTTTAAACAGTATTCTCTTAATTAACTAATTGAATAAGTATATGTAGAATAACTAATGCCTAGAAAAAAAACTGGATTTTCTGAGATATTGTGAACCATACACACTGAAGCATTCTGAAATCACTTGTGGAGGGGCCCTGTTAAACTAAACATTAACTACAGATTTTATCAGATTCTGCAGGATTTAACTAGTGTTAAATAAAAAAAAAACTCAGTGGTCTGGTAAATGTTTCCTGGAGAGGTAATAATGACATCTCTAACTGCTCCCAGTTTGTATGATCGACTGCACACATGCTGGTAACATGTCCGTCATTGTTAACACAGAGGAGACAGCTATATTTTGAAGTCAAATCAACCGTAATATCTCATATAAGAGAAAACCGGTGGAAATCTCATTTTAATAATACACTAAATATCGTCAAATGGATACTGGATTGTACTTGGTACGAAACCCTGATTCAGAGGGAGTATATTGATTCAATTTCGAAAGTAACAACAGAGCTATGCTATCTAGGCCTCACACAGAAAGAATGCATAAATTTGATCGATATATATAGATTCAGTGTTCATCCACTGTAAATAGTCTTTATAAGGAAGTCAACCAGCTGTAAATAGTCTCTTCAAGGAGGCCAAACGATCTACAGTTTTAAGCGCCCATCGCGTGTGTATATTTTGATTAATTTTAAAATTAAAAAATATGTGCTCAAGAAGATCTACAAGAATTGTTCTATCTATCTATCTATCTTCTGATACTGCGTCGGTCACATTTGACCATTACCGCAGGTGTATATTACATACACTCCAGTTTTGCAGGATGAAAGCCTACACAGTAATCATGTAATTACGGTAGGGATCTTTAACCTGCACAGGGGATGGTTCTCCCTGCACAGGGGGCCTCCAGTTAACGTCCCGATCCGAAGGACGGTGCACTTAATGACATTCATCCCTGCAAATGATGCCAATGGAGCGTGTTCGGACACCGAAATTTTATCGCCGCTGCCGGGGATCGAACCCGGGACCTCTAGCATCAGAGGCAAGTGCACTAACCACTGAGCTATCACGCTCATGTTCCATAACTGGAAGATAATACGGAAGAAAGAAGAAGATTCCACATTTGACCAATTCGTTTGTAGAAAGGGGAATGTCAAATGTGGTAAAAGATGAAAATAGTGTGTATTTTACATGTATATAAATGTCCTAAAATATTTTAAATGTATATAAATGTCCTAAATTGGTCCGTCCGGTCCGTTCCGGTAATTCGATCCGTTCCGGTAAATTTACGCACCCGCGGTACATAGCTCAAAATAAAAAAAAAAAAAAACAAAACAAAAAAAAAAAGTCTCATCGTAGATACAGTTGGTTCGCCGACAAGAAAGAGGCGGAGATCTACATACAAACAAGTGGTTTCAATTATCATTTTAAATAAAATTTTATGAAAAATAGCTAAAAAAGACCTTCTTGACTGTTCGTGTCGGTTCTTGTCTGCAAATAATAATCTTTTATTCTGCACTTTCAGTCTTTATCGGACTTTTAACATTTTAACTCTGTCATCTTTATTCCACCTCTACTAACACTTCTTAAGGGAACTTTTATTTCTAATACATATTTCTACTAACATCGCACAGACGCGCACCTGCACGTAATCCCCGCGAGGGGGTGATGCAGTATGAAAAGATAGAAATAGGCATACCCCAAAACGGTTTACAGAGGTTTCGCCACCCAACAAGTTCGCCATCGGAGGTTTCGCCACCAAGAGGTTTCGCCACCAGGAGGTTTCGCCCCACGGGAGGTTTCGCCACTCAGAGGTTTCGCCACCAAAAATGGATATTTGAGTCGAAATAACAAATTATGCCTTAACTTATTTATTATTATAACCAGTGTAACGTAGCTTACACCGATATTGGGGACATTTTCAACGAAAGACAACGAAAAAATGAAATCAAACTGAATAAAGGAAAACCCCTTTAAGTATTAGCTAAGCATGTTGAGTAAAATACAGCAAACGTTTTGCAGCAATATATCTATACAGAAAAAAACAAACTCTCACAATGTTTAGAACTCTAATAAAGGACAAGCTTATGTTACCCCGGTCTATAAAAAGGAGAAAAATATGACGCAGCTAATTAAAGACCAGTGCCGCTAACATGCATCTGTTGCAAAAACCTGGAGCATATAATAGTTAGCAACATCAACAAGCACCTAGCATTTGAGAGCATTCTTGCTGACTGTCGACATGGTTTCCGAAGTCAAAGGTCTTGCGAAACTCAATTAGTTCAGTTTTACCATGACATTGTGAGCAATCTGGATGGGACCACAAAGCCCGTACAGTGTAAGATTGAGACTCCGAGGTATGCGTTTTAGTATACCTCTGTTATTCAGATTGTAAATAGTTTTAAGGTCTCATCCAGTGACTTCTCTCTTTTTTTTTTTTTTTTTTTTGAGCTTAATCCTAAATTTAGTTACGCAATTCTAAATTTAGCTACGCACCCATGAGGTAATGCCCAAATATGACCGACTCAATATAAGAAGATAGATAGATAGATAGATAAATAGATAGATAGATAGATAGATAAACAGCCTTTATTTATTTCTTTTTATTAAACCCTGCACAAAATTAAATAGTTATAAGAAAAATATATAAAAAGTGGCGAACCCTCCAAAAGCAAAAATCGGAAAAGTGGCGAACCCTCTCTCGGAGGTGGCGAAACCTCTGGTGGCGAACATGCAAAGTGGCGAAACCTCTGACAACCCCCCAAAACAACACGGTGATCGAGTAGCTAGTCGTACAGATTTTGCTCTGTTGCATCAACCAATCTTTTCAGATCAGTATAGGGAACTAAAGAAACGTGATCGATTGAGAATGGTATTTTGTAATTTGAATATATAATATCATACATTTATTGTTTGCATGAAACCCCTTTTCACCTGAGCTGTTTAAATGTCTTGGAGTAAGTCATTAGATTTCGCGGTTCGCATAACGAAATATGGTCATTCGTTAGGGACCCAAGTTCGTGACGGTGTCTGTTGGTGATACATCAGATGACATTCATACACCAGAACCCTTGATATTGGAAGCTAGTCCCTAACCGTAGAACATATCTATCTGTCACAGGGTTGGAAAAAGAACATGACTCGACCAGGACTCGAACCCAGGGCCTTTCGCATACCGTGCGAACACACTGCCGACTGAGATACCGAGCCACACGGTCAACCCGTTACATTTTCCCCCTGCCTAATGATATTGAACTCATCCCGAATCTCTAAGTCCTATCCAGTCCGGCTACAAGACTTTTTTTTCTTTTTTACTATTTCATGCTGATAACGCGAACGTCGTGGGTTCGACCCCCCACACTGGCCACCAAATGTCACTGGGTTGGAAAAAGAACATGGCTCAACTGGGACTCAAAACCAGGGCCTTTCACATACGATACAAACACTCTACCAACTGAGCTAACAAAGCCACACGGTCAACCTGCTACATATCTATCAATTTAGGCAGTGTCTAGCCATCAGGTGCAGGACGACCAGCTTGTAAGGTACAAATCTGCTCCTCTGGTACTGTTCAGCTAGCCAACCCATATAGGAATGGCTAGCTGTCTGCTGGTAAACTTAAGTCAAATCATTTTTATAGAGGGTATGCTGATAAAAATATTTCTAATTTACTCTGACTGTAGTCTTATCACCTGTTTGTCGCCATTTTTTTCCCTAAATTTCAGTAAGGGACATAATTGTAATTGACCCTGATGCAATAGACCACAATTGACCACACTACCCGGCCCCCGCCCATAGGGGCTTGAAGAAATAGATGGGCTGCATGATGCTTCCACGCAGAGCTGAAACTGACCTGCGCACGAGTACTGGTTAACTGCTTAGAGGATCTATGCCTGCCCAGGCAAAGCGGTGTATGTCAGTCCGTCCATGCTTATAAACCCTATTGGTTTCATTGGGGGACAAGTCTTGAGATGTCATTTCATCTCAATGTCGGGTAAAAGTCCCACAAAATTGGAAGCAACGTCTCCAAAATTACCTATACAGTGTTGACGGGGACGTTAAACCTCAAATCAAACAAAATCACCACACTACACGGTAATCATGTAATAACGGTAGGGGTGTTTAACCTGCACAGGGGATGACTCTTCCTGCACAGTGGACCTCCAGTTAACATCCCAATCCGAAGGACGGTGCACTTTTTGACATTCGTCCAGGGATCCGCCGAGGGGGGGGGGGGTGACTTTTGCCTTACTAGACTAGGAAAGAGAAATTGACTTCGCCCTGGTTTTTCCATCTCCAGGATCGGCTTTTCAAAAGCGAAGTAATATCCATTGTTGATAAAGGCAACAAGTTGATTACAAAAGCACCTATTGATAATCCGATAATTAATAATCCAACTGCATGTGTTGATTGCTCGAGTTAGAAACTGACCACCTGTAGCATTAAGGACAAGTTGTCAGATCAGTTGATTATGTAAATAGGTGAATCAGATTAGTCCATACCGGCTTCTTTGATCATATTTGCCACTTGAACTGTGTGTCACAATTTGAGTAATCAGACTTGTCCGGGCAGCATCAGACGATCGATCGGTCTCTTTGATATGGATTATGCAAGCTATTTGGAAATATGACTGACGCATGAAAAACATGCGTCTCATTTTACATATCAATATGAATGTGTTTTTTTTTCACTTATCAACTATCCGAGATATTGAGGTAATGACCAAATATGACTGACTCCGTATATGAAGATAGATAGTGTCTGAATCATGTGAGCAATTATTGCTGCTGTAAAAGTAATACCGATGTGCATAATCGTTTAGCTAGTGCAACAGCAATATTGGTATGTAATTCGCAACAGTATCACACCTGCACACTGTATTTCTAAATTGAAAAAAAAAACAACAACGGTATTTACTAAAATTCGGCTTGACAATTTCCATAATTTAGTAGTTTTTCTCAAGCCCTGCTTCTCCCTTTTGTCCTTCATTTCAGCCTGTCAGGGCTGGAGGGAGAAGTCACTTCTCCCGGCTTCCTGGGCCTAGGATGACCCCTGTTCATCATACATAACTTTTAGGTTGCAATTACATGTACCTGGTTACGTTACAATATCTATCTGTGACATCAAAGAGAGGTATGCAATAACATAGTAGATTACACAATTTTGCTTCTTTTTAGCTCACCTGTCATGTGATGACGAGGTGAGCTTTTGGGATCACTTTTCGTCCATCGTGCGTCCGTAAACAATTTCTTCAAACGACATCTCCTCCTAAACCACTGATCAGATTTTGACCAAACTTCACAGGAATGATCCTTAGGTGGTCCCCTTTCAAAGTTGTTCAAATGGTTCCGGTCCATTCCACATCTAGGTCACAGGAGCCAAAAATAGATTTTTTTTCACCAAAAACTTAAAAAATCTTCTTCTCTGAAACCACAAGGCCCAGGTCTTTGATATTTGGTATGCAGCTTCATCTAGTGGACCCCCACCAAGATTGTTCAAATTATAGTGCTGGGGCCAAAAATGTCCCCATCCCGGGGCCCTTTGGTTTACATTGGCTTATATAGGGAAAATCTTTAAAAATCTTCTTCTCTGAAACTGCAAGGCCCAGGTCTTTGCTATTTGGTATGAAGCTTCATCTAGTAGACACCTACCAAGATTGTTCAAATTATAGTGCTGGGGCCAAAAATGCCCCTGCCCCGGGGCCCTTTGGTTTTACATGGGCTTATATAAGGAAAATCTTTAAAAATCTTCTTCTCTGAAACTGCAAGGCCCAGGTCTTTGATATTTAGTATGAAGCTTCATCTAGTGGACCACTACCAAGATTGTTCAAATTATAGTGCTGGGGCCAAAAATGTCCCCGCCCCGGGGCCTTTGGTTTTACATGGGCTTATATAGGGAAATCTTTAAAAATCTTCTTCTCTGAAACCACAAGGCCTAGGTCTTTGATATTTGGTATGAAGCTTCATCTTGTGGACCTCTAAGAAGATTGTTCAAATTATAGCCTTGAGACCAAAAATGCCCCCGCATCGGGGTCCTTTGGTTTTACATAGACTTATATAGGGAAAATCTTTAAAAATCTTCTTCTCTGAAACCACAAGGCCTAGGTCTTCGATATTTGGTATGAAGCTTCATCAAGTGGACCTCTACCAAGATTGTTCAAATTATAGCCCTGAGACCAAAAATGCCCCCGCCTCGGGGGCCCTTTGGCTTTACATAGACTTATATAGGGAAAATCTTTAAAAATCTTCCAAATGTTGTGAAACCACAAGGCCTAGGTCTTTGATATTTGGTGTGAAATTTCATCTAGTGGACCTCTATCAAGATTATTCAAATTATAGCCCTGGGGACAAAAATGCCCCCGCCCCGAGACCCTTTGGTTTTACAAAGACTTATATAGGGAAATCTTTAAAAATCTTCTTCTCTGAAACCGCGAGGCCCATGTCTTTGATATTTCGTATGGAGCTTCATCTAGTGGACAATTATAGCCTTTGTGGATATTTGGTATGAAGCTTCACCTTTTTAGACCTCCCTCAACATTATGCACATTATAACCTTGGGGTCAAGAATGGCCCTCTCCAGGGCTCACTTGTTACTCTATGGATCAGGTGAGCGATCCAGGGCCATCATGGCCCTCTTGTTTTTTTTTCTTTCCACATCGAAGAATTGCCATTTCCAACCATGGTGGGTCAGCTGATTCCCTCCCCAGAAGAAATAAGAAAAATATCACAATTTTTCAGCTAAAAATTTTCGCTTGTTCCCCGGTACCTAACATTTACAATGTATTTGTATAGGGGTGTTTCCGTAATGCCTCACTGAAGAGGCAAATTTAGCTACACTATCCTCTGCTTCTTCTGCTGAGGAATTATTAAATACTATAATGTTATTAATCAAATAATTTCGTATTGGCCCAGTTACAGGTCGGAGGTCTGCTGTATTGGCACGAGGCCGAAGGCCGAGGCCAATACAGCTGACCGAGGACCTGTAACTTGGCCAATACGAAATTACTTGATTAATGACAATTTTATTAATTGATGCAATTAAAAACATGATTTATGATTTTTTAATATTGGTTGACCTTGTGTAATATAGGATAATCAATTAATAACAATCTGTAATGGCCCTCGGGAAGGTGGATCCTTTGTAAATGTCAGTTCTTACAGGAATCCAGGATGCTTCTGTCAAGAGTCATTTCAGCCAAATTTTTTAGGTGGGTCATTTCGGCCTTTTTGCCAAATTCTGGGGTAGGTCATTTTGGCCAGATTTCTATCTGAATTAACTGAGGTACATGTGATGGCCGACTCTGACCATCTCAGTATAGGAAGAGAGATAAAATCATGTAGATAGAATACTTTTTTCACCACATGCAGTACGTACCTTTTACACATAATATAAGGGTGGTTGTGAAAGGTATATGTGTCATGTATCGTACGTTAATTACCAGAGCGTCCACTTGACATCGACTTACAGTTGGGCAAGGCTGCTTACAGCAGGATTGTTCAAATTATAGCCCTGGGGCCAAGAATGGACACGTCTCCATCACGAGGTTGGCAAAAAAGCGGGAAATACTCATATTTCCCTGGATGGCGGGAAATACAGGGATTTCCCGGGAAATACTGGGAAATATATATTTCTATATATGGTACCAATTGAGACTGCTTAATATACCCCAAGTACCTAGCTATTTGAAAGCAAAATTATTTCAAGTTCGTGCATGGCTTGAAGTTGTAAATTCCTCTTGTCTGCTTGCAATGACAAAAAAAACAAAAACAAACAACACTGAAGGACAAGTAAAAAGTTTGTCTAGTCCTTACAACATTTACCAAAGTTTACATGCACTTAGTCATGTAGAACAAGTGTGATTTTTTAAAAAAAAAATCCAGCCCTTTTTATATTGAATAACTTGAAAGATCTATAGTCCCTTGCCTTCATATAGAATGTATATAATTTCTTTTCAAATGTGATTCTAAAATATTAGTTTTTAACTTTCAGCTATTTCCTTTGACTTGTAAATACATGTAATTTTAATACATTTGTACTTACAAGGTGAGTATCTGTAGATAATTAAAGAAACCTTTTTTATGCTTAAATTAACTGGGTTCTTTTAATACCCATTTCAAACAAACAATTAAATTATCACACCTTTTAGCAATAATTATTAGGAGTATGATAACTTGACATACTTGCAAACACACCTCTTTCTAGTGTAAACATCCTTAAAATTCAAACATCCAAAGAGTTGTTGTAAATCTAAAACAAATTGAACCGGTTTAGTGTTTAATGTTACACTGAAGCATAGAAAACATGTAGTTCCAATGGCAAACTCTCTTAAAGAAGCTAAGTGATTCTGATCTGGGTCTGCACTGTTTGCCCAGGCATGTCTGTGCCAAATATTGGGATGATAATGGTATTTTATAATATTAGTGATTTTAAATAACTCTCTGCACCCAACAAAACAACAGATCACTTTATATTTATGTTTGTGTTTGGTTGGGTAAAAACAGACTTATGAAATATATGTATGGGGAGGCATATTGCAAAATAGCTAATTGTTCATTACTTCAATTAAAATATACAAATATTAATATTGTTTTTCTATGAAATAACTAAACAAAAATCATATTTCCCACTATTTCCCACTTTTGCTGAAATTTGGAGTATTTCCCAGGACTGTAATTACCGGTAAATACCACTGGGAATTCCCGCCATCGGTATTTACCGACCAACCTAGGTAAAACTCCAACTTTTCAAATTTTGACTCCAACTTTTCAGATATGAATCCAACTTTTTCTATGGATGGATTCTTAAACTCCTGTTTTCAAAGTCCTAGTGAGAACTTTGACCTTGCTCCATCACGTAATGAGCATAACAAGCAAAAAATCTGGGCATATTTTCTCCCAAACATATTGAAGGAAATATACATGTATAGTGAAAAAAACACTCTGCAATTCATTTCATTATGGACCGTAACAAGTCAATTCTTGGACATGTCTTCGTTGCATACATGTATCAATTGAAATGAGCAAAAATCCAGGACATATTTACTCCCAACGTAATGAAGGAAATATGCAGGGAAAAACACTCTGCGTCACATTTGGACCATAACGAGCTTAACAGTGATATTCTTGGACATGTCTTTGATACGCAACGAGCAAAAATCTGGGGCATATTTTCTCCCAACGTAACGAAGGAAATGTATAGGGAAAAAATTTCTTCACCTCATTTGGAGTGTAAGGGGGATATTCTTGGACATGTCTCAGCTATATAACATTAAAAAATCTGGGGCATAATTACTCCCAACGAAATGAAGGAAATGTGTTGGAAAAACACTCTGCACCTCATTTGGACTGTAACTAGTGTAACAAGGATATTCTAGGACATGTGTTCGTACAAGTGTAAGAAGCAAACATCTGGGACATTTGTTTGTCTTGGAGTTTAACGGCCCAGTCAACACCACTTTTGGTGATTTTTGAGCCGGTCAGTTTACCTACGAACACTTCTCCTGGGCAGGCTTATACATAAGTGGTTAACCAGTACAGTGTACATTCTTTCGCCAGAAACTGACAACTGCCCTTCTTGAATCAGTGGAAGGGAGAGAATGACCTTAGAAAAGATTTAATGATCAATTGCCACGAAAGAATGTTGCCGACCCCAGCAAGTATCAAACCCGCGTCCTCCTGATCACGAATCAGACACGCATCTGACTGAGCTACCGAGTCCGGCCAAAATCTGGGACATATTTGCTCCCAACATAATGTAACAAACGTAACGATGGAAATATATAGGGAAAAAATTTGGACCATAACCAGCATAACAAAGATATTCTTGGACATGTCTTCGTTATGTAACAAGTGTAACAAGCAAAGAACTGGGGCATATGTCTTCTCCCAACGTACATTGTGTAACATAGCTAAAGAAATATATGGGGAGAAAACACCCTGCACCTCATTTGAAACCCTTGTCCTGCCAAGCTCTGATATGCCTTATCTTTCAAAAAATGTAGATCCAGATCGATGGATTCTGTTTGTACTTCAGTTTATGAATTTGTTGCAATAATTTGTATCAAGTAATCTGATTGGTTGATAATCAGTAGTGGGTGTGGCATAATTAAATATTCAGCAGGACAAGGGTTAATGAGCGTAACGAGGATATTCCTGGCAGGCTAAGTATAAAACCCGGCCGAAATGACCTGGGTGTCGAAAAGATTTTTTTCGGGGCCAAAGAGACCTTCTTGCAATAGTTGTGATGATTTTTGCAGTGCCTTATTGAGGGAATAAGGTCATCTGGTGGGATGCGTGCAACACCCTTTAGACCTTCTTACATTTGTACAAACCAATTAACTCTTCTCCTTTTCTTCAGAAAAACCCGATTTAAGTTTTGTATTATTCCAGTTATGCTCCCAATTTCAAAGCAGTAACTGCTAGTTAGAAAGCTAGCAGCTCTGTTTTGATATTTTTTTTTTACCTGCCCCCGATAGCTCAGTTAGTAGAGTGTCGTCACGGGTTCGATTCGGGGCCGCGACATGCCAAAGTCGTTTAAAATAGTACTATCTGCTCCTCGCTTGGCACTCAGATTTACGGGGTAGAGCTAGGACTGGTCGACCCAGTGTCAGGATAATGTGACTGTGTGGTATCATGTAATGTGTCTTGGACATGATACTTCAGTGAGGCAGCACTATAAAAATGAGCATTGAGCTCCCTGTTGCAACCAAACAACGTCGTGATATGACTGAAAAATTGTTGAAAGCGACGTTAAACCCGAATTCACACACACACATTTGATATTTTTTAAGGTACAGCTGCCAATTTGATCCCAATGGGCAATAATTATGTTGTTTCCTTAGGCAAGACACTTGTACCACATTGCTATTCATCACATGAACAAGTCCATGAAATGAACACCACAATAAACCCCTCTTCATATAGATAAAACTGGTGTTTATGGGGGTGTAGGTTATTTTTTTTATTTCTGCTTCAAGACATAGGTTGTGGATACTCGTTAGAACTGCCTCAATGAGGCGGTTCGACCGAGCACCTACAACCTGTGTTTGCAGTATAAATAGAAAAAATATCACAGATTTTCTTCAGAAAAGTTGCTGTTTTAGAAATGTGAAAAAATGCACTATGTCTCACGGGTGTGTTATGATAATGACTGGTTCCTATTCAGGAATTAAGTCTGGCCAAAAATGCCTGCAAGGGCATAGGCAGTATTCCAAGTGGCTAGACAGTGGAATACAACTTCGTGTTATAAACACAGATTCAGAATATTGAAGACTTACAATCTGAAAATTATCATTATGATATGAAGACTGGAGTGAAAAATGGCTGCAATTTAAATGTTTATGGACCTAACAAGCCAAATCACAACAAAGATTCAAAAAGACATTAGAAGCAGTGAAACACAGTATGATTTAACGCTTTTTGTACCAAATGGAGTTTTCCTCCTTATATATAGCAGGAGTCCACTTCATAACTTAGGGGTGACAGGTTGTGTTTTCTTCAAAATTTATTTGGAAAATGGCTGAACTTTTTGCAAACAGTGTAGGACCTGATCAGACACCGCGATCTGCAGCGTCTGATCTGGGCCTGCACTATTTTGCCAATTACCCGGTTTAGGGTTTCCGATACAAAATGGGTTCATTAACATGTTTGACAGAGGTGCTGTCGAAACATTGCAGCTTCTGCCTTTGCAAACAGTACATAGCCTGATCAGATGGTTGATACCTTGTAATTTGGTTGGCTTATAGTCGGAAATGGGTGTTGCTTAACAATTTATTTGCCCATCAAGGCTTGAAGAAATACATTGGGCTGCATGATGCTTCCACGCAGAGCTGAAACCGGTTGCACATGAGTACTGGTAAACCGCTTAGTGGTCTAAGCCTGCCCAGGCAAAGAGGTGCGATTCGGACCGTTCATACATATTTACCCTTTTGGTTTGGGCGGCAGGAATCAAGATGTCATTTTCATCACAATTTTGGGTAAAAGTCCCACAAAATTGGAAGCAGCGTCTCCAAAATAACCTACATGTAAATAGTGTTGACAGGGACGTACATGTAAGACCTCAATTCAAACAAACAAATTTCAGTCAAACTTCAATGGCTCAAACACCTTTGGGACCTCGAAAATCTGTTCGAGACAGGGGTAGTTTGAGCCACTGAGGATTACTGTCAGGAGGCATAACGTGATACTTTGGGACATCTTTTTGGTGTTCTAGAATAAAAATGTATGTAAATAAAAATGTATGCTGTGTGTACTCATTAGAATCGCCTCATTGAGGCAATTCTAATGAGTACACACACCATACATTTGCAAGATACAATACTAAAATCTCCCAAATCATCACCAGACCTGGGGTAATTGTATTCTGTATTCTTATTCGAATACTATTTGAATACATTTTTGAGTATTCGTGATGTATTCTGTATTCATTGATTTTTTAGAATAAAAGTATTTGTATTTGTATTTGAATACATTTCAAAAGTCATGTATTCATGAATAGTTTTACGAATACATTATGAATACTTTTGCTCTTTACAGGAAAAAAATTATGAAACAATGCATAAATGTTTTAATTGATGTGACTAAAGTCAGTGACTGCTCATGTAGGAACTTCTGAAATTACTATTAGATGGTTTAATACATAACAGAAATCCAAGAATATTAACTGATTTATTTGACTGCATTGGTGCAAATAAAAGCTTTTAAGATGACAAACCTTTCATTATTATGAATATGTCGTAGTCCAAATAGGAATTTAGCCAGATCCGGAATCTGGCTAGGCCAAACAGGATTTCTTATTTGGCCTAGGCAGATTCCGGATCTGGCTAAATTAATATTTAGTTTAGCCAGATTCTGGATCTGGCTAAACTCTGCTTAGACCAAATAAGAATTCCTATTTGGCTAGGCAGATTCTGGATCTGGCTAAGCTGGTTAGGCCAAATAGGAATCTTAGTTTAATGGCAACAGACCTTGTTTGAATATTGATAATTTGCTTCAACAAAAATAGTTTTTTTTTATTTCTCATAGATTTGTTTTAACTAGATAATAATAAGAAGTATTTATTGCACTCATTTTTTGTTTTTAATAATGTGTTGTTTAGACCAACCTGGCTAATTACTTACATGCTAAACTGATCATCTGCCTGATTCAAATATGTGTGAAAAACAATGAAAGACAATTTTATACTAACATTATGTAGTAACAAAAGATGGAAGAAAATCTCATAATTATTTTATATTCTGATGTCTAATCAGTACAACTGGTCTCTTATGAATTCTTCTTCATTAGGGCCCCGCACTGAAAGTGTGGGTGCCCTATAGTAATCACTCTGTCTGTCTGTCTGTCTGTCCATCTGTCTGTCCACAAATTTTTTTATCCTCCATAACTTTCTTATTCCTGGATGGATTTAAATATTACTTGTCAGAAATGTTAACCATAATGTGATGGAGTGTTGCTCGCAAGACTCCGGTCCGTACCTCAAAGGTCAAGGTCATACTTAGAGGTTAAAGGTCTGTCTGTCCGTCTGTCCGTCCACAAATTTTTTTATCCTCCATAACTTTCTTATTCCTGGATGGATTTAAATATTACTTGTCAGAAATGTTAACCATAATGTGATGGAGTGTTGCGCGCAAGACTCAGGTCCGTACCTCAAAGGTCAAGGTCATACTTAGAGGTTAAAGGTCAAAAAAGGGTCTTTCCTGTGTCCAATTAATAACTTTGTTATTAATATTCCTGGATGGCAGAAGTGTTAACCATAATGTGATGGAGTGTTGCGCGCAAGACTCAGGTCCGTACCTCAAAGGTCAAGGTCATACTTAGAGGTTAAAGGTCAAAAAAGGGTCTTTCCTGTGTCCAATTAATAACTTTGTTATTATTCCTGGATGGATTTAAATATTACTTGGCAGAAATGTTAACCATAATGTGGCCCCGCACTGAAAGTGTGGGTGCCCTATAGTAATCACTCTGTCCGTCCGTCTGTCCGTCCACAAATTTTTTTATCCTCCATAACTTTCTTATTCCTGGATGGATTTAAATATTACTTGTCAGAAATGTTAACCATAATGTGATGGAGTGTTGCGCGCAAGACTCAGGTCCGTACCTCAAAGGTCAAGGTCATACTTAGAGGTTAAAGGTCTGTCTGTCCGTCTGTCCATCCACAAATTTTTTTATCCTCCATAACTTTCTTATTCTTCCTGGATGGATTTAAATATTACTTGGCAGAAATGTTAACCATAATGTGATGGAGTGTTGCGCGCAAGACTCAGGTCCGAACCTCAAAGGTCAAGGTCATACTTAGAGGTTAAAGGTCAAAAAAGGGTCTTTCCTGTGTCCAATTAATACCTTTGTTATTATTAGGGCCCTGCACTGAAAGTGTGGGTGCCCTAAAGTAATCACTCTGTCCGTCCGTCTGTCTGTCTGTCCGTCTGTCCGTCCACAAATTTTCCTACTCCTCTGATAGCGCTGCCGGGGCCCTAGTCAGTTTCACTGACAGCTCTAGTTATTAAGATCTTAGAGTTCAGTTAACAAGTGTACATGAAAGTGCCTTAGTTAATGAAACATTAAAAAATTTGGAGAAAAAGAAAAATTCTGTGAGCTTTTGGATAAGTACTGTTCCACTCATGTGAGGTTTGGAGGGGTTTACATTACACAGACCTGTTAATATGATGTATGATATTATGATACAATTTGTTTTCCATATCATGATCTGACCATCTGAATTAAGATTTGCTGTAATGGTACCAATTCTATGCCCTGAAGTCCCAATTAATAACCTCCTTTATACAGGGAAAATACATGTAAGCAGTTTTCTTATTTCTGCTCTAAAAATGAAAAAAAAAAAAAAAGAAATATCAACATTGTGTCTTAAATGAGTTTATAATAACAATAGTTGATGACAAAAGACAACTTTGTTTAATGGCCTTGTTCTTATAAATTGGATTTGTTCTTATAAAAATGATAAATCATGTCTTATTTGGCTTTTAAAAATGAGACCAACCTTTAAATATTTTGTTCGCTGTCACCCTACAGACCCAGTTAAATATGACTATCTGCCCAAACAATTTTATGACTGTTTATGACAAAGAATTCATGAAAATTCTTCCTTTTTTTTTTCTCAGAATGAAATTTTATATTCCTCTTGCTTCCTATAACATCATACAAATTATTTTTAAGGATGGCCACAGGGCTACCCACATCTTAGGAGATGTATCCAACCATACATTATCCATAGAACAACAAGATTCCTATTTGGCCTAATCAGCTTAGCCAGATCCAGAATCTGCCTAGCCAAATAGGAATTCTTATTTGGACTAAACAGAGTTTAGCCAGATCCGGAATCTGGCTAAACTAAATATAAATTTAGCCAGATCCGAAATCTGCCTAGGCCAAATAAGAATTCCTATTTGGCCTAGCCAGATTCCGGATCTGGCTAAATTCCTATTTGGACTATGACAAATATATTGCTTTTAAAGTGACTGACATTATAATTTGTTGACTGAGAGGTGTGAAAAACAGAAGAAAATAACATCTGTTTTCAATTAGATATTTTTTTATTCAGAGACACTTCAATCACAAATAACTCACAATCATAGCCCACCACTATGGCACATGACTATTTCGAGTCTGTTCTTACAAATGTATCCATTTGTTAATATATGTTTTGGACTGATTTGTGCTGATTGCATAAAATAATTTCTGCTACCCATTTATGTCCAGTGAACTCTTCAATTTCTATTATTAGACAGGTCCATTTCAATTTAAGAAGTGTCTGCTTACTTTTATTATTTTTGCAAAATTTTATGATCTTTAGAAAATTATAAAGTACTGTACACTTTGATCAGACACTATATTCTGTGACATATGATCTTAATCTACACTGTCAAGGTCCCCTTTTAATGGACTGTAGGCATTGATGTGTAAATCTGTGAAGTGACCTGTATGTCATCTTCCAATAGATTGCCTCAGGATAGAGAGACAGGAGCAAGACATGGTGTTTTTACAACTGAGCCATATGCATGCCAAAGTACAAACCTACAAATTACCCACATGTATGTAATTCCAAATACAAATGATTCATCACCCACTGTTTCTTATGTAGAGGAATTTCTCTAGGGGCTCAAGAACAGATTCGACTCAGCCATGGTAAACGAGCCATCGGTGTTCGAGCCATCGTAGTTCTACTGTATCAATTTATTCAGCAAGAAAAGGGTTGAGAACAATGTTGTTGATGCTTTTAAAAGAGCCATTAAATTAGTTCATCATATGATGTTGCATCTGAAAATGTAATAATGCCATGTAATAAATTTGGTAATCCACTAGTGGATTAAATACGCAAATAATTAGATATGTCCTGTAACATTACAATGTCATGTTCAAAGTTGTTAACAATGTCTGGTTTACTGATGCTGGAATATTGACATTTTTGTATAAAAATTGTGAATTAAATGAGTGTCATATGATAAATAGAATCTTGCATTCATGCTCATTTATTATTGACTGTATTAAAATCTCGTTGAGAAAAAGGGATGAAATGCTTGGCAAAGCCTTGGATTTTATCCCTTTTCCTCAACTTGTTTAATGAATTCAATAATACATAAACACTCATGTTAGATTCTCTATGCACAATATCTCAGACACATAATTAAGTTGTAGTTAGAGCTTTAACCCTTATCCTACTGAATATTTCAATTAGCCACTCCCACTCCTTATCCTACTGAATATTTCAATAAGCCACTCCCACTCCTTATACTACTGAATATTTCAATTAGCCACTCCCACTCCTGGCTATCAGCCAATAAGATTACATGATTTAATGTTTTTGTTCAAATTCACAAAGTGAATGACAAAAGGTATGGATCCTTTTCAGATGGCTTAACCTTTAACCTGCTGAATATTCATCTAAGCCACACCCATTTCGTTATATCAACCAATCAAAGTACTTGATGTAATTAATTGCTACAAATTGGTAAACTGAATGTCAAACAGTGTAGATCCTGATCAGATGGCTTCTTCAGAAGCCATCTGATCTGGATTTACACTGTTTGCAAAGATAGGGCTTGTCGCCTACAGCAGGGTAAAGGTTAAGCCATCTGATCTGAATCTACACTGTTTGCAAAGGTAGGGGTTGTCTTGAACAGATTACCAGTAAGCTGCCTTAGGTGACATGATTGATGAATACAAGCTTCTACGTAACCTGGAAGACATAACTTTTAATCGGTTCTTTTAACTTCAGGAATAAAAATCTTAAACATGCAATAAGTTAAATAAAGTTAAATAAAGTCATGTTACCTGTAGATAGAAATGCTGGAGACACCCAGGCTGATTTCCAACAGAATTTTATGTACATGTACTTTCTGCATAAATAAATTCATTTTCTCCTGGAAAATTTTGATAAAACTGATAATTTTATTCTTATGACCTTTTAGGGCAGTCATAGTCACATTTTATCCCCTTTAGTGATTTTATCACTGAGGGATAATCAGACAAAACTGAATAAATTAGTGCACATAATTAACCCAAAATGGCACATCAAGGGAGATTAATCTTACAAAATCACTGTGTCTGGAACCTCTAAATTTAAAGAGTTGCTCTCCTTGAATATGTGTCCACAGCATTTTAACAATAGGCCAGACTTTTTGTCTCTCTCGAATCTTGCACTAGCATTCTAAAGATCTTGTCTATGGCCTTAATTGAAAAAAAAATATGATCAATATATTATGAATTATATCACAAGAAAACCGGGTTTTGGCATTTTGCGAACATTACAGAAACACTCCTATTCAAATATACTGGAATTTTATCTCCCAAAATACAAAATGTTTTAGATAAAAGAATCTGAAATTTTTCATATTTCTGCTCAAAACATGTAGATTGTGGGTTCTCATTAGAACTGCCTTATTGAGGCAGTTCTAAAACAAAAATTGTGGGTTCTCATTAGAACTGCCTCATTGAGGCAGTTCTAAAACATACATTGTGGGTTTTCATTAGAACTGCCTCATTGAGGCAGTTCTAAAACATAGATTATGGGCTCTCGTTAGAACTGCCTCATTGAGGCAGAATGAGGCAGTTCTAACGAATACCCACAGTCTATGTTTTTGAGGTGGTTCCAATTAGCACCTACAATCTGTGTTTTGAGCAGAAATCTGAAAAGTAATGTATACCCCTGTAAACCGCAGTTTTACACTCTAAATGTAGGGTTTAACCCTTGTCCTGCTGAATATTTTAATCTGCCACGCCCACTACAGATTATCAGCCAATCAGATTACTTGAAGCAAATTAGTGTAATAAATTCACAATCTGAATGACAAACAATGTAGATCCTGATCAGATGGCTTCTTCAGAAGCCATCTGATCTAGATCTACATTGTTTGAAAGATAAGACATATCGGGGCTTAGCAGGACGAGGGTAAGGGGGACAAAATTATATAGATGTGTTTTCGTGATCTCAACAAAAGTGTAGATTAGCTTGCACATTTGCACAGTCTGATCAGCACCTTGGAGTACACTGCTTGAATTGGCCCCCACCAATTGGGGCTTGGAGAAATAGATTGGGCTGCATGATGCTTCCACACAGAGCTGAAACCAACCACACATGAGTACTGGTAAACCGATTTGAAGGTCTTGACAAAGTGGTGCGAGGTTGTTGCCAGCCATGCATATATACCCTGTTGGTTTCATTGGGTGGCCAGACTTGAGAGGTCAATTCACCTCAATGTCAGGTAAAAGTCCCACAAAATTGGAAGCAACGTCTCCAAAATGACCTGTATACAGGTAGTGTTGATGGGGAAGTTTAACCTAAATATCAAACAAACAAACACTGCTTGGACAGTACAATACCTCTTGTTTAACTCACTGCATGTGGGAAACACCTAAAGGGGTACCTTGGCAAACAGTGCAGGCCCAGATCAGACGCCGCAGAATGTGGCATCTGATCAGGGCCTGCACTATTTGCTAACAGAATTTTCCGTCAAAAATACACTAAAAACAAAAAAGTATAGGCTGCAGACTAAGGCCTCAGGCAGACTAAGGCCTCAGATGGCCCTTATGTCATTGTGATAAATGGACTTGTCCAACTTATAGCGAGTGAGTGTTTGAGTTTTTAACCCCGACCGAATAGGTTCAGGGGATATAGCGATCAGCCTGGCGTCCATCCGTCCGTCTGTAGACGCAATCTTGTGATGGCCATAACTCCTATACCCTTTGAGATTCATTGATAGTTCTTGGCACAATTGTTCACAAGGCTGAGATGGCGTGTCATGCGCAAGAACCAGAACTCTGAATGCCATACTTTTTGAGTCATCTCCCCTTTTAATAAAATAGAATGACTACTTTGTGATGGCCATAACTCCAATACCCTTTGACAGTGTTGTGCCTAGGCTCGATTGCTTGGGGGACACCAATGGCCCTTATGACATTTTCCAAAGGGTCATTTTATATTTCAAAGGGGCTTCAGTAAATAAAATATAAGCAACATTGTTGATTTCTGAGGGTCATCCGGGCCCCATGTTTAATGTTGAAAGAGCCATCAATGACTTTAGGTAGGCAAATGGCCCCATGGCCCCCTCTCGGCGTAACACTGCTTTGAGATATATTGACGGTACCTGGCACAGTTGGTCACAAGGCTGAGACATAGTGTCATGCAGAAGACCCACAACTCTGGTTGCCATGGTTTTTGAGTTATCTCCCCTTCCAATAAAATAGAGTGACTACCTTGTGATGGCCATAACTCCAATACCCTTTAAGATATATTGATGATACCTGGCACAGTTGTTCACAAGGCCGAGACGGTGTGTCATGCACAAGAACCACAACTCTGGGTGCCATGATTTTTTAGTTATCTCCCCTTCGGTTCCAATAATATAGAATCACTACATTGTGATGGCCATATCTCAAATACTCTTTGAGATATATTGATGGTACTTGGTACAGTTGTACCTGAGGTTAAGCAGGTGTGTCACGTGCAAGAACCACAACTCTGGGTGCCCTGGTTTTTTAATTATCTCCCCTGACAATATAACCTTGTGATGGCCATAACTCCAATAACCTTTGAGATATATTGATGATACTTGGCACAATTGTATACAAGGTTGAGACGGCGTGTCATGCCTAAGAACCACAACTCTGGATGCTATGATATTTGTGTTATCTCCCCTTCCAATATAACAGTATGACCACCTTTTGATCACCGTACCTCCATTACCCTTTGAGACATATTGGTGGTACTTGATGCAGATGTACATGAAGTTAAGCAGGTGTGTCATGCTCAAGAATTACAGCTCTGGGTGCTCTGATTTTGAGTTATCTTCCCTGACAATATAACCTTGTGATGGCCAAAACTCCAACACCCTTTGAGATATATTGAAGGAACTTGGCACAATTGTATACAAGGTACAGAAGGGGTGTCATGTGCAAGAACCACAACTGTTGGTGCTGTGGTATTTGAGTTATCTACCCTTCCAATATAACAGTATGACCAGCTTGTGATCACCCGATATCTCCAATACCCTTTGAGGCATATTGTTGATGGTACTTTGTACAGAAATACATGAGCTTAAGCAGGCATGTCATGCACAAGAACCACAATTCTGAGTGGCCTGGTTTTTAGCTCACCAGAGCAGAAGGCTCCGGGGGAGCTTATAGGATAGGTAGTTGTCCGTCGTCCTAGTTGTCGTTGTCATATGTCTGGCGTCAACACTTTTAAACATCTTCTTCTCTAAAGCCACTGGGCTGATTGGGCCCAAATTTTATCTGTAGCATCCTTGGGCTGCGGGATTGAAAATTTATGTTTTTTATGAAAATCCGCTCATTAGTTTGGTTGCTATGGCAACTTAGAGTTTCCATAGACTTATAATGGGGAAAATGAAAAAATGGCATATACTGTCAAGTCATTGCAGATATTTTCACAAAACTTTATAGAAATGTTTCTTGCGTAATCTTCTCTCAGCCATATGCTTTTATGCCAACCTGATAGTCCCCCAAGTTGTGCTGGGGCCATGCCCCACCCCCTCCACTTCATAAAAGGCCATATATCTCAGAAACCATTCAGATCCCGACCCCTAAACCATATATATTCTTGTTCCTATTGATAAGACGCATTCAGTAACACCAACCTGGCGGTCCTCAGGGATGCGCCGAGGTCATGCCCCAGCCCCTCCACTTAATAAAAGGCCCAATATCTCGGAAACCATTCAGATCCCCACCCCTAAACCATATATATTCTTGTTCTTTATGATAAGACCCATTCAGTGACATCAACCTGGGAGTCCCCGGGATGCGCCGGAGCCATGCCCCACCCCCTCCATTTCATAAAAGGCCCAATATCTTGGAAACCTTACAGATCCCCGCCCCTAAACCATATATATTCTTGCTCCTTATGATAAAACACATTCATTGACAACAACCTGGGGGTCCTCAGGGATGCGCTGGGGCCTTTGCCACACCCCTCCACTTCACAAAAGGCCATATATCTCAGAAACTGTTCAGATCCCCACCCCTAAGCCATATATATTCTTGTTCATTATAATAAGACGCATTCAGTGAACCAACCTGGGGGTCCCCAGGGATGTGCTGGGGCCATGCCCCACCCCCTCCATTTCATAATATCGCAATAGCTCGGAAACCCTACAGATGGCCACCCCTAAACCATATATATTCTTGTTCCTTATGATTGACACCAACCTGGGAGTCTCCCGGGGCCATGCCCCACCCCTCCACTTCACAAAAGGCCTTATATCTCAGAGAATGTTCTTAGCCCCACCCAAAACCATATATATTCATCTTCCTTATGATAAGAGGCATTCAGTGACACTAGCTTGGGGGTCCCTGGGGCATGCCCAGGCCATGCCCCACCGCATTACTTCATTAAAAGCCATATATCTCAGATATAGTTCAGATCCCCACGCCTTAACCATATACTTGTTCCTTATGATAAGACTTGTTCAATCACACCAACCTGGGGGTCTCTTTGTGCTGAGGCAATGTGACCCGCCCTTCCACTTCATAAAAGGCTTGATATTTCAGAAACCAGTCAAATCCCCACCCCATAATCATATATGTTCTTGTTCCTTATTATTAGCACACCTACTGTAGGGGGGTCCGCAGGGGCCATTCCTATCCTTTCCACTTCATAAAAGGGCCTCAAATCTCAGAAACCGTTCAGATTCCCACCACTAAACCATATATATACTTGGTCCTTATGATAAGACACATTTAGGGACAACAATCTTGGGCTTTCCTGGGATCAACAGGGCATGCCCCAACCCTGCTTAAGAGGCCTTACAGATACCCACTGCTCAACCATATATATTCTTGTTCCTTATGATAAGACGCATTTAGTGACACCAACCAGGGCTTCATTGGGTCCATGCCCCAACCCCTCTTCTTCATAAAAGGCCTAATGTTTCAGATACTGGGTCCACATGGGTGCTCATTTGGACATGGGGGGTCATTTGGTAGATTAAAATGATATCATGTTAAAATACATGGATGCCATTGGGCAGTGCCCACCTGAGCTCTGGTGAGCATAGTGGCCCATGGGCCTCTTGTTTAGTTATCTCCCCTGACAGTATAATCTTGTGATGGCCATAACTGCAATACTTTTGTGATATATTGCTGGTTTAATTCTGGTGCACTTTCTATTGGTCACCAATCTTCTGAAGTTCCATATTGGCCTTTGGTCGGGGATTTGCCATCTCTTCCTATGGCTATTTTTCGTCTCACCAACAGCTAGGTCATACAGAGACAGGATCTCGGTTAAAAGACTCATCTGAAAGTCTGAAGAAGCCTGGGATTGATCCTGCGATGCCTGGTTTACAAGGCGAGTAGCATATCCACTACACCATGATGGCTTCTCCAACATATAACAGTGGAGGAGTCCACTAGTATACAATGGATTATGTTACCATAGTTTTTAGACTTTTGCTAGTCTATATATTTGAGTACCGGTAGGTCAGTTTGTATCTTTCCTGGGTCCAATTGTTAGTGATCAAATTGTTAACTGTTCTACCAGCTACATTACCTAATTCTCTGGTATTTTGCTGAAAAAATGTGAGCAGCTTTTGCAGCTGCAAAAGCTGCTCACATGTTTTCAGCAAAAATATTAGCATATTTGCCATATTAAATGATCAAAGTTTAAATGATATGTTAACTAATGGCATTGTTAAGTAGTTTTGAACTACTGGCCCCTGGTCACAAATCTCAATATTTACATTTCCAGTGTGAAGCCTAATGTAAACCCATAGAAAACAATGTAGTTCAAACTTCCATGAACACATTGAGTCACACAATTTTCAGTGATGTCAAAAGTAATTTCAGTCTGAACCATGGTTCTCTATGGGCATTGTTCCGCTCTTTATTGAAAAACAGCATGTACAGTAGAACTTCGATGGCTCGAACATCGACGGCTCGTTTACCATGGATGTGTCGAACCCGTTCTTGAGCCCTTATCGAAATCCTCTACATTAGAAATAGTGGGGGATAATTAAGGAGATTTTAGTGTTTTATCTTGCTCTATGAGGCAATTCTAATGAGTACACACAGCATACATTTTCATTAAAGAACGCCGAAAAGATGTCTAGAAGTATCTCGTTAGTCGTTATGCCTCCTGGCAGTAACCATTAGTGGCTCGAACTACCCCTGTCTCGAACAGATTTTCGAGGTCCCAAAGGTGTTCGAGCCATTGAAGCTTGACTGTAAATATTTTTCAGCTTTAAAAGTTTGCCCTAAAAGCATTTTTCGCCCAATGATGAGGAGCAAAAAATGTAAATATACGAGCGTAAGAAATAAACTTAATTTTTCTGCTGTTCATGAAAGTATGAATGACTGCGGGTTGCTAGCAAATTTTACCCTTCGGGGTTCATTCACTTTACAGGTGACGCACTGCGTTCATACTTTCATGAACAGCAGAAAAAAAATTCATTTCTTGAATATTTACATTTCCAGTGTAAAGTCTAATGTAAACCTATAGGAAACATTGTAGTTCATACTTCCATGAATGCATCAAGTTAAACAATTTTCATTGACATCAAGTGACATCAGTCTAAACCATGGTTCTCTACTGGCATTGGTGACGTCAAGGCTGTTCCGCTCTTTGTAGACAAACAGCTTGTAAATAAAAGTTTTGTCCTATAAGCATTTTACGCCAAGTGATGAGGGGCAAAGAATGTCAATATAAAAAATAAACTAAATATTTCTGCTTTTCATGAAAGGATGAAAGACAGTGGGTCGCTAGCAAAGTTTATTATATGACCCCTTTGGGGTTCATTTACTTTGCATGTGTCCAACTGGTTCATACATTCATGAACAGCAGAAAAACAAAATTCTTTTAACCCTTATCCTGCTAATCCCGGATATGCCTTACCTTTGAAACAATGTAGATCCAGATCAGATGGCTTCGTCATGGCTTCTGACGAAGCCATCTGATCAGGATCTACATTGTTTGCCCTTCAGATTGTGAATTTGTTGCAATAATTTGCATCAAGTAATCTGATTGGTTGATAATCGGTAGTGGGTGTGGCATATATGAATATTCAGCAGGACAAGGGTTAAAAGACAGGTTTTCTAGGAAGGGATTGCTTATGTGATAAAATCTGGTACAGTCCAACCTGTATTAAGCAAGCACCTGTGGGATATTCAAAAAGTGCTTGCTTAAGACAGGTGCTTGCTTAACACAGGTGAATTTTAATGCATTTTCCTTTTTAGGGAACCGAATGCCTGCTTGCTTATGACAGGTTGCTTGCTGAAAAGAGGTGGCCACTAAACCAGGTTTTACTGTACTTTGTTGACATCTGCTGACATGTATTAATTGTTGAACCATTAAAATTATGATTTAACCAAGATAAAGTATTATACACCAATATTTTAATGTTGATAAATCTATAATTCGAGCTAGGTCTGTTTTAGCAAATCTTTTAAAATATTGTACACCTGGCAAGTGTTCAGATGTTTAAATTTTTGGTGTTAGTTATATGAGAGGATAACGTTTGATGTAGAGGCTGTACAACAAAGACTTTTGGGTAAAAGTGATAATTACATGTATCATTATGTATACATAATTTTGGACTGTTATGCAGATAGCCTTCTATACAACGACATTTGATATAATTACAAAAACTTTAAAGCGACAATTTCAATGGAACAAGTCCTTAGCTCAAAAAAGAATACCGGTAATGAATTTTTTACTCCAAAATCAAATGATGTGGATATTTGTTAGAATTGCCTCGGTGAGGCAATTCTAACAGATGTTCGCAGCATTTGTTTCTTAGTGTAATTGACCGACCCCGATAGCTCAGTTGGTAGAGTGTCCGCTCCGGGGAACGGGAGGTCACGGGTTCGATCCCGGGCTGCGACATACCAAAGTCGCTAAGAATGGTACTAGCTGCTCCTCGCTTGGCACTCAGATTTACGGGGTAGAGCTAGGACTGGTCGACCCAGTGTCAGGATAATGTGACTGGGTGTGGTATCATGTAATGTGTCTGGGACATGATACTTCAGTGAGGCAGCACTATAAAAGTGAGCATTGGGCTCCCTGTCGCAACCAGACACCGTCGTGATATGACTGAAAAATTGTTGAAAGCGACGTTAAACCCGAATTCACACACACTTAGTGTTATTGAGGAAAAAAGGTGCTTTACTACCTATTATACTACTCCATATGATGATCCTTTATAGCGGCAAATTTTTTATTACGGTAAACGGCTAGGGAAAAAGTACTTCGGTATAGCGAAGGTTCTCAGAGGTACTGGCAATTTTTCATGTGGTTTTGTCTGTTTGATTTGCAGTTTAACATCCCTGTTGACACTGCATGGGTCATTTAGGAGACATTGCTTCCAATTTTGTGGGACGTTTATTCAACATTGAGATTTGTTTGTTTGATTTGAGGTTTAATGTCCCCTTCAACACTGTAAAGGTCATTTTGGAGACGTTGCTTCCAGTTTTGTGGGACTTTTACCCAACATTGAGATGAAATGACATCTCAAGCCCTGTTGCCCAATGAAACCAATTGGGTTTATAAGCATGCATGGGTCGACTCGCACTGCTTTGCCTTGGCAAGCTTAGATCCTCTAAGCAATTTACCAGTACTCGTGTGCGTTCGGTTTCAGCTCTGCGTGGAAGCATCATGCAGCCAATCTATTTCTTCAAGCCCCGATTGGCGGGGCTGCCGACATTGAGATGAAATGACATTGGCAGGCTTAGATCTATCCTCTAAGTGGTTTACCATTACTCATGTGCGGTCGGTTTCAGCTCTGCGTGGAAGCATCATACAGCCCATCTATTTCTTCAAGCCCCGGTGGGCGGGGGCCAATTTTTTTTGTTATTTTTATGTGGTAAAGTGCAGGAGAATGTGGTTTCATCAGGTTAAGAACTTTGTGTAATGAACACCCTTAAACCCAAAAATACATTACGATAACACACCCGTGCATCATAGTGCATTTTTCACATCTCCAAAATGGTCAGTTTTCTGAAGAAAATTTGTGATATTATTCTTATTTATTCTCAAAACTTAGGTTGTGGGTACTCGTTAGAACCGCCTCATTGAGGCGGTTCTAACGAGTACCCACAACCTATGTCTTGGAGCAGAAATAAGAAAAATAATATATACCCCTGTAAACCCCAGTTTTCTCTATATAAAGTGGGGTTTAGCGGGGTCTTCATTTCACGGACTTGTTTACGTGATGAGAGAAAACTGGGGCCAGTTTGTTGAACTAACAACATTGTTAATTAACCCTTATTCTGCTGAATATTCAGTTTAGACACACCTATTTCTGACTTTGAACCAATCAGATTACTTGATGTGAGTGAGTGTTAGTTAAACGTCCCACCAACAGCTAAGGTCATACGGAGACGGGACCTCGGTTTAAAGACTCATCTGGAAGTCTGGAGAAGCCCGGGATTGATCCTGCAATCCCTGGTTTACATTACTTGATGTAATTTATTCTTACAAATCCATAAACTGAATGTCAAACAGTGTAGATCTTGATCAGATGACTTCTTCAGAAGCCATCTGATCTGGATCTACACTGTTTCCAAAGATAGGGGTTGTTGTGAACAGCAGGATAAGGGTTAACAAATTGTTAAAACTTTGATCAGTTAATATGGCAAATATACTATTTTTAGCTCACCAGAGCCGAAGGCTCCGGGGGAGCTTATAGGATAGGCAGTTGTCCGTCATCGTCGTCTGCGTCTGCATCGTCTGCGTCTTCGTCAACATTTTCAAACGACATCTCCTCTGAAGCCACTGGGCCGATTCAGCCCAAATTTCATCTGTAGCATCCTTAGGCAGAGGGGAATGAAAGTTTGTGTTTTTAATGAAAATCGGCTCATTAGTTTGGTTGCTATGGCAACTTAGAGTGCCCATAGACTTATAATGGGGAAAATAGAAAAATGGCATTTACTGCCAAGCCTCTGCAGATATTTTGACAAAACTTTCAAAGAAATGTTCCATAGGTGATCTACTATCTGCCGTATGATTTTAGGCCTTCTGCTCATTTTCGTTGGTTGCCATGGAAACCAAAATAAAAAAAATAGACAAAAAATACTTAAAAAATCATCTCCTCAGAAACCATATGCTCTAGGAGGCTGAGACTATATGAAAATATTCACCATATTTGCCTTTACAGGTTTTGTGTTTTTTTTTATGAAATTTGGCCTTTTAGTTTTGTTGCTATGGCAACTTAGAGTTTCCATTGACTTATAATGGGGAAAACTGAAAAATGGCATTTACTGCCAAGTCATTGCAGATATTTTGACAAAACTTACATAAACATGTTCCTTGAGTAAACTTCTCTCAGCCGTATGCTTTTATATCAACCTGGGGGCCCCTAGGTTGTGCCGGGGCCATGCCCCGCCCCCTCCACTTCATAAAATGCCTTATATCTCAGAAACCTTACAGATCCCAACCCCTAAACCATATATATTCTTGTTCCTTATGATAAGATGCATTAAGTGACACCAACCTGGGGGTCCCCTGGGATGTGCCTGGGACATGCCCTGCCCCCTCTATTTCATAAAATGCCATTTATCTCAGAAACCATTCAGATCCCCACCCCTAAACTATATATATTCTTGTTCCTTATGCTAAGATGCATTAAGTGACACCAACCTTGGGGTCCCCCCGGGATGTGCCGGGGACATACCCCACCCCCTCCACTTCATAAAATGCCATTTATCTCAGAAACCATTGAGATCCCCACCCCTAAAACATATATATTCTTGTTCCTTATGATAAGACACATTCAGTGATACCAACCTTGGGGTCTCTCTGGGGTGCGCTGGGGCCATGCCCCGCCCTTCCACTTCATAAATGCCATATATCTCAGAAACCATTCAGAGCCCCACCCCTAAACTATATATATTGTTGTTTCTTATGATAAGACGCATTCAGTGACACCAATCTGAGGGTCCCCTAGGATGTGGCGGGGCTTATGCCCCACCCCCTACACTTCGTAAAAGGCTGAATATCTCAGAAACCGTTCAGATCCCCACCCCTAAACCATTTGAATTCTTGTTCCTTATGTTAAGATGCATTCAGTGATATCAACCTTAGGGTCTCCCTAGCCGCACGGGGGCTATGCCCGACCCCTCCACTTCATAAAAGGCCCAATATCTCAGAAACCGTTCAGATCCCCACCCCTAAACCATATAAATTCTTGTTCCTTATGTTAAGATGCATTCAGTGATATCAACCTAAGGATCTCCCAGGCCGCACCAGGGCTATGCCCCAACCTTCCACTTCATATAAGGTGATATTTCTCGGAAACCCTTCAGATCCCCACCCCAAAACCATGTATATTCTTGTTTCTTATGAAAAGACGCATTCAGTGACACCAATCTGGGGGACCCCTAGGATGTGCCAGGGCTATGCCCCACCCCCTGCACTTAGTAAAAGCTCAATATCTCAGAAACCGTTCAGATCCCCACCCCTAAAGCATATAAATTCTTGTTCCTTATGATAAGACGCATTCAGTGATACCAATCTAAGGGTCTCCCAGGCCGCACGTGGGCTGTGCCCACAACTTCACTTCATAAAAGGTGATATGTCTCGGAAACCATTCAGATCCCCATCCCAGAGCCATATATATTCTTGTTTCTTATCATAAGACGCATTCATTGAAACCAACCTGGGGGTCCTCTGGGATGTGCCCGGGCCATGCCCAACCCCCTCCACTTCCTAAAAGGCTCAATATCTCAGAAACCATTCAGAACCCCCACCCCTAAACCATATATATTCTTGTTCCTTATGATGAGACACATTCAGTGATACCAACCTAGGGGTCTCTGGGGGTGTGCTGGGGCTATGCCCCACCCTTCCACTTCATAAAATGCCATATATCTCAGAAACTGTTCAGATCCCCACCCCTAAAATATGTATATTTGTGTTCCCTATAATAAGACTCATTCACTCACATCAATGCGCGGTCTCTATGTGCTAGGGCAACATGCTGATGCCATGGCCCACGCCACTACTTCATAAAAGGCCATATATCTCAGACACCATTAAGATCCCCACCTCATAATCATATATATTCTTGTTTCTTATGATTAGACACATTCAGTCACACAAACGTGGTGGTCCACAGGGGCCATTCCTCTCCTCATCATTATACCCCCGGCATACGAAGTATGCAATCGGGGTATATAGTTTTTGTCTTTTCCGTCTGTCTGTCTGTCTGTCTGTCTGTGTGTCCGTAAACAATTATTTTGTGTCAAAGATATCTCAGGAACTGCTTCACATAGAAACTTGAAATTTTGCACACATGATCAGTATGACTACTTGTATTGTGGGAAAGAAAATAAGGGCCAAGGGGTCAGGTCTTTTAGAGTTATTTCCCTTTGTAGTTCTTGCTGTTTAATAGTGTATATTTTTATTTTGTGTCAAAGATTTCTCAATAACTACTGTACATAGAAACTTGAAATTTTGCAAACATGATCAGTATGACTAGTTGTATTGTGGGAAAGAAAATAAGGGCCAAGGGGTCAGGCCTTTTAGAGTTATTTCCCTTTGTAGTTCTTGTTTCAGCTGAGGTGATGGCACTGGCCGGGGGTATACATGCCCCACTGGGCACTTTTGTCTAGTTTCATAAGAGGGCCTCATATCTTGGAAACTGTTCATATCTCCACCCCTAAACAATATATTTTCTTGGTCCTTATTATAAGACACATTCAGCGACAACAATCTTGACTTTCCTGGGGTCTGCCAGGGCCATGCTCCAACCCCTTAGCAGCTTAAAAGGCCTTATATCTCAGGAACAGTACACATCCCAACCCCTAAACCATACATATTCATTAGCCTTATGATAAGATGGATTCAGTGATACCATTCAGGGCTCTGTTGGGTCCATGTCTCATCCTTCCTCCTCATAAAAGGCCTAATATTTCAGATACAGAGTCCACATGGGTGCTCATTTTGAAATGGGGGTTTGTTTGGGAGACTTTATAATCAATAAATTAAAACCTGAAACCATACATGGCTGCCAGTGGGCAGTGTCCGCCTGAGTTCTGGTGAGCATTGTGGCCCATGGGCCTCTTGTTTTATTTTTTTTTGCTGAAAAAGTGTGAGATGCAAAAGCTGCTCACTTTTTTCAGCAAAAACACCACTGCATTACATGTTTAATTTACTCTAAGGACTGTTAACCTTTTGTCCACTCACGGGCTCGTTAAGGCTATGAACAACTTGACCCTAGGGTTTTATACAAGTATAAGTTGGGCGGCAGGGCTTGAGATGTCATTTCATCTCAATGTCCGGTAGAAGTCCCACAAAATTGGAAGCAACATCTCCAAATGACCTTAATAGTATTGATGGGGAAGTCAAACATCCAATAAACAAACAAACAGGTGCAAGTTATTTTTCTTATTTCTGCTCCAAGACATAGATTGTGGGTACTTGTTATAACAGCTTCTGGTTCTAACAGGCACCCACAGCCTATGCAGGGCTGGAAAATTCTCCGTAATTTCACTTGCCTTGCATGACCAAGTGCATGCAGATTTTGGATAATTTCATAGGCAATAGACAATATTTTTCATTTTCCTCCAAAATCTTTGCTTGTCATGGTGAGTGGAAGAGTGAAATTTTGTAGCCCTGCTATGTTTTGAGAATTATATGAAAACATATATCGGTATAAACAGTGAAATTCTGCTATTAAAACCACCTAAAATTAAGACTAATTCACCTTTAAAAAGCATATTTAAAAGGTTTCAGTCATTCTTTCTGTTTGTTTTCTGCTTTCAGTGTCTTCTGGAAAGAGACCACCTTTGGGACTGTTCAAAAGTGGTCTTGAAGACCACTTTTGAACAGTTCAAAAGGTGGTCTTATTATAGGAATTTTACTGTACATGTATTACAAACTTTTGTCAGGAAATTTACTCTTTTGGAGATGCAATATGTCAAACAATGTTATAATGGTACTCAGTCCACGATCAGTACTGCCAACTTGGTTGCATGCTATTCAATAGTTGTCAGTGACATTTATAACCAATGCATCGGCCAAGGTTATGGAATGGTATCAGAATTTATCTGCAGCCTTGTGTGTCATCATCTTCAGTTGAAAAGCAACTACAATACTTTTCCACCCTTTTTAAATTAAGATGATTTTAGCAGTTTCATTCATACGATTAGTAGCTCATGCCATAGCTTTCGTTTTTTAGGATTAACCCATTTTTGTTTTTGTTTGATTTGAGGTTTAATGTACCCGTCAACACTGTTTAGGTCATTTTGGAGATGTTGTTTCCAATTTTGTTGGACTTTTACCTGACATTGAGATGAAATGACACCTCAAGCCCTGTGGCCCAATGAAACCAAAAGGGTTTATAAGCATGGACGGTCAGACTCGCACCGCTTTTCCTGGGCAGGATTAGATCCTCTAAGCAGTTTACCAGTACTTGTGTGCAGTCGGTTTCAGCTCTGCGTGGAAGCATCATGCAACCCATCTATTTCTTCAAGCCCTGATGGGCGGGGGCTAAGAATTAACCCTTTGCAAGCGGGAAACTCATAAAGGGGCACCTTGGCAAACATTGCAGGTCCAGGTCAGAAGCCGCAGATCTTTCTGTCAAATATAGAACAAAAACGAAAAAATAGGCAAACTATCCCTTATATGACAAATGGAATTGTCCAACATATAGCAATGGAAGAGTCCACTAGTATACAATGGGTTAACCAAATAATTAACCCTCAGTTGATATCTGTAACCTTGGGCAAGCGATCAGACCGATAGAAGAAAATGAAAACACCATGAAATTAGCTCTTTATATACAAATCTGGCTTATAATGCTTTATCATACCATTGTAATGCATTGTGAAATTGTTCAGAACATAGCTATGGTGTAAATTAATTTAGCAAAACATAGGGGCTTGAATCATGAAAAAATGAAAAAAAAAAAAAAAAAAAAAATGAAAAAAAAAAAATTTTTTTTTTTTTTTTTTTTTTTTTTTTCAATTTTTTTTTTCATTTATTTATTTATATTTTTTTCATGATTCAAGCCCCTATGAGCAAAACACCCATTTCAGACTATAAGCCAATCAAATTGCTTGATTTGATGTACATATTCATTTAAATTCCCAAATTGAATGACAAACAAAAGCACATATACACAAACATGTACCTTAATGGTCCTTAGTATTGTGACAGACAGGCCTTAGCAAACAATGTAGACCCAGATCAGACTGCTCCTGGGTCTACACTGTTTGCAATTCCATAGGCACCTTTTGGACTCCTGGCTAGATCATAAATGAGTTTGCAAATATTTTACAAGAATTACAACAGATACTCCAGAAGCCTTGTTGGTGCAGTGGTTGCGCTACTCGCCTTGTAAACCAGGGATCACAGGATCGATCCCGTGCTTCTCCAGACTTTTGGATGAGTCTTTAAACCTAGGTCCTGTCTCCGTATGACCTTAGCTGTTGGTGGGACATAAAACTCAAACACACACACACACAACTGATACTCTTGGATTTTTTTTCATTAATTTGATTGGTTGAAAGTAAGATATGGGTGTGGCAAAATTAATTTATTCATCAGGACACGTGTTAAAGATAGAACTAACTACTTTTCAAGGAATCAGCCAAAACAACCATCTAACTGAAAACCCCACTATAATAGCGATTATATCCCTTGGTGTTGATTGAAGTTTGGAAAATATAACTATTAGCTTTAAGACATCTATTAATTTCATTGAAATGGGTCCAATTTATTCTATATTGTTCGGCCTACAAACCATTCAGTCATAAGTATTGTTCACTACAACGTGATAGTAACTATAGGAAATTGTAATTATCTGTCGAAATTTGCCAAATTTTTGTAAGTGTCATATTGACTATTACCCCATTGTATGCGGGAAATCCTTATGGGGATAACTTGGCAAACAGTGCAGGCCCAGATCAGACGCCGCCGAATGCGGCGTCTGATCAGGGCCTGCACTATTTGTTAACAGAATTTTCCGTCGAAAATAGAATTAAAAAGAAAACAAAAGACCTGACACCCCTTATATGACAAATGGAGTTATCAAACGTACATCAATGGACGAGTCCACTAGCATACAGTGGGTTAACCGATTTTGTACTGAAAGGAATCTTCCCCTTTATATAAACCAGGAGTCCATTTTGAAATTAAGGGATGTCATGTTCATAATTTTTAGAAATTTATTTAGAAATCTGCAAACTGTGAAGGCCCTGATCAGATACCGCATTCTGCGTCATCTGATCTGGGCCTGCACTGTTTGCATAAATGACCTGTTAGGGGGTTTCCTGCATAAAATGGATTGAAGAATTTAATGTGGGTTTGGGTGACAAAGTTATGTTGATTTGTTTAACCTCGTATTCGGCATTACAAGAGATCTACAAGGATTTTGTTTATGCATTTCAGATATGGCTAATGGAGAAATCAAGTGACAATGACTCGGGGTGAGTTTAACCCTTAAGACACCGAAAAAAAAGTACATCTGAAAATGTCGTCTGCTTATGTCGTCTGCTAAAATTTTTTTGCTAACTTTTTAGAAATATTTTTGCATACAGGCAAACAGTGTGGGCCCGGATCAGACTGCTCCTGTAGGAGCAGTCTGATCAGGGTCCACACTGTTTGCAAAGAAATTACTTTTAAGGTAACAGGCAGACGGCAAAGCAGATGACAATTGTCATGATTGGCATTTTATGGGTTAAGTTTGCATCTTTATCCATTAACTCTAAAGATGGCAATCACAACAATTGTCATCTGCTTCATTGTTTGTTTGTTTGATTTGAGGTTTAACGTCCTCGTCAAAGCTGTATACATGTAGGTCATTTTGGAGATGTTGCGACCAATTTTGTTGAACTTTTTTCCCGGCATTGAGATGAAATGACATCTTAAGCCCTGTCCCCCAATGAAACCTGGATAGGGTTTATAAGGATGGAGGGTCTGACTTGCGCTGCTTTGCCTGGGCAGGGTTAGACCCCATAAGGGGTTTACCAGTACTCATGTGCGGTCAGTTTCAGCTCTGCGTGAAAGCACCATGCAGCCCAATCTATTTCTTCAAGCCCTGATAGGTTGGGACCCTAAAATTTGAGCTGTCAGTAGTAGCATTATTTTATTGAAGGTGGCAGTTTATTTAATTCTGACTGGTTACTGACTGTTAACCCATTTGCATGCGGGGATACCCTTAAAGGGGTACCTTGGCGAACAGTGCAGGCCCAGATCAGACGCTGCAGAATGCAGCGTCTGATCAGGGCCTGCACTATTTGCTAATAGAATTTTCCGTCAAAAATAGAATAAAAACGAAAAAATAGGCCTGGCACCCGTTATTTGACAAATGGACTTGTCCAACATATAGCAATGGGTTACAGCTAGGGTACTCTACTTAATGTATGTATTTAGACAGAGAGCTAATACTTTTAAGTCTTCAACAAACTTACTTAGTAGTAGCTTTGATTGAAGACAGCAGTTTATTTACTTCTGACCCTGGTTACTGACTGTTTAACCAATTTTGTACCAGAAACCCCAAAACGGGTACCCGGGCAAACAGTGCAGGCCCAGATCAGACTCCGCACAACGCGGCATCTGATCGGGGCTTCCACTTTTTGCCAAAAGTTCAGCCAGATTCCAAATACCGGTTGATTTTGAAGAAAATGCAACCTGACACCCCCAAATTTTGCAATGGACTCCTGCTTTATACATGTGTCACCAGTCAAAATTTTAGGACATTTACATTTCAGAAAATTAAATAAATAAATAAGTGAGAAAGTGATCTCGATGTGGGGTGAATGTTGAATGAATGGTCATATTTTTTTAGGTCATAGTCAGAGAGAATGGTTGAATCAGAAAAACAGAATTTCAGGAAAAAAAAGTAATTTTTCATTTTAGTTTAAATTTCATAATTTCAATATTTTCCCAGGATTTTGTTCATCAAGATAAATCTTTGTAAAGAAGGTCTTGAGGCATTGTTTTGACAAACAAGCATGTTAAAACTGGAACTTAGCAGACAGCCTAATTAGAAATTAGGGAAACAGTAGTCACTCTGAGGTGGCACACTTCTATTGTTCAAAGAAACTTGTGATCTTTAGATAATTGGCTTCTTTTCTCAGGTGTTAGTCAGATTTTTGAGCAAAATCTTTTAAGACCCTTTTGGGCCTGACTTTTGATTGGTCACACTGACACTTCTAAAATATGAATCTATTGGTTGGATGAAAGAAGGCGGTTTATTGGCTCATTTTTGAGACAGGGCTGATGAGCCCACACAACATAAAAACATGCGGAACATTAGCAGACAGGCAATCAAAAGGCGCAGTTAAGTGACAATCTTTTGGACTAGAACATTGAACTGTTACTTGGTTTTGCATCGTAGACCCTGCACAGACTGTTTGATTCAAAGTTCTGTGTAGAGACCTACAAATCTTTGCTAAATCTTAGTAACAAACTGAAAGAAAATAGACTCTACAACATAAGGAAATTAAGGAAATTAAACAGCTAAGTAAGGGAGATTTTGTTTGTTTGTTTGTATTGGAGTTTTACGGCCCAGTCAACACTATTTAGGCCATTTTTGAGCCGGTTAGTTTACCTATCAACACTTTCCTGGGCAGGCTTATACGTAAGCGGTTAACCAGTTCAGTGCTCATTCTTTCGCCAGAAATAAGTAAGGGAGATAACTTTAGGAAATTTGCAAGACATTTGATGAAGTAAATTGATGAACATTAAGTTTTGGGAAAATTATATGCTGGTGACATCGCGTTAAGGACATTAATAATTTGTGTTTAGGAACTTGACATTTCAGAACTTGTTTGGGACTTGACATTTCATGTGAATTTTAGAGGAAAATTGTGTGGAAAGTGAATAGTGACAGTTAGGACATTCTAGTGAAAAATAGGACATTGAAATATACAAAATAGTCTGCATCAATCGCGTTATTTGGAACTTTTGACTAGATTTACAGAAATATTTAAATATACAATTTTGGGAAAAGTGAACTGTGTTGTGTCTAACTTTATATACTCTACATCACATCAGACTTTGTGTTTGGTGTGATCCTTATGTCACGCACGAGACTGGGTTAGGGGACCAACCTAAACCCAGGTCTTGTACGCTACCCTCTTGAGCTTAATTCCCCAAACTTTGCCAAGCGAGTGCGCTCATACAAGGCCTGGGCAAAGAAGAGGCAGGGACCCATTTAGCACCCCTGCCACCAAAGACCATCCCCGCCCCAAAATCCGTGTTGGTGACACATGTATAAGGAGGAAGATTCCATTCTGTGGCGTCTGATCTACACACCGGTTACCGCGGTACAACGTGACGCGACTGAGTACAACAAACGGTACCGTCTTTTTTTTTTGACAGGAGAAGTGTGAGTTCAATGTTTCCTCTATTTTGTCGAACATATCACGATTTACGTTTTTCTGTTGGTTTTGCGATGACAACAGATTGTGTTTTTGTTGTTTTGTCCAAATTTTAAGTTATGTCACGGTCAGAGAAGGGAAATCAAAGCCATAAATTAGGCCAAAACAGGTAGAAAAACAAAACTTCAAGTTTTAAGGGTCTATCAATCAGAAATAAATGACATATACACGAGCATTCTTGGGTTTTTCATGCCTCTAGGCATCGAAGTAAGTATACTATTTTTAATAATTCATAAAAACATTTAGAATACGAATCGTACAGATTTTTCTTGGCTCACTACCTTGAAACACGGGTACACCTTACCACGGATCATGTGTTGAGTCTGAGTACACTAAACACGGAACAAATGGAACAACAAACACGGATATGAAAAACCGAATCTGGACGTTTTTACCCATTATAAGCGCCATTTTTCAAGAAACAGCCAAG